>OZ018339.1:50667977-51955477 GCA_963969495.1 Ceratothoa steindachneri | reverse complement strand
ACTTGCATTTGCTCCTTCTTCTTTATATATATATATATATATATATATATATATATATATATATATATATATATATATATATATATATATATATATATATATATATATTTATATATTTATATATGGTCTTTCAACAAGGACGCTCGAGCTTTGTCAGGCGATAGTGGCCATGTTGTTAAAGCGATTTCTGTCAACCTCACTGTAAACTGTTCAGTAGTTCTTTACAAGTTACGATGGAAGGTTATAGCGTTAAAGAGCGTTTGCACCCCATCAAATGTTATTATCAATGTCAGTGCTCCGTTCGACAAACGTTTCGCGCATTACGTGATTTTAATCCTCGCCACAATTGTCCTGACGATTCCACTGTTCGAGGCTTGGTGACCAAATTCGAGGCAAAAGGGTCGATCCTCAATCAGCCAACACCAGTACGTCGTCGAAATGCAAGGTCTGCTGAAAACATCGCTGCCGTAAATGAGAGTATACGGTAAAATCCGAGGCAGTCATATTTTCGTCCTTCAAAAGAACTTGGCCTTTCTGCGACTTCATTTTGTCGAATTTTGCGTAGGGACTTGGGTCTGCACCCATACAAAATCAAATTACCCAGGAACTTAAGGTAAACGACCATAGAAAACGCCGTGTGTTCGCTGATTGGGCTCTAGAGCAGTTGGAAGTTACCCTAAATTTTCCCCAAAAAATCATCTTCAGTGACGAGGCCCATTTTTGGATGAATAGATTTGTGAACAAGTAAAATTGTCGGATTTTGGAATAAAACAATCCACATCAGATACATCAACCCAATTGCATTCCTAAAAAGTCACTGTTTAGGGCGGAATTTCATCTAATGGACTCATCGGTCTGTATTTTTTTGAGAACGAAGATGGGATTGCCATAAGCGTCAACAGCGAGACCTACAGATCGATGATAAGCAACTTCTTGTTGCCTCAACTAGATTATATTCTGATATGGATACTGACGACATGTGGTTCCAACAGGATGATGCTATGTGCCACACTGCGCATGCCACAATAGACATTTTGTACCAGCGATTTCAGGGCAGGGTCATCTCGCGCGGCGGTGACGTCAACTGGCCACCGAGATCATGCGATTTAACGCCATTAGACCCCTTTTCTAGGGTTACTTTAAAACGCAGGTCTATGCAAATGATCTGCAAACAGTTGATCTCCTCAAAGTCAATATAACTAACACCATCCAGAAAATTCAGCCAGGTTTACGCGACAAAGTCATTGAAAATTGGGTCTTCAGAATACGTTCTACCAAGCAAAGTTGCAACGGAGATTCAAACGATGTCATATTCCACAATTAATGCCATAAAATGTACTTTTGAATCCAAAATAATTTCAGTGCATATATCACAAACAACTTGTTTTATTTACATTTAAACATTGAGCGACCTTATTGAAACACCTTTCATAAAGTATGTTCCAATAACTTGGACCGATTTTAAATGTGAGTTAAGTTTAAGCGTCTAATGAATTTTTACTTTTCTTCCAATTTAACAACTTCAGTCTTTGGCAATTTCAACCATGGAAAAATTAACAATCGAACAACGTGTTAAAGTTATCGAAGCCTATTACGAAAATGGACGTTCAAACAAAAACGCATTTCGGGCACTTCACGATTTTTTTGGTCAACATAATCGACCAACCGAGAGTGTAATTGAGAAAATTGTTCATAAATTCAAACAAAGGGGTCGGTGGCAAATATGAAATCGCCATTGCGCGTTATTTTACGCCGTTCAGCTGAAAACATTGCTGCAGTGCGCGAGAATGTGGCCTGAAGATCCAGACACCTCTATTCGTCATCGCGCGCACGAATTGAACCTCTCCACAACAACGTTACATCGAATTTTGACAAAGCATTTGTCTCTACACGCTTAAAAAATTTAATTGACACAAGAATTGAAGACTGCTGACCAATTGAAGGGTCGTACATTCATCAATTGGGTGCACGAGCAAAGAAAAACCGATGAGGATTTTTCGCAAAACTCAGCTTTAGTGATGAAGCCCATTTTCATCTTGGTGGATTCGTTAATAAGCAGAATTTTCGCATTTGGGCTGATGACGATCCCAGGAAGATTGTTAAAAAGCCACTGCATCCATAAAAGGTCACTGTTTGGTGTGCATTTTTTGCTAGCGGAATCATTGGGCCGTATTTCTTCAAAAATGATGCCGAGAATTCTGTTACGGTGAAAGGCGAGCGATACCGTGCCATGATAACCAACTTTTTATAGCCTAAATTGAATTCTATGGATGTCGAAGTTTTGTGGTTTCAACAGAACGGCGCCACATGCCACACAGCCAATGCAACAATAGCTTTATTGAATGAGAAGTTCCCAGGTCGCATCATCTATCGAAACAGCGAGGTCAATTGGCCACCACAATCCTGTGACTTGAAGCCTTTAGATTTCTTCCTTTTGGGTCATCTCAAAAGTAAGCTCTGTCAACAATACAACAACAATTACACAGCTGAAGGATGAGATAATAAGGCATATTGGTGAGATCGAGGAGCAACTATGCAGAGACGTCATCAACAATTTTAATCATCGAGTGGAGGTGTGCCGCCGAAGCCTTGGCAGACATTTAGGCGATATTATTTTTTACACATAATTGCCATGACTCATATAACATGATCCAATATTGAAATCAATAGATTTTCACCTATAACACTGTTACTTCGATTTGTCTTAACGGAACATTCGTTATATTTATATATATATATATATATATATATATCTATATGAAAAGAAACTCACATCTTGCACATGAGTCAAATTTAGGATAAATAATACCCAAAAAGAAAATGGAAAAACGATTCTGAACACTTTCGTCTGTATTCTAAAAGACCTCTTCATGGAATAACATAGGTCAGGCCAGACAATATCTCAAATAGTAAGGAGTGGGGGATTAATACTGCTACCGGCATTAAAACCCTAACTAGGGGGTACAAATTCCTTACACACTTTAATCTGTGATTTAATATAATTAGATATGATAGGATCTAGGCTAAACAATTCAGGGATAATATTGAAATTTGGGAGAGTATTAATAGAAATACACTCAAAAATATTTCTTGAAATGTAGTTTGTACATTTAATAACAATTTTATCACGATTTCAATTAATAGTATGATCCTGACTATGGCTATGTAAAAATAATGCAGATTGTTAACAAAAGTTACAAACATATTTTGATGCTGTTTAACTCTAACATTCAATTCTTTACCTGTCTGTCCATAATAGCATTTTTCACAATTATTGCAACCAATAGAATTAACAATGCCTCGTTTAGGAGGTGAATTTGTCACGAGAAGGCGATGGATGTGTTTTCATATTTAAAAATGACATTTATGTTCAAAGGTTTTAGTAAACGAGGTAATTTAATGAAACTTTGATTAAAAGGTAATACTAATATATTTTTGGCATAGAATTTAGGGATGTTACGATTAGGTTGATAAAATGAACGCTTTGCAGAATTATAACAATTTTTAAGTACGTAGAGGGAGTAACACAAATTTCAATCTATATTATATATCCTATCAACCTCTTTTTCCAAATATTCGGGTGAAACATTTCTCAGGGCACGGAGAAACATGGAAGAGAAACCACTTTTTTGATACTAATATGGTGATCGGAATAGAAATGGATGTATGAGTCAATGGTTGTAGGTTTTCTATAAATTTCATATTTGAAACCTTGGTCTGATCAAAATATCTAGGAAAGGGATAGTGTTATCTTTTTCATTTTCTAAAGTAAATTTAATTGAGGGGAGTAACGTGTTGATTTTTTCAAGAAAAGTATTGATATTAAGATCATTAGGTCACAAACAAAGAATATTATCGACATAACGCATCCATAAAATAGAGGTTATTTTGGTCTGGTTAAGTATTTTGGGATTCAATAAACTCCATATATACATTGTCCAGTACTGGAGAAAAACAATTGCCCATAGCCATTCCAAAGATTTGACCGTAATATTTCCGTCAAAGGTGAATTTACAGTTGTTAATACCCGATCTCTTAAATTTCCTCGAAGAGTACCTTGTTAATGTTGTTCTCCCTATACCGGCTTTTACTATTATTAAACTTATTTCCCTCTGTATTAACAACTGTAGATTCATCATACCTAACTAGCTAGAGTTTTAGTAATATGGTTCAAGAATATGACGCAAACTGAGGAGTAGTCTTGATCAATTTAGATTTTGGAAACTTTGCCACGGGTTAAAGTGAAATTTCCAGAAAGAAAATAGACAATTAGTTACCTGGATTGAATTAGAAGAGAATCTGTATTAAGAATAACTATATTTAAGGTATATTAATGATATAGACTAACCTTTATCTATAATTCCTGAAATACTCCGATAATAGCGAGCTGTAAGGAAAGTTGTTAATTTTTTCCTGAGGAAAGTTCAGACAGCGCTCAACAAAATTATGTCTTACTAAAAAATTAAAATATACTAAATTATGCCAGCAAAATTTATGCCTAAGGGGAAACCGAAAAAGATCTTGATATGTCGATCAAAACGGTCAAGAAAATCCTAATTTTTACCTTCAGAATTTCACCGTATCTTGAAAAAGATTGTTCTATGACCAAGCGCGTCGTATGTCGGCAGTTGGAATTTGCAGAACAATCGTGGCAAAAAGACTTAAAAATCCTTAAAATGGTTCAGTCCCGCACAAAAATAACGGCTAAATGTGTAGGTACAAGAAACATGTAGATTGCCGGGTAAAAGATAAAAGTTTTCAAATATTTTAATAGTTTTCACAATGTTAAATCAGATTCCATCTCTTCGATTATTATCGGGTAACCCCCAAATTCGTGCGTTTATAAAACCAACATAAAAGAAACTAAAAGCGCAAAAAATCTTTTAGATAGGTACCTGATTTAAAATCAAGTCCTGGTCAAAAATTCTAAAACTGCAATATTTTTTTCCTAAAAAATAATTGAACTAATTAAACCTTGCATTTTGTTTGAGTATTTTTTATTATAGTTCGAAGGTGAAATATATAAAAATTTAGAGCTTCAGAACATTTTCTCAATCAATACAGTCAATTGATGCTTGAGAATCAATATATACAATGATGTCTCATGTTCTTCAAGACGGCTTTAATATTTGTTTTGGCATGCCGGAGACCAAATTTGTAATGATATATTGACTGATATTTCTCCATTTGTGTTTACTAAACACCAACAAATACTTACAATTTGATAACCTATATTTATCAACCGACAGTTTGATCCTCAAATTCTCTATTAGGTTCAAATTTGGCAAATTCCTGAAACAAGGTACTAAATGTTCAATATTATTTCCAAACAAAAGCTTAGTTATTGCTTTTGCCTTGTAAAAAGGTGCGACATCATGCTGAAAAATACAGTAATCATCCCAAAATGGTCCTGAACTATTGGGTTAAGCTGCTGAGGAAACACGTTTAGTTAGCATTTTGAGTTCATGTCAGTATTCTTAGGCAAAATGGTTAGTACTGTAGCTTCCTCAGATGAAAAGCACCTCCAGGCATGTATCGTTTGCGATAATTCCCAGTGAGAATTACAGAGGCCTCGCAAAAACGCTCCCCTTTTCTACCCAGAACAAGAAATCTTTTTAGAAGCTCCAAATAAGCATAAGGGAGCTTCATCAGAAAAAATCACTTTGTCCCAGTCTTTAACAGTCTATTCCTTATATTACTTACAAAAGTGGATCCTATCCCTAATTTTAGAGGGGGAAATGATGCTTTTTCGCAGCACCTTTCGACTTGAGACCTTTGTGGGAAATTCTTTGCCTCACTGAGCACGTTGACGCAGTCACACCTGCCACTTGTCAATCGTAAGCAAGCTTGGGACTAGAGACAACCCGGTCCGTGAGCTCGGACCTCACCAGGAGGCGATTTTGTGGTTCATTTGAAGCTTTTTTCACAGGCGTATAAACAGCCTTTTGGAGTCAGTAATGATCCTAAAGATGGTGCTCCTTGATGCGTCACCCTTAGCAACAATCTACTTGCCTTTTAGATCACTTCGTTGCATACTTTTCTTTGGCAAAAAAGAAAAATTTAGATTTGAAAATGATTCTAACATTTATTATTTGGAAAAAAATATTAAGAAATAGATTTTATTTACACATAATTCATTTAACCCATATTGGTCATAAATATACCCTTTTGATCGAATAGCATAGATCCATGGAGAGAAACTCATTTCTTGCCGAAATAACACCAGAAAGAAATTTTGGCTTAGAAATGCATTTTTTTCTTATTATTTTTGAAATAATTTAAATATTATTATAAATTTTCCTATAACGTAAATTTAAAAACCGAATGAAAAAATAAAATTATATCTTTTTCTCAAAACTTTTGGCCATGACTGTTGTTGCTCCAAGAATAACACTTTAGCGGTCAAGTTACCATATTTGGTAACTTCTGAAAACATCGAAAATGGCCCTTGACGCCTCTCTGTGAGGTTGTAAAACCATGCGGTTTTCTCTCAGCCATCAGTAAAGATCCAGCTATGTTACAAATAGTGACATCATGGCATGTAACCGATCGGCAGTGACCTTGAGTATTTAAAACTTCAGTGTTGTCCCTGCATTCGTGAATGATGGTAGCTAGGGGCTAGATATTTCAACAGCTACTTCCATAACTCTAAAACTATAAATTGTAACATAATGATACACAAATTTCAAGTTTGAATAGTTTTTCAAAATATTAAGATAGGTTTTGTTTGTGTTGGATTCTAGAAATTAGCGAAATGTTTGTCATAAAAGAGGTTCAAAACTTCGATCATATGCTCAATTCAGCTAAGAATAGCGCGGCGATAATATTGTCCATTTTAAGACATAGGCCTAATGTGTCTATAACATTTTTTATCACGGTTAAGTGCCATATATTGGTGCTTATTTTTAATTTGAGGCTCATTCTTGTTTAAAATGATGTAGTACTTCAATATTTGGGATTTTATTTAGTTTAAATAATAGTTTTTTTGCTTGTTATTATATGGTTACAATTTATATGCCAATATTCTTTGTTTGCAGTACATCTAGACTTCACTGTTACTTTTTCCTGTACAAATACATGAAAGTGGGTTTAATATTGACTCAATGACTCTCTCTATCTTTGCATCTGAGGGTTCAGAAGAAGAAGATGACAACGTGTTTAGACCCCGACTTCATCTCACCCACCCACAACCTGGAGACTTTAGGCCCAAGTCATATGGGCCTCTCTGCCAAAAGGAAGTGTGTATGGCATGCAAGGAAGTTGCTTGAGAAAGAAGACCATAATGATGACGATAACGATTACAATGACGAGTATGAGGACCAGCCAGCACCACAAACTATGAGGCATACCAATATGTGGAATCCAGCATTAGGCCAACCACCTGGAAGAAGGTCGACCTAGAAAACCGAGCCGTGCCTGAGCACTAGCGCTCTTTCCTTGACTTTGTGGCGACTCCATTAGAGTACTTCAGTCCCCAGGTCATCAAGCACATAACATACCACACCAACTTAGAGGCAACCCAGAAGGACATCAACACCACATTCACTACCACTAAAGACGAGATGATGAACTTTGTGGTTATCGTGATCTACATGCGCATTTCTGACGTGCCCTCTGTTGATGACTACTGGGTAATGGAGACCAGAGTCCCTCAAGTTGCAAATATCATGTCATTTAAGAGGTTCAGGCTGATGAAGAGAATTGTAGATTTTAACGACTATACTCAAATCTATATCAGAGTCAGACTTTACTTGAGGCTCACGGTGACCTCCTGACACCTGAATAAAAAAGCTATGGGCGCCACCAGGCAAATATCTCCATTCTGCCTAGCACGATGTCCCTTCCACCACCACATCTATTTTTGCGGACAATTTCTTCACCAGCAATTGACTCAAGAAAAATGTTCCTAAATAAAAATAACCTCAGTATTCAGTGTCTTTCTGATATCGCAAGTCCAATATTTGTGCCTCTTAGTTTTTATGTGTGCACCTTTTTCAAAAGTATTTTATTTATTTTTATTGTTGGGATTAATATTGACCCATAAACCTGAATGTTACGTTTAGTTTAATATGTGTCCTTCTTGTATGACAAATACCAGTAACAGTACCTCAAGAAAAATGTTTCTAAATAAATTTTCCATTCATTTTGTTTTTCTGTTATTTTTTACAAATATACTTTTTGGGAAAATGTTTTGCTCTAGACAGGCAAGGGACCATATATGTTAACTTAATTGAACTTGATTTGCAAGATAAAAATAATTTTTTACAAAAAAGTCATATATGCAAAAAAATCATTTAATAACGCATTAGGCTTGAAATTTAGAATTTCAAAGTTTTTTAATGAGTGCCCTATAAAGGGCTAAAACAATGAATTCTTGAATTCTATAATGGAGTGTAACCTTACCAAAGAATCTAGTTTGTTTCTAGATTGCCTAAAGACAAAGATGGTATTAATCTTAAAAAAAAAATGTCAAAAGAGTTACGGCTCTTAGGCTACGCGAAAGATGTGAACTGGTTCCAAAAATATCTTTATAAGGAATGGAAACTATTTTGTATCAGGTAACTAAAAGAGTTCGTTTGATTTTCTTTCCATTTTTGTTGATTAAAATATTTTATCAGTTCATAGCAATCCATGCGTCTCCTTGACTAGAATTTGAATTAAGTTAGACCTATTAATGTGTATATTTGTAATTTGGCCATAAATAGGCGCATAGGTTTAGAGATTAAAACTTTTTTAATGATTAATTTTTTTCTGTTCTTTACTCGTGCTTTATTTATAGAGCTTAAAGGTGAGACAAGAAGTTTAGAAACTGTGTGCTGAGGCATATAAACTTACTTATAAATGACAAAACGACACCCAAAACAATGCCTCCTAAACTGCAACATAACACCACTTTCCATGCAAGAAATATTAGGAATATTCTATAGATTAATCTAGGTAATAATTATCCTATGTAGACCCCCAATATTTTTGCCCATAAAGCATTCAGTGTTAATTTTCTAGGTCTATATCAGATTACGAATATTTTTTGTTTTTAAAATAACAGCATTGTTTTCAGTTACATACATCTCCAATTAACTCTAACTACATATGAATGGGTGACTGGCAAATGATAATATTTGTACAATACTCTTTATTTTAGTAATTATAACTGAAGAAAGAAAAATGAGACGATTTCTAGATAGGAAATATACATAGAAATACGATTCAGTAGGATAAACTAAAAACGGTTAGGATATCATTTAGTTACTTAATATAGTCGAAACCTGTACACCTCTATACGCTCTGTCTAGATAATAATGTCTGTTGTGGCATTTTCCGCCAAATTATTCTATTTGTATTTTTTCCTCGGCAGCAGCCAGATGCTCCAGGCGAGAACTGAAGGTCGCGCACACGTTGCGAACGAGGTTCTTTCATGCTGGTCTACACGCGGTTGACGGTGCACTTCAGCTCGTCTACATTCCTCTGGTGGACCTTACAGGCTTTGTCTTCGACATGCGCCCATAAACTGTAGTAGATGGGATTGAAGTCGGGCAACTGCGGCGGACAAAAGTTATTCGACCAGAAGTTCCTGTTTGACCTTAAACATTTTTGCACCGTCTTAGCCGTGTTGGGCGGGCATCGTCCTACTGAAACACTTAGTCTGACTTCTTCGGATCTTTCTCACCCATAGTAGGACATTTGTGGCTACGATCTCCAGGTAATCGTCCGTATTGAGCCTCAAACCAGTCGCGAACCACACAGGTGGCATCTTCTCGCCATTCATAGCCACAATCCTGAGCATCTACACTGAAGCCGAGTGCTTGGTCAGGGACGCGCAACGGACTCGGAGACCTCCTGGTGGAAACTTACCACGTGGTCGTTCCGCTTGTTGATGATCGGATCAACCGTGAACACCTTCATCAGGAAAATGAGAATTCGATTGCCATGTCTCTTCACGTCGTTGAGAAGGCAATGGCAGCAATCCCGATGTTGTTCTTGCATGCGGTCGTTGGAGAGAGGCCTCTATATGTACTTCAAGCTCTTGCGCCACTTCTCCTTGACAGACATGGAAATTGTGGCCACCGAAATGCTCTTCTACGACTGCCCTATTGTTAATCTAATATGTAAATCTATTTGATTGAGACCTCGGAATACCGCACCACAGGTTGCATTTGAATTATTAATATATGGATATAAAAGGAAGAAGCATGCTATTTCCTTAATTAAAATTATTTAACATAGGATAATCTACTGAAGAGTTTGTTTTTATCCACTAACGATTTCATACCACGAAAGTTTTTATTTGTGAATCTTTTCAGAGCTATTTGAATTTTCATTAAATTTTCATATGTTAATCTACTAACTGATATTGGAATATCATATAAGTTATTGATAAAGTTTGTATATAAATATACTCTTATTATTCCTATTAATGATCAATTTTATAATAGTTATTTTCACCCCCAAATCGGATTTTATCACGGTTGTGTATCTAAAATTAAGAAATCTTACCCTTATAAACCACACCAGTACAACTTTATTCTCCTATTTTCTATTTTATCGACCAAGTTCAGCAAAACCGCTTCAGAACTGAAGTCTACATCAAGGCATAAAATCTTGGATTTTACATGAATAGATTCTCAAAGAATACGGAACAATACACTACTAAATAATTAAGACCCTACCAACGGAGGCATCTCTTAGTCTTCTGTTTGGATAGAAATTAATGTAGAATTAAAATAATTATCTTGGGTTGCTTGCGAACAATAGATTTCCCCAAAAGTCTATCAAGATGGCCTTCAATCACCCCTCAAATAATGACGCCCAATCAAATAATATCGATTTATAATACAAAGCACCTATAAATACGTTATAGAAAAAAGATAAGAAATTCCTTCAAACTATATTTCAAGACAACAAAGTTCTGTCGAAACAAGTAAACCAAATTATCGTAGTTATATACTACAAACTGTAGAAAATTCAAACCATCGTCTTAAAGGACAATTGTCTTTCTCGATGGGATTTCCAGGAGGTCATCCTTCTGTACGAATATACATACATTGAAATTCTAAAACTCATGGGATATCAATATATAGAGGTACTGTAGGGCAATGCCACCATAGCATGTTATTATCATACATTAATTGTTCGTTAATATCGTAGGTCAATACGCTAACTGGCTAGGGCTGCTCTGTTAAGAGGACTTGAACTTTTTAAATTTGAATAGGGTAATAGAGTAGGTGCCAGACGGATTCGCAATTCCATTTATGAAATTAGGCCGGCATTACACATTTCTCAATCTATGGTGTCATTTGTTCATCGAGAATACTTCATGGAATAGGTACTAGCTACCTATTCCGTGGTCGGTGACCACAAGCACAGTATTTCCTCTACAATGGGATTACTCTAAAATTTCTCAGGGTGGCTCACAACATATCTATAATACAGAGCCATTATACGCGAACTGAAACTCACCGGTCAACTCTCACCTGTGACATGTTAAGGTCACAGGTATAAGAATCAATGATGTAGTTTTGTTTGTTTTTTGACAAATGAGCTTTAAATATCTAAGTAAATCTTTCCATATATGTATACAATTTTGCATTATTTTAATTTTTACTATGTTTTATTCGTGTTGCTAAAAAAATGATTATAATATAAAAAGTGCATAAAACTTGCAATAAAATGATATACAAAAAAAAAAAAAATGCGAATTTTGATGAAACAACGTGAAAAGTAACAAAGATGAAATATGTTATCCCCTTAGACAACAAGATCACTATAATTCTCTGTGAGAGAGATCGCAGACGATTACGTATGGCCGAGACTTTTACCATATAGCAACGAAGACAAGCAATTACATACTACTCCAGCCCTAAAAATTGCTTAAAACTACAATCGTAGCCTTACTAGCCATCGAACTGCCTCATATCTTGCCTTGGCCTTCGCTCTACATCTATCGAGTTTGTTCTTGCCTCCTTTACCTCTGGTTTAACTTTGCCGTTCACTCAATTTAATTAATTTGCTGCAGGCAAATTTGAAATCGAATTTGAGAAGAAAATCGAACTTTTCATGGTTTTATCAAACCACATAATTAATTGGGCAGCAAGCAGCCCGGATCTGAGCTCCCTTAACTACTTTTGTCGTCTGCCTTAGAGAGAAAAGTCAAGCATGGACAGGAAATCAGTGATATAGATCAACTTTCGTGACCAAATTCCATGTATATGTAAAGATCTCTCGCAAACCAGGAGTGTAGATTGAACAGTTTATGGAAAGTTAAGTTTAACATAAACTAACAGAACTTCGTTTATAGGCTGTTAATTAGAAGATAATTAATTAGAAGGTGTGGTAATAAATTTTATCAGATCCGCGTTTATGCTCTTTTTGCTGCCATTTTCTTTTATAAAGCTGACTTTCTTTAATTACGGCAGCTTTACAGCCTCTGTCTAACCTCAGTTTATTCCCAGTAGGTGTCTTTTCCGTCCCTTGCTTTAAAATAAAACAACATGACTTCGTTTAGAGGCTGTTAATTAGCAGATAATTAGAAGCTGCTGCAATAAATTTAACAGGTCAGAATTTGTGCTCTTTTTGCTGACCATTTTCTTTTATAAAGGTGTATTTCTTTAATTGACGAAGCTTTTAAGCCTCTGTCTACCCTAAGTTTATTCCCAGTAGGTGAATTTACCGTCCCTTGCTTTAAAATAAAACAACAGGACTTCGTTTAGAGGCTGTTAATTAGAAGATAATTAGAAGCTGTGGCAATAACTTTTAAGAGGTCAGAATTTGTGCTCTTTTTGCTGACCATTTTCTTTTATAAAGGTGTATTTCTTTAATTGACGAAGCTTTTTAGCCTCTTTCCTCCCTGAGTTTATTCCGTGTACATGCCTACGCCATCCCTCGCTTCCCGTAATCGTCCTACGTGATTTTTTCCGTCCACTTTTTCAATTACTCGTCCTACATTTAGGAATGTATCCCTGACATTCCCACAGTCAACTATGGCAGTAATTTACGATTCTATTATAATTCCATAGCCTTTGTGCGCCATTGAACTGTACAAGATCCTCTGCCTTCGGGGAAGATGTAGAGTAAGTTGAGAAGAGTTCACCCCAAATAATTGGCATCCACCCATCTTCACTTCACATAACAAAAACCTTTTGCCGGAGAACTGCTATTAATACTATTAATCTTGAATAAAAACGGTTCATTATCATCGTCATCAGCATTATTCTACATGAATTAGGGTATGCACGCATAACCGCCAGTAATAATAGTCCACCTCACAAATTTATGCGGTATCAAACTCAAAGCCACTCATGATTGATCCTTGATGGTGATGGGAGGGTAGGACTGAACTGAAACGTCGTTTCCAGACACGTATTATCCTCTTTCAAATGGACTCAAACCCGCCCCTTCTATAATACTCTACTCACACCTATTATACACCAAATCAATGTATTTTGCCGTTTACGAGATCTTCTAAACTTTTCCACATCACTACACTCACACTTAAATATTCTTTTAACCAGCACGTCAGGGGCAGATTATTAATATTCCCATGTCTTCTATCAGTGGGTTATATTATTTTTATTATACTGGTTTATTCAGGTGAGTTATATTATTTCCATTATAGAGGATTATTCAAGTGAGTTATATTATTTTTATTATAGAGGATTATTCAAGTGAGTTATATTATTTTTATTATACTGGTTTATTCAGGTGAGTTATATTATTTTTATTATACTGGTTTATTCAGGAGGTGACGTATATTATTTTTATTATGCTGGATTATTCGGGTGAGTTATATTATTGCAGTGATAACCTCTCTTATCACTTGTCGTAAAATGACCCTTGGTTTTGATTACTATACTTTTTGACACCCTTTTAGTATCGGTATGCTTTAAGGGGCGTGCGTTACTTCTATGATGAAGTAGGCTTTGTTCTAAGAGTGCTAATTTAGTGGTTTAGTTCTTAAGGAAGAGCTATTTTTAAACACATAAGGATAAGAGGAAACACCAGAATCTACCAAAATAAACATGTATTTTAAATTAAAAACTTAAATATTACACACCAACAGTAAACACATTTCTATCTTTGGCCTCAAAGATATTTCAATGACAAAACATAAACAAATAGGCTTCCCGTAAACATACCAATTGCCGATTAGTATTTTTTTATCGTGACTCTATTTGATTAGCGTTAAACATTAAATTAACGTACTCTCGTCTACAAACACATATGACCTAGGTTTAAGAACAATGGTTTCTACTCCCTTTAAAACGTGGGACGTACTAAACTTCTACTATCACAATAGAGATATAAATGTTATTGTTAACTTACAGGTAGGTATTAGGGATTGCCGGATGTCGCTGGAGGACTTATCTCTCGCTTTGAAGTGTTGTGGCCGCTGCTTGAATTTTCGTCGCCTGTGACGGGGGCTGATTCTTCAACGTAATTAAAGAACGGGAGCTCGTTGGGGCAGGGTTCTTCTCCTCTCACTCTTACGGAGCTTGAGATGTGAGAGTCGCTCGAGTGTGAGTGGCTTTGCTTTTCTTCAGTCGGACTTCTTTGCAGACTGAAAAGGCTTCTTCGGTATGGCACCGATATAAAACTTGACTATTTAGGTTAATACGGCCCTGAAAGGGGGGATCGATTTTCTCAATCTGATCCTATCGTTTCTCACGGAAATAGTCTAGTATGGCTGAAGGATCGATCTTCACGAACTAACCCTTCTTCTGGCGTATCGACTTCTAATCTTCTTGTCTGGCTGAAAGATCGATCTTCACGAACTAATCTTTCTTCTGGCGAATCGACTACTAATAATCTTCTTGTCTGGCCGATGGATCGATCTTCACGAACTAATCCTCCTCTGGCGTATCGACTTCTGATAATCCCTTGTCTTTCTTTGCGGGGCTTATTTATAGGCGGATTGCCGCCCCATCTAAAGGGGGAAGTGACCAGGCCACAGAGGCAAAGGAGGGGGGGGGAGCGAATGGTGAGTTAGCATCTGGGGAGTGCGAGAATTCCTGAGGTGGCACAGGGGTGCCCAAGTCAGCTCGCAAATTATAGGCTCGCAACCGCACCGCTACTTGGCGTGCCTTCTGACTCGCACCGCTTTTTTTTCCATAACCACGGGTTTATGGGTCTCGTAGGTAATTCGATCGTTAGAGCGTCTTTTAAGGACCTTAGGTGGTCGCCTTCAAACAGATGTTAGCTCCAACTGCCCACAGCGCCGGGGAGATCACACATGGTAAGCATTTTCGCCGGCTACCTTTCCCACGCTTCTCCTTATAAGGGAGGGGGGTTTAATGTACCTATACTCCTCCAGGATGCTTAATGTAGCCATTTCTCCACATCACTATTAGACTGGGGTCTTGACCTTCCTTCATCCTCGAGTTTTAAAATAAGACGGATTTTCGATGAAGCAAATGTGTTATATTTAATATTTTTCTATTTTTCTTATTTAATTTTATTTTTTACAGTTTATTTTTATTTTTATATTTTTTTTTTACATTTATAATTTATAAAATAATTGATATTTTATTATTTACATTATATATTTTATAGATTACATTATACTTTTATATTTTACACCACATTTTACATTTTAATTTGTGCTTTCCGAGGACTTGAGGTTTCCTTTATATCCTCCTAAATCCCAAAGACATTAAATAAGCCAAGATTTTCTAGTGTTGAAAGTTGATGCACTATTGCAAGATTGATGAGGAATTTAGCCACACTGAAGACATATTTTTTTTCTAGACAGTATCGGCGTATCACATAACCTTGTTAACTGGCAACTGAGTAGAAAATTACATAGAACTCCATATACACCTCTGACCTATGAACTTTATTACCCAGATTAGTTTATAACATCAGCACATTTTGCAGTTAGGAAACCTTACTATTGTAATAAGCCTGCACATTCTAATGATCCCAGCAAATGTATAACATTGCCATTTAATGCCAAACTAAATAAGTTAAAGCACTTATTTCAGGAAACAGGAATTGAATTAGCTTTTAAATATAACAACTCTATAAACCAAATGATGATTTCTAGGAATCCTAAAGATCAACAGGATAAAGTGGTATATGCAATTCCATGTAAAGATTGTGAAAATGTATATGTAGGTGAAACGGAAAGAAATTTAGATAAGAGATTGTATGGACATAAGAGGGACATCAGAGTTGGCAATGAAAGTAATGGAGTATTGTGACATGTCAGAGATTTTAATAATTCCATCGATTTTCAAGGAAGTAAATTGGTATTTAATTGAAAAAATTATGTCAAAAGAAGAATTGTAGAATCAAGGTTGATCACATCCATTCGCAACATCAATTTACCTGAAGGTCAATTTTCTTTTAATAGTTTGATATGTAAGCAGATAAACAAAATTGTAAAACTGTCCCGCCCTAATTAGGTAGTAAATTATGTCCCTCCTGGGATTATTTAGAGCAGAGAAGTGGTTCAGGTAACATGATCTTTGTCTATCAGGTCAGAGATGTATTTGGAGTTATCCGTAATTTTCTACTTAGTTGCCTGTTGACAAGGTTGTGTGATTCGCCGAAACTGTTCTGGGATAAATATGTCTTCAGAAAATGTGGTTTAATTCCTTATTTACTACAGTTGTTGTTGTTTTTAGCTCCCCCCACACACACTTCGGAGATACAGGGAGTAAGTTTTTATCTTACAGCCTGTGCTGTACGCTCTGTCACCATGACTATAATTAAGTGGCAGCAGCGCTTTCTGTGACGCTGTTCTGAGAGAACAGGTAAAACTATAGTGAGGCTGTTGCATGATAGAGGAGTCTAATACCCACCTTCCCCTCTTTGCTAACGGTCCACTCAATAGCGGGGGAGTGGATTTTCTATTGCAACTTAACCTCGCATGTATTACATCCAAGTGGAGTGTTCATACTTCAGGATTACATCCATGTAGGGAGGTCACGTCATAACCACATGTGAATGACTGATCACTCTGTTATCTTGCCCTACATAATGGCTAGAGTTTAAAACAAACTGAAGCTTGCCTGTCTGTTAGCACAGTTGCATTAAAGTATATAAATATAGTAGTACAATATTAAGCGAGCGTCTCATTTTACGATGTACTTTAGGTACCTTGGCCTTTTGTATGAAAATAAATGTTTCCTTTGTAAGTCAGTCCTTAAGACCCAAACTTCAGTAGGCCAAGGACTCTTCAATGTCCTTCTCCAGAATGGGGCAAGAATTTCCACTCTCTTTCAATGCTTCTAAGACAAATAAATTTTGTTCACAATCTCATTCTTATCTTTTGACAGCATATTTATTACTTCATCTCTCTCTACTCTTTTTAGACTCCTTCATTATTAAACTACTTGAATCAACCATCAAAGAAAATAGTTAAAAGTATAAAAAAACAAAGATGAATTTGAACCATAAAGAAGGCTTCGAAAAAATAGCGGCTTACAAATTTGTTTGAGATTTTAATCGCGTGGACTGCACTCTATAAGTTATTATGTCGAACAGACGTCGGTCGCTCGGTCGGTCGGTCAGGCGGTAAGGCGGTCGGATGGTAACAATTTTGGGCGCAATAACATCGTAACCTTCCGGCCTATTCTAAGGAAATTTAAAACCCTCTTGTTGTTTTACATTCTCTTTCGAATGATATAATTGTCAAAGTACTCTGAAGGTAGGTTAAGGAATTATTGAAAGTTTTGAAGGTCGTAAGGTTATATGCTCATAAGGCCATAAGTCAGAATAAGTAAAAACAAGTGACTTAGATCGCTTTTTCATTCAACATCCATAAAAACTACTCAGATATGTCCTTATTTCCGAGAGATTATTAAGGTCTAATTTAGGGAGCTGGTCGTGAGTACATCTACACTGCCATTTTAACCTCAAGCAATTATTTATTTGTGTTTCCTCAAAAGAGACAAGTATTTAATTAATCTCAGACATCATGTAACTATTCGTCAACGCACTAGCTCTGGATTTGCTATTCCTGAATTGGTAAAATTGTGTGAAAAGATGTAAGAGGCTTTTGGTTATAAGTCCTTTCTTGAAAATACCAAAGCCAAAATTACAACAGAATCTCCATAAGGTCTAATTTAGGGGGCTGGTCGTGAGTACATCTACACTGCCATTTTAACCTCAAACAATTATTTATTTCTGTTTCCTCAAAAGAGACAAGTATTTAATTAATCTCAGACATCATGTAACTAATCGTCAACGCACTAGCTCTGGATTTGCTATTCCTGAATTGGTAAAATTGTGTGAAAAGATGTAAGAGGCTTTTGGTTACAAGTCCTTTCTTGAAAATACCAAAGCCAAAATTACAACAGAACCTCCATAAGAACAGGAACTTTTGGAGCAAATTAAAACATTAGATTATGTTATGTAATGGTGGATGGGGATGAAATTGGAATAAGAACAAGTCAGTCAGTGGGACTTTCGGTCAGTTAAGGATACTTAACTTAACCCAAACTTTGGGTGATGTCGATTAACTGCCAAAAGGTTGGTGGAAGGACGGTCAAATGGAAACATTACATATGTCTAGCCTTTTCCTTTCCGTGATATTTACATTGGGTTCGTTGTTCTTGACATGGTAAAATAGGATCGCTTTTATTACATGATCCATTCAGTATATGATAATCTTCCGAACAATTCAAGTTTATTTATTAATTTTGGGTGTAACAGGCTTACGAATAAAAAGAATTTAGTCTGATGCTGCTGATTTGTGAGAGCGTTGAGTAAAGTCGCGATTACTATTGCCCATTTGTTTTGATGGTGATTCTATCTTGGATATGAATGTCATCGGATGCCACTTAGTTACTCATATAATTTTATAGGTTTTATGATAAGTGTAAAGTGCAACTTAATGCAGTGACTCCAGGGTGACCAATGGAGCGGTTGGTTATAAAAACATGCTTACGAATTATATAATTGAACAACAAGGTCAGGTTTGAAATTCTTTTTAGTTGCCTTAAGTTTGCTAGCTCACAGCTCGCTTGGATGGAAAGCTACTTGGAGGGTGATGTGAAGGCTGGCACTTAAGGTGGAGCAAGGGTGGCAGCGATGTCCTTGTGTGCATAACCATCGATAATTGATTCTCCTCTGGCGCCATTATAGGGCTGTCAGCTTTCGATGGCTAGGCCATTAATAATAAAAGATGAGATAACTCATTTATTTACAATTAGACCACCTACTTATATTAGAATAGCGGCTATTTAATGTAAAGTGAAATATCGGGAGCTGATGTTACTAATTCAGTTAACCGTTTTGAATGACCAATCATTTAAGGACAAGTCTAATGGGTGGTTTACTTTCATCACGTGCTTGCATTTCATTACAATGCATTCTTATCTGAGACAGTGGGTGAACGGCGAATGGTTGAAATGACACGTAGACAATGAATTGATCATGTGTGAGAGACTTAAATAGGGACACGTGAATTATATATATTTTTTTTCATTTAAAGCATAAAACATTCAAAACGACTTCTCCAATGAAAAAGAAATTATATTATTTCCAAAATCAGACACGAATTGTGAATAATATGAGGTGTAAATGTTCCCTATTTGACGTTGGCTAATTCCCGCCAGAGAAAGATGATTGTTTTCCTATATGACATTGCAGAATGGCATATAATTGAGTTCGTTGAAATAAAGCCGCAGATCTTGCGGTATTGGCGTCGCAAGACCACGCAATCATCGAAGTATCCGCTTTTGCATACTGTCTCATACTACACTTACCCCCCCTTTGTGTGACACACACGAAGACAGGCGCATGATAGTGAGCATGAAATATATGCGTGAAAAGGTTTCGTTTGTAGGCATATTTAACGCTTTTTGCTTGGATATGACTTGACTGGATGAGATGTCTCAGCGCATAGCACCCGATCGATAGTAAAGATCAATGGTGCGACAAATTAGTAGATTTTTAGATAAATTAATCGGATGAGCAGAATCTTTTTTACTAGAGCGGAAGTTTAGAGGCCCCACTATATGGGAAAACGGTATGTGATGATGAAGAGTAGTAGGTAATGATGGCGATTTATTCATTCGTCGTCCCCTTTTCTCATATCGTTATTAGTTTTCTTTGTATACATCTGTTTTATGGTTTATTTACCAATGTTCTAAGAATGTTGATACATTAAAAAAGGGATATGTTGAGGAGTATTAAAGCCGATATGTTTACAATCCCTTTTGGTTATGGAGATTGATTAGTGTAATATACACACTTAAATACCAAAAGTCATGGGATAAGTACATAATATCTTGCAGCACCTTCTTTATCCTGCCAAATTGCACCAACTTGATGTGACATCGATTCCACAAGTGGAGGGAAGACCTCTGGAGAAATGTTGATTCATTCAGTCTCAATCGATGTCCATAGTTCTCTGGTATTTTTAGGTAAAGGATGAGTAAGAAGAAATATGGCCAACACATCGAATAAACGGTCAATTGGTTTCATGTCAGATGAAGGTGGTGGCCAAACCATTCCTCGAAACTCTCCAGAATGCTCACTGAAGCGATTCTGTAAACACCTCGGCTCGAAGACGCAGCGCATTTTCTTGCTGGAAGAAGCTATCTTTGTTGTGGTACATGGGGTTCGTTCACTTCATGAATATAGGCAAATGGTCATCAAGCAGTGCAACGTAGCTATCAACTATCAATGATGTGTTTAGGCAGAGTAGCAGGCCCAACACATGCTACGTAAATTAACCCTAACTAGTATGGAATTACTACCAGCCTGCATGACGGCTCGTTGATAACTATGGTTTATAGGTTATTTGGCTCAGCGTTACACCCAAACCATGCCAACAGACACATCAACTAGAACCGTGGCTCATCAGACATCGCCTCATGTTGCCACTCCTCAATAGTTCTATTAGAAATCTCACGATCCCACGTGTGGCACTCTGTCCTGTGTTATAATATTAACATATGTATTATGCTGGTTATTCTGTCCCCATATTGCTTCCACATCATGCGATGTGGAAGCGAGTTGAGTCATTGTTGCTTACCTATCACCATAGACAATTCTAGTCAGACGTCGCTGGTCACGATCAGTACCTACCTTTGGTTGACAACCGCGCTTTCCACCGTACGTGGTAATTCTTTCCTATGGAATATTCTTAGAATTAGAAATATAAAAAAACGGATATAGGTATAAATAGAATTAATCTTTGGACTGAATAAGTAAGTCTACATAATGTCGTGGGATTACACTTGAAAATTACTCACTAGGATGCTTGCGTCTTAATGGCACCCGACAGAATGAATGGAATAATATTATTGAATTAATCACTGAATTAATCACTTCTAATACTCGAGGTTATGGGCTCGGGATGGGAATTCCAGTTAACGAATAAACTGGTGAAGTTAGGGGAGGGGATAATTCACTTTAACGATACCTTTGAGTTCGTAAGTATTTTGAGAATGACGGTGAATATCTTCTTTTGGTCACGATGATCGCACTTAGTCCGCCGTTCGAGGTTACCCAATGAGAAGGTAATCTTAGACCGGTGATATAATGATCTTATGCCGGATCACTAAGGCGAGCCAAACTGTGGCTCAAATCGACTTCTTCTTCCTCGAAGTGACTGTCAGATTATTCGGCTCCTGGAGTGGGTAGCCAAAACCGATTAACTAGCTACGCCTAGGGTAATCCGCAAAGGGAGGTCATGGTGTAAACTCTTTCTATAAAGTGGGGGGGAAGGGCGGCGAGAAGTTTTGCACCTACAAGTACCGTGACGGCAACACACAAATTCCCCGAAGTTTCTTTTTTACATCGGGCGAACTGTTTCCTTTGTGGGACTAGCTCTCCACACTCAACATAGGTCCAAAGTCTTCTGCCTGACTCCAGGAAGAAGTTTCCCTTTTATTTCCATCACGAGCAAAAATATAAACACTGGACATCTCTGGCTTAAGAGCGACGAACAGAGGCCCTAACAGAAAGGAAAGGTAGTCTTCTATCTGAATTTAGGTTTTATGGTCAAAAGGTAAAAGTTGTTAAAGGATCCTACATAAACATGGCATATTATATAGTTGTTTAAGGATCCTACATAACCATGGGATATTATAAAGTTGTTTAAGGATCCTACATAACCAAGAGATATTATAACGTTTATTAATGATCCTACATGGGATATTATGTAGTTGTTTAAGGATGCTACATAACCATGAGATATTATATAATTGTTTAAGGATCCTACTTAATCATGAGATATTATATAGTTGTTTAAGGATCCTACATAAACATGGGATATTAGAAAGTTGTTTAAGAATCCTACATAACCATGAGATATTATAAAGTTGTTTAAGGATCTTACATAAACATTGGATATTATAAAGTTGTTTAATGATCCTACATAACCATCAGATATTATAAATTTGTTTAAGGATCCTACATAAACATGAGATATTATAAGTTTTTTAAGGATCCTACATAACCATAGGCTATTATTAAGTTGTTTAGGGATCCTACATAGCCATGGGATATTATATGTAATGTTGTTTAAGGATCCTTCATAACTATATGGGATATTATAGATAATATCTTTTTTCATCTTTACGTTACAGGAAATCTATGATTAGGAGCAATAGAAATCCTTATTATTATGTTGACAACAAATTAATGTCATTTTTACAACAGAAAGTTATTTTGAGTTGTTTAATATTCCTCTGTTTAGATGCAAAATTGTTTGGATGCCACATGAACTGTGAGAGAGGCAAATTTTACATGCTGTAAATAGTGCTTCATCTCCATTTGCCCGAAATACACATGACCCATTTTTGGATAGAACTATTATGGGAGAGGCAGAAAAGAATATACAACCAGATATTAGCAGGCGCAGATCCAGCGGGAAGGATTGGGACTGAAGCCCTCTCCCCTAAATTTCGCACCTATTTATGTTTATATTTCATTTTTATACCATAATTGTATTCTGCTATTCAGAAAGAGTTATATAATAATATAGAATATATATAAAACAGTTTTTTTATAAATCGTTGCGATGGAATCTATCTTATATGATACAAGTCTAAAATTCAGGTACATATTTTGAAAAGTAATTATTATATTCATTATTATACCTTAACTGACGTCCATAAACTATAATAAGCTTAAATTCATAATTTCCTGGTGTGTGGAAAAAAAATCGGATCTGAAAAAGTTAGTCTTCACTATCAATACTGTGTAAGATAACCATTATTAATCACCAATGCTCTTTTCTCAAACTACTCAGAGGGACGAATTCAAGTTAGCCCCCTCAAGTTTTTATCTTATATCCGCTACTGTATTTTAGGGCATCCGATATTGTTTGTGACGCTTTGGTAAAACTCTTAAAAGAAAGGTCAAAATTTAGGGTGTCACTAAAATCTGTGCAAAGTTAATATGGCAATTGTCTCCTCGTTCACCACACCTTACACCATTGACTTCTTTTTGTGCTGTAGCTGAGGGTGAAGATGCACTTAATGAAAATTAAAAACACGAGGCACCTAAGGAGACATATCCTAAATGAATTTGCTTAAATTGACGGAATTTTGAAATTAATGCATAGCGTTCATCGGGTGATCCACACAAAGCGTAGTGAACTTTGCATCAAAAATGGAGGAAATCATATTGAAAATGTGATTTTTTATATTAAATCAAATAAAATGTAGTTATTTTGTATTAGAAATATGAATTTTTCGTTTCCAGACTTTATGGACACTCATTATAATCAATTAAATAGTTTCAATCTTGTTCCACAATGTGAGGGAATCGATACCGCCCCCCCCTTCACAGTCGAGCCACGGGACGTTTACCACAAGCATCCTGGCAGTGTAGACGCCATGGTTCAAACTCTTAACCACGTCGCTCTCGCCCCGCTTCAAATGAGAAGCTGAACGACCTTCCAATACCACAGAAGGCGCTAATCAGCTCTGGTCGGACTGGAGACCATAACAACAGTTTAAAATTGTAATATTTCCCCTAAGAGCAGGTGTTTGATTTCACCTCAGTGGCGAAATTAGAGGAGCATCGCCCAAAATCCAGAAGGTCCCACCGGGCCAACTGTGTGACGCCCTGAGAAAAACCGTTGGAGGAGGAACCTTCATGCGGCCTGTCCACTAATCCCTCCCTAATTCCTACCCCTACCCCCGTGGAGTGAATAACGTATATATACCAAAAACTTTGGAAAAACAAGGTAGAATACGTGAGTCAGCAAGGCTACGAAGTCCCCGGCAAGAGGCCTGGCTACCAAGAGAAGGGACTAAGAAGCAGCTCATCCTTGAGCTAGTTCCTTGTAATCAAATTGAACTTTAAGATAACTTGATCAAGTTCAACTTACTCTCGTCAGAGAAACCTTTTCCTCTCCTATCCTGGTGTAGCCCAAAGCACCGCGATAGTCCTAGCCATTGAGGAATACTAGAACTAGGAAGAAGAAGCTCATCCTCGAGCTAGTTCCCGGTGGTCACACCGAAGTTTAAGTTAACTAGATTTAAGAATCAAGTTCAACTTATTCTCGTCAGAGCCCCCCTCCCCTTTATCCTGGTGTAGCCCAAAGCACCGAGATAGTCTTTGCACTGGCTAATCGCTAGCCAGTGCGAATTATTCCCCAGAGTAATCCGAAGAGAAGAAAGAAACATTCTTTTGCTATCCCGTGGTGATATCTTTTCCTGCTGAAGGCGTGTGGCTCCTACATCTGCCACACTCTCCAAAGTCCTCTGTGGCTTTAAATCTATTTCGTCCGTACCAACAACCTGGACGAGCAGTACGAGTCATCCAGACAATAACATTCCTGCGCTAACGTAGCTCATTGAGTTCAAAGTCAGACCCAAACCCAATTAAAGACGGATTTACAAAGGTATTTAAACTCCGGTATCCGTCCGGTAAAGGCCGTTAGCATTTTTTTATATTGAAGTGAGTGGTGGGTCAACCATCACTATAATTTCAAGTAGGTCAATTTAGAAAGCTTTACTTAAACATAGTGAAGTTATTTATGTGTATTTATTGTGTAATATTTCTTTGGTTCATGTTTATTTTATTTGTTTTAATTAAAGTTTTAGTTTTTTTTAGCAAATTTTTATTCTATCCTCGAAACGCTAAGTACGGCACAAGGAACGCTTAAAGATTAAAGAAGTTATAATCAGATAACAATAAATAATATATAATAATCAGATATATAACACTCTTAGAGATATAAAACGTTAATCACGGAGTTTTTTATGTACTACGTAAACAACCCATACGTACGAACGCCTTCCATCACTCGGTCTTTCCTATACCACGACACACAACCTTTTTCCAAATTTATTGGTTCGGAAAGGAGCGAAACAAATTTCTTTCAAAAGTAAAAATTGCTATGCAAGATCTTCGAGTAAATCCTGCACGTCTCCCGAATGAGTGACAATTGGACAATTTAAGTTATTGTTAGTCTGTTTAACAAGTTATTCTTCTAAAAATTCGCCTACCTAATTCCTTTAATAGCTAGTCTAGTACAAGTTAATCTCCTAACTAGGCTAGCCTACTACAAGTTAATAGCCTGAAGAGGCTAGTCTAGTACAAGGCAATAGCATGAATAAGAGAGCTTGGTCCAAGTTAATATACTAACTAGGCAAGTCTAGTTTAGAATAATAGCCTAACTAAGCTATCCTAGTCAAAATTAATAGCATAACTAGGCTAGTGTACTTCAATTTAATAGCCTAACCAAAGTTCCAAGTCTACATCCTACGGTCAATACGTAGATGTGCGTTGTTACGTCAAATTATTTTGCATAGCAATTCTCACTTTTTCAAAAAGGTTGCTTCGTATTTTAAGCCAAAAAAGGGAAAATTTTGAGAAACAAAATGGTAAATATATAATTGATTTAATTGAACTAAATTTTTCAAAGTTTTCCAAATCGTCCCGACCCTTCGGATTCACCTAATATTTCATAAATATTTAAACGATGGAAGACCATATTCTACATTGTTGCGAACGAATTGGATGATAAATGTTTAATTTTGTATAATCAAATGATTTTACTTCACTTGGTATAGAAAAATGACCTTAATTGTTGCCATCCTGATAATTTTTTTTTACTTAATTTGCATTCAAATTATGATAATATTCTAGGCGAAATAAAACATTTAAAACGATATTTTACCAACATTATCTGGAGCTCTTGGCAAATTTATTGATTATAATCATATTCAAAAACTTCTGAAGAGCCAAATCGAATATGAGTGAAACATCTCTTTGTTAAGTTATTTTTTCCAGGATGAATATGAATGAATATGATTTAAATTTTCTTTATTCCTTAATTTCTCTTTTGCTATGCATCGATTCACAATCTTTCTCTATTGCTTTTCAGCGTAATGGAACGTTCAGCTTTCCAAATTTCTACGTATTTTTTTTATTCTATTTAGATAAATAATATAATAAATGACACCTTTTAGGTAACAAAAGGGATTGTAATTCTAAGTTTAACGTGTTTTTAAAGTTTGGATTTGTCCTACTTTTGAACCTCTTTCACGACTCAATAATGTAGGATGTCAATAGGAATTCTCGTCAAATGAATTCTACCATTTTGATTATTCTAAAATGGCCTTTTTTTCCCGATATTAAAATATAGCATGTGCATATCTTTTGCTTTCTATTCTCGTTATTAAGTTGTATTGGTTTCATTGTATCGGATTTCCCAACATTTCCGTTTTGTCCATTAATTAATCTTAGGAAGTTATCGGTAAAATCTATTATATTTTATCAATTTTAATGGCTATGTTGTAATCTTACAATCAAAGTTTTGTAATTTATATATGAACAATAACACTTATTTTTATATCCGCCCTTAGCACATATTTGTTGTACATATATAAGAATGTTATAAAATATTTATTTATAAAAATTAACGAAAAATACTAAAAGTATATTTGTTACAAATTTTATAAATAATTTCCTCATATAACATAAGGTTATGGGAAACACAAAATAACTATGGATTTCAATTTTCATCGTTGTTTTCAAATAATGAGAATACAAGCAAACAAAGGGAGGGGGAAGGGGTATACGGCTGCTACTATAGTATGCTGCCTCCAGTTGGTCTTAGGTTATGGGGTCTATCAAAGATTCGCCGAAAGGAGGAAATATAATCAATGAAGGATATTAGAAAGCGATTATCCTCCATTTCCCGAAGATTTTGATTTTATGTGACAACAAAAGAAACCATGGCGCAGGGATAAATGGCCGGTGGTTCTTTGGATTGAAGCATAAATATGATTGTCGATATTTTTACTTCCTACGCCCTGACAATAATACCTTGCAACCATTAATTCAAAAGGCCTGTTAAATTAGTCCAGTCATCCATTCCGAGGTATGGTCAGGGGTATCAAAATTTTCAACCCTGGGGTACCTACACTTTACAGCTAATCATCAACTTCATTATGTCGACGCTGCAGTAGGCGTTCATAAGCAAAGTATGGAGAATTGATAGTTAGAGAAAAAGATATAACGAAGAAAAATAGCGAGATCCAATCCAGTGATTGATTAGAATCCCATCTATATTAATGTTGTTGGCAAATGTTATTCAAGGGAGCAGATGATTTATTTGTTGGTTTTTAGCCGACATCAGAACTTTTTACAAAGCCTGTTTTTAATCATTCCTTTATACATTTTAAACATTAAGCTATATAACCTTTAACTTAATCTATATTTTATATAATAAAATAATTATAAATATTTTTTCCTCTAAACTGCCTATTTATTAACGAACACAGAATATTATAGTATATATATACAATGAAGATCATGGTCAAATTTGCAGAAAACAGAATATAGTAGCACTAAGCCTGGTCTAAAATTTACTTTTTCATAGGTTTCTCTACATTTTCCCATGCTTTTTGACCCAGTAAAGCAGCCAATCACCTCTATTTTTACCTAAATATTAGGAAAAAATTGCTGCATGGAGCTTTAATTTTTATGTCTTGGAATCGTCTAAACGCACGAGTTCCAAAGTCTCTTGAATAGAGCAAAAAAACCGGCTTCGAATTAAAAAAGTTTTAATTCTCTTTCTAACTCATATAATTATAATGGTCTCAGGAAAAGAAATGGCACATTAGTACATACTAAGATGTCAAAAATCTCAAAATTGTTTTTATCCTCCTAAAGGCAGACAAGGACCATTATTCATGATACAAGTTTGAGATTAACATTTTGTCACAAGTCTAATCGATTAAGAAGTGAAAACATTGCATGATAGTTTGTTGCTTGAAGCTGTCAAAGTACTGTATGTTAAACTCCACAACTTGAAGCATGCCATTTACTGCTTTCAGATTCTCATCATAGTCCAACGCTTTTCTTTGGCCAAGACGTGAGAGGTTCTAGAAACCACTCGAATGTAATGTTTATTGTGTCCAACAGTATATTTGATTCTGAGCCAATGAGATTAATCGGGTTAGTTTTAGCTAAATCTCTCTAGAATAGAGGCTTTCCTGTTTTTAATCTGTCTGGCTTCTTAGTGGCATGTAAATGGACGGCAATGTCACGCTTTAATCTGTCACTCAATTTACTGTCAAACAAGGTAAATAACATGACTTCCTTCATCAAGTACCTTTTGAGGTGGTTTTCCATCTTATTAAGTACTGTATCTTCAAGCTCTGGGTCAGATTTTTGTACTTAAATATGTTCTGTATTAAACTTATATCATTTACAGGAACAGAAGCCATTGACATCATCCATAAAGTAGTGTAGAACAGCGCAAGGAAGGTGCTGAGTTTTCTTTCCAGCTTTGATACAATGTCTTCGACGCATTTACAAAATTGGACATGTGAATCTAGCCGATATTATACCTGGGAAGCATTCTGTTGAGACCTATTGTTGAGTTTAGATGACGAAGTTTGCCCAATAGCCACTCCAGCTTTCAAGGTAACAGAAACAATGTTGTCTAATAAACCAAGATCATCTGTATTTCAGGTAACATCATATTTTGTGACCTTTCTTAGAAACTTTAATGTGATACTAGTCACAGTTTCTTGATAGTGAGAAAATCCTGGATGAGGCTGATTGTAATCTATGCCCTCTGTTCTAGCGCCATTGTACGTTGATTTACTCCAGGTAATGTTATAATCCACATAAACAATTTAGTGCATGTTCTGATAAAGCTGTAAAATCGTACAAACTGTTGAGACAGTAATTTTTCGGTGCATGCTAAATATCTCAATGGAACTTAAAACTTCGGTTAAGGTTAAAAGTAATTAGTTTTACTTTTTCTTATCTACGAGTATGATGCAGTCTTTTATTTCTCGCTGTTGCTGTAGGGATCTTTTCTCAAAACTCTTGTCATGACCAGACGACCTTTACTCTCAATTTTTGGTCTTTATAGAACTTGACATTTTAAGCCTTTTTCTTTCAGGATAACATTCTGTTGTTCTGTATCTCCTGGATTACATGTGGAGCTCTGATATCGAACAAAATATCTAATTCCAGTAAATATGCTTTTCTTTTCAATTAGTATTACTTGTTATTCCTTTTTGTTTCACCATATCACGATGTTTTTCGTGTAGTGTCAAGAAGAGGTTCATTAAATTCTACTTGGTCATTGTCATGATCATAAATATCTGCAGGAATTGGATTATTGAACCTATTATTTCATATGCAAGTTCTTGAACCTTGGAACTCCCTGCATTTTTCGGTAAATTCTGAAGATTAAAGAAATACTGTCTGTTGGCGGGAAACTGGCAACCACTGAGAAAAGCTGAAGGGTATCCAATCAGGAGAAGCTTCAGTGTGAGATCTGGTAGATAGCTGAGTTGACACTTGGCTGTGAACAGTACGTTGAAGTTTTGAGATGGTTTGGTTACTAATGAGCTAATGACGATAATTCCGATACCGTTTAGATCATTTGCTTTAATCGTTCTAAAGGACATTATCCCAATACCAATTGGTCTAAAGTACGAATCGTCAAATGATGTTTGGTCTAAATATTACAATTGGTCTACTAATTATGCTTGTACTTATTATATTATGTATGATATATATGTATATATGATTCCTTAATCAAATGAAGAATGCTTTTATTTACTCGCCAAAAATCTTATTTATAGTTGTCATAAGCCTTAAAATCAGTGTGGCAGATTCAACCCCAATATTGGAAGAAATCATATCTAGAATCCGGCCTAACACCAACCTTTTTAGAATTTAAAAGGAACGGTAGTTCAGAAATGAGGTCCAGTTTGCCGGATCATTAAGGAACAGGTTAGATTTATTTATGATCAGGCGACAACCAACATGTATTAAACCAGATTGTACCTACCACACATAACGAGAGGGAGATACTAAGGATACGAGTCAGGTAAAGGAGGAAAACATGCAAAAACTGATTGTTAAGACTGGCAAGAAAACGATTCAAGAGGAAAGCAGATCTATTATGGAGACATGAGTGTGGTCATTCTTTCAGTGGACACTGGGGCGAGAGAAGATTATGTGAGGGAGGAAATGGTAGAGTTACTTAGTGGCGAAAAACAGTGCTAAGGTACTTGTTGGATGTGAACTTTTGTCAGAGAGGAAAGTTAAAATGGCAGGTATGATATGAGGAAGAAAACTGTGGTAAAAGAGGTAAAAAGAGACGAGAAAGAAGTTTGAACAGAATGTGTGAATTTTATTTGTTTACTACAAAGACCGATGGGTATGAAATTCCCTGGCGTCTCTCACAGACTTGAATGTTATTTTAATATTTAAAATAGATATGGAGAACCTACATTAGTGAGAGGAGGCTAAAAGAATGGGATGATGATATCAAGGAAGGAAGGAAAGTTCCGGAAAAGCGAACGGAGTGAGACGTTGAGGTTCAGGTAAGAAAAGGAATCTGTTTATCTAGGGGTAGCTTGAGATAAGATCTCTAAATAACCTTTCCTGATCTATTCAGGAGAGGCTAAGATGATAAACGTTTGCAACAGAAGATATGTGAGGGTTTGGTGGATGAGGAAATGATATTTAGAATTTGATGAAGAAGTGAACAGAAATTGCTGTAGACGATTCAGTAATAAATTGGGCCTAAATTTTGAAAGAAGAAACACAAAGTCTATTATATTGTAGTGTTTTATTCACAGGAAGAGAGAGAAAGTTTTAAAAAAATTGAGAAGTTAAGATACAACGGAGTATGTTTGGGTTGTTAAAATCGCCCCAAATAAGGAGAGATGCAGAGACGCTTGAGATTGCCAGGTTTGGAAAATTCACTTAATAAATCAAAGAAATCAACAAAGGGCCACGATCTGAGATATACAAGTAGGTTTTAAATGTAAGAAAAAATCATCTCTCAAAGGTTAAAAGATATCTAGAGCGTCGATTGAGATAAAAGATAAGATAATGGTTGCGTAATTGAACCAATTACTCAGCCATGCCTTATAGATCGAGTTACATGCTGGAATGAATCGCCAGGTGGGGTAGCCCCACGGAGTTAGTGTTGGCGGAGTATTTTGATGACGTTTGAATTAAGCAAAAGAAGAGCGACTTCTCAGATGAAACTTTGTCAGAAATGGAATTTGCTCTGTCTAAAGAGAGCAAGCGACAATTTATTAGCCAAAGACGAGTGGGCAGAGAAATTAGGTGTTTAAGGTCAAGTGGGGTAAGAGGGGCTCTGTTTTTTATAGGAGGAAGGTTTTAGTAAATCTAGATGCTTTATTATGCAAAATCTGGATAAAAACCTGTTTAAAACCATTTAGATATGGTAGTAGTGAGTGTAGGGTGAGTGATGACACATTCAAGTGTGAGAAAGATGGCGGAAAATGTAGATGATTGACTGAATTATCGGAGGAAAGAGCAGATGGAAAGCAGAGAGGGAAAAAATTAAATAACATAAGGAAATTTAAATTTAAAACTTAATAAGAACAGCTTAATTATTAGTTAATGCTTAAGCGAGTGTGACATGAAAAATAAAAACAAAACTCCCCCGAAGTAACAGCTAAGTACTGAAAAACGATACAAAAACGCAAGTCTGCTGCTATTCCTAAGCCTTTAGCTAATTGTTAACGCGCAAAGAAATAAAAAACTGACAACAAACCAAGCTGTTATTTAAAATAGGACCACTGCTAAAATTAATACTGTAAACTAATACAAAAAGGATGCAGTAAATCAGAACTACCCTGGAACCACTTTTGAGGAATAAAACCACACGTTACCCTGTCAAAGCTCAATTGTTGGTTATCAAATCAGTTCGTGCGAGGAAAATGGAAAAATTTCTATATGAAATATAACAAATATTATTAATCTAATAAAAAATATACATGGAGGAAAAGAGAGAAGTGTCTTGTTGTGAAACATTAACAAATAGATCAGGTCACACCGAGAGGCTATCGATAAGATCACTAGCTCACTCGGTTACCCCACTTCCTTGAAAAAGCTACTTTGAAACCAAGCTTATAATTTGCCTGCTTCTGCTCTCGCCACGTTCCTCATCTAATCTTCCCTCTACTGCTGCTTAAAGCCTGCCTTCAATTGCTCTGCTCCTTTAAAAATGTACCATACGACGTAGTACAGATAGAATAATACCACTGGCCTCGTGAAGGGTCCTATCTGAAGCTTATATTAAATAATCAGATTTTAAAATTCTTTTGCGAATATACTCGATGTGATATTCGAAATAAAAATTAATAAATAAAATCTTTTAAAACATTATTTTTGTAGAGGTGTAAATTTGTACTTATTGAACATCCATCATGCATAGTTCGCAGTGCTTAACAGGGGAGTTCTCTTCCACCGAGGTTTTATTTTTCCTGTTTTGCTAATATTATTCGCATATATCTACTTTCCTTCATTATTTTGCCTTTAAATTAAAATTTTGTCGATAGATTACGCCCAAAATAAATTCTGTCTCCCTGCTTTGAAACCATAAAGTGGAAATTTATTAAAAATTATCCCTTATTCATAGATAATTTGTCTCTATTCCCGCTCTATTATTGTTGTGTTTCGTCTGTAAGGATTTCCCATATAACTAGACCGATCATGGCACGAGGAAAATAAGGAAGCTACTAGTTGACGAATAAACAAGGGGACAGAAATAGTCAGAGTAAGAAAAAAGTTTGAAATGAGTTTGTAAAAAAAACATATAGTCTTGGGTACTAATGGAAATTTATTTTCTATCAGGTTTTCAGAGAAAACCATGTCACATGAACTGGTACAATTATTTAGTATTTAACCTTGATTTTTTTAGCCAAGTGTATTGCGCCTAACTAATTCCATAAATACACCGACGACCAAGCGCAATCTTTTCTTGTTAAAATGTTCAGCCAAAATCTTATACAGCCACACTCTGCAAACAACTCATCTACTCCATGTCCAAAGTAAACAGAAATATCGTACTGATTTCATAGAAGTTTTCTTTCAAATATTTTTCATACTTTTTCAAAGATTGTTGGGAAAGAAGAGTGTTGGTAGGGGAAACCAGGGGAGAGGTGGTGGAGAGTGAGGGTGACGATGGAAGGGTGGCAGGGTAAATACTTATTAAATTAACTGGGGACGAAAACCTTCTCTCCAGAAAGAATTCTGTATGCAAGGTTGGTTTCCTCAAAAGTTACGGAGGCCATGAATGGGCTATTACTAATTTTGACATTGTTAAAGTGTGGCAAAACACATAAATGCCAGTAATTAGATTTATTTGTCTTTCAGAAGCAAAGAGGAAGCTAAAAAAGAAACATAAAAGATTAAAAGAGAAGCAAAAGACATTTTCTGGCAACATTTTTAACTCACCTTGTATATTTTTTCTCAATCAAATTTATGTTAACCTTTGGAAGGATGGTTCAAACTAATACACATGCGTTCTTTTACAAGTCGTACACTTCCAAAGATCAAAATGGCAAAAATGAAGCTATGATTAGGTATCCATGAATCATTCCTTCATTGCGCAGGTACCACATGGCTGTATTAATATAATTGTTAATAAAATATCATTTTTTAGTTTTATATTGTTTAAGTTTTCGTTTAAAATACTATAATTAACTCTCCTTTCTTTTCTATATATTTTGTTTTCAATTGAGTGACTACATCCAAGCAAACTTCCTATATGATACATCCGCTAACACTTGGGATGTGTAAGTGATTTTGTGCTCAGCTGCCATGGCATCTGACGGCATGGTCAGAGGATCAATATAAAATATATACACTCCCGATGGAGAAACTCTGCAACAAGGTTGCCAAGGGATAGACAAAGTGATAGATAAAGAGAGAATTCTTGGATAACGCTAGGCGTTTTTATGGTATGCGTCACCTTGCGTTTTGGTCTGACTTGAAATTTGAAGACAGCAACGATATTTAAAATCATTTATGACTTCAAAAAAGACTGTTTACACTCCTGGGAATATTTTTTCTTATCACCCCAGAACTTTATATGAACTCAAAGATTGCCTCCTAGTAAGATCCTAGCTTAAGGATTAGGTTGCCACCAGTGCAAAGCTTATTTACGATAGAAAATGGTCATGTGTGAAGGCTTCAGCTCTGATAGTAAGGCGAATATTTTGGGATAAACATCTTAAGTCAAGAAGGGCTAACAAGAAGCCTCATCTAAACAAAAAGAACTTTACGGATAGGCTACACTTTTGTATGAAATATAAAGAATAGACAGTTGATGAAGCTCCCTTTCGCTTGTTAAGAGGTTCTAGAAGATCCCTAGTTATGAACAAAGACGGGAAGCGCTTTCACGAGCCTTCTGGCGTGCCAATGGTGAAATATTCGGACACGCACCACGTCTTGGGCTGCTTGGCATCTAATTTTAATTTTCTTACATAAAAAGATATAATAGGCTTAAAACTTTTGTCCATGACTATGTATTTATAGATATAGAGGGAGAATAGGAGAAACCACAAGTGATATAAGGTTCTTTATTACTAACGTTTCTCTCCTCTGGTGCTTACTCAGCGTAATAAGAAACTAAGACAAGAAGATCAACGATTAACGATCGTAAAAAGACAGAAGGTGTGTGGATAAAACGTAGGAGATAGATAGAAAAAGTGTATATAGAGAGTATGTGTGCCAGGTTGTCTGGCAACCTCAGTAATTGATCTTTTTTGTAAGTCCTTTTCTTGTCATTGGGTTATTCAGCATTAACGCCTTTGTCATAAGAGGTGTTAGAATTGATGTTGCACTACCGTTTTTGCTGCTTTTCATTAGGATCGGTTGTTATTTTCAAATTTACTAGAAATAATTACTTGTTTATCTTTACTCTTATTGCTTACTTTTAACATAAGTTTGTCCACTTCGGATGAATAAAAATGAATAAAAATGAATAAAAACAAGTGTCGAAAATGCGCCTTTCTTTCAACTTGACATTCTATTTTGAGGGCAGAGAACAAAAATTAAATAACACAACTTTTAAATAAACTGTAATGACTTATTACTCAACTTCAAGACGTTGCCGAATCAAAAGCATAATAGTCTATGCTGTTAAGAGAAGTAGCCTAACCTTTGCAAATTTTACTCTCATTATTTATTATTGTTTCTTAATATGTGCACAAATCACGTCAACAAAACTTAAATCAACACAACATTAAATAAAACGCAAGAACTTATTCCTCAACCTAATAGTTTTGGTTATTATATGTGGTTTAATCTTCTGTTAGGTTTATCTATAAATCGGGTATGTCTCCTGCAATGCCAGCAGTTGACCACATTTTAAATATCGTTTAAATATCAAGTTAGGTAGTTCTTTGTTAGGTAGTCCGATAGGATTTAGTACTTCAGCAGTGAGGACTTGATAAATCTTCTGCCATCGGTTCTTTGCACGTCTGTTTAGGGTGACGTTGATGGGTTCTATATCTACCATTTCACGTAATATTTCTGAAAGGATGCGGTCCCACACGGTTACAATGGTTATAAAGCGAATTACCTTGTTCTGTACAAATTGTGCTTCCCTGATGGCGGACTCACTCAGAGTATGGAGGGGGATGGCAGGATACAGGAGGTTTGGCCTTACTACAACATGTAGTGTTTCCTCTTTTGGCTTCAGCGACCTTATCTTCGTACTGGGCGTTGTAACCACTTGAGGTCAATTTCAAGCCAAGTACCCGACCTTCTCAGGAATAATCGTAAGGCTTGGCTGCACTAACAGTTCCGCTGTTTCCCTTCGGCTCACAGGTATTATCTTGAACTGGTTGCGATGTCCACAGGGTTTTTACAATCTGGTGATGACCTGTCTTAGGTCATCCGCCAGCTGGCCGTAGTGAGTGAGGTCTTGATAAGGGTAAGGAAGGTCTCCGGTATATACGCGTATAAAGTAGGGCTGAGGCAACCTCCATGTGGCACTCCTACCTCCAGGTTCAAAGGCTCCCATTCAATCTTGTTTACTCTCACACTGCCTACTGATCTTCCAGGTAGTCGCAGAGTATTTTACTTAGGTTTTCCTCCATATCCAGTTCACTTATTTTCTTTGTCAGCCTTAGGAGCCAAAACTTTTTGATTGTCGAAGCCACATGTCGAAATACAAAGTTAACACTGCCATTTATGGCTTTTCCGATAGCTATCTTTTCCATGATCAGAGCCAGGGCCATCTCTTCGTCAGTTTCCTCTGGAAGCCGTGTTGTTGTGTATTATATAGGTTGTTAGGTTCCAGAAAAGTCCTGTCTGTTGTTGAGAAGCTTTGCCAAAAGTTTACCCACAAATTCTAGCAGATTGGTCTGTAACTGCTGATCTCTTTCTTTGGCTTGCCAGGATTCAATATAAATATCATCTGGGCTTTTGTTTAACTGGTCCCGAAAGTAGTCAACGTTGAGGCAGGCGTTAAATACCTCAAAAAGGGCCTGATTGAAGTTATTGGGGGCGTTAAACAAATTCATTTTTGCGATGCCAGTTATCCCTGGTGCTTTTTGTTTAAAACTCTTCAGGGCTATTTCATGTTCTTCGTTTGCGAAGGGTTTACCTTCTTCTCTTGCGAGTCGTGTTGTCAACGAAATGATGCGGTGTGAGGTCATCCTTCAGCTCTCAAAGATTCGAAAGAACATGCTCCTCGTGCCGTTCATCGAAGAATTCGTTCTCTTCTTCACTAATGCAAAAACGGTTTTGCCAGTAATTTGTATATTTGCGTTTGATGTCCTGGTCTTTCGTGTATTCCTTCTCATTCGCTTGGATTTTTATCCAACTCTTGGGTGGGGAGCCCCGCAATCTCTTCAGTTGGCTCCAGAATTTTCTATAGTCATCTTCAGCGTCAATGTTATAAATATATTCACCGCACTGCTCTCTTGACTTCTCAATTATAAGATGTCTGATGTCGTTCCTTAGGTCTCTTATCTCTTGGTATCGGCGCGTCGTTGTAACGTACCAAAAATATATCCTCAAACCCCAATCAATCCAACCCTCTTCCTACACTAATTCGCACGTGAGATATCGAGGGAGAAATTAAACAGATTGTATGTACAGTCCTTTATCTACAAAAAAAAATATGAGATAAATATTTATAAGAGATCTCGTTACATTTTTACCCAACAAAAAAAATGAGATTGATAAATTTGGAATTTCAATATCAAAATAACAATCTTATAACCAAACAAAGGTTTTGTCTAAAAATCCAAACGAACCATACAAAAGAGGCCTATCAACCACACTAGTTACGAAACCATTCAAATTCGTACAAGAAGGCATAGTAACCACACTTGTACTTAACAATACAAAAAAGGCCTCGTGTTTTACTCCTGTGGAGATGTCCTGCCGGCTCCCACTCGAGTGTTCACAAAAAAAGGCTAGGTCTTACTAAAAAAAGATGGCCGCCTCCGAGCTCGGTATAGTAACGCGATCCTATCAGACCTTCTAGGCTACAAACAGCTTATCTGTCAAAACAGGACGCACAACAGCTCCTGGTGTACTTCAAACCCTACTTTCTCCGCAACTCTTTACAAATTGGTAGGTAATATTTATCTATAATTTACTAGAGTGGTCTTTCGAAAAAAATATTTAACATTTAGCAGAGGAAGAGAAAAAAAATTTTTATACAAAACATAAAAATCAATTATATATATAAAAAAAGTAAAAAACATTTCGATTCATACACACATTCTTATAGAGGGAGGGAGAGGGTATTGGGAAAGGGGTGGGAGAATGGCCTTCACACACACACACTCACATTCGCTCCACCACACCCCTCCTTCCTTAGGCCATTCGATCACAGTCATTCCCAATACACTTTCAATCCTTACTCACGGTACTTTTTATTCTCAATCGCACCCTTCTTCACCCATTCACACTTGTCTACTGGTCCGTGGCAACGCGTAGCAATCTGTCAAGGTTGTTCGTCAGTCGTCCTGTCAGTCTCCTCGTCACTATATATCATATCGTCAACCATACTCTTAGCCTTCATTAACAGTTCTCCCATCTCTTGCAGACAGAACTCTTTCATACTCTTCCGTTCAGAACCTTCACTCTTCATACCCCCATTCATCAGCTCCTCCCTCACACTCTCATCCAACTCGAGGTACACTCTTGCGAAACAGACAAATCACTCACATCCCCTCTACTCTCAGCGGCTACACCGGAAACCCCTTCAACTGGTTCCCACCAAAAGCCAGAAAAGTCAGTCACCTCCTCCTTCTCCACATGAAACTCACCTCTACCCTTACCATTCGTAAAACAAGAAAAATCAGCCACACTAGGTTCATTCTGTCCAAACACACTATCATTCATACTATTTCCAAAACCAGTCAAATCCCTCCCCTGTTTATGCAAACGTTCAATCTCTCTCTCAAGCTTCCCTATACCAGAAAGACTCTGCTCAGACTTACATTTATTTGTACTTGCATTCTTCCTGTCACTCATCTTTGTACGTTTTCTACTCCTCGAGACCAAGACCAGCTCTTTCCCAGACAGATCCATACTATCACACTCCATCTAATCATCATGCCTCTTATCTCTCACTCTACACAGTTAATACACCGAATGGCTCACCAAATAGTCAGGAGGTTCTCTCCACCTCCTCAACTGACTCTCAATCACACCTTCATTCAAACTCTCTAAAACAAACGTCACACCATTTTCCCAGACTCTCACAACTCTATACGGTCCTCCAAACTTTGCACTCATCTTCGACATGTTCAACCTACCTTTTACTTCTCTTACCTTCTCCTACCTTCAATAACCTTATGCCATACACTCTGCTCAATTTCACTCAAAGGCAACCTATCTTTCACTCGCCTTTTAGAATTCATTAAAAACTGACACGGGGACCTTCCAGTTGCACTATGCACCATCTAATTATTTACCTATAACACTCTACTCTACCATTCATCCCAGTCATTCAAAGTCGTACTCATCATTCTCAACATCTAACACAAGGTCCTAATTGTACGTTCAGCCGATCCATTCGAAGACGGTACATACGGAGTATGTACCTTTGACTACTCCTCCCTCAACTCCGAATTATTATAGGCAGTTAATATGAATCCCGATTACTATAAGTCAAAGTTCCGCCAAGTGAGTTTTATTCTTGGCCAGACTTACCGTCAATTCTGATTCACCCTTCAATGAACTTTCCAGTTCTGGATAGACTCAGCCCAAGTCCACCGTGACTACGAGTCCCTAATTGATTTCGTTTAACGGAATCAGTTAATGGCTACACTACCCTCTAAAATCCACACATTCGTGAAGGACAGACGCGTGTCTTCTTTCAAGAAATGTATAGAAGAAGCGGATGTGCACTCATCAAGCCACGATCTTTACCCAAAAGACCCCAAGAAGTCTTATCCTCCATCTTCCCTAAAGTAAAAATAACTTCTCCAAATTTCCCCCGAAGAATTTACCCAAGTGTGCGGAGATACCTAGTCCCTTTAAACCCAAGTACCATTCCCCGCCATAATTAAGGGATATTAAGCCCTTCATAAATAATCCCCCAGCGTTGGATTACCCTCGTAGGCCCATAATTTTTTTTTTTTTTTGCGGAATTCACGGCTATGCGAGGACCCACTGTCCCCAAAACTCTCAATTTAGTTCTTCCCTCAGTCATCAAATCCACCAAATAAGCTCCTCTCTCTCTTATCCGCCTGCTACCCTGAAACGTCAGCAACTTCCCAAACAAGCAGTCTCCCTGGGACAGCAAGTTATCTCGAATGCAAATACTTCACTGTTTAGGCTGAAGTGATAGCAGCGCGCATCAAATTCTACGCCGTGTTGATCGGCCAGAACCCGCAGCTCTCCCCTAACCACGTCGCTCAGCTCGCAACACGAGGGCCCAAGCGCTAAAGGACACTGTTCCCCACGTGTCTTTAAGAGCCCCCTATGCCCAAGAGTTTGCAGCCCTTCAAAACGAGACTTTTGCAACCGCTCAAAAGGAATGCCTCACTCTCCAGTCCTTGTGGGAAAAAGCGAGAAGTGACGAACGTGGATCTGCCCGTTGTCAAAAGGAAGTGGCATACCTCATTAGCGACGGACTCCTTTATCACTCCAGTTCGGCTGAGGATAAACCCCCACTCGCTGGTTGTTTATCCCCTGGTCCCATGTTCTCCAATTCCTCCGACTCTCACACAATGGATTAATGGCTGGTCATTACAATCACAATAAAATGGCTCAGAGAATCTTCCGTTATTTCTTCTGGCCCGGCGCTACCAAAGAAATTACCGAGTTTTTCAGATCGTGTGACATTTGTCAGAAGACTGCAGCAAAAGGGCAAATACTACCTGCCCCCTCCAGAAGACAAAACTTGTCTCGGAGTATTTTTTTTAGAGTGGCCATAGACTTAATTTGCCCAAATCACCCCACGTCAAGCGAAGGACACTCGTACGTCCTCACTCTTGTTGACTTTGCACAAGATTCTCCAACACAGTTCTCGTAAAAAATTAATAGCGTGACTTATGCAGAGGCCCCTATTTCTATCTTTTCCCGCGTCGGGATCCCGAAGGAGATCTTGTCCGACAGAGGTAGACAGGTTTCCTCTGAGCTAATGGACCACGTCGGCAAGCTCCTTACGATCAAGCCCTTGTTTACCTTCTCTTTTCACCCCGCTGCTAACGGCGTCTGTGAAGAGTTGAATGACACTGAAGACCATTCGTTTCCCACATTGGTGAAAATCAAATGGCCCATCAAAAAGAAAAGGTAAAGGCTATCGCCGACATGCCTCTCTCGCATACTAAAATGCAATGATGCTCTTTTCTCTTTTACCGTCGTTTTGTCCCGAATTTCGCCGCCTAAGCGTCCTCCCTTAGCTCCCTCCGGAAGAAACGTTTCCCCGCCTCCCTCGTATGAAACTCCAAAGTGACCGCCCACTTCAACCAGCTGAAGGAAAGACTAACATCAGCTCCCATACTGAGTCTCACGAACACGAACAAACCTTTTGGAATACGAACGGATGCTTGTAATGAAGGCATTGGTTGCGTCTTGCTTAGGTATAATGAAGACGGCGACAGTTACCCCATTGCGTACTCTAGCCGGAAGCTCTCGTCATGCGAAAGGAACTATGCAGTCATAGAACTTGAAGCTTTAGTGATCGTATGGAGTGTACAGAAATTCCAAACAGATTTGTTAGGTAAGGAGTTGGTGATCGAAACCGATCATCGCCCATTGGCTTTATTTAAAAAATTGTAAAACTCAGAACGGAAGGATTATGCGTTGGAGTTTACTTCTAATGGAATACCAATTCTGAGTAAGGTACATTAAAGAGACAGAAAACTGTGTTGCAGACTGTTTAAGTAGGAATCTGGTGGATGATCCTAGCCCTGCGAAGTAAAATGTGTTAAGCAATGTAATTCCGTAAACATAATCGACTCTGTGTACTCGTTTTGTTTTTATAATTCTAGAACTCCGTCTTAACCATGTCTGTTTATGTTTATTGGTTCTTATGTAAAATTTTGGCATTGTTTTGTACATATTTGTTCTTTGCGTGTGTTTTTTGATGATATTTTTTTCTGTATTTTTATGATATATGGTTCCACTACCCTTTTCTGACTAAATCATTTTGATTTTTTCTGTAACTCGCATTTATTTACTTTGTGGGTTGTTTTTCTTTTGCCCTGGTTAACGACCATACCCTTTTTAAGTATACCCTGCGCCAGAGATTAAACAGAAGTAATGTATTCATTTTGTGATCGCTGTGTCAACTTAAATTTAAAGGTCCACCCTTATTGAGCACCTCTAGAATCAGGTCAAAATTTTCCCATGCGCGACAACTCTCATGTTTGTGGATGCCCTTTTCCATCCTCTTCAAATCAAGAAGGCATCCCTCTTCGGAAAGGGAAGCGTGTGAGGGAGTGCCCTCGAAGGATTACTGTGAGAGGACCTTGGTGATACCCCTCTATTCTTTGAAGACCAAGTGAGCCAGCGTGAGAATTTTAGAAAGTCGAGGAAGAATCCGTTACTCGCTTAATCACCCATCCCAGCTGTGTTTACTTTCCGACGTCAATTGTCCCCTCCTTTGCGATAAAACCGTGCTCGGCTACATTAACCCTACCCTCATATCGCAAGGCAATGTTCATCGTCTGGAACGACGCATTATCATGAATTGTGTTTGCTTAGACTGGCGCCAAGAATCACCTAGGGACCGCAAGGCCCTGAAGCCCCTATCGGAGCAGCCACCTGGGTATTTAACCTGAAGCTCATTATCTCTCGAGGAGATTGAAAGCCTGCCACCTACTCCGTCCATATTGCCGTATGATTCTCGTGAACCCCTGTAACCCATCGTCGTACATTGTAGAAGATCTCTTCAGCAGATCTACCTTCGTTAAGCTTTGGCCCCTGTTCAGAGGAAAGCTATTGAGCTTCATTCTTCCCGGAGAGTTATACTGCCCTCTCATCTTTATCACTCTTTCAAGATTCCAGTTTTTTCGAGACTGAGCCTCCTTGCCGTCTTAAGTTGAGATTACGTCTCTCTGGAGCAGAGAAAATCTCATTATTCATCACGAAGTAATCCAACCTCATCTTCGAGTCCTCCTCGTCAGGACTCCCTGAAGTATCGTCTTGAAAACTGAGCCGTTGTCTTCCAACCCCCAACCAATTAGCCCGCGCTTGAAGGTAAAGCGATCTTTTATGGTCATCCCCAGATTACCTCGTTAATCTTCACTTAATTACCATAAGTAATTTGTTCCCTTCTTTTGTATTTATATAATATAAATTGCCCTCCTTTTATTAAATATATATTAAAAGTATATTCTGGGGGTATTGTCTTCCTATATCCTTTGAACTTCAACTTGGCAAGCCATTAATCTGAACCCGATCAACCGTAATTCGCACTCTTTATTAATCGCCCCGAACTATCTCACGCGACCTGTGGTGAGCTCTCTGAGCCTGCTTGTGTACGACTCTGAGCGCCGAGCTAGACTACACAGGTATACCTCGACATGCATAATACATGCAAATCATCATTTTGGTTGATTTTTCTTTTTCAATATGCAGTAGAGTTTGTTTCTGTGACGCACTTTTGCCACCGCTGCCTTGGCAACCTCCGCATAGGTGGCGTTAGCTATTTTCTGGTCCTCTTCTTTTTGACTTGCTCTGTTTTCCTGCACACCATATTTTTTTAACTGGGTAGCTCATCGACTTGGTTTATCTCCTCCCGCGCAATTCAGGCACTTCTGAAAGTTGTTTGAGCGATTTCTAAAGACGTGCCCTTATAGGACGCAGATAGAGTAGTACATGATGTTTGCATCGGGGCAAACAACCGTCGTATGTTTAGTGTAACTGTAGCACTAAAAGAACATCTTCAAGTCTCAGAATTTCTCACCTTCAAACTGATTTGGTTAGATGCTCACATTAAAAAGAAGTACTCCGTTTTCATTCCCTTTGATCCCCATTGCCGTTTTAGTGACTACCACATTAAACACGTGGGTATAACCTATAAATTTAATCACTCAGCCCCATTTTCTAGGTGTGGTTCCGACTCAGGTATCGAAGCGCCGGTAAATTACGCTCATATGTGAGCATAATTGGGGGGGGGGGGGGTAATGTGTGTCCACAGGTTGATTTTGTGTAGTATTTCTGTGGCGTGCGGTATGACCAGGGCTTGCGTGTTCTCGTACCTGCACAGATGGCCGCGTATCAATTGCGGATATCAATGACTCAAACAAACACAATGCTTAGGTCACCATAAATCATTTCAAAGGCCTTACCCTGGTATGGTTTTTGTCGTTTGGGTAAGGGCCTAAAGACAATGGAGTCAGTTTTACCTTCATCTTACCCGTCGGCAGAATGGGAAAGGAACGTCGGGAAACCCGTAGTGTTAGTGTGTATTTATGCGTGTGTATGCAGGTAAATCTGGAGCCGTTTCTATGTGTGTAGAAGAAATGAGGATGAAAATAGCACGAAAAGTGTGTGCAAAAACAGTTTATCAAGGCCCTTTATCTTCCTTGTTAGTTTATGTACGTAAAAGGTTGGTACTAATTTGTCCTTGCTTCGGTGTTTAAGAGAAGAGCCATCTTACCAACATTCCTCGAGCGATATCGTCGTTCCAGAAGCTTGGTTTAGGTTGGCTCATCCAATAGGGCGTTAAAACTAAGTAATCTCTCGTGAAAATGTGCACAAATCCCAATCAAAGTAAGCACTTTAACGCGTATCGAATTAGGTATAAGCGACTAAGTCTAGCAGATTATAGCTGTCTTACATTTTCATGAGAGCGGTTCAGTTTTATATAGTAAGATGCATCAAAGAAGCCTACGTCTAAGCTTGCCCAATTTTCTCTCTCACTCATGTAGATCCAACTAGCTCAATTTGGATAACAATGTCGTCTTTTCCGGATGATTAACTATTTCTCAAAGTAATCAAGTTGTTGGATGCCTAGTCAATTTTGGTCTTCACGCTTATTATATAAACCTTACATGTTTTAAGAAGATGATGCCACTTTTCAGTATTATACTCCACTCATACATGAATGATGTTAATGTGGATAAGGTGCGTATCTCTGACTGTGCAGACAGAAATTGGTGTTTTCATTGTTTTGAAGATAAACTAATTTTATCGCTCTATTTAATGCACCTTAAAAAGTTCCAAGAAAGTTTGATAACAATGAAATTCAACTGATTAATACTGTTATAATCTTGACTTTAGAAATTACTAATGGAATAAATAGGAAGGATCATATTGCGGGCCTGGCTAAGTAATCCTGTAAAAAGCTTGTTATACTGTTAATACTGGCTGTAAAAGCTGAATATACTGCTCTGAGCAGCTTCTCCGGATCTATATGGTACTTATTTATCGAATATTATTCGCATATCTGTCGTAACTTGTTTTTCACTTCAATTGTGTTTGTTATGGAGGAGTGAGATTGCTTAATCAGTGAAATCACATTGCCATATTTCAAATCATGGCAGAACAATTTTGGAAAAATGAGAATTTGATTTGTTTTCCAGAAAGTAAGAATGACAAATCAATCCAGGGTATTTTTTTCAAAGATCATAATAGTCTATTCCTAGCAAAAAATAAACTACAGGCAGGATGCCCGTCGTTGCTCAGGCTTAATTTAGTTCTCTCAAAAGTATCTAAATGGTTATGAGGAAATTTGTTTCTTAGGTTGGTCAAGTGGCTTGTTTTTAATAATTTTGATGTTTGGCGTGAGAGAAAAGTTAGGTCATGTTGATTGGTTTTTGATTTTTACGATTGTGAGTTATTTAAGGTGTGATGAATCTTGGGCCCGCTTTTCTGATTTTGATTATTTTGATTCAGCATTATCATTCATTTAATGGTTACGCTGGTTGTGTCAGGCTGTTTGGTATATAAATTAAATACAAAGTGACCCTCCATTTTGATCAAACAGAACGGTCCTTATAAGCGATGTGTTTCTATGTACTGTAGTATCTCGTCCATTCAGGTTCTATCCCGAGCAGAAAGCTCCAACATACCTACCTCTATACCCCCTCTATAAATTGTATAATATAATATTATCCACTTCCTCTTCTGTTAGCCCTTTGTCTCCCAAACAAATAATCAAAACTACCTCTATGCGGTCGTTTAACTGTTATTAACCCCTAAAACTCACTCTCGTATATTCTCTTTACAAGCCTATTCCTATCTATTCTCCTTATATAACTATACTATCTCAGAACACTCAGTCACAACTAATTTCATCCTATTCTCTCTAAGCTTGGAAACCAACCCAAGCATTAATCTCAATTTGTCAGTTTGTTCTACTATCATTTGAGACCTTTTAGCGAGCTACGAATCTACACTAAACTCCAAATTGATCCAACCCGCTTCCTACACTGAATTGGACGTGAAACCCGAAGGAGAATGAAACAATTGAATATACAGTCCTACATTTACAAAAAGAATTACAATAATATTTACAAGAGATAGGGGGTAAATAAATTTACAATGGCGAAATCTACATAATCAAATATAAATCAATCCTATATGCGAATACTACCTCGCAATATTTACAACCAAAGAGATAGGGCAAACAAAATAATACTGAATCGTACAATACGAAATCGTACAAAGGAGGCCTAACAACCACACTGGAATTCCAAAAAAATAATAGAAAAAGCCTCACGTGCTATCCCCAGGGGAAAGTCCTGCCGGCTGCCACTCGAGTGGGCCCAATTGTTGCCTAGGTCTTAATTATCAAAAAAAGGCTGGCGCCTCTGAGCTAGGTATTCTATACAGCAGTCCGCTCGCTCTTTCAAGGCTATAAAAGCTCTCCCTTCAATAGTGACGTACAATAACTTTGTATTGCGTACCTCAAACCCTATAGTATCCGCCACTCTTTACAAATTGTAGGCTTATATTGTTTACTTTAATAGAGTGGCTTTTCACCAAAGAACAAACAAGTAATTAGTTTGTTTACAATATAATGAAATATGTAACTAAGTCAATCTTTCCAGAATAGGGATCCTGGAAAGAGAAAAAATTCATTTAAAACAAATCATGAAATAAAATACATATATATATATATATATATATATATATATATCCCATTCACACACATTCTTACAGAAGGAGGGAGAGGGTTTTGGAAAATGGGTGGGAGAATAGCCCTTCAAATACTCTCAAATTCGCTCGACCACAACTTTTCCTCTCGTTCCATACGATAGTTTTAATCCTTTCTACCACCGCATACATACGCATACTCTCATATAACTGCCTGACACATTCTACACTGAAACTCTTAGTATTCTATAATGCTCTGATCACTTTGTTGAATTTATTACAATTTCAAGCAAGCTTGCGATCGCAATTTTATTTACCTGTACCCTCTTTATCTGCATCCTAGAGTGTTAAAAATTCATGCTTGCTCAAGGGTAAGACTTCTAATCTAATATTTCACTGCATTTCATCCTCCTCCACCTCCCCCAAACTCTTTTTTGGCATTCAATATTATCTCTTTCCTCACATACACCGTCCGCGCCAAACGCTGCATCAACATTCCAAATCGTCTCTCTCTATCCTGCAGACACCAGGACATCAGCTTTTACCATTCCTCCTCTTTACAACACACATTTCCATCATCCTCATTTGCATTACGCTTTAGTACTCCATCCATATTTATCGTAAATATTAATCGCGACATTGATTTTTTAGGATGTTTTATTGATGTTTTATGACCTAATTATGAATTCCTGTTCAGTTTGATACAAAGGCTAGCTTGCAGGGAATTGTTTGCCTTGCGTGTTGTATATAATTTTTTTTTCGTATAATTACTCTTTGTTAATAAGACGACTTTTCATAACCTATCATAACATACGTCATCTCTTTGGATGAAAAAGCTAAATAAAGTTAATTAATTTCTACAGTATCGTGTTAAACTCGAGAAAAATATATCAAAATATAGATTTTCTTGAAAATAATTTTTTGTTTTCCAAAACAATTGAACGGAAAATTCTTTGAAATTTCCTTCTGATTGTGTCCAAGTTTCATTTTATAGAAGAGCAGCGAAAAAAGTATGAGGAAATTGTTGTGTATTTGGGAATGGCTCCATCCAAAACGAGAGAAAGATGTTTCGCGTATATTGTTGAGTAGCACTGAGAGTATTACACATTTATCATGGTGGCGGGACGAATTAAGTTCGCCCAATCGTTTTGAAGGCAGGTTGTCCAGTGGAAGAGTGAGAGAATGACTTTCTGATCACTCGATGCAGTGTACTCATTCAAAAAGTGCCACATGACGCATAATATAACTATGAGGATACTCGGTTATATGGAGAAAACAGATCACCATCGAAAACCACTCCGAAGAAAGGTGTCCATATGCAAACGATGTTGAAGAAGGATCGCTATGAGATAGCGCTCGGTATATCACTATAAGTTACCGAGAGCCTGAATCTGAATGGGTTTCGCCAGACTTTCTCACGTCGTTTGAAACAAATGGGACTCATATCAAGCTTCTCTAATAGGAAACCATTCATATGTAATAAAAATAAAGTAGATAGGTTGGCCTTTTCTACTGAGCATGTCATACTGTATGATGAACAGTAAAATGTGTTTTTCCGCAACGAAAGTTTTATATAATTTGTGCTGATCAGATTGGAAACAGCATTTAAAGCGCGGCAATAGACGAAAATTTGAATCCCACGTGCGCAAAAAAATAGTCCAATTTGGAGACAGCAGAGTTGTGGTGTTGAACATGTTTATAAGCACTTGAGTCTGTCCACTCGTTAGCTTACGCAGCAAAGTAAACACTACGGTACATAAACATCTGATTGAGGAACATGCGATCCCTTCTCTCCGAACATCAGGAGAACGTTAACTGAATTTTATTTAATAGACAGAGAGGCAGTTCCTGGCTACTGAAAATATCGGCGGGATGTATTGGCTTTGTCGGAACTTTCCTTGAAATCCGATTGCAAACTTAATAAAGATATTAGTAGGAAGGTTATTACTAGGACAGTGGCAAAAGTTGAAGATCTCTGACAAAGATTGAAAGATGAATAGAACAAATTCACACTCGAACAATGCATCAAAATGAAGTCCTACGGACGAAGATCTACTGAAATCATTGTGAACAGGGACCAGTATACCTCTTATTTATATTTTCTTCAATTATCTATAAGACTTCTATGTTTGTTTCTGGTTATATCTTTGTTTATACATATCTTTCTCTTGTTTTGAACTCACATTTTCTTTAATTATTCATCACTTACTTCCTAACTTTCTTTCCCCTATTTTATGAACTGAAACTTGAACACTATCAGAGGAAAATTTCATAAAAATATTCTGTGTAATTTACATCTAATTTAAAATACCTTTTTAAAAAAAATATAAATCTTTATATTTTATTTTCGAGTTTTGGACAGTAGCGTATATCATCCATTTAGCACCTTCCCTGCATACCTATATGGTCGAAATTAAAAAAGATATTTTGGATTTTTTCTTTTGTTAATTTTCGTCATAACATATATCCTTATTGCCATCTTTCAGTCACCCATTTTTACGACAAGACACAAAATTAAAAAAAAATCTATATAATTTCAAATGATCGGGTTTATTTGGGTCATTTTTTATCGTTAAACCAATCGAAGAGAATAATGCATCGTTAAGTCTGCCGTTAAAAATGCATAAGATAAATGTATTTCTCTATCTCACAACGATCGCTTTTCTGAGCCTTTAGATGACACACACACAAGCTTTGAATTTTAATTAGTTAATGTATTGCTGCAAGAGAGAAAGAAATTCCGAGAATAACTATTTTAGGGCCTAAAATTAAGAGATATGATGCGAATATCAACACACGCGTTCATGGCAGCAACACAGTTGTTGTTAGAGGGAATTTCATCGACATGTAAAATGCAACCTTATTCTTTAAAATTAGAGGTTAACAGATAAATGAAGAGGAAAAGAATGAGAGAAAACCAAAGAAGATTAAAGAGGAATATTACAAGAAATGAGAAAAGCTGAACAACAGATAACGAAAAACTGAAACGACGGAGAAATTGAAACCCCAAAAATGTGAAAGAAAAATAGACAAATGGATATGAAAATTGAGAAATAAAGGAAAGTAAAGAGGAATAGTGGGAGAAATGAAAAAAGCTGAACAACAGACAACGAAAAACTGAAACTACGGAGAAATTGCAACGAAAAAAATGTGAAAGAAAAAGAGTTAAATAGATATGAAAATTGAGAAATAAAGGAAAGTAAAGAGGAATAGTGGGAGAAATGAAAAAATCTGAACAACAGATAACGAAAAACTGAAACGACGGAGAAATTGCAACGAAAAAAATGTCAAAGAAAAAGAGTCAAATAGATATGAAAATTGAGAAATATTAAATAAGAAACCAATAAAAAAATAAAGACCAAATGATAAAAATTAGAGTAAAAAAGCTAAGGAAGCAATATAAAAATGATGTAAATTCAAGAAACGGAGAAGAATCTTATGGAGGGGTAAACTGAAATGTTAAATAAATAAAAAATGTAGAGTTCAAAAGAAACTGCCTGGAAGAGGGAGTGAAGGCAGCTGTCTCCCCCAAAGACAGAGATAAATCGAATTTCCAGGTCATGAAACCCTCAATGACACCTACACTGCTTTCTCATCACTTTCTTTGTCCAATTTGACCAACGCTGCAACGACTGAACATCATCTTTAGTCACTTGGGGTGGACAGTGTAAATATATATTCATTGATGCAGAGTTAAACCCAATCGCTATTGAATCACCCCTGACATACCACTTCAGGTGGTTATTAGAGCATGTATTGGTGTAAGAGTTGATGAAACCATAATACTCGTTGACATTCCTTTACCCTTTTTGCTTTATATAAGAAATTAGATCTGCTTTTATATTTTGATAAATTTCTTTTTAGTCGCGAGCACGCGATTCTATAAGTTATTGTGTTGGTTAGTAAGTCGTCGGTCGGCTGGTAACCGTTTTACTTTCAGTGAGTTTTTTGGCAATAACATCGTAACTATTAATTCGATTCTAACGAAATTTGAGGAGCTTATGTTGTTTTACATCCCCTTGCGAATGATATAATTGAAGAGTTATTTCCAAGGTTAGTTCTGGAATTATTTGGCTATTGCATCGTAACTATTCGGTCGATTCTAACAAAATTTGAAACCCTTATGTTGTTTTTATTCTTTTTTAAATGATATAGTTTTCATGGTCCTCCCAAGATCATTCCATGAATTATAGAAAGGTTTGTAGGTCGCAAGGTCATAAGTCAGAATAATTAAGAGCACGCGACTTAGCTCTTTTGACCTTGTTACTTACTAATGTACTCCTATCGAAGGCGGATAAATATAATTTTAATTGGCAAAAATAACATAGTCGATCTGAAGTAGACTAAAAGTGGTTACCCCCCCCCCCCCCTATTTCTTCCAGTTCAGGCAAATTACAAAAAAAACAGAAAGGAAAAAAAGAGTACTAATTGTCTAGCATAAGTTTTAAGTTTGAAAAAATACTTTAAGTAGAATCATAATTTGTAAGAATTGGCTTTCTGAAGGACGGAAATTCAGAAGAGGCGAAAGAAAAATGTTAGGAATTTTTTTCATAGAAGTTATTAAGAAATCGAAATTATTTGAGGATCATTCAGGAATCCTAATATCAAGAGAAGTCAATGAGAATAAATAATTCTATCCTTCTTTTGTCTAATTCCTTCATGGAGATGTTTGAAAAACGTATTCCCACAATTTATCTCCGTGGGTTTGTGGTTATGCTACGTTGATGATGCACTATTAGCGTGGCCTACAGATAACTCGAATTTTGATCAATCCACCAATAGCTTGAATGCCGTCCCCCCTACCATAAAGTTCAGAATTGGAACTGGCGAACTTGCTATATTTTTCGGATAGTAAGTTTCCTTAAGCTAATTATCGTCTGATATTTACTGCATATCCTAAGACTAATCATTTTGATTCTATATTCATTTCTTCTCGTGCCATGAAGACAGCGTTGATAAGTTCAATTTTCCTTATGGCATATCAAATGCGTGACCACCTTTCCTTCAGGAAAATTACACTATCTCAAGAACGTATTAATTTATCTTACATCTTTCATGGGCAATAGAAAAAGATGCCAGTGGTCAAGAACCTCTTTAAAGCCGAACATATCTAACTTAAACAACATAAAATGTTCATTTACTTACCATATTCCCTTAATCTATTGGGTTGAAAAGTTCTTGTCCTCTGGAACTTTGATTCGAACAATACAAAGTAAGAACAGGCCAAAGAAATCTACCTAATTCCATCTATTATTTGTCATAAGTTCTATGTTCGTAAAACAGGCAGAAATGTTACACGCCCTCGTATTTAACGCAAAAAAAGGACATTCATCACTTAGGAAAACCTCTAGTTTTATCTCTCAAATGCTAAATGAAAAACACACTATTTCTTAAAAATTGGATAAAGAAGGTAAAATTAATCTATGTGAAAATCTCGCCATCAAAATATTATGGAATCTATATTGATAAAAGAAATCCACAATTTTAGTTAGTCTGATAATTAGATTTCATTTCAGTCCAATGGATTTTACACAACCGCTAAGTTAAGGAAATTATTCTCAAATTAAATCCAAGCAATCACAAACCGGAATAATTAGCTCATTATCTTTTTAGGATTCTATGTTGTATTCAATTTCTTTTTCTGTTCTTCCTCTCTCTGTCTTCCGATTTGCCTTTTCTCTCAATCGTCAATAAGTTTTTTACCTTTTAATTAATTTTATCATTATAAATGACTCATTATTTCAAATTTTGGATTTGAGTCATAGTTAGTTAGGAGTATTTAGGCCCTTGTTCTAAATCATGTGAGCAGATGTTTGCCCGCAAGTCTTTAACAATTTGTTGCATTATTTGAGCGCGATTTATTCGATTCTTCTGATTTTTGGGAGGGGTTTTCAAAATTCATCAGTTTTCGAGCAAAACCCTTCTTAGTGAGTGTCTTCGATATATTTATCGTGTTAAAATAATTGATCTGCATAGGCCAGTTGACCAAGTCATTATTTTAGCACCCAAGAACTATTTCACCGTGTTGCTCTATGGAATGGAACATTGTCCTGCAGGAAATATACTTCCTATGTTCGAGGAGACGGATCACATGTTCGTTAAGACTCGTGTCAATCGCGCCGTTAATTTGTCGTATAGACTGTCGAGCGAACAGAAACCAGCGCTTATAAGCACACCCGACACCATAGCGCTGCCATCACCAAATATACTTCTATTTCTTGCATGTGGGATATAACTTTTCAACTTTACGACACCTTACAAAGGGCTTCCCCTCCGTTGATAAACACTCTTTCTAACTTTTAGCTATGCAGTAAACCTGCTCAGTAGTGAAAGCAAACTATCTTCTTTACACTGATTGACCTTTGAGGATCTTTCTAGTAAAATAAGGTTGATATGAGTTCTTCCTCTCACAAGCGACATAAGAAAGTCTGGTGAGATACATTAATTAAAGTCAAATACTTGGTGTTGATTTTTCTACGGCGACTATTTTTTTATCCAATCGTAGCACACAAGTTTGTCCTGTTGGTTTACATATTAACATGTTTTGACCAATTACACTGCGTCGAAATGTCAGACAGTGCCACCCCTTTACATTTCTCCTGTAAAAATGATTTCTGAAATATTTGTCAACCTTAATTCATTTCGCTTACTGGTAAATGAAGAATATAGTTAGTATTATTCATTTTCAGCAGTTTTGTCATAATACTTTGCTATCTTTTTTGTCTAAATTGAAAGTTTTAAGTTTTATTTCTCTCGTGTTGGAGACATCATTTATTTAAGTCAATTTTACTTTTCTCATAACTTCATAACTTTTTCAGAGGCGCTTTTTATGAATTGAAAATAAAACACTAACTGAAAAAATTTGAATGAAAATTCTATGCAATTTTCCATAATCTTGAACGAATATTTTAAAGAATATTTAGACTTAAGTAGTTTTTTTGTATAATATTTGAAAGTATTCTTAGAAAGATGCCCTTTGTGATAGAATAACAACCAGTAACGAACTTATATTATATCCTTCGTCAATTATCTTCGGGATAATCCGGATGGATCCCAACAAATTCAGTGTTCAGTTGGAGAAACAGTTTTTCAAAAACTGTTGTCGCCCTAAACTTTAATTTCAAATTTAGATCCCTACGTCATCTTTGTTCTCTTCTGCAAGCTTTGTAAAACTTAACATAGTCTTTTTATATATCCTCTTTTATTGGAGGATAGAGCAATGTCGATTAATATTCTCAATAGTGCTTTATACAAGGTATTTAAAGAGAAAACCCAACAAGGTCTTTTTAGACGTTTTTGACAAAAGCGTGCTCTTATCTTTAATCTTCTGACACCCACTCTTTGCTTCGACTACCCCTTTACCTTTTTTTATATAATATAACTACTAAAAAAGGAAAGTGCAAGAAATGGGTTTTCTTCCACCATCTTCTGAGCTGCCCTCTGCCAGCTAAACCTCTAAAACGATGACAGGCACTCCCTACTCTTTCTCAGGACCTATTCAAGACTAGTGTTTTACGATGCTAGTAACACCGTGCTTTATCAGGACAACCGCTTCTTTTTCTTGTCTTCAGCTTTCTCCCTGATCCCTGGATGGACACTCTGAATTTGGTTGGAGGTTGTCGAAGGCTTTTATAGAAAAGACCACTTTCCGATATAGCCATCATTTTCAGGGCAATTCCTCTCCAAGAAACCATATCGGTATTGCTTAGAGCAGACACGCTGGCCTACATTTCAGGAAGTGTGTAATTTTTCTATCGTAGTAGAGGAGTTTAGGTAAGTTAATGAGGTCTTTGATTTGTCCGTCAAACTAATCGCTCTCGGCCTCAAAAATGGCCCTCTGAGATGGCTCTCAGAGAGAATCGCTATAAGCATCGCCTGAACGATTTCACCAGAGGTGCGGAAGCTTGTCAAAATGATTCCAGGCCAAGTTCACGCAGGACTCACTCTTGTCCCCCTCGAGGACCGGACCGGAATTTAGGATCCCGCTTGCGTGGCAGCATCCTTCGCCACCCCTGTCTCTGCATGCTTTAGCAGTAATGCTGCTCTGCCGTAGGATCGTTAAGTCGCCAATTGGACTTAACTTCCAGAGGTGGGAATTCTTATATTAGCTTTTTACGCAAATCGATTTGGTTCCGCTTTCGGTGCATGCGCACATAAATACCTGCTCAACATGCACTATATCCAGTGCACTATCCTTCGACTCATGGCTGAGCGAGGAATCACATTTCTTCTAGATTTGCTCAACAGAATCTCAAATCGGAGTATCTATTCCCTCTCCTGGCGACTTGCTACCGTAGTTGCTTTTCGCAATCTGGGAAAAGATCACTCTACCCAAGCCGATTTCCGACCCGATTCTCTAACATCCTGCTTGTGCAAATTGATTGTGAAATTGGATATATAAGCTTATTTTAGGTAGAGCAGAGTCTACTTATCTTCTGCACAGTGCGGCTTTGGTAAGGTCTACTCTAACTCAGATGTTCTGCTCTAGCTGAAAAATGCTACCTGGAAGGCCTTCCTCGTTAAAAAGAGCTTCGCTAAGATTTTTTTCGATCTGAGTAGCGTAATTTTGTCGCCATTCACAGCTCCACCCATTAATAGACTTGTTTCTTAATGGGCCTTCCTTGGACATAGTGAAATCACACTTTTTCCTTGGTCTTGTTTTCAACCAAGGCTTCACATGAGAAGCCCATATTCGCATCTTTAGGGTATCTTCTACCTATGCCATGGAAATACTTCATTTCGTAACGTTCAGCACATTAGATGCCTATTGGGCTACTGATTTACTTTCATATCTTTCCTTTATTCGCTCGAAAATCGACTACCTATCTTTTAGGGGGATTCGTGGCATTGATGCATTTTGCAGGTAGTAAGATCTTGGTTTAAAAAATTGTTAATCCCAACTTTCATTGGGCTCTCAGACGGATCTTTATTGTCTCAATGAGTAGTGAGACTTTTTTCTCATAGCCATCAATCAGTCTCTCATTACATTCATTATTAATGAATGAATAGACTTGATCTATGTGTCCGTTGCGATGATAAATTTTTATGTATAAAATCAATGGTATCCGATGTAAAAGTTTTTCTATTAACCATTTGAATGCTTATCAAAATTCATGGTTCTTTTCCAGGTCAAGTCGTTTAATTATAATATTCTAAATCTTTTATTGTTCCGCAAAGCTAAAATCTTTATGGTTTTCCCTGAGACAAATAAATTGGCTGAAAAGCTATAGTGATCAGCTTTCACGACTTATTTGAAGGAAAACTTGTGAGTACTCAGTTGATATTATGAGCAATCTAGAGTTTATGTTAGTGCGGGAAGCGTTCACAATGTGGTTCATGGTACAGAATGGAAACTAATTAATTGCCTGCAAAGCTCTCTTGATCATCATTAACGATATATTTGAGGGTAAACCTTTCGGTACTCGGTTGATATTATGAGAAGGAAGGTTTCGGGACTTGGTTTATAGCACTGATTGTAATTCAGCATCAATTATATATTCCTTATATATGCTTCTTAGAGAGAGCTGGGATCGTGGGTGCCAAAATGAATTTATGCATCTCCCAGGTTTTGCTCCTATAATATTTTCTTTCTCTTGTGGCAAGCTATACGGAGCTTGTTGAGACAAACAAATAAGTGCCGATTGGTGGTCGCTGGGAAATGCTAGGCTTCTTTCAGAGTATACACTTTTGGGAAAGTTATGTCAGTAAAACATCATCTTCAGGAGTAACTCGGTAAGGGAAGTTAGTTTGAAAATTAGTTCACATATTCTTGACTATTTTTAGTCACGTGTGTGTCTAATCGCGGGTGACTGGACTATGTCGGTCGGTCGGTCCCCGCTTTGCTTTTTGTGTTTTGGTAATAACATTGTAACAATTTAGTCGATTATAACGATACTTAAAACCTTTATTTTGGTTTACATTCTATCTCTTTCTAATGATATAATTGCCAAGGTCCTCCCAAGTTTGCCTGGGGATTATTTTGTTTTGGCAATAACATCATAACTATTCGGCTGATTGTAACGAAATTCAAAACCCTTATGTTGTTTTACATTCTCTTTCGAATAATATAAATGCCACTGACCTCCTAAGGTTAGTCCATGAATTATTGAAAGTTTTGAAGGTTAAGGTTGTAAGCTTATAAGTCAGAATAAGTGAAAGCACGCGACTTTTGGTCAGCAGACCTTGTTCTTTCTAGCACCAGTTTCAAGTTTCTTCGTGCTCTTTTGGTCGAAAGATAGTCAAAGGCTTTGTACAGCGCATTTCACTATCCCCCGAAATACACTGATATTTTTATGTCGATTCAGACGCTTGAAATTGTGGACTGGGAGGTAATATTGGTTAGGGGTTGGTATCAAGGTGACCCAGTCATATTTTCAATCAATATTTGAAATTATAGTAACAGCTAGGACTCACCCAATTAGAAAAGTGGTTTGAAAGAAAGACCTCTTAAAACTGCGATGGCGGAGCCATCAACGAATTCAGTGCAATGATTATTCAAATAGAACTTTGCAAGAATTTCACATCTAAATTTTGAGTATTAATCTCGCGCTTTATTTCCATCAAGTTTTCATCAGTCGGGAAATGGAATCTTTCAGAGTAGAAGAGCCTTAAATTCAGGTTATTAAATGGCTTAATAAAAACCCATAAGTCAGGCAATCCAATAAGACTAATCATCAGTGCAACTGGGTCAATCCATTATAAACTATAAATAAATCTTTTAGTGAATTTAGTTTCTCCAATCTTACGATCCATATCACCCTCACATATAAAAAAGTCAGTTATTTTTTTTATTAAGTTAGACAATATGGATGTAACATCAGCCCTGAGATTAGTTAGTTTTGATGTTACCTCATTATTCACTTAAATGCCCCTTTGATGCCTTATTGGATTTCGTAGCTGGTATTCTTAATTCTTATGATTTGCCTTTACCGTCCAACTCAATCATTTAACTCATTTGTTTATGGAATAAAAAAATGTAAATTTAATTTCAATGGCAAGTTCTACGAACAAATATTTGGTATGGGTATGGGTAATCCTTTGTCTCCCTTATTGCCAAATATATATATGGAATATTTTAAAACCAGGCTGATTCCACCGGTTTGGTCCACTCAAATTGTTTGGTACTGCTATGTAGACGATGTCCTGTGAATTCTAAAGGAAGATTTTGACCTCGATTGGTTTTTTTTATTTATTAATTCATTAGATTCGTCAATTAAATTTACTTTAGAAAAAGAAGAAAATAATAGCCTTCCTTTCCTAGAAATTTTAATAATCAGACAACCGGACAGGTTTAAGTTTTCTATTTTCAGGAAACCGACGAGTAATTTATCCTATGTCCATATTTATTCAGGTCACTCTAAAAATATTAAAACATCAGTATTTCCTTCCATGTATAGATCAAGAATTTTAAAAAATTGAAGAGATTCCCTTTAATCTGTGTTACCAAAAATATTCTTTTGAAAACTGCAAATATAAAGCTAAAAAACATTCTATAACCACAAGTTGAGGAAAACAGAACCTTTACACAACATAGTACTTTTACCTTACCATGATAATTTCTTGTATGTAGTACCAATGTTAAAACAACTTGATATAATGTAACTTTTAAATACCATTATATATTAAAAAATATGTTAATAAAAAACAGCCTAAGGAACGATATTAATGTAAAATAAGGGAAACCTGGTTTAGATTGTAATTTATTCTACGTAGGTCAAACTTCTCAAAATATCTCTGTAAGAATTAAGCAACAACAAAATGCAGTATCTAATGGATATACCTAAATAATACCTTCGCCGTCCACAGGCTTAAGATGGTTCATCAGATTAACTGGTCAAAATCAGATACCATAATGCATATAAATGATTTTATTAGCAGAAATATCTTTCACTCGTTCTTAATCTCCAGCACAAACGAGAGAAACGTAAATTTTAGCTCCGGTTTGTTTTCTTTTAGATCCAGTCCGATCTTTCTTCCTCAAATCAAATTTATCAGAGGCCCTAAAAAAATCTGACCAAGTGATTTTATAGAGAAAACATTGCTTTGTATAAATACCGTGTCCTTCTAATTCATAAACCATTGTGAGTTTGAAAATGTTATTAAGATAACGAAAGTGCTAGCTCCAATCAATCTTTCTTTTTCACCAACGTGGTACAACCAAATATTTATACTTATTCACGTGTTACCTCTCGTGATATTTACCTATATATATATATATTTTATATATATATATATATATATATATATATATATATATATATATATATATATATATATATATATATATCTATATATATATATATATATATATATATATATATATATATATATATATATTTATATATATATATATGTGTGTGTGTGTGTGTGTGTGTGTGTGTGTACACGTTAGCAGCAATTGAGGGAGATCTCAATCAAACTCTGACGTGAACTGAGATTTGTTTTCGATATAGGCCTGCGCTCGATGGTTTCTTCGGATGGTTGTGTAAGTTGCTTTGCATAAATTACTACGTGGTAGAACGGATCATGAAATTTTTCACACTATCAAAACTACGAGGTCTACGACTATAGGTTAGAAACACACTACGTTTCCTCTTCTTTGAGAATAATAGGTGTTTATTTATTGGTAATATAAATTTTGGCTATATTTATGAATATTTGCTGCATTGCTAATTCTGAAAGACTTCTCAGAATTAAAACAGCAAATAATTACTGGATTTTCAAGGAAATAGGTATCATAGAGACCTGCTTGTATATATCTGTATTCTATGGCCATAAGGTATCACCCATTAACGGGGGAAGGATACCAGAAGGTTAATATATTGTGAAGAACATATTGAAACATATTGAAAACAAAAAAATTTGTAGTAATTTTGCCTCTTCGTTGAAAATTTAAAATTTCTAATTTAAATGAATCTGAATCAGTAAAATAGCGTTATTTTTCCTCATTACCAATAGTTTATGTAACTTTGTCTTATATATTGAAATCGAAAATAACCTAGGAAACTTCTATAAATAATTATTCTGTCGCTAATTATGAATAAACAAATGACGAAGGCGAGCAGGTAGAATTTCTATATGTTAGGAAGGTGAATAATCGAGAGTTTTATATTTTATTTAAAAAAATATAATATTACAGATATGACTGTGCTAATAGAAAATTAGCAAGTATTAAAACCAACACAAGTTTTATAAATAAAAGGGGTATATGAGGAGCATTCAATAGTTGTGTCTGGTGTAGTATGAAGGTGGAAACTCAATGCTATAATAATCGCAATTAAATTTCAACATCACATCAACTAATACTTCCTCGACGAGAGGAAATAAATTAAAGCAATGACTTGTAACAGGTTACAATTATTACCAATGGCAAAATTGAGCTGCTTGACTAGAAATTGAGGTACTTACCATGATATTTAAATGTGTCTCAGATCAATGAAGTTTAATATAAAGAAATCGACATGAAGCCGGAGACCATTTGCTCCCCTTATGGCTAATATTCTTCACCCAAACAAGGCATGCAGAAGTGAGGGATGAATACGCAGGTATTTCTTTCCCCCTACAAGTGATCTTCTAATAGTAGAGAAAGTATTATATGGACACTTCCATACGCATTCATTTGCTACGGTTATACATTTAAAAGGCGTATTCAAAAATATATATATATATACTAGTTAGATAGAACAGTGATACTAAATTAATAACCTCCTAAAGGCCATTTTTTAAGTATTTCTTAATACATTGATATAAACTATCGATTTTATAGGTATTACCTACCCCTATTCTTCAGCTAAAGGTCCTATAGTATGTATGTATGTGCGCGTGTATCTGTGGACGCTGTAACATGTAATAATTAATGGATTTAAGAACGGATAGTAAGGGCTAATAAATTTGTAAATATCTTCAATATTCAATTTATGACAAATTACCAGCTATAAAACTATCGAGGAAATCTGTGCATGGATTTATGGCTCTATCAAAACTTGTTAAGAAACCTCTTAAAATTAAATGAAATTGGAGTATTAGATTGAAATTAAAAAAGAAGCCATAACAGAGTAGGATTTCCTAACCTGCAATAAAAATATGAGAACAAAAATTGCTAGTATTAGTCGACAAGTTAGATAAGCTTTTTTAATTGAGCGAAGAGGAAGAGGAAGAGAACTATTGTTTTAACCTAGTTGAAGTGATATGCGTATATGTAGTTGCTTTCATGCTAAATTAAACATTGAACTTTATATAAAAGAGATATTAGTATGGTATTAAAATCATTTTATGGTTTTGAAAATCAGTGGAGTTATGACAACAGTATATAATTTGCTTATATAAACACACTCCAATTATTTAATATGTTATTTGCAATCTCAGGTAGGAATTCTTTTCGATTGTTCAAGTCAAATGGCTTCACTTGCGTGAAAAGAAAGCTTGGAGGTTAACAGTGAAACTAGCACTTGGCGCGGAGTGAGGGTACCAGCAAATACAAAGGGGATGGAAACGCGATATGTGATTCGTATCTCATTGGCACTAAATAAGCTGGTGCAGTGTGAAGTTGACAGGTTTTGCCATCATGAGATTGCCAGCGGTTGCTAGCTACACAATGGATACCAAATTTAGATTGTAATTAGATCAATCTAAAATTAAAATACCTTATTTTATGAGTATCTATTTCACGAGCAAGTGTCGAATGGCGCGGAGCAAAAGAAGTTGCCCCGACATGTCATTCCTGCAATACGTCCAGATGTCAATACGGTTAATGCGTGAAAGAAATTTTTGTAGTCGACTCCGAGTGAAAGGATTGTGAATTTCATAGGGGAATATTGTTCAAAAGAAATCTGACGCCCTTTCTGGCTGAAAAAGGTTAATTTCTGGGTCTGTGTTAGCGGCAAGGCACAGTTCAAAATGGAACTTGCACTCTTTGGAGGAATTGGTGGAAGGGTGGAAGGCTATCCGTCTGCAGTTTTCGTATTGCGATGGTCTTTAGATCATTTGAGCCAACTTGCAGCAGAAATTATGTATCGCCTGCCTACTTAAATCAGAAAAAGACCAGTAAATTTGATGAGGAATTTCGGAGAGCTTCTTGTGTCTAACGAACGCATGGATCTAGATCGTTAAAAGGGCGAATCTTCTGATTATTAGGGAACTTGCGCAATGACTAGGCGCGCAATTCTCCCCTGTGAGTGTTTAGGCCCCCCGCGAATTCACTGCAGAGTATAGATGTGAAAGTGAGGAGCAGTAGCTGTTTTTACTACGCTGAGTTTTAGGATTTCGGATGAAAGGGGTTTTCTGCGAGCCACATTTCCTTCATCCTGTTTTTTTCTGGCATAGTAATGATGGTCTTTGCGAAGGTCTCTGTATTCCCTATGGAAATGAACTACGAACCTATTAAGCACGGCATTACTTCGGTTGATGTTCCTTGAGGTACTTGCTGTCAGGTGAGTCTGGTTTTCGTTCATTTGTTTGACTGTTTTTTTTTCACTCCAAGATAAGTTGCATTTCTTTTCATTTCCTTTTCGTCTTTAGATTCTTTTTCTTGCATTTATATATTTTTTATGCTTTTGTGGCATCGCATGTACATGTTTCTTTGTTGTAATTTGCTGTTTATTTAGTTTTTGTATGTAGTTCTTTTACAGTCTCTCCATTCATGTTATTTTTTTCAACATCCAAAACATATTTATTCTTTTTCGGTACATTGTCTGGTAAAGTGGTCATCTATTTGTTAACATCTCAACCATATTTTGATGTTAATGTTACTCGCGTTCCTTGTGCTTTGGGGAGAAGGATTGTCATGCTAAAAATAAATAGACCTCTTTGTTTTATTGAACTTAGTATTTCTGTGTAGCAAACACTCTCTTGAAAATATGTGTTTAGTATCCAAATTTGACCAATTCATTTAATTTTATTTCCTCATTATCTTCTCTATTTTCTTTTCATCCCTTCTTTATCTTGCACTCCTACTCATATATTAACTTTCTAGGAGATCACCTTTCTGTTTGCAGTGATGTGGTAGGATCCATTTTGGATGTCGAAGATCTTGGGTAGTGTTACTTTAATCTGTCTATATAAGGTCTCGCAGATCTTTTTTTTGTTTGTCTTCTTATCTTGTGTGTGAGGTACTCAGAAGCATCTAGAGTGTCACCTCTACCTTGTGTGGGGCAGTTCCCATCATTGTATTAGATAGAGTCTAGGCACTGTTTTTGAGTGTTCCTTCTCCTGGAAGAGATGTTGTTTCTTGACTCTCAAGTAAAAGCTGAAAAGAGAGGGAGAGCAATTTCTAATGACATAAAAGCCTATAAATCCCAATTTAGCTTCCTATGTGTACCAGTTCATGACCACCCTTCCTAGAAGATCCAACAATTTTTGGCGCCTCCAAAACTTTTAGGGCTAATGGTCCTAACGCCCCACCTTTTTCGCGCCAGGTAATGGAGCTGCCTTATGGGGTTCACTATACAGTAATTTTTACTACGTCCGACTCTGGGCGCTGTGATAGTCGGGTTATGTTGCTTTCAGAGTGGGAAGTAAGTAGAAGTTATAGCGGGAAAGATAGAGTATAAAATGGAGAAGACCCCTTTAGAGTATCTACATCCTACACTGAATAGAGGAAGGATATTCATTAGTTCAGTTGACGCATATATCTTTTCGTGCTTTTGCCTCCATTACCAGCTCGATAAGCTCTTCGAAGAGTAGAACGATTTCAGCAAATTGAAAGAGTCTCTCAATGATGCCCTTGGTATTTACGAGTGGTTGTGGTTAATGCTCAGATTTTCTAATTAAAGAAGTTCAGAATTCTCTCCGAGATTGTACGCGGTGTATTGATGCCGGGCTTGATCTCCTTGTTGAGTAATGAATGCTTCAAGAATCTTTAGGTGACGGTTATCTGAATTTATTCGGAGAATATTGGTTTTATCGATCATTAATTTTTGTTTATTTGTTGACCATTTCGAGGTCAAAGTTTTGTTTGATTTAACCTACTTGGAGGTCCATAGTGAGTTTTCGGCAAAATTGAGAATAAAATTAGTCTATTCAAAGTCAAGTTCAATCTGCTCTAACCGAATACACACTTACAAACACACACAATATATATATATATTTATATATATATTCAAAATGTTTACTTCTGTGAAGGCGTAATTTTAATTGTACTATAAAGGATAAGATCATCAAACACATTTATTTATTGTAAACAACGTTTTGGATTATCTAATCCATCTTCAGTCTAAAGGGATAAACAAGGAATTCAATGGAGAAATAAACAATAAATAAAAAAATTGAAATAGGCCGAATCTGACTCGAAGGGAATTTAAATTTAAAATTAACCTTTTAAAAAGTAATTATCAGGGTCACCCCCCAAAACGGGCCTGCACACACTTTTTGTCATATATCCTTCATTCATTCATTCACTAATCACCGTTACTTTGCAGGACATGACAGAAGCAACGCCCGTGAACACAACTAGATCTCAATGTGAGCTCTAGCAAAGATAATACTGCGTCAAACTTTACTACAAGACAGGCTCATTCAAGAAAGTGCAGGAAACTATCGTGCATCAGTTCGTATGTGATAAAGCCGCCTCAAAGAGCAGAATTCAGGACTAGGTGGACCACTTCGAGAACTATGGGACAGTGGAAAACCCGTAATGCATTCAGCGACAACTGTCCAAGCTATTCAAGACGCCCCGAGAAGAGTACAGCTGAGCTGGTCGATAGCGTGAGAGAGTCAGTTCAGCAGAGTCCAAAACGCTGTGTGCGCAAGCGAAGTCAGTCCCTCGGTATATCCCGTGAGACTTGCAGGAGAGTGCTAAAAATTAATGTAAAGGCATATCCATACAGATTACAGAGGAATCAGACCCTTACAGACTCAGACAAGGAGCATATTCAGGAGACCCCAACTTTCCTTAACCTCCTTTGGACCTCAGATGAAGCTCATTATCATTTTGAAGAAAAGGTAAACTCGAAAAGAATGCCTTCTGGGGGATCTCCAGACAAAATGAGGAAGCCACCATGCCCCTACGCTCCCCTAAGTGCACGGTATAGACTTCAATCTCAGCCAGAAGCATCATCGGACCATTCGTCATCGAGGGATCTGGCGCGACAGTGAGAGTCACCAAGGAGCGGTATATTGACGTCCTTAAAACCTTCAAGAGGGAGCTGCAGAGCCTGTTTCCATCGAGTATGGAGAAGCTTTAGTTCCAGCAAGATGAAGAAAGCTCCCACATCTCAAACCTGTCCTGAGATTGGCTGAAAGAGAACATTAGTGTCCGTGTGATCAGTCTCCAAACTGATTTTGAGTGGGCACCTCACAGCCCAGACCTTAGCTCCATAAGTTTCTTTCTCTGGAGCTACCTTAAAGAGAGAGTGCAGGCAAGGAGACCCAGGAGCATCACGGAACTCAAGGAAGCCATCAGAGAGGAGATCAGAGCCATTGGTTTGTGGGTTTGTAAGGACGTCATGGACAACTTTGTGCTGCGCCTCAAGAAATGCACAGAGCTAAATGGAGGTCATCTCGAACACGTGCTCTAGAATAAAGAAGAAAAGTTCAAAGACTCATGTTTTTTATATGCTGTTTTTAAACACAATAAACTCGTCATCACCAAAGTTTCATTTAATCGTTGCAGAAAATTAAGAAATAAGGCCTATCGAAAGTTGGGGCTCGTTTTTTGGGGGTTGACCCTGTATATAGTGAACTTCATAAAAACTATATTAAATTAACGAAAGTTAATAATTTAATATAATAAAACATTGATAAATTTAAATTAAAATAGTTATACGAAACGCATAACTGTTATCATCATAGAGCCCTCAAAGAGTATATTTTGTTTTAATGGCTTGTGTGATTGAGCAAAGTGCAGCTATTTATGAATGTTGGATAGTTAGAGAGTGAGACTATTATATAGGTGATTCTAATATTCATTAATTCATAAGATGAGCGAATACTAAAACATTGAGTCTAAAAACGAAAGTTTGCTAACGAATATAAATGGTCATATTATATAAAAACGAATAAGAAAATTGGTTAAAAAGTAAATATTAATTTTTGCGACTCACAGCGACTCTACCAGATAAAGACAGTGCAGCAAATTTCATCATCCAATCTTATAGTTAAAGCTTTAAACAATTACCCTTTATTAAAGTAAAAAAACCTAAGAGTATACTACCGTTAAAATATCTATTAAAGTAGACCAAATTCTACACCAAATGTTACAGAATATCGTATTTCTTAAAAAAATACATCTTTTATTGAAAGTTATTTGTATATTTGATGATAAAAAATCGCCAAAAAGTTCCTTTAAAATTTGAACGTTTAAACGATCCCTTTGAGTATTGGAAGCACCTTAACTGAGTGTCGTGGTACACTACTCTATACCATACACTACTCCTATATTATGTATGGGTAACTTAATCACCTACTGCAACGCCAAACTTTTAAGGACTGTCCGCAGAGATTAACGATCGACCAGGAGGTCAAACTCGTGGCGTTGGGTTTCAAATCCTTAACAAAAATGGTTAGCGAGATTTACTTGAATAGGTCGAGAGTATCGTTCAAGGTTAGTTGAAGATGAAACAGTAAAAATATAATTTTATTTACAAATATCAAAATAAGAATAAAAGTAGGCAAAAGAGAATTATTTAAAATGTAATAGATTCTTGATAATTATGATAAGGATGGATTCTCAAATAAAATTAATTTATTAGCGTTAATATACTCAGATCAAAAGGGGAAACTTGACAATACTAATAATTGAAGGGGTTTCAATCATACATGTCGGTGACTTCGAGGAAGGTCCTCCTTGGGAGGGGATGGATTCTCAAATAAAATTAATTATTTAGCGTTAATATGCTCAGATCAAAAAAGGGAACTTGACAATACTAATAATTGAATGGGTTTCAATCATACGGTTCGGCGACTTCGAGGAGGGTCTTCGGAGGAGGCGAGTGGGGCACGATCCGATGAGAAAAGTGGGACACGTTACGGATGAGGCAAGTGGGGCACGATCCGAACCAACCTTCCGATGAATAGTGACGAAGATAGCAAATCTTCAAGGATGACTTTCGATGAGGAAATGTGGGATTACTCGTAACTCCACTGGAAGACGAAACTTTCTTTCATCAAAGGTAATCGATCGAGATTTTCTTCGGATCGACTTAACGAAGGAATACTGTCGTGCAACTTCAAAGGATTGCCGTACACAGAACTACCATTTGACTGGGGTAGAATCACGGCGGAGAAAGTCTTACTGTCTGATGAACGCTCACGGGACTTCGACTCGAGACGATGAGGAGGACTTTGAGGTGCGTGCGGGACTCACCGATCTCTAGTCAAAACTGAGTATTTGTACGAGTGATCCGGAAGGGGGAAAGGGTGATTGGGAGCAGGGGGTGAGCAAGCTCCAGACATCTTAATCCGTGAGGCGGACGAAAATTCAGCTTTTAGCGGCAAGGCGCGAAAAAAAACAAGTGGCTCGGTCTCTCCTCGTTGCCGCTGGAAGTTTGATAGACAAATTCGCAGGATTGGAGGATAATTCCCCAATACGCCCAGGAATCTAAACTTCTCGATTGATATCGAGTGATCTCGAACAGGAAGTGACGTTTTCAATGGCGGGATACAATCGCACGTGGTCTCCAAATAACGTTATGAGGTCAGAGGTTGTTCTTTTACACCCCTCTTTTCCATACGATGGAACTTTTCTGAGAGAGAGTGAAGAAAAAGGGACATCGCAAATTTAGATAGGGGGAGTTATTAAGGCGTCAGCCTGATCACAAAAAACAGGTGACCTGACGTGTGTTCGACAGGCTTAAAAAAGGCTAAGATATTGATCTGAGCTCAAAAAGAAATATTTTAAGGTAAATGGGTCGACAAAAAAATCACATTCATATTAGGGAGCCAAATTAGAATTTGGTCTCAAAGGGTAGTGAACAAAAAAAAACATTATTTCAAATAACTAACTACAGAGACCATAGATATATGTACATATAGCATAAAATTAAGAGAAAAAAATCATATATACATAATTAATTACGGGTTTATGAACGCCCTATAAATTAGTGGATTAGGTGGCGTTGTCGGCCAATGGATTCCGGCTAAGATTGTCAGCTATACAATTCTCGGTGCCTCGTATATATCAAACTTTAAACTGATACTGCTGGAGTATCAAAAGCCATCGCATTATACGTTCATTATGGTCTCAGTATTTGGGAGGTACGACAAAGGTCATTAAATTCTTTTCCTATCAAGTAAATACTCAATTTGGTAATATTCCATTTTTAGTGCTTCCCGTTCTATTACCGAGTAATTACCTTTACGTGGCAATAGCTTTCGACTCGGGTAAGTCTCCGGGTGGCTTTCAGCTTCGTCTGATTATTGGAGCAGCACGCATGCAATTCCTTCGTCACTCGCATCCGTCCTAATGCCGAAGGGTTTAGAGAGATTAGGGAGCCTAAAAATAGGGGGGGGGGACGCTAGCTTGTCCTTGAGCTGCTGGAACCTGGCAGTGTCTTCGGGATTCCATGAAAGGAGATTTGGGGATGTTTTCTGAAGGAGGGCACTTAAAGGGGTGGAAATAGACCCGAAGTTGGGAATAAATCTATGGTAAAAGGAGGCCGATCCCATGAATAACCTCAGCTGCTTCTTCGTGCGGGGAAGGGGCATCTCGACAATGGCTCTGACCTTTTCGTCCTGGAGGCCAATCTGATTTTTTCTAACATTGAAGTCCAGATACTTAATAGTATCGTACGCAAAGTGGCACTTAATAGGGCCAAGGGTGAGTCTGTGCTCACGAAGCTTAATAAGTAGGAGTGAAGAGCTACCAAGTGCTGTTCACACGAGAGGTAGCAACATTAGGTTTTCGAAGTAGAAAGAGACGTGCGGCAAATCATTCACGATCCTTCACATCATCCTGTTATAGTTGCTACATGCAGTGACTAACCCGAAAGGGGATCAGTCGTTTAAACTATATAAGAATTTTGTAGTTTGGAAAAACAGTATTCCTGCGCGTGTTTTACAGAGGGGATTTTGGTAGTTCCTTTGCAGAGGTCCAACTCCAAAATAAATTGAGCTTCCTGAAAAATGTTGAGATTCTTGTTTATGAGGGGGATCGGCTCTGCATCAAACACAGTTACTGAATTTAATTTTCGGAAATCGAGGCACATGCGGAAGGTTTGGACAAGCTTGCGAACTATGACTATGGGGGAGCAGTAATCTGATTTCGATGTTTAAGGCTAAAAGATTGTTCACTACTTCGTTAAACGCTTTCCTAAGGTTGATGCGAAGAGAGTAAGGCTTCGATCAAACAGGCTCTCGAGTGGTGAGGACAATTTCATGCTCAAATTGATTGGATCAATCGGGGGTCTCGGAGATGACATCTTCAAATCCATTTAGTAACTGCTGCGGCTGACTCTTTTCAATAGGCGCTAGCCTGGGGGAGACATCCAACACGGGGGATGATGATTCCGGAGATCCATGGAATAGGATAATTACCATCTTGTTCAATGCATACTACTTGCACAAGGTTGAAAGGGTCAGCGGGATAGACCATTTCTAAACGGGATTCTTCATCGAGGGTCACAATATTGTAGAGACACCCACGTCGGTGATATTTATTTAATATATTGATGTAGAAAAGCTTATTTCGAAGGGCTTTCTATTAAGGTAATCCACTGATCCTTTTACCTCTAAAAAGGAAAAGGGGCCTTTCCACTCGCTCGGGAGTTTGTTACTCTCCGTCCGTAGGAAGTAGCAAAATCACCTCCTCGACAGGCTTAAAACTTCTTTTGTTCGCTTTTAAATCGAAATAAGTTCGATAGTTTTCCAAATTTGCTTCACCATTTTGGTATGCGATGTCGGCAGATATCTCTAGGCGCTTTCGGAGATCCAGGAGGTAGGAATAGGAGGATTGGATTTCCTTATCCAGGCGGTGATTGGTAAAAAGCTCATTCAAAATGGTAAGGGTGCCTCTAACATTACGGCCATACAGTAATTTGAAGGGGGCGAATCCTTGAGTCCTATTGGGGAATTTTACGAGATAGAAACAGTGTCACGAGTAAATAGCGGTGCCATTCTCGAGGCTCATCTATACACAGTTTTCTGAGGATTGATCTGAAGGTACCATTTAGCCTTTCGCAAACTCCATTTGCGGCTGAGTGGTAAGGGGTGGTAAACAGAGCTTTTACCATGAGGAGCTTGCCGACATATTCCATAAGCTCAGGGGTAAATTGTCTTCGCCGATCTGACAATACCTCTTTCGGAATTCATACCCGAGAAAAAATGGAAATAATAGCTTCGTGCAAGAAATGCTATCAATGCGCTTAAGGGAAACTGCCTCAGGGAAACCTGTAGTGAAGTCTACCAAAGTGAGGACGTAACTGTGTTCTTCACTAGACCGGAGATGAATAGAGCCAATAAGGTCAATGGTCACACAAAAAATTTTCCGAGATGATCAGGCTTTTCAGAAGGGGGGCTGGATGGAAGTGCCCTCTTGCTGATGTCCTTCGGCAGGCATCGCATTATTTGCAGTAACTTACAATTTCTCGGGCTGCACCTAGCCAATATAATACTTAAAAACCCTCGGAGCGGTTTTATTATGACTAAAATGACCGGAGAATAAACCATCGTAAGAGATCTAGAAGCATTGGGAGAGGTGAGAGCGGGGAACACACAAGGTGTGTGTTTCAGGTTCGGTTCCGTCGGAACATTTACGATATAAAAACTCATCCTTGACAAGGTAGATTCTGCTTCCACCACGAGGAGACTCTTGCTCCTCAGTCCTGGCTTTCTCCCAAAGGGGAAAGAGAGTTGAGTACTCCTTCTGGGGGCGGGTAAAATCTTCATTTCGGAGGGCCTCCACTTCCAAATAGACGGGGTTTTCCAAAGGAACGGGTTGTTAGGAAGCCTTGGCGGCGTGGGCTAGGGTTACTACGGCTTGTGCTACCGAGTTCTTTGTAACTTGGGGGCTCTGACCAATCAGTACAGAGCAAAACTTGATTGAGGCTGCTACCACTTCCACCCAACCAGTCAAATACTCACGTTTGGTCTTGAATTTTGCGATAGGGAAACGATTCGCTCTGCCGAGGTAGTCATGGACGACAGCGAACTTCTGGTGGTTAGGACCAACCGGGGGAAGTAAATCCTCGGACACCACGATATATGTGCACTTAGTTTCACGGCATCCGTTTACGGCTCCATTCTTAAATTTCAGACCACCGGGGGAGCTCTTATTGAAGAGAAAATTTACTTGGTGACCGGGTTTGTTGGTCGACGAGAGAGACGTATGGGTATCCTGTAGAGACGGGGGAAGAGCAGGAGCGGCACTAACTTGGTGTACTTGATGGGAGGATATGCTTCTGAATATGGAATTTTGAGGTCAGTTCGTGCGTACCTGACACAGATTATCTGCCTTCTCGGGAATAACGACGCGAGGGGAGTGGTACTTATGGGCTTAATGTCTCTCGGTTCCGAAGGAGAGAGGTTGCTGAGTTTCGAGAGGCCTTGTAGTTTCACGAATTTAGGGGTATTTCTTTGAGGGGCCTGGAATTATTTACCTTAAACTTAGGAGGAGCCTTGGGAGGCTTCTTATTAACCTTGGGGTACAAGTTATGGCTACTTGCATAAACACCAGCCTCTTCTAGGCATTCCTTTAACGTAGACCAGCGCTGGTCCTTAACGAAGGCATGGATTTGTGGGGTCAACGAAGCTAAAATTATTCCATTAAGAGGAATTCTAGAAGGGACTCGTATTCTTGGGGGACTTTCCCCGCATCTAACCAAAATTGGAGGTGTTTCTGGAGGGTGTACCCTAAATGGCGAAAGGGATGACCGGGGCGGATCTTTTTGTATCGGAAACGGGCACGATAGAAGTCTTTGGTCATATTATGGGCAGGTCAGAGTTCAAACCTGAAGGTAGAGTATTCCACAGTGGAATGTAAGGTAAGGGAAATGAATATTTCCCTCAACTGGGAGTTTAGGAGGGGGAGCAATTTAGCGACACCATCTACCTCGATGTCCCAATTGTTTATTTCGAAGATCTCGAAATGCGTAAGATATGATCCAAATCCTGCTCCTTCCTGAGAGACGGGTAATTTTACTAACGAGTACTGTGGGGTTTCGGTCCAGGAGTTAGCTGACATTGACTCCAATTGATTACGGCTTAATTCCATGTCATGCAGCCTTATTCTCTCACGCTCTTCCATTTCTAGTTGTGCTCTTAGTTCTTGTTCCTTCATTCTTCTATCTTCTCTTTCATTTCTCTCTTCCTTCTGAATATAAGTTAATAATTCTCGGCCTGACAGGCCCAACGATTCTCCTTGACTCTTCAAACGGTCAAATGAAGAAAACATCTTGTTATCTTACTTGAGAGAATATAGCACGCGAATGGGTCTATTGGCGTAACGAAATTTCTTCTGCCCTCGGAGCATCAACACCTCCTCTACGTTACGGTTCCAAGTACATTTGTGGTTGCTGTCTTGCCCCTTGGGTCGAGTGCTAGAACCCTTGCGAGTTACTAGCTAAAAAATGCCAACGCTCCGTAAACACACCTCAATCACCACGGACGAGGGCCTTCACACATTATCTGAGGATTCAAGCCCTGAAACTCGTTCATTATCTAGTTCAAGATACGCGCTCGCAGCTGTCCCTACAGCTCCGACACTCACTCATATTATTGAGGAGATAAGTGAGTGTTCTCAGGATACGGTGTGGGATATACCGTTGTCACAAGCAGCAAGACAACTTTCTTCCCAGGCAGCGGGCACCTCAGAATCATTAGCAACGGGATTCCCACTACAAGTTCAAACTCCAAGAAAGCCTACTCCGCAGCCACAAGCGGCTCAGCAAGCAACAAGCCCAAAGGCGCCCCCTCCTGAAGGGCAGGGCGACGCTAAATTCCGCCTGCCGGATCCTCAGCCGATAGAATCACCAACTAATTATTCAGTAATTACAACTAAGCTAAAAGAAGAAATCAATTCTCCGCGCTTCAAAAGGCGTGACAAGGGAGAGATCCAGCAACTCCTCTTAATCTATCGCTTTAGGGACTTCTTATCTCCAGAACAACTATCGTCGTTGAAATCAAGTCTCAGGCTATACTATATTGTTCTCAATTATAATTGGGGCCCTGCTATTAGCGATTCCCACGAAAGAGCCATAGCTGATAGCGGAATTCAGCTATCAGACCGGGCATTATCCACTAGAACCGGGTTTCCGAAGCCTCTTCAGGCCCAATCAAGCTACTAATATGGAACTACCTCAGTGGGCTCAAGAGGCGGAAATGCATATGCAGGTCGGTCTCGCGCACGCGGTTGAGGCCGCGCTAGAGCTCGCAGATAGAAGGGCACATCAACAGTAGCTTGATAACTGGCACCAGCTAGTCCTTCGTGCTAGGGGATTTCAAGCTCCTTCGGTGTCTACCTCTTCAGAGGTTCGCAGTTCCTGGTCTGTCAGTTTAGACGAAGATCTGGACTTCACCGTCTGCACTTCACCTAACCATTTTACGGATTTACCTCAAGATTCATGGGATATACAGCAAGACACCCTCTTCGCTCCGGATATACTTCAAAACAACGACTGTTACAATCAACAAATTGTTAATAAATATGATAAAGTGTTAAATTAAGATTGTGATAATGTTATTAATGATTATTTCTCTTATTACAAAGTTCCAAGTGATCTATCTAGTTTCAGTTCCACTAGTGATAATGGTATTTATATAAATAATAACCTCTCACTCCGGCCTTGCTCAGTTCTAGATTCAGACTTCTGGATTTAAAGATTACTCCTCCTTCGGCTTCTATTCATGGAGTTATCGATGTGAATATGGAAGATCACAGGATCTTATTTTCTTCTTCAGATACTGTGATCCCTATGCATCCTAAACTGTACCACAACGCTATGGATCATAGAGTAGAAAATCTACAACAATATTTCGAACTTAGCGCGAAAGAATTAGGCGCGCTGAACATAGTCGAACAACCTAATCAACTTAGACATGTCCCAATTCATCAGCTACCTGCTCTAAACGCTCCACAACTAGACACCTCCTTTTCGGAACCTTCAGTTTCTTCCACCTTTAGTTACGAGATCCTGGACATCATTAGTGGCCCCCTGGATTTCCTAGATCCTAGAAGAAGGAGAGGTGAAAATAATAATATTATATAAAAAACTCCCAGTAGTAAGGCCAATATACGATATGGGTCCATAGACAAATTCTTTCAAACCTCCTAAGTTTAGCCTTTCCAATGTAGCCAAAATATTTCATAAACTCAGTACTGATACATACGCTATAGAAATAGACCTCAGAAATGGTTTCTACCATATCAACCTCCATCCTGATGCTAGTGGATTATTTGGTATCAAACTTAAAAATGGGGAAACATACCGCTTTACGAAACTTCCAAAGGGTTTTTCCGGCTCTCCATATACCATACAAACCGTAATGAGTACTATCTGAAACCAGCTAGCGAAACAGTCCAATCTTAAAACAAATGTCTATCTCGACGATTTCCTCTTCCTAGGAAACATTAACAATCTCTTGGAAATGCTTAGCTCAGTGTTTGACTCTTTATTATGTGTTAACATGGAAAAATCAGTGTTGGTTCCCACTCAATGTATCATATTTTTAGGTATTTGTATTAATATACCTCGCTTATTTGTTAAATTAACTTTAGAATTATATAAAAAATGCCTTCTTAACTGTCAGTAATCTCTCATTCTTTAAGATTAAACGTCTCTTTTGGCTCAGATTAGCGGGTTTACTTAACTTTATTGTCCTAATTCTTAAGTTACCATTTTTATGGGTTCAACTTGCTTATGATAAATTTCTTAATCATCTGGAAGATTTCAGAGTGTGTGCCCTTTCTCACCCGCTCCATTGTTCCTCTGTCCTCTGGTCCAGATCTAGATCCTCTGGTATCTATGTGTTCTGCGACTCTTCACCCTGAAGGATGGGGATTCGGTGGGGTAGGTGCGGTTGGGACATTCCCAATCTTCTAGCTCCTGTTCTTAGTAATAATATTTTTCTTTTGGATTCGGTGGTTCTCCTTTTTACTTTACTCATCTTTCCTAAGGCCCAAATTTACTCAGACAACTACCTGGCCATATTTAACCTAAGACAGGGGAAGCTACCTTTCTCATCTTAAATTTACTATCGGAAACCTCTCTGCTCAAATTTCTAAGGGTCTTCGCCTCCTCCTCGGCTAACTTGAGGTGGGTACGTTCCGAGGCCAACGAGGCTGACCGGGTCTCCCTGACCTTTGCTTCCCTCGAGGGCAAAGGAATCCTGGGTGATTTCCTGCGGTCCTCCATAGGTTCACCTATATAAGGAGGAAGCAGGCCTGGAGACCTCATTCGATCTTCTGACGTCGCAGCGTCAACACCTCCTCTACGTTACGATTTCATGACTCCTTTCCTTTACTTTCATGTATTAATTAATTTTATAAATTGTGTTTTCATTTCATTTACATAGCATGTAATTTTGTTCCCCAAATTTTGCTCTGTATTCTTTAAACTTTGTTTAAAATTTTACTACTCATTATTTTTTAATATCTTTACTTGTTCTCGATCTTTTGAAAGATCCTCCCTGTATTAATAAATAAATAAAGAGAATATCTGGCCTTCGTTCTCAAACGCGGGCAAGATAAACAAAAGGGTGAAGCCTAACTTTCTCCAAGAATTTAATATTCAAAAATATCCCAATGAAATGAACACTAAAGTTCTTCCTACATGGTTAGGACGGGTTAATCTTTCTAATCCGGCTGGGGATTAACTCAAAGATTCCGGTAAATAGAATACACACACAAACATTGGGTCTCAACTAATACTTCGACCAAAAGAGAAAAATAAAGAAACTTCAATAGAGAGAGAGGGAACTACTAAAACTCAAAAGGTAGGTAAATCAACTATAATTGATTTACTATGTAATATACCTCACACACTTGACACCAGTTTTTATTATATAAAAGTAATATTTATAATATATATGTCGTGGTACACTCTATAGCATACACTACTCCTATATTATGCGGGGGTGTCTTAATCACCTAATGCAACGCTGGGATTAACGATCGACTAGGAGGTCAAACTTGAGTAATAATCAAACAGAGTGCAAAAATGGTTGGCTAAATTTACTTGAATAGGCTGAGAGTATCTTTCAAGGTTAGTTAAAGATGAAGCAACAAAAATATAATTTTATTTACAAATATCAAAATAAGAATAAAAATAGGCAAAAGAGAATTTATTTAAAATGAAATAGTCTCTTGATAATTATGATAAGGGTGGATTCTCAAATAAAATTCATTAATTACTATCTTCAGATCAAAGGGGGGGAACTTGACTCTACTAATAATTGAGGAGGTTTAAATCTTACGGGTAGGTGACTTCGAGGAAGGTCCTGCCTGGGAGGAGGCGAGTGGGGCACGTTCCGGATAAAAAAAGTGGGGGGACGATCCGGAAAAGGCAAGTAGGGCACAATCTGAACCAACCTTCCGAGGAATAGCTACGAAGATAGCAGATCTTCAAATATGACGTTCAATGGGTAAATGTAGGATTACTCGTAGTTCCACTGGAAGAGGAAACTTTTTTTCGTCAAAGGTAATCGATCGAGATTTTCTTCGGATCGATTAAACGAAGGTAGACTGTCGCGCAACTTTAACGTATTGTCGTTCAAAGAGGCTACCAATTAACTAAATTAGAATAACGGCGGAGAAAGTCTTGCTGTCTGATGAACACTCACGGAACTTCGTTCAAAGAGGCTACCAATTAACTAAATTAGAATAACGGCGGAGAAAGTCTTGCTGTCTGATGAACACTCACGGAACTTCGACTCGAGACCATTAGGACAACTTTGCCGTTCACAGGACTACCATTTGACTGGGGTAGAATCACGGCGGAGAAAGTCTTACTGTCTGATGAACGCTCACGGGCCTTCGACTCGAGACGATAAGGAGGACTTTGAGGTGCGTCCGGGACTCACCGATCTCAAATCAAAATATGGTATTTATACGAGTGATCCAGATGGGAGAAAGGATGATTGGTATCAGGTAGTAAAGAAGCTCTAGAAATCTTAATCCGTGAAGCTGACGAAAATTCAGCTTTTAGTGGCAAGGCCCTAAAAAACCCAGCGAATCTTTCTCTCCTCCTCTCTGAGGGGAGTGCTCTGGACAAATTCACAGGTTTGGGGGATACTTTCCCAATAGGCCCAGGAGTCAAAACTTCTCTAATCATCTAGAACAAGAGGTTACGTTTTCCATGGTAGGATGCAATCGCATGTGGTCTGCAAATAACGTGAGGAGGTCAGAGGTTTTTCTTTTGCACTGTTATAATAACCTTACCTTCCTGAAGCTCAGAGACTCAGCCTGGAGGTTGTGATTGTAAAAGGATGCCCTCTAAGGACCACCGTGAGAGGAAGCCCCTTCAGAAATACCCCTTTCTTCTTTTAAGACCACGTGCGCCTAGCGTGATAATTTTAGAAAGTGAGAGAAAAAATCGGTCTCTCGTTTAATCATCCGTCACAGCTGTGTTTTTTTTCGGACCCCAATAGTTCCTTCCCTCCCCTGCAAAAACACTGTGCACAGCCACATTAATCTTACCCCCTATATCACGAGGCAAATTTCATCATCTGGACCGACGCGTTATCATGAAATATGTTTGTTTAGACTGACACCCAGAATCCCCTAGGCACCGCAATTCCTTGAGGCGTTTATTACACCAGCCACCAAGGTATTTAACTCGAAGCTCACCATCTCTTGAGAAGATTGAAAGCCCGCCATCCACTCTTTTCAGACTGCCGTCTGTTTTACGTGAACTCCTGTAATCCGATGTCGTACTTTGTAGAAGATTTCGCCAGCAGATCTACCTTCGTGAAGCTTTGGCCCCTGTTCAGAAGTAAGCTATCGAGCCCTTTTCTTCTCAGAGAGATATACGACCCTCTCATCTTCACCACCCCTTCAAGATTCCCGTTCTTTCGAGACTAAGACTCTCTGCCCATTTGCCGAATCGTCTCGAGCAGAGAAAATCTCATTCTTCATCCCGAAGCAATCCACCCCAATCTTCGAGTCCTCCTCGTCAGGACTCCCTGAAGTATCTTCTTGAAAACTTGCACCGTTGTCTCCCCCTCCCCTCTCCCTCCAATTCGCTCCCACTGGAAGGTAAAGCGATCATGTATTGTCATCCCCAAATTATCTCGTTTATCTTCACTTAATTTATTTAAATACCATAAGTAATTTGTTTGCCCTTTAGTATATACATATATTTATATATATATATATATATATATATATATATATATATATATATATATATATATATATATATTTATATATATATATATATATATATATCAAAAAATTGCCCCCTTTTATTACATATATTAAAAGTATATTTTGAGGGTATTGTCTTTATTATATATCCTTTGAACTGCAACTTGACAAGACATTAGTCAAAACTCGGTCAACCGTCAATCGCACTCCTTATTAATCGCTCCAGAACCATTTCAAGCGGCCTGCGGTCAGCTGTCTGCCTGTGCTTGTGTACAACCATGTGTGCCAAGCTAGTCTACACAGACTTACCTCGACAGAGATTATTGACTTAGAGTGTAAGTTCATCTTGATTGTTTCACAGAGGAAGTTTTCCGCCGTGAATTGGGATTGAATTAATTATGTCTTTAGCCTTAAAAATTATTATATATTTTTTATTAAATTTAAGCTTTAAGCTCTTAATTAGAGATTTTCGATTACTAAGTCAATTATGAGGTAGCCAATAGTTCTCTTGGTTATGGTAAGATCACTTCGCAGATATGGGTTTTGGTTTCTTTTATTATCATTTCGAGCTTTTGAATTCTTTCTCACATTGACAATTGACTATTTTTCACTGTGAACTAGGCCATTTATTTTAGTGGTTTATTTAGTGAATATTTATTAAATGTAGGTATTTCACATCTAATTCAATGGTAGAGCACTTATATTATTAAGTTCGATGCAAAACCCTTAATTTATCTTAAGAAAGCGGTAAGTTTTATCATAAATACTATTTAGTGTGCTAAACGCAAATATAGCATCATTTTTTGAGAGAAATAAAAAAAATGTCGAACAAAAAGACATTAAATACGATATAGTTTACGTTGCGGAGAGACTTTTAAAGCAGCACACGGCGAAATTCTAATATTTTCCGCAATAATATAATTATACTGTTACATCATATTATAATAATTTATTAATTTAAATTATATTAAAATAATATGAGCATTAGTTATTGATTAATATAAATTTAATGATTCCCGAAAATCGGTAGAATAATTAAGGCACTCGATGTGTTTAAATATTCCGCGTGATTCCTTATTTTATCTGGAAATACGAATAAATCGTAAACGATAATTGTAATTAACCGTGGAATTATGGAAACTTCATATGAGAAGAAACTTCAATCAAAACTTTTCCAAGGTTTAACTCCATCTCAAAGTAGAAATTATATGTATAATAAAAAAAACAAGTGCAATTTAGAGAAGCATGAATTCTGAAAACCAGACTTGGCATAGAAAGATGTGCAACAAAAAATTATCTTTAATAAAAAAACACTTAGATAGAGGTAAGTACGAAATCTTTAAGAAAAAATTACTCGTATAATATACATTTAGTTCTGGTCACAACAATATAGAAGTATAATGTAAGTGGAGAAAGATCTTGTGATATCCCACACTAAAGGAGCAGTTGATTTCAATAATGATTTACATAACCTTACCACGGTTAAGTTATAATCAACATAACTAACAAACTTAACATAAAAAAATAAACGCTTAAAAAACACTAGGGTCTCTCAAAGTACTCCTAATCATTGTAACCCTTAAAACCACTATAATGTTATAATCTGCATCCATTGGATTGCGTTATCAGCCGTCAACCATTGGGATTGTCATATTTATTTTTAATTCAAGGCATCAATCATGCAGGTACTATAAACAATTTGGCTAAAATACATATACACTTAAAAAATCAAGTTCATTATAATATTGATAATAATAAAGGTTTTCTATGACGCCCTTTAAGACATTGAGTCTTCGCAGGACGCCCGTCCATCGACTAATATAGAGCATGACAGATGAACTAGGTCTTCAGAGCCCGCTTAAATGCGCCAGGCCATGAAGACGAACATATGGCGGCAATAGGCAGACCATTCCTTAGCTTAGAGACAAATAGAGAGAAGGTACGATGACCTTTGCTGCAGAGACGTATCCGAAGAACCGAAAGCGGAAGGGCACTTCCCCAGCAAAATGCTCTTTGCTGTCTGGACACAACCAAAGTACAGTCACTTCGTTGTTCACCTTTTGATTCACACCATGATAGAGTAGCCTAATAATTATGCAAAAATATTTGATGGTAACGTAATGAGAGCGAAGAAATATTTCGGAAAATATTAAAGGATATAGCTGATTTCAAGAGAACCATTTTCTCTATAAATTTTGGCGCACACTGTGTAAATAGTTCGAGAACCAAACAAATTAGTCCATATTTGAAAATAATTCTACATTTGCTTTGATTTATCACCGACAAGCAGATTATATTCGTATTTACCAGAAGAAAGATGTAATAGGATGTGAAAATTTGCTTAAATAAACCTGTAGCCAAATGGAAAAGATCCAACGTTGCGACAAATACCGTAACTGGCATATTATTTTTGCTAATTTTTTTATTTAAATTTATATTCTGTTCACAGGTTTATATATTTTTATAGTTTATAACAGAATAGTATTTTTGTGAAGTTTGGGATAAGCAGTGAACTTACCCTGTTCCATCAGCCACCTTAACTTGACCCCAAAACATTACATCTTTTGGACAATAGTTCAACCATACAATTAGGTTGGCTTTAAGCGTGGCTTGATAATCCACCTCTTCTCTGTCGCTTTTCTTTAATTGAAATTGACGTTATGTGATAGTTCATGCACTTGAAGGCCATCATCAAATCTATTTTATTAATTTTATGACGCTGCCAAAGTTTGGCGACCAAATAGCGGAATAAAAAAATAGCGAGCGCTCTTTAAATTTCGACAGACAATCTTCCATTTCTAATCAATTATTTAAAATTTTGATCATCGATCGTGTGCTACCCTAAAATTTAGTAAAAACTGCATCGTCGGTCTAAATTTTGGTACGGCCGCCCAAAAGAACTCTATCATCTAGGGCCAGTACTAAAATATTTACATGGTACCATTCAATATTTTGGCAGTCGATACTTTTTAACACTGAGCGATATTATGTGTCAGGGCGTGCATTGCTGTACTACAAGTTACAGCGTTTTGTGTTCAGGTGGACATGTGAGGAGAGGTGAATAAGTTTTGCAAATCGGTAGGGCAAAACAGAGGAAGGGGGATGGCTGTTTGTCGGGGTGTTAGGACAAGTTATGACAAGTCAGGACTTGCAGCCACACGCTCCTGCCTAGTCTATTTAAGAAGAAGTAGATGATCGCAGATCATCAGTCACAAATCTTTCAACAATGGATAAGGTTGAGCACCGCGCATTGATCAAATTTTTGACCAAGGAAGGCAAAAATAAAAAAAGGCCCATGAACGCATGGTTGCAGTGTTCACCGACACTGCCCCTTCCTTCCCAACATTGCTCGCTCGAATAGGGAGTTCCGCCATGGTCGTGAGTCTCTTGAAGATGATCCCCGTCCAGGACGTCCGTCCAACGTGACCAACGAGGACAATGTGGCCCGCGTGGAGAGGATGATACTCGAAAATCGACGGGTGAAGGTCGAAGAAATCGAGCGAGAACTTGGAATATCACATGGAAGTGTTATCAACATCATCCACGATAATTTGGCCATGACCAAGGTCTGTGCCCGTTGGGTCCCTAGAAACCTCACGCCTCATGATCGACTTCAACGTCTTTAAAGTCCACAAGGCCAGAGTTGCACAAGCTGCCCTGCGCGAGTGCAGATTCGAGGAGCTCAACCATCCCCCCTAAAGTCCAGATCTGGCCCCTAACGACTACTTTTTATTCCACCAGCTCAAGGTTGCACTGTGTGAACGCCGGTTTGGGGACGATGAAGATGTCCAGCTCGCCGTCCAGGAGTGGATTAAACAGCAGTCGGGAGATTTCTGGTTGTCGGGAATTCGAAGCCCCAGGGACAAGTGGCGCAATTGCATTGAAGTCGAGGGTAGTTATATTGAAAAATAATAAAACACTTTTCCTCATATCTCGTTTCCTTATATCCATATTGCACAACTTATTGACCGCCCTTCGTTTAATTACATAAAAGGGTGATCAAGTAGGCGTGTATGGGCTTAGATATAGAAATATACACATGTTTTTGAGTACATTACACTCGGAATCGCATCCATTTGTGATGTGGATGAGTGTAATTTAAAAATCCTAAGAGTAAATTCATGTAATGTATCTTTTAGTAACCAGGAAATAACCATCAGTGGTTAATGCGTCCAAATGCACCAATTTGTACATTAGAATGTAAATTGGGAATTTATGCATTAAAACTAAAATGGGAATTAATTATAAATTACCCTCAGCACTCTCTTATAAGTGAATATTCGAGTACTTTTGCAAAAAACATTTAATGGATACATTTAGATGTATAGCCACAATAAAAAGCTATTTTAACATGGCTATATTGAAAGTACTCGCGTAAAGAGTTTAATAATTGTTTAAAACTACTTTGTCTACTCAAGAGCCAATCAGGCTAAGTAATTGGGGCAGGCTCTTCTGGAATAAAAACTAGTTTTTTTATCAAAGAGAAATTCCGGAAAGGATCCCTCTTTTAGATAAAGTTGGCGAGAGAACTTTATAAAATGCTTATTAATATGTTAGTTGAAAATTTGGTAAATTAAATTGCACATTAAGAATAATGAAATTTTGGAGTAATTGTGCAACGTTTTGATAAAATATGTTACGAGAGTAAATATTACTGCAAAATCTAATCACGGAACGCAATAACGAGACTGAACGTCCAACATGGGAAATTGCGTAGATTTCCTAAAAGAAAACCATTGTCAGCAAATTGTTTTCCTTCTTTATTACTAACTCAAGTGTGGACAAACGAATGGGTGACTTCATTTCGCCTGTACATTAATGTGTAGCCATAGCCATATAATTACTCAAGATAGAAAAAATTGTTATAACAAATAAATTGCCTAAAATGACATGTAAGGTTTGTTCGTAGCCAAATTAATTTTGCATTTTTAATTTATAAAAACCTTTGAGTTTGTAGATAAGAAATTACTATTCTTCCTTGATGGATAAAGTGTGAATTTTCTCTTTATATGATAAGCTTTTGGACTAAATCGACTCATTCTGCTCGTTTATAGTGGAATTACTGATTTCAGACATGCATACATATCGATAAAGACAACCAGTCTCCCCTAGTCCCCTGGTCTCAGTTAATACCGAGTCAAACGTAAAATTCTTTGTTATTCTGTATTATACATTGCACGTGAATCTATAAGTTACTAGGTCAATCCATAATAGGTCGTTGGTCGGGTGGTAACCATTTTACTCTTCAAAGTTTTTTTTCAATAACATCTTAAATATTCGGCTGATTCTAACGAAATTTGAAACCCTATTGTTGATTTATATTCTCTTTCGAATGATATAATGCCAAGGTCCTCTCAAAGGTAGCACGGGAATTATTAAAAGAAAACTAACAATGTGTTTAGGATTGCCCCACTTGTCGAAGGATTTGTAGGTCGTAAGGTCATATGGTCCTAAGGTCATAAGCCAGAATAACGGAAGGCATGCAAATTTGGTCTGTTGACCTCGTTTTAAATCACCTATTCGTTACCAGAGATGAAGTAATGTAATTTAAATATAAATTCATACCCGATCACCCAACCCTGAGTCCATTCATCCTAGTTTCGAGTTGAGTTAAAAGAAGAAATTATTGTTTATTTCGGATAATATTGTAATAAAATGTTAACGCTTGAGTTGTTCTCGATAGTGTTACCTGTTATAATCCCTCAAATTTTACGCGGCACCTTAAAAGGTTTTCGTTATTCAGCTAATCACATCTCAATTATTTCTGGACTACTAGAAACGTTTTTTTAGAGTAATTTAAACCAGATTACTCTTAATTTAGTAAAATTTACAAGAAATAGAATTTCTTCTTCTTTTTTACAATGGAACAAAATCATATGAAGCATTTCAACATTTTTTATTTTTTTTTAGATGAATAAATGATCGATTGGACAACTTTCCTTTTGATAAAATAATAAGAGTATTTTTGACCACATGGATATTCTTCGTTGCACCTCACTCTTGTCAATTACCCACACAAAGAATGATGTGACAATCAGAGGAATTATTTTGGAATTGAACATAATTGCACACAACTATTGCAAACATGTGTGACCAAGGTAAATTGTGCATATAATTTAAATTAGCTTCATTACATTAACCAGTTTAAATGCAGTGCCTCACTTAGACCTTTCTAAAAAGATCTAGTGGCTTTAAATTAAAGGTTTTGAACTACATTATTGCTTATATGGATAAAAACAAAGAGTTTTGGCTCAGCCAGCGAACGCTGGTAACCGTAAGATGACGACAACTTGGCACCTTAGGTTGTATTGAGGCCTACATAATTTGGACACACGGGAGAGTCTAATAATAGAATTATCAATCAGCATGTACAGAACGCCAGCGGCACCACTCCCGCTCCACGCCAAGTGCCAGATTTCACCGTCAACCTCCAAGCTCTCCATTCTTGCGAGCTGCAACCACTTGACTTGGCTAATTAAAAAGAATTCCTACCTGATCATATAAATAAAGATAATATATTTGCATGATTACATAAAAACCACTTCAGTAGTATGGAAATAGTATGCATAAAAGTTCATATGTAAATGCATTGGCGCCAGAGAGTTTTGTGATGCGTCCGGTCTTATTCATTATCTTATATGTTGAATGGAATTGATATTTGTTCATTGTTTGCATTACGTTTACATGTGAAATAAAAAAGGACATCAGATGTTAAATAGATTCGATTCGGAAAACCTTTAAAACATTTAGATCAAATTAAAGAAAACACGTGATTTATTAAAAAACACATGGAATTTAATATGGCATTCTCTAAGGTCATGCAAAACAGTAGTTGCAGATATAAAGAGCTATTGACGCCAATAGTAGTAACTCTACAGTTAGGCTTAAAGTAACGTTGTACATAGAGTTGGTACATCTCTAAGTTAAACTCCAAATTTCCACACAGCCAAACCGTGTTTCACTGCTCAAATTTCTAGGACGATCAATGTAACAACTTTCTATTAATGTAACCGTTTTAACATGTCTTTGGTTATTGGGCGTCCTATACAAAATCTTAGGCAACGAGATTAAAGAAAATATTGCATATATTTAATAACAATATAAAATATTAATGCTAATTTTAATAATAATAAAATCAATATATTGCTAGGTTTTCTTAGATTTTTGCAACTTATGTCAAACTTAATAAACTAGCTATTTAATAGTCTTCCCCAATCAACTGTCTGAATTTAACATCCTTCCACCCAATTCTTCAATCACATCCCTATCTAGGTAAGATGAAGTTAAATTAATCCTTTGAGTGCAATTTTAAATGTATGGTTATTATATCATATAAATATTAAGTTTGCCATTCAGCTTTTGTTACCTTGCTGTAGAGATTTAAATGCTTAAAAAAATATCAGTGTCACTCCCTTACTTGTCCAGGAGCTCAGAACGTTACTACCAAAAGAGAACCACGAACAGTTTTATTCTCTATTAGTACGAAACTTTCGAGTGCCTAAGTATGTTTAAAAGTACTCAGAACTTTTGCTAAATTACAGCATATATTCGGGATCTGTTGGAGAGCTTATGCACCTACGTTACTTTTGTTACCTTTTCTTCAAGAAAGATGAGGTTCTTAGGTCGATTTAGGTTATTTCGGCTAGTACTACATTAGGTCATTAGGTCAAACTAGTATGATGTATTTTAAACAATTAAACTTGTCAAACTGAAGAAAAGAAAACTCTAAAAAGACATGGTGGTATTAAAAAGAGTTAACATATACCCCTGTTTCATGTTGAGGTATTCAGCTACAGTGATGGATAAAAGTTTGAGTAATGTTAAATGGTACTATTATATGCGGAATGCATTTTACCATCAATTATCTATTATTTGGCTTAAAATCAAAAGAAACTAAAACTTTATTTGACAAAGACTTTAGCGTGAGAAAAATCCCCTCGCTCCACGGCTGAACGCCCCTGTGAACAAGACTTCAGATGTGATGGGGGAACGGAGTTTTGGACCTAGATGTGTTCCTCAGAAGGTGTAAAAACATAGTGGACTTAATTAAGGATAAAGGCCGAATCAACGACCTTCACACAGGGGTTCCCAGCCCTCGACAGGTTTTGTTATTTAAAATTACTTCCAGCTTGCCCAAGACGGTTATTTGTCCCCATGTGGTTTTAGCCATCCCAGCACGATAGGTTAAAATACTCTTTTCACATGTTATAATTCAGTCCCTTCCAATTATGCTTTTTCAAACTGACTCCAGCAGCTCCCGCAGCCAACCTAGTGTCCAAGGTACTGCTCTGCATTCCTTTGGATAACACCGGCGAGGCCAAGAGGGATATCTTAACGACTGTACAACCCAGGATCTCCATACACTTCGACCAGGCCTGCGCCCTGGAGTAATCACTCCAATGCCGCTATCCCAGCTTTTGCAGTTACAGCCAGTGCTGGCGTTCCACCACAGGCTGACTTCCATGGCGCAAACTCCATTGTCTTCCGAGACAAAAGGATGTAAAACAACATGCTGACAAGGACAAATGCCTATAATTTACCCTTCCCCTCCCCGCCAACTAAACTATCTTATATTGGAAAAAAAGTAAAGAAAAAATAAGAATTAAAGAAAATATTTAAAGGCAAATACTCCTAGTTTGTATCAAAACCTGTTTATTTGCATAATTATCATTATTAAACCCAACTAGATTAATGCTAACATTCAGGGTCCTCAATATGCAGAGATTATCAAAGATTCGTCATACTTTTCATATTACACCCACATGTAATTTTATTTAGCAACCATTTAATTTAAAATTCATGTAAGTTCATATTATTTAAATTTTAGATATTTCTTTAGCCATCGTGAGTTAAGGGAAAAGTAATTTGGTTTCAGTAAAGCCAAGTTAGGTTTCTCAAAAACGTCTACTTTTGTAACTTCTACAGTTTCATTCAAAATTGAGAATTTAAATCTATTTCTGCAATATACTAGGAATTATAAAATAGAATCTTTTTATATAATAGCTGGGGAAAATTGTTTACATACATCAATTTATTTCCATATGATACCATAAATTCCCATGAGATTACTCAACAATTTAAAAATATTTTCATATTCTCTCTCTCCCAAAAAGTTTATTTAAATTATTTTCAACTATAATTTGTCTCTCTCATAGACCTACATATATTATTAAATTTTCTTTATTACATTTAGGAGAAACAATAAAGACATTCTTTATATACATATGGCATGACACAAAAAATATTTGGGTTGAAATATGTCATTGGATAGAGAGAGCATAATATTTGATTACATCCATTATTAACAACATTGTTCTAGAATATCTGCCTACTCATACTTCCCTACAACCTTAACTTATGCATCCTTAACAAACTTTCGAACGGACTCAAGTTCTAGTTTACGGTGGAACATGAGTATTGTTCTGCATAAAAAACACACATATTGCATTCACCGTGTTTTTTGTATCAGTGTCTTCTGGAACATCCAAACATCCTGCATTCCCAACTTCTTGACAGTTGACGTTACGATATTGTCCAATATTTGCCGGTACTGGTTCCATTCATTATTCAATTAATTATATGAAGAGAACCAGTTCTCTTTCTCGAAAAACAGACGCATACAATGATGCTGCCTCCTCCATCTAGACTAGAAATGGTGTTTTTTCAATCATTAGCGGTTCTATCACGACACCAAACATAGTGATTTCTATTCCGGCTAGTGTTAAATTTTGCTCTCATCAGACTAAAGCACATTAATTCAAATTTGATTTGACTTCTTCAACTCTTTCTCAGCGAACCTACATCTTGCTAGCGAGTGAGATTTTTCATAAAAAGGGTCTTGCATAATGATGGAAATCTGAGATCTTATCTATTGAGCTCATTACCAATTGTTCTTTTCGTAACTGATGTTCCAGCCTTACGTTGATTGCCTTGCAATTTTTTCCTAGTTATAATAGGGTTATTGGATGCACATCTCTGCAGCCGTCGAGGAGCTTGTTTGAATATTTTCCTCAGTGCTCTACTGCGAGAAAAGTGTGTATTAGCTCTGAAGTTTTTTCACTTTTTAGCAATTCAATCTACAGTGCCAAGAGAAACATGTAAGTCTGTAGACATAGTTACTTCTATAGCTTTTACTTGCTTTTTACTGATAAATTTTCTTGCTTTTGAAATCAGGTGAGCATTGTACTATTAACAATGAGGGCTCAATGGCACGGTATTGCTCAAATGTTATAAAAAGGTCTTGCAAAAAAATATAACTATGCAAACTATTATTGCAACCTTTCGGATCAGTTTAGTTCCTTCTCGCACTCTCTAGCCAAAACTTCTGTATATATGCTAATTTTAAATGTTTTTCATGAATGTCCAACTATTTTCACCGTGATTTTGTCTTTTCACAACTAAAATATAATATCCACAGTTTCACAATATTTTGTCGTTAGCACATCATACTACCTTAGTTGTAAGATTAACATACATATATAAAGGCTGGAATATATAAAAAAATATTAAAAGTTGTCAAAATTTATTTCACTTCATTGCAAATTCAGATAGAACGATAAAGAAAAAAGTAAATATAGATTCATTAATCTTATCTGATATAAGCTTTAGATTGATAAAAAATATCTAGAAGAATTCTATCATGTCTCTGTTACATTTTGTTAATTTCATTGTTAATTTAATTGATGACAATCCATTTACTTCCTCTCTCAAACTCATTGTTGATATATGTTGTACACGGTGGCCTATAAGTTCCAGAGCACTACAGTTACATAAAAAATTCCGTTTGTTTTCTGTTAATAAAATATTTACACACACAGTTGTACGTATAGTGTCCAGTCCCGTATGGCCCACCCTGTATGCTCAAATCATCCGTATCGAATAGAAAGGTGATACACGAGCGAAATCGAGTGTTTATATGACCAACCAAGGATCATACATATATTAAGAAGTAATAAAGAGAGAGATAGAAAACTGAATATAATATTAACTTTATTATCTTTTAAAAAAAGAAAAATAGGTATGGGTCGAACTTATGTCATCGAGCGATCTTCGCTTTCAGACCAATTCACTAAGCGCTCAATATCATTTCTGTATCATCTTTTCTTATTCCCTATGGGTTATTTGAGCATCTACAATATCACCTACGTATTATTGTGATTTTTTTTTTATTTGTATGCATATTTTGATTTTTCCGACCTAAAATAAAATACCTAATGATTCAATTGTCACTAAAATTGGTCAAAAAGAAAATACAGAGTTACCTGCTTCAAAATTAAGTGGACCTTCCTTCAAAAGGAATTTAGAAGCATTTAGCATTTCCTCATGAAACATTTAAATTCTATATCAGGCCCGTGCGATGAGTAAACTCATATTAAGTATAAAAATTACTTTACATTTTAAAGTAAGTTGGTAGCCAAATAAGACCAAAACACGAAGCAGCTTTACAACATCAGGGGCAGACGGCTTCCATTGACAACTATGGTGTTTGATGTGAATGAGAAGGCACAATTTCCAGGATTTGAGCCTTCTCATCCTCGATCCCTCCAATTAATTTTACAGGAGGTTAATAAGGGACTATTTTGAAGATTTTTCTCTTAGTGAAGAGTCTCACCATAGCGTAGGGTCTGGATCTCGACTCTAAGCATGATAAAGGACGTCGTGAGAACGACCCAAATCAGGGCTCTATATAGAGAGTGATCAAACCTGATGCGCCAATATAAAAAACCTTTCTCTTACAATTTTACTCCTTTGGTAAATATTAATTTGAGTTCGTGAAAAATAAGAAAGATTTCATAGAGAAAAACATAAAAAAATGGTGTACATCATCTCGGAAATGTTTACTCTCAATCCATATGCTCGAGACAAAGTTTGTTGCACCATTTTTGTAAGGATGGTAGTACTACCGTCCTTTTTTGGTATTCATATAAACATAAAATAGGTAATGTACACAATGTATAACTGAATATGGTTTGATTTGTTGTTTTTTTAAGATAAATTTTATAATATTCATCCAATTCAGAAATATTTCAAAAGATCCTAGCGGATTAAAGACTAAATGCTTTTTAGAGAGATCCACAGAATTAGTACTGAACTATAATAATTTAGAACAACTAAAAGAGTATATAAAACAAATACATAATCAACTTTTTTTCCCAAGGTTCAACGACGCAGATACTCCGTGCATGTCCTGCATAACATGTGTGGCACCCAAGCTTTATCTTTCTCACCAAGTTTCATACCAAAATAAGCATGGCAAGATTGATTTATCAAACTTGTGACTGAATTCCTGTAAATAACAACGGTGTATTCGCTGAAGATGTAGCAGAATACATCGAGCTTATTTTTGAAAGATCTTCTGGCCGAATCCATTTTATTCTCATGGAAAAGAAAAATACCAGTTAGACAAAGATTGTCGCATCTTAACACTTGAGAATTCGTTTATTTAAAGAGCTAATAAATATTTTTGCATCATATATAAATTGAAAATAGCTGTATGTATAAAAACGCTCGTAATAAAACACCATTTGGCGATAAACAAAAAAGTTCACCTGATTGAGCAAATCCAATGAGATTTGGGGATTCAGCACATCAAAACATTTCCTAAATCAGCTAAAAAGACTTAGACAATATGTTGCTAATGGAAGGTGCAATCTATTTTAGTGAAAGAGAATAAAAAAAAACTTTTATTTGTTTGTAATGTTTAATATGTTTCAAACATGTATGCATTTTTTTATCTATAATTTTATACTTTTTATAACTTTTTTATTTGCATTCCCTTTCAGAAACCTATTCATAATCAATACTCAAGGCATGGTTCGCCACATTCACCAAAAGAGTCCCGTTCGTGAAACTGATAACCTTAAGATCACTACTAATTACCCTGCTTAAGCCACTATCTGGCGTAACCTGTAACCTTAAGAGAACATTTTGTCATCAATGGACTTGGTTCGTTTGAAGCCAGAAAGCTCGAAAAGGCCGGGTAGTCTCTCGATGATGATCTACGGTGTCATCGAGGCTCTACCCAACATAGCTGCAAATTTAGTCTTTTCGATCTTACCCGACCCACCCAAGGACGTCCGGACGTGGCTCCAATGCCGATGGAATAGCCTTAGCCCCATCCGAGGGAGGTGTACACTCTTTTCTTTGTGAATCCTCTGAGGCTCTTGAGACCTAATGAGGATCGTGAACAGGAAAGGACTCTGGCTTGGGGTAGCATTCCACCGAGTCATTGTTCGCCCCCAGGGAAGACCATGCTATCTTGGGAGGGGCACGTCTGGACACATTTTTATATCTGCGAGGGCCTGCAAATGGCATCATCTCTAGGTGTCGGGGATCCTGACCCTGAAATCAATGGGCTTATGACCTAAAGCAAACGTCATTGGGGCTTCGATGCCGACCTCCATCGGTAAAAGGAGGAGGCAGGAGTAGGTAATGCCGGCCCGGAAATGGTCGCAAATCTTGGGTCTATTTTATATTTGTATCATAATTAAGTAATAAACATAAAATTGTGTCTGTTTTTTAAAACATTTTCCCCATTTCATTGAAATAGATAGTTAACTCATGGACACCCTGTATTGTAAGCAAATTATAAAGTACCATTCTTACCAAAATTATCTTTAGGTCGCGGTGGAACTCAAAGATTTTTAATGTTCTCTTATTGTTAAAAGATGTATTCCCCGAGAAAACTCGTGATATTATCATTACTTTGTTAATAGTGATATATTCTGTGGTGAAATTTTTGCTAAAGGCATCGCTAAGACATCATAAGAGACTCTTGTGTGCCGAAGAATATCGTTAGATGACTAAGGCGTTCCAGTCAGGCAAGAACTATCTCTTCAATATGATATAATACAATTTTTAGTGGCTAAAATTTATAGAATTCCTTTTATTTGCTCTTAAAATATACTGGTCAACAATTTTTTAAAAGTTGTGTGCTTTTTAAATGAGATTAGTTAATTATATATTTTCATGCACTGAATCAAAATATAACCTTGAAAAATGCTTATTAGTTACAGGTTTAAAGATACGCATCATGTAATATTCGATTATTTTATTATAACGTACACATGTCATTATGTTTTAAACTCTAATCCATATCCATTCTATCTCTTCCCAATGTCTAGCAATCGTCTGTAAGCTTTGCTGTGCTCCACTTACCATAGTATCGCTTTTCCATGGTTGAAATATTTTAGTGAAACCTTTCACCATCTTTGTTACTAACTTCCCTGCAGTTCGCTGGAAAAAAGTCTAAATGTGTGTCCAAAAAGTATATTTTAAGTGACCTGTTACATCTCATGTTCTTTTAAACCTTGATGAGGTTTTCAACCAATTCTTCATAGTTTCCTTCGCTTCTGTTTCCGAGAAATCCCTTCGCCACTAACTTGAATGCTTTCTCCATGACGGGCTGATTTAAAGTCACCATCCTTAAGAACCTCTTAAATCTAAGGACCAATTAAAACTCTCTATTTTATCGTACCGTCGCTCAGTGAGGGGAATTTTGATGTTAAATACTTGAATTCCTGACTCTAAGGATCACAGAGAGAATCTATTCAATTTTGATTGGGAATTGTCCATATTTCACCTTGGAAATAAATGTGAATGCTGAATTTCAAAAGGATATCAAGATAGGCGAGAAGCAGCAGCTCATCTCAATTGCTATCTTAATAGTTGAGAATGACGTTTCCTCGTGTCAATTAAATTAAATGGAATCTTCGGGGGAAATGTGGCATTGAATCCTCTAAAGGATTTCTTCCTAAATGCAAAGTCCTTTAATTGATTAGAATATTTATATGCAATTTATTTATGTGACAACCTAAAATATGCCAAACCAAAATGAGGTGATATTTAAAATACATAAATATAAGTAAATCAAAATTACAAATAAAAAATCAAATAATAAAAGTAACACATCGCCCTATTTTGTACATTTATAACTATAAATAAATCACATAAATATTTTTGACAATTAGAAGAAATTTCGAAAATTGTTTTCGCCAAAACAACCAAATTGCGACTCCTTTTAGGAGTAGTGTTGAATCTAAGAGTCAGCAGAGAAGAGGTTCTAAGATTGTAGGCTAAATTTTCTTTTCTGTTATCCATTACACTACTACTTAGCTACACTCTTCATTAGGGCTGTAGTTCAAATTATTTAGTCTCCGTTATATAATTACAAATTGTTCCCGGAATCATTTACCTATTTTACTCTATTAGCCGAAATTATAAGGGTAGTGGAAATTAGCTTTAACCTTCATTCTAAAAAATCATTTACCATTATTTTAATTTATATTTAGGTAAAATTTCTTTCCATCTCTGGTTAATAAGCCTTTCATTCTAATTTATAAAATACACTTTGGATGAAGAGGAGTTCTTACTGTGTAACAGAAACAGTGAAAAATATCTCAGATTGGGTGGTCCTCCGAGGAAAGAGCCTGATGTTAATCGTTGTGATAATTATAAACTGCAAATAGTCTGAGCAGACGACCGTGCTATAATAATTAGACTGATGAATGTAATAACTCACCCCAAGTTTGATTAATATACTTATTTTCCTTGCAAATTTTAGTGTCTTGATTGGTTTCTCACTACCTTTCTCCCAATTATGGCCAAAGATCCGTATATTAAATAAACATTTAATGATATTTTATGTAAGATTAATAAAGGGCAAAGACCACGTTGCAGTCTTCCATGAAATTGCTCTAATATAATTATTGGGGAAATAATAATAGTTTGTTTTACAAGAGTGATTGGTTAGGATAGTGAGGTGCATAATTCCCACCAATTTAAGTCTTTGTTTTGGATATTACAGGTATGGATAGACTTTCGTACGGTTTCACTTCCGATAACATTAATTTCTTTGACAAATGTTTCCCGTAAAAGGTTAAAATAATTCCTGAAAAAATCAAACTATCACAAAAGGTAAACCAATTAAACAAATTTTTATAAGTCCCCCCCCCCCCCCACCTAAATCTCTAAAATACCCACAAGGTCCGATAATCTCGATCCTAATTGGTTTCCTTCTTTCGTATGTTATTCAATGACTATTTTGCTAAGAATCTTGATTTACTGCTTAGATTACACTAAACAACAAATTTTAACTCTTTGTTTGTTACAGAAATGTGAATAATTGTTCCTAATTAGTTCGAGGGCACTGAATCCGAATTTGAAAATCAAAACTCTCTATAACGTCCTGATTTTGTGTAATAATGACCCCCACTTTAGCTCTTTGTTCCGAATAATAAATAAAAAAGTCTTTTTCATTTTGTAATTTTGTAATTTTTAAGCAAAAATATTTTAAAAGTGGGGGACCTTCCTTCTATATTCTGGCTTAGGACAGACAGCGTACATCACTGGTGAAGTTACATGCCCCCCTCCCTCCAGGTTATGAAGATTTTATGGTATTTATTAATTTTGTTATGCACTTAAAGTTTAAAGAAACTTTACTGTAGCCTTCTCCGTTTTCTTTTGTGAGACATCAAAGTTTGTTTTTGTAAAGACCAGCAATAATCCCCCATCATATTTGGATTAAATTTTCCTTGGTACCTCGTCTCCATAGCCAAAATTTATTGAGGAAAACGTTCACCATGTTCATCACTAACCGCTCCCAGATTTTCAGGAAAAAAATCGAGATGAGAATGCAGAAAATGCATTTAAAGTGACATTCTACATCCCATCTTTTCATAGACTTCCAGTATATTGTTTAGTATTTCTCGGTAATTTGGATATTTAAAATTGCCGATAAAGGTTTCAATGACTTCTACAAAGGATGTCCATGTTTTGCGTTCCTTTTCATTGAGACACAAAGTGAAGAAATCATCAAAAACAACTCAGCGAATTTGTGGTCCAGTGAAAACTCCAGCTTCTATTTTTGTATCAGTTAATGATCCTTTGAATTTGTTTTTCAAATATTGAAAGCCTTCACTTGTTTTATCCATACCCTTAACAAAATTATTCATTAACCCTAATTTAATGTAAAGAGGTGGAAGATGAACTTTTTTGGATCTACTAGAGCATCATGCTTAACATTATGTTTGCCAACAATGTGTTCTTCTCTGGCTGGCCATTCTCGCTTTTTATATTGATTTGAGGACTCACACCATATCATGGGAACAGGAAATGGCATTGACTTCATCTTCCCATTTAACCAAGCTGTCAACATTGTGTTACACTGTGTGTAGCAAGTATGAGGGACCCAATCTTTATTCTGGTCCCCTACTTTGCCCTCAAAATAGTATATGTAGGCTTACTTTATCGTTACAGCTGTTTTTATTTTTCTCCGTTGTGCCACTCGTGTGAATTGCCCACAAACATAACAAAACCAAATATTTTGGGGCTGTTTACACATCCGCGTCTAGAACTTGAAGCCATGACAAGATTTCAAATTCTAACTTGAGCAAGCAAACGATACACAATGTGAGATCCTTATCATAAAGCTCTTATCAGAGCAAAACTTTGATAAACGTTTTATCTTCTTTACCAGTTAGCAGTAGCATAAAATTTATTACAAATAAGTAGGTTTTAATCTGAAAATCTGAAAAAAAACTCATTAGAATTCAATTATATATGAGCTTCACTATATTCTACTTTATATATATTAAAAATTTTAATATATATTAAATATATATATATTATTTATTAATATTTATTATTATATTTATAGTAATTATATATATTAAATATATTAAAAAATGCCTATTGGTACAATATTGAGCAAAAGTGTAAAATGGCTTGAAAAGGAGTATTCAAATTACACAAAAACTAGACGTGATGTGCAAATTCTAAAGACAAATTTGTAATCAGCGCCTAAAACTCATCTAGAATCACCTATTTTCTGCTCTGTAACGAAAATAGTGTTACACAGTGTTATCCACTGCTTAGAAATCCTCCAGAAACCTGCTAATAGGCATGTCGACAGGCTTTCAACATAGTCCCTTCCTGCTCTTTCATTATGTACATATCGCCTTACACACACCATTCCTCTTTTCAAATCGTATACAACTAAAACCAACACTTATTTGCTCTCTCTGTCCTAACCTTTTCCGTCTCGATTTCTTGGATTTCTTTTTTACGAGGAAATTTTTACTTCTTTCCCTCATTTAAGCTTCTTTTACGGTCAATGTGAACAGCATTATAGAACACCTTCTTCGGAATCAGGAAAAAATTTCCTTGAGTTGTTGCTATTGAGGATTAGATTGAGATAATGCAAATGTCTTAGAATGAGGTAAAATATATACAATAGGAAAAATCTTATTTTTTGATTGATTCTTACAATATATATATATATATATATATATATATATATATATATATATATATATATATATATATATATATATATATATATATATATATATATATATATATATATATATATATATATATATATATATATATATGATGAAAATTAATGCAATATCACAAGAAAAGATGAGGAATGAAACCACATTCTCCAAAGACAATTTAATTCAGAACAGTTTCGGTGTATCTCACACCCTTTTTCAACTGACACTGCGTAGAAAATATAAGAGAAGTGCATATAAGCATAACACAAGATCCCCTCTTTTTTCCCCCAATCCCCTACTTGTGGCTAATCTGGTGGGGGGGTTAGGCCTAAACATATTGAAGGGCTGACATTTAACTATTTTGTTTATTTGCTTTCTTATTACAGGATTAAAAGAAAATTGACCCTCAGATAGATTTAAATTAGGAACTGACGATATCAAGCTCGATTCTACGATTCTTCTCTTAACATAGTTAGCCGATTTAAATACCATTTTACTTCCATTGAAATCGATCGTATGATTCAAGTCTCTAACATGGCAAAATATTCCACTGCTTTCGCTGCCCACTCTAATATCTCTTTTGTGTTCGTACAATCTCTTGTCTAGATTTCTCCCCGTTTTCCATTTCTACGAGTAAATTTATCGATTTAGTTGAATTATGTCTCTCTGACAATGTGTTTCGAGTAAATAATGAGTTTTATAGACAAATATTTGGCCTTAGCATGGGAAATAGTTTATCTCCGATATTGGCATGTCTCTTCATGGAATATTTTGAAACTGAACTCCTTCCCACAATTTCTCCCCCTAACTTTATATGGTTAAGGTACATTGACGATGTATTTTCTGTATGGCCTAATGGACATGATTTTAATACCTTTTTTAATAATTTGAATAATTTGCATGTCTCCATCAAATTTAAATATGAATGGGAATATGATAATAGATTACCCTTTTTAGATGTCCTCATTAATAAAGATCACCATGTTTTAAAACTTGACGTGTATAGGAAACCAACCCACTCGAATGCCTATATACCTTATTTTTCGTTCCACGATAATACTGTTAAAAAATCGGTAATTTCTAACTTTTCCTTAGAGCATACAAAATATGTCATCATTCCTATTTAGATGAAGAAATTGTCATTATCAGGACCATTTTTTTCTAATTTGTATTACCCCGATTGGTTCATATCGTCTGCCCATTTTGCAGCTAGGAAAACATTCAATGGTAATAAGCCTTCCCCCACTAACGACTTCAACAAATGTATAACATTGCCATTTAATAATAAATTAAATAGTTTAAAGGACATATTTGGAAAAGCGGGTATTAATCTAGCCTTTAAATATAATAATTCCTCAAACCAATTGATGATGGCCAGGAAACCCAAAGAACATCATAACATAGGAGTATATGCAATACCATGCAACGATTGCCATAAAGTTTATATAGGGGAAACGGGAAGAAATCTAGACAAGAGATTGTATGAACACAAAAGAGATATTAGATTGGGCAGCGAAAGCAGAGGAATATTTTGCCATGTTAGAGACAAGAATCATACGATCGATTTCAATGGAAGTAAAATGTTATTTAAATCGGCTAACTTTGTTAAGAGAAGAATCGTAGAATCGAGCTTGATATCGTCAGTTCCTAATTTAAATCTATCTGAGGGTCAATTTTCTTTTAATCCTTTAATAATAAAGCAAATAAACAAAATAGTAAAATGTCAGCCCTTCAATATGTTTAGGCCTACTCCCCCCCCCCAGATTAGCCATAAGTAGGGGATTGGGGATAAAAGAGGGGATATTTCACGACCTGTTATGCTTGTATGCATTTTTTTCTTATATTTTCTATCCAGTGTCAGTTGAAAAAGGGTGTGAGATACACCGAAACTGTTCTGAATTAAATTGTCTTCGGAGAATGTGGTTTAATTCCTGATCTTTTCTTGCGATATTGCATTAATTTTCATCATATATATATATTTATATATATATATATATATATATATATATATATATATATATATATATATATATATATATATGTGTGTGTGTGTGTAGTTTGGTAGCAATTTTTCTTGAATGCAAATTATTTTGAAGATCATTGTGTATTTTGCCTTAATTAATTTCCTTTGGCAATTTTCTCTTCTTCTAACTGACTTTTTTATTCCATCTCGTAGATGGTGGATTACTTGTCCAGTATTCATATCTTTTTTAAATGAATGTGTTTGGTAAAAACCCAACTAAATTGCTAAGCTTTCGATCTTATTCGATCATCTTCGGAGCGTTTTGAAATGTTCTTGCCTCCTTTACCGATGTAATGAGTGGAGTGAGGATCTGGCAGAAAGTGAAAGAAAACGATTTTTAAGGGGTATTTATTCCGCCGCACAACCCATTGAGGCCGATCATCTCTTATGTCACCACTCCTACGTAATGTTTAGCTAAAACCCTAAATGCATTAATAAAACCGTACATCCCTTCGAAATATAGCATAAAATCCACGGAGGAATTCATCGACATACTCCACCCTACAAGACTGTCAGGACTAATATCATCCCTTGACGTAGAAAGTCTGTTCACGAACATTCCTATCGACTCTACCATCGACATAATTATAAAAAAACGTGTACCACCATCCTACAATGTCTCTTCCAAATCTTGAACAAAACATCTTAAGGAGCATGTTACGTTCATGCACATCAGAGGCTCCGTTCAGGACACCGGACGCTAATTTATTCACGCAAGTGGATGGAGTGGCTATGGGGTCACCCTTAGGGTCGACCTTTGCCAACTATTACATGGGCCAACTCGAGGAGAGATTATTGGACATCATGGAAAATAAGCCACACACATATTGCCGATACGTAGATGACATCTACACCAACGTCCAAAACGAAGAACATCTCGTTAACATCAGGCAACATTTTGAGGAGAACTCAGTGCTAAAATTCACTTATGAATTGAGCACGGGCAATAAACTTCTTTTCTTGGACATTGAGGTTCATAACATCAGTGGCAACTACACCACTAAAATACATAGGTAAAGTACGGACATGGGAAGATGCCTTAATGCGGATAGTGAATGCCCTGAAGGGAAAAAATAAGCGTAATTGGCTCATATATCCGACGAGCTTGCAAATGCTGCTCTACGTGAGAACTTTTCCACCAAGAGATTGCACGAGTAAAACAAATACTCGTCAATAATGGTTTCTAAAACGGAATAATTGACAAACAACTCCAATCAATTTTAAATAACCATTACAAACATGTGGATAAAACTGAAAGTAATCATGGAGAAGTCAACAACATTAAAGTGTATTACAGAAACCAGATTCCACGGCCTATAAAATAGATGAAAAAAAACATCAAGGAGAATATTAACCGTAACATTAAGGTAAAAAATCAAACGGATCAAATCAAAAGCATCATCTATTATAAAACAACAAAAGCCAGCAATCTTCTGATGAAAAATAACATCTTCCCAAACTCCTCTAATCTCAAGTCAACCAACATAGTTTACGAGTTCCCCTTCCCCGATTTAGACTGTCAACTTAATAAAAACTCTGAATGCTTGATAACTAACACACTTTAGAGACGGTTAACTATGCATCTACAAAGCGGAGGGCCTAAGAATCATTTGGAGAGTGTACATAATATTAATCTAACGAGAGATATGCTCGTTTATAACACCATTATTAAAAGAAAAGAGGTTAAAAAAGCGAAGGTTAACTTCTTAGAAGCCATATTAATAAATAAAGATAAGCCGGCCATCAACAGTCAAGCGACAAGCTTATTTCCTCTAACGTTACGTTTACCCACCGCGGAATAAATACCCCTTAAAAAACGTTTTCTTTCACTTTCTGCCAGATCCTCACTTCACTCATTACATCGGTAAAGGAGGCAAGAACATTTCAAAACACCCCGAAGATGATCGAATAAGATCGAAAGCTTAGCAATTTAGGTAAGTTTTTACCAAACACATTCATTTAAAAAAAGAGATGAATACTGGACAAGTAATCCACCATCTACAAGATGGAATAAAAAAGATAGTTAGAAGAAGAGAAAGTTGCAAAAGGAAATGAATTAAGGCAAAATACACAATGGTCTTCAACAAAATTTGCATATATATATATATATATATATATATATATATATATATATATATATATATATAAATAAAGTCAACAGCCACGAAGGAAAATGAAACAGGGAAGATCTGCGAGGCCTTTCGGCTAATCGTCCTTTACAAAGCAAACTCCCGTTTTTCATTTTTCTTCGTGGTTGTTGACGTTATTTATATATTCATCGCGTTCCATATTTTCGTGATTCAGTTATATATATATATATATATATATATATATATATATATATATATATATATATATATATATATATATATATATATATATATATATATACATATATATATATATATATATATATATATATATATATATATATATATATATATATATGAGAAACTAACAAAGTAGAGCATGAGTAGAGCAATAATTGTAAAATATCCCACATTAAAAATGAAAAGCAGATTGCAAGTACTTTGAAACTTTGTTCACTTCATTCTTGAGGAATACATAAAGAATGACTTTATAAAAAAGGTATATATAGGAGAAAACTAAGCGACGGTCCGCCTCTGTACAGGGAAAGGATCCAAAACAGAGTAGGCGGGAAAAATAGAAATATATTATAAGAAAAGTGTGATTAAATACAGGTACCGAAGGGTAAAGACATATAGATAAAATCTTTTTCAAAATATCTACATGTGCTAAAGCGCGTGTGAAATGTAGAAATATAAGTCACATAACTATGAATACATACATATGTAATTATAAATAAATTGTTCAATAAACAAAAGATTTAATAAATCAAAGGGCTAAGTATTCATAATTTTATATGTATGTATGCATATATATATATATATACATATATATATATATATATAGATATATATATATATATATATATATATATATATATATATATATATATATATATATATATATATATATTTATATATATATCGTGATAGAACAGAGGAGTTGAGCGTTGCTAGGCATATACATGGTTTAATAACTGCACTCACGTTATACATCATACTATTTTAATTCCTTGATAGAAACGTTTCAGTTAGGAACCCATTTTCAAGAACCTAAAATTAGAAATATGTATACATTCATAAGAAATTTGTTGAATAATAATCAGATTACAAAGAAATCGTATAGGGAATGTGAAGCGGCAGAAGTGGGAGTATTCAAATTAAGTATAAGGGAATCTGTTCTTATGGACTTTTGACTAGGAAATTGCACATAATTAATTTTTTAAGAACGAGAATAAAAGGAAAAAAAAAATGGGGAATATATGAAATAAGGAAAAATGCAGGAATTTCAACTGAGAGTGAAGGAAAAATGTGTTTATTTTTATACAAAACCTGAGACTAGCCTGTTTTGTGTCTTCGCTGTACAAAAGGGAGATAAGGATGAAAACATGGGAACATAATGGGTTAGTTCTCGTGGCAGTGGTTCGTACTTGTGTGATTTGTGGGTGTTTACAAGTGTACTAATAGTGGAAAGGAGCTTGTGTCCGAGTTCAAAGTGGGGTTTGTAAATTTACTATGAAGAAATTCCAGTGTTTGAAGTTGGCTTTCGTTGCTGGCTACCGTGGAGTCAATAAAGTATCGACCGATTTCTACCTGCTTTTCCATTCAGAGTCGAGCATAACTTTCATCAAGACCACCTTTATTATCTTGCTTTGATTAAAATTTAAGATTCATACTCTCGTAAAATTGCTTGGTCGATACTGTTAAATTATTTAAAAAGTAGTAATATCTATTAAAGCTAGTCTAGTATTGCTGCAAAGAAATAATTTTCTCGAAATATGTAAAAAAGGGGAAAGTTTGATGAATTTTATAGCAAGTAAGCTGCAAAGCACTTCGATTTTATTCGTATTTAACTCACTTTTCACTTTTCAATGGAGAGAGAGAGAGTGAGAGAGAGAGAGAGCGAGAGAGAGAGAGCAAATCTAAGTTATGCGTGTGATAACCACCACCAGAAAGCTTTCACCATATTCAACTTCTGCCTTTTAAAACCTTATGGAAAATAGAGCAAAAGATGCGAAGACCTTGTATTGCAGACTATATATCCAAATAGTAGAAGAGAAAGCGAAATTTGAAGGAAAGACCAATGATACAAAAAACATGAGGTATTTAAAAGCAAAGGAAAGAGACATTGGACGACACAAGGATCAAGTAGAACAAAGGAATGGAATATGAAAGCAATCCATACTAAGAAGACAGATATAACGCCAGGGGGAAAAATTGAATTCTTCTAGCTGGGGCAGAGTGAAATCCACTATCGCTGTACCTATTCTTGTCCAATTCAGGCTAGCAATCACCAAAAAATTCTTACCCAGCGTATTGGGTTAGGATTAGATTTTTCTGGGGGGTAGGATGCAATTGGCTGAGTTCTTCTTTTTGAACTGGAAGCTTATAATTCAGCTGAACTTAAAACTTAACTTCAACTCAGTCAAACTTAAGGACAATAATTTCTAATTATGAATACAAATAAAAAGCCACATATCTTCTGGAACTAGATTTACATCTGTCTTTTTAGGACTTTCATTTACGTATTTGTGTATTTTGTGTAGTTAATGGGCTAGTATACTTCTATGATTTGTTCTGCTTGGATAGATTTCATTATTACATATAGTAGAGTTGGTTAGAAAATTTTGCCTAATTAGGAGTATATTCTATTGATCTAAATTTTCGGGTAGGATGCAATTGGCTGAGTTCTTCTTTTTGAACTGGAAGCTTATAATTCAGCTGAACTTAAAACTTAACTTCAACTCAGTCAAACTTAAGGACAATAATTTCTAATTATGAATACAAATAAAAAGCCACATATCTTCTGGAACTAGATTTACATCTGTCTTTTTAGGACTTTCATTTACGTATTTGTGTATTTTGTGTAGTTAATGGGCTAGTATACTTCTATGATTTGTTCTGCTTGGATAGATTTCATTATTACATATAGTAGAGTTGGTTAGAAAATTTTGCCTAATTAGGAGTATATTCTATTGATCTAAATTTTCGAGCAGGAAGAATCTGAATGTGTCGGTAATTCTCCGTAAATAAATACCCATCTAATTTTTTTTATTTCTACCTGAGTAAAGGCGCAGTGAGACGTTTAATCTCTTTATCTTACTTTCCTTTGCCTATAACAGTCATCCAAACCATTGCGTTTCCACATTTTCCCTTAAACCTCTGCCTAAGAAGTCATTCTCTTGTTTCCTGAAACTTATTGAAGTTAAAAGAAAGAATATGTTTCACTTTTTCATTTGAGGTTCTGCTCCAGAAAAATTTGGAAAGGTTTCAACTATGGTCGGGTGGCAGGTATCATGCCTTCAGCTCTCAAATGCTTAGTTCCTTTGAATTTAAGATTTCAATTGAGAGGTTGCATTAACAATTGAATTATTGAAAAGATTATATTTTTGACTTACTTTAAGCTTACTTAAGTTTTTTCCCAGTTATATTTATTTCATATGAGTTATTACTATTACAAGTAATCTGCAAGAACGTTATTACAACATGTCTGCTATGGAAAAGTGTAAGTTTATTCCACGCAGGTATTGAGAAATGCACTGATCTCACTCAGTTCTGTCCGTGCAATTTCTTTGCACATCTTTCCCTCATTCGGAAAAGGATCGTTACTATCAATTTCTTTTTTCTTTAGTTATTTCTTATTTTTTTGTGTTATTTAAACCTTTGTACATATAGTAATTTCGGTAGGAAAATATTCTGTAGAATTTGACAAGATGTAGTGAGCTAAACCAGTACTGTTAGCTATTTTAATTTATGCAGGGATATTACAGTAGTTAGATTAGATTATGACCGACCTGCTATAATTTTGTTGAGATGAAAGGGTTTGGTTAAGATAGAGCTTACTCTATTTTTATTCTATGCTATTTTTATTCTACATCTTTTGGATCAGACCGATGCAATTTTTTTCCTGACTTTGGGTTTTGTTTATATTAGCTCCGAGTGAGAAATTATCGCCTTAAATTGTGCAGAAGATACGAGGGAAAGTGAGCATTGTTAACTTTTTAAACATCCTAGTTATAGTAAGTAGAGTGTTGAAAAATTGCCTTTACTTCTACGCAATTACACGTGATAATTTTTGCGCCAGTTATCCAAGTTGCCAAATTAGCCTTGCCTCCTTTTCACCCGTAATTACAAGTAAAAGACAGACAAACCCTGACTTTCTCTAAGAAGCGCCAATGTTTTGCGATCATATACTAATTGCTAGCTATTTTTTATATAATTTTTACTAAAAGGGTAAATTTCTCACCCGCTGATAATAGAGACAGAGTTATTAAAAGGTTAGTTTATTTTAGATTTGAAATTTTGTTTTATTTTCTCCTTATCATAGTAGTTAGTTATATACTAAATAATGTGCAACTTTCAGTATATACAATTTAAATTTCATGAATGCGGCCTATGTCGAACGTAATGCGGCCTTCAACACAGGAAAAGTTTCCCACCCTTTGATTAGTGCATCAGGGAATTTAAATAGGAGTTTTCAAGTTCATCAACTGCGAACTAAGGTTGGACGCTGTGGAGTACTGGTTACAGTTCCGAACGGTATGTATGCTGATTCTCGTTCTTTGCTCAGCCGCTACCTAGGAAATTTAGGTAGAGTTAGGTAAAAGGTTGGTTTAGACCTTGAACTGAGAGTTTTTTACTCTTTGTTAACCCCACCGTTTATCTTGCATTCGAGCTTCTTCTCTAACAAATTTGTGGTTGTTGCATATCTAATTCCTTGTCTAGTACTAGGCCTCCTTTCGTTCTCCTTTCTAATCTCTCCTTTCCATTTCCATCCAATTTATTGTGTTATGACATACTTTGCATTCCAACATGAGGGTCGAAGCTTTCGTGGGGTTCGAATGGCTCTACAAAGGCTAGAAGTGAACTGAGGTTTGATTATTGCACCATCAATAGGTGATTATTAGAAGCTGAATGTTAATTGGTAAAAGGTTCACTGGCAAGTTGCTCATCCTTTAAAATAACAACCACTTGCCCCCTCGACACTCCATCGGGCTGGCAAGCTTAGGGGACGCTCCGCTTCCACGCATTTACATGAGATTGTATCAACCCCACCAATCTAACGGCTCACGTAATCACTTTTGCCGTCATAATACAAGGAAACGTTTTCTTGGGCCCGTGGGTAGAAGCTCTTTGCTTAAGCGATGCAGCTACTTGCTAGAGGTAGATGAGGGGCCTATCCCAGTTATATTCGTTGGACTTCCAAAGAGGCGCACTTTTGTTATCGTTGCGTTATTCCATAACTGCTTTATTGGTTTATTTTTTAAAAATTATAGCATGCTAAAACGGGTAGGCAAAAACGATTCTATGTCTGGCGATGGTAAAAGCAAAGGTTAAAATACCAAACTAAAACAGTTCTTTTTAGAGTTGATAGAATGGTCTATGGTACAGTCACTTACTTGGCGTGGATGAAGAGCGTCTTACAGTGTCTGATGCTAAATCGATGGGGTGAGAGATTAATATCGTAACCTCATATACTAATTGCCTTAATGCAGCTTATTTAAAAATAATATGTATAAGATGTACCCACCGAGCTGAGGGGGAAAACAATCCCGTACCACGGAGGAGTGAAAACGAATTTGGATCAGGGGCGGGTGTTAGATCGGTCTGAGAGTACCTCCTCAGGCGTGCTCGATGCTATGTAGAAGAAGCAAACTATTGTTAATATAACATCATCTCATAACTGTATTATTACACTCTAATTTATAAAAAGGAATTTAGTAGGTTACATTTTGACATATATGTTCTGCTAATGAGTAGTATCCATACGAGTGTAAAAATTGAAAGCAATGAGAAGAAAACACCTGAAGCATTTTCTTATTACAATAAGAAAATGCTTCAGGTGTTTTCTTCTCATTGCTTTCAATTTTTACACTCGTATGGATACTACTCATTAGCAGAACATTTTTGTTTTTCTTCCCTTGATATACTGTAAGAGATATATCACCGCTTTTTAGAACTGATGTGTTATACAGGGGCTGGCGGGTGTTCTTCCCTGAATCTGGATTTCTCTTTTCACCCTGCTCATTGTTCGAACAAGGCTAGCACCTTTGTTCTGAAGCGTCCTTGATAAATTTAAGGATGTAAAAGAATTATCAGTTGTTGCATTTCTTCTAGTATTAAGATATGGCTCCATGAGTTTTAATACGACGTACTCCAAAATACGTATGTTTTCGGGCCAAAATTCATCCTTGCCCTAAATAAGGGAAGCCATTTAGCATGTTATACGATGGACAGTCAACGGCAACCCAAAACCTTTGAGTATATTTCTCTGGTTTTGATGACATGAACTATGTAAATGTGCATTTAGCTTTGCTTGGAAAACGTTGCTCATCGATCGTTATAGAGGGCAAATTTATCCCCCTGCAAGCGTTGCGATCTTGTTGACTTATAATCAAATCTAAGAAATCTCATAATTTCACAGAAGCGATTAGGAGACATGGTTTGTGGTGAGGACTCCTACCTTGTGTAACATTATCAGAGCTGGCACATTCCCACACTGTCCCGTGACAAGCTATTTTTTGATGATATTTTGATTCTAAGTTACCTTTATGAGTACGTACTCGTTTTACCGTTGCATCACCTTGAATATAACCTTTCTGTTTTCCAACATTAGCACTGATTTCTGGAAATATAAACATGTGTATATATTAGTCGAGTGTATATGTAAAACATATAGATGCAAATGTATAAATATTATTTATTATAACAAATTTTTATATGATTGGAGTGGGATTTTTGAATCCAAAACAGAAAGTGGTAAAATAATGGAGGCTTACTAATATATATATATATATATATATATATATATATATATATATATATATATATATATATATATATATACTGTATATATGCATATCAACATGTATTTACCTTCAATGTTGCCTGGGTGACATGAATCAATTGAAGATTCCTGTTCACTATCGGATATGCTTGAAGATTCGAGAATGAAATCTTCATCACTTGAGTCATCAGGACACAATTCTCCACCATCTGATTAATTATCATCAACCATAGTAACTTTAGACAAAAGTTCACTGTCACAAAGTTTAGAACGTCGAAAAATTATGATGAACGATAATTTTTATTTAAAAAATACAGTGCAACCATGCAGACACAAGATCCATGACTTCTATTATGTATGGATTCCGAAACAAAACCGAACTGGACAACAACTATGTCTATATCCACCTTTTGTGGTTCATGTCCTAGTCCTATCGCGTTGAAACATTACTGTACAAGATAACAGAGAAGATATATTTTAACATCTGATTTCATCATATATAAGGAAACATAAATAGTGTAAATTTAGATGTTCCAAGAAGGGTCAAAATGACCCCATGGGCGTTGCATATAAAAAGGTGTATTATTCGTATGACACTATACAATTTTTAAAAAAGATCTATACGAATTAAATGGGCTTTTAAAATAAATAAAAGTCAAACAGTGACGGAGGTTAGAATGAAAAAATTACTACGTGAAGTGGTTTTGAATTTGTAAAAGCGTCAAAATCACCCTTCTGGGCGTTATAGTGTTAAATTACCCCTACCTGCGGCAAAGCGCCAAGTCAAGTCTGCTCTTTTTTCTCAAAAGAGTAAAGTAAAACTGTACTCATTTAGAGCCATGAAATGACCCATATGACAATGGGACATATGGTTATTCACTCTGGAATTTTCAAATCTATCTGGCATCGGATTTGGCGCTGGGTGGCACCATCTAGTGACACAATCCTCCTTTAGCCATTCAAAGGCACTTGTAAGTGATTTGAACCATGGGAAACCATCAATGCAATAACCATTTATCATCTTATCACAAAACGCCGCAGGTGATTGGGGGACTTTCCCTCTTTCTAGCCCCTAGTAACTAGATGGTCAAATCCTTCTGCTTTTACATTTTCAGACATCTCCCAGCATTATAGCTCTTGCATGCTTATCTCAATCATTTTTCGATACAACATAATTTATAACCATGAGGCTAATCATATTTACATATGGATTTTTTTCCATACGCACATTATACAACTCAGTATTGTGACATTATACATTTGTTCTTATTTTTCTCAATTACCATGCATTCTTGTCTTGATGTTCAAACATTTAGAATTCACCAGGTTCCCCACCCTTCTCCCTTCCTTCCAGAAGATGTTCTTGTTCCAGAAGATGTGCTTTATTTGCTGTTAACTTACTGCTTCATTATTCGTTACACTTTACTTTCTATCTTTTTGTAAGCATTCGAAAGCGCCTTTCTGACATACTTATCTGCATTGTTAACCATTTGAAACTAGGCATGCGTTTGGTTTTCCTCTACACCCTTAAATTTGTCATTCCATCATTGTCCATTTAGGTTTACACACATAATCTTTTCTCTACCTACTACTACTTTATTAAATTTGTTCCAGATTTGCTCCATATCCATGCTCGCATTTATTCTCTCTCCTTTACTCTCAAGCATTTTCACATACTCGCTCATCTTTGTCCGATTGAAGAACATCTCACTTCTGAATTTTCCTTTTCTTTCAATAGTTTTAAGGTCTTCCAATCCAGTTCATAGCAAATTTAAACTTACATACCACCGTGATCTGATAATAATCCGATTCTCATACCTTTTGCATCTTTCATATATGTACATCCCGTAAGATAATCCTAGCTAAGTAGAGATACAACCTCTTATGCATTTTCTCTTCTCTTTTGCCCAACACATTTTTATTCATTCCCATCCTTCTGCTGTAAAGGTTGGTTCCCTACCCCCAAATTTCTTCCAACACAGAACCCTACCATCTTCTCGTAATTTTCATTTTCTTCGGATGTATCTAAAACTACAGTTATACTACCAATTTGACAAACATTCATCTATTCATATCCTCTTCATTCCTAAAATATTCGAGAATTTATCTTTTTCAATTTCATTTCAAAAATTACTGGGTCAATAAAGTAAAACTACGAACAGTTTCACCTTTGAACTGAAAATCTCAACAACCCGCACATGATGATCGATTTCACATATTCCTAATTTACCATTGCATCATGCCATTCTTTACCGAGAAGCAGTGACACACCCTCTTTACTCATACTCCCTTTTATATACTTGATATCACTCATCCAACAAAAACTTCTTATTCCTTTTTATATTTCCTATCTCTTCTTTACCAAGTAACATATACCACTTACATTAAATCCACTCGTTTTACACAATGGCGCAGAATAATCTACTAGATAGGATGTGGTGTACGAAAGCCTCGCCCATTACTCTCAATGTCTGTCGTTCTAATAGGATAAAGTCGTCGAGGACGCAGTTTCGCAAGATAGCTGCCTCCTATCCTTGATTATTATTCTTTTTGATACGCGCTGTACGACGGATTGTCCTACTTCTTTTCGCAAATATAGTCATCCTTACCATTTTACTGAACAGTAAAAAACCACCAGATTAGTAAATTAGCTTCTGAATAGCACTAAGGCTGGTGAAAGTATCATGTGTGAGGATGCTATAAGACTCTACAAAGATGAATGGAAGCAGGATGAAATGTATGACAAAATGAAAAGAAAATTAACTTGATGGGCGATATCGGTCAAGGAGGATGATCGTTATCAATATTGGCACTTCTACGGAGCTCAGAAGAGAGAGGATGATTCCATTTCTGAGCAATCGGATAAGCTCTAGACTCTCTTCTAGGGGGTAAATTTCAATAGGTTGGCTGATATATTTAAAAGGTTGTGGAAGACGTTACAACTTGAGGTAGCAAACTATATAATGCAGCGTAATGACGTAGACTGAGCCACCTGTTTGGCCGAAAGTCAAGCCAAGATATTTAACCAGAGTAAAGTGGGCAAATTAAATCGTTTGTCCAGCAAGCGAGGATGAAATAGTCGCTCGGAAGTTTACATAAATGTCTTGTTTTCTGTTGTCAGAAAATAATTAGTCTTTTCCCCTATACTCCTGTAAGCCAGGAGGGATTCAGGTCTACCGTGGGGTAACTTATTATAATTACCAAGAGAGTGAATATAAGGACTGTTGGGAGGTAATCGCTCTGCGTACAAGAATCAGAGAAAGGGATGATGAGTAATATACACCCTATTGCGAAAGCTGGAACAGGTTGAAAGTGTCTGCCTTCAAAGAGGTTTAACTTGTTTGGCATTTGGAAAGAAAAGACATGAGGGGAGTGATTGCGAACGGGGTCTAATGGAAAGAGGCTGTGGAAGGTATAATGTTTTAATGGATAATAGGTCAAAATGCCCCAATCAGCTAGGTAACCATAGAATCACTTGGCAGCCACGGCGACAAAGTTGAACTATTCAGGAAAGGGCAAACAGGTGGTAGCATTGCGAAGGAGAGCACACAGCCAAGAACCACCTTAGTGAGGGATCAGTAGGTGAAACAATGTATCCATGGGGCCGATCCGGCCCCATAAGGTGTGACACAATTGGTTTAAATTTAGTATGAATGGTACGCTAGAGAACGTAAACGCCATGAAAGGACAAATGGTTTAAAAAATGTGCGTGAGAATAGTGTATCAAGAATCAATAGTTAATGTGCGCAAGCTGTAAACGCGTTTGAGGAGGAAGAAGAGGTTAAGATCCTTTACCCAATATTTTTGTTTCTTTGCTCTAATATTTCAAGAGCTTTCCTTCCGCAGACGAACGATTAAGGTGAGGAGTTAGGACAAAGTTACCTGATCCGATATGATATTCTCCCGCAGAATTTGCAAAAAGGAAGTAAAAATCTTATAGCATTTGATATAGATACAAACGTGAATATTATGATTCGGAGGTGCAGCAATGTGTTTATATTTTATATATAGAAAATTTATCTCTTGTTGTATTTATTTAAAGGGTATTAAACATTTTGATATTAGTTTTTGTCTACTTATCATCGCCATGCCACTTGATGTTAATAACATTTTAGAAAGGGTTAGGTTGTTTTCATTCTTTATTTCATTGTAAGCTTAAGTGATGTTCCAAAAGTAAATCCACCCACTAATTGGTATTTATTGTAAGCAGATTTAAGATGTCAATTGAGGAAAAGTATGATGTTTCAGAAGATATGTGAGGAATTGCATAAAATGACCAGTTTTACAGAGCCTTGCTCTCGACCTTGGAAAGCTCCCTGGATTCTCTGATGCTCTTTACCACTACTTTAATCTTGGTGGAGATACAGAATTGGTCGTACTTAACAAGGTTATCTACAGTGTTTCTTTTGTATTGTGGAAGTCAGAGAAGATGCTATTAAGTTGGTATGTACAACTCCAATATGATAAGCATAAGACTTAGCATATTGTCACTCGCGGATGGGGGCAAGGAACTATTGAGATAGAGGAGGAGTTGTTGTGGCAGATAAAAATAAACTATTTATACCCCATTCCCATCCTTTCAGGACTAGAAAAGGACAACCACTCAATTCTGCCGCATCGATGCGCGACCGCCCTTCATATTAAGACGGCCTTAGAATTTTTTCATTTCGCTTATCTGCTTGAGTCAATATTTTTTTAACTTTATTCATGTAATTAAGTTAAAAATAAAGTTAACTTTATATTTTTCAAAACTTACCCCTCCCCAACCTATTTTTAGTCGCGGGGGCCTCTATAACTCACTATGTCGGTCGGTCTCCGTTTTGCTTTTTATTGCTTCGGTAATAACATTGTAACTATTTTGCCGAATCTAACAAAAATGGAAACCGTTATGTTGTTTAACGTTCTATTTCGAAGGATATAATTGCTAAAGTCCTCCCAAGGTTAGCCGGGAATTATTTTCTTAGGCAATAACATCATAAGTATTTGGCCGATTCTAGCGAAATTTGACACCCTTATGTTGTTTTACATTATCATTCGCATGATATAATTGACAATGTCCTCTTACGGTTATTTCGGGAATTATTGAAAGTTTTGTAGGTCGTAAGGTCATAAATCAGAATAAGTGAGAGCACGCTTCTTTGGTCAGCAGACCTTGTTTTTAACTGGATTTTCATGTATTCTTTTAATCATTCCTTGAACTAGCCGCATTGAACTATTTTGTATTCTGATAAGGATTACCAAAACCTTCAGATATTTCCTTGAAAATTATTGCCTAAAAAACAAAAAAAAATCCCCTTTCCTCATCACTGGAGACTATGAGCAAATTCAAAAAACGTTCCCTTTATTTTCCAAGCGAATAAGTTTTAATAAGTTAAAGAAAATATATTGTAGGTTTTCGACTGTCCTTAGTTGCAAAAGGTTTTATTTAAAAATGTAACAAAGCAAGAGACCCAATACTTTGTAAATTATAAAGTAGGTACCAACTTACATTCATGTAAATCAAACCAAATTGTATTAAAAATTCTGTATTGATGTAAAAACAATTTTTATTGTATTGGTTGTTCGCTAAAGACAATAGATATGATACAGGAGCTGACTAATGACGTAATGGATGCAAATTTATTGTTAACTTTTACAATAAATGAAGGTGAATTGAGGCACCCAACTTCTCTTTAGAAATATATACTAATATTAATTTGGGTCTGTTTCGTAATGAGGTAACTTAGGGGTAATTACCTTAATTCCTTGTAAATATTCTTGTATTCATCTTGTTTAGGGCCAATATTTTTTTATTTTATCCGATTATTTCGACATCTGAATTTTATTTTATATTTCTGTGTTACAATACACAATATTACAAAAGAACAATGTAAAAGATATTTACAACTTTGGCAACACTCTCCCTTCCTAAAATCGCTGATGATGCACAGAAAAACTTAAGATTAGGCATAATAGCATAAGTTTTGGGAACCATAAATGATCAGCCATTATAGTCTGAGTTTTTACAGTATAAATGATCAGCCATTATAGTCTGAGTTTTGACAGCATAAATTATCAGCCATTATAGCCTGAGTTTTGACAGCATAATTGATCAGCCATTATAGTCTGAGTTTTGACAGCATAAATTATCAGCCATTATAGCCTGAGTTTTGACAGCATAAATGATCAGCCATCATAGTCTGAGCTTTGACAGCATAAATTATCAGCCATTATAGCCTGAGTTTTGACAGCATAAATGATCAGCCATTATAGTCTGAGCTTTGACAGCATAAATTATCAGCCATTATAGCCTGAGTTTTGACAGCATAGAGGATCAGCCATATAGTCTAAGTTTTGACAGCATAAATTATCAGCCATTATGGCCTGAGTTTTGACAGCATAAATGATCAGCCATTATAGTCTGAGTTTTGACAGCATAAATTATCAGCCATTATAGTCTGAGTTTTGACAGCATAAAGGATCAGCCATTATAGCCTGAGTTTTGACAGCATAAAGGATCAGCCATTATAGTCTGAGTTTTGACAGCATAAATGATCAGCCATTATAGCCTGAGTTTTGACAGCATAAAAGATCAGGCATAATAGCATGAGTTACATCACAATATTTACTCACCTAAAAGTGTGAGCTTACATTCACATTTACTTTTGTTGATAAGTCTGTTATGCCAAATAAAGCAACTCTTTATATTATTAAAAATTAATGTTAACACTATTGAATTAACTCATGATTCTATTCCTTATTTTATCAAATTATATCAACGTAGATACGAGGGGGAGTCAAAAAGTTCTCAGATAAATGGCATAAAATTTTTATTTGTAATAATACTGTAATCATTTTTCTACATAAGCTCCATTAACATCTATACACTTTCTTAATCTATGAATCCAACGGTAAAGACCATCTTTGTAGAATTCACGGGGTTGTCTCTGGCACCAAGTAATGACCTGCTTTTTTGCTTCATCTAATGATTGAAACCGGGTTCCTTTTAGGTGTCCCTTTAAATTTGGAAACAGAAAAATGTCAGAGGGTGCTAAATCAGGGCTATAAGGGGGATGAGCAAGAGTTTCCCATCGAAATTCCCGTAGCTGAGATCTCACAGCTTTGGACGAATGTGGAGGGGCATTGTCATGGTGGAACAAGATTTGCTTGTGGAGCTTTCCTCGTCGTTTTTTGGCTATTGAAGTTTTCAGCTTCCTTAAAACTCCTTCGTAATAGCTGGATGTAACAGGTTTTGTCCTTCTAAGAAGTCTATTAAAATAATTCCCTCCGAATCCCCAAAAACTGTAGCCATTATCTTCTTAACGGACCTCTCTGTCTTGAACTTGATAGGCCCTGCTGCCCCCCTTGGGTGCCACTCTTTTGATTGATTTTTACTTTTAGGATCAAACTGATACACCCAAGTTTCATCTCCCGTTACGAGGCGCTCAAAAAAACTATCCTCGTTTGCTTCAATCTTGGTCAAAATAGCCAAAGAAAGGTTGGCCCTATGATTCAGCTGGTCTTCTCGCAACGCTTTTGGGACCCAACGTGCTGAAAGCTTGCTCAGGCCAAGATTTTCAGTTAGAATTCCAAATGCTGAGCCATGAGAGATTTCACATGCATTGGCAACTTCATCAATAGTAATACGGCGATCTTTATCCACTAGATTCCTCACAAGCTCGACATTTTCTGGGTTAATGGAGGTGGAGGGTCTCCCTTCACGTGGATCATCTTCAACTTCTTCTCTGCCCCCCTTGAAGCGCTTAATCCAGTCGTAAACTACCGCTCTACATGGCGAAGAGTCACCATAAACCTGTTGTAGAGCGTCAATAATCTTAACAGGCTTCCAATCAAGTTTAGTCAGGAATTTAATGTTCGCTCTTATCTCAAAATTTGCCATTTTATGGGTTCAAAAAAGTAACCTTTTTGAAGCACATCTAATACAAAGAGTCTCGACAAATTGAATGACAAATTTTGTAGGAATTGTTCAGAAAACATGAAAGTCGTGTTTGACCCTGTACTTACTTGTACAAAATCGAACATTTCAATAATCTGTCATTTGTCTGAGAACTTTTTGACTCACCTACGTATGAGTAAAATTAATTATTCCCGCACTACACGATTGCATATCCGGATTTAGGCCACCGATAAAATAAAGTATATAGGTTGTAGCTTCCATTCAATTTGGAGTAACTTTGGCAAATTTCTTGCCTTTTTATATATGGATTCGGTATATTGTGTGGCCCACTTTAAAACAACCATGAGCAAACTTAACAACAAAAATATCGAGTAAAACCATAAAAGGAAACTTCAAATTGATTGTGTTATAAAGTTTAAATTGAAAATTGGAAAAGAAAAGGACATGCCTTTAAATATGCCCAGTAGTTTTATAAAACTCAGATAAAATGTTATTTTTGGCCTCAAATTGTTAGGTAAGTAAATATACATATCTAAAGAAGATAACTCACAGAATAGATGGCTGAAAAAAAATTACTTACTGTCACAGAAGAGTATGGAGTTATTTATAAGCCTGAAGGAACTAAACTTCTTTGACTAATTTGATGATAGTTATCCAGCTGTAATAGTTAACCTTTTTAACAAGGTGATCATTCTGAAGAGTTTTATTGCCCTTTATAAATGAAAATATAACTTGAACGGATAAGCTTTAATGATCTATAAGTCTAAAACTGATATATTAATAAAATTTATTTTTCAACTTATTAAAGGCAGAAAAAAACTATAATGACATTAGATTTCTATTTATTAACAAGAGTTACAACAAGTGCCATAAAACAAATACTAAATTGATAAGGTCATAGATAACTGCAACATATGTGTACAGTGTTAATTTGAAGACACTGGGAGGATCTTTTTGAAAACCTCTTGGCTAGGAACGATGCCTGGCCTCAGGACCTGACGCAGTCTCGGTTGTCAATCTTTTCTTTGTCCTAACCGTACCATATATATATATATATATATATATATATATATATATATATATATATATATATATATCGTGGTATTGTAAAGGTTAAGTGGTGGTATACGTACGTAGGTTTGTTACGTACTTGATAAACTCCTTGATTGCGTTTTCTCTAAGAGTGCTATATTATTTTACCTTATTTTTAATCTTTGAGGATTTATAGTGCCATGCTCAGCGTTTCAAGGATTGAATTAAATATATTAAAAAATATATCTTTAATTAAAACGTAAAACAAAAGTGAAATCTTAAAAAACAAAAACTATACAGGTATGAATTAAACGAGTTTATGTGAGACTTACTAATTTAAACCAAATGAATATAAAGTTATGGTTAACCCAACGCTCACTTTAATATTGGACTCTAATTGACAATCAAAAAAAAAAATTTATTTTGTTTACCTTTAAAACAACCGCACGTTTTTGCGGTCAGGCGCGTGGACGGAGTCACAGATACTTAGCTGTTTGACTGGCGCGGCAATGGGCTTGAAGCAAGAGGTGACGGATGTGGTTAAGCATGTTGTCTTAGTCAGATTATTTAAACAACGGGACCATGAATGTATGCTTTTTCCAGTCCTCGGGCTAATCTTGGAATGGTTCGCACTGACGCGCGATGAGCAAACAAGTTAATCCTTTGACGAATGAGGGTTGTTTGAGGGAGTTCACTTTAGGTATTCCTCAATGGCGAGGACTATTTCTGGTTTCTGTGGCAAACCGGGATAGGGGGTTTCTCTGACGAGAGATGATTGAGCTTGATTTCAATACAAGAGCTAATTTCGGTGTGATCACTAGGAACTGGCTTAGCGTCAGCTTCTTCTCTGTTCCTTTCTTTGATTGGACCAATTAGCCAACTAATGGCCTGAGTTGCTGCGCAGTATCTTAGATCATAGTGTTAATAAGGTTAGTTTGGTGTACTACGGCTCCTTTATTCCATATAACCTAATGAATAGGCTTCTGTTACCTCCTGTATTGTAGGCATGTGGACGCGATTTAAGCCAATGTTGCTTGTCTCATTCCATATAGAATTCTAGTTGAAAGGCTTGTGTCACAATCACAAGGCACTGGTGGCCAGACACTGCGCTCTTCCGATGGAGGAAAATGCTTTCCATAAGGTATTTTGAGGAAATAAGTGAGAGTGTAGAACGGGAGTTGAAGAATTTAGCACAGCTTTGAACAGTTTCCAAAATTGAAAGACCAATCCTTTTGTCAAGAACTAACATGCGTCGTAGAAAACAGGTAATTTTGTCACCTTAAAATTTGTAACCTAAACCTTCCTCACACTGACCCAAGAGATATCAGATCACAAAGGATCTAAGTCTCAGAACTTATTTCACGTAATGGTCCATAGAGTGGCATTTTCCAGTATTAACTTTACACACTGCTATCCAATGATATTTGCTATCTGAAAAGAGTTTAGATAAAATATTAATCATTTTAGCCAACCTTGGATCTTAGCACACGCTCCTGGCGAGACTAGAAGGCTGCACACACGATGCGGACGAAATCATTCCTCATGCTGTCGGCAAGACTAAAAAGCTGCGAACACGTTGCGGACAAAATCATTCCTTATGCTGTCCCACACGCGATTCACGGAGGACTTGATCAGCTAGTCGACGTTGCTCTGGTGAACCTTGAAGGCCTTGCTCTCAACATGCCTCCACACGCTGTAGTTGATGGTATTGAGTTTGGGCGACTGAGACGGCCAAAAGTCTTTGAACAGAATTTCTCGTGTGAACTCTTGCACGATCTTGGCCATGTGAGCCGGGACAGCGTCCTGCTGAATTACGAAATCAGACTTCCTCGTGATATTTCTCACCCAAGTCAGGACTTCGTGGTCAAAATGTCCCAGTAATCAGCTGCAGTAAGCTTGTACCTGGCCGCTTACCACACCAGCGGCATCTTCTCGTCAGTCGAAGCCACGACGCCGAGCATCACCACGGAAGCCAGGTGCTTGGTGATGAAAACGGAACGGACCTCGAAGATGTTCTGACCAAAGCTTGCCACACTTTTGTTCTACTTGTTGATGATCGGATCGCCCTAAAGGTTTTCTTTCATCAGAAAAAATAAGAATTTCATTGCCATGACTCTTCATGCCGTTGAGAGGTCGACAACAACACACTCGATGTTTTTCTCGCATACGGTTGGTGAGCATAGGCCTTCCTACGTCTTTAAAGCACTTTCCGTTCTCTTTCTTAAACGCCAGGCACACTCTGTCCACCGAGATGTTCCATTTAGTCTTTTGAACTTAAGAACACACTCGAAGGTCTTTCTCACAGCCAAGCGGTTAATAACTTGAGGTATGGCTAAACGAGATCCATCTTTGTGGTATTCCACGTTTTATCTCCTTTCCGCTACTCTGTCTTGGATCTTTCGTCTGACTATATGCTGCTTGTCGTCGTCGTACTTGTTGTGGCACGCGCGCAGGGGAACTGATATTTCGATTCTTTTCACTTTAATCTTGACACACTTTACACAATGCAAAAGGTGTTTTAATGACACTTCGGGGAGAAGACGAACTTTAAGTTTGTCTGACAGAACCTTTTCTTTCACACACGTAAACCTCTCGAAAGTATAAAACATCTGAGTGTAAATGAATGTTTGCAAAATCCGGTATATGAAAATTGGATATCAAATATCTGAAGTTATTCAAAAGATTACTAACGCTGAAATTATTGCAACACCATTATTTGCGAAATGTATCACAATTCTAAACAAGTTATATTTAGACATAATAATAAGACGTTCCTTTATCTTTTTCAGAATATCCTTTTCCCTGGATAAGAATAATGAGCGAAGGAAAATTACAATGTAGCATTTCTATTCCTATTTGCTTAAAAGATTGATAAAAGTGATATTTTATGCTAGCTTAATGTTTCCGCCGTAATATATCCAGTCATTGCATTTGTTTCTTACAAAATTGTTTGATAAAAACTCAGCAAATGGATGGTTCATGGTTACTTTTACCATAGAAAAATCGAACACGTCTGGGGGACGTTCTTCATCATCGCTAAACAAGCAAATGTATCCGATGGTATGATGGCGGTAGTCAATCCTGTGCCAACTACATACCATCACTGCTTATATTGCAGTGATCCTTACTTGCTACAGGTTGTTTATCCTAGGCAGTAGATGAATTGCGGAAAATGAGGCACTTGCCTCGGTTCATACCTCTTTCTCATTTTAAAAAAAGAATCATATAACTATTAAATTTACAAATTTTTGTCCCATGCCATAAGATTATTAACGTGATTTTTTTATGACTACATATCTAAGCATTAGACGTACTATCTAATTATTTGCTTGAGTAAAATTTGACCCTGTCTACGCGAAAGTTATCTGGTAATATTCGCCAGAAAAAAGACCGCTATTAAGTATCAAGTTGTGAATTTATGTCCTGAATTAATCATTAGGAAAATGAAATATTATTGTCTTGACTAAGCAAGAAATGTCGCAACTAATGTCGTAGAGTGAAGGTGTGCTGCCCAGTCTCCTTTATCAATCTTTGTTTTTATCAACAAACAGTGATAGTGCTTATTTATCGAATAAATGTGAATAATAATGTTTTTAAACTGCATTGAATACTAAAAATTATAAATCTACGTATGTAAGTTAATTTATTTGGACATATAAAGTGATATTACCGCATTACGTCGAAAATTCCCATGTTCCCACTGATTCTGTTTTGAAAGCCATTAGGCCCAAACTAAACTGAGTGATTAAAAGTGCAGCGCTGCCACATCCATCTTGTTTAACTAATCTTTTTACTCTTTGAATTAATAAATTAAAACGATCATTCATCAATCAAAACCTAACAACCTTCAAAGTAAAAATTTTAACAATTAAACATTACTGTTTCTCCCAGTAATTAAACAAACTCCCATAGCACATAAGCACTGTTGTCACATTTCTCCATTCATACTTAGAAAGAATGGCTCCTCCTACTCTCAGGAAGGCAGAAAAAGAAAAAAAATACTCCAATTACAAGAGGAAAAACTGAATTAAACGAACCAGTTAATTTAAATGAACTGCAGACCTATATTTCCTCATCTACGCTATCAGGTGATGCCAAAGACATTATAAACGTTCTCTTTAAGTTTTTTGATTCATCTTTTGCCAAACAAGAAAAATAAATTATCTCTCTCGAAAAATCTAACGAACAAATGAGATCAAAAATCGAAAAATTACAAGAAAAGGTTGATTCTTCCGACGCTTATGAAAGACGAGATACGATTATATTCTCCGTCGATATACCTGAAGCTACTAATACTAAAAACTGAAGCAATATCATCCGAAAACTTATTAAAGATAATTGGCACATACAAATGCAAGAAGCTCACATCTCTGTTGCTCATCTTCTAAGCCCCAAGCCTAAAGTACAAGGTCCCGACAAAAAAAAACATAATTGTGAAGTTGCGCAGAAGTGATCTGAAGCGTGATATCTTCTCAGCATGCAAAGAATTCAAACCTTCATTCTATGTAAACGAACAACTGACTCCAAATTGCAACAAAATCTTTTTTGTCCTCTGCCAAGCTAAAAGGAAATTCTCCACAAAGATCGCCAGCTGTACTACCAGAGATGGATTCATCAACGTTTCCCTGCCATCACCCTCCGGTCGCCGTGCCCTCCCTTCTAGTTATCAATACCCGAGCTGCCCTCCAAAAATTTCTGTCGAAACACCTCAATTCGACGCTTGCAGACTTTAATGGTGAGAATCTCTGGAACGATCAGTAATAATACCTTCAGTGATATTACTGTTTTAGATAAGAAAAACAAAAACAAACAAACCATGTTTTGACTGTTTAGAAATATTTTATACGTAATTTCAATTTGTAACCTTTAATTTTTAAATTCCAATAGAACTACCTTTATGTTTGAACAACTCGATCACTTCAATAATATCGATCCAGACATAAACCATTTTTGATGAATTATATCCAAATTTTAAAGAAAATAACGTAAGAAACCAATACTACGATTGTGATAAATTTAACACTACATTTTCATTTGAAAAAACAGACCTGTCCATTTTAAATCTTAACATATGATCTTTGCACGCAAACATTGATGAATTTTCAATATTTTTGTCAACACTTAATTATAAATTTTCCGTTTTTGGCATTCACCGAGAGCTGGCTAACAAATAATAATAAACACCTTATCAATTTCCCAAACTATAGCTCTTTTCATTCACTACGAGACGTAAACAAGATAGGGGGAGGTATAAGCGTGTATATATCTGACAGACTCAATACTAAAAAAGTTGACGAAATTAGTATTTCCTATAACTATATTAAAACTTTATTTATCGAAGTAAAATCAAATAATCATTGGAACCGTATATAGAACTCCTTCTGGTGACCCAAAGATGTTTATAGATAAGATTACTGAATTAATTAATTACTTTAATGTTACAAACTATGACGACATAATAATTACAGGAGATTTTAACTTCGATCTATTAAACTTTGAAAACCACGCATCAACTCAGTCCTTCCTCAATACTTTTTATTCTCATTCCTTACTTCCAATTATAACAAAATCGACAAGAATAACCAAAAACTCAGCAACACTAATTGACAATATTTTCAGAGTTCACCCCGAAAATTACTCTTCCGGTATTCTCCTTTGTGACATATCGGACCATCTTCCTATATTCATGATCCAAAACCGTACAATGACCTACCACATAATTGATGAAAATACCTTATTAAACTTCTATAACTATGTTCTAAATCAGAATCAATATGAAATTTCCTATATAAATGACATCCATTCTGCTACCGAAGAGTTAATTTCAAGGCTAGACGATGCTTTTAAAGTTAATTGTCGTCTAAAATCTAAAACCATATCATATAAACACAAAACAAAACCTTGGATAACAAACGCAATTATAAATAACATAAAAAAACGTCAAAAATACTTTTCTCTTAATAAGCTTAGTCAAATTCCAGAACACACATATAAAAATTTTCGGAATCAAGTTACTAACCAAATTAAAATAGCCAAGAAAAATTATTACCATGAACGATTTAATCAAACGAAAAACAATATAAAACCAACTTGGAAATTAATCAATTCTGTGATAAAACCTGAAATTACTAAAGGAACAAACCAAATTAAACGAATTATCATTGACGGTAAAACAGTTGATGACAATAATAAAAAAGGTAATGAATTCAATAAATTTTTTGTCAACGTAGGTAAAAAAATCTCAGACTCCTGCAAAATAGTCGATAAATCTTTTTTTTCGTATTTTAATGAGAGTAATGTACCAAATTCCTTGTTCTTTTCTCCTGTAAGCGTAGCCGATATAAAAAAAATCATTAGTTCACTAAAAAATAAAAAATAAGCTATTAATTCAATCTCCACTAAAATTTTAAAATACATCTCCGATATAGTTGCTCCAATTTTATCATCAATAATTAATAAATCATTTACGCAGGGTATATTCCCAAGTGTATTAGAAATTGCTCGGGTAACACCGTTACCAAAGGCCGGGGCCCTTACAAACGTCAGCAATTACCGCCCTATTTCATGTCTTACAATGTTTAGTAAAATATTTGAAAAAATAGAATTCAATAAACTTTATAAATTTCTGGAATCTAATTCACTGTTGTATACACACCAATATGGTTTTAGACGTTAGAAATCAACGATTCACGCGATAATTAACCACCTTCAATATTTATATGATAACATTGAAAAGGGCCACATTGTATTCTCAATTTTTTTTGATTTTAAAAAAGCTTTCGATTGTGTCAACCATAATATTCTACTGTCAAAATTAGCTATGTACGGAATTAAAGGCAACTGTCAAAATTGGTTCAAATCATATTTAACTGAAAGAAAGCAATTTGTCGCCGTCAATGGTCATGACTCATCCAACCTTAATATTGCAACTGGGGTCCCACAAGGCTCCGTGCTAGGGCCACTGTTATTTTTAATCTATATTAATGATATTGTTAAATCATCTTCTCTGTTTAAATTTATATTATTCGCGGATGATAGGGCCTTATCAACTCCCTTGCCATATGACAAACCGAGCAACATTGCATCTACAATAAATAAAGAACTCGAAAATGTCTTCAGGGGGCTTAATGTTAATAAATTATCAATAAATGTAGATAAAACCAAATATATTCTTTTCTCTTACAAAAAATCTATTGAATTGTCCCATATTAAAATGGGTGACGGAATAATCTATGAAACTACTCATATCAAATTCAAAGGCATCTTTATTGACAAAAATCTAAGTTTTGAACAATATATTACGCATATCTCAACAAAACTATCAAAGTCGATTGGAATATTATATAAATAAAATAAGTTTCTTCCTAAATCTATTCTCCACTCTTCATATATGACAATGGTGCAACCTTACTTGACATATGGCATAGAGAGTTGGTATGGAAAATATCAAATTTATCTCAATAGATTAGTCATATTACAGAAAAAAACAATTAGAGACATCCATCAACTTGACTACAAAGAGCACACTAATCGATATTTTAAAGAATCCAGAATTCTAAAATTAAATGATCTCTTTGTTTTTCAAACATCCTTATTCCTTTACAAAACAATAAAGTGTTCCTATAATAACTATATATTTAATATGTTACAAACAGCTGATAATACCCATAATCACCAAACCCGCAATAGAACAAAATTTATTTCACCCTTGTATTCAAAATCAAAATCACAATGTAGCTTTCTGTGCAAATCTATCAAAATATAGAATGGCTTGGACGACAATATCAAATCCCAAACCAATTTATCTCAATTCAAAAAAGTTCTTAAAAACAATATAATTTCTGCTTACTAAATTTCTATCCAGTTTTTGTTATTGTGTATTTATTTGTTACCGTACACTATTATACTGTGTACTATTATTTTGATTTATAAATTATAAATATGTTATTATTTATATAAGACTGTTGACTATGTTAACTACAGATCTTTTGAAATAATCGCTGGAAATAAAATAGTTTTTTAATTTATCTCTAAATTTAAATAATATAATTATTTGTTATTTGCAATCTTTACAATGGTTAGGTTCTCAAATGTATACTAAGTTGTTTATATTTTTATAAACATGAATGGAATTTATTCTTGATAATTTTATGCTTAGTCTTAAGTTTTAAGTTTCTTCCCTAAAGGTCACTGACTTATTTGGGCCCATAACTAATCTTTGTATGTATATACATATATACGAGTATGTATAAGTATTTATTGTAACTTGTCATTAAGATTTAAAATGTAATATGTTTATACTGTACATTGGATTAATATGGAATAAATAAATAAATAAATAAATAAATGACATTATAGCCTAGGTTTAACTGGTAGTCAATTCGAAAAATCTAAATTCTCTCGACTATAAAAAAGTATAAAAATTAAAGCAAAAATAAAATGGAAAAAATACAATCAATAACAATATTAACAGATTTTTCCATAAATTTACTTGTGTTACTTCAAGAAAATATAAGCTTTGAAATGATAAATTAGATCCAATTTTTCTTCCCGTGATCTTTGCCTCCAGCTGTGAAAATGAGATATTAGTTGCAATTTCCTAAGGTTTACTTTATAGTGCAAGGTTATTAAATCTTCACAGCAGAGTATGGCGAGGGTTATGGTGTTGCTAGCCAATAAATGTTCCTAACTATGAAGTATCACGAAAAATTAGAGATTTGAATTAAAGGAAATTATAATCAGAAAGCATTGATTGCTTTTTTTTCAAAATTTGGCTACTTCTGAATAACAATATCTTATAAATTATGTAGTTTAAAATACAGCCTTAAAATATTATAGTTAAATTTGCAGTGTGGCTCTTGTTTCAAATATATATTGTTCATACGTTCTATCATATTATGAATATAATAATATATGATTGTTTTCGAGATATATATATATATATATATATATATATATATATATATATATAATACTGGTAATCGATTTGTTCCTTGGAAATCTGATATGTAGCAGGAATATGAAGACCCAGGTGATTATACTAATCATTTATTGGCCAGACGTTTTGGACCTTTACTACGACCATCTTCAGCGACTATATCGTCTAATGAGAAGGGAAAGGAACATTAATTGATAACACTTAAAAGAATGCAATAAAAAAAGCGGAAGAAGGCAAGTTAAAATAATAAAAATGACAATTATTAAAATTAAAGTTAAAACACTAATAACAATATATAAAATTAAATAATATTACCTAGTGCTATTTAAAAAAAAATAATAGAAAGTGAAATTTTGACAAACTGACTTAATTATCACATATTAAAAGTTACTGAAGTAAACAAAAAATAACCTATTATATTAAATTGTAAAAACACACAAAAAAGACAAAAACCCCAAAACAAATCAGAATGAACAAAGGTACTGACCTTTAACGTGGGAGTTGAGAAATCAACTAACTAATCCTATAAAACTACTGACGAAATTTATTCGGTTGGTCAGTTGACTAGTTAATCTATTAAGGTGTTGGTTGGTTATATTGTGAATAATTTAATTGAGGAGGAGTAATTATTTAGGTTTGGATTTATTTTAATAATATATAGTGACTCTAAGATTTTCAAATCGAGAGAAGTTAAGGCTGAAGGTAATATAGTAAATGAATTAGAATTAAGAGCATGATGGTGATACTCTGAATGTTGCCTGATGGAAGAGGCTTCAGGTTTAGAAATGGGAATACCAGTCCTATGTGCCCAACCCAAGTGCTTCGTGATCCTGCAGTCGAATTGTAAGCCGGTTTGGCCTATATAACTACTGTGGCAGGTCGTACATGTATAATTGTAAATTATACAGGATCGCAAGCCCAAAGGGATTGGCTCCTTATGGAGAAAAAAGGAATTTAACGATACAGGGTTGGAGTTTATACAAATGAATTGGCATTGAGGGAAATGGTTGTTGAGGGTAGAGAGAAGGAGTTTGTTAAACTCGGATGTCAAATGTTTGAGATAGGGTAGCTTAATGAAAACCTTCTGTTTAGAAAGAGTAGTAAGTAAGGGTTGAGGATAGTATATTTTGGAGAGAAATTTGGATACTAACTGGTCGAAAATGAAATCGGGGTAATAATTAAATTTGAAGAAATCCTTTAAATAAGTCAGTTCTTCATGAAACGATATCCAGTTAGAACATATAGGGTAGGCTCTAAAAATTCGGATTTTAATACTGGATAATTTAAACTAACTGGGAGAGCTACTAAAGAAATGTGTACCTAATCTAAAGGTGTTAGGTTTTCGGTAAATGGATGTATTGTAAGAGGAATCTGTTCGGACAACGATGACATCCAAGAACGAGATTTTGTTGTCTTTTTCTGTTGCCATAGAAAACCTTATGTTGGGATGTTGTTGGTTAATATAATTTAGAAATAGGGGTGCATGATCACTTTGCTCAAAAATTAGAAAAAAAGTGTCCTTTAGAATTCAGGCCTATTGTCTTCAAAAGATTTATAGAGGACTGTTTTCTAATTTTTAAGCACAGTGATCATGCACCCCTATTTCCGGTTCTTTTTCATTTAGTTTCACGCCAGATATACTCGAGGTTTTTTTTTCAGATTATTTTCTGCTCTTTCATTTTGTTAGGGTGTGTCTTACTTTATATATACTGTGCTCCTTGCCTAGTTTACCATTATCTTTAACACACATGCACACAAAAACACACACACACATATATATATTTAGAGGAAAAATAGAAGAGCGAAAATCCGCAGGGACATTGGCATTCCCCTTTCAGTTAAAGTAAACCTTGGCTTATACAAAAGGCTTTTTGAATTTTCCCTTTTAGAGAGATGGATGGTTGTCTAGTCGTATACTATATGTGACACTCCCGAAGAGGGTAGAGGATCTCCAGCAGAGTTTTCTAGCTAGTGAGGATTTCTTATTATTACCCTTACCTACCTGCATTGACTTCAAACTTATTGTTCAATTATCCCCCCACTAAGATATATATATATATATATATATATATATATATATATATATATATATATATATATATATATATAGATATATATATGAAAATTAACCCACAGGAAAAGGAAAAGATGAATCCAAGCACTTTCTAGCTATATTTGCAAGTTCATTTTCAAGGAATAGCATGAAAATGAACACCCATCACATATTACAAACCAATGAAAAATAGCCACAAAAACAAGACAGAAAAATACCAGGAAAAAGAACAATAGGCAACTAATAACAGATATGTGCATCCCTAAAACGATATACACACAACAACACCATGTATATGAATGGAATATGATGGGTGAAAAAAAAAACATTTTAAAGGATTATGATTAGAGCGAAAACATTTAGGGCTAAGAGTCAATCCACAGGCACAACAAACACACGTGGTGGGGAGGCAATGCTTATGATATTACACTAATAAAGAGTGACAACAGGCTGAATTATGAAGTTATTTCATTTAGTACAAGTTTTTTTGAAACAGCATCAAGTTTAAATAAGCCAGGGGTAATATTTATATTGGGTGAGTTGCCAATTAAGGAACACTCGACAATATTTCTTTTTGTGAAATCAGCAGGAAATAAAGGTATTTAGCAGAATTTCAGTCAATGGTGTGGTTATTTTCAGATAAATGTCAAAATAAAGCGCTGTTTATTTCACCTCTTCTAAAATATATAATTATTTTGATAAATTTTACTAGATAAAGATTTAGCAGTATACCCGAAGTAAGGTAAATTACAAATAGAACATTCTATAAAATATACTCCACATTTTTTCCTTGTATTATTGTCGACTATCATTTTATATGAAGTCGATTCATATCTAAAATTTACAGAGATATTATGCTCCTTAAAAATAAGGGAGAACAAAAAAATGATTGGCTTCTCCATTTTCATACTATTCCTTAAAAATGAACTTGCAAATATAGTTTAAAAGTGCTTGGTTTATCTTTTCATTTTCCTGTGGAGTAATTTTCATATTATTGCTTTTCTCACCTACCACTTTGTGAGTTTTTTCATTATATATATATGAGAAACTCACATATTAGCGTGTAAGTAGAGCAATAAATGCAAAAATTCCCACAGGAAAATGAAAGTCGGATTCCAAGTACTGTCAAACTTGTGTTTTTTTGCATATATATATATATATATATATATATATATTAAAAAATAAACAATAATTGCGTTGTTAATGTGATCAGGTAGGTCTAATTGTAAGAATTCCTTTATCCACTAGAAGCGTCTCCTATATTCCCTCAATCCTCTTCAGGAGTGCTATTGATACTATGGGCAACCATCCATTTCTCTAACAAGAGAAATTTCAAGAAACCTTTTGTAGGAGTTGGCGTTTACTTTAGCAGAAAACGACAATGTAGTTATTTTTGCGGCTCTTTCCCCATCTAATTTTCCTTTCTATTGGATTAAGGAATTTCTACTATTATTATTATTATCATTTTCTTCGCTTAATCAAGTGGGAATGGTTTTAGTGCATTGAGAACTGATATATTTTCCCCTTAGAGCAATCAGAATGTGTCTTATAGAATGGTATGATATTGTTCAGTTGTCTCTTCTTTCATTTAACTTTCTCAATTGTAAACATCTTACAATGGTAGCAATTTATTCTTTGATCTGTTTATCTCACCCAAGTAATATCTATAGCGAATTACATTCATATCCTGTTCCTGTTTAATGACTGTCTATGAAATTTTCGCAAGGACGGTAGCATATGTGATAGGCCAACGTCTTGTTCTAACCACAATAATTTCATCTGAAATATACGTGGTAGGCCCTGCTAGCTATAGCACAGCTATTGAGCCTATGTGTTGAAACACTCCCTTTACCACAATAATAGGTAAATAACAGTGTAATTTCTTTATCTACATATGGTGATTTTGAAGCATGCTTTACATATCGGAATGCACTGTAAGTTCTCAACCTGATACAGGACTGTAACTTGGAAACTAGAGCTAATGAACAGTTTTAAACATCGTTTTTGGTGTAAGTAACCCAGAATTACCCAAGATCAACTTAATTTGATTTAGAAGTATTTTGCCTGTAATATATCCGAAGGTTTTTATATCTATCTCTATGAATATTTCTTTAACTCAGCCGAAATTGAAGTTTATGTTTTATTTTAAATTTGGTTGTATTTTCTTCTCAATCCTCATATGTGTACAACTTTTGCGACAAAACTTATTAATATTAATTTGTGTTATAAGATTAATATATGGTGAATACTTGCTTTAACTTTTAATTGACAATTAAAGCATACTTTAACGAAGTTCTTGGAATCTTAACGTAAATTTGATGTTTAATATTTAACCATAGTTTGATTTGTTTGAAAAGTGAGGAAGATTAGTTTGAGTGGAAGGTTAGAAAATGAAAGGAATATTACTGCAAAAGTGTGAGAATATTTCATTTCACAAAAAGTTCGAACGATGGTGAGAGTCCTTCCATTAATTTGATATTATCTTAAATTTTACAATCAAGGTTATGGGGTCGATACCTACAGCTCTGTGTCCTCTTTTTTTTCTTTCCCATAACGTCTCTTTTTTACGAATCTCTTTTTCGATTATTTACTAGCTAATTTTGAGAATGAATCCATCGCAAATTAAGCTAATTTTAGAAAAAGACTCTCTTTACCTTTTGTACTAATTATTTTACTTCAGCCGACCGTAGTAAATTACAGAATAAACAATAATTTAACTAAGTAATACTGTCTAATAAAATAAGGCAACGACTACTTAAACTTAAAATAAACCACTTATTTGCCTCGTATTTTACATTGTAGGTTTTTATAATTTTTTAGGCAAGATGTGTTAATTAATTAAATGCGTGTTTCTTTGTGACATAAATTATGATTTTCGCATCTCCTCATGTTATGTGCTCGATTACGAATTAAAATCTTAAGCCGATTTGGAACGTCAAATTCATCTATAAAATTTGTCATTTTGTCTAGAGCAATGTTATTTTTTGAATAATACTCACAATTTTATACTCATTGAGAATATCTTCTTTATAGGGGTCACATTAAATATTATATGCTGGCCTCATAAAATATAAAATAAATATGTCAAATGGATTGAAATATTCAGTTAACAAATTTTACTTTATTTTATTCGTCTTAGAACAATACTTTTTTTAAAACTATAAATTATGTGGAATATTTCTGTATGAAAGACCATTTGAAAAAAAGACTGAAAAATACTCATAAAAATGATTTATTTTATATTTTTCTCTTTGTTCATAAAAACAAACATAATGTTTTTGAAGGATTTAATGTGACTACCGTCAGATTTATTGTGTTGACAGACTCTTAGGAAGTTTTCGGATATTTTCCAGCTTTGTTTTTCTTCCGATTCCTTTGTCCTTTTCAGGCTTATTCTCGTAGTTGTTTATTACTCGGAATAACTAAATATATTTAACATTAGTTTACAGTTAGATAGTATTAAATTTAGCTCGTTTTGTGGACATATTCTTTAGTAAATGACTAACTTAAATAAGTAATTTTTCTTTGATAGAAAGTAATGTTAAAAGCAAACTCTTTCAAATGATACCTTTAAATGAAAGTCATACCAACTATGGAATAAAACTACATTAGAAAAAAAAGGAAAATAAACGCATCATATTCATATAAGAAATATAGTTACAGATAAGAATATTAGAAATATTTTTTTCAATAATATATATAACTAACAGTTAGAGCAGAAAGAATAATTGTGAAATGTAAAAACAAAAAAAAGCACTTTGTTCTAGAAAATTTATGAGCAAACTGTAAATTAATATATAGATCGGTGTTTCATTATCAAAAGCCTTAACGCAAAAGAATTGTAAATATATTTCTGTATTAATACTATTTTTTTAATGCTTTTCTTTCTTTTGCTTTCAGAGACTGTATTTCATTAATGCTTATTATCTAGCTATCTATTTTAAACTGTGTCACCATTACGCCTGTAATTTGTTGATTAGTCTGTCGGAAGTGGCTACCTTATATATTTCTTTTGACTCCATGGTGGAGTCAGTTACATATTTTCTCAGTCCGAAAGCTATTTTCTCTCTCTTGCTAAATTGGCCAAAACGGATTTATAAATAGTGCGGTTTCTATACCCATTAATAGAATATGTGTAATATTTACCAAACAGATCGTGATTCTGACCAACGCTGGCAAATATTACCTCTCTTCTGGTTTGCCTGTGTGCTTCAGCTGAGTATTGGAAATCGTTTATGTCAAAGTCCGCACCGAGAACCGTAATTCGTGATCGAAAAGCAATTCATAGACGAGGTTTTTCTTATCGAAGAAACTACCTTTCGATATGGCTTTTTTCCCGTAAGTGAGGGGAGTTCCCCCTAGGCAAAAGATTAGAGTGTTCCAATCCCCGTAATTAGCTTTTGAGAGGAAGGCCAATCTGGAGAGCCAAACGGAAATGGGGCAATTCCTATGTTCTCAACTTGTTTTTTTGAGAGATAGGACGAGATAGGAATATAAATTTCCCCTCATCAGATCGCCAGTCAAATTAGACGCATCCATCGCAGCACAAACAAATAGATTCCCCTCCCCTATTTGCTGAGGTAAAATATAATTTTACATGATGTAGTGGGGTGAGGGGTTGAGATCTACACAAACATGGAAGAGAGATTGATCGATTGCTGTACTAATAAAAGAATAAATGAACGTTTTATACGTAAATGAAAAAGTAAGACACCAAGAGAATATATAAAAAAAACATTTGGGATCATAATCGGTGTGGAGAAACCCTTAAATCATTGAAATCTTCACGAAGGAAGTAACACACTCACTGTTCTCAAAAGGTCCTTTATTAAATGATTTGCCAAGCCGATCAAGATTCACATACCTAAGCATGCGGCTCGTGGCCAGTAACTAGTTTCAAGATGGCTTCAAATTAATATGGCAATTCTGGTCAAATAATGATCAGCGTTTTATCAGAAGTTGACATATCATTCTTAATTCGGTTTCAGTGGAAGCCAACCTTTTTTCTCGCTTGTCAGTTCATCCTTAAGTAATTGGAAGTTTTAACTATCTAGTATCACAGTTTTCTCATTCTAGCGATATATTTGAATATATCTATATACACACGCACATATATATATATATATATATATATATATATATATATATATATATAACAAGAAAAATCTGCAGGACTGAACAAACACCGGAACGCTAATTGAATTCGTTTGAGGGAACGATTTTTAAGAAGTGGAATTATAATGGGAAAGTGATCAACGGCAAAGGGAGAAAATGTTATTCAGATTTTTTTCCATGGCTGAAAAAGAACAATATATTATCATAATATAAAAAATATATATTTTCATTCCTAAATAATAGAAAACTAATTCAATAGAGACTTATTCACTCGTGAAGACCCACGAGCAGATGGAAAAGAAAGTTTATTTAGATCTGCAAGAGCTTTTTTTCGACACATCAGAACATCTTGGGTGATTCTATTTAAAGACGAGGAAATTACTCAATTTAGGAACCTACAATAATAAAAACGAACATAATATGTAATAACAACACTAAAAAGAAATAAACTTAGAGCACATTAAATAAAGCGAAAGAAGCGTTAGTGAAGTTAAAACATGCTAAACTATGAAACAGAAAAGAAGAACCGAATAAATAAATGATGGAAAAGAAATTACACATTACATTATGCAGATAGTGGTTTGTTGCCAGGAATAAAAATGTAAATGAAAAGAAGCATAAGATTAAATTGAAAAGTTGTAGAGTTATGAAATACGTATGGGAAATGATTAATCACACTTGTTTATTGTTGGTTTTGTTAAAATATATTTTCCATCATTCATTTATTCAGTTCTTTTCCTCTGTTTTAAAGTTTAGCATATTTTAACCTTAGTCACGTTTTTTTGGGCTACTTAATGCGCTCTAAGTTTATTTGTTTTTATTGTTGTTATTATTTATGTTTGTTTTTGTTATTGTACGTTGCTAAATTGGGTAATTTCTTTCACTTTAAATAGAATCACTGAAGATGTTCTGATGTGTGGAACGAAGGGTTTGACAAAGCTAACTGAATGTTATTTTCCATCAACTCGTGGATCTTCATTTTCCCTCTGACATATATATATATATATATATATATATATATATATAATTATTTAAAATAATGCAATTATAATTGGGACGTTTCAAAGGCAAGGTTGTGGCTAACTAAGATCTTCTCAAAGTCACGACAGGATATCGCATAAGCCAGTTTGATTTAGAAAGAAAACTAAGAAATAAAGTATATATTTTTTATAAAAATCAAAGCAAATGCACATTTTAACATACAAATTATATTAAGATATTCAAAGCAAAATGGCCTGAACGCCATTATAATAAAACTATAATCACAACAATCAAATAACTAACAATACAAGGAAATGAATGAAAGCGATAAACCTGACTACCAGGCATCTAGCATCTCTTTGAACTCCCCCACACTACTTTCTCGCTTTACCACTTTTATTTATTCTATCTACACACATACTCTTTTGTCCCCTAAAACAAATACGCACACTTAACATTAATTGTAGTTGTACAACATATGGAAGTTTTTGGCCTGTATCTCAGGCGGCTCGTCACTTTGTTCTCATTGGAGCTATTTACTTTTTTAAATATTCCCATGTTTTGTATCTTAGCATATTTATTATATGGAACAATTCTCTTTGTCTCCAATTGTATCTCTATTAGGCCAACTAATTGATGATAGACAAAATTTATTGATTTATTAATTACAATGTCTGGAGTCAGCTAGCGTTTGACTGATCCCCCTAACATGAAATAAGGATAATTGTTGAGTGTATTTATTATTTGGATACAAATAATCTTTATTTGTTTAACTTTATCTCTCTAATAGCACCTAATGCTAGAGTGGAGCAATTTATGATATTGTATGGTTATTATTTTGAATTATAGAGAGGAATTAGAGGCTAATTTATTTTCATGATTAGAGTTTTAATTTATCAATAAAGGAAGATTGGTCTTGTGAGATTTTTCCAAATACTTAGCGTTCCTGGATTTTAATTGAAGCTCTCTTTCTCAGGGTAAATATTCCTTTTTCAAAACCAGAACTTTCCTCAATAAGAGAATATTTAGAAAATCTAACCATCTGATTAATTCAGATTCTTTTTTCTCTCCTTTCTTCTGCTACAAATTTCTTAGACTTACAAATTCTCGAAGCACTAAAACACTTAAAGATTAAAACACTAAATCCTAATCTAAAGGATTACACTTGTTCTGTCATATACAGTTTAAAAATTTCATCCCCATTTTTTAAAAAATCAACCACCTCCCAACCCTAGTTTAGAAAGTTACTTCAAATTTTGTCGATGTTTAATTGTTTCAGACACCTCACAGATGAAGGTCATTCTCCGTTTTATTTACTCGTTTAAGACTTCTTGAATTAAAATTTTGTTAGAGTTCATAGGCTTCCAGTTGTTTCGTCATTAAACCGCAATCCAGAAGTAATTCTTTAACATATTTTCTCTTATATTTATGTGGTAATTAAAGTTCTTTTAATCCTGTAAATATTATTGCCACCAAACGCTGAAACACTTCAGTAGACTAAACAAGAACTAGTTCTTCATCTTGAAGGCGGAAGTTACGCTTCTTTTAAGTTACCCCGATGATGCATTGGACAAATCACTTTTAATTAAAGGCCAAATATGTTAACGCATTTTACTGAACTCTCGGCTCTTTTAGAGTTCATAGGCTTCCAGTTGTTTCGTCATTAAACCGCAATCCAGAAGTAATTCTTTAACATATTTTCTCTTATATTTATGTGGTAATTAAAGTTCTTTTAATCCTGTAAATATTATTGCCACCAAACGCTGAAACACTTCAGTAGACTAAACAAGAACTAGTTCTTCATCTTGAAGGCGGAAGTTACGCTTCTTTTAAGTTACCCCGATGATGCATTGGACAAATCACTTTTAATTAAAGGCCAAATATGTTAACGCATTTTACTGAACTCTCGGCTCTTTTAGAGTTCATAGGCTTCCAGTTGTTTCGTCATTAAACTGCAACCAGAAGTAATTCTTTAACATATTTTCTCTTATATTTATGTGGTAATTAAAGTTCTTTTAATCTTGTAAATATTATTGCCACCAAACGCTGAAACACTTCAGTAGACTAAACAAGAACTAGTTCTTCATCTTGAAGTCGGAGGTTACGCTTCTTTTAAGTTTCCCCGATGATGCATTGGACAAATCACTTTTAATGAAAGGCCAAATATGTTAACGCATTTTACTGAACTCTCGGCTCTTTTTCATAATTTCACTGAATGGTGGGTTCTCCGGAACTCCCACAGAATTATTTTCAGGCCGTTTTTACAGTAATTTAATGTATTTTATGGCAATTCAACCAACCCTGTTTTTAAATGTTAGCTAAGTGTGTATAGATTAAGTATTCCATCCTTTTTAGGTCGAGGTTGTGCGTCACTTGTCTCGTGGTGTTCATTTTATGAAATTGGTTTTTATGCTTTGATGTTGGCGTAAGTATGATATCTTCTTCCGGGATTAATTCAGGATTCTCTTAGCATTTGCTGCTTTTTTCGTTTAGGAAACTTCTATTTACTGCCCTATAGGGACCTTTGCATTGCATCTAATTTATTTCAATGCTTCTGCGGCCGCAACACTAAGGGACCTCTTAGACCACATTTGGAAAACTTAAGAGTTTCATTGTTGGGGTGGTTTTTAAGGCTATGGTTATCATACATAATATCCCCTGCCTGTAGTGACTTCGAAAAATTCATCCTCCTCATTTTGTGTCTTGGATATTTTAATATTAAATGCAAGAACTCTATTTCCATTTACTTTCTTGGCCATATCTTTTTCTCCAACGTTTATTTTGACGATATGGGGCAGGTTTGAGAATGTCTCAATTTTGGTAATTTTTACCATTCTTTACCTGTTTACAGTTCCTTTATTTCTTAGACCGTGTGGTTTCCGATGAGGGGTCTAATTACCGGTATAAAATACATGGTTGTGCCCGATAGGAGGGAGGGAGGGGAGTGTTGACTCCAGGTTTATTCTACTGAGCTTGGTTTTCTCGTTCAGTTACCCATTTAATTCTGACATCGTCAGTGTGGCATAGGCTACTTAGCCTCTCGCTAACTTCTTCTTTGTGCGGCTCCTTTTTTTAATGGAAAATAGAACAATTTGAGGGCAACTCCTTGAAATTAAATAACGATATGTAGAAGCCGATCTTTGCTTGTTCGGAGAAACTCCCCCATGGAGAATTAAATAATGGAATGCTATACACATATTAGTGTAGTAAATATAAGATACTGGCTAGATGCAAACATGAATAAGTACTTAGGTTTGAGAATCGATTTTTATAATATTAAATAATGCTTCAATCAATTCAGTTTCAACTTCAGTTTCATTATAGTTAATTTAATTACTTAATCAAAAATCTGCGTATGTTAATAACTAATGTTAATGTAACATAAAGATAAATTAAAAAAATCGTAAAATAGATGCCAATTGAAAAAAATAATATCGTTTCATTTATATTTCTTTTGAATACCTCGCGCTCTAATATATGTTTAAAAACAGTATGTTAATAATTTCTTTAAAATCTTTACCATTTGCTTTTCCTTTATTATTTTTTCCACGAATGAAATATTGATTTTGATGTTACTTCCGTAACTCTTTTGAAATCAATGAGGCTTTATACTACCTTATTTTTTCCGTTACTGCAAAGTATTCAATTTCTATCTTTCCTAAATCTACAGTAGTAATGATTTTAATGCCATTTCTGAATCCTTATTAAATTGTATTATTATTTGTATGTTATACATATAATTCGATTTCTATTTTATGTAGTAGTTACTTCTATTGCTGTTATAGATTTTAAATTTTAGGATCTAAAGGTGAGCCTTGAAGCGTCACGTAAATAAATGCTCACAAATTCATGGTGTCTGGACTTTTCGTAGCAATCAACTATGGTTGCCCAGAAAGTCCTAATTCACTTAGGAAGAGGAAAAAAAAGGAGAAAAAACAGAGTTTTACGGAAAAACACCAACATTTATTCTTCAAAATAAAGTCCATCATTCTCTACGATCTTTTTCCAGCGATCAGCCAGCATCCGAATCTGTCCCAGATACCAGTCAACTGGCTTTGGATAAAAACCTGTAAACTTGGTTCCTTCACTCCCTTAAAATTGTTGAATCTCTAGTCAAGGAGAAAGTGTGTAATTGAGTGCACTACACCATGATCACTCGAACAGCATCGGAATGGTGGATGTGGAAGAATTTCAATACCGTCCATCTGTTTGAACGAACTTCAAATTTATCAACCTGGCAGTGTGTGGCCTCGCATTATCTTGCTCAAACAAAGCCTGACCTCGAAAAGCCATAGCAGAATATTCCTTCTTTAGCTTGTTATACACGCCGTCTAGCTGCTGGCAATAAAGTTTAGCGTTAATTGCGCAACCATATGGAAAAGGCTCGGAATACAGTACTACTTGGAAATTCCACCAGACATGATCTTCTTGTCAACCCGATTCCATTGTGGAACGAATGCCGTTTGTTCACCACGTGGAACCCATTTCGTCTCCCGAACTTGATCACCAAATACACCTACTTTTTATCTGATGTGAAAATTCGCCTTTAGAATCAGTCGTTCATTGGGTTATTGAGAAGTTGGCCGCAAGTGTCTACTCTACCAGCAGCTTGGGTTCGGTGAGGTCAATGGATCCAATCGGGACTTTATCAACTTTCGCAAATTCACTGCTGGTTGCAGAAAATTGAACTTTCAATGCTGCCACTAAAGCCTCGTTGTCAAAGTTTGATGGTCAGCCGAAATATTTTTAATCGTCAAAGAGAAAGTCCCTGAATTGAAACGTCTATACTACCTCTAGACATTTGCCTGACTAACAAAGTCTTTCTTTCAGTCTAGCAAATTTCCTTCACAATCACTCCTGTAGATGGTTTTCGCTTGTAACAGTAGCGAATCAAAACTCTAATTAAACTTTATTCCAAAATCATTTCTGTCAGTTAGGGCTTAGACAAAGAGAAATAAACTGTGCAGGAGCAACAAAAACAGCAGCGTAGCAAAGGTTAGTGCTCGAATGAATAAGTTTAACCTAACCTAATGAGGTCGAATGAGTAAGGCTAATCTAACCTAATGTTGGTGTTGCTGGATAAAATTTCGTTGTTTTCTTCATCTAAAAATCACATTAGACATGTTATATTCTATGAGTTTTATAAAGTCATAAATACACATACAGCGATAAAATGCATTCAAGACACTTATGGAGATGATGTAGTAAATGTAAGGAGTTGCAGGAGCTGCTTTTCCAGTTTTCCAAGGGAGGATTTCTGTCTAAAGGATGGACCAAAAGCACATCATCCAAAAGAAGTTGATTCCAAAGGGTTTAGTGATGTTGTTAAAGAAAGTCCTGCTATAACATCATCGAAACTCAAGAGGAAACTTTACGCAACCAATACCACAGTCATACTTCAAATGAAAAGAATTGGAAAAGTTGCAGTGATTCGAAAATAGGTCCCACATGAAGTCTCTAAAGCGCATCTGCAACAGCGTGTTCCTCAGTGTAAGTCAATGCTTTCACAATATGTTATGGCGCCATTTTTAGGCTGAATTGTTACGCTGGATGAAAAAACGATCCTTTATGATGACCGTAAACGGCGCCTTTTGTGAATAAGTTGAGGAACCAGGAATTCGCATCAACCCAGAGGAGGAATTCATTCAAAAAATTCCTTGTTGAGTGTATGATGGGAGATTGAATGAATTATCTATTACGAACTGTTAGTCAACAATCAAACTATTGATGCTAATACATACTGCAATAAAGTTCTTCGTGGGACAGACATTATGGGGCTAAGGCGGCCATATTTTGTAAACAGAAGGGGTGTCAGCCTCAATTACGATAATACCTGTCATCACAGAAGTCGAATGACCAAAGATCTTTTGGAGGAGCTTCATTAGGGAATAGAGCTCATCCGCCATATTCTGTTAAACTTGCTCTTTCTGAGAATACCTTGTTTAGTGGATAAGAGAACAATTTGGATGGTCTTAGGTTAACAACAAGAGGAGAGGTTTCAAACGATCAGAATTCATATTTTTCATCAAAATCTAAAGAATTTTACAAGCCTGGCAATTATAAGTTTCTTGACAGATGAAATGAAGTTTTAGGAAGCAATAAAAGTTAGGTTTAGGATTAAATATTTCTATAGTGATAAGATTTTTAATTTTTAATATCTAACCTAAAATCGGACATTAATTTCCTTCAAACCAAATAAATTGTGCGGTGTTAAAAATTTGTAATTGATAGATATTAAAGCAACAGAACGATATTTATAAAGGTCAGAACGCTGAATTATCTTGGAAGATTAGATGTATCAACATATGTTTTTAAAGAGATGTAAAATTTGTTTTTCCAACAGAAATGTAATCGACGACCAAGCACAGCTGAGAGTTAAGAATTACACTAGTTTATTATATATATTTATATATATATATAAGAGAGAGAAATTGGACGTGAATTGCCCTCATAAAATTGATGTCCATTATACTGTAAAACAACAAATTCAAATTCTTATATATATTTTAGATCTGCAACGATAAATGCATAAATTAGTAGTTTTGTCGCACGTTCTTATAGCATACAAATTTGCAGTCTTTGTTTCATTTAAGCTGAACTTAAATTTATTTTCAGTACATTTATTGAATTTATTTATCGGCTAATGTTTATTGAAATATCTCATTCTACAGCAACTTCTAATAATAAAAGATTTTCCGGCAAAAGAAAAATATAAATATGGCTTTTAAATATAATTAGACGATAAAATATTTTTTTAAAATAGGATACAAAATGATGAACTGTCCAAAGTTATTTAACCCAACGTGAAAATTGTCCAAAATAATAATTAGCGGAAAGTAAGAATTTTACTAGAGGAGTGTACAAACATTGGGGGGGGGGGGAATTTAGGCTCGAGAGAATTTCCCTCACTTCAGCATCTGTAACAAAGGAATAGCTGTTAACAATGCCAAGATTCTATACAAATCTACTAAGTGTTATAAAACACATAAAATAGAATCTATATTATTTAATGAATTACAGTCGACCCCCATATTCGCGGGGGATTGGGACCACGAACCCCCGTGAATGTTGAAAAACCGCTCCACATATTAATTCAAGAAGTTATGTTTTGTAATGTTCATACACATACAGTACGAAATAAAGTATCAGAACACATTAAATTATTTTATCGTATAATGTTTACTCACCTGGAGATAGTTTTTTTTGATTGAAGAATGATGATTAATGACTGATGATTGTAGATGATGTTACCTGTGCAATTCAATGATGACGAGGACAAGATGATGATATAACTGCACAGGGAAGCTGAGGAGATTACAATTTATCCTCAGAATACTGCTCAGTAAACACTGGAGGGGAAAAGGTTACTACAGAGGTGGAGGGCGTAGTTTCGGGTGTGGTTAGGGGTTCAGGCTTTTTACTTGGGGTGAAGAACACTGTAATGGGTAATTAAGATCGTTGCATTTTCATGTTCTTTAGCATGTCCCAGTAAGGGTCCAAAGCAAGATCGAGGCTATTTTGTGGCTTCATGGAACGAACCATTTGAGGGTCCCATAATTCCAAATCTGCCTGAACACTTTTAATTCTTCTCTGAAGATCGAGAAATAAAACACGCAAAATTACGACAAATACACAAATCACCGCTCACACACGTGGGACACAAGCGTACTGAATGGAGCGCGGGAAGTCGGTACATATAATGTACATACTATAGTCGAGCGAGTGAGATCTGAACGTTTTACGACTATTTACGTAGGTTTCCGTGGATGTCTGGAAATGGCGCAAATTTTGAATTTTAAGGCCCCCCCAAATTTTTCTTCCGATAGTTGAAGGCACAGATAACGAACAGCGAATAGCCTAGGGTCGACTGTACTAAATTTATTAGGTTTTCCCCAAAAGTATGCCACAATTTATCATGTTTAACATTACTTTCTGCATACATATCAACCAATTCTGAAGTTATTTATATTTAAATGAGGATTTATTCATTAATTTAATAAGCAATATTATTTTCAATACCATCTAACCCAAGCATGATCTTTTTGCTAACTAGTGAATACCAAGTTTTTGAAAATCGTTTGACGTTACTTTAAAAAAGTTCTTTATGGTTGTTTCAGCCTCTTCGCCCTCACCTTGTTTCTCTTCAGGTGATTTGCTTAATTCATAAAACGATAGTAGTATGATGGTTCTTATTCGGTTGATTATGGAATATGACTTATTGTTAAGCTTTTGTGTTATTCCTAGCAATATGATGTCGCGCGTTTCCTTGATGAAAGAACACTCTGTTTCTATTGATTGATGCTAGCCTTTGTTGCCTTAAATGCTGAAGGTAAACGGTTCAACTGAGCACAGAAAATCTCTTTGGTGATCATTTGATTTGGGTAAAGAAGTTCTAAAAGAATGATGCCTTTTATATCCAATCAAACGCTCAAGAGTTTCTTACGTAGATAAGATCTGATTCGGCTGTGATTTTGTTTTTATCAGAGGACTAATCCACTGTATAGTTATTTAAAATTACTATAAAACAATGAATAACCTTTTAGTGTACCTTTGACAGGTCGCGAAGAATCCATTGCCCAAATCATGAAAATGTGAATATCTTATTAAAATGACGATGCACTTTAGTTTTCAACCGATTCTTCAAATGTTTCAATTGGATTTTTTTCCTAAGTTTTTTTTTAAAGTTCTTGATCCAATTCCATTTGTCGTTCTGCTCTTGAGACTATCGTTTTACGAGCAAAAATTCTAAAACCATCTCCAGCTGTTAACTTGTACCTACTCTAGTATAAGAACAAACCTGCATTTGAATATTTCTAGCCTTAAAATAATGCTAAACATGGAAAAAAATGTCATTTTAAATACGAACAAGGAAATATTATTAAAATCGGCGAGATAAATATTGAAAAAATCTATCAATTAAAAATTGCCAAAAACATAATAGAGAGACAATTAAAATATGAAACACATTTGAATTAAAAGCGAACAAATAAACTTGAAAATTAGTAGCTAAATTAGTGTTAAAAATAGAGCATTAATGATTGATTTCTAAATATACATAACTAATGGGCTGTTAAAATATACATGAATTAAAAAATATGAAACCATTTCTAAAAATTGTATAATAATCATAATTAATCTAGATAAAATCGAAACAGAAACTGATACTTTTCTGTAAGTCGTCGAAAACAATTGATCAGGAACTCAATTTTAACAAACTGGGTGTTTTTATAATGGAAATGGGTTGTTTAAAATTATTTAACTTAATAGATAAAGACTTAGTCTTTCACTGAAGAGTGCTTCGAGAATTTTCAGGTCTAAATAATAGTAGGAAGATAGGACATAAAAATAGTTAATAGAATAGTTATAGTTTTTCTGAATGTTCTATTATTGAGAAAAGTTTTTTTTTTAAATTGGAATGGTACTAAAGAATTGGGTTCTGAATTTGGTTGTTGTTGATTTTCTATAAAATAAAGTATAAACGTTGCCAGTTTCCATTCCCTTTGAAAATCTAATATTAGGATGGTTTCTTAATAAAGTTTTAAAATAATGGCGCATGACATTTGTGGTTGAAGATAAGGCAACATACATTCAAATACCTAAACAATTCTTCAACGATATGTGGCATAAAAGTCTCTTTCCAAAGGATAACATAAAGAATAGCAAATTGCCTAACTAATAGGCTGTAAATATGTCTTTATTAAAAGTTAATATAGTTTCACCTACTCCTAGCTTCAAATGTTTTTAAAATAGAGAATTAGTGATATAAAAAATAACCATTTTGTTTTCATAGAGAGAATCTGTGATTATATTGCACACTTTGCGATGAAGTACATTAGTGAAGAGAGATTCAATGAGACTTGATACAATAAAAAATCCTTAAGATTAAGTTGAATCAAATACTAGAGTCAAACTCAAAAGAAACTTTAGTGTAGAAGGACAATTATAAGAACTAAGAGTATTTATCGCCGATTAAACTTTTAATTCTAGCTTTAGTGGATACTATATTATTTTTATTAAAGTTCTTTGTCTTTTTTTGGTGAATTTTTCTTTATTAACTTTTTAGGAATGTTCCAGAAAGCGACAGATAAAGGAGTCTACAGGAAATTCATTCTACTCTACAGAATAAAACAAACTAGGCATAGGTAAAACATTAATTCACCCAAGCTACTGATTGACGCTTTTCTACAATATATTATGAAAAGATTATCTATAAAGCTATTAAGGCACTTACATAAAAAAGAAACAGAAAAAAACTCAAGAATTCTTTTGTTTTTTATTCTGAATAAAAACGCAACAAAAATCGAGAATGAAGAATAACTACTAAGAAAAATAATAATAGAACATATTTGAACTAAAAGCGATAATAAACGAATTAAGGGAGAGTGTTATTCTAAATAAATAATTTTAGCAAGTAAATTTACAACATTTTAAGGGTTGAAAATGAGCGTGCCGTGGCATACTCATTTTCACGTCTTTAAAAACGCTTTACATCAAGTAAAAATCAAGACCATCTTCACAGGATCTCAAAAACGAGAGCTGTAAAAGACGTCATGAAAAATACTACATTACTTTACAAATCCCAAAATGAACAAAATGAAACTTGCAAAAGCAATTTTGATTTAAGTATAATAAATCAGACGACATAAAAAGAAAATACGCACAAACTATACATCACATAATTTTACATTTATGATGGTTCCCCCCTCCACTACCCCTTGTTATTTTACCTATAGAAAACGATTTGGTATCTATTAATTTAGGTTTCCTGAAAGATCTCAAATTGCCCTTGATAGAGCGTTGGAATAAGAATAAAATCCATTAAATAAGAAATAATAATCGCCTTCTCGTTTAAAAAATAATCAAAAAGAAATTAAATGCTAAAAAGTTATTTCGTTAATTGGAAGTAGAATCTGAAAATTATAATAAATAACTTTTATAAGAGAACCAGGCAATCGCTTCGCTCCTAAGATTAAAATTTAAAATCTAAAAAAAGCAGCCATGGTTAAATTTTTATCAATTTTTCTAAACTTCGCCAATTATTATAATTTTAAAAAGTAACGCTAAACTAAATTTTCTGAACTTCGCCAATTATAATAATTTTAAAAAGGAACTCTTAACTAAATTTTTTGAACTTCGCTACTTATAATAATTTTAAAAAGGAACTCGAAACTAAATTTTGCCCCTTTCAAAACATCACGTTGCTAAAATATAGTTATAGAAGAAGACATATAAAATAAATTTTCTGAACTTCGCCATTTGTAATTCTTTTAATTTTAAAAAAATTCACAAAATTTCGATACTTATACAGTTGCCGCAACCGTGTCTGGACCCTCGCTATTTTATGTTATCCATAACCCTATATTTTAAGAACGAGATTTTTTGAAGGTTTGAATAAGATTTTTTCTTTTAGTTCGGTTGTCACTTAAGTATAGTGAAATTTGTTATCCAAGTTTTTTCTAATAATTCCTTTATAAAAAGAAGAAAAAGAAGAAGAAGAAGAAGAAAAAGAAGAAAAAGAAGAAGAAGAAGAAAAGGATGTTCAGGGTGTTAAAATAAAGAGTCTATAAAGAGGATTAAAAAAGGCGGTTAAGATTAGCAAATAAGGCCGTAGGCTATACCCGCAGGGGTGCCTGTGTAACCAAGCTCTTCCTGTTAAGGAAGAAAACAGCGGCTTGTTTTTATATTACTTACCTCCATTAGGTTAAGTTAATATAATTAAAAACAATTTTGGTGATACTTTTAATAATTTATGATCTCCTCCCTGGCCTTGATGACATTCTGCATCCTTTTGGGCATACTTGCAACAAGATTTTTCAAGTAAGTCAAGTCCATGTTGGTGCACCACACTTTCTTGATGACCTACTGAAGGTCCTGCACTGATGACACATTGGCCCCATTAACCTTGTCTTTGATGACTTTCCATGCGTTTTCAAAGTAGTTGAGATTGAAACTGTTCCCATTCCACTCCAACACATTGATACGCTTTCTCTGTAGCGATTGCTCGATCAAATTAGCCTTGTGACAAGGAGCTGAATCATGCATAAAGATGGATGTTCCATGAAGTTCCATATGATTAAATAGATGACCTTCCAAAACTTCCTTGTAGCGCTGAGCATTCATGGTCACATTCTTGGGCAGGAAATATAAACCACCTCTTCCTAACTTGGCACTGAAACAATCCCAAACCTTAACTGAGGGGCTGTGTTTTACAGTCTTCACTGTGTATTGGGGGCTGTACCTGTTTGACCCAACTGGCCTCTTCACCTTTAATCTGTGTGACCTTATGACCTGAAATGGGCTTTCATTTGCCACATGACCTCTGACCACTGTTCCACTGTCCAGCTCTTGTACATCTTTGCAAAATGAAGCCTCTTCTTCCTCATGCGGTCATTCAACAGCGGTTTGAGTGCAGCAGTACGGCTGGGGAGTTTCAAATCTTTCAGAAGACGATGCTGTACGGTTCGTTCCGAGATATTTTGGACGAGGTTAGGGTACATTTCTTTGAGTTGTCTGGCTGTTATCCTAGGGTTATTTATAACAGCCTTCTTTAGCAAGCGATCTGTCCCCGGTGTAGTCTTTTTCTCTGGTCCCTGGCGTTTTTTATGTTGGGGTATGGTGTTTGGGGGAAGCCTGACGGGCAGCAGAGAGGAGCGCCATTACGGTAGATTTTGCCCGCCCAGTTCGCAGACATATTTCACTTATCTTAACATTTTCTTCCCTCAGAGTGAGAATATGGACCTTTTCCTCATTTGTGAGAAAAATGGAACCCATGGTTGGAGTGCTAGTTAAAAAATATATGATCAGCTAAATATCTTCAAGAAATCACCAAAATGAAAGTACTAACATCGCAAAAAATGAGCATCCCCTCACGACCAAGTCTGGGCGCGTACTGAATAATATAGCGGAGTCAATGCCCATATATACCTAAAAGACGTTGCCAGAAATTGCAAAAAAACATTAATCAATTATAGCATTTTCCCCTCAATGATTATTGGACCTATATCAATGCATATAATATGACCAAAGGTCTAGACTTCCGTTGCGGCGACTGTATTGATTTCTGAACTTCACATTTTATTTTTTAAAATTATAAAAAAATGATTAGAAATAACCTTGATAAAAAAACATGTCATTTGTCCACTGAGGAAAACCCCCCATTTATTCATTTTTCCCCTATTTTCAAAAATCCCGTTATACAATGATAGAGTGAGTGAGTGATGATGATGATTAAAAACAATTAAGAAGTTATTAAAAAAAACTCCAATTTGCCTGAGTAAGAGATATTGCTTTAACATGTTTCGTTTCGTTTAGGTTCGCCAACCTTCCCTTATCCATGAGATACCCGAGCGGATAATGAAATGGACATAAAAGTCAGTATGACAATCGAGGGCGAACCAAACGATACCAGAGGCCGGTCCTCTTTCGGGGGAGAGGTTCCAGGAAGTATTGTGTTATGACACCAATCGGCCTTCAGGTGGAACCTTCGTCGCCCCAGGGCAAAGGGACCAGTTCTGCGTCAGGGTGTGTGGATATATATATACCCATCGACAGGATTTCTTGGAACAAGGAGTGTGTGTGTGATGAGAACTGTAAGATGTACCCACCCGAATACATGAGTGAGCAAAGCAGGTCAAACCAATTGGTAACCAGATCTCTACGTACGCTGAGGTTTGTGTCCGCTGATCCGGGATCGAACCCGGTATTGCGACGTTGGGAGACCAACGCTGTATCCACTCGGCTAGCAAGAGCTCTAACATATGTTTAAATATGGTGAATGAACCAAGTTGCTTAAGAGAGATGGAGAGTTCGGCCTAGGTGCAGTATATGGAGGAAACATAACCCTTTAATTTAGTAAATTTACAAGGCACAAAATTTAAAGTGAAGGAGAAACAAGTTGCTTAAAAATGTAGGGAAAGAGTACAATGAACTAGTCCTTTATAAGTGGGTTAAGTGTTTTAGACTCAAATTTTAAAGAATTTGATTGCGGTCTAAAAATTTCTGAGAGTGTTAAAGAAAACTAATTGGGTGGAATTTAGGTGGCTGTGTGGAAATGGAAAACAACTGTTTCTCACTGTGCTTCGAAGAAAGTTATGTAGTTTATTTGAATATGTAGAACTTAAAAAAAACGATGGTGTTGCAAAAGTGATTAGGAAAAAGTAAATGAATTGTGAAAATGTGAATTTTTTCTGCAAACGAAGAAGATGAAAAATTGTTTTTAAATAGGTAAAAGTCTGAAACAAGCTGGTAAGGAACAATAAAAAACTCTACCGTATTTATATCTCCTATTTTATTATTGCTATTTTTAACCAATAAATTAGGATTTAGTAATTATTATTTAAAAAATAATAAGAATAATTCAAGGCTGCTAAATTAATTTTTAGCCCAAGAGATTCCATTACATTGAATGTACCTATATTAGTCGTTGACCCTATTTTAATATCAGTCTACGATAATATAATGCTCTGTTTATAAAATAATTTTAAAAAGAAATATCATCTTTAGAGTCAGAAATATGTCGTTTATTATTATTTTTATTTCGACAGCTTCTTTGTTTTGAACGTGAATTTGAATCAGTATCTATCGCTAATCCATACTTCTTATTCCTTATTGAGGACGTGTTCCTGATATGTCTTTAACCTCTCCATCTGAACTTGATCTTACATAACTCTTTAAGATTGATATTTAGTCGCGTGCAACTCTATATATTACTATGTCGACGGTCTCTTCATCCATCGGTCCTCGTTTTGCTTTTATTTTGTAACAACATTGTAAATATTATGCAGATTCTAACGAAATTTGAAACCCTTATGTTGTTTTGCATTCGATTTCAAATAATATAATTCCAAAGGCCCTTCCTAGTATAGCCCGGAAGTATTTATTTTTTTCTATAGCTATAACATCATAAATATCGGGTGGATTGTAACGAAATTTGAAACCCTTATGTTGTTTTACATTTTATTTCGAATGATATAATTTTCAAGATCCTCCCAAGTTTAGTCCAGGAATTATTTAACGTTTTGAAGCTAGTAAGGTAAAAAATCAGAATAAGTGAAAACGTGCGACTTTGGTCAGCAGACTTTGTTTCTTAGAAGTATTACAATTTCTAACTTCTTTTTTCTGATATTATCGTGCTTCTTATTGGCTTTGTCTTCCAATGGGCGCATCTTCCGTTAGTCATATAGGAGTTGAAGTTCAAAAATTCATTCTGAGATAGTAGGTCATGCAATGACAGTATGTTCTCATTGTCAGTATGTTCTTTTCATTCATCTTTCTGAAAGATTCCACATCACGTAACAACAACAAGAATTTGAGTTGCAGTAATTACGCCTGACTTTGATTTTTTCAAAATACAAAGCCGGTAATGCAGAAACTATGAGCTAAAATCTTTCCTGTTACTAATCAATGCTTTCATGACCTACTCCGTCAAACGCGCTTGAGATGGAGTGGGCGAAAAATGATTTTTAGCTTTTGTCGATTGGGTGATTCGCAATGTTTGGTATGTCTGCTTCCAGAGTTTAGCGGATAAATCATCTATTATGGTTCCAGTGTTTGGCTCGAGCTCGAGTGTTGCACATTTAAAAATATTATTTGAAATTAGGGAAATCGTTCTGATGGCCATAGAGGAAGTTGACCATTTTTATATCTACATGAATGATCCAGTTTGCTCTTGATATTTGAGTAAATCAATGAATTATTTGATGTCACCATGGGTTTCTCGCAATTGCACCCAGTGTCCAACAGGGACTACACTAAAAACACAGCCATTATGCAGGAGAGCCCATTTCTTGTCTCGGTCATCAAAGCTAAATCAAAGTAGGGGTTATTGGCACGGCCCACAAACCTTGTTACTTTACATCTTTGGCGAAAAAGTGCTTAGCATCCACAAACGACAGAATACTTTAGAAATATTAATGAATTAATTTCTACTTAAAGAAATCCTCATTGAATATTAAACAAAATATGAATAGGATTAATTTCAGAAAAATAATAAATTTCATTTAGCTTTAAACCTAGAGCATATATACAAAATCTCAGTTTAGATTGTAAATCAGCTTTAAAAAACTAATTACAATCATTTAATAAATCACATACCCCCCAAAAAAATGACTAAAAAAATTTTCTAATGTTATTGATGAATTCTAGTTCTATTTAAAATTCGGGACGAATGAAAAGAGAAAGAAATGGCAATTAAAACAAAGCATCAAGCGAATGACACAATAATTCAAAATATATATTAAAAACACTGAAAGTGGGTTGTTAGTATTTAAATTAAATAATTTTTTTATAGGATCATCAAATAAGAATTTTCGCGTGCAAATATTAGAAAGTGGGTAATCTGGAGGCATAAAAATGAAATTAGTGGAATTTGAATTATTATTATGATTATTAATGGGTGAACAATAGATTATTGTTTAAAAATAGTGATAACAAAATAGGGCGTTAATACGATTGACTGTTTCGATTGTTCTTCAACAATTTTTCGCAGGCTCTTGACACTTTAAATCCAATTTCTAATATTTTTCGCTTTCAGGAATAATTTACATTATACACTAAAAATCACCTTTGAAAAAAAACACCAGGAGTTATTTTAGATTTCTCTATTTAATTGAACCAAATATCTTTTTTTAAAAACAAGGACATTGCTTGCTTTTGCATACCCACCCAATTTAAACCAAATTACTTTCTATTATCTCCCTTGTAAATGTTTATACTGCAATCAAATTATATAAAATTATCGACTTCCACACTTAATCGATCTCAAAACAGCCCTCCAGTGTCTTTCTTTGCACACATGCTTATGTAACTCGGTTTTAATTGTTACACGAATTATTATGAACAAACTGATACATCTTTAGCAGAATTTTAAATCAATATAAATACAAGAAGAGTGGCTTCGCCAGTCTTCCTCATAAGGGAGAAGTTGCGGTTCTCAGGCCTACTTTTGGTTGCTTATCCGGCTCAGGCAACGGGCTCTTAGTTTAAAAAATATTAAAAGGTTTCCAGTACATATCATTATCATCACCACCACTAACTCTATAGTTGTATAACGGGATTTTTGAAGATAGGTGGAAAATTAATAAAGGGTTTTGGTGCTTGGTGGACGAATGACTAATTTTTTTATCAAAGTTATTTATAATAATTCCTTTATAATATCAAAAAACAAAATGGCGGAGTTCACAAATAAATATATGTAAGTATCGAAATTTTATGAATTTTTTAAAACCCAAAGAATTACAAATGGTGAAGTTCTGGAATTTATTTTTATATATCTTCTATAACTATATTTTAGCGACGTGATATTTTGAAAGGGGGGAAATTTAGTCTATAGTTCATTTTTCAAATTATTATAATTAGCGAAGTTCAGAAAATTTATAAACATTTAACCATGGCTGCTTTTTTTTAGATTTTAAACTTCAATCTTAGTAGCGAAGCCATTGCCTGGTCTCCCAATAATTTACTCTTGGTCTATTTTATTTCAGATGAATGCTTATTTTCTCTGTCTAAAGGAGAGAAAAATAACTTTTATCGAGTTTCTCTTGAAATCCGCCAAAAAAACAATCCACAGGCCTTTTTTTTCCGAGCTAAATTTGCTGAAATATCTTCATTTTTCTCTACCCGTTTTTATGGACCAGTAATTATTTCCTGCTAGTAAATATTAAAATGGAAAATCTTTATAGGAAGAACTTTGATAAAACCTTCGAATATACGAAAAAAACACAAAAACCAGCTATATTTTATTTTAGCCAATTTTCTTATTCTTTTTCTGAACTAAACCGCTTGTAATTCTTTTATTTTGAAAATATCAAGTTAAAATATATTATCGATTGACTAATTTCCAAACCTTTAGCCACGACTATATCCATATCTCGAAATTTGTCACACCTTAAACTAAAAATTTAAATTATTAAGAAAATTCCCTTCCTAAATTCTAATGTAATGGATAAAGTAAATAATGGAAACACCAGGCAATGACTTCGCCACTAGCCCCTATGGGAAAAGCTCTCGATTCGATACTAAGATTAAAATTTAAAATCTAAAAAAAGCAGCCATGTTTAAATTTTCTGAACTTCACCATTTGTAATTCTTTCGGTTTAAAAAAATTCACAAAATATCAATACTTATATTTATTTCTGAACTTCACCATTTTGCTTTTTGATATTATAAAAGAATTATGAGGAATAACTTTGATAAAAAAACATAAGTCTTAACCAAACTAAGATGAAATTATTTTGCTTTTAACTGTGATCAAAGCGGTGCTCGCTGCCTCAGTGTCCATGGTTCGAATCGCTTCCCTGCATGGATTTTTTCGATAAAAGGTAATAAAAATTAGTGTAAGAACAATTTATTCAGTTTCTCTTTCAATGTGGTTTATTGCATTCATATATATATATATATATATATATATATATATATATATATATATATATATATAGATAACGGTAACTTAACTCACCATTGTAAAGGCTAACAATTTCATTCCTGCATTCAACTAAAAGCTTTTTGTTTTCACCATGGTGAATAAACTTGCACCATCAGAAGACAATGAATTGAATTGGATTTTCTATTTTTAAGTGTTGAACCCTTAGAGATTATTAACACCATCATTCAGCGTAAAAAAAATTTGGTTTCCCCTTAGAATAATACCAATTAGATAACATATACCTGAAATAATATAAGTATATCGCTAACTAAACTAAAAATAATAAAGTGATATCATATAACAATAATAACAGCCATTTATTGGATACTTGTAAGGTTATTAATAAACATTTTTCAAAGTGTACGAATATTTGTTTCCGTTCATTGTTGATATTTTTAAGAGAGAGGGGGAAGAGTTAAGAGTGGTTCTATAGATTAATTTGGAAAAGAAAAGAAGCAAGAAACAGTAATATTATAAGGGCCTTGTTTAAAGAAGTGTTCAGATCAAATTTATCTCTTCGGCGCTCTCCCACTTCAGCACGAGACATCTCATGATCGAAACCATACCTCACTTCTTCCATCTCCTCCATTTTCGCACACAGAACAAAAAATAGCAAAGATAGGCCTAACATTTGTCCCGACTTCCAACCAAGATGAAATTCTGAAGATTCTTTATCCTTCTCGCTGCGATATTCTCTCTCTCGCTTCTGGAAATTAGGCCCTGAAGGGTGGAAAAGGTGAGGGATTGGGGAATTGTAAAGTGGGGGTGTTGGAGAGGAATTTTGATTTTTATTACACGAGTTCATATTTACAAATGTTTCTAGTGGTTGGGTATTGGAGTAACTTTTGTTTGCTCTTGATAAAATGCATACAACTCTACTTAGGAATGGATTAAAAGGGAAACTACGACAGCATTTTAAAGAGAGGTCTTGGAAAGAAAATATAAATAAATTTAAAAAAAATGGTTATTTTCAATTTTGGGAGGTACATAAGAATCAGATGGTAATGGCAGTGCGATAAAGAAAAAAGATCTCCCCACCATGCTGAACATGTTCCAGGCTCTTAAGAGCGGTTAGTCCCACTGTGGGATAAGATTGCGAAACATCAGGAGAATGTGGCCACTAGTAGCTGATTTTTTCAAATATTTTCTGCACGATATTTTTTCAGTGCACTCGATAGCTCCCGTGGTGGCCCAAGGTCTTAATATTTAACCTTAGACACTGAATACCATCATCCAGTGCTAGTTACTTTTGTTAATCCACAATTTTCACTTGTACTCCTGTTCTAGGATTCCCTTACTGTAACTAATTATGCCCAGTGTGGCCAAATACTGCTCATGTTGGGAAACCGTGGAAAATATTATGGAAACTAAACTAGATTGGATCGATTTAAGAATTAAACATAAAACATAAGGATTAAAAATAGAGTAATAAGAGATAGAGAGCGCTTACGTTTATGGGTTAAATGAAATATGATTTCCTCTCTTTGGAAACTCTAAGTGCTAGTGAATGCCTAATTTTCTTAATTTAATAATAGAGCGGTAGTCAAATTTATGTCCATTTTCTTTGTAGAACGAGTTGTCGGAAAATATACCTTCCGACATACAAAATATAATATAAGACAGTTAAAATTTTCGATTGATTTTGTAAGGTCTTAAATAAATTGATATCTATTGAATATTTAGGAGTTTCTGACTCGTACAGTAAAAGAATTTGTGAAACGCAATTTTCCAGGTTTCCTGCAGGAGAAGGCTCAAGTTATTCATCTAACTTCACTAAACCCCTGAGAAAAGATGCCATTATCATATTGACATTTCTGAAGGAAATATATCCCAACCGATCTCCAGCTATAATCTAAAAAGTATAGAAATACTTTCGAATATATATAAATATATTTATACCTCCGCCCATTCCGATATTAATGGTCCAACTTTGCGAATCATCTTGCGAGTAATCATCCTCCACCAAGGATTGAAAGAAAATTCCAATACATCTAATGCACGCGACTTCCGCAAAATTTTGCAATGAAATTGCTTGGCAGAAGAATTCATCCTCAAGATTTACCTCTCTCCATCAGATCGAAGCGATTCTTAAAGGAAAATATTATGTATTCTAAACCAATGCCAGATTTCTCCCTCATCTAAGCTATAGGTTTCAATTAGAGCTTAGGTGCTGATTTCCACAAACTTGCACATACATTTAGATACTGCACAAAGGGTTACAGTTATGATTGAATGTAACCATTTTCTAGATTATTTAGTCTATAGGATTTTAACTTCCAGGATTTTTTTATTCACTAGTTTTTTATAGCTAGTGAATTTCGATTTCTTTTCGTCCTTTTTCAAATAATGCCTCTAGTTATGCTTCCAACTTAGGTAAGAATTCGAGTCAAATTATTAGTAGGAAACTTAATTTTTCACTGGCCTCCTAACAGTTGCGATCTTAATCCAAGGCAAATATTGTGGAACATCCCGAAAAAAATCTTTATGCAAGTGGCAAGCAATTAAACAACAAAGATCACCTTTGAGAAGCCATCTAAGATGCTGCAAAGAATGATGCTGCTCATTGCATCAAGACCTTGCCTTACTCAGTTGCCAATAGACAGTTTAAAGTTACTCAAAATAAGGATTTGTTTTATTTTATTTATTTATTTATTCCATATCAATCCAATGTACAGTATAAACATATTACATTTTAAATCTTAATGATAAGTTACAATAAGTACTTATACATACTCGTATATATGTATATACCTACAAAGATTAGTTATGGGCCCAAATATGTCAGTGACTTTTAGGGCAGAAACTTAAAACTTAAGACTAAGCATAAATTTATCAAGAATAAAATCCCTTCATGTTTATAAAAATATAAACAACTTAATATACATTTGATAACCTAACCATTGTAAAGATTGCAAATAACGAATAATTATATTATTTAAATTTAGAGATAAATTAAAAACTATTTTATTTCCAGCGATTATTTAAAAAGATCTGCAGTTAACATAGTCAATAGTATTATATAAATAATAACATATTTATAATGTATAAATCAAAGTAGTAGTACACAGTATAATAGTGTACGGTAACAAATAAATACACAATAACAAAAACTGGATAGAAATTTAGTAAGCAGAAATTATATTGTTTTTAAGAACTTTTTTGAATTGAGCTAAATTGGTTTGGGATTTGATATTGTCGTCGAAGCCATTCCATATTTTGATAGATTTGCACAGAAAGCTACATTGTGATTTTGATTTTGAATACTAGGGTGAAATAAATTTTGTTCTATTGCGGGTTTGGTGATTATGGGTATTATCAGCTGTTTGTAGCATATTAAATATATAGTTATTATAGGAACATTTTATTGTTTTGTAAAGGAATAAGGATGTTTGAAAAACAAAGAGATCATTTAATTTTAGAATTCTGGATTTTATAAAATATCGGTTAGTGTGCTCTTTGTAGTCAAGTTACGGATGGTTCGAATTGCTTTTTTCTGTAATATGACTAATTTATTGAGATAATTTTGATATTTTCCATACCAAATCTCTATGCCATATGTCAAGTAAGGTTGCACCATTGTCATATATAAATAGTGGAAAATAGATTTAGGAAGAAACTTATATAATTTATATAATATTCCAATCGATTTTGATAGTTTTGTTGAGATATGCGTAATATGTTGTTTAAAACTCAGATTTTTGTCAATAAAGATGCCTATGAATTTGATATGAGTAGTTTCATAGATTATTTCGTCGCCCATTTTAATATGGGGCAATTCAATAGATTTTTTGTAAGAGAAAAGAATATATTTGGTTTTTTCTACATTTATTGATATTTTATTAACATTAAGCAACATGAAGACATTTTCAAGTTCTTTATTTATTGTAGATGCAATATTGCTCGGTTTGTCATATGGCAAGGGAGTTGATAAGGCACTATCATCCGCGAATAATATAAATTTAAACAAAGAAGATGATTTAACAATAGCATTAATATAGATTAAAAATAACAGTGGCCCTAGCACGGAGCCTTGTGGGACCCCAGTTGTAATATTAAGGTGGGTTGAGTCATGACCATTGACGGAGACAAATTGCTTTCTTTCAGTTAAATAAGATTTGAACCTATTTTGACAGTTGCCTCTAATTCCGTATATAGCTAATTTTGACAGTAGAATATTATGGTTGACACAATCGAAAGCTTTTTTAAAATCGAGAAAAATTGAGAATACAATGTGGCCCTTTTCAATGTTATCATATAAATATTGAAGGTGGTTAATTATCGCGTGAATCGTTGATTTCTGACTTCTAAAACCATATTGGTGTTTATACAACAGTGAATTAGATTCCAGAAATTTATAAAGTTTATTGAATGCTATTTTTTCAAATATTTTACTGAACATTGTAAGACATGAAATAGGGCGGTAATTGCTGACGTTTGTGAGGTCTCCGGCCTTTGGTAACAGTGTTACCCGAGCAACTTTTAATACACTTGGGAATATACCCTGCGTAAATGATTTATTAATCATTGATGCTAAAATTGGAGCAACTATATCAGAGATGTATTTTAAAATTTTAGTGCTTGACCAGTTTTTATTTAAAATTAAGTTTTATCTAAGTTACCTTAATTGTATTTCTTAAAATTCCTCAAAATAAGTCGTTGAAATTTATTATTCTCATTTATTATATAATTTAAATTAATAATGTTGAAAAAGCTTCCTACTAATTAAAATTCTGAAAATAGTCTTTTGACAGTAAAATAGTCTCTTCTACAATAATTGGTCTTTTTTCCTTGCTCATGGCATTTAGATTCCATTTATTCACGATACATTTTCTCCTAATGAGTTTCTTATCTTCATAATAGTGATGCAAAAAATTTAGGCACAGCAAGGTATTCTATGTCCCTTCCTTTGATTTTAACTCCCAGCTCACTTAAGGCAAAGGGAGGTCACCAATTTGCATTATTTTTCTTCTTGTCCTAAGAAATCCAACAGAGTTTTGTCTAAAAGTGTCCCCTCCTCGATTCTCTATTCTCATTCTTCTATCTTTACCCGGTGTCTTTGTTTTCATTGTTTCTTCCTCTGAACTTTCCATTGAAATGGAGACAAAATCTATAATCTTGGACTCCCTACCGTTTTAATTTTGGCTTTGTTTCTGGTCTTCAAATGCACCTATTTCGCATAAAGGCATGCATATCTTTGAGGAATGAGATAAGGCGTTGTCAATTCTTCTCTTCTCAACTTTTCTCTTTATTTATTTTTATCCGAAAGATTTTGGCTCTCCTCGCTCTAAAAAAGAGTTAGTTGATATTTAAGAATGTTTTCCTATAGAAACTGAGCCTGAAGGGCTAAGTAAGTTCAAAATAGATGTTTTACGATCTGTTATTACTTTTCTCTTCTTATCTACCTCTCATCATCATTTATATGGCCTTCCTCTCAATTATTTTAAAATCATTGATCTCGTTGTTACTCTAGTTTCTTACTTCCCTGTAATAAAGAGCTAAAACTTCTCTGTTAATTTTGGTAAGAGCAGCGCGAATATTTCTACTATTCTCAAAAGATTTGAGTCATCTTTTGAATATTAAAAATACCGGAAGAGCTAAGTAGAAAACAAAACTTTCGCATTTAATTATTAGAGAAGAAACTCTCTTTTTGCTGTCTAACTTTAGTAATAGTTATAAAAGACTAATAATAGAAGTGGGTAAAAGGAATATGAAAAACACATTTATTAGCTTTTTAACTGGCATCGTTTCCTGTTGCGCCTAAAAATTTCTTTTTCTTTTCTCACCTCAATTACAAGTGGTGCATCTTGTGCATATATGAATTTCTATAATATTTATCCTCACCTGATAGTCAAACCAATAGATTTTCAAACTAATTTACCAAAGCACTTTAGCCAACATTCGTAAGAGCATTACACTTAACAGTTATTTTATACTTGAAAAAAAATCGCTTAATGATAGACTTAAATCATATACCATTAGTTTGTTCCCGTTTGGTTTAGTTGATATTCCACTAGAAACTATTATATAAGTTCGAGTTACCCGCAACAATGCCGTCTTTTTTATGACACGAAAGGTTTCTTAGCTCAAGGATAAATTTTGTGGCGAATCGGTGAACTTTATCCTAACTTATATCTTTCTAAATGAATGGTAGTCAAAGTTGCAGGGCGTAAAACAGTTGTGGAGAAAGTGATTCATTATTCGGAAGAGTCAAATACATGTGTTTATAATAAAAGTTAAGGGCAGTTAGACTAAGGTTCTTTGTTGACAACCTACGATTGGGCATAGATTAAAACGATTTCCTAATACCAAGATAAACAATGAAAACTCCCTTTTGGACATTGTAAATACCTATCCCAACGGGGGACTTTCACTCATCCCTTTTTAAAAATCGGCAACGTTTTTCGATCAGTTTATGAATCTCTCACGAAGATCAAAATGACAATTCCTGACAAGTCCCTGTACACTAGAGTACAGGCCCTTGTGAGAGAGAGGTGCGGATACAGCCTTTTCACATCAACCGAACAGAGAACCCCAGGTGTACTTATGGAAGGCAATCGATTGGATATCGGATAAAGTAGATTTGAAACCCACTTTGACAGGAGCCAAGACGGAATACTGATGTGTGCGGAGAGATGAAGAGGAAAGGTACAGCGATCTTCTGTTAAGATGTCTCTATGGTAGGTAGATACCAGAAGCATTCGGTTAGGACTAACCCCCCGCCTAAATGACATCTGCGCCCTGCGAGAATAATATAATGTTGTCGTGTCCGCTCTAATCCGCGATCGAACTCAGAAGACAAGCGGGGACAGTGTACCTCTTATTTAATCGACTATTGAGAGCAAGCCAATCTTTTTATGAGAAAATTAACCAGGTTTCTCAAGATTTCGTATAGACTTTATTGAGGTTCCTACATATACCTTGGTTTAGGTTTCTCCAGGTTCCTTGGGGTCGGAGTTTATTAAAGTACATCCAGGTAGAGGGAAGCATATCTTTAATGAAGTTCTGCCATGTATTCGATAATTTTTCGTCTTACGAATGAGTTCTTTATTTATCGTTAAACTGATGTTAAGATAATGGGTATCGTACTTCTTATCGCAATTTTTAAAGCATAAGTTACTCTGGCTAAGTCCAAATCGTCGGGAACACTCTTGTCTTTTAAATTACAGTAATTGTCAATATTTTCCGCTTCCAATTTTGGTTAGTCTCGACGACCAGAAACAGAGATAGTAGTGATCCGAAAATCGCATGTTTTTATTCATTAGGTTTACGGAAAGATTACTTACTCTAATTCCTGTATTCAAATTACTACAAGAAATATTAGAGTTATTTAAACAATTTTGTTTCTTCGATGTTACTACGTGCTTTAAGGTATATTGCACAATAATTTTTAATAAAATAAATTATAATATATATGATATCGAACTGTAGGTTAGCGTAATATCTAAGTGATTATTTAAATTGTAAAAATGACGCAAAAAATTCTTTCGAGACTATAATAAAAAAAAATTGTTTAGTTTCATAAATAATTTATTTTACCAGTATTATTCACATTTAGATATCATGTCACTAATAGTAGACCTAATTTTACCAAGGTAAGAAAAGCGAACCTAATTTTAACAGGGTAAAAGAAGCAAGCCTAATTTTACCATGTCAAGAAAAGCAAAGCCAAATTTGAAATGTCAAACATAGCCAACCCATTTTACTATGGCAAGAATAACGAGCTCATTTTTTCATGTCAAACAATGCGAACCCAATTTTATCATGTTTTGAACAGTGAACCAAACTTTACTATTTCGCAAGAGCGTAACTATATTAACTATGGCAAGTATAACGAACTTAATTTTACCATGGCTACACGACCAAACCCAATTATCCATGTCAAGAAAGGCGGACCGAATTTTATCAAGTCAATAATAGCAAACACATCTTTACCATGTCAAGAATAGGTAACCCAATTTTAACATGACACGACAATGTCAAAAAGAGAATGCAATTTTAACAAGGTAATAATAGTGAACCCCATTATACAAGTAAAAAAAGTAAACAAAATTTTACTGTCAAGAATATCATAGCCAATTTTAGCATGTCAAGACTTGTCAACCAAATTTAGCATTGCAAGAATAGCGAAACCAATTTTATCATGTCAAGAGTAGCGAACCCAAATCTATCATTTCAAGAAAAGTAAACTCAATTTTCATATTCATGAAAAGCGGAAACAATTTTCCCATGGCCAGAATAGCGAGACCAAATTAACGATGTCAAAAAACACATACCAAGTTTTACCAATTCACGAATAGGAAATTCAATTTTCCCATGGTCACGAATAGCTAACTCGATTTAAATATGTAAACCAGTAACCATGTCAAAAATAGCCAGCCCAAATTTCCATATCAAGAATAGCGAACCCAAATTTACGATGTAAATAATAGTGAATACAACTCTACCATGTCCAAGAATAAAGGATCTAATTTTACCAAGACAAGATTAATATACCAAATTTTACTATGTCAAGGATTACAAACCAAATGCGATATCAAATGCACCATGTTGAGAGTAACGAAAACAAATTTACTATGGTAAGAATAGCAAAGACAATTTTACCATGTCAAGATTAACGAACCCAATTTTAGTTTTTGAACAAATAACAAACCAAATTTCACTATATAAAGAATAGTGAACCAAATTTTACCATGTTAAGAAAACCAACCTAATATTATTATGTCAAGAATAACTAAACAAATTTTAACATGTTAAAATTAGCGAACCCAACTTTAGCATGTCAAAAATAGCAAATCCAATTTTATTATGTCAAGAACAGCAAACACAATTTTACCATGTTACGAGCAGCGACACCAATTTCGACTTGTTAAGAATAACGAACCTAATTTTACTATGGAAAGAATAGCCAACCCAATTTTACCACGTCAAAGATGGCGCACCTAACTTTATTATTCCGAGAAAAGTAAAAACATTTTTACTATGTTAAGACTATTGACCTTAATTTTATCATTTCAATAGCATAGAACCCAAATTTAACATGTCAATAATAACGAACTGAACTTTATTATGTCAAAAAGAGTGAACTCAATTTTTCCTAGTAGGAAAAGTGAACACAATTATAATTTGGCAAGAAAAGAACACCCAATTATACGATGTCCTGAAAAGTGAACCAACTTTACTATGTCTAAAATGATCAGGCCAATTTCAGCATGACAAAAAAAGCAAAGCCACATTTACCCTGCCAGGAATAAGGAACAAAATTTTACCATGGCAAGAAATGCCAATCCAAATTTACCATATCAAAAAAGGCAATTTTAATTTTACCAAGTTAAGAATAGCGAATCGAACTACAATATATCAAGAAAAGGCAACTGTATTTTGATATTTCAGGAAATAGTTAAGCTTATTTTGCCATGTCAGCAGAAGTGAAGCCAATTTTACCATGATAAGAATAGTCAACCCAATATTACCATATCAAGGATAGCGAATTCAATTTTACAATATCAAAAATAGTGAAACAATTGTGCGATAGTAAGACTAACAAAAACAGTTTTTCTATGTCAAGAATAGCGAACCCAATTTTACTCTATAAAAATCAGTGAATCCAATTTTCTTTTTCACCAAATTCGAACTAAATTTACCATATATCATAAATATCTAATCCAATTCGATGATGTCAATTATAGCAAACCTAATATTATAAACAATAATAAACTCATTTTTCCAATGTCAAGCCAATTTTACCATATCAAGTTTAGCGAACCCAAATTTTACTCTTTTAAGAAGAGCCAAGCAATTTTACTATGTGATGAATAATGAAAGGAATTTTATATACCAATAATAGCGAGCTCAATTTTAGCATGTCAAGGACAGCCACCCCAATTTTGTAATTTCAAGAATAACTAGCCCAAATTACAATATCGCGAATAATAAACTAAACATTACGTTTTCAAAAAGGTAGAGAAATATTTTACTGAGAAAATAATAACCCAATTTAATGTGCTAAGAATAGCGACTTCAATTTTACCATGTCAAGAATAGTAGACCCAATTTTATCAAGGCAAAATTAGCTATATCTAATTTTACCTTGTTAAGAATAACAAAACAAGTTTTACGATGATATGATTAGTGATATCAAGTTTATCATCCCAAGAAAAACGAAGCAAGCCAATTTTACAATGGTAAGAATAGCGATGCAAATTTTATAAGTGTCAAGCTTAACAAACTCAATTTTAATAATTCAAAAACAGCGAACCAAATTTTACGATGTCAAGAATAGCGAACCCAATTTTACCATGTCAAATTTAAGGACCCAAATTTTTACTATTTCAAGAGGAGCTAAGCAAATTTACCATTGGGAAAATAGAAAAAGAAATGTTATATGTCAATAATAGCGAGCTCAATTTTAGCATGTCAAGGACAGCAACCCAAATTCTTCTATGCCAAGATAACCCAAATTCCAAGGTGAAGAATAGCGAACTAAACATTACGATATTTGAAAGATCGACCAAAATTTTATCAAAGCAAGCATAACCAAATTTTACTTTGCTAAGATTCGCTACTCCAATTTAAACTATTTAAAGAATAGTGGACAAAATTTTACCAAGGCGAGATTAGCAAATGAACTTTCACCATGTCAAGAATAACAAACAAATTTTACTATGTTATGAGTAGCGATATCAGGTTTATCATGTCAAGAATAGTGAGGCACATTTTACTTTGGTAAGATTATCTATACAAATTTTACCATGTTAGAATTAACGAACTGAATTTGAGTATTTCAAGAATAGCGAACTAAATTTTTCTATGTCAAGAATAGCGAACCCAATTTTATTATTTCAAGTACCACCCTCCTAATTTGACTATACATGTCAAATATAGCTACTCAAATTTTAGCAAGTCAAGAATAGAGAATCCATTTTATTATGCTAATAATAGCAAACCCCAGTTTATTCTAGCAATAACAGCGAAAACATTTAACAATATTCAGGAATGCGATTTTAATCTTACCATGTCAAGAATAGCGAACCGAATTTTCCTATGGCAAAAATACCCAATCCAATTTTACCATGTCAATGCTAGCCAACCAAATTTTACAATCTCGAGAAAATAGAACTTAATTTGACTATATTAAAAACAGCGACTCTAATTATACCATTTCACTAACAGAGAACCTAAATTAACAAGGTACTTATAGCGAACCCAACTTTATCATGTCAAAAAAAGTTAACTCAATTTTATTATTTCACGAAAAACGAACACAATTTTAACATGGCCTAGAGAGGCAAACCAAATTCTACGATGTCATGAAAAGTGAACCAACTTTACGATCTCTAAAATTAGCAAACAATTTTTACCGTGCCATGTATAGTGACTCCACTTTTACCCTTTCAAGGATAGTGGATCCAACTTTACCCTTGCCAGAATAGAAATCCCAAGTTTAGCATGTAAAGCTTAGTGAACCAACTTTACTATGTTAAGAATAGCGATAGCAATTTGATCATGTCAAGAATAGCGATATTAACTTTAATATATCAAGAATAGCGAACCCAATTTTACCATAACAGGAATAGCGAGGCCAATTTTACGTTGTTTAGTTTAACGAACCCAATTTTTCAATGTCAAGAATAGCAAGCCCAATTTTACGAAATGAAGAACCCACCATAATCTTACCATATCAAGAAAGGATAACCCAATTTCCTTATGTCAAGAATAACGAACTTAGCTTTAGTAAGTCATGAATAGCGAATCAAATTTTATCATGTTAATAAGAGGGAATCATATTTTACCATGTAAGGAACATCTACCCCAATTTTAGCAGGTAAAGTAAAGCAAACCCAATTTTACTATGGCATGAATAGCGAATCAAAATTTTTGCATGGCAAGAATAGCGAACACAATTTTACTCTGCAAGAAGATTAATCTCAATTTTACCATGAAGAGAATAGCAAAAACAATTTTACCTTTTCAAAAAAAGCGAACATAATTTTATAGTTTTAAGAACTGTGAACCCAATTTTATCATGTCAAAAACAGCAACGGCAATTTCACAATGTGTGTAGGGGAATCGTCCCTTCCCCCCCCCCCGTTAACTCTTGGTGCAGTCACAAGGCGGTTACCGCAAAGACATCCATCGAAGGCATCGGCGGGTTCAGTGCTTAACCGCAGTGTGGCACAACTTGATGCCATGAAAGACCCTAAAGGTTAAAATGTAAGATCTCCCCCAGGAGAGTGAGATCCAGTTTCACGTCAAATAAGAAATTGGAGACGTGTTTCTCCCAATCTCGAAGGCTAACGAGGAGCCGATGTTTGAATTTGTGTGAAAAACCGTTTGGAAAAAGAACTCTCCTGGGGCCGTCCTAAAGCCCCTTCCCCCTTACCACTCCCCCAGTGGGGTGACGAGGTATAAATGAGGAACTCTGAGGAAAATCGGGGTAGTATACGTCAGTCTCTAGGTGACGAAGTCTTCGGATCAAACCGAACTACCGAGACTGGAGAGGTAGAGTAATTGGCTCGCCAGACCAAGAAGTACCCTGCAAGAGAGGCAGGGCTACCTACCTTAAGGGGCTAAGAAGAAGCTCATCCTCGAGCTAAGTCCCTGGTTATCAAACCAAATGATAAGTTAACTTTGGTAAGTTCAACTTACTCTCGCCAGAGAGACTCCTCATATCCTGGTACACCTTAAACACCAGGGGTATTCCTCGTCCTTGAGGAAATTAAGAAAAGAAGAAGGAAAAGGCTCACCCTCGGTCCCGTTATTGGGTGGCCACACCGAGCTTTAAGTAACTTATTTTCGCCAAAGAAACCCCCGTCCGTTATCCTCGCCCTTGAAGAAGACCCTCCCCGAGTTCAGTCCTCGTCTATTAGGAAATAAGTAACCAAGGAGAAAAGCTCCTCCTCGAGCTCGTTACTCGGTGGCCACACCAAACTTTAAGTAACTTATTCTCGCCAGAGAAACCCCCCTCCGTTATCCTCGCCCTTGAAAAAGACCCTTCCCGAGTTCAGTCCTCGTCCATGAGGAAATAAGTAACGAAGGAGAAAAGCTCCTCCTCGAGCTCGTTACTCGGTGATCACACTGCACTCCAAGGTAACTTGATTTAAGAACCAAGTTTTACTCACTCTCGCCAGAGAGACCACGACTGCCTAGGTGTGGCATAAAGCATCGTATTGGTTCTCGTCCTTGAAGAACCCCCCCCCCCCGGAAGAACGTATGGACCCCCCAGCTGCCACCCTCGCCAAAACAACCGTGTGATCTCGCTCATCTGGCCGGCGGCACGCGTTGAGAGTAAATAACATTGATGAGGCCTTTAAACTCCACATGAGTCCGTAAGCCTAATTCTTATATTATTGTTGTGTGTAGAGAAAACGTTAACCAATTTTGGGGGATAAACTAATTTAATTAATTCTTGTTTATAATAATATTTAGAGTATTGGTGTAGTTAATGTATAAATGTTATGTATTCAATTGATAAAGATAAAATATAAGTTTATTTTGTGAATTAGTGGGCGTTTCTTTTATATCCTTACGTGTTTCGTAACGGCTCTGTTTGTTAAGATATTCTGATAATATCAATATATTAGACACTCTTAGCACTCTTAGAGATGAAACAAAAAGGAGGGGAATTCTACGACAATGTGAATTATAGTGAACTCATTTTTTTCCATGTCAAGAACTGCGAACCTATATTTAACATAACAGTAAAGGTGAACCCTATTTTACAAAGTCACGCAAAGCAAATCAATTTATAATAAGAAGAATAGCGAATCCAATATTACTTTGTCGAGTAAAGCGAACCCAACTTTACTGTGTCTAAGAAAGCCAACCCAATTTAACCATCATAAGAAAAGCTAAGCGGTTTTTACCATGTCAAGGAAAGCAAACAGAATTATACCATGTCTAGAATAGCGAACTTAATATTACCAAGTCAAGAATTGAGAATCAAACTTTAACATATAAAGAATCGCGAAATATAAATTTACATTTCAACAATGGCTAGATTATTTTACTCATTTCAAGAAAGGCAAACCAATTTGACCATGTTAAGAGTAGTGAACCCAATTTTACCATGGTAGGAAAATCAAACCGAATTCTTACATGACAAGAATAGCGAACTAAATTTTACCATGCCAACAACAGCAAGCCCAATTTTAACATCATAATCAATGTCTATAAGTTCACCATGTCAATAATAGCGAACCCAATATCGCCATGCCATGATTAGGGAACCCAAGTTTACCCTTTCAAAAGTAGTGAAACAAATATTATCAGGTCAAGAATTACGAACCAAATTTTACCATCTCAAGAAAAGCAAACCCAATATTGCCATGTGCAGAATAGGAAAGCCAACTTTACTATGGCAAGCATAGCAAACCAAATTTTACCATGCCAACAAGATCAAACCCAATTTTACCACCATGATCACTGGATATAATTTTACAATGTCAACAATAGCAAACCCAATATTGCCATGCCATGATTATGGAACCCAATTTTACCCTTTTAAGAATAGCGAAGCAAATATTATCATGTCAAGAATTGCGAACCAAATTTTACCATCTCAAGGAAATCGAACTCAATATTGCCATATGCAGAATAGGAAAGCTAACTTTACCATGGCAAGCATAACAAACCAGATCTTACCCTGCCATCAGAAACAAACCCAAATTTAACATCATGATAAATGGCTATAATTTTACCATGTCAAGAATATCGAACTCAAATCGCCATTCCATGATTAGGGAACACAATTATACCCTTTCAAGAATAGTCAATAAAATATTATCATGACATAAATTGCGAACCAAATCTTACCATCTCAAGAAAAACTAAACCAATATTACCATATGAAAAATAGGAAAGCCAACTTTACCATAGCAAGCATATCGAACCAAATTTACCATGCCAATAACAGCAACCCCAATTTTACCAACAGCATAATGGTTATAATTTTACCATGTCAACAATAGCAAACCCAATATTGCCATGCCATGATTAGGAAATCTAATTTTACCCTTTCAAGAATAGGGAAGCAAATATTAATATGTAAAGAATTGCGAACCAAATCTTACCATCTCAAGGAAAGCGACCTCAATACTGTCATGTGCAAAATAGGAAAGCCAACTTTACCATGGCAAGCATATCGAACCAAATTTTACCATGCCAACAACAGCAAACCTAATTTTGCCATAATCATCAATGGTTATAATTTTACCATGTCAAGAATAGCGAACCAATATTGCCATGCCATGATTAGAGAACCCAATTTTATCCTTTCAAGAATAGCGAAGAAAATATTATCATGTCAATAATTGCGATCCAAATCTTATCATCTCAAACTAAGCAAACCCAATATGTGCAGAATAGGAAAGCCAACTTACCATGGCAAGAATCGCAAACCAAATTTTTCCATGAAAAGAATAGCGAGCCCAATTTTATCATCCTAAGAATAGTGGATCAAATATTACAATATGAATTGATAACATGATGGTTTTACCTAACATTTTAAGCACAGAATTAACATAGCTGGCAGGATTATAAACACATGAGAGAATTAGGTGGCAAAATTAGGTGATAGTTGACCTAATATGTTATAAGGAACTAACATTCTAAATACAAAATCAACCCTAGGTCAAAATAAGTTTTTTTTTGTACTTAACTATATAAAAACAAAATAGACACCGCTATCAGGATACGGATCTTGGTTGAACCTAACATTAGTAACACAAAATAGACATAGTTGACATGATAATCATGCTGGTCTACCTAAAACTAATATACCCAAAACAGATTTTCCTGGATGGAAAATTACTGAAGAAACTCGAAATAAATAATTTTTCTAATCACTTGTGAAAACGAAAGCAAAACAGGGAAGTGCTAATTCCATATAACTGATATTAGTCAATCCACCACAAATGCTAAACTGTTTGGCACAACCTAAGTAAATAACTATAAAGACAATTCAAGTTCATTGAAAAATAAGAAAATTCAGGTTATTCAGGTTTTATATATGTTGCTGAACAAGTTCCACTGGTTGCTTTATCACTTTTACGTGGCTTTTAAATTTATGCTCATGAGATACAAATTCCTGGTACTTAACTCTGTCCAATATTTCTTTATACGGTCCTTTCCTATTAATCTCGTGGTTTCCTACGTTTTTATGAGCTTTTCCTAAAAATCCTATAGCCGGATATAAAACGGCTACTTCTTAGGGAGGGTTGTTTTTAATTGGCTGGCTCAATCTAACGTTGGACCAGCCATGAAATCTACCTAAAACCGAAAAAAAGAATTGACTATTCAAATAAAACAACACCAATCTAACTTAGGTCATGTACTGCACAAAGCATCTTTTTTCATGCCTGTCTTTGTGTAATCTTATTAACTAGGTCACTGACTACAGGTTACTGTATTCCAATATCTGTTTCTAAAGAAAGTTCTTTGTTTTTATTGTAGCTCAGCACGAACTCATAAACACGAACTTATCGCTTAATTTATTAATTATTAACTATATATAAAAAGAAATGGAAAAAAATAGTTTTGGAATAAATCTTGTTTTTCGCTTTTTTTTGTCTACTATAGAGTGGGCTCGTGTTAACTTGGCGTTCATGTTACCTAATGTGAATATTTAGAGCAATGGGGAAACTCTATTTACTTATATATTTCTTTTCCTTTCACGAAAGCTATTTCATGTAAATTTTGTTGCTCAGTGAGGCGATAAAGGGTAATAATATGTGAAAAATCAGGTGCCAATACACGAATTTACGAGAAGTTGGAGAAATACTTAAAATATTAAACATTCCAGATCTTTTCTGACTACTTTGATCCATTTATCTTTTGGGCATACGGTTGTGACTGACTCTAAAGTAATAAAATGGCCTAATTTGACACCTCGTTCTTTAATGCGAAATTGAAAGTGAACTACTGTAAATCATTACCATTTTTATTCACAGAAATGGTGCTGAGGCAGGCGAAATCCCCAAATAAAGGAGTACATCAGAATATGAAGAAATTTTCGTGAAGTAGAAACTTATAAATTATCACTTATTGACTCAAAGAGTGTTTTAATAATGGTATATTGAGTATTGTTTCAAAAATATATTATTTAAACTTTCCCTCTGCAATCAATATTGAAACAATGATTTTAAACTCGTTTCTGTAGGTTTATGTTCTTTTATGGCATTCAAAATATCTCATCATCTCCTTTTCGCCCTCTTTGTATAGAATATAAGATAACTCTCTACTATCTATAGACAAAGACTACTTCCGCGCATTATTCAGTATGCCATTCGTTGATATGTTAATATGATTTAAGGGAGACAGTCTTCATACACTTAAAAGGGAATAATCTTTGATAACAAACCTGATACTATCTCTGGCACGCGCAATAACATTACAAGATGCGTCCTTTATTAAACAAGTAGTGTTCCCATAATGGTGAATGTTGAAGAAGATTAAATGGTAAGAAGAGTTACGGCATAGAGTTTGACTGAAGAAGGTTTTATCTTTCAGAGATTTCATTTTCTGAGATGCGCGAAACCCTATGTAAATAAGCGAGCCGTTAATAAGGCACGATCTCTTTGTTCTTCTGAAAATAATTAGGAACGCCAAGTAAGCAGCGAGAGGCGCAAATGGACTTTTCGAGGCCTCATTGAACAATGGCTGTCTCGCATTGAAGCCTAAAGGGACGTTCGTAAACGAAAGTTAAATTATTGGGTGTGTTTGTATTATTTTCGTATTCCGTCTGTTTTCTAAGGCTGGTATTATTATTTCTTCAAATGTGTGCGTGAGATGGGTCGAATATTTTTTATTAATTCTTCATAGGAAGTGCTAAAGAGTATGTAAGGATGTATTTTTATGTATGCATGTCTGTATCATATTTGGCTTTCTATAAATTATTGCTGTTTTTAGAAGACAATAAATGCTTCTTAGAGTGTTTTAAATTGTTTTTAATTTGCTCCAAGCTGTTTCATAGGGTTTATAGAAACTACAAAAATTGGATTTGGGTGTCATATGAACTGTGTGAACAACACTGTTTACATTGTAAGAATATTGCATTCTCTCTATTGAATCATAGTGTATGTGGGCCATTTCCGTAGAGACTTGGTTTCGGAGATGAAACTTGGATTATTTACTGCAATATTAAGCGCGAAAAACAACGGTTTGATTTTAAACTAAAATCCAATTCTACTTCTAGATCTGATCTACAACAGCTGAAGGCTATGTTCATTACATGTGGTCAGATGGTAATGGAGTTATCCATACGACCTCCTCATTAAGCTAACAGTCACTTCAGATATATATTTTTCCTTTGTCCTTTGAATTTCCAATTACTTCTCTCTCTTTCTCAATCTCAATCGACCATGCGAAGCGTGCCTATAAAGCTTGTCTATTCAGAAGATTTTTGTCTTCCGCTTAGCCGAGTGGTATACGAGGCGGTTTAATTAAGATTAAAGGGGTTTCTCGCTCTCTTAGTGCGTATGGTTTGAATCCCACCCTAACTCGAATTTTTTCGAAGTAGGAAATGACTATTTCCGAAGAAAAAATTATTCCGTTTTCTCTTCCTTGCGATGTGTTGAATTTATTTCATCATTTTCTCGCGCTCATGAGAGATATACATTGTGTATTCACCGCGTGTTTAACTCAATTTCTCCTTTGTCCTTTGAATTCCCAATAAATTATCTCTATTTCTCAATCTCGATCGACCATGCAAAGCGTGCCTTTAAAGCTCAAAGCGGGTACACGCAGCCTCACTGTGCACGGTATGAATCCCATCCCTGCTCGGATTTTTTCGAAGTAGAAAACTATTTCCGAAGAAAGATGATTCCGTTTTCTCTTTCTTGCGGTGTGCTGGATTTATATATATATATATATATATATATATATATATATATATATATATATATATATATATATATATATATATATATATGTCGAGGTATGCCTGAGAAGACCCGCTCGGAGTAAGGGCGCATACACAAGTACAGGCAGATAGCTGACCCGAGGCCATTTGCGATATGCTTAGGAGCAATTAAAGGAGGGAAGGGCCCCCGCTTTGATTTTGAGTGCGTTTACGATTGGCAGGGATTTATATAATGGCTTGCCAAGTTGTAGTTCAAGGATATATAAAGATTAAGACGTCAAAGTATAATTTTAATATACATATATAATAAACTGGACAATAAATATATATATATATATTATTTATATATATATATACAAAAAGGACAACAAATCGCTCTATTAGGTTAGTTAATTAGATCATGACAGTTTACAATATGATAGAGCTAAGCAAGAAGTGCAAAATTATTGTTAATTCGACCAATGGCTATTATTTAAGTTTGAGCAGGAAGTCAATTTAAAAGGGGATGCAGGTGACGATTGACGATATGTGTAATCAAGGGATTACAACGCCAAATCGCTTAACCTTGAAGCTTAGAAGTGTTCGGAGGGGGAAGACCAAAGAAACAGGTTTTCGGTGAGACACTTTTGTGAGTTCCGCCGAGGAGGCCTAGTAGATGGGACTTTAATTTATTAATTATTAACTATATATAAAAAGAAATGGAAAAAAATAGTTTGGGAATTAATCTTGTTTTTCGCATTTTTTTTGTCTACTATAGAGTGGGCTCGTGTTAACTTGGCGTTCATGTCTACCTAATGTGAATATTTAGAGCAATGAGGAAACTCTATTTACTTATATATTTCTTTTCCTTTCACGAAAGCTATTTCATGTAAATTTTGTTGCTCAGTGAGGCGATAAAGGGTAATAATATGTGAAAAATCAGGTGCCAATACACGAATTTACGAGAAGTTGGAGAAATACTTAAAATATTAAACATTCCAGATCTTTTCTGACTACTTTGATCCATTTATCTTTTGGGCATATGGTTGTGACTGACTCTAAAGTAATAAAATGGCCTAATTTGACACCTCGTTCTTTAATGCGGAATTGAAAGTGAACTACTGTAAATCATTACCATTTTTATTCACAGAAATGGTGCTGAGGCAGGCGAAATCCCCAAATAAAGGAGTACATCAGAATATGAAGAAATTTGCGTAAAGTAGAAACTTATAATTAATAAATTATCACTTATTGACTCAAAGAGTGTTTTAATAATGATATGTTGAGTATTGTTTCAAAAATATATTATTTAAACTTTCCCTCTGCAATCAATATTGAAACAATGATTTTAAACTTGTTTCTGTAGGTTTATGTTCTTTTATGGCATTCAAAATATCTCATCATCTCCTTTTAGCCCTCTTTGTATAGAATATAAGATAACTCTCTACTATCTATAGACAAAGACTACTTCCGGGCATTATTCAGTATGCCATTCGTTGATATGTTGATATGATTTAAGGGAGACAGTCTTCATACACTTAAAAGGGAATAATCTTTGATAACAAACCTGATACTATCTCTGGCACGCGCAATAACATTACAAGATGCGTCCTTTATTAAACAAGTAGTGTTCCCATAATGGTGAATGTTGAAGAAGATTAAATGGTAAGAAGAGTTACGGCATAGAGTTTGACTGAAGAAGGTTTTATCTTTCAGAGATTTCATTTTCTGTGATGCGCGAAACCCTATGTAAATAAGCGAGCCGTTAATAAGGCACGATCTCTTTGTTCTTCTGAAAATAATTAGGAACGCCAAGTAAGCAGCGAAAGGCGCAAATGGACTTTTCGAGGCCTCATTGAACAATGGCTGTCTCGCATTGAAGCCTAAAGGGACGTTCGTGAACGAAAGTTAAATTATTAGGTGTGTTTGTATTATTTTCGTATTCCGTCTGTTTTCTAAGGCTGGTATTATTATTTCTTCACATGTGTGCGTGAGATGGGTCGAATATTTTTTATTAATTCTTCATAGGAAGTGCTAAAGAGTATGTAAGGATGTATTTTTATGTATGCATGTCTGTATAATATTTGGCTTTCTATAAATTATTGCTGTTTTTAGAAGACAATAAATGCTTCTTAGAGTGTTTTAAATTGTTTTTAATTTGCTCCAAGCTGTTTCATAGGGTTTATAGAAACTACAAAAATTGGATTTGGGTGTCATATGAACTGTGTAAACAACACTGTTTACATTGTAAGAATATTGCATTCTCTCTATTGAATCATAGTGTATGTGGGCCATTTCCGTAGAGACTTGGTTTCGGAGATGAAACTTGGATTATTTACTGCAATATTAAGCGCGAAAAACAACGGTTTGATTTTAAACTAAAATCCAATTCTACTTCTAGATCTGATCTACAACAGCTGAAGGCTATGTTCATTACATGTGGTCAGATGGTAATGGAGTTATCCATACGACCTCCTCATTAAGCTAACAGTCACTTCAGATATATATTTCTCCTTTGTCCTTTGAATTTCCAATTACTTCTCTCTCTTTCTCAATCTCGATCGACCATGCGAAGCGTGCCTTTAAAGCTTGTCTATTCAGAAGATTTTTGTCTTCCGCTTAGCCGAGTGGTATACGAGGCGGTTTAATTAAGATTAAAGGGGTTTCTCGCTCCCTTAGTGCGTATGGTTTGAATCCCACCCTAACTCGAATTTTTTCGAAGTAGAAAATGACTATTTCCGAAGAAAAAATTATTCCGTTTTCTCTTCCTTGCGATGTGTTGAATTTATTTCATCATTTTCTCGCGCTCATGAGAGATATACATTGTGTATTCACCGCGTGTTTAACTCAATTTCTCCTTTGTCCTTTGAATTCCCAATAAATTATCTCTATTTCTCAATCTCGATCGACCATGCAAAGCGTGCCTTTAAAGCTCAAAGCGGGTACACGCAGCCTCACTGTGCACGGTATGAATCCCATCCCTGCTCGGATTTTTTCGAAGTAGAAAACTATTTCCGAAGAAAGATGATTCCGTTTTCTCTTTCTTGCGGTGTGCTGGATTTATATATATATATATATATATATATATATATATATATATATATGTCGAGGTATGCCTGAGAAGACCCGCTCGGAGTAAGGGCGCATACACAAGTACGGGCAGATAGCTGACCCGAGGCCATTTGCAATATGCTTAGGAGCAATCAAAGGAGGGAAGGGCCCCCGCTTTGATTTTGAGTGCGTTTACGATTGGCAGGGATTTATATAATGGCTTGCCAAGTTGTAGTTCAAGGATATATAAAGATTAAGACGTCAAAGTATAATTTTAATATACATATATAATAAACTGGACAATAAATATATATATATATATATATATTATTTATATATATATATACAAAAAGGACAACAAATCGCTCTATTAGGTTAGTTAATTAGATCATGACAGTTTACAATATGATAGAGCTAAGCAAGAAGTGCAAAATTATTGTTAATTCGACCAATGGCTATTATTTAAGTTTGAGCAGGAAGTCAATTTAAAAGGGGATGCAGGTGACGATTGACGATATGTGTAATCAAGGGATTACAACGCCAAATCGCTTAACCTTGAAGCTTAGAAGTGTTCAGAGGGGGAAGACCAAAGAAACAGGTTTTCGGTGAGACACTTTTGTGAGTTCCGCCGAGGAGGCCTAGTAGATGGGACTTTAATTTATTAATTATTAACTATATATAAAGAGAAATGGAAAAAAATAGTTTTGGAATTAATCTTGTTTTTCGCATTTTTTTTGTCTACTATAGAGTGGGCTCGTGTTAACTTGGCGTTCATGTCTACCTAATGTGAATATTTAGAGCAATGGGGAAACTCTATTTACTTATATATTTCTTTTCCTTTCACGAAAGCTACTTCATGTAAATTTTGTTGCTCAGTGAGGCGATAAAGGGTAATAATATGTGAAAAATCAGGTGCCAATACACGAATTTACGAGAAGTTGGAGAAATACTTAAAATATTAAACATTCCAGATCTTTTCTGACTACTTTGATCCATTTATCTTTTGGGCATATGGTTGTGACTGACTCTAAAGTAATAAAATGGTCTAATTTGACACCTCGTTCTTTAATGCGGAATTGAAAGTGAACTACTGTAAATCATTACCATTTTTATTCACAGAAATGGTGCTGAGGCAGGCGAAATCCCCAAATAAAGGAGTACATCAGAATATGAAGAAATTTGCGTAAAGTAGAAACTTATAATTAATAAATTATCACTTATTGACTCAAAGAGTGTTTTAATAATGATATGTTGAGTATTGTTTCAAAAATATATTATTTAAACTTTCCCTCTGCAATCAATATTGAAACAATGATTTTAAACTCGTTTCTGTAGGTTTATGTTCTTTTATGGCATTCAAAATATCTCATCATCTCCTTTTAGCCCTCTTTGTATAGAATATAAGATAACTCTCTACTATCTATAGACAAAGACTACTTCCGGGCATTATTCAGTATGCCATTCGTTGATATGTTGATATGATTTAAGGGAGACAGTCTTCATACACTTAAAAGGGAATAATCTTTGATAACAAACCTGATACTATCTCTGGCACGCGCAATAACATTACAAGATGCGTCCTTTATTAAACAAGTAGTGTTCCCATAATGGTGAATGTTGAAGAAGATTAAATGGTAAGAAGAGTTACGGCATAGAGTTTGACTGAAGAAGGTTTTATCTTTCAGAGATTTCATTTTCTGAGATGCGCGAAACCCTATGTAAAAAAGAGAGCCGTTAATAAGTCACGATCTCTTTGTTCTTCTGAAAATAATTAGGAACGCCAAGTAAGCAGCGAAAGGCGCAAATGGACTTTTCGAGGCCTCATTGAACAATGGCTGTCTCGCACGAAGCCTAAAGGGACGTTCGTGAACGAAAGTTAAATTATTGGGTGTGTGTTTGTATTATTTTCGTATTCCGTCTGTTTTCTAAGGCTGGTATTATTATTTCTTTACATGTGTGCGTGAGATGGGTCGAATATTTTTATTAATTCTTCATAGGAAGTGCTAAAGATTATGTAAGGATGTATTTTTATGTATGCATGTCTGTATAATATTTGGCTTTCTATAAATTATTGTGTTTTTAGAAGACAATAAATGCTTCTTAGAGTGTTTTAAATTGTTTCTAATTTGCTCCAAGCTGTTTCATAGGGTTTATAGAAACTACAAAAATTGGATTTGGGTGTCATATGAACTGTGTGAACAACACTGTTTACATTGTAAGAATATTGCATTCTCTCTATTGAATCATAGTGTATGTGGGCCATTTCCGTAGAGACTTGGTTTCGGAGATGAAACTTGGATTATTTACTGCAATATTAAGCGCGAAAAACAACGGTTTGATTTTAAACTAAAATCCAATTCTACTTCTAGATCTGATCTACAACAGCTGAAGGCTATGTTCATTACATGTGGTCAGATGGTAATGGAGTTATCCATACGACCTCCTCATTAAGCTAACAGTCACTTCAGATATATATTTCTCCTTTGTCCTTTGAATTTCCAATTACTTCTCTCTCTTTCTCAATCTCAATCGACCATGCGAAGCGTGCCTATAAAGCTTGTCTATTCAGAAGATTTTTGTCTTCCGCTTAGCCGAGTGGTATACGAGGCGGTTTAATTAAGATTAAAGGGGTTTCTCGCTCTCTTAGTGCGTATGGTTTGAATCCCACCCTAACTCGAATTTTTTCGAAGTAGGAAATGACTATTTCCGAAGAAAAAATTATTCCGTTTTCTCTTCCTTGCGATGTGTTGAATTTATTTCATCATTTTCTCGCGCTCATGAGAGATATACATTGTGTATTCACCGCGTGTTTAACTCAATTTCTCCTTTGTCCTTTGAATTCCCAATAAATTATCTCTATTTCTCAATCTCGATCGACCATGCAAAGCGTGCCTTTAAAGCTCAAAGCGGGTACACGCAGCCTCACTGTGCACGGTATGAATCCCATCCCTGCTCGGATTTTTTCGAAGTAGAAAACTATTTCCGAAGAAAGATGATTCCGTTTTCTCTTTCTTGCGGTGTGCTGGATTTATATATATATATATATATATATATATATATATATATATATATATATATATATATGTCGAGGTATGCCTGAGAAGACCCGCTCGGAGTAAGGGCGCATACACAAGTACAGGCAGATAGCTGACCCGAGGCCATTTGCGATATGCTTAGGAGCAATTAAAGGAGGGAAGGGCCCCCGCTTTGATTTTGAGTGCGTTTACGATTGGCAGGGATTTATATAATGGCTTGCCAAGTTGTAGTTCAAGGATATATAAAGATTAAGACGTCAAAGTATAATTTTAATATACATATATAATAAACTGGACAATAAATATATATATATATATTATTTATATATATATATACAAAAAGGACAACAAATCGCTCTATTAGGTTAGTTAATTAGATCATGACAGTTTACAATATGATAGAGCTAAGCAAGAAGTGCAAAATTATTGTTAATTCGACCAATGGCTATTATTTAAGTTTGAGCAGGAAGTCAATTTAAAAGGGGATGCAGGTGACGATTGACGATATGTGTAATCAAGGGATTACAACGCCAAATCGCTTAACCTTGAAGCTTAGAAGTGTTCGGAGGGGGAAGACCAAAGAAACAGGTTTTCGGTGAGACACTTTTGTGAGTTCCGCCGAGGAGGCCTAGTAGATGGGACTTTAATTTATTAATTATTAACTATATATAAAAAGAAATGGAAAAAAATAGTTTGGGAATTAATCTTGTTTTTCGCATTTTTTTTGTCTACTATAGAGTGGGCTCGTGTTAACTTGGCGTTCATGTCTACCTAATGTGAATATTTAGAGCAATGAGGAAACTCTATTTACTTATATATTTCTTTTCCTTTCACGAAAGCTATTTCATGTAAATTTTGTTGCTCAGTGAGGCGATAAAGGGTAATAATATGTGAAAAATCAGGTGCCAATACACGAATTTACGAGAAGTTGGAGAAATACTTAAAATATTAAACATTCCAGATCTTTTCTGACTACTTTGATCCATTTATCTTTTGGGCATATGGTTGTGACTGACTCTAAAGTAATAAAATGGCCTAATTTGACACCTCGTTCTTTAATGCGGAATTGAAAGTGAACTACTGTAAATCATTACCATTTTTATTCACAGAAATGGTGCTGAGGCAGGCGAAATCCCCAAATAAAGGAGTACATCAGAATATGAAGAAATTTGCGTAAAGTAGAAACTTATAATTAATAAATTATCACTTATTGACTCAAAGAGTGTTTTAATAATGATATGTTGAGTATTGTTTCAAAAATATATTATTTAAACTTTCCCTCTGCAATCAATATTGAAACAATGATTTTAAACTTGTTTCTGTAGGTTTATGTTCTTTTATGGCATTCAAAATATCTCATCATCTCCTTTTAGCCCTCTTTGTATAGAATATAAGATAACTCTCTACTATCTATAGACAAAGACTACTTCCGGGCATTATTCAGTATGCCATTCGTTGATATGTTGATATGATTTAAGGGAGACAGTCTTCATACACTTAAAAGGGAATAATCTTTGATAACAAACCTGATACTATCTCTGGCACGCGCAATAACATTACAAGATGCGTCCTTTATTAAACAAGTAGTGTTCCCATAATGGTGAATGTTGAAGAAGATTAAATGGTAAGAAGAGTTACGGCATAGAGTTTGACTGAAGAAGGTTTTATCTTTCAGAGATTTCATTTTCTGTGATGCGCGAAACCCTATGTAAATAAGCGAGCCGTTAATAAGGCACGATCTCTTTGTTCTTCTGAAAATAATTAGGAACGCCAAGTAAGCAGCGAAAGGCGCAAATGGACTTTTCGAGGCCTCATTGAACAATGGCTGTCTCGCATTGAAGCCTAAAGGGACGTTCGTGAACGAAAGTTAAATTATTAGGTGTGTTTGTATTATTTTCGTATTCCGTCTGTTTTCTAAGGCTGGTATTATTATTTCTTCACATGTGTGCGTGAGATGGGTCGAATATTTTTTATTAATTCTTCATAGGAAGTGCTAAAGAGTATGTAAGGATGTATTTTTATGTATGCATGTCTGTATAATATTTGGCTTTCTATAAATTATTGCTGTTTTTAGAAGACAATAAATGCTTCTTAGAGTGTTTTAAATTGTTTTTAATTTGCTCCAAGCTGTTTCATAGGGTTTATAGAAACTACAAAAATTGGATTTGGGTGTCATATGAACTGTGTGAACAACACTGTTTACATTGTAAGAATATTGCATTCTCTCTATTGAATCATAGTGTATGTGGGCCATTTCCGTAGAGACTTGGTTTCGGAGATGAAACTTGGATTATTTACTGCAATATTAAGCGCGAAAAACAACGGTTTGATTTTAAACTAAAATCCAATTCTACTTCTAGATCTGATCTACAACAGCTGAAGGCTATGTTCATTACATGTGGTCAGATGGTAATGGAGTTATCCATACGAGCTCCTCATTAAGCAAACAGTCACTTCAGATATATATTTCTCCTTTGTCCTTTGAATTTCCAATTACTTCTCTCTCTTTCTCAATCTCGATCGACCATGCGAAGCGTGCCTTTAAAGCTTGTCTATTCAGAAGATTTTTGTCTTCCGCTTAGCCGAGTGGTATACGAGGCGGTTTAATTAAGATTAAAGGGGTTTCTCGCTCCCTTAGTGCGTATGGTTTGAATCCCACCCTAACTCGAATTTTTTCGAAGTAGAAAATGACTATTTCCGAAGAAAAAATTATTCCGTTTTCTCTTCCTTGCGATGTGTTGAATTTATTTCATCATTTTCTCGCGCTCATGAGAGATATACATTGTGTATTCACCGCGTGTTTAACTCAATTTCTCCTTTGTCCTTTGAATTCCCAATAAATTATCTCTATTTCTCAATCTCGATCGACCATGCAAAGCGTGCCTTTAAAGCTCAAAGCGGGTACACGCAGCCTCACTGTGCACGGTATGAATCCCATCCCTGCTCGGATTTTTTCGAAGTAGAAAACTATTTCCGAAGAAAGATGATTCCGTTTTCTCTTTCTTGCGGTGTGCTGGATTTATATATATATATATATATATATATATATATATATATATATATATATGTCGAGGTATGCCTGAGAAGACCCGCTCGGAGTAAGGGCGCATACACAAGTACGGGCAGATAGCTGACCCGAGGCCATTTGCGATATGCTTAGGAGCAATCAAAGGAGGGAAGGGCCCCCGCTTTGATTTTGAGTGCGTTTACGATTGGCAGGGATTTATATAATGGCTTGCCAAGTTGTAGTTCAAGGATATATAAAGATTAAGACGTCAAAGTATAATTTTAATATACATATATAATAAACTGGACAATAAATATATATATATATATATATTATTTATATATATATATACAAAAAGGACAACAAATCGCTCTATTAGGTTAGTTAATTAGATCATGACAGTTTACAATATGATAGAGCTAAGCAAGAAGTGCAAAATTATTGTTAATTCGACCAATGGCTATTATTTAAGTTTGAGCAGGAAGTCAATTTAAAAGGGGATGCAGGTGACGATTGACGATATGTGTAATCAAGGGATTACAACGCCAAATCGCTTAACCTTGAAGCTTAGAAGTGTTCAGAGGGGGAAGACCAAAGAAACAGGTTTTCGGTGAGACACTTTTGTGAGTTCCGCCGAGGAGGCCTAGTAGATGGGACTTTAATTTATTAATTATTAACTATATATAAAGAGAAATGGAAAAAAATAGTTTTGGAATTAATCTTGTTTTTCGCATTTTTTTTGTCTACTATAGAGTGGGCTCGTGTTAACTTGGCGTTCATGTCTACCTAATGTGAATATTTAGAGCAATGGGGAAACTCTATTTACTTATATATTTCTTTTCCTTTCACGAAAGCTACTTCATGTAAATTTTGTTGCTCAGTGAGGCGATAAAGGGTAATAATATGTGAAAAATCAGGTGCCAATACACGAATTTACGAGAAGTTGGAGAAATACTTAAAATATTAAACATTCCAGATCTTTTCTGACTACTTTGATCCATTTATCTTTTGGGCATATGGTTGTGACTGACTCTAAAGTAATAAAATGGTCTAATTTGACACCTCGTTCTTTAATGCGGAATTGAAAGTGAACTACTGTAAATCATTACCATTTTTATTCACAGAAATGGTGCTGAGGCAGGCGAAATCCCCAAATAAAGGAGTACATCAGAATATGAAGAAATTTGCGTAAAGTAGAAACTTATAATTAATAAATTATCACTTATTGACTCAAAGAGTGTTTTAATAATGATATGTTGAGTATTGTTTCAAAAATATATTATTTAAACTTTCCCTCTGCAATCAATATTGAAACAATGATTTTAAACTCGTTTCTGTAGGTTTATGTTCTTTTATGGCATTCAAAATATCTCATCATCTCCTTTTAGCCCTCTTTGTATAGAATATAAGATAACTCTCTACTATCTATAGACAAAGACTACTTCCGGGCATTATTCAGTATGCCATTCGTTGATATGTTGATATGATTTAAGGGAGACAGTCTTCATACACTTAAAAGGGAATAATCTTTGATAACAAACCTGATACTATCTCTGGCACGCGCAATAACATTACAAGATGCGTCCTTTATTAAACAAGTAGTGTTCCCATAATGGTGAATGTTGAAGAAGATTAAATGGTAAGAAGAGTTACGGCATAGAGTTTGACTGAAGAAGGTTTTATCTTTCAGAGATTTCATTTTCTGTGATGCGCGAAACCCTATGTAAATAAGCGAGCTGTTAATAAGGCACGATCTCTTTGTTCTTCTGAAAATAATTAGGAACGCCAAGTAAGCAGCGAAAGGCGCAAATGGACTTTTCGAGGCCTCATTGAACAATGGCTGTCTCGCATTGAAGCCTAAAGGGACGTTCGTGAACGAAAGTTAAATTATTAGGTGTGTTTGTATTATTTTCGTATTCCGTCTGTTTTCTAAGGCTGGTATTATCATTTCTTCACATGTGCGCGTGAGATGGGTCGAATATTTTTTATTAATTCTTCATAGGAAGTGCTAAAGAGTATGTAAGGATGTATTTTTATGTATGCATGTCTGTATAATATTTGGCTTTATATAAATTATTGCTGTTTTTAGAAGACAATAAATGCTTCTTAGAGTGTTTTAAATTGTTTTTAATTTGCTCCAAGCTGTTTCATAGGGTTTATAGAAACTACAAAAATTGGATTTTGGGTGTCATATGAACTGTGTGAACAACACTGTTTACATTGTAAGTATATTGCATTCTCTCTATTGAATCATAGTGTATGTGGGCCATTTCCGTAGAGACTTGGTTTCGGAGATGAAACTTGGATTATTTACTGCAATATTAAGCGCGAAAAACAACGGTTTGATTTTAAACTAAAATCCAATTCTACTTCTAGATCTGATCTACAACAGCTGAAGGCTATGTTCATTACATGTGGTCAGATGGTAATGGAGTTATCCATACGACCTCCTCATTAAGCTAACAGTCACTTCAGATATATATTTCTCCTTTGTCCTTTGAATTTCCAATTACTTCTCTCTCTTTCTCAATCTCGATCGACCATGCGAAGCGTGCCTTTAAAGCTTGTCTATTCAGAAGATTTTTGTCTTCCGCTTAGCCGAGTGGTATACGAGGCGGTTTAATTAAGATTAAAGGGGTTTCTCGCTCCCTTAGTGCGTATGGTTTGAATCCCACCCTAACTCGAATTTTTTCGAAGTAGAAAATGACTATTTCCGAAGAAAAAATTATTCCGTTTTCTCTTCCTTGCGATGTGTTGAATTTATTTCATCATTTTCTCGCGCTCATGAGAGATATACATTGTGTATTCACCGCGTGTTTAACTCAATTTCTCCTTTGTCCTTTGAATTCCCAATAAATTATCTCTATTTCTCAATCTCGATCGACCATGCAAAGCGTGCCTTTAAAGCTCAAAGCGGGTACACGCAGCCTCACTGTGCACGGTATGAATCCCATCCCTGCTCGGATTTTTTCGAAGTAGAAAACTATTTCCGAAGAAAGATGATTCCGTTTTCTCTTTCTTGCGGTGTGCTGGATTTATATATATATATATATATATATATATATATATATATATATATATATATATATATATGTCGAGGTATGCCTGAGAAGACCCGCTCGGAGTAAGGGCGCATACACAAGTACGGGCAGATAGCTGACCCGAGGCCATTTGCGATATGCTTAGGAGCAATTAAAGGAGGGAAGGGCCCCCGCTTTGATTTTGAGTGCGTTTACGATTGGCAGGGATTTATATAATGGCTTGCCAAGTTGTAGTTCAAGGATATATAAAGATTAAGACGTCAAAGTATAATTTTAATATACATATATAATAAACTGGACAATAAATATATATATATATATATTATTTATATATATATATACAAAAAGGACAACAAATCGCTCTATTAGGTTAGTTAATTAGATCATGACAGTTTACAATATGATAGAGCTAAGCAAGAAGTGCAAAATTATTGTTAATTCGACCAATGGCTATTATTTAAGTTTGAGCAGGAAGTCAATTTAAAAGGGGATGCAGGTGACGATTGACGATATGTGTAATCAAGGGATTACAACGCCAAATCGCTTAACCTTGAAGCTTAGAAGTGTTCGGAGGGGGAAGACCAAAGAAACAGGTTTTCGGTGAGACACTTTTGTGAGTTCCGCCGAGGAGGCCTAGTAGATGGGACTTTAATTTATTAATTATTAACTATATATAAAAAGAAATGGAAAAAAATAGTTTGGGAATTAATCTTGTTTTTCGCATTTTTTTGTCTACTATAGAGTGGGCTCGTGTTAACTTGGCGTTCATGTCTACCTAATGTGAATATTTAGAGCAATGGGGAAACTCTATTTACTTATATATTTCTTTTCCTTTCACGAAAGCTATTTCATGTAAATTTTGTTGCTCAGTGAGGCGATAAAGGGTAATAATATGTGAAAAATCAGGTGCCAATACACGAATTTACGAGAAGTTGGAGAAATACTTAAAATATTAAACATTCCAGATCTTTTCTGACTACTTTGATCCATTTATCTTTTGGGCATATGGTAGTGACTGACTCTAAAGTAATAAAATGGCCTAATTTGACACCTCGTTCTTTAATGCGGAATTGAAAGTGAACTACTGTAAATCATTACCATTTTTATTCACAGAAATGGTGCTGAGGCAGGCGAAATCCCCAAATAAAGGAGTACATCAGAATATGAAGAAATTTGCGTAAAGTAGAAACTTATAATTAATAAATTATCACTTATTGACTCAAAGAGTGTTTTAATAATGATATGTTGAGTATTGTTTCAAAAATATATTATTTAAACTTTCCCTCTGCAATCAATATTGAAACAATGATTTTAAACTCGTTTCTGTAGGTTTATGTTCTTTTATGGCATTCAAAATATCTCATCATCTCCTTTTAGCCCTCTTTGTATAGAATATAAGATAACTCTCTACTATCTATAGACAAAGACTACTTCCGGGCATTATTCAGTATGCCATTCGTTGATATGTTGATATGATTTAAGGGAGACAGTCTTCATACACTTAAAAGGGAATAATCTTTGATAACAAACCTGATACTATCTCTGGCACGCGCAATAACATTACAAGATGCGTCCTTTATTAAACAAGTAGTGTTCCCATAATGGTGAATGTTGAAGAAGATTAAATGGTAAGAAGAGTTACGGCATAGAGTTTGACTGAAGAAGGTTTTATCTTTCAGAGATTTCATTTTCTGAGATGCGCGAAACCCTATGTAAAAAAGAGAGCCGTTAATAAGTCACGATCTCTTTGTTCTTCTGAAAATAATTAGGAACGCCAAGTAAGCAGCGAAAGGCGCAAATGGACTTTTCGAGGCCTCATTGAACAATGGCTGTCTCGCACGAAGCCTAAAGGGACGTTCGTGAACGAAAGTTAAATTATTGGGTGTGTGTTTGTATTATTTTCGTATTCCGTCTGTTTTCTAAGGCTGGTATTATTATTTCTTTACATGTGTGCGTGAGATGGGTCGAATATTTTTATTAATTCTTCATAGGAAGTGCTAAAGATTATGTAAGGATGTATTTTTATGTATGCATGTCTGTATAATATTTGGCTTTCTATAAATTATTGTGTTTTTAGAAGACAATAAATGCTTCTTAGAGTGTTTTAAATTGTTTCTAATTTGCTCCAAGCTGTTTCATAGGGTTTATAGAAACTACAAAAATTGGATTTGGGTGTCATATGAACTGTGTGAACAACACTGTTTACATTGTAAGAATATTGCATTCTCTCTATTGAATCATAGTGTATGTGGGCCATTTCCGTAGAGACTTGGTTTCAGAGATGAAACTTGGATTATTTACTGCAATATTAAGCGCGAAAAACAACGGTTTGATTTTAAACTAAAATCCAATTCTACTTCTAGATCTGATCTACAACAGCTGAAGGCTATGTTCATTACATGTGGTCAGATGGTAATGGAGTTATCCATACGAGCTCCTCATTAAGCAAACAGTCACTTCAGATATATATTTCTCCTTTGTCTTTTGAATTCCCAATTAATTCTCTCTCTTTCTCAATCTCGATCGACCATGCGAAGCGTGCCTTTAAAGCTTGTCTATTCCTGAGATTTTTGTCTTCCGCTTAGCCGAGTGGTATACGAGGCGGTTTAATTAAGATTAAAGGGGTTTCTCGCTGCCTCAGTGCGTATGGTTTGAATCCCACCCTAACTCGAATTTTTTCGAAGTAAAAAATGACTATTTCCGAAGAAAAAATTATTCCGTTTTCTCTTCCTTGCGATGTGTTGAATTTATTTCATCATTTTCTCGCGCTCATGAGAGATATACATTGTGTATTCACCGCGTGTTTAACTCAATTTCTCCTTTGTCCTTTGAATTCCCAATAAATTATCTCTATTTTCAATCTCGATCGACAATGCAAAGCGTGCCTTTAAAGCTCAAAGCGGGTACACGCAGCCTCACTGTGCACGGTATGAATCCCATCCCAGCTCGGAATTTTTCGAAGTAGAAAACTATTTCCGAAGAAAGATGATTCCGTTTTCTCTTTCTTGCGGTGTGCTGGATTTATATATATATATATATATATATATATATTTATATATATATATATATATATATATATATATATATATATATATATATATATATATATATATATATGTATATATATATATATATATATATATATATATATATATATATATATATATATATATATATATATATATATACATATATATATGTATATATATATATATATATATATATATATATATATATATATATATATATATATATATATATATATAATATATATATATATATATATATATATATATGTCGAGGTATCCCTGAGAAGACCCGCTCGGAGTAAGGGCGCATACACAAGTACGGGCAAATCGCCGACCCGAACCCATTTGCGATATGCTTAGGAGCAAGTAAAGGAGGGGAAGGCCCCCTCTTTGATTTTGAGTGCGTTTACGATTGGCAGGGATTTATATAATGGCTTGCCAATTTGTAGTTCAAGGATATATAAAGATTAAGACCTCAAAGTATAATTTTAATATACATATTTAATAAACTAGACAATAAATATATATATATATATATATTATTTATATATATACAAAAAGGACAACAAATCGCTCTATTAGGTTAGTTAATTAGATCATGACAGTTTACAATATGATAGAGCTAAGCAAGAAGTGCAAAATTATTGTTAATTCGACCAATGGCTATTATTTAAGTTCGAGCAGGAAGTCAATTCAAAAGGGGATGCAGGTGACGATTGACGATGTGTGTAATCAAGGGATTACAACGCCAAATCGCTTTATCTTGAAGCTTAGAAGTGTTCGGAGGGGGAAGACCAAAGAAACAGGTTTTCGGTGAGACACTTTTGTGAGTTCCGCCGAGGAGGCCTAGTAGATGGGACTTTGGGTACTTCTTATTGAATAACGAGATTTGCTCTGCTCCAGATTTTCTCTGTTCCAGAGATGGGAATCTCAAACACGAGATGGTTCTGCGGCACGGCAGGGAGTCTCAGACACGGGGAACGGGAGTTTTGAAAGGGATGCGAGATGAGGGGTCCACCAATTCTACTGGAAAAGGTGGTTCGATTAGCTTTCCTCCGAACAGGGGCCAAAGTTTCACGAAGGGCGATCTGCTAGTGAGATCTTAACGACGAGGTACTACTCAAACAGGGGTTGCGAGATTTCGCGGGGGAACAGAAGAACGGTCTGGACGGAGGGACTGGTAAACTCTCAATCTCCTCTAGGAATGGCGGATGCAGGGTTAAATAGTCAAGTAGCTCGTCCGTTAGATAGCCCCAGGGCATGTCTTTTCCCAGAGGATTCTCGACGTTAGTCTATGTAAACATATTTCGAGATAACGAGTTGGATCGGACAGCGAAGTTTGTCTCCGAATAGGGGATTGAGTTTGTACGGCTGGTTTCGCGTGGAAAGGAAGTGCCTCTGGGGGATGAGGGCGAGTATTCTGCATTATCGCGGAGAGGAAGAGCGAGGTGCATCCCGCATAATCAAATACAGCCTGGTCGAGTGACTCAGCGCGAGACTGCTTCCTTCTCGATGAATCTGAGATTCCCACGCCAAGGAGCATTTGGTTTGGAGCGAAGGGGCTGAAAGGTGTATTCCGGGGGGGCTTCCTCTCACGCTGCTCCTTCGAGCGGCATCCTCTCACACGCCTCCCTTTCCGAAGATGACATTTTCCTGATACGTAGAGGAGAGAAAAGGGCATCCCCAAACATAGGAGGGGTCGTGTATGGGAAAATATTTCGACCCAGGTCTACAGGTGTACAATAATAACATTTAAATTTGAGTCGACACAGCAGTCACCAAATGAAAGAATGGCTTTCGTATAATTCCGGACGCAGGGTTCATTAAAAAGAGGTATCGGCGTCGACTAGCGAACAAAAAAGATAAATAATTACAGGAAATAGTTAAATGCATGTAAAAAAATGAATTAACATAAAGACTCATTTATTTGAAGGGTAGTGGAACTATATTCAAGGCCAACCAAAAAAGACAATGCGAATAAAAAATACACAAGGGAAAAATAGGTAAAAAAAGCAATTTTTACAGGGAAACCAAAGAGCATAAAAGTTACACAGATAGGACTCTCTCCTAGGATTATTAAAAAGCGGCGAGTACACAGACTCGATTGTATACACGGGAGTACAGGGCTTAACACGATTTACCTTGCAAGGGAAGGATCCTCTACTCGATACCTAGTTAGGCTGACTGTAATACAGTTTTCTGTCCCTTTTATGTACAAAATTCTGAACTGTTATACAATTAGAAGTAAGCTCCATCGCATAAGCCTTCCGTTCTGGCTTTTACAATTTTCTAAATAAGCTAATGGGGGATGATTAATTTCAATCATCAATTCGTTGCCTAGCAAATACATTTTGAAATTTTGCACACTCCACACGATTGTGAGAGCCTCAAGTTCTTTTACCGCATAGTTCCTTTCGCGTGACGAGAGCTTTCGGCTGGCGTACGCAATTGGATAACAATTGCTAACTTCACACTGGAGCAAAACGCAACCGATTCCTTCACTACAGATATCCGTTCCTATTCCATACAGTTTGCTCGTGTTCGGGAGTTGCAGTATGGGGGCTGACTAGTGTTTCCTTCTGCTGTTCGAAGTGGGCGTTTGCCTTAGGGTTCCAGACGAGGGGTCCGATGAATGCTTCTTAGTACGCGGAAAGGGAATGCCGGCGATGCTCTTCACATTTTCTTGCTGGGGTGCTATTTAATTGTCACCAATGTGGAAACCAAGATATTTAATGGTGCCGTAGGCGAAATGGCACTTGCTGGGGCCTATAGTAAGGCCGTGTTCACGAAGCCTACTAAGGAGGGAGCGAAGGGAGACTAGATGTTGATCCCATATGCGAGTGGCCACGTAAAAGTTATCAAAGTAAAACGAAAGGTTATTCAGCCCATCTAATATCCGGCACATCATGCGATTATAGTTACTACAGGTAGTAAATAATCCAAAAAGAAGACGCCTAAATTGAATAAGACCTTTTGCGGTTAGGAATGCGGTGTATTTCCAGGCAATAACCTCATGGGGGGGGTTTTATAGTAGGCCTTACACAAGTCTATCTCCGAAATAAACTTAGCCTGTTCAAATAGATGTAGGTTCTGATATATCAAAGGGATAGGCTCAGGGTCGAAGACCGTTACTGTGTTCAGTTTCCTAAAGTATACGCACATGGGAAAAGTAGGGTCCGGCTTCCTGACCATAACAATGGGGAAGCGATATTGTGACGTGGAGGATTCAATGATTCCCAATTTTAGGAGGTTTACCACTTCGGAGTTAAAACCAAAACGCAAGTGAACTGGCAAGGGGTATGGCTTAGAGCGGATAGGCTCCTGGGTGGCTAGGGTTATATCAGGCTCAAAATGGATAGAACAGCCCGGCTTCTCGGAATTTGGAAATTACATCCAGGAATTCAGTCAACAAAAGAGCCAATTACATCTTCTGAGAAAGTTCCAGCTGGGGATCTAAGTCGAGTTCAAGATAGGACTCTCTCCTATGATTAATAAAAAGGGGCGAGCAGAGCTTTCACGGGATCTAGGGAGCAAAGGGAAAGTGTAGTTTTTGTCAGATCTGACACATAAGGTTTGAATTAAGTTAAGACGTTCATAGGGATAAGAGACTTCCATTACTGCCTCTTCGTCAACAACAATTATATTATTAATGTAGGCGCGGCGGTGGTAGCGCTTAAGCATATTCATGTTAAACACATTGTTACCTGAGGGGGTCTGTATTAATTAATCCACGGGACCACACACTTCTAGGAGTGGGAAGGGTCCTTTCCAATGGGACAAGAGCATATTTGTCTCCGTGGGTAGGAGGAGGAGCACCTCGGCACCGGGCTTGAATCGAAATTCTTTTGACCTAACGTCAAAATAGGTCCTATAATTTTCCAGGTTTATGTCCGTATTTTTGCATGCTATTTCGGCACATTCTTCCAGGCGGTTCATAAGGTCTAACAAGTAAGAATAGGAGGATTTGGTCTCCTCATCCATGCGGAGATTGGCAAAGAGTTCATTTAATAAGCTCAACGGTACTCGAATGTTTCGGCCATACACAAGTTCGAAGGAAGCAAATCCTAAAGCTCTGAGGGAGATTTCTCGGCAGGCAAACAGGACAACTGGCAAGTACCGATGCCATTCTTGGGGATATGCATGGTATAACTTTTACAAAATGGTCTTCAATGTACCCTTTAATTTTTCGCAGACGCTGTTAGCGGCGGTAGTGACTTGATCATAAAGAGCTTGCCAACGTATTCCATTAGTTCAGAGGTAAACTATCTACCTCTGTCCGACAAGATATCCTTCGGGATGCCGACGCGGGAAAAAATATAAATCCAGGCCTCTGTACAGGTTACACTATCTATCATTTTAAGGGGGACTGCTTCGGGAAATCTCGTCGCAAAATCGACAAACGTGAGGACATATGATTGTTCTTTGCTAAACGAGGGGGGAATTGGACCAATCAACTCTATGGCCAGTCTAAAGAAAGGCTCCGAGACAATTGGGGTCTTCTGGACACTGGCAGTTGGTATTCGCCCTTTTGCTGTAGTCTTTTGACAAAAGTCACACGCCCTGAAAAACTGGGCAGATTTCTTTGCCATCACCGGGACAAAAGAAATAACGGAAAATTCTCGGGGCACTTTTATTGTGGCTAAATTAACCAGCCAGTAATCCATCGTGGGCAAGTCGGAGGACTTGGGGAACATGCGAACTTGGAATGCATAGAGAGCGAGTTGTGGATTTATCCTCAGCCAAACTGGAGCGAAAAAGGAGTTTGTCACGAACGAGGTAGGCTACTTTCCTTTGACCGTAGACAGATTATCCTTCGTCATTTCTTGCTTATTCTCACTCGGGCTAGAGAGTGTGGCACTGCCTCTAAGCGCTTGCAAATGTTTCGTTCTGAAGTGCTGAAAATTCTGGGGCATTAAAGGTGTAAAGGAATGCGCTAAAATAGAAGTATTTCTCACCTCCTAAGATATTACTTCGGGAGAGCAAGCGAGCCGTTACTCACTCCCCCCTTTCCGACTTAACCCTTTTTGGATTTACCGTCAGGTCACTGAGAAATGTCCCTGGAGGCATGACGCTGAAATTGAAGGCTACCTTCCTTCTCGTCTCAATCTTCCCTTTCCTCCCTTGTGTTGGAAGATTATTCCTGTATTTTGTAGGTTCACCTCGAACAACTTTTATGGCTCCTGCCGCTTGGTCGCCCGTCTGGCACGCTGATCCCTGACTTTGACACTTCACCGCAAGGAGACGTTCGGGTTGTCACGATCCACAACGAAGATTACAGAAGGTCTTAATCTCTCTCCCTGTTTTGGTGAACTCCAGGTATATATGAACCCTCCCAAGGATTACTGACCGATTTTGTTAAGCGGCACTCCACCGAAAGAAGTTCGATTCAACGACGCTCTCTCCCGAGAAGTGTTTATTGACGGTCACAGGCCACGGAAGAGCTGGACATTACACTCGTATCTTTGGGTCAGAAACAAGAGTCTCGTGAGGTAACGTCAGCCTTTTTCAACCGCCTTCGGATCAAGGATTGGAGAAGCCGTCCTCTGAAGTTCTTCTAGTGACCTCTTGAAGACAAGAGGCACGATAGCTCGCTCGATCCGAATTTGGAGAAGTCACCTCCCCCTTCAAAGTTCGTCCGGTGACCTCTTGAAGACAAGAGGCCCGCATCTCGCAAAACCCAAGTTTAGAGAAAGTAGCACCACCCTCTGCGGGTCTTGGCCACTCTCGTGAGTAATCAAGGTCACCAAGACCTCCTACAAGTTCTCCCCGCTTTACTCTCGAGGTTCAAAGGAACTAAATCACTCACTACCCTAAATCCCTAATTATAAACATTTAATAACCCTGGGTATCCAATTAGTATTCGGAACCTAATTCAGTCTTATTCATGTACCTATATATATCCATATTATTTGTGCCTTTTATTTAGTGTGTATTAAAATCTATTTTTGTCGTTGTGTTTAGAATATTCCTTGGTTACGCTGCTGCAGCTATCTATTCAAATCGCACAGTTAGAACAATAACAGTTGTTGCTTTGCTGAGCCTACCTTAGAGCCTGTGTGCGTATATTCCTCTACACTTGGCCATACTTCGACAAAGAGGTTTCTAATGGCACAAGGATCGCAGTGTCCTTTAGCACCTGGGCCCTCGTGATAACGGACTGTGCGACGGGGTTAGGGAAGAGCTGTGGGCTCTAGCCGACCAACAAAGCAGAGAACTTAATGGGGGCTGCTATCACTTCGGCCCAGTCAAGTTAATTTTCTCTTTCATGGTAGCGTCGATGGATTCTTGTGGGTAGCCGTTGTTAACGAGAACTCGGGAAACCCTCTTAAGTTCGTGATCAAAAGCCGTCTGCAGGAGGATGAATGAGAAATTGCCTTGTTAACTAAGGCATTGATGACTGATCTCTTGTAACGTTCAGGACACTCAGAAGAACCGTTTAAGCAGAAGCCCAAGCTCGTGTGGCCTTAAAGTATAGTTGGGTCACAAATCTGAACTCCTGGGCACTTATGAGGATATCAAGGAAGGGAAGGGATCCTTCATCTCCCGTTTCGTTGGTGAAATTCAAACACGAGTTGTTCTTGAATGTTTCAACTAGGCCGTTCCCTTGTTCGACGTTATCCGTATTCAAAATTATGTCATCGATATAGCGCACATAGATGGGTGACTTAGGGGTTATATTGCTCTTGAGAATCTTGTTCTCAACTGAGCCCATGTAAAAAACAGTCAGAGCTTGGACCTTGGACCTTGGACATAAAAAGTGGTGAGATATAGTGAGAGTTAGAGAGAGAGATAGTAAGAGAGGAAAGTGATGAAAAAGGGTGGGCTTAAAAAATAGAGGTTGTGTGGAAGACATAATAAATAGGTCCCTGGTGAAAGAGTAGCTCTGTTTGTTTTTGTTTTTTGTTTTTTTGGATGTATTTTGTTTGTTGTTGTTTTATGTGTTTTTTTAATAAACTATAAAAATTATAGTTTATTCAATTAAATTAAACCTGTTAATTTAATTTTTATATTTTGTAGATCTTAATGATTTTAATGGTCTTAAATGGCATTCAAGCCTTTATTTGAGGCGGGTTTTTTTGTTGCCGCTGTGGGTTTTTGAAAAAGCTTTTCTAGCAAAGTTTGAAAAAGGGGTAAATCTTAGTCATGGTTTATGAATTTTTACTAAAGAAACCTGAGTATTACACTAGTCATTTTTTTGTGTTTTGTCGATTTTGTCATGTGTATTTTGGAGTCACGTCGCCGTCATACTGTATCTTAATTCTTTTAACTGGTCTTATTTGTTGGTCGACCTTGATGTATAGGTGGGTACAAGAGAACTCCGGGGTCAATCGGGTGCCAATGGCTTTCCAGATCCTCTTAGCTCTCTCATGGACCGCCACGTTGATCGGACATAATCCAACCTAGTCGTGGAACAACCTCTGTCGTTTGTGTTCTAATCCTCAGGTGTTTTTGATGAGAAGCACCGCTTTGTTCTGGATAGTTTGTAGTTTCGCAATCTGGTTCTTCGCGCTCGCGTTCAGCGGCACCGGAGGTTACACAAGTCTCGAGCGAATGCACGCACTGAATATCTTGAGGTTATTTGAGGGATTTAAGTCACAAAACCTATAAAATTCCCTCAAACCTCTCTTGCTATTCGTGACTGTTCGCTCGATATGACACTTGTAGCCCTATTTGGTTATTTTGAGCCCCAGAACCGTCCATTTCAGACACTAGAGGATTCGCTCCCTTTCTACACGTATATTATTAAAGGTCTTGCGAAACATGGGAATTATTTGGAATTTTGGGGCATTGGTTCATATCTTCCAACTCCTCTCGAAAGAGTTGATGTTAGATATCTCCCTAGCCGTATTTCGCGCCATAAATTCCCTGTGAACATAAGCGGTGGTACAAATTTGCCATATATCGTCTGCGAACTGTACGTATATCGTACCCTCTAAGAGAGATTGTGGTAGGTTGCGTGTATAAATGTTGTATAAAAGGGGACTAAGACAGCCACCTAGAGGGACCCCCGTTTCGAGTTTGAATTCGGGGCTTTTATGTTCTCTTATTTGAATGTATGCTCTCCTCTCCATTATATAGAATCCTCTCAAGAATGGGATTGAGGCCTACTTGAATGACCTTAAATTGTAGTCCTCTCTTCCAAACCTTATCAAAAGCTTTTTTGACATCGCGGAGAACCAGGTTGGCATGCCTTTTGTCTGCCTTGATCTTAGCAAGCTTTTAGGTGACAACGGCTAGTGCCGTATCAGTGCCTGTTTTCCTTCTGAAGCCGTGTTGCTGCTCGTTCTGCAAGTTGGCTTCATCGAGAAAAGAGTTGTCTCTATAAGCCAATATCTTTTCGAAGGCTTTGCCAGCAAATTCTAGGAGAGATATCAGTTGAAAGCTGGCAGGACACTCCGGGGGCTTTCCCAGTTTTGGGGTAAAAATCATCTTCGCCACTTTCCACTGATCGGGAAAATAGCCCGTGTTCAGAGCGGCGTTCATGATGTTAAGAAGGCCACTCCAAATGTTAGGCGGGGCCTGGATGAAACTCACGCGGGTCAGACCCGTAGTACCCGGTGCTCTTTGACGAAAGGATTTTAGAATAACGGAGAGTTTTATGGCAGTTATTTTTTTGTCATAGCCCTCTATAAATCTTTCTTGTGACACACAGTGGCGAGGAGAGGTTTCATTTATTTGTGTGTTTAGCTGTTGGCTTACGTCAGTTTCGAATTCGAGGTCGTAATTGTCATTTTCTTCTGAGGCAATTTTGAAGATTAAAGACAAGAAAATCCTAAATATTTCTTCAATCTCTTCAGTCTCATTAATTTTTTGCCCGTTGTGAATGATTGTCATTTTGGTTTGTGGAGGTTTTCCTTTAAGACGTTTAACCGCCTGGCAGAACGTGTGTGAGTCTCTTTCTTTGTCGAGTCTTTCTTTTAGTCCGTCACATAGTATTATTTGCTGGTCCGTAATTAATGTCTGGAGTTCGTCTATAATTTGTATTAGTCTTCTGTAGGCATTGTGGTTGAGACCCATCAGCGCTACTACATTTGACAGGTTGCTATATTCTTGGGGCAAGGCTCTCATGGGAGTGGTCCAGGGGGGAGCTGGAAGGATTCATAATTAACACGAAGAATGCTATTTTGATAGGCTTTTGTTATAAAGTCGGTGATTTTATCCAGCTCCTTATCTATTTCTTCTAAATTAGCATCAAATAAAGGGTCGGGAATATAAATTTAGAGGTAATTTCTATAGTTTTCCCAGTTCGCTTGTTTGTAGCTTTTGCGTTCTGAAATTTCAATTTAAATGGAATTTACTCCTACTGTAATTTTGATAGCCTGGTGGTCGCTCGGAATGATGGGGCCCGGTTCAATGTAGTAGTTGTATGGAAACCTGATACTAGATAGGACTATATCAGGTTTCGTTGCTGCTCTTCCCGTTATGTACGTAGTAAATTCTGGTTCAATCCTTGTCATGTATTGTTTGTCGAGTAGTAGTTCGATATTTCTACCTTCATTGTTGTAGGAGGTATATTCTACCGCAGCGCACCTTGCATTTAGATCTCCGGCAAATATGACACTTTTATTGTGGCTAAATATTTGCAAGAGGTTGTGCCTGGGCAAATCACCGTGACTTGGGGGTTGGTACCCTGTGGCCACGACAAGTCCCCCTAGGGCAGTACCTACTTTAATGGCAAGGTAGGACTCATCTAAGTCCTCCAGTGTCCTGTATTTTAGTCCTTGTTTGACGGCTATTGCGCAGCCGTCATACCGTTCCTGACTATGATTCTTGCTAATAACGTCGTATTGAAATAATTTTAATTGTTTTTGCGCGGCCAGTCCGGGGATCGCGTATGTTGGCTGTGTCTGGTGACGTGGGCACCTTTTGATATATTTCTGGTCACTGGGGGACTACGCTTATTCTCATAACCCCCTCTGAGGGTGGGTTTTCCAGAAACCACATCTCTTGCAGCCCGTTCTTTACGAGCATGCAGTTGACTTCTTTGGCAAAGGTACCTGTGCGAGTAATGTTGGCAATGTGTGCATAGTATATGCAGCACATTATTTTGGTTGAGTGTTCGTTTTGAATGTGGAGGTATGTCTTCTGGTTATTACTCTCGACAATAGGTGCTTTGGCTACTTTATAATAAGTCGAATTGGCCTTTTACTCCTCTGTGTCTCGTTTAATCTGGGTTTGTTTTTGGATTTCCTGCTTTTTAACCGGACATGCAATAGACATAGTCCGGTGGGGGCGTTCACATTTTAAGCTTTCCGGGAGATACTTTTACAGTCGCGGCCAGCGCAGATAGAGCATAGCGTAAGGTCTTTTTTCCGGGCAGTTGGACGTGGTGTGTTCGCCGTACTTATAGCACCGAAAGCACATTTGTTTGTCGAAAAACACCTTACGTTCCATTTGCTCTGAGCAGACTCTTACGCTGAAGAGGAATAAACCGTTTTATTTAACTTTTTGAGCCATAGTCATGTCTTCGAAAACAACTTTAAAAACGACGTGGGTGCAGTGTTTAGATTTTATTACTTCAGCTACCTTTACCCATGGGTGGTTCCTTTCAATTTCGTATTTAATCTCATCTGCCGAGTGACTCCCAACCCAGGAGTCGTGGCGCCTGCAGATTAAGCTACGGTGGGTTATAATTTGTGGCGGTATCGTCGGTTTCAAGTCAATCGTCTTCAAGCATTCAACAGCTTTGCTTGAGGTCAAGGCTACACAGTCGCCCACCCTCGCGCAAATTTGCGAGTAACCATTTTGGATGTCACTAGGTCTAACCAGAGCAATACTCAAGGATCCGAAAACTTTTTCGAAAACTTTTCCTCTATCTGGTTTTGGGCCCTCCGATAGGACCCGGAGAGTGATGTGGAGACTCTCCATCATTTCTCCTGCATCCTATCGTGAGAAAGGTGATGGTATTATGGTATTTGGATATGAATTTTATGTAAGTATATATATATACACACTAAGAATGGTTTAGAAACGAGAGGGAGGGGGGAGTGGAATGAGACAACTAGGGGACAAGGTCCAAGTAATTTTATACCCCTTTACCTTATACTTCCTTCCTTCGGGCTTGCGGGTGGGCCAGATGGGGCTACGGTCCTTTTATCTATCAAACAGCGAAGATTTTGCCCTTCACCTTCCTAAATCAAATAACTATTGGTCCACTTTTCGTACGGAAGCGCGCTTTATCACTTTACCAGTTTTATTTGTACTACACCAAGCGAGTCGCACAAATTTACCTTCACAAAAATTCAGTTTGTAGAAATTCCGAAAAATGGGCACAACAGAAAAGCAGACTAGCTTAAGCAACCAAAGCAGTCTAAAAAACAGTCATACAATCTGAGCTATCCAATTTTATATGTTTCTTGTAGCGCTTAGTTTCCCCTTAAAAGTTTCCAGCGCCATGATTGGCCAATTTTTGTAATACTTATGTTCGCGTAGAAATACTATATATGAAGCATTCAGTAACAGAGTGACGTAAGCGCCTCTCTGAGCGAAATTGAGTTACGTATAGCACTGTATTCCCCAAACCCCCTCTATTTGGTGCGCTACTCGGGACGGCAGAATGCAAGTCACAAAAAGGTCGAAATTCCATTTGTTTGAGGGGCACTTTCACCGTACATACGCTGCCGCGCCCAAGCTCCCAAGCTAAGCCCACTGAAGGTCACACTGAAGGTCACACCTGACCAGTCTAATTTTCTAAGTTGTAGGAAGACAGTAGTCCCATTAATGTCGTACACACAGGCGCAGCGCGAGCGCACACACACATACACTAGCATACACACATATACCTTACCAGATTCTTTTAAGACGGTAGTCTTACAAGAAGCAGCCCCAGCAATAATTTTAGCCACGATCCGCCACTCTTCTGAATATTGCCAAATTTTAACTGCGTCTTTCTCCACTTTTGGTTTTTGGCGCTTACGTCACTCTGTTACTGAACTCCTCATATAATGTAGCAATTTCTGAATAAGTCCATTTCTTTTTATTCCCTGAAGATGACCTAACATGGTCGAAAGACGTTTAGAAATAAAGAATGTCATTCACGGATGCTTTTTCTCGCCTCGAGGAGCCGTTAAAAAACTTGTAAGAAATATTAAGAAAATACAAGTTGAAATTAATAACGCTGCCACAGCTATGGACTTCAATAGAACCTGTGTATCACTTCTCCCCACTTAATGATACCAAGCGTTTAAGCTTGTGGGTGGATGCGTGCTAGTTTGCGCGCCAACCACACCGGTCGCTCAACCTCAACGGTCGCTAAAAGAAGGGATGTCGGGCTTTTGCAACCGTATCTGCTCCGTCCTTACAGGCACGGTTTCATTTGAGCGGTGGTCATTGGAGGTGAAACGAAAAGTTTAAATTGATGATATGTGTTGTCATGGCTTACGTGGCCCGTTAGCTCAGTTGGTAGAGTACTGGTTTAGATAACCAGAGGTCTGAGGTTCGAGTTCTTTTCGACAATATTTTTTTCTCTTTGATTTTTCTCGGAGTCACCTCCAGTAAGATCTCTTCTCTCTTGTTTCTGTGTATTGCCTTTCCATATATATAAAGGGTGTTCCATTAAGACGGATTGAAGTTAGCAGTAAAGAAAACAGTGTTATTGATGAAAATTTATTAATTTCACTATTGGACCTTGTTAAATGAGTCATGGCAATTATGTGTGAAAAATAATATTGCCCTAAATGTCCGCCAACGCTTCGGCGGTACTCCTCCACTCGACGGTAAAAATTTTTGATGACGTCTCTGCATAGTTTCTCCTCGATGTCACCAATATGCCTTATTATCTAATCCTTCAGCTGTTGTATTGTTGTTGGCTTGTTGGCATAGACCTTACTTTTGGTGGCCAACTGACCTCGCTGTTTCGAGAGATGATGCAACCTGGGAACTTCTCATTCAATAAAGCCATTGTTGCATTGGCTGTGTGGCATTTGGCGCCGTCCTGTTGAAACCACAAATCTTCGACATCCATAGAATTCAATTCAGGCCATAAAAAGTTCGTTATCATGGCACGGTATCGCTCGCTTGTCACCGTAACAGAATTCCCGGCACCATTTTTGAAGAAATACGGCCCAATGATTTCGCTAGCAAAAAATGCACACCAAACAGTGACATTCTGTGGATGCAGTGGCTTTTCAACAATCTTCCTGGGATTTTCGGCAGCCCAAAATGCGACAATTCTGCTTATTAACGAATTCAACAAGATGAAAATGGGCTTCATCACTAAAGATGATTTTTTGCGAAAAATCCTCATTGGCGTGTCTTTGCTCGTGCACTCAATTGACGAATGTATGGCGCTTTAAATAGTCAGCAGTCTTCAGTTCTTGTATCAATTGAATTTTGTAAGCATGTAGAGACAAATCTTTTGTCAAAATTTGATGTAACTTGTTGTGGAGAGGTTCAATTCCTGCGCGCGATGACGAATAGAGGTGTCTGGATCTTCGGACAAATTCTCGCACACTGCAGCATTGTTTTCAGCTGAACGGCGTAAACGAGCACGCAATGGCGTTTTCATATCTGCCACTGACCCCGTTTGTTTTAATTTACGAACAATTTTCTCAATTGCACTCTAGGTTGGTTGATTATGTTAACCAAAAAAACACGAAGTGGCCGAAATGCATTTCTGTTTGAACGTCCACCATTTTCGTAATATGTTTCGATAACTTTAACACGTTGTTCGATTGTTAATATTTCCATGGTTAAAATTGACAAAGACTGAAGTTGTTAAATCTGAAAGAAAAAGAAAAAAATCATTAGATGCTTAAACCTAACTCACATTTAAAATCGTTTCAAGTTATTGGAGCACTCTTTATATATATATATATATATATATATATATATATATATATATATATATATATATATATATATATATATATAGTTAGTTAGGTATTTAGTTATTATATATGTTGAAAGGGGAAGCAGGTGACGATTGACGGGGGGTGCAATCAAGGGATTACAACGCAAAATCGCTTTACCTTGAAGCTTAGAGATATTTGGATGGCGAAGACCAACGGCACATGTATTCGGAGAGATACTTCTTTGAGTTCTGACGCGGGTGTTTGAGTACTTTTTATTGAAGAACGAGATTTTCTCTGCTCCAGAGAAATGGAAATCTCAAACACGAGACGGTTCTGCGGCAGGGCAGGGAGTCTCATACACGGGAACGGGAGTCTCGAAAGGGAAGTGCGAGATGAGGGGGACCGTAAAGTTCTCCGGGAAGAAGGTTGCTCGATAATTTTCACCCTGAACAGCGGCCAAAGCCTTACGAAGGGCGATCTGCTGGTGAGATCTCATCGCTAAGGTACAACTCAAAGAGGGGTTGCGAGACTTAGCGGAAGAACAAACAAACGGTCTGATCAGAGGGACTGGCTAACTCTCTTTCACCTCGATAAATAGCGGATGCAGGGTTAAATAGCTAGGTGGCTGGTCCGTTAGATAGCTTCAGGCCATGGCCGTCCCCAGAGGATTCTCCACGTCAGTATATGCTTATTTATTTCGAGATAACGAATTGGATCGGACAGCAAGGATTGTCTCATGATAATATATAATAATAATAATGATAATAGGTATTTATAATGCACCCTTCAGGGCTATCAGCCGCTTTAGAGTGCAGGTTATGTAGCGAGTGTAAAGAAAGTTTACAGGGGAGAGAAGGCAATTCTGAAGAGATGAGTCTTCAGGAGACGTTAAAAAGTAGCAAGGGAGGGAGAGGATCAGACTTAGACCAGAAGAGCATTCCAGATTCTAGGACCACAAACTGAGAAGGAACGGTCACCCATCGAGCAGAGGACATATCGAGGAGTGTTCTGGATGGGAACGAGGTTAGACCGGAGTGGGCGAGAAATTTGACGACGGGAGAGGGCAGACGAGAGATAAGGTGAAACCTCGAGTTTTAGGGCCTTTGAGGTGATGAGAATAATTTTATAGTGAGTACGGAAGCGAATAGGTAACCAGTGTAGCTCCTGTAACAGAGGCATCGAAGGAGAGAACCAGGGGCGACGGAGGCGGAGCCGGGCATCATAGTTTTCAACTACTTGTATGGGGTGAAGTGACGAACAAGGGAGATTCACTAAAAGAGAATTGCAGTAGTCTATGCACGAGGTGACGAAGGCATGAATATCAGTCTCAAGGCTTTGTCGATCAAAATGGGATCGAATACGTGAGAAGCTGCGGAGGAAACGGAGAGTAAATTTACAGATACGATAGATGTGCTGTTTAAACAAGAGTTGCTCGTCGAAAATAATATTAAGATTACTGACGGTATCAGAGAAGGTGACATTGGTTTTCTCAAGGTTAAGGGAGGGAAGGAGAGCTTTAGATTTCTCTAACATCGAACCGGTACCAACAAGGAGAACTTCAGTTTTATCGTGATCAAGTTTGAGAAAGTTGGTGAACAGCCATTCTTTTATGGAATTGTAGGCTGAAAGGATCTTAGTAATTGATTGGGAGAAGGACACAGGTGATGAGGAAAGGTATATCTTAGTTTCATCAGCAGTGAAGTGGAAGCACAGGCCCAAATCACGAAATAGGGAGCCAAAAGGAAGTAAGTAGATGCAAAAGAGGAGTGGACCAAGGACTGAGCACTAAAGCACCCTAAAATGAATGGGCGCGGAATCAGAGGAGAGGTTATTAAGCACGACCGACTGAGTGCGGGAGGAGAGGTATGAGCTGAAACAATCAAGTACAGTGCCCGAGAGAACAAGGAAAGTTTAGAGACGATCAAGGAGGACAGTGTTGTCCATGGTTTGAAAAGCAGAGGAGAGGTCTAGGAGGACTAGAATGGCCGTACAACCCCTATCGGCTGCTCTACGTAAACCGTAGTGTAGGAATGGAAGCTGTGAGATAGGGCGATAGCTAGATGGTACAGAGGGGTTAAGGTGTCTTTTTTAAGGATAGAATGAATTGAGGCATGTTTGAAGGAAGAGGAAACCACTCCTGTGGCAAGTGAAGTGTTAATGAGATAAAGAATCAGTGAGAGGCCAGCAGGAAGAATTTAGTGGAGGAGTTTGGGTGAGAAGACGTCATTTGTTAGAGCGTGAGATCAGGGCAGTTACTTGCTCAGATGACGCCTAAGTGAGGACAGTAAACGGCAAGGGAGTATGGTCAGGGACAACAGTATGGGCTTATTCAGACGACTAAGGTAGTACGGCGCGTGTAGGTTGATAACTTTATCAGATAAAAATTTAGAAAGAGAATAGGGGTTGATGGTGGAGAGGTATGGGAAATGGGGCTAAGCAAGGAAAGAAGAGAGAAGAGACAAAGGATAGTCCGAGGGTCATTCTTGCTCTCAGACAAAAGTTTGCGTGAATGAACCTCGTGCGCTGATTTTAATTTGAATGAATAAGTCAAAGTAGCAAGACGATAGGCAAGTAAGAGGGAGGTCGTGCTTTGCCCACGGGAGCGTGCTTTACGAAGGGCTCGTTCATGAGCAAGTAAGGACCTCCTTGAACGAAGGAGTTCCATGGTGAACCAAGAGGCGCGGTGATGGCCGTTTGAAGAAGGAGTGATAAAGGAGCGCGCGCGTCAAGGCGGGCGAGTAATGATTGGTGCAGAGAGTTTAAGGTTTCCAATGACAGTGCATTAACAAGAATCAGATTCGAGCCAGGCTTCTGTAAGGCCAAGGAAGGAAACCACAGTGCGAACAACGAGTTCATGGACATACTCTGACTTATTGGTCAGGCTCCTAATGTTCAGAAGAGACGCCGACAGCGCCTGCTGATGAGCACAGGAGGAAGGGAGGGATTTGGAAGTGTTGGCTAAAGGAAGAATGCTAGGGTGAAAGAGGTTCCTAAGGGACGCCGAAAGTCTCGGCCCACTCCTAGTTGGGTGAGTTCAGGAAATACCCGCCCCCTTTATCTTCGCGAATGTAGCTGGCTAAAGACGATAGTTTAAAGAGTTAAGTAAGTCCCTATCATACATATTGGGGGAGAAAGTATGGAGCAAAGGCTAGAATTATGAAGAACCTAGCAGACGGGAAAACCTAACCCTAACTTGACTCATAGAAAGTGGGGGAGGGTTCGCCGTGCGAGGCGTGGGAGTTGTTGAGGTTTAGCCAGGATGATGCGAGTCGAATAAGGAAGGAAGACAAAGAGCAGCACGTAGCAACAAATGAATCAATGGAGTGAAAAGGAAAAAGCAAGTTAATATTTAAGCAATAGAAATAAATGGCTATATACAAAGAAAAATAGATAGCGATATACCAATGCAGTAAAAAGGAAAAAATATGAAAAGAAAAAAAAGCGATTTTATTTTAACGCAAGTAAAAAAAGCCGATAAACATGCAAGGGAAACAAAATAGTAAGCAAAAAGCCAGGAATAGAATAAGGCAAAACTTAATTGAAGCTGAAATGAGCAATGAGTTACAAATAAAATTTGGTACTTGCAAGGGAGCTTGCCGGTGAATGCGGAGCACAGCACTAACTAATTGAAAAGCATTAAACACAATGCGGTAATTATAGTTCACACAAGGAAATTAATTAAAAAGCACTAAGATCACAACGCGACAACACTAATAAAAAGAGCACTAAATAACTGAAGAACGATGAATCAGGAGACGGATGATAAGAATGCCGATCAAGAGCTTTGAGAATGGAATTAATCGTCGGGTCAATCGTAGGCGAGAAGTCAGCTTTATCTTGGAGAAGGGAGAGCAAGGTGGGTTCCGCATAAGCAAATACAGCTGGGTCGAGCAATTCAGCGCGGGACTGCTTCCTTCTCGATGATTTTAAAATTCTTAGGCTAAGGAGCATGTGGTTTGGCGCGAAGAGGCTGAAAGGGATATTCCAGGGGGGGCTCCTCTCACGCTGGTCCTTCGAGGGGCATCCTCTCAAAATATATTTGAGCACAAAAATAATATTGCGTAATGTTAAGTTCTCTCTCATCTTCCATTTCATTGGACCTTTTACGATTTGATTACTATTCATTTAATTCATTATAATATCACCCAAGTGTCGAAGGTTTCTTTTATATGGAGTGAAAAAGGACAAAAATAATATATTTTCCCCAAACCGAAAAAATTCTTCCAAAACACTTGGCCACTACTTATATAAACGATTATTGAGCAATATCATGCAGATAAAAATTGGAACAACGTTGGAGAAAAATGATTTTGGTAAATAAAAAGATATTTTATCTTCGTTTTAGAAAGCAATATTAATTGCTTAACAACAAAGTTTTAACATTCCCTCTCTTCTCCTTTTCATTTGTCTTCAATAGGGCCACCCTGTCTCATTTCGACCGTGTTATAGTATGTGCGAAAAAGGGCATGTCTCGGATGAAAAAGCGTAAATAATAAACAGAATGACACAAATCGCCCACCGTTGGCTGTTGCCGAAAAATACCGGCCTTTTATATGTCCACGTACATTGTGTCATCTTTCCTGCTTGACTTATTTGTTTCCCAGCCTTGTTTTTTAGCGAGATAAACGAGCTACATTTTCCTTCATTCATTCTAGGCTCTGCGTTTGTCATCGTGAACGGTTGGTTATATAAACACCCTCTACTTATGTAATATATTATTTATTATTAACAATGTCAGGTAGGAATTCTTCTTGAGTGCTCAAGTCAAGTGGGTGCAGCTCGCGTGAATAGAGAGCTTGGAGGTTGATGGGGAAAGCTGGCACTTAGCGTGGGACGAGGGAGTGTTGAGCGAGTGGCGAGGTGATGAGAACCCGATCTATAAATAGGCTTCAAACAACGTTTGATTTCCAGCTGTATCCATTATGGGGTTGCTAGTGGTCGCTGCCTAGGCCACATCTCTATCCTTTTCTTGTCTCCTCTGAATTAGCGCGTAAGACTTTCTAGCTCGAGAGGAGAGACTTGTCTCTGACGTTTGTTTGAAGACAAATTTAATTTTTCATTATTTGTGCCTATTATGTGAAATGAAAGGTTATGTAGACAGAACCATAGAGGTGAGTACCTCGCGATGTTATTTTGCTTTGGGTATAGGATGACGCCTATTATGTTACTCAAAGCATCGGGTATAAAAGAATGGAAATCAGTAGATCTTCTTATCATGGTACTTTGAACTCTGTAAGTCTAAAACTCCTTTCATGTCTTTTCTTTTGTACTATGAAGTAATACAAGTTTTTTTTATTAAAATTCATTTTTAATTTCGGTGTACAAATCTACATGGTGTATGTGTAGTAGACCCAAGGTTGTAGATAAGAAAAACTCGCTGTATTCTCTGTATTAAACGATCCCACATTCATCCCTGTAACCCACTTGACCTTGAAGATCTATGTGTTGGTACCCGTTTAGAGTCGCCGGCAGGAAGGACACGAAAAGCTTCGTCACCCGTAAGGAGCTGCCGCGCTACAGATTGCGTGGATAATCTAAGGCATGCAAAGAGTTGCAGCCACTAACAGCACCGCTGTCTCCTACTCCTGCCATTCTTTGACGGCTTAGCATTACTCTTCTGGTCAAAGTAGGCTGAAGGGTATTAGATATCTACTCTCCCCCGGAGTAGAACTGCTGGGCCTTTATTGGACATTGGAGGGTATTCTACTTGCTGTTTGGTGGCAAAACACCATAAACCCTCTTGCTCTGGCCCTTCCCCTTCCAAGAGGACCGGCTCATGGTGCCAAGAGTTTAGTCAACGATTGTTATTATAATCTTTATATGTTTAGAGAAATTAGCATTGGCTAAATAATAACAATAAACAATTAAATTTTAACATTATAGACACTTAAAAGAGTCAAGTGAAAGAACCCCCAAAAATTTTTAGGTGAAATTGTTCAATTGAATATTTGGAAATTAAAATCTAATATCCATTAATTGATTAAAGACAAAAATTTACTTTATTAAAATATCTTAGCAATTTTCTGTTGTAAACCTTCTATTGTCTATTAAGGAGATTAGTGTGGTGTGGTTGTCATAGCAATGAGTAACACACGTCAAACAACATCAAACACGCCTGGGGAACACTTATGATAAAGGCCAAGTGACTGTATCAAATAGACTAAACATACAGTCCTAAAAAGGACTGTAATGATTGGGTATTTTAACCTTCATTTAGCCACCACAGTTCCCGGGATCGTTTTCACCCTTCCTTGACACGGGATCGTTTTCATTCACCCGTGGGATACGGGATCGTTTTCATCCGCCCTTTCCACGGGATCGTTTTCATTCAACAGTGGTATGAGAACGTTTCCACCCACTCGTGAAATGGGTTTGTTTTCACCCAGGTGTAGTACGGGATCTTTTTCATCTGCCCTTTACACGGTATCGTTTTCACTAACCCGTGGTACGGGATCGTTTTCACCTGCCTTTGGCACGGAATCGTTTACACCACCCCGTGGTACGGGATCGTTTTCACTACCCGGTGGTACGGGATCGTTTTCACCTGCCCTTGACACAGGATCGTTTTCACCAACCCGTAGCACGGGATCGTTTTCACCCACCCAATAGATTGACCTATTTTGATACACTTAGTCACTTGGCGAAGATGAGGAACGTGTTCAAGGCGTGTCTGATCCAGAGTAAATTAAGGATTTTTTTTAGTTTTTTAGTACTTTTGGTCACAAATGTTTAATTAGCAGTTTGGGTTACATCAAACATATCACTTGGCTTTAGGGCCAAAGAGATATGACACTGAATCAAGATGGTAAAATTACCTATTCGTAAGTAATGCTTTCTTCTTTTTGAACTCTAGTTTATATATCTAAGGTTCAAGAGTACATACACTTGGGTCTTTTATGCATGCATTAATATTATTAACTGATTCATTTTGAATGCAAATTCAACTTTTTCCTCAACGAGCTAATTTTAGATTTTTAGATTTTAGATTTTAGGTAGGAAATCTATATTTAGAATACATTAATATTTTCTTTATAAGTTGAATAAATATTTCTATGAAAAAAAAATAACTTTGATATTACAGGGTATCGTTAATTTATATTTATCCCTATACTAAATAAAAGCGTAAATAACTAAATATATTTCTTATATTTCTTGAAACTTTACGGGCTATCCTCGAATTGTCTAAATTGCTAAATGTAGCCATACCCGATTTTTCCTGAATTAATGGTTAAAAATGAAAAACATATTAATTACTTTTATCATTTTTATTAAATGGTAAATAGTTAGTGGCAAAGGGCGCGCAAATCTGATGCAACTCTTGTGTTAACCTAAAAGAATATATGTAGTACTCGTTACACTTGCTTGTTAGACTCCACGCATGTAATTTCTCTCGCTAAAAGCCTTTATTTTATATGGGACGAACTCGTCACAGTCAGGCGTAATGGAATATAATTCCTTGGTCTCTTCCTTTACCAAAATTAGCAACAATATCTTTTTTTTCAAAGATAATTCACTTTTTGCCTAAATATCTACACAGTAAAAATAACAGAACATATGTAGTACTCGTCACCTTCGCTTGCGAAACCAACGCATGTAATTTCTCTCGCTAAAAGCCTTTATTTTATATGGCACGAACTCGTCACAGTCGGGCGTAATGGAATATAATTCCTTGGTGTCTTTCTTTACCTAAATTAGCAACAATCTCTTTTTCTTCAAAAATAATTCACTTTTTGCCTTTACATCTATACAGTAAAAATAACAGTTTATTATGGTCTTGAAAAAAGCGAAAATAGTAAATTCAATTTCTAAATTTTATTTAATTTATTTTTATTTATTGTTCCCATTTAAGAATAAGTATTCTTTTCATTCTTACAAAATTTTATGTAGACATAATAATCATGTAAATTCAGTACAAATCACTTTGTGTGTTAAATTTGGATCTTGGACAATTGTTTATCGCTTTTAGTTAGGATTTTGATTTTAAAACTTCCTTTTAAGTTTTACAAAATTGATTAATTAGTTAAATTTTGAGGATCTTTTCTAGAGGACGACTACTAAATGGTGTTGGGTGTGGTGATCTAGGAGAGATCTAATTTGAGAGTACCTAAAACTAAAAAAAAAAACCAAAGTGAGCATCTTGCCCTAAATTTCTTTTAAAGATGGTAGTTAAAAATGGTGAGGTGGGGGAAAGGAATTTATGTATGAGGCCATAACCTGGAGATTAAAAGACCTCTTTGGAGTTTAAGAGTCCGTAAAAATGCGCATATCTCCTGAACCTGATCATGGTTCGCAATGAAGTCAGAGCTCATAGGGTCATAAATAGAGGTAAATATACATAATTACTCCAAATCAATGTTCCGATCTTTTAGCTGTGGTGCACTTCCCTGATCTTTTTAAAATTTTTACCACTCATGCAATAATTTATGCGAATTTCAAATATGCATTTTTAATTTTTGACAAATTAGGAATTTTAAAATTAGGTTAGGTAAGTTTGGATTAAGTTTTTGTACGTTCTCCGATCTTTATGTTTATTTCATTACTAATGCTGTATTTTTTTAATTACTTTTAAGGCGCTGATCTTCTTAAAAAATGTATTAATTTCTATAATAATTATTTCTATCACGTAAATAAAAAAAAAACCCGAATGAAAATATAAAAAATATTTCTCAAAACTTTTGTCCATTTATTTAATATAAAATGTAATAGTTTAAACTAATTTAAGTTAATAATTATCTAACTTAACCTTAAATAAAACAATTAATTTTTCAAAATATATGCATTTGGAATCAGCTAAGAAACTGTTCTAATGGTTAAATTTACCAAAAAGATCGGATAACGTAAAAAAAATAAAAATATTTCTTGAATCATATGACTATGCTTGTCTGAAATACAAAATTTAATATATTTTAATATAATACTTTAAACTATAATTTAATAATTATCTAACTTAACCTTAAATATAACAATCTCTTTTTCAAAATATACACATTTATAATCAGTTATAAACTGTATTAGTGGTTAAATTTACAAAAAGATCGGCTAGCGTGCACCAAATGCAAAAGGTCGCACTGTTCAATGGTTGATAGTGGTTGGTGATTAGTGTAAGCCCAAGGCAACCATTCTATCATCTTTTCTGATAACCTCCAAATCTTTAATGTTTTCCTGCTATAGACCATCTTCTTTTTACCCTGAATTTACGACAATCGCATCTTAGTCTTTACTCTCTTATCGTCCAGAGGACTCAGATAAGAGATCGCCCGGTTTAAAATAGAGTATAAACAAATGCGAGGAGAGTCGATGGAGGGAAAGTGTTAGTCGCTAAATAGGAAATATTTTAGCAGATAAAAGAAAACTAATTTAAGAACCTAGAATTTGTACTTTTGTATCTAGACCACCCGATTACTAGGAAATGGGGAAATTTATAAAGAAATCTCAATAATATATGCAAACAACCAGTCATTTGGAACTTTAACCCAACCGATAAGGAGTTTCAAGACAGCGCACTTATACTTTACGTGATGACAAGAGATAACGATACGGAAATTTCTTTGCCCCTTATCGCGAAACTGAAACGAATCATATCATTAAGGGACAAGAGATATTGAGGAATGGAAAATTTGATTAATTTATAATTTACAGGAATTTTCTAGATGATATTAAAGAAAATTTCGGGGAGTTTCGTGTAAAACGAAAATGATCAGTTATTAGTTTATTACTAATGCGTTCCCTTTATTTACAGGGCAAAGTTTGACGGGCAATAAATATCCCTAATTAAGCGTAAAATGAAATTAATAACATGAAACAAACACTAAATAAATAACATTAATAAATGAAGGATGGAATTTGAACGGAGATCACGGAAGCATTTGAGAAGAAATTTATTCTCATCATAACAAAAACGATTTTAATTTTAAACCGATCTCAGTTATTAAATAAATAAATGACCAATAATAAAATATCACTCGTACTTACAAACCTAATGGCAAACCTTTTACTTATGGACCGAAGGTAAATAATTCTTATAATACAAAAGATCTTAAATGTGAAATAGTTGAAAAGACCGACTAGGTCTAAAGTAAATTAGACAAGGCTGATGTATCATAGCAGAAACTACGACAATTTGATGTTGTCGAAAGAAACATTTGAATGCAGGTGAGCCGGTTTGTGAGCACGTCTCACAGGCAGCCTCAACGCGGGATTTTTCCCGCTATGAAGGTATTTAAAATGACGTGGAAATGGTGTTTCCCACTGAATGAAGGGGAATAAAAATGATTTAGGATGAAAATGTACTGATATGTAGGGGGGTTATAGGAGTTTTCCTAACAGTCTTAGGAGAGAGCTATTTCCTTCTTTTATAGCTTTATCATCAGAATCTTTTTTCAATTATGGTACCAAGGGTTTAAGAATTAGTATTTTTATATTAATTTAGATTGAAGTAATGTACCGTGGTTTAGGAGTTAATGTAATTAACACCTAACGATTATATACTGGTGTACAAGGCTTTTGGTGTGCAGGAAATGGACATGATTCCTGTAAGAAATCGGTCTCCTGAATCGAAAAATTACCTTCATTTTGATCTATCAGGTCTAGTTTTTAAGTTATTGAACATCCTTTTATAATAGATTTATTAGGTTTGAGTCAAAGTCCATATGTTAATAAGTCTGTGTGTGATTCAATGTCCATATGTATATAAGTATATGTGGGAGTTAATGTCTATATGTATATGGCATAAATGTGTATATGTTATAAATTAGTCACTATGTATGTATGTACGTCCACAACACAGTATTCTTTACTTTATCCTAATTCTAATTTTCATTATTTCCGAAATTTCGAATGTTGTGGTGAACTAAGTAATAAGAAATGAGCAAGATGTCCTCTTCAAAAAAGTGGTGCCTTAATTGTCCAAATGTGTTATGGAAACGCGAAAGTAAAAACTATAAAGATCTTTTTACCAACTTGATATCAAATTTTCGAGATATTAGCGCGAATTTGAGCATCAAAATGCATTTTCTTTTTAGTCATCTTGATCCTTTTCCTGAAAATCTCGGAGATGTTAGCGACAAACAAAGGCGACGATCCATCAGGATATCAAAGAGATCGAAAATCAAAACCAACGATCTTTGGACGCTGTGATGATAGCAAACTATTGCTGGTTTTTAAAATCAGTTTCTCCTGTTGCTCAACATCACCGGCGCGCAAATAAGCATAAAGTTATCACTCAATTTTCTGCCAAAAGTCTTTGACAACGTACATTAATTCTGCCTCTGGTAGAATTAAAATAGTCTAAATAAAGAAACAGTCTTGTTTAATTGCACTAAAAATTACTTATATCAACTGATGTACACCTTTGTAAATATTTTCATGCGCAATTTTAGCATCTAATAGAGCCAATATGGAGATGAGGAGAGATAGAAAACTAGACCTGATGGAGCAAAACTGAAGTTATTTTCAAATTTAGCAGGAAAAAATCACTTAATAATTCGTTTAAATATTTCAGACACCAGAAATTTTTTTGTTGTTGTTTTCCAGTGAATTATTTTTCCATATACTGTTTAACTATATCTTCAAATGAGACCAGAAACGCCAGTTCCTTCGAACTAAAAAGAGTGGATTTCCTTTCAATTTTTTCGGGTCTATGATCTACTTCTTTTCTGTAGTTCAAGATTACTCTCTGTAAAAAAGGGTTTATTATACAAGTATATAATGCACAAATTCATTATCGACAACTTTTATGATGAGCAAAAATCTAAAATTGTACCTGTCTACTTCTTCAACTTCCTAGTTTTTGATGAACCATTGTTAGAATCACGCGAAAATCAGTCAAAGACGGAATTTTATCACATACAACAATTCGTACAAAAAATGGGAACACTTTTCCCAACAGGAATAATTTAAATTCATGTATGTTTTACATTTTATAGAATAACCCAACGGGTACAACTTACGTAGAATTTGGTAAGGAGAGATTTGGTTAAAAATAAAGATAAAATTAGCCAGAAGAGAAAACCTTTCTCCACCTGCCATTTGCAGCATGTTTAGACATATCCAAAACCCATTTTCGGATTTTTGGGGCCCCCTGTATTCAAATATGTCGGAGACACCCGTACGTTGCTTTTTCCAAACGATTTGGGCATACTCAACGAGCATTACCGTGCTACCATGGAAAAATCTAGCCATTCGTCCGGCTCCCGCTGGAACGGGAGAGAGTCACGAGCTTCCTTCGGTGATTCTTTAGATAGGAGCCTCTCTCTCTACTTCTTTACTTCTTTTTTAGGCGGAAAAAATTCCTCTTTAAACATGGAAACGTGCTAGACCCCTGTTGTTTGGAGAAGGGGGAGGGGGGGGGGTATAACTAGTTTGTCGACAGGTAGAGAGATCATTCTGTAAGTCGAGCCAAGTCAAAGTTCATTCAATTCTCCCCACACCAAGAAAACCTATTAGTATCATAATATTACCTTTTCATTTGTTAACACACATCAATTACATTAGTTGTAGGATTACCTTTATTTTTAAAGGCTAGATTATATGTAAAATATCTTATTTAAATTTGTACAGATATTTGATTCATCTAACTCTATACATGGCTCGGGTAAAATTGCTTTAAAATTTGTTTAGAAAGTTTTCTTCAATCTGAGGATGATTCAGAACCATTTGAAATATCTTTAATGGGTTATCGTATAACATAATATAGCCTCACAAATAATGATACTCTACTTACTCAGCTTTGGGTTTAATTAAGAACCAATAAAATGGGAAAATGGCGAAGGTATGTCAAGCAAATTCCATCCTCTTTGTTTTAGGGCAATTTACTCCAGAAATAAACACTTTGATATATAAAATTTTCCCTTTGGTTTTTCTTTTATACATATAAATACATGGAATCTCTAAAACTCAAAGAAATACTCTCCATACACATCGACTGCGGTTTAAATTTTAATATTAAATTTCGTGTCAAATATATGTATATTATTCTCTTGAAAACCTCTCATAGAAGCCTTAGGTTTTGCCCGATCACTATATGTCAGCTTATTCTATTTTAATTTTCATTAAATGTATTGTACTATGATATCAATATGATGGCCTTCTTTAGAATCTATTTTGAGTTATAGTCCATTTATATAACACAACCACGTAGGGACGTGGGGAGCTTGCGCTTCGCTACTAAGATTAAAATTTAAAATCTCAAAAAAAGCAGCCATGTTTAAATTTTTATAAATTTTATGTACTTCGCCAATTATAATAATTTAATAAAGGAACTCTAGACTAAATTTTCTACCTTTCAAAATAACAAGTTGGTAAAATATAGTTATAGAAGAAGATATATAAAAATAAATTTTCTGAACTTCACCAAATGTAATTCTTTGAGTTTTAAAAAATTCACAAAATTTCGATACTTATATTTATTTCTGAACTTCACCATTTTCTTATTTGATATTATAAAAGAATTATTAGAAATAACTTGGATAAAAACAACATAAGTCATAACCAAACTAAGATGAAATTATTATTCAAATACTCAAAAAAATCCCCTTCTAACATTATAGAGTTAGTGATGATGATGATGATGATGATGATGTCAGAATAATAACAGTAAGTGAAAGAGACTAGCATTTTATGTCTTAGGCCTATGCAAAAACTCAATTGAAAAGAATAAGAATGGGCTTACTTGTTTATTCCCTGACAGTTGTAAAGCGACAAACATTTTGCGCGATGCAAAAAACAGAAGCGACAAACATTTTGCGCGATGCAAAAAACAGAAGCGACAAACATTTTGCGCGATGCAAAAAACAGAAGCGACAAACATTTTGCGCGATGCAAAAAACAAAAGCTCGCAACATAGAATCCTAAAACACACTTTTGTCCAAGCTTCTGTGCCATTTAAAAATATAACGAAGCTTTAGTTGCAGAAGTTTGTAATTTAAAATGTTTGAGTTGAAGCAGGTTTAGAATAGTTTGATAAATCGCTTTACCTTCATTTTTTTTTTTAATTATTTTACTGTTTTTACCGTTGAAACTTAAGAACTTTTATAGTTTATGGAGGCTTAGTCTATGACTGGAATTTTACAACGATCTCGTCAGATGGGCTACATTACGACCCAATTTTACTGATTGCGCAAAATTTGTGAGATGACACGAGAAGGTCAACTTTAAGTAGGTAATAATTTTAGATATGTGGAAAACCTTTGTAGGAAAAAAGAACGTTTAAAACTTTGTATCTGCCATAACTTTATTTATACCGTTACGTGATAAAAAGACAATTTAATGTCCTATTCTACCAACTTTTGGCAAGTTTGCTTAGGCCTAAAGGAAACATTTCTATGTTAAGGGCCTTGTCTTGATAGAATTTTAATCGCTGTATTAGCTTACATTAATGGCCCTTTCGAGCGCTTTGCCTGGGGGAAATTTTTTTGCATGGAAATTTTCTTTATATCAACAAAAAGACAACGCATGAAACACTTTCTCGTAATTTATAAATCGGAGAGTGCTGATTATCTTTTGGGTATTTTAATTTTGTCTCCAAATTTGGTCAAATATAGATGAATGTTCAATTACTCTAATTACAAAAAAATCACTTCTTTAGGAGTATCATTCCAAATAGGCGCTGATATTTGAGATACGCTGAAATATTGCGCCTGCTCAATATTTCACATCGGGTTCAAAATTCGTACTTCGGGATTTCTTTTGGTCTGTGGGTTGTTCCGTTCCTGCAATTTTTAAGTCCACGTCCGAGCCACATAGAAATAAAACATGATCTCCGAGTCCTTCTTAATTCTTTTTTTTCAGTGCATTCTGGCTCTTCTCTCTCGTATAGCTTTCTTTCTTTGTTACTATATAAAGAGCCTACGGCGGGTGAAAAAGGACAATGCCTTTATGCCAAAAATAAGTTTAAACAACTTCAATATATTAATTATTAGTAGAATTATTTACTACGATTCATTTGACATTCAGAATGTCGTAGAATATATCTTGAATGAATTCTTACTTTGATATTTATGTCCAAAATGTAAAATTGAATATCACGAATGAATCACTAATGACCAAAGGACCCGAACTCGAAGCTTTTGTAAACACGTCATAATAGCGCTTTCAGTCAATATCTTCAATGCAGACCCTTGAATAATTTTTAATGATTATAATTAATTAATTAATCACCTAATCAATCGTCGCACTTCAAATAGCATTTCTAATTTCCTGAGTCCCTATAATTTTTCTTCTTTATTCCCTAGTTTCTTGTTCTTACTTTGTGTACAAACATCGATTTCCATCTTTAATAATTCCATGCAACCATGTAATTCCTACTTTAATATTTTCTCTTTTTCTTCGCACCTCACGAATCAGTTTGCTCTTTTAGCTCTAGATGATATGTTGTTATATTTGGAACCAAAAGGAAAGAATAAAAATATTAACCTATTAACTTTTGTTCAATATTAAAACATTTGAATTTAGAATAGATAAGAAACCTATTCAAAATTGTAGATTACACGAGAGATGAGAATAGTGATAGAGTTAAGAACAAACAATTTAGTAACACCAACATAACGACTGTAGTGGAAAAGGTTATACTAAAAATCTTTATAAAATATTTTTAGCGAGTATGTAGACACTAAAAACTACAGTATGAGAAATTCCTTTTAGGAAGAGCCAAATTGGGGGACAAACCAAACGAGAAAATCAAATAAAAATGACCGGAATAGAAAATTAAAATTACTTTGTATAAACATTACAAACTTCAAATTCAATTCGATCTTCCATCGAGACATTAACTACTTGAAGGGACAAACACAAGAATAAGCGGAATAGCTAACAGAATATAGATGTTAATTAAGCAAAGCAAACAACATTTATATATAAGTAAATGTAGCAAACAAAGGTTAACAACCTTAACCAAGACACATTGATCCTTACAAACCTTTCAAAGAACTATCCTTCCGAGCTCTCTTCTTTTGGGGGGGTTTACCACCCTCAGCTGGCTGTTGCTGAGAACACGTTTCAGAGAAAATGAGAAGAAGATTGGAGAGAAGAATAGATATAACAGATATTTATTAAACAATAGAATGGTAATGGGAGACGAAAATAATCGCTACATAATATCTCGTGAAACTTAACTCTAGCCGGAAGGCAAAATTCGAAGCCTCAACGAACAAAGGTTTATGGACCAACGGTACTTAGATATGAGTCGGAACAAATAGGGGTATATTTATACAGCGATACTAAATAAAACATTGAATAAAAAATACATAAAAAAGCAATAATGACGCGACATGTCGGCTGATTGTAGACTTGATTATCTAATCATCATCATCACTAACTCTGTAATTTAAGAAGGGTTATATTTTTAAGTATTTGAATAATAATTTCATTTTCGTTTGGTTATGCTTAGGTTTTTTTAGCAAATTTATTTCTAATAATACTTCACTAAAGAATTATAAATGGTGAAGTTCAGAAAATTTATTTTTATATATTTTCTTCTATAACTATATTTTAGCAACGTGATATTTTGAAAGGGGGGAAATTTAGTTTAGAGTTCCTTTTTCAAATTATTATAATTGGCGAAGTACCGAAAATTTATAAAAATTTAACCATGGCTGCTTTTTGTTAGATTTTAAATTTTAATCTGAATGGCGAAGTTCAAGCTCTTCCCGTAGGTGGGTGGAGTGGCGAAGCCATTGCTTGGTCTATGTATAAACCAGGTATAAAATTTTCCCTTTGGTTTTTCTTTTATACATATACATACATGGAATCTCTAAAACTCAAAGAAATACTCTCCATACACATCGACTGCGCTTTAAATTTTAATATTAAATTTCGTGTCAAATATATGTATATTATTCTTTTGAAAACCTCTCATAGAAGCCTTAGGTTTTGCCTGATCGCTATATGTCAGCTTATTCTATTTTAATTTTAATTAAATGTTTTGTACTATGATATCAATATGATGACCTTCTTTAGAATCTATTTTGAGTTATAGTCCATGTATATAACACAACCAGGCAATTGGTTCGCCACTCCCCCTACGTGGGGAGCTTGCGCTTCGCTACTAAGATTAAAATTTAAAATCTCAAAAAAAGCAACCATGGTTAAATTTTTATAAATTTTCTGAACTTCGACAATTATAATAATTTTAAAAAGGAACTCTAAACTAAATTTCCCTCCTTTCAAAATATCACGTTGCTAAAATATAGTTATAGAAGAAACTATATAAAAATAAATTTTCTGAACTTCACCATTTGTAATTCTTTGGGTTTTAAAGAATTCTCAAAATTTCGATACTGTTATTTACTTCTAAACTTCACCATTTTTTTTGATATTATAAAAGAATTATTAGAAATAACTTTGCTAAAAAAAACATAAGTCATAACCAAACTAAGATGAAATTATTATTCAAACACTCAAAAAAATCCCCTTCTTAAATTATAGAGTTAGTGATGATGATTATTGATGATGATGATAATGAAGGAATTCAAAGAGTTGATAGAAATCATTTCCTGTGTCTCATTAAGCTCTTTTCTCTTCAATTGAGAGTAAACATATGGATTTGAGCAACTGCGTTATTGTATGAGCATGTAGCAAGTCTATATTAAACCTTGTAGCTGAGTTTGCAATCTCAATCCTAGTCAACCTGACCTAGTTCTCATGGTTTCTGTTGTTTTTTTATTTATTACTACAATTTTTCTCTTAATTCTAGTCTCGCTGATTCTTTGCTGATTAGATAGCTACTAAGCATGTCCTCTATAATGTACTGTGTTTCCTTCCATGTAACAGTTAACTTGATAAAGTTGACTTCTCACAATGAACAGTATTCACCTTGAGTTGCGTAGGAGAAGTAAAGGAAGTTAGTGTCATCTTTGAATCCAATGAGATCACAACTCTATTTTGTTCCAGGGTTATTTGAATCATTGAAAGCACGCAATGGGGTTAAGTTGTGTTTTTAAAGTATAGCCCTTTCTACATATATAACCTGGAAGAATGGTATACTTTTCGGTTTCGTATCTCCAGTATTAGGGAAATTAATTGTGTATGATTTATTTTCCTCATTTTTTATCACTATTCTACTCCACTTTATCCAAGATCTCCTTACGTATTTTCCTCTTCTAAAACTAATTTTTAAGGCGAATCGCCAACAAGGTTTTATCCACTCAGCATTTCTCCTACGCTGTCGAAGGGAAAGGGGCTCACTTCTCTCACTGTTGGCTCTTGTTTTGATGTTGGTTTTTCCTGCATTCTGCATCCTTCAAATCATTTTTACTTTCTGCTACCCCATCTTTGTTTTCATTACTTTTATTCTACAACAGATGCGTTGAACCACTCGGCCTAAGTGGCCTTAGTGATATAGCAGATACAACCGATTCTCTATACTTCAATTCCAATTGGAATTCAGAGGTGGCCACAAACGCTTGCCACCCAAATTATTTATGCTCTCATTCCTAATCATTGGATATTAAAAAAAATAAATAAAACACCTTAATTGTCACCCATCTTTTGATGAATTCCTTCCCTCTAGAAGCTAACTTTATGCGTCTCTCTATATACTGGGGAATTTGTGCACACTTTCCAGTAGGAGGGGCTCATGTAAAGTAATAAAAGGAAAAAAGGGTGGTTTCGCTACTTCAGGAATCAGCCTAGGGTTCATTCATAACCTTTAAAAGGGATATATGGTAGTAAATCTCATAATGGTTTACTACATTGTTTAATCCAGATTGTTGCGTTTTTCGCAAGTAATCGCACCTGCGAATCACATCCTCCGACTTGAAGCTGACGCGCGACTCCATGTGGGGCTCTTTCGTGGGTAGTCAGCTGATGCTAGTGGGTATCCCGATGCTTAGAATAAATAAGCTTTCATCAGAAGGCAGGAAATTTACAGAGAGGGGATTATAGTGCAGCAAGAACAGTTCATAAGCACGCCTCACTCCTGTGGAGAAGGAAACTAAGATCCCAAAGGGAAAAGAGAAGAATCGAAGATGGGTGATATATGGGAGTTCTCCTCTTTCCATTCCAAACCAGGGACTGGGGCTTGTTTCACAGCTTCGAATAATGATCGTCCCTTTCCATCCAAAAGAAGACAATATAGGTCTCCCTCACCATGATTGCTAAAAGCTATTATACTCTCAATTGCATACCTGTGTGTTTGAGCTATTATCTATCCCAAACTTTGAAAAGAGAGGAGTCTCTGCTAAGCATCTGCTCTACTAGTCTTTGAGGACATTAAGTAGGATCTGAACGACCAGGTTTGTGTGAGTAATGATCGTAACGTTGGACCTAGTCAAGCTCCCCAAATAAGTTCGTGTTACATGGTTTGCTTTCCTCTGAAGCCATACTTGACGCTGCCTCGCTTTCTAAATAAATGTATCGCTTAGACACTGCAAATGAATCATGTGTTAAGAGTTCTAAGTCCTATAAGAATGAACTGTCTCTTTTTTGCCCAAGAGCATGAATAGCTGTCAATGACGCCTTTGTAATTCGTATAATTCGAAAATGCGGTTTTAGACATTCTGGCTAATGAGCGACTCTCGTATCAAAACGTTCGAGATATAGTACTGTTCCAGTCTGTGCGACCATATATGTATTTATTATTTTTACTCAGGGATGACTCTACATCTCACTATGTCGGTCGGTCAGTCCCGGTTTTGTTTATTTGGTTTGGTAATAACAATGTAACTATTCAGCCGATTCTCCAAATTTCAAACCATTTTTTTGTTTTACATTTTTTTCGAATGACATAATTGCCAAAGTCCTTCTAAGGTTAGCCGATACATTATTTTGCAATAACATCATAACTCTTCGCTGATTCTAACGAAATTTAAAACCCTTCTGTTGGTTTACATTCTTGATCGAATCATGTAATTGTCAAAGTCCTTCCAAGTTAGTCCGGGAATTATTGAACTTTTTGAAGGTCGTAAGGTCATAAATCAGAATAAGTGAGAGTACTCGACTTTTGGTTAGCATACCTTGTTTGCTCAGAAAGGCACCCTGTATTGCTTTTTTACAAGCTTACAAGCAAAGAAGCCCCTCGCCTATTAGGAACTATTGGGTGAGTTATACATCTCACGAACGATCTTGTGATATGGCTGGCGGTAAGAATGCATTGATTCATGCCCACCATAACTCGGCAAGCCTTAAAACATCTATCAACGTCCGCGAAAAACAAAGCGGCCACGCTCTTCCCACGAGTTGTTTGAGATCTGAATCCCTGCTTAAAATATTTGGCCGCCACCTATATAAGGAAGGGTAGAGAAAGGGGGATCTTAGATTCCGACTTCCCTCCACGAACGAGGATTGGATAAAACAATGGCCTTTCCTCTCAAAATAACGAGAAAACGTTGATAAGAAATGTATCCCTTTCACTAAAGTTTCCAAGCATTTGAGGAAGATACCTCGCATTTTGACCCTACCTTTCTTCGCTAAAGCCCCAACTGTTTTCAAGCACAGACAGAATGATATTATGTGAAGTGAGAGTTAACATTTTTGTGGCGAAAGGGGGAGTGCTACTTTGGACTCATTCCCATGGATTCAGCTTTTTATTATTGTATATTATGGGTGATTTGGATTTTGACGATCCTTGATGGTGATGCCTTTTGTTTTTGACCCATTCCTGTGAATGGTTTAAATTGTATATTGTAGTTGCATGATCTGACACAATCCTATGGATGCAGTTTGTCAAGGGGTTTTAAAGGATGTGGATGACCTTAGATCAGTCCTTGCTGATTTACTCATCCGTTAAATTATGTTGTGTAATGTAGCTCAGTATCGATGTGGCTTTGGTCCACGGCCATTAATCTTCCTATCTTCATTGCACAACCTTTAAAATGGTCAAATTATCCCCTTCCAAATAGATCCGTAAGGAAATTTCCTTCTTAGGAAAATCTGTGACATCACTGTGTTGTTACGACTTGTTTTTTCTCAGACTGCTGATTGTACTCGCTCCGACCTACAATGCCTCCATGAAGATATACGGATATATACAGGGTGTTTTGGATAAATTTCACAATTTGCACACACACCTTCATTATCAGCCAAAAATAAATGTATTTTAAAAATGTCAACAAGATTATTTCTGGGAGATGAGATTTCACCTAACGTAGCCGCCATCAGTTTTCAACACGGCCTTCGGTATATGGTGTATGCGTTCTTCACTGTGAGCCTGCGAAGATCTTCGAACCCTCCCTTGGTCTTGGCTACCAGATTAGCCTCGGATTTGCAGGCAGAGTGGTTAATGTCTTACTCAACCGCGTACCAGACATGTGATTGAATTTGGGGGATCTAGAAGGAGATAAAGTGGGCGTGGTGAAGTTGTAGAAATTCAACAACAACCACTTCTGAAACTTTTCAGAGGTATGGCCTTCCAGCACCAGCCCTTCCCAGTCGGGCTTGTCTACAGTCTCTAGCAACTCTACAAAGTCGTCTGAATTTAGCCTATGGCCATGCTCATAGATGTAGGGCGACATGGCGTCACCCTCGCTGCAGACACACTCACTGACAATAAAAATTTGGGGACTCTTTTTCTCCATGCTATCTGGAGCGTTGTATGGATTATAGGCTAGCCACCTGTTTTTCTGGCTGTTGGAAACTGGTCCGGGTAGAGGTTCTTTTCATCCGAGAAGAACCAGATAGTCTTCGGTTCAATATAATGCTTGAGCTTGTTTATACGTTGCTTTACCTTGGTCAACCGGTTCTTCCTTGCCTTAGCTGACAGAATTTGTCCCTTGCGCCTCTTGTACAATTGGTAGTGATGGTTAAAATTTAGGTCCAGCATTAAGGTGGCGACGCCAACACTCAGCTCTCTCGCCAAAGCCAGGATTCCTTTGTTCGGGTAATCCATCACCTTCTCCTGCTCTGTTCCTTTCGGCTGGATACAGCTTCGGAGTTTCCGTTGCATCTGGCTATGTGATCTCTTACAGCTTTCATGGCACTTAAAGAGAAATGAACACCAGTCATAATATCGTCATTTTGATTGCCAGCGAGAAGCATCATGAAGCGGGTGGCTACTCTTTTTATAACAATTCCAGTGGTTTCCAGTCTTCCCTTTGAGTTAACACACTGATACATCATCATATTCCTGAAAAAAAAGAGATATTAAAATTGTAAAATTTAGCACGAACACCATGTATATCTTTTAAACAATTTCTCATTCGTTTTCTTTCCCACTTTCTTTACAATTCCCTCCTAGTAAAGTTTATGCTCGAAAGATCTTCATTGATATTCCGTTTTATACTCGATGAAAAAATCTCACACTAGTAGTGCCGATAGTTCTGTCAGGCGTAACCTTAGTGCATATGGCATTATTCTTTGTCAAAGCTTCCACAGTACCAGGAATGAATAGCTTTAAGATTTCGAGGCGTAATTATTATATTTTTTTACATTTGGCCTCGAGCTTCTCTCTTTAAGATTCATAGCAATTTGGAGGTTTTGTCGGACTTTGATGCTTCGCTTGTGATTACCCTTGGTGTCCATAAGGAGATTAAAAGCAAAGTTTCCTTCGAAGGAAATTTGAAAATTCTCCAATTACAATTGTTAAGTATCGGTGTCCATGAGGAAATTAGAAACAAAGTCCTTTTCGAAGGAAATTTAAAAATTCTCCAATTACAATTCTTAGGCATCGTGTTATATGAGGAAATTAGAAGCAAAGTCTCATTCGAAAGATATTTGAAAATTTTAAAATTGCAATTCTTAAGCATTGGTGTCCATGAGGAAATTAGAAGCAATGTTTCCTTCGAAGGAAATTTGAAAATTCTCCAATTGCAATTCTTAAGCATCGGTGTCCATAAAGAAATTGGAAGCAAAGTCTTCCTCGAAAATAATTTCAAAATTCTCCAATTACAATTCTTAAGAATCGGTGTCCATGAATAAATTAGAAGCAAACTCTTGTTCGAAGGAAATTTGAAAATTCTCCAATTCAAATTCTTAAGAATCGGTGTCCATGAGGAAATTAGAAGCGAAGTCTCCTTTGAAAGAAATTTGAAAATTCTCCAATTGCAATTCTTAAGTATCGGTGTCCATGAAATTTGAAAATTCTCCAATCGCAATTCTTAAGCATCGGTGTCCATGAAAAAATTTGAAGCAATGTCTACTTCGAAGGAAAATTCAAAATTCTCCAATTACAATTCTTAAGCATTGGTGTCCATGGGGAAATTAGAAGCAAACTCTCATTCAAAGGAAATTTGAAAATACTCCAATTAAAATTGTCAATCATCGGTGTCCATGAGGAAATTAGAAGCAAAGTCTCCTTTAAAAAGAAATTTTTGAAAATTCTCCAATTGCAATTCTTAAGCATCGGTGTCCAGGAAATTTGAAAATTCTCCAATTGCAATTCTTAAGCATTGGTGTCCATGAGAAAATTAGAAGCAATGTCTCCTTCAAAGGAAAATTCAAAATTCTCCAATTACAATTCTTAAACATTGGTTTCCATGAAGAAATTAGAAGCAACGTCTCCGTCAAAAGAATTTCAAAATCCTCCAATTTCAATTCTTAAGCATCGGTGTCCATGAGGAAATTAGAAGCAATGTCTCCTTCGAAGGAAATTTGAAAATTCTCAAATTGCAATTCTTAAACATTGGTTTCCATAAGGAAATTAGAAACAAAGTATCCTTCGAAAGAAATTTGAAAATTCTCCAATTGCAATTCTTAAACATTGGTTACCGCGAGGAAATTAGAAGCAACGTCTCCTACAAAGGAATTTGAAAATTCTCCAATAAAAGTTCTTGAGCATCGGTGTCAATTAGGAAATTAGAGGCTTTTTCTCCTTCTAAAGGAAATTTGAAAATTCTCCAATTGCGATTCTTAAGCATCGGTTCCCATTAGGAAATTAGAAGCAACGTCTCCTTCGAAGGAATTTGAAAATTCTCTTATCACAATTCATAAGCATTGGTTTCCATAAGAAAATTAGAAGCAAAGGCTCATTCAAGGAAATTTAAAAATTCTTCAATTACAATTGTTAAACATCGGTGTCCATGAGGAAATTAGAAGCAAAGCCTCATTCGAAAGAAATTTTAAAATTTTCCAATTGCAATTCTTAAGCATTGGTGTCCAGTGCGAAATTAGAAGCAAAGTCTCCTTCGAAGGGAATTTGAAAATTCTCCTATTACAATTCTTATGCATCAGTGGCCATAAGGAAATTAGAAGCAAAGTCTCTACGAAGAAAATTTAAAAAATCTTCAATTATAATTGTTAAGCATCGGTGTCCATGAAGAAATTAGAAACAAAGTCTCCTTCGAAAGAAATTTTAAAATTCTCCAATTGCAATTCTTGAAACATTGGTTTTAATCAGGAAATTAGAAGCAACGTCTCCTTCTAAAGAATTTGAAAATTATCCAATTACAGTTTTTGAGCATCGGTGTCCATTAGGAAATTAAAAGCAAAGTCTCATCCGAAAGAAATTTTAAAATTTTCCAATTGCAATTCTTAAGCATCGGTGTCCTTTGCGAAATTAGAAGCAAAGTCTCCTTCGAAGGGAATTTGAAAATTCTCCTATTACAATTCTTATGCATCAGTGGCCATAAGGAAATTAGAATCAAAGTCTCTACGAGGGAAATTTGAAAATCCTCCAATTATAATTGTTAAGCATCGGTGTCCATGAAGAAATTAGAAACAAAGTCTCCTTCGAAAGAAATTTTAAAATTGTCTAATTGTTATTCTTAAACATTGGTTTCAATGAGGAAATTAGAAGCAACGTCTCCTTCCAAAGAATTCAAAAATTATCCAATTACAGTTCTTGAGCATCGGTGTCCATGAGTAAATTAGAAGCAAACTCTCTTTCGAAGGAAATTTGAAAATTCTCTAATTGCGATTCTTAAGCATCGGTGTCATGAAGAAAGTAGAAGCAATGCCTCCTTCGAAGCAACTTTGAAAATTCTCTAATTATAATTCTTATGCATCGGTGTCCATGAGGAAATTAGAAGCAAAGTATCCTTCGCAGGGAATTTGAAATTTTTCGTATTACTGTTCTTAAGCATCAGTAAGAATAAGGAAATTAAAAGCAAAGTATCCTTCGAAGGAAATTTGAAAATTCTCCAATTACAATTCTTGAGCATCGGTGTCCATGAGTAAATAAGAAGCAAACTCTCTTTCGAAGGAAATTTGAAAATTCTCCAATTGCGATTCTTAAGCATCGGTGTCCATGAAGAAATTAGAAACAAAGTCTGATTCGAAAGAAATTTGAAAATTCCCCCATTGGAATTCTTAAGCATCGGTGTCTATGAGGAAACTAGAAGCAATGTCTCTTTCGAAGCAACTTTGAAAATTTTCCATTTGCAATTCTTAAGCATCGGTGTCCAAGAGTAAATTAGAAGCAAGCTCTCTTTTCAAGGAAATTTGAAAATTCTCTAATTGCAATTGCAATTCTAATTGCAATTCTTAAGTATCGGTGTCCATGAAATTTGAAAATTCTCCAATTACAATTCTTAAGCATGTGCGTCCATGAAAAAATTAGAAGCAATCTCTCCTTCGAAGGAATTTGAAAATTCTCCAATTGCAATTCTTAAGCATCGGTGTCCATAAAGAAATTAGAAACAAAATCTCCTTCGAAATAAATTTTAAAATTCTTCATTCGCAATTCTTAAGCATCGGTGTCCATGAGAAAACTAGTAGCAATGTTTCTTTCGAAGCAACTTTAAAAATTCTCAAATTACAATTCTTAAGCATCGGTCGCCATGAGTAAATTAGAAGCAAACTCTCTTCTGAAGGAAATTTGAAAATTCCCTAATTGCGATTCTTAAGCATCGGTGTCCATGAAGAAATTAGAAACAATGTCTCCTTCGAAAGAAATTTGAAAATTCCTCAATTGGAATTCTTAAGAATCGGTGTCTATGAGGAAACTAGAAGCAATGTCTCTTTCGAAGGAAATTTGAAAATTCTCCAATTGCAATTCCTTAAGCATCGGTGTCCATGAAGAAATTAGTAACAAAATCTCCTTGGAAAATAATTTGAAAATTCTCTAATTGCAATTCTTAAGCATCGGTGTCCATAAGGAAACTAGAAGCAATGTTTCTTTCGAAGCAACTTTGAAAATTCTCCAATTACAATTCTTAAGCATCGGTGTCTATGTGAAATTAGAAGCAAAGTCTCCTTCTAAAGAAATTTGAAAATTTTCCAATGGCAATTCTTAAACATCGGTGTCCATGAGGAAATTAGAATCAAAGTCTTCTTCAAAGGGAATTTGAAAATTCTCCTATTACAATTCTTAAACATCAGTGGCCATGAGGAAATTAGATGGAAATTCTCCTTCGAAGGAAATTTGAAAATTACCCAATTACAATTGTTAAGCATCGGTGTCCCTGAAGTAATAAGAAGCAAAGTCTCATTCGAAAGAAATTTGAAAATTTTCCAATTCCAATTCTTAAGCATTGGCTGCATAGTCCGCCATAAAAAAGGAAGGTGCAAAAGTAGGTATAGATTTATGACAAAAAACCACCTACAATACTCATATCTTTTATTCTACGAACAAATGAATATTTCATAAAATTTAATAATCTCAACCACAGCCGTATTCTCTTAGATACTCACAATGCTTTGGTCGGTATTCACCCACTCCTCGAATCGAGAGTGGACACTCATGCACACTGGCGCAAAGATATACCTACATTTACACCACCCTGTATATTTCATATTTTTTGCAGTAAAAATGCTACAGCAACTCCACCAGATTTCCGTCTTCGAGATCATTTATAAAACCAAGTTCTTTTCCCATCTCCACAATTTTTTCTAAAATTCCTTTCTACTCCGCTTCAAAATCGGGAAAAACATTTTTATAAGCGGCAAAATATTTTTTGACCCAGCTCAAATACCATTAAGATTCACTTCTATCCAAGATTATTAAATATTTTAAATAATATTTTTCGTGTAGTATTTTTTTTCTTTAGTCAATGTGTTTGCACTCTCTGCTATTGTAGGTTTTCTGGCTTGACCACAGTTTCGTGTCATAAAATAATAATTAAACGTAACTGCTGCCTTAATCTATATGTTGTAGAAGTGACGTCGATTTGGGTCTTAGAAATAAACCTAGACATTTTGCTATGTTGAATATGGCATGAGGAAAACCCATTCTATTATTTAATTATAAGAAAATTCTAAAAGCAATGCCATTAACTATAGCATAACACTTAACTTCAGAAGAAAATAGTTGTAAACCAATATTCACAAAACGATCGACTCAGCCACGACTTTTTTTATTCGGCAAAGAACAGACGAAGCCTTATTTGAGAGATTTAAGATATTCAGCTTTATACATTATGTTTGCCTGAAGCGTTTTCTCCTAACAAAAAAGTCAACCGTTTTTTAATACTTTATTACTTGCGTTTTTTTTCTATTTTCTGCTCAATATGATCACGATTTAAATTTTTCCCAAATAGACATATTTGTTCTTTATAATGATTTAACCATCTTGATCAACTTTCTTTTCAATAACTTCTTTTACTTCGCTGGAAAATCGTCCATCAAGTCCTGCAGTTACATTATCACCTACAGTTCTAGCGGCATGAATTTCCATGTTGTTTTTTCCTAAAGTTGCAGAAAAAGCAGCGTCTTGATAAATAAGTTTCGCTGTTTCACACTTCTGTTATATTTATTCAATTTTCTTTTATTTTGCGATAGAGATTTTTTGTTTAGTTATGAATTCACTCTTACCTCCAATTAATTCTTTTCTATTACAATTTTAAAACATTATGATTATAAAAAGAATGTCATAAATTTTATTGCCACAAATTGGTTTCAGAGAACAATTTTGTTATGGTAGAGGCACTGAAAATTCAACCTGCATGGTACCTATTTTTAAAAATTGGCTTCATGATCTGATGAGCGCTGCGGCACAATCGAACTCTGCCATCAGCCGAAACCAAATGGAATCGTATGTCATCAGGCCACGCTACAAGTTACCAGTTCTCCGGATTCTTAGTAAAGAGATACGAGCTCACTTGCGACGCTCTCTCCAATGTCATGGTGTTAACAGGGGTCTTTGGCTTGGTTTTACGCTACCGAAAAAAATGGATCGTTAAAACGTTGCACTGCCCAAAGGGATATGCGTATGGTAGTTCCTGCATTGAATGTGGATGCGATTTGACTCGGTGTTACTTATATGTTGCCATGGTCAATTCTAACTAGATATTGCTGGTTGCAATCATTAAATACAGTTGAACGACCTGTGCGCGGTCCACAGTGGGCAGTAGTAATGCTTTCCATGCGGTATTGTCGGAAAACACGTAGCATCTTAGGTCGAGGGGTATTGAAAGTCTGAGCAGCGTAAGAAAGGCAATTGCAATCCATTTAGCACCAACTATCATACTCCGTTCGAACTCCGGTAACACTGTACAACAAATTTCAGTGCCAAGAAAAAATCATAGATCTTATGTGCATTTCTTTAGAAATCTGAGTGTGTTGAAATCGAATTTGATAACCAGAATTTTCCATCCCGTAACATTTTCTTTTAAATTGCCAAATTAATATTTTATGCAATTGATACCGATTTCTACGATAGCATAAATGCATTTTACTCCCCGAATCAGCTTAGAGTAAATGTATCCATTGTAATTAATTCATGAATATATAATGAATCAGATGTTTGTTAGCATTATATAATTTATTAATCTACAATTTAGTATTTACCTCTTCGTTTGTAAGACGCCTTAACGGTGTCACGCTTCAGGTTGTAGCAGAAGTCAGCAAGCAATGCAGAGCCTCATTTTCTCTTATGCCTGTTTTCCATTGAAAGTAGTATGTAAAAAAATAACATAAACAGTAACAGCAACAAATATTAAATAAAAAAGTAAAAAAGGATGTATTTATATCAAGTTACACAATTATCAAGCGTTACGTCACAGTTACAACGGTTTTAAACCCATCTGTCGTAAAATGACTCCCGACGATATACCATATATCACTATTCGTTGAGGGAACTTCCTTAATTATCTTTAGAGTGCGTTAATGTCTGGCGGCCGATATTAGGTATCTTCAATATGCTTAAGAAGTGCAACTGAGCTTAAGGATAATAATATTGCTATCATTAATAAAATAGAGTTTTATTAATAATAACTATCAACAAACACAAGACGGAAAATATTGACATAAACAGAGGATGGAAAGGGTCGTGGGAATCGGGCTAATCCGAGGATTTAAAGGATTTAAAAAGATAAAACAAATATAGAGTTAAAGAGATGGGATGGTTCGATAAACCATTTAAAGCACAGGATAGAATTGACAAAAGGGTTAAGTACTCAAAGGTGAAGTTTGGCTTACGTAACTTTACACTAGTGATGCAGTGGAAGGTGGCTTGAAGGAATTTTCGGTCCGCTGGCGAGTTCCAGCCGAAGGGGGTGGGATAAGATGATCCTGACGTGGCGTTTTGGGAATGAGAACCGTTTCTCGACGACCGGCTTGAAGAACAATGGCTGTTCTACGTTGTTCTCTCCTGAACAAAGGGGGGGGGGTGAGAACCGTCTCTTGTCTAGGGGCTTAAGAACAATGGCTGTTCTAATGGTGTTCTCCTCTGAACAACAAGGGGGAGGGGTGAGAACCGTTTCTTGGCGAAGGGCTCAAAAGAACAATGGCTGTTCTAACGTTGTTCTCTTCCTGAACAATGAAGGGAGGGGTAAGTACCGTCTCTTGTTTACGGGCTCAAGAACAATGGCTTTTCTAATGTTGTTCTCCTCTGAACAACAGATGGGGGGGGGGGTGAGAACCGTCTCTTGTCTACGGGCTCAAGAACAATGGCTGTTCTAATGTTGTTCTCCTCTGAACAACAAGGGGGGAGGGTTAGAACCGTCTCTTGTCTACGGGCTCAAGAACAATGGCTGTTCTAATGTTGTTCTCCTCTGAACAACAAGGGGGAAGGGTGAGAACCGTTTCTTGGCGAAAGGCTCAAAAGAACAATGGCTGTTCTACGTTGTTCTCTTCTGAACACGAGGGGGAAGCCTTGAGGACTTGGCGTCACGAAAGGCTCGAACCTTTGGCACTCAAGGGATATTGTCCTCCTTCTGGACAAGTGATGGTAAATCTCGAGGTCGACGTCCCTTGGCGCACAAAGGGAGAGAGGGTCGTGGTGATGTTTCGCGACGAAAATCTGGATCTCTAATCTGATCTTAGTGGTAAAGTTTCCATATAAATAGCCAGGACATCTCTTTGGCGTGGGGGACAATGGAGTGGGAGCTTCGAGGGAACGCACAGCCGAGCCTGTGAACAATGCCTTATCTGCCCATAAGCCTAACTCAATCTGGCGAGGTCGGCGTATGGGGGCGAACGGGGGGACGATAACCTCCTTGTTTAAACATTGACATCCGGTGGCTGCGATAAGGCGCCAAGCTTCAAATCGAAGATGCACGTGGGCAACATCGTGGTTTTAAATAATATGTGATAGAAGTTAAAATTAACGCAGCTTCAACTCGTTCTATCACACCATCTAACTAAAAATATTTAGTATACTTTCATAAATTTCATAGGTTAGGTTGAGAAAGACCTTAGGAATACCCAATCCCACAGTCAAATCCTTAGTACGCCATTTTGCCCTGGTCGCTCCTTAATTAAGCTTATCTAAGTATTTAAATCTTTCTACACTCAATCTGCTCCAATTGTACCACTATTGTTCAGGAGAGCCACTAAAACCATCGAACTTGTTTACAAAGTTTGCCACACATAGCAACAGAATCTTGTTTTGTTAACTCCTATATGACCTCGCTCCTACTTCCCTGATCATATGTATATACTAGTCTTATTCACGAAACAGACTTCGTTCACACATTCACTTGGATTATCCGCATGATTGGGTTAAGTTCGCGACAGCTCCGCTGATTACCACCCTTCCATTTTAATCTTACATAAACAATAAAATTAAGTAAGCAAATTTCCTGCCCATATCTCGCTTAGTTGACTTTATTGATACCTGCTGAACGACTGCATACGTATTTCTCCTCTGAGACAAGACATTATTTTGGTAATTATTTTTCTCCTTATTAATTTATTCCCAGGCGAAAGATTTTATATTTATTTAGCGAGGTTTATTTTTTTTCTTCTCTTTTCAACATAAATCAATATATCTTATTTTATTACTTCGATTCTCCAATTTAGCTCTTCTCCTACTAATAATTAATTGATTCATGATTGAGGCAATATAAAATGCTTAGCTATAATTTTTATTAAATCCAATAAATGTGGGTCATATTGCTATGAGAATAAGTTGGAATTGCTTAAAATTTAATTGGAAGTGTATTAATTTAACCTCAATTTACTCCAAGTAATCTGTATCAATAAATCAAAGAATACATTGAATGAAAGACTCAATTACCCTGTAATTTTTGCAACTTTTCTCCCTTGCTACCAAGACTATAGTTCTCCTTTGCTATCCACAGGACATTTCGTCTTAAAATGGTAAGCGAATATATAATATGCCTCGTTCGGGCATATTCAATATGCAGTTTGGAGCGATATTTAAATAGAATTCATTGCTCTACGCTTTGAAATTATTTAATCGATTAGCATTCGAATAATTTCGGTGATATATCGAAAATTGAAGAATCAATGCAAGGTTAATAAAAATAAATTAAACTAGATTACTCCGAAACCCGAAAGAAATTATTTCAGCAATATTACGAAATCGAACATAAAACAGAGCTTTATAGAAGTATATATATATGTTGTAAAGAAAAAGTGCACCACTGAGCTTTAGTCTTTTCTTTGCTATGCTTTCGACACTGAAATACTAAGCGTCCGTCCTGCCTTATATAGGATATACGACTAAGCCCAAAGACTTGTAGTGAGCGAGTGATACTCATATTGCCATACATAAGAGGTATAAGGTGCTTTATAATATTCTAAGTGCAATAATAATTTGGTGAATAACCAGGCTGATATTTATGAACAAATTTAAATGTTTCAACAGACGCTAAACAGGTATATAAATATAATAACATCAATAATAGTTACAGTCTGTGCAATTTATATTAATGCTATTAATAACAGAATACTAATTATTAATAGCAATACTAATAAGCAATATTAACAATGATAAAAATCATGCTGTTGATGTAATGTTTGTCTCGGGGCGTTGTAACACATGAATTTTGATTTGTCCCTTGAAGCGATCATTATCCGGCTACAAAGCTTCGCAAAACTGTCTCATTTGCTTCGTTTTCTTTGTTTCGATGAATTTAGCCTCTTGCAAATGTATATTGATCCTCTCTGCCGCGTAGAGTGATGCAATTGCAGAGAGCGCATCAATTGCTCTAATTGCCCATTGTTGCTCTTTTATTTGCGTTCGTGCTGTAAGGAAAGCCTTTTTATTTAAACCTGAAAGCTTATTAAATAAAAGAATAAAGATATTTTCTCCTAGGAATATGTCACATAAGTTACTACAAGTGCTTATTAGAGCAATGAATTCTATATATATATGTGTATGTGTGTGTAGAATGAGAATAAGAGAAATCACAAGTGATACCAAGTGATACTAGGTTTGCTTTACTGACGTTTCGCTCTTCTGGAACTTCCTCAGTATAATAAGAAATTAAAACAAGACGTTCTTTGTGAAAGATGAAAAGAGTATCATCCACAGCTTTTCTCACCTTCCTCCTGGCAGGGAGGGATTCGAAATAACCCTGAGGACCTATCTCGGATCCCCAAAGTCCCTCTCCTTCAGGCTACAACTTCTCCGTAGTTTTTTCTTTTAATCAAATTGACGAGTGGTCTGTCCATTCCCTGTTATTTTTTCAGATACTTTTGTTGCATTTGTGTGAATCTTGTAGCATTTATGCTATTATGTTTCTATGTATTTGGGCTTTAGCCTAAGTAGTTTTTGTTTTCTTATTTATTTCCTTGTAGGGACTGTTTGTCCGTTCGTTTTTGTTGTTCCCTCATGTTATCACTTGAGGTTTGTCCTTTGTGAATTCTCACTTTAGTGTTTCACTATATTTACTGTAGTTTGTTTTGTGCTATTTTCCCCTGTTTTTATTCTTCATCTAAATCTTTTTCGTTTGTTTTTTGTTATTTTAGTTTTAGATGCTGTAACCCTTCTTCCAATTCAATGGCTCTTTAGTCACCCTCTGTTTAATAAATATGAGGGGAAATGGTGAGCCATTGTCCACTATGGAGCTCTTCAGTTGTCTTTCGTTGACTGTCTGGTGGACCTCTTGGTTGTTTCGGCGCTACCAGCCTTAGACTTTCAATATACAAAATCTGTGTATGTGCTCCAGTGTAAGGTGACACAGTTACCAGGGAATATCCTGATTTTGTTATTGTAGAGTAAATTCTCAATATCAAATTCATCTTCATCTGGCGTTCCTTTATTTCATTGTAGGCCCATTTGACTGTAACTTGATATAGCGCTTTGTTTAGGTCCTGATGTTTTCTCCCTTGGTAGTGGGTATTCATCGCTGACATACACTCTGAGTTTAAGGTCTTCTGCCTCAATCAACCTAGCGTTGCCGTCCACGTATGTATTCACCTCTTCTGCTTCTGGCGTTGTAGTTTGGCTTACTGATTCTGTTTCCTTTTCCTTATCATTTCTTGATTTATGTTTCGCCCTTCCTGTGGGCTTAAACAGACTGAGGTTTAATACTTCTGAGATAGGTGGGTTCTCGGAAAACTGCATCTATCTCTATCATACTATTTTTCGCTAGCAACGTAGAGAGGCTATCTTAGAAAGTTCGTGGTTTTCCTATGTTCATTACGTGCGGGTAAGAAGTGCACGTAAGAAGTTTATTTGAGGAATCATTTGGTACTGTGTGATGAGTCTTTCTCTCTAATCTGCATAGTTTGAGTTTTATTTGTTTTCTGTTTTGTTTCTACTTTCATTTTATTTCCTTAAAATTATCTCTTTCATCTTTGGGCAAGCCATTGACACTGATCCTTGTGACTCGCTACGATTGAAGCATTTTCTTCTCCGTCGATTGGACACAGTTCTTACAAAAGTGCCCATTCAGAGAAGCTTTGTTGTCTCGTTGTAATTTCTTGTTGGGTTGTCTTCCAACTTATTTTACTTGATGCACATCTGTATGTTGAAGTGCCTTTCTCTTTACAAGTTTTCTTAGGGGATCCTCACTCTAAACAAAAGAAAACCATTCTGGCAGATTTTGTTTACCATCTCTGTCTCGGTGCTTACTATTTTGAAAACATGCATGTTGTTTCCAAATTTTCTAAATTCGTGGATCTCAATTCCTTGGTGATTTGTTTCTATTTCTGTGTTAAATTTGTTCCTTGGTGTGTTAGACTACCTACGTGTCTATTTTTCGACATATGAGGCTCCTGTCTGCGTAATTTGAGATGGAATTCTGGGTTCAATTCTGATTGTTTTTTGTGCCTCTACTCCGTCTGCTGAAATTAATCTTCTACATCGCGCTCAGATCAGCAGAATGCGATATATTAATTTGATATGTCAAGCATTCGAACCAGGGCAATTATTTCATTTCGATCTTCATATAGCGTTTCGATGAGCTTTCTTCTTTCTGGTTCGGTCTTTTTCTCGAGAGTTCTTAAGAGTACACGGATACATTCGAGTCTTACCCCTTTGCCCTTGGAGGGAGGCGTTCCTGTCACTTTCTTATCCTTACAGAACGCCCAGGACGCTCAGTGTTTTTTTTTATAGCTCTTCCCAATCAATATTTTTTGTTCATCCTTCGGTGCAATCTGAGAAGAGATTGTGTCAAAACAGTTCTTATATTTCTTTTGCACCACCTACGGGTCCCTTAGGAACGGACCAATGCAAGCTAGAGAGCAGGCAAAGGAGATAGGAAGCATCAATATAAATGAAAAGAAAAGGAAAAATAAAATCAATTGAGATAAATTTAAGATGGTAACCGTGTACATGAGGAGCCTCTCAGATGTATATGTAGAAGGAAAGCATTACCGATACGAGAAAAGTGTAAGGTGCTTGGGCTAACCATTAGGGCACCAGGTTACCAAAAGCACATTACTGAAAGGATAAATTGTTTAAAAGCGAGTTTATTTACTGTAAAAGTTAAGAAACCTCAGCATGAAGACATATACGAAGATTTACCAGGCTATAATACAATTCGCGATTATTAAGATAACCACAGCAAGGTACAAGATCTAGAGAAGCAGCCAATTAAAAATCCAAAGAGTACAGAACAAAGCAATGTACATAATAATAACCACTATAAGACGAGAACTAAGAAGACAACAATACCTTCATATGGAGGTGAAGATAAAGCCGCTCAAAAGAATACTTGCAAAATGAACACGGAAAGTCTTAGACAAGATAAAGAACGAAGGATGAATTGATTTGACCAACTAAATTGCAAAAAGACAAGGATGGTGAGCACAAAGATTATCTCCAAGTATCCCACAGATTAATGAAAGAGGAGAAGGGGAAAAAATTTGCACCTAGGGAAAGAGAAGATAACTCGACGACGAATTAAGTTAATTAGATAACTAATTCATCACCAGAGAATAGCATACGGACAGTTATAACAAGAATAGGAATTGAAAAATATAACTTGAGAGATAAGATCCTACAGCAGTTTTAGTCAGAACAATTATTAATAACGGATTGAACGCCTTATATAAATAAACACTACTCTGACAAAGATACTAATAGACACAGATGCAAAACAGAAATCACGCTAACTATAACTACCTGCAATGAACAGATTATCACGCTCTCCAGGCAATCCTCTTACTCACCTGAGATTTTAACAAATATTGTCCATTAAATATCACATTCACAAACAAAACTCAGAGTAGATACGTGGACAGTGGTTACGATAAACAACAACTACCTATGTAGATTAGACACAAGCTACACATCGTGGTTCGGATTTCCCGTCAAGCTGTAGATCCCACCTCTATCTAAATCCACCTTTAGGTCTCATATATTTACTTGCTGTTCTATCCTTAAACTATCTTCTTACCCTCCTTTTCACTCATATCCATCGTATCCAAAGTGCCTGCGGCCTACTTGGCTAGAGACATTGTGACTGTGGGGGACTATAAAGGAGTATCAGCCCTCGCCCCCATCCTTCGCCACTCCTTTGAGGCCCAAGGTGGGAAGGTGGTCGGGCAAGCTGTTTTATGCCTCCCACTTCTCTTTTCATTTCATTTTATTTCTTGTCTTAGATTCTTATTACTCTGATAATGATCCAGAGGAGAAAAAAGTCAGTAAAAAAAGAGCCTGATACTAATATCAAATTCAAGGCAAATATTACTGGAATAATCTCATCAGTAATATGACGCCCGAAACAAACATTGATAACCAACACTAAAGATTAAGTATTTTAACAGTAGGGGGCTAAGATTCACCTTGGCCTCTATTCAGTGGCTTACCTCGAAGAAAGAGATGTTGAGTTTTTAGAACTTGGAATGTGTGTCCTGAAGGATCTTGTAGTTAATCTTTTGGACTCTAAGCTACGAGCATATTTGTCAAAAATTATAGTAAAAATAAAACATTAACACTGATGTAGACCTGAAAAAACAGATCTTTTTGGAATCGAACAACTTTCTCATGTACAAGATTGATGGTACTATTACTGAATTTCGAGAAAGTGCATTGAAGTAAAAATAAATCAGATTGAACAATAATTCAAAGAGTAAATAATTTTGAAATTTATTTTTCTATCACTCTATTAAGTTTTAGTTTTAATTTCTTCTTTATGCTCTATATGTGTTAGAATATTATGGATATAATAATCAGATATTACCTAAAATATTATCTTTTAAGGCAATCTCTAAATCTAATAACAAATAAAAAGGCTTAGTTATGTGCTTTATATGTGTTAGAATATTATAAATATAATAGTCAGATATTACCTAAAATATTATCTTTTAAGGCAATCTCTAAATCTAATAACAAATAAAAAGGCTTAGTTATGTGCTTTATATGTGTTAGAATATTATAAATATAATAGTCAGATATTACCTAAAATATTATCTTTTAAGGCAATCTCTAAATCTAATAACAAATAAAAAGGCTTAGTTATGTGCTTTATATGTGTTAGAATATTATAAATATAATAGTCAGATATTACCTAAAATATTATCTTTTAAGGAAATCTCGAAATCTAATAACAAATAAAAAGGCTTAGTTATGTGTGGACGCTCATTATTTATAATTAATATTCAAGTTAATTTTCATTGAATATAAATATCAAAACAATCGCCAAATTAGCTGTACCTCGCAAGCAATTATATATATAATATTATAAGAATTATAAAAGTTAAAGGTTCTATATTTTGTAAACAATTGCCACTCAAGAATTCCAATTATCTTATTCAACTTCAAAATATAAAAGTACAGAATCGTAATAAAATAAAATACGAAACTAATCGTAGGAGTTAACTTGTAGAACATTCAAACTACTAAATTAGATAATATAACTTCTAAAATTCTGATCCAAACTGTACGTACTGGGTTTTGCAAAAGTCATGTTACATTCGTTACGACACTCTCAACAAAAGACACAATGTTAGTTTTAATACAGTTAGACACGTTTTTATTGTTTTAGCGTCTGAAGTTGTGCTTAAAGTCTAATATATATCAATGTGGCCACCCTCGATGGCTAACACGCGCTCCAGTGGAGACCTGAAAGCCGCGCACACATTGCGGACGAAGACCTTCCTCATGATGGTCCATACACGGTTGACGGAGGAATTCAGCCCGTCAACGCTGCAGTCCTTACCCTCGACATACACCTACACGCTGTAGGCGTGGTGATTGAAGGTGGGTAACTGTGGTGTCTAAATTTCCTTCTACCAGAAATTCACCACACTTGCACACTCTTGGCCGTGTGGGCCAGAGTACCATCCTGCTGAAAGAAGTAGTTCCCCTCTTGTGTTCTTTCTCACCCAGGACATTCGTCGCAAAAATGTTGAAGTAATCGGTCGCGCTTAGGTTGAAACCGGCCACAAACAATATTCGCACATCTTCTCGCCATTCGAAGCCACAACGGAGAGCATCATCATGGAGGCTGGATGATCGGTTATGGACACGTAACGGAACTCGGAGACGTCGTGACCGAAGACTTCCACGCGTTCGTTCTAGTTGTTGATGACAGTATCGACTGAAAAGGTTTCTTTTTTTCTGAGAAAATGAGAATTTGATTGCCATCACTCTTTAAGTCGTTGAGAATGCGACGACAGCGGTCTCGACATTGTTCCCGCATACGGTCGGTGAGCACCTCAAGCTCTTGCTTCACTCCTCCTTAAAGGTCCTAAGCCCTTTCACCACCGATATTTTCTTCTTCTTTACAAGCGAAGTCACTTTGAGCTTCGAAGCACTTTCGAAGGACTTTCTCATATCAAAAGGGTTGACAACTTGAGGTTTAACCAAGCGAGGTCAATTTTTGAGGTCTTCTCCTTTATTGAGCCTCTCTGCGATTCTGTGGAGGGTCATGTGCCTGCCGTTGAGCTGCTTGGCGATGTCTAACTTGTTGTGTACCGCACCCCGGCGAGGAGAGACCTTATCCCTTTTCACTCCCATCTCGTCACACCTGCACACAATGGAAAAGACGTTTTAACAACAGGTGGTGGAAAAGTAGAACTTCTCGAAAGATCAAAACCTGAGGATAACATAACTTGTGCAAAACCCAGTATTCCTTATATTTTGGTTTCCATAAACGTGTACTCATACTCCATTATCTTCCGATAGTTCAAGTCTCGTTGATTTCTCGTTTGGTTTATTTTTTTTTCCATTTTTCTCTTTCAGAAATTGAAATTCATTATTTAGAGTTTTGGTGTGTTCAATTTGTCTTTCCGAAGATGAGTTTTTAAATATTTATAGGGATTAGATTGAGCTTCGTATTTAGCTCTCTATTTGCAAATTGAACATTTGGTGTCCGGTATTGCCACTTGCTCTGTTATAATAAACTGCTTTCATTAAAAAAGAATTGTTATTAATTTAAAACGATATGCATCGTTATTGTCAATAATGAGATTTCACGATAAAGTTTGACTTGACAAATTGGAACAGGTTTAAAAATGATTTTTAAGTGAAAACTGAATAACAAATCCCTAAATAAAATTGAGATAGATTTTTAGAGATAGTACACGAGAATATTCTCGTTTATTTCAGTTGTATAGCTCTGGCATGGTTGCCATTTCCGAGAAATGTCATCGATCTTAGGTTAGATTATTCATTCATGTCAACGCAAGTCCGAAGCAAATGTTTGAAAATTTGATAACCTTCATTGTAAGTCTGTACAATGTCACTAAATACAAACTAAACTCAAAGGCTAATGGACTAAGCACTCATTGCCAACATGATGTAGACCTAGGTTTTATATCGAACGATTTAAAACACCGAAAACACAAATGGTTCAGATGTGTTTTAGAACTTTCTTTTTGTTCGGATGATATTCAAGTTAATTCTTCAACCTTTCCTTCTCTTTCACTTCGAATCTCAATCATATCTACCTCCCCTCTTGTTACCTTCTTTTGAGCTTTTATTAAAGTATTCTTACATTTTCCCCTTGTTTGTTCCTCTTTTTCCTATACTTAGAAGAGATAGGTTAGTAGGTCAACATCCATTCAATATGCCACAATGTGAAGCTTTTAATCTTACTGACCTTTAACTATAGAGTTTATGGGGGTAGGGCCTTACAATAGAAGTCATGGAGAGCTTCATATTACAAGGATCAAATGCCCGATGTGGATTACATTTTTCAGGGATTGAATTGGTGTATAACTGCGGCTAGGTTTTGACTAGGTGCTAAGAAAGAGGTCTAGTATTTATATTTATGAATACTCACAATAATTAGCCATCTCTACAGAATTATCATATCAGGTTCAAGTGGAGTATCGACAAGAAAATTGATCGTCAATCATTGGCTAATTTTACATATGATAAGCAAAATGAACTCAAGTTACTATAGCAATATGAATCCATCATTACAATTCATTAACCACGCCTTAGGGACGAGCTTCATCCACACCAATTGTCAGTATCTCCTAGATAAATCTAACCCCTAAGAAAGAACTTTATTGGGTTAATTAACCCCAACCTTTGCCATTGCAGTTCATTTTTCGTACTGTTAAATTCGTGTACTTGGCGTAGATGAAGAACATCTCCCAGGCGTAACCAATGCTGTCCTAAAGTTGTGCAGTTGCTCTATTAACCGCATGCCATCTCTGTGTGCACTGTAGTTTTCTTTACTACAAAAATGAGTAGATTATATGACGAAAGAACAAACTTTTTCTCTCTCAATCTTATTAGAAAACGACAGAATAAAAAATAAGATTTTATAAGGACAAATGAGACCCAAAATCTTTACATCGATCTCGTAATCTTTAATAGGGACATTTTATTTTTCCGGGATATTAATTAGCAACTAGCTCAACAAACGCGTTTTTTTCGGAAAATAGTCCAAATTCTACAAAAAAAACAACTCTAAATATTAGACGAAAAATGAAAAAGTTAATTCCCTCAACGGATTTAACTCAAAGGGGAAAAAGGAAACTAGGCAACAGTTATATTAAAAGATTTTTGAAAAAATATGAATAAGCTGCTAAATTAAATTAATTCTTCCATAGGTTTGGAAAAAGGTCAAAGAGATATAGAAGAGCTAATCAACTAGAATAAATTGTCTCTAATGTTATCTCGTTTCAGAAACAAACAAAATTCTCATAAAAAATGTCTCCTATTCGCTTATATCAGAAACACACAAAGTTCTCATAGAAAAGGTCTCCTATTCGCTTATATCAGAAACAAACAAAATAATTATAGCTACTTAAATCAAGAAATTAATGGAATCAAACTGAACTTCACATTTATTAAACATTTTTATACTTTAGATCGAGGGCCAAAACAACCATCGGTCCATGCATATATCCTTAAAATCTTTGCTCACTTTGGCAGGTAAATACATGACTTTCCTCTCATAGCAGTGGTCAAGAAAGATCGAGAGAAGAGGGTGTTGTGACTCCTCAGGGTTATGGAACAGTCTGCCAACGGTACACAAGTCTGGCTATCACATTTTAACACCCTTAGTGCACTATGCTTCATAAACTAGAAAGAAAAACCGATGCAATAATGAAACATTATGAGCTAAATCAAAGAAAGAAAGGAGTCCTAAGTATATTTTTGGAAAACTGTGTAGGGGTTTTGGGTGCTACTGGTTTACCACCGATCTGAAACGTTTCTTCCTTTTATCCTTATAAGATTTGTGGTACATTTAAGGGTCCGCTGCAACGTTTAGTAGCTACAACAAGGGCTGCTATATTCAACATATATTCTACTGACTAACGCCACCTAATATGCCTTAACGTCACTAATTGAAGCTGTACTTTTATGCTTAACAGTAAGCAATTAATCTCCCTGCTGCAAGCGATCTTTAGTACTCTGGATTTGGGAAAAATGAGAGTTAAAAATACTACAAGTTACTTTAGTCATCTTACTCATGTCGATGAGGATACATTGGTACTCCTTAGAAGAGTTTCAGAAAATGAGGCTATTAATATAAACTCATTTTACATTTCTGACATAGAAAATAGAGAGGTTATATTCTATCTTAATATTTTGAACAAATAAAAGAATAAGTTTACCATGATTTAAAGTGCGAAATTATCGACAAGTGATAGCAATGAAAAGGAATTTGTAGGACAAAATTAGGCGAAAGGTCAGTTAGAAATAGGCTCATATTCAGAATTTGAATGACCCTCTGCGGAGGAAGTAATGTGTGTTATCAACTTATTGTAAGTGTTTTGTTGTAAAAAAAGTAAACCACGAATAATAGATAGAAATTGGGAAAGTAACAATTGGCGATAGGAAAATTACATTGCAAGAAGAAACAACACGTGAAGAGGGAAAGATTTTTGTGGTCCCTTAAATAGGATGAATTAGAACAGAAATAAAGTAATTTGATAAGACATTTTCAGAAAAGCTACATCCCTGCCATAAGATATATTTAATGAAATTGCTCACAAACGCACAATGCAAACGAGAGAGTTCGGCATAACGATAGCCTGTTGTAATGGAAGTCTCGTAGGCTCGTAGTGTTCGTAGGTTCCTACTGAAGGGATATATTAAACTGATTAGAGACAGAAAATGCAGACCGATAGTAGTTTAAAAGGAAGTAACAAGGGAACAAACACTAGGACGTCCAAATCGAGCCTATCATCGATAGCTAATGACAAAATCATTACCAGATTTTTTTCCAAGTTCCAATCCTCAAAATGTATCTTCCTTTTTAACAAAAGAAACCGAGGAATAGCTATTTGTTTGCCTCACGATAATCCACTACAAGCTCTCAAGTCTTCAGTCTTCTACCGTCTGGTTTCTGTCATCGAAAAGGGACATTATAGACTGTCAACCTGCCCAAGCAAAGATTTGAGTGGTCAATCTTCTAAATTATACGTTCCTCGTCTTCATTAGCTCGTAAGTAAGCTCTTCTTCTGAAAAAAACATAAGTATTTAACGACTGAAAAGTCTCAGGGCATTAGCTTATTATCTCTGTCGTCCTCCATTGGACTTTCGTTTGGATATCTTTATGCAGCAATGTGTCTACTCTTCATTCTACTATCATAATATTCTTTGCTCGAAACAGCTTCCGTGAATTTTTATTCCGTTTGTGTCTTTCTCGATCAAAACTACTAAAAGTAATCCTACAAATCATTTTCATAGTGGTCAAAACCCGAAAAGATAACTTATTGACGTTATTGCTACTGGCAATCTTTGGTTTGGCTTTCTTATGGGATTTTTGGATCAACAGGCGTAAAAACGTCACCCTCAATTGACTTCACAAGCCCTAAGTAACTTTTATTGCAATCATGTAGTCCAAATTGGTTTAAAAGATGATTTTAGGTAAGAAAACTGTTAGCTTAATATCAGAGGGGCGGTCAATAAGTTTTGCGAATCGGTAAGGTAAAACAAAGGAGGGGGGATGGCTGTTTGTGGGGGTGTTAGGACAAGTTATGACAAGTCAGGAAGGGCAGCCGGACGCTCCTGCCTCGTATATTTAAGAAGCAGTAGCTGATCGCAGATCGTCAGTCACATTCTTTTCAACAATGGAGAAGGTTCAGCACCGCGCAGTGATCAAATTTTGACCAAGGAAGGCAAGAATGCAAAAGAGATCCATGAACGCATGGTTGCAGTGTACAGTGACACTGCCTCTTCCTATGCAACCATTGCATAGGGAATTCCGCCATGGTCGTGAGCCTTTGAAGATGACCCCCGTCCAGGACGCCCGTCAGACGTGACCAACGAGGACAATGTGGCCCGTGTGGAGAGGATGATCTTCGAAAATCGACGGCTGAAGGTCGAAGAAATCGAGCGAGAACTTGAAATATCACATGGAAGTGTTATCAACATCATCCACAACAATTTGGCCATGACCAAGGTCTCTGCCCGTTGGGTCCCTAGAAACCTCACGCCCCATGATCGACTTCAACGTCGTCAAAGTCCACAAGGCCAGAGTTGCACAAGCTGCCCTGCGCAAGTGCGGATTCGAGGAGCTCAACCATCCCCCCTACAGTCCACATCTGGCCCTTAACGACTACTTTGTATTCTTCCAGCTAAAGGCTGCACTGCGTGGACGCCAGTTTGGGGACGATAAAGATGTCCAGCTCGCCGTCCAGGAGTGGATTGAACAGCAGTCGGGAGATTTCTGGTTGTCGGGAATTCGAAGCCTCAGGGACAAATAGCGCAAGTGCATTTAAGTCAAGGGTAGTTATATTGAAAAATAATACAACACTTTTTCTCATATTTCGTTTCCTTATATCCGAATTGCAAAACTTATTGACCACCCCTTGTAGATATCACTGCAAAACTACATACATATATCAATAGGCTAACTTAGGCAGCCACATAATTATGAGACCTGTCATTATCATAAAACAGTGTTGGTTCATATCATTTGACCAATGTAAGCATTTTAATACCAATTATGAGTATATTTCAGGAATCTGTCAATAATACAGTTGGGATGTTATTGCTTTCCCTGCTTCCGATAATGGAAGAGAGCTCATTTATTCAGTTCAAAACGTCCAATTTTATACCTTCCTTTTTGATTTCCAATATAATTTAAAATGGTAGCTGCTAACATCATGAAATATTTAGCAAGTTCGGCAACTTGTTTTGTGAAGATTATTGGCATTTGCGGGGGAGAGATTTTAAGTATAGAGGTCAATGTCTCCTTTGAGGGTTAATATTGGTACCCATGTTTCGATATCTTACATAATTTGATTGAAAAAAGATAATTACTTCTCATTGCATTGGATTTCACTCAAAATTCTTTGTTGATATTATAAACAGCTTGAACAGCAGTGTCTTAATTTTAAATTGCATTTTAAATTTCCTAAAATGCTGAGGAATTTTATTTCATTCCTCTAATAACATTGCTTCACAATATGAATATGTAAGACTTTTATATTCAGACAAAATTATTTGGAAAAGAATTGTAAATATTTACTGGTCAATTTCTAAACTTAATACTTTACTCCTGTTTTCGTTTTTAGTTTCCTTTGTATAGGCGATGATATTTCTCTGATTATCTAAAGGCATTGTTTCACTGAATCACTGAATAGTAGAATACCAGGACTGTATGTAGTATGAAAAGTAAGTTAAGGTGCATTGAAAATTTAAATTGATTTAAAGGTAGATTTGGTGATAGAAAAAAGAATGACAACATGGCACTTGACATTGGGGTTGAGGAGGTTGCCAAATGGCGAAACGTTTAAAAACAACGCTCTGAATTCTTGAATAGCTACCAATATTTGTGAGGTAAGGAATGGCTTCGATGCATACAATCGCCACTATTTACGTTATATTTGCAAAAGGTTGCACTTGGATTACGAAATCGTTCGTTCTGCTTCATGATCAATCCACCTCTCCCTCCCCACGACTTTTTATGTGAAACAACTTATGTGTGTAGAAAGTGAATAAATAGAAGTCATATCTTAATTTTTGCTTGATTCACTTTTTATATACAATTAAAATCTTCTACACCACTCAGTCCAGTTTCGAACTCGCTAAACCTGAAACATCCAATACGAAAAATAACCAAAAATTGACTATTAAATTGTCAATTTAGGAATAAACGACGATACAAAAGCACAAGACATTCTGTAATTTCTCAGATTTTAAAAGCTGCTGCTTTGAGGAAGGCTGCTATTGAGTGACCACTAAAAAACTATGTGGAAATTTATTTATGTTATATCACTATAATAAATATTAATTACTACATGCCATATTTCATTTGTGTGCCATAAAGAGTATGGATAAAGACGCCAGGAAAAAAGACACCTTAGACCAAATATGAAACCAAGGCTCAAGGAACCGAGAGGTATTATTTAGCAATTGTTTGTTTTCTATTGAGAGTTACTAATAAAGTGTCTGCCTTTTTATAGCTTAAATAACTAAATAACTAAAGATTAATACAAAAGCTTTAAAAAGAGATTTCTAATGTTTTCTTAATTTTGCATTTATTTTCCAAATAATCTCTTTAATTCTATATTCCACCATTCTTTTCTTCAATCAACGATGATTTATTTTTTTAATACCTCTGACCAGAAATTCCTCATTAATAACTGTAAAAACCTAATTTGTAATAGGTAGGAGGGAGATAAGTATAAGTGAAGTACATATATTAGAACAAGGGAAGAAAGTATTAGGATTGCATAGAGTTGCATTGGCACCAAGCGATTCAGCCTATCACGTAAGTTATTTGTGTTAAATAACCTCTTTTGTTTGATGTACGTTCCTTTTTGGTTCTGTTTCTGCGATTTTAGGTGATTATTTTGTTTCGTTTGTCTAGTTACCTTGCCTTGGCTTACTTATTATCTTCTCTCTCCGTTAGAAAACTTTTGTAAGTTATCGTTTCTCAGAACACAGCCCAGTGATGTAGATCTGCAGGGTGAAGTTTTTTAGCGATAATGTTTTTGTTACATGGTTTATTTCGTCAGGAAGTTAATCTGAATCGGGGTTGCATCGAGGTTCTGTTCTTCGAGGACTATGTCGCTCACTTCTTTTTCTTATGTGGGTTGATCTTCCTGTTAGTTTCTTTATCTTGTTGTGAGTCAGTTTTTCCGTCAGTGGAAGGCACTATGAGTTGTTTTGCCTTAAGAGCTTTTTATTTTTTTTTATTTATAGTGTCGATTTTCTTTCTCCTCTTCCTTTTCGTCTGAGTATTCTGAGTAGATTTGTGCAGTAATCTGTCCTCTCATATCAATTCTTTCATAAACCGTATACATTCTCTCTTCGCTCTTTCGCTTTCTTACTCGCCATGTTCCAAGGAAACATGAAAACTAACCACTCATCCACCTCCAGACTAAGCCCCTCCACATAGAAACCCTATTGCTGAAAGCGGGTCCATTCTATTTTCTCAAACTGAGAAAAACTTAATCTCTTAGCGAGACATTGATTATTATACACTCGTGACTGCATTCATTATTTATTCACTCATTCTCATGTATTCATCACTAATTCAAAACATTATACTCCATTCGACTAGCTTAACACATTCAGTAAGCTTAACTTCAAGTCACGCTATCTACCGATACTTGACTCGCTAAAAACCTGCACCCTCATCCTCGATTGTCTCAAATTTATCAATCACTCGTTTGAATAAAGTTCAAATAAAGTTATTTTTTACAAATATTTATAAATCCAGACACGATTTTATTTGAAGAGCACCATAAAAAATATACCTAAATCACGAATTTGGATACGTATGCAAGAGAAGACCCTTGTTCCTATGGAACGTGTATTCCTACCCCCTAAAATATATACATATAAATACATAAAAAGGAAACTGTTATAAAAGACTTTTAAAAAAAACAACTGTTTAGATAAATGGATAGTTGCGCAGTCGTATGTGTGAGTCCTGAAGATGGTTGAGGAAATTAAGGAAACTATTCTAGCGGATTAAGAAATTCTTATTATATATATATATATATATATATATATATATATATATATATATATATATATATATATCCAACATAGCACAAGAAAGAGAAAACGGAATAATTTTTTCTTCGGAAATAGTTATTTTCTACTTCAAAAAAAATTCCTACTGGGGTTGGATTCAAACCAAGCACACTGAGGCAGCGAGCAACCACTTTGATCTCGATTAAAATAAGCTCTGAATAGATTTTGCCGCTGTACTTGCATTGACACCTTTATGAAACTCATAGAGTAAAACATGTCTAATGTGATCTTTAAATGGGATAAATATGTTGCTGAATAGCGAAGATGATTATAAACATTATTTTTATAATATTGTTCATTCCTAAACGATAACACGAGGCACTACTTTAATAATTACTGTCTATAACATTATTTTGCAAAATCAGACATTACTTTCGTTCCAACCTGATATATATATATATATATATATATATATATATATATATATATATATATTTATATATATATATATATATATATATATATATATATATATATATATATATATATATATATATATATATATATATATATATATATATATATATATATATATATATATATATATATATATATATATATATATATATATATATATATATATATATATATATATATATATATATATATATATGTCGTAGAATGGATCTCGACGATATACCATATATGACTATTCGTTGAGGGAACTTATACAATTATATTTGGAGTGCGTGGTGTCTGGTTGACCGGGGTTATTTATCTTCAATATGCTTAAGAAGTGGAACTGAGCTCAAGGATAATAATATGGCTATCATTAATAGAATAGATTTTTATTAATAGTAACTATCAACAACACACAAAACGGAAAATATTGACATAAACAGAGAATGGAAAGGGTCGTGGGGAATCTAGCTAATCCGAGGATTAAGATTTGGAAGAGATTTAAAAAGGTAAAACAAATAAAAACTAAAGGGATGGGATGGTTCGTCAAACAATTTAAAGTACAGGATAGGGTTGACGAAAGGGTTAAATACTCAAAGGTAACGTTCAGCTTACGTAATTACACTTGTTGTGCAGAGGAAGGTGACGTGAAGGAATCTTGGGTCCGCTGGCGAGTTCCAGCCGAAGGGAGGGGGGGGAAATTAAATGATTCTGACGTGGCGTCTTGGGAATGAGAACCGATTCTTGGCGAACGGGCTTGAAGAACAAGGGCTGTTCTACGTTGTTCTCTTCTGAACAACAGGGATGGCGGTTAGAACCGTCTCTTGTCTACGGGCTCAAAGAACAATGGCTGTTCTAATTTTGTTCGCTTTCTGAACAACAGGGGGAAGGGTGAGAACCGTTTCTTGTCTACGGGCTCAAAGAACAATGGGTATTCTAATGTTGTTCTCTTTCTGAACAACAGGGGGGGGAGGGTGAGAACCGTTTCTTGTCAACGGGATCAAAGAACAATGGCTGTTCTAACGTTGTTCTCTTTCTGAACAACAGGGGATGCCTTGTGGACTTGGCGTCATGAAGGCTCAAACCTTGGCACTCAAGGGATATTGTCCTCTTCTGGAAAAATGATGGTGGATCTCGAGGTAGAGGGCCCTTTGGTGCACAAGGTGAGACTGGACCGTAGAGATGTCTCGCGAAGAAAATCTGGATCTCAAATCTGCTCTTAGTGGTAAAGTTTCCATATAAATAGTTGAGACATCACCTTAGGGTAGGGGACAATGGAGTAGGGGCTTCGAGGGAATGCACAGCCGCGCCTGAGAACAATACCTTATCTGCCCATAAACCTAACTCAATCTGGCAAGGTCCCGCATGGGGCTAAACGGGGGAAGATAAACCTCCTTGGTTAAACATTGACTCAGGTAGCGGCTATAATGCGCCCGGCTTCAAGGTGAAGATGCACGTGGGTAGCATCGTGTTTTTAAACAACATGTGATAACGGTTGAAATTAAGTGGCCTCAAACCGTTCTATCACAATATATATATATATATATATATATATATATATATATATATATATATATATATTTATATATGTGTGTTTATATAAATATATATATATATATATACATATAGTTTAGTGACCCACTAATACTAATTAGTTTTTACAATTATAACATAAATAATGGAGAATTATTTCCTTAAACTCTTTGAATACTTTTACCTTACGGATAGGAAAGCAATTTATTCTATCCGAAATAAATTGAAGGCTACCATATACCATATTTTTTTAAAGTATTTTCCTCATCCACACCGAAATATATTTTATTTTTGTAAAATATTATGTTTTCGCTCTAAGTTTAATCCCCATGACATAATATTCCATTTTTTAACAATTATGAAATTTTAGTTTGGTCCAATATTATGACATATTAATTATTGATGCGATCACCACCGCAAGATTTCTTACAAGAGCTGACCTACATAAATTCTGGTCTCTTATCGTATGCACGTGATGCATGACACAAATTAATTACATTTAATAAACGAATGCGACTCACGCCAATCTAATTAAAACTAAGAATTATATATCAATTAATGTAGAACCTGAGAATAAGGGTTACAATTGCATAAATACGTTGCGTTTCCGTAAATCACCACCAGGCATTAACAAACGAGATCGAATTACATATATTTCTTAAAATAGGGTGATGTTTTATTTATAAATACTATATGGCTACCAACGTCTTGTAGTCTTTCCTCAATAATTTCCTTCTTGGCTAATAAGAACATGCTTAAACATAATTAATTTTTATCATCACTCCCAAATATTGGCCTTGCCATGATGAATAGATAAAAAGTTCAACACATGGAATAATAAATCTGACCTCAGTGGATTTAGTGAAATGAATCGCAAGGCAATAGAAGCTAATCTGCCTACATATCGTCTCTTTCATTTAACTTTGATTCATAGACGTAACCATTGAAGCTAAGTAATCACTAATCGTTACTTCTGCATTTATGTCTCCAATTTCACCGCCGCAATAACATTATGTTGAGAAACAACATTTGATTATTAGGAAATAGGTGAAAACCAATTCCGTCAGTCAGCCGTTTACCCCAAACTATTCAAGAGAGCTTTGCCATTGTTAGTTTAATGGAACTTGAAATGCACTAAAGGCCAAAGTACCAAATTAACCCGTCTATTTGGGGAGTTGGTGATAGCTCGCAAATCTCTTGAACAAGATTACGTTCCAAAAGGAAGATGGGTTCTTTTGAAATGTTGGGAAAACAACGTTTAGCTTTCAACATACGCGGTCTTAATAGCCATATAAAGTTAAATATTATGTGGAAATAAAATTAATTCAGTTATAAAATAGGAACTTATCTATAATTCGTTTCAGTTAGACCGTTTTATTTAGGTGCAGAATTGAAGTCATTGAAAGCAAATGCCCCATTAAGAAATATCCTATAAATTAAAGCAATGTTGTTGATTAATTATTAGCCTTAGAAGGTCAATATCATGTCCTTTTTCCGACAGTTTAAATCAATTACATCTAAATTTTTGCTCTAGTGTAAGGTTTTACTTGTTAGTTTCTCCATAATTTACTACTAATTAGTAAGGTTATAAAGTATTAGGTTAATTAGTGCGCTAAATGTGGAGCTTAGATTTGAATGAAACAAAGCATCATAAAATTTTGGCGCAAATTCCGTATCAAACATATCTACTACCTCTCTTCTCCCCGCACACAAGAAAGAAACACCATTAATAATTGGCACATAAAGTTGATACATGTTAGCAGTATTAAAAATGTTCAAAAGAAGAGAAAAAGAACTACAGGAACGGAAGAAAAACTGCTCCTTGATGTGGTCAATATCGATAACGTTCAGCAAACTCCAACAAGACACGTCACCTTGAAAGTACTAATTAACGACATGAATAAAAGGACGCGGTTTAAAGGAACAACGATGGCAGCCTTTTGAAATTTATATTTAAGGTTATAGGAGAATAAAGTAAACAAAAGAGCCTGTTGTTCATCTAGTATTCCCCCTGTTCAGAAAATTCCTATACAGTTAAAGATGAAGTCCAAGCGTTTTTTAAATATATTTATAGATGATGACTTGACGACATTAATTGACAAACCATTACAGAAATTAACCACTTTATGCCTAAATTCATTTTTTGGCTATATTTGTCTCATATTGACTCTTCTTCAATTTATAACCGTGACTTCTAGTTCTTTCGCATACGTCAAACTAGAAGAAGGAATCAACATTCACGTTATCAAGAACCATGCAGTATCTTGTAGATTTGATGAGATTTCCACCTCATCATCTTGTCTCAAGTGACTGATGATTTAGAACTTTCCACCACTCTTTGTATGGTTTATTGTGGAACCTTGGAATTATCGTTGTCCACGGAACTCCAGAAACCTCATCAAGAAGATAGATTCAATCTTGTGCAATTTTCTATTTCATATTTTAGTGACCTTTGGGTATAATTCAGACCCTTCTCAGTTGAACAGGTACCTCAATTGCTAATCATAGGTTCCTGACCAGAAAATCTTAATTGGATGAAGAATCGCGGCAGTTATCAAGAACTACGGTCTGGTTTGATTTTAGGTAAGGTAGTACTTAAATGCATGTAAGAAGCGAAAGATTGTATACTTTTTACAGGAACAATCTGGCCCAAGGTGAAGGTTAGAGGCTGAATAACGGACTGTTGTTTATGTTGGTCGCTGCTACGCCCGTATAGGAAACCCCAGTCTGCGAAACGCATACTTAAACATTGCCTGCTTTTATACGGATCCAATAAAAAAGAACCACTCTGTGTCTATTAAATTATGACATTAGACCCCTGCTACCTTGTACCCCACCTTAAGGGGGGGACAGGTGTAAAAATAGTAATGCTTTGCTGCAATGTGCCAGTGCTCCGCAATTTTGCAATCTTCCCCCTGTGTTCCTTTTTTAGGGCATGAAGTAGAGTGAATAATTCGAACGGCTTTTGATGGAATTAGTTGAATTGCGACAAAGGATGATTTGTAAATACACAACTAGGTCTAATTTGCTGCTCAAAAAAGGTGGAAAATACGTAGAAATTTTTAACTAAGTAATTTTATTAAGTCATTTAATTTATATCTCAAAAAGCTTTTTAAATTTGTTATCCTTTTGGGTCTGAATTTTATTTGAATTGGTTCAAAAACAAAATGTTCTAGCGCTTTTAAAAGCATCAAAGTTAAAAGGAACGCTTTGTATCTTCTAAATTATGTTGCCTGGTGCCATGTTGTCCCCACTCCAAAAGGGGAGGAGAGGGTTAAGGGTGGGAATACCTGACTACAACAGAAACCTCCGACGAGTTGTTGCATGCTTTCCTGCCCTTTATGCCACGGGGGAAATTGGTGCTCTCTCCCGGCTCGTCATATCCACCATTATTTAATCTCTCTCTAAGTTTCCAACACTTGTATAGACCGCCAAAATGGCGAAGAGGGACATAAAATTCCTTAAAATAAAATAACTAAATTTTTAAATTAAAAAAGAACAAATCAATAAATCTTTAAATTAAAACAGCACAAATCAATAAATCTTTAGAAACAGCTCCTTACAGATGCTTTTAGCTCTGATTATGTTTAATCCTTTTATTCAACCCAACCCCACCAAAATCCTCGTGTGAGATCAGATAGAACGTCCAGCTTCACTTTCCGCTCTTCAGGATGCTACTAAAATAGTTTCTGGGATCAAATAAATGAATCATGAGAATCACTTATTAATTGAACTCTTACCAAACCCTCAAGTGGTGGAAGTGCTTGAGTGTGACAATGATGCCGTCGGGAGTTTCAAACTCCTGGCAGGGTTACACAAGGCAGTAAGGTGGTGGATGAGGTTCCGGAGTAAACTCAACCAACAGCACGACTCCAACGGTGGACCATGCAGTCATGGGTTATATAAGATTCCTATGTCTGGCTCCGGTGAAGGAGGGCAGCGACCAGCGGGCAGGCGCGACAAAGGCGGACCTTGATAGAACAAAATCCCGGCAGCCCGATGCAATCAGCCTCGCCGAAATCGCATGTCGCAATGTTTTGAGCCGCAGTAGACGCGTTACTGGTCAAGTGCACGCGCGTGGCCGTCGCGCCACGATTGCCCGAAACTAATTCCTCAGTGAATGTCATTCGTCTCTGTTTTTTTTCTGGCCTTCTTTCTTTCCCGAACCTGACCCTGTCCCTAACAGACTAGGTCTCTTAAGTCATATCCAACGTAAACATCAGCCGAGGAAACCAGATAACTGATGACGAAACTGATGCTCGGAGACAAACTGGAGATGACGACGACGACTACGAATTTAAAACAGCACAAATCAATCATCTTGAAATTAAAACAGCAGTAATCAATAAATCTTTAATTTAAAACAACACAAATCAATATATCTTTGATTTAAAACAGCACAAATTAATAATTCCAAAAATATAAAAACAGTACAATCAATAAATCTTTAATTTAAAACAACACAAATAAATAAATTTTAAATGAAAACTAAAAAAATCAATAAATCTTTAATTTATTAAATCACAAATCAATAATTTTTAAATGAAAATAGCCCGAATAAAAAATAAATAATTTAAAACAGCGGAAATCAATAAATTTTTCATTTGAAAACACAACAAATCTTTTTGGTTCAAACAGCACAAAGCAATAAATCTTTAATTTCAAACAGCACAAAGCAATAAATCTTTAATTTCAAACAGCAAAAAGCAATAAATCTTTAATTTCAAACAGCACAAATCAATAAATCTTTAATTTCAAATAGCACAAATCAATAAATCTTTAATTTCAAACAGCACAAAGCAATACATCTTTAATTTCAAATAGCACAAATCAATAAATCTTTAATTTTAAACAGCACAAATGTGCACACACAGACAAGTTTGTATTAATACAGTATCAATAAATATAGAAAAATGCGGAGCAGATAAACACGTTTTATTAAAGTAAGGCGAACTGCAATGTATGTACTGATGATATGTGGTTACATGCAACCTAACGGAAGGAAGAAAGAAGAAAACCCAAAGAAACATAAACAAATACAACATAAACAGCTAAACAGAAACAATGCAACTATGAGGTAAATTACCAAACCCGATTCCCTATAAAGGCTCGAAGGCTCGAAAAACATCAACAGCAATAACGAAACCAACTCGAGAAATACGAAACAAAGAATAAAACTGAGAAAAAATAAAAAATAACATCAAAATAACTACGACATGTAAAGTATAATAACACACAACAAAAATAATTAACAACCACTTAAAAGGAAAGCCATGGCCTTATCACCAGATCCAAACTCTCTGACTTCCCTTTTTTCACCATTCTACTCTCGAAGTAACTTCGACTCTTGGTACATCAATGAGTATATCGATAATACCATCACGCTATCAAACCTCTGTAGATTGGTTAATTGGGTACAGTTAGTTGCTGGGGTTGCTTGGTTTGCTTGGAGAGCGTACTCCAGGCATGCCCAATGTGTAAAGGTGGGTACTCGTTGCTATAGCAACCACATTCGTTTTATTAATTTCATCCATGGCACTTCCTTGTTTTAGGGATTCTAACGAACATTGAGCTGAAATGAATTAAAATTCGCAAATTTTTTGATAAACTATTTTTATTAACTGTATTTTTATAAATATATTTTAGGAATAACAATAATTTTTTTTTAATTCACGTCCTTGTTATAAATGTCTCTTCTCTCAATCTTTTCGCAGGACCAAAAAATCAGGAGGTATTCAATTTGTCCACGGATTGGGGACCTTCCTTCTTTCCTTCCCTAATTAAAAATAATTAAATAATAACAGGTCAACAGACCTAAGTCACGTTCTCTCAATTATTTTAATAATTTTGAAAAGAAAAAATGATTAACAAATGTATTATCAATTAACAAACATTTCATCTCTCTCTCCCTTTTATGACCATATGATCTTACGACCTTAAAATCTTTCAAAAACTCATTAAAATGTAAAGTTTTTACTATCCGACCAACCAACTGACCTACGAACCGACATAGGAAATTATAGAGTGGCGTGAACGAGACTCAAACCCAAGACTGGAATTTTACAGTATGGAACTGTTTAGTACTACAAATACATTACAGGTTTGTGAAAACCGTAATTTATCAAAGGAAATGAAATAGTGTTCTCGATATACTTAATAATTAAATACATTTTCTTGAACTATGAATGGCTAAAGGTAGGATTCGAAAAATAATTAAATTACCTTCAAATAAATTGTAGTTTCTGTGTAATTTTGAAACTAGTACCCATTCTTCATGACCTTTGAAGAGCAAGTAACTTAAGGAGCAACAAACTAGTTGTCCTCGTACAGTTCGAAGTGTTTATACTCTTTTTAAATTTAATAAATCCACCTAAACAAATTTAGCAACCATTTACTTCTTGAAATTTTATTTTTTAAACAAAATGGAGAATTATAAATTTTCTTGGCTCCTTTAATTATTTTAAATGCTTAAATCAATGTACGTATAAATGTGTTTTTATTTTTTCGAGTATGAACATCACTGGTGGGAAATCCTTGGAGTCATTTCTAGTTGTTGTGTAGCGCCAATCCTAGAACAGAACATTAGCACATAATTAACCTGCGAATCCTTAGCAAGGCGGCTTCTGGACAGCTGATGTCTACCCCTGAATGTGCTTGCCCGTAGTCATATATCTTCTTCCTACTCTAAAGACCTCTAAAGACCTCTATCATTTCCGTAACCCTTCGTTGTTATTTTGCCACGTTTGCTTTGGTAAAAATCCAGACCCATCAATCCATCCGAACATTCCTTCTACAGTTTTATTTATATATCTATCTAGAGTATAACTATCCTAATATTTATCAATACATACAGCCATTCTTTAATCCACCAACTCATTCACTGAAACCATCTCCACCCTCGCCTATACATCACTAGCTCTACGTCCACGAAAAAGGGCACACCTTCAAATATGGAGAGAAGGCTATAAATTTTGGGGAGTATGAAGGCAAATTCTCAGACACATTGAATCACAGAGCAGCGCAAATTCCCCGCTAGTAAAGAGGGAAACGAATGGAATCAAACCAAACGGAAATCTTTCACCCAATAAATAAGCTGACGACGAGAAAAAATATTCAGTTGCGAATTTCTCCCGTAAAGTTTCACCTTCCCCGATTGGAATTTATTTCATAGCGGAGATCAAAGGTATAAACTAACAAGTCAAAGGGAATAACACGTAGTGATTTTATATATATATATATATATATATAGCCAGTCAGAGAATTCAGCACTATGTTGCAATTAGCGTATTTTGAGGATAAGAATTATTTGTCATTATGTTCAAATTCCAACCTATAAATCTTTAAAAGGGAGTTGTTTTGAGAATTAAACAGTAAAAACTACTGAATATCAAATGAAACGGATTAAATTAAAAAGATTTAGCCAGAAAAAAAAGCTAAATTTCAGTGTAAACGAAAAAAATATATACTTAATTAATAATTTACCCTGCTTTGCTATTTTATAATTCTAGATTTGAAATGTTACAGATCGCTAATTATTTTTAGCAAAGATCAAGTTAGGATAAATTTTGGAAAAAAAAATTAGTCTGAAATTGTTACATATTTTATTCTACAAAATGTTTGATATCTTAGAATATTTTAAAACTTTAGCCAATTATTTGATGCTACCTACTTTACATTACAGTGGTCAACATACCTTCTGCTGACTTATGTTTTGTGGTTGTTATTAACTAATTTTAACGAGCTGATTTTAAATAAGGTAATTATATTTTGGTTAAACATCAGGTTTTCATTCTACAGCATATTCCTATTTTACGACGTACTGCATGTATTTACTCGGTAAGGATATTTTCCGAAGTGTTAAAGCTTCAAACCATAACTTAAAATGTCAACAGAATTTGGAAGGATAAATGCATTGTAAGATGACATCACCTATTACTAAATACATACAAGTTGTTTTTCTAATATAATGGAGAAAACAGAAGCAATCGTACACATACCTATACATTCATGGAAGAAATTTCGCTTGCTACAGTGTCTGGAGTGTTTGCTGCCTACACAGTCTCGTTGAATACTCCAAAAGTAGCCTGCAATTATTTTTGTGTTCCATCGGCCTTGAAATCTCTCCTCCATAATCTTGATATCTTGATGATGTTCATCACTCACGTTGCCAAGATTAGCAGGTAATTCATCAAGATGGCTTTTGGGAAAATGAACCTTTATGCTCATTTTGCAACCTAAACGATTAAAACTATCAAGTAATGTCTCTAACAAATCATTGTAGTTAGCAGCCTTTTTGTTTCCAAGAAATCCTTTCACAACAGCCACAAATGAATCCCATGCTCCTTTTTCTCTCAGTCATAAAACTAGAGATGTTTTGGTTTTCCCTTAACTTTCTGATTTGTGGCCCATCAAAGACTCCAGCCTTTATTTTATCATAAATTAAGCCAGAAAATATTGTACATATGAATTTGAAACAGTCAACCTCCGTATTAAGAGCGTTCACAAATTGTTTCATCAGCCCTAGTTTAATATGGAAGGGTGGAAAGATAATTTTCTTTCGCTTAACAAGTTTTTGGTGTATAATATTCTTCTCACAAACCGTCAAACTTTCTCTACCTGGCTAGAGTTTCTGTTCTCATTGTTTCTCCTTGGCTCGGCTGTCCCATAAACACAGGAAACACAGATATTTCGTATGGCTGTTTCTTTCTTAATGATAGATTGGCCATTGTCTAGTCGATGATGAAAACGAAAACAATCCTAAGACTTCATCAAACGAGTTGCAAGCAAATTTGCCGAACACGAAGTAGATCCATACGTATTGACTTTCCAACGATATTCGCACCATGAGGAATTTCATGAACCTATCCCTAAAAGAAAGCCTATGTTCAAGAAAGCCCACAACGAGGCCCGTTTGAGGCACACTAAAGAACATCTGAAAGATAGCCTAAGTAAATTGATAACTACTATTGTCAGATGAACCATAAATCGAGCTTTGTGGTAAAAATGATTTAGGCTACGTTTGATGGTGATGTGGTGAATCTAAAAAAAAAAACACTGTTCAAATTGTCAAAGATGCAAGAGGTTTGATTATTTTATTGGTGATCCTGACACGTGGACATTGAAGTGATAGATTGGAACATGAATTCTGACAGCTATTAGCGCATAAATGCTGAATGTGTGAAGCAATCGACTAGAAAACTGGAACTTGGAGTGCACTGTCATTTTAACAAGTCAACTATTCCCAAATATAAGACATAATTGCGTCAGAACTCCCTAGCACAACACCATATTTTGTACTCAGGTAGCATTTTCAAGTTCTGATTTGAATTACATCGAGCATCTGTGGAAAGAGATAAAGAAGCGTGTGTACAATAGAGAACCTTGCAACAGTGTTCGAATGGAAAAGTTCGCTGAAGAAGAATGGAATAGAATCAATCAAGGAACGTGCACGAATCTTTTTCAGTGTTATAAGAAACGTATTAGAGTTGTTATTGAGGCGCAAGGGTGTCTTAAGAAATATTAATTTCATGTTGCTTTTATTTATACTTTGAAATTGTTATACCCTAACCGCTTTTATTTCTGTATATATATATATATATATATATATATATATATATATATAGTCGTAATGGAGTAAGTATTACGTTTGGTAATTATTCGATTAAGACTTCTTTTCTAAGGAAATTAAAAATTTTTACTTATGCAGTTTTATGTTTACTTTTTAGATCTGACACTCGTTTTTCTAGGAGATGCATATTTTATCCATAATCAACTGAAGGTCCATAATAGGAAACGTATTCATTTCTAGCAAAAGTGAGTTTCAGATCTGTAAAGTACACATAAAAGTTTATAAGAAAACATATTTTCAAATTCATTTAAAACAGCCAGACCAGACTTAATCTAATCTAACCTAACCTAACCTAAACTAACCTTACCTTACCCTACCTTACCTTATACCTTACCTAATCAAACCCTAACGTTATTTTCCTCAGCATCACGCTTAAACAAAGATTTGCGCAGAAAACCTTTTCTAAGTGAGAGGCTAGCACTTGGACAAATGTGGGGATTAGAAAGCAACGTGCCCTTAAAAGCACTAACCGAAAATTTGCATGTGATTTTACGGTCAATCGAATCCTTTACAATTATATTACTGTAAAACAAAAATCGATTTTGGCTAAATTAACAATTTCTGCAGCATGGAAGGCATTTAATAACTAGCTAGATTATACTCAGAGCTCTATATATTTCTAAAGCCTACATATCGTCCTCAAAGTTTTCACGTATTATTTGGTATTTTTCACTTAGAACAACCACCGCAGGCCATTGTAACAACTAAAATGAAGACACAGCCCTGCACGATCTGTCCGAAATATAACGAAGCATAGTATTGGCTAATTAGTCAGAATAAGCACGCACAGATCGTCTGTAGACATAAAATAGCATGCTATTGGCTAACTAGTCAGGCTAAAAATAGGCCAAAAGTCTAATGTGGTTTTACGCTCTTTCGAATCCATTGCAATTATATTACAGTAAAAAAAAGAGCGATTTTGGCTAAATTTACAATTCCTGCAGCATGTAAGGGATTTAATAACTCACTAAGTTGTACTCTCAGCCTTATATATTTCTAAGGGCTGAAGGAATAACTACGCAAAATCAATAAATACGTTATAATTAAGTTCCGGAAGGTGAAAATGACATCGGTAAACATCATTTTAAGAATTGAAGTGTATTTAATTGAAGTCTAAACCAGAAAATATTTTCAAACTACGTCTGAAATATGAGGGTGATATATATATATATATATATATATATATATATATATATATATATATATATATATATATATATACATATATATATATATGAGGGAACGATTTTCATGCTACCCTAAAGATATGCATTAAATATATTTAATGGAGATTTTATATGATACAATCGTATATTCAAGAACTTAAACTGAATATAAGAACAAAATGAAATGTTCACAAGTGAAAAATACGAGAACAATTCTTTCAGCAATATTCTATAAGTTTCTTAAAATTATCTGGTTACAATTTTCTCAGTAGGTAAGAACTTTATGAGGCTTAAGCCTCATAAAATACCACGGTTCCCCCCGCACTCCCACCATCTCTTAACCTGCCACCAGGATAACGCACTAGGTCATAGTGAAAAACGAGTAAAATACTATTATGAACAAGAAGATATCGAAGTAATGAAATGCTCTACTCAGAGTCTGAACCATAAACCAATTGAGAACCTCTGGAAGATCATTGGGGACAAAGTCCGAGAACAGCAGCCTTCAACTATAATGGATTTATAGATAGAAATTGAGCTACAATGGAGCAAAATAGCAGCAGAAGTTTGAAAGAAACTGTCGATGTCCTGTAATCATCGTTGCGCGAAGTAATAGGAGACAAAGGCTTCATAACTTCATTTTAAGAGTTGTATGTAAGTTTTATCGTTGTCAAATTTTGCTTTGTTTGTATTGTATTTTTCATGTGTCTTTATTTCACTTTGTTAGTTTATTTAGTATAATTTCTTGAATATAACATTGTATGTATTATATAAATTCTTTATAAAATATATTAAATGCACGCCTTTATTTACCATGGAAATTTCATTTGACTACTTATCATATTTTTGTAAATATTTTAATTAAGGAAAATTGCTCTCTTATTTTGATCATAGTGAATAAGTGTGGTGATAGGCGGATTCCTCGGGAACCGCAAGCGAGGTATAATGATCAAACCTAATACGACAAATTAGGACATTTATTCAATATTGGTTGCCTGCACGCAAAAATTGGTACAGAAAAGAGAATCTTTATTTTTCTTTGTGATTGACAAGTGATATAATATGTAGTTTCATTTCTAATACGAATAGAATGAAAATTGCACAGAGTGTTGCTTAAATAGTAGTAAATGCAATTCTCTCATCAATTTGCTTGTTATTTGAAAAATATAGTTTCTTTGAACGAATAAACATTTTCTATGGCAAGCTTTTCTTACTTTGGCAACATTTAAATTTTTCTAAAAGACGTTTTGTGCTTTTGTCAAGAACTTTGGTTGGTAAAAAATTAAATTTACCAAACTATTTCAAATAAGTGAGATTCAGATGGAATAAAGACTGGTTTGAGTAAATCTTATTAGCACGAAAAAGTCTACGTGACAGATGTAAACTTAAATTTTAGAAAACATAACTAAAGATTGTTGTTCCAAGCAGTGTCGTAGGTAAGTGGTTTACTGATGTTGTAAATTAATTATTGTAATGGGTAATCTGTACATCTAAAAATGATAATTTTCCATTGAATTCGCGTTTAACCTAGAATTCTAAATTTGTAAGTTGACTTTAAATAATTTGAAACTTGTGTTAAATCAGATTGTTGTTTGAAATAAAGGAAACAATCATGAAGATATCGTTTATAAAAAAATGGGTGTAAATGAATTTGGGCATTCTTACATTCAGCGCTTATTGTAATAACACAAAAATGCGTTGACGAATGTTGGACTTAAGAGTAAACAAATGGTCATTTGTTCTATTTTATTATTGTTAAAGAAGAAAATAGTGTCTCCACTACTAATTTTAACAAATAGTGAAATATTTCTTTTATTTAATCTTTTTTTGCAGTTATTTGTGTTAAATGAATATTAGTGATACTATCGCAAGGTTAAATGACTAGTATATTAGTAAATATGTAATGATTTAAAATAAAAAATAGTCATATCGTACTAAGCTTAGTGAAAAGAACTTTCATTGATAAAATCGCGTAATGTATAATTATTCATCGTGAGATACTCGAGTAAAGGGAAAGAAAACTCACATAAGTTATAGGTAGTTCTATGAAGGGCTGTTAAGTGTATTAGGAAGACCGTTAAGGATACCTAGAATTTATTTAGAAGTGATGCGGATAATGTATCACGAAATTTGACAACCGACACTACTTCAGGTCCCGAAAGTCCAAGTAGGGTAGACAACATTAGAGGAACCCATCTAGTCTATCTCAAAAGATATATTTCAATAGATCCCTTTATGTTAGTCTAGTTCACTGTCTAATAAAAATGAAAAGTAGGTAAACATATCAGTGTTATCTTTGCTAAATACATTTTAAAGAAAGAAAAAAATCCGAGAAAACTGGTACTGATAATGTATCGCAAAGTTTGACAACGGAAAATACTTCAGATCTTGAGGACCGTGCATCGTACTCACCAGATAGACAACCCTCGATGAACTAAATATAATCTAGCTAGAATAAATAAATTTCAATAGATCCCCCATCCTACTCAAATTGGTCACGGAATATTTCGCATTTTAAAATATATTTAGCCCGATATGTTTAATGACGTTTCGTTTTTCCTGTGACGGAAAACTAGATTAATTTTTATTCGAAAACTATTTACGTAGTCCCCTCTCAAAATGACACAAATAAAATAAAAATGAAAGGAGGTGAAACAGAGAAATTAAAACATAACATATGTGTTTTCATATTTTGCAGACAAGCGGGAGAAAGTTTCATCGAATTTGATTCACAGATAAAGGAGAAATCTTAACTTTACTTACCAAGCTACTACTACTAGGGGTTCCTTTATCGCCAATTATTTTTTAGAGAGGTTTCAAGCGTATGTTTCTTTAATATTTGCAAGGGAACTTGCGCAATAATCTTCCATTATTCCATCCTCTCCGAATGAAAGAAACTTTGATAAGAACAAGGCCTTCTTCTGACAACGTCCTTTATCCTACTGAGGAATTGAAAAATAAGTAGATTTGTAAGCGTGGGCTTTAAAACTAAGAGTCACAGTCACAAAGGTGAGATACGTAAATAAATTAAAACAAAATAAAAGAAAAATCAACAAAAACAAAATAACTAAAGATGGTAATACAATTTTCGTGAAAAAAATTTACTTATTTCCGTAATTTAATTAAAAAGAATATTTTCATATATAAATATCCATTAGATATAATGAGAAATATTCTAAGCCTTTTTTATGTTTTATTGTTGATTATTGCGGTATATAGCTAATGAAAACAAGAAATCCAATATTTTAAATTATTTTAATATTTCATAAGATCAATCAGAAAAGGATGTCAAAATTTACGAAATGCCCGACTCCAGTAAATCATATTTATTTTATACATTAAATGCTTAATTCGGGTTCCTTTATCATGCATTACTGGATTGATGCGGAGTGACTATGCGGCAATCTAGTTGTGTCAATGTAAAAGTGGTAGTGAGGCACAGTTTTCTTTGATAGTGACAATCAGTTCTTCTGTATTTTGTGGTTGGCTGATTCTGATCTATTTCTTTGTGCTTAGGTCTGAAGAGTTGGTAGTCCAATCAAGTATATTAATTACTCTTATCAGCAAACTATTTAGTAGTAGTTTTGGCAGTGCGTTCAGGTGTTAAGTCCTGCTGGAAAAGGAAATCTGCATCACCAAAACGTTGGCCGGAGATTGAAGAATAACATGGCCTGCAAATTATGGAAACTACGGATTATTCACACTCGAATTCAAGCACCTTGAATGCAAATTCTAAATCGCATACAAAATTTACTTCCATCTGAAAAGAGCTTCACTGAGCAATATTCTAGGTTTTTATCCTTAGTTCCGATAACACAGTTTTGATGCTGCCTCTGTTTAAGGAGTGAATTGCTATTAAAAATAGGACATTTGTAGCACATTTCCATTATACCTCTGTACGTTGCGTCTCTTAATGAACGAATACCAGTCTCAGCCCATTCCTTGTAAAACTCTATCCCAAGTTGTTGAGTCGACCTTTCTTGACCGTTTTTGAAGGGCTTTCGTCATAACTTTCTCCTTCATGGTTTTATGCCAAGCTTTCCCCTTCCAGTCACCTTTCCGTTAATATACTTCCCTGTAGCCTTCTATTAGCGAGCAGCTTATTCATCAATGCCCTTCTATGGCCTACCCTCCTTGTAGCCGTTGTCGATAAGCAAGCTTTCTAATGAATGTGGTTGCATATACTGAAAATAAGCGAAAGATAAACGTTATTTAAATATTTTAATCGTATTAGATAATGAATTTCTGACTTTCGTGAGCAGTAAACCATAATTAGAAACATTAAAATATTAAAAGGCATTTTCATGATATACTATTTTTTTTAGCTGTACTAATATATAGCCCCCGATGGGGTTATATTCAAAAAGATTTTACACTGTTCCACTGTCAGAGTAATAGCCTAAACCGATCCCCCTTTTTCTTACTGCGGCCTTCGTCCCAAATATATCATTCATGGAATGTCAAAATTGGGGCAGTGGAGGAAATTTGTTTGATGAATAGCCCAGAGTGAATAACCAATAACAGAGGTTCCCAGGACAATGGAACAGAGTAAACAGCGGATTGACGTGATGCTCGCCGCTACTGTTCTTCCCATGATCACAGAAGTACACATGTTAATGGATGATATAGTCAGGATATCCAAACCCTTGAGAGCGCGATCATTGTCAATAAGTTCGCTACAATTCATCCCTCGAGAGATACCAACCCGGGTTCTCTCCCTCATCCATTTTTCCCATCATCCAAGGAAGATTTTGCTGCTCGGCCATGGGGGAGGGAAGCACACCAAAAAGCGAGACCTTTCACCCCTCACAGACTCCAAGAAATAGGAACATGGTCACTCCCAACATAAAAAGAATCTCCTTCACGCCTGGGTAAAACCAGGGGAAAATAATTACTTGAGAAACTGTCCTTAAATACATAAATGCTAAATTAAGAGTAGTATCCAACCCTATTATTGAACTGCGAGTGGCCATGCAGCACGCTGTTAATCGACGAATATGTCGAAGGTTAGAGAGCCAAAAAATAATGGCATAAAGAATCTTAGTCTCTAAAACCTCGAACTGCCTTCTCAAAAGTAACACAAAATAGAGGAAATAGACATGGGCAAAAATAAAACAATTGGTGACATTAGAATAATGAATAGCACACTGAGATGGCACGTAAAACACTAAATTAGGGGCTACTGTTATTATACGTAAGGATACGATTATTCGATACATTACCAAACTAGTAATTAAAATATGAAATAACTATTCGCCATAAGTAATCCAAGGTCATGCAACGGCAAATTATCACTCAAACGAAAAAAATAGATTAGTTCTATGCAACACTAATGAATGCACGAGCTCAATAAAATATTCAGTTTGAGATTATTATTGGGCATTCCAATTTAAATATTGGATATCCAAGACACGATAGTGGACCGGTAATAAAATTTCCATTAAGCACGTGACATGAAAAATGGAAACAGATGGGTAGAATTTGTTAAAGGAGCAAATCTTTATATCTGTATCGCTTCCTTTCAAAGTGGTAAACAGGAAGATGAACATAGATGTGACCAACTGGACTAGAGTATGTTTATGTTTCTCCTAAAGAATTTTTCGCTGAAAGAGTATAATGGAGGGGTTAAAAAATTAGAATTTAGGCATGCAAAGCTTACAAGTCTCAGCATAGTGCTCAGATAATTAATTGCTTTCTAGGGTAATGGTAATAAGATCTGTTGGCTCCGGTTAAAGGGAAGTTTATACATCGCAAAGCTGAGACCGTTCCTGGACGTACTATAAAATTCCCGACTCTACATTTCAAATAGCCTAGTTGGTAGATAGAGACTACAATTAGAAAGAGACCAAATATTATAGGAAGAGGAAAGTGAGTCACAAAAGCAAGTGAGATAATGACTTAGGGTAAAGGGACCTATAATGTTTTCCTGCATGTGTAGTTCAGGAAGACGAGTTTTCTTTAATCCTCTGCTTTCGCCACCACATCAACGTGCTCTACAAAGTAGAACCATACATACCTAACCCTTTAGTAAAAATAGTAAAGCTGATGATGGTTAGAAAGCAGAAGATGTAGATATACCGTTTATCTTGAGGAAACAAAATAAAAGCGATAGTTTGAGTTAATTTTATAGTTTGGAAGAGCTTTATACTAGTAGTGGCAATAACAATAAACCATTAGATCCACATTAACATGCTAAATTGTATTCTCATTGCGGTGTTATTTAGCTACTTACTTTTAAGGCTAGTTGGAAAGCTTTACAATCTTTAGCCTTCAGTTATTAGTTTATTGTCAATTTCTGTTCCCATAATTATTAGATTCCCTTTAAATTTCAAATACTTTTCTCATACACCATTTTATAGACTTTATTAAAATAAGTGAACCCGCCATATTGGAATAAAACGATTTATTTTCGTTCATTTTTTGAATTTAGGAATATTGCTTGTTTTTTTGAAATAACAGAAAACGTAATAAAATGAACAAGAGGCAAATAAAGAGCGCAATATTTTTATTTTGCAATAACCTTTTCCAATCAACATACATACGTTTATGATGATCTATGTTTCCATCAATATAGTTGCATATCTTGAACTCAGAAGTGAGTTATGGATTGTTAAATATCTCGGTTAATAATAATTTTGGATGATAGTAAGTAAAAAAGTAAAACAAAAAAGTTGAGGTCAAACTCGGAACATCTAAGCCTTCAGCAAATCTCATGAAGTTTTTATGTAGATGGTATAAGATGACTCGAACGACTGAACCCTAGGTCGCATGTAATTCTGAATAGACCCATTAAGTACTACCCTTTTAGTAAAAAAAAAATACATTTGGATATAAAAGAAGATTATAATTGTATTCCTCCCCAACGCAACCTCCTTGAAAAGACAATGTGAAAGAGTTGATTTGGGTCTATTTTGTTAGTGAATGTATGTATATTATGGATAAAATCATTATAACTTTCGCACAGTTTTGGAGAAAGGAAACGTGCGAATACAAAAATTTATCTAATAATCCTCGACACTTGAGAGACAGTAAAATTTATTTCTTCTGATCTCCTTTAATGCGCACGTTTTTAAGGGGAAGAGACATTGATTTAAAAAAAAATATATAAATTACAGTGTTAGGAATCGTTTTTATATAATGGAAATGTCAAAATGACAACCATCTTCTTTCCATTTTATTTTATTCGCTAATTCTTACATAAAAGAGAAGTCATGGCTAGTTTAATCTACGAATGAATTTATTTTAAAATTTTTAATACATTTATTTCGTTCGTTTTGTTTTTTGGCTTCGTTTAAAAAAAAATTGCCAATTTTAATAATTCCTATTTAAGTGCAGAAAAGAGTTTCTTGACTCTTTTTCTGATTGCTCGTTAGGAGAATTTGGGGTAAGAGGAGAGGAAATTGGCATAATCAATGAGAGAATTTACATTTATTGAATAAAAAGTAGTGAAGAGACACGTGGATAAACGAAAAGCTGGATACATATAAAGTGTGAAGTAGTGGAAAGCTTAAAGATAAACTAGACGAACATAAACACATTTACAAGACGATGTAAATAAGGGCTGAAGTTGTATCTGTGATCGAAGTCTCTTTAACTATTTCTGATACCATTAGTAACCATAGATATTTTTTGAAGCCTACCATAAACAGTAATGCGAAACATGAGATCATTGTAAATGGACTAAATATAAGCTTTTAAATAATACTTATTTCTAATACTATGATACCAAACGTAATGCCTATTATTTTAGTTTATAATTTGCTTACTTTCTCCCACCACTAGGAGACAGCAGCTTTTCCATCATAGAAAAGGGTCTATCTCACTAAATACCCGAGCAAAGATTTCGAACTTCATCTATATATTTGCCTCTCATTCGGCATCTCCTAACCATCAAAGTGGCAGAGAATCTTTAAAAAGCTCCTGCTTTATAAGTCATAATATTGATCAAGATTGGTGGGGAGAAGAGCGTTCTATGAATAAGTTTGGCCTTATTTAAGCTAATCATTAAATAAATTTTAAATAAAGTTATTTTCAAGACTAAAATGCATTTTTATGCCTTCTCAAATTTGAATTTTATTTTCTGAATATATCAATCCAGGAAACCACGTCGGGCGTAAAACTTTAATTTTAGCAGGATTACTCTCGCTTATACCAAAGATGTAAATTTAATAAAAAGCTTTTTTACTTGCGATTAAGCTATACTTATACAGTTTACAAGTAGTATGAGTAGAAGGTTGAAATAAGAGGATATTCAGCACCCTTCTTGCCGTTTTTGTGTCGTTTCATTACGTTTCTCTTCTCTACATTTTCTGCTTATTCTATATATATATATATATATATATATATATATATATATATATATATATATATATATATATATATATATATATATATATATGTATTCACCTAGATTTCTTCTACAAAGCTTGAGTCTTATATTCAGTAAGAAGGACAAAGCGAAAAAGGCGGGTCCCATCTTTAATTCCGACGTTTCGGGTTATTACAAAACCCATCTTCAGAAACTTAAAACAAATTCTAAATGAGTAATCTATGCCTAAAAAATTAAATAGCAGCACAAGTTCAAAGTTAAAAACCACAGATCAGAGAAAATCAGAAAAACGACGTTAAAAATATATAATAAACGTTACGTTAATTAACAAACAAAATAGTGAGGTAAAGAACAGCAAAATATTTGTAAAGAGATGCTACCAATTAAGGACAAACAAAGTGAGCGTAATATTACAAAATTAAACAAGTGAAATGGAAAAATGGAGAATTGGATACAAAAAAATGGTAAAACTAAAATATAGACACTGAAACATTACCTCATATGGTCGGATCACAATGACGAGTGAAAACAGGAAGGAATTCAAAGAATGAATACAGCTTGGTTACGTTATAATCAGAGGAAAGGATGACGTGTCCTTATTTAAATTTGGGTGGTTGTATTTAATACAGAGTGATTCTTTAATGCGAAGAGATTAAATAGATTTAACAAATTTTAAGACAGAAAAATCATTTTAAGACACGTCTGTTTTACAATCAATAGTATGTTAACAGATGGAAGAAAACTCTTTGTTACTTAATGTTTTACCGGTTCTATGGCTAATTCCCATGTGAGAACAAAAACGCGACTGAAGATTACGTACTGTGCTTCCTATATAGGTCCCCAACTTACAGCTAGGGCAAATGAATTTATATACAATGAACGAACTAAACGGCGTGGGAATATTGTCCTTCACTTTAAAGAAATTACCAATATTTGTGTTATTAATGAATATGAGTTTAAAATAACTGCAAATATTCACCTTCAGGGAACTATAAAGATTATTTTGACTAAAGCCTTTCCGGATAGAAATGGCCTCTATAATGGTTTTAGTTTTTCACAATTTTCGCGGTTATTGCATTTAGCTGTCAAGGACAACTATTTCACTTTCAATGGCGTGGTTTATCATCAAATTAAAGGTGTTGGGATGGGAAACCCACTAGGTCCAATGTTTGCAAATATTTTCATGTGTAATTTTGAAGATAATTTTTTCCGTGATTGCCCTTCTTAATTTCCTCCCTTATTCTACAAAAGATACGTTGACGATACCTTTGCGGTTTTTTCTTCTGGTTGTTGTTCAAAAAGGTTTTTCAATTTTATAAACAATTTACACCCTAATATTACTTTCACTCAAGAACATGAGATTAATAATATGTTGCCATTTCTAGATATTAATGTCTCTCGTACCCCTTTCGGAATTCAAACGTGTGTTTTTAGAAAACCAACTTTCAGAGGGCAGGGTTTAAATTTCTTTAGTTTCTGTGATTTAACATACAAAATTGGCGCCATTAAAACACTCGTCTTCAGAAGTTTAAATTTGTCTTCCACTTATTTTACTATGCATTTTAAATTCAATTTTTAAAAGAATACTTTGTAAAAAATGATTACCTCTTATCTTTAGTTGAAAGCTGTATTAAGAAGTTCCTCTTCAGGCTTTATAACCCCTCTACTTCTTTTAATGTCCCTAAGGAAATCAGGTATGTCCTGTTACCAGACATAAGCCCTTGTAATGACCTTCTCCGAAAACTTTTAATTTCCATTTTTAGGAAATTTTATTGTCAAATTAATTTTAAACTTATATTCATTAATAACAAAAATATCGGTAATTTCTTTAAAGTGAAGGACAATATTCCCACGCCGTTTAGTTTGTGCAATGTATATAAATTCAAATGCCCGAGCTGTAAGTTGGGGACCTATATAGGAAGCACAGTACGTACTCTTCAGTCGCGTTTTTGTTCTCACATGGGAATTAGCATAGAACCGGTAAAACATTAAGTAACAAAGAGTTTTCTTCCATCAGGAAACATGCTATTGATTGTAAAACAGACGTGTCCTGAAATGATTTTTCTGTTTTAAAATTTGCTAAATCTATTTAATCTCTCCGCATTAAAGAACCACTCTGTATTAAATACAACCACCCAAATTTAAATGAGGACACGTCATCCTTTCCTCTGATTATAACGTAACCAAGCTGTATTCATTCTTTGAATTCCTTCCTGTTTTCACTCGTCATTGTGATCCGACCATATGAGGTAATGTTTCAGTGTCTATATTTTAGTTTTACCATTTGTTTGTATCCAATTCTCTATTTTTCCATTTCACTTGTTTAATTTTGTAATATTACGCTTACTTTGTTTGTCCTTAATTGATAGTATCTCTTTACAAATATTTTGCTGTTCTTTACTTCACTATTTTGTTTGTTCATTAACGTAAAGTTCTTTTTATATTTTTAACGTCGTTTTGTGATTTTCTCTGATCTATGGTTTTTAAATTTGAACTTGTGCTGTTATTTATGTTTTTTGGCTTAGATTACTCATTTAGAATTTGTTTTTAGCTCCTGAAGATGTGTTTTGTAATAACACAAAACGTCGGAATTAAAGATGGGACCCGCCTTCTTCATTTTGTCCTTCTTACTGAATAAATATACATATATATATACATATATATATATATATATATATATATATATATATATATATATATATATATATATATACTGATGATGGAGTGATTCCTTGGGAACCTAATCCGTAGTAGGAATATGAGGAAGACCCATGTGATAGTTTCAAACATTTAATTTCCAGACGTTTTTGTTATTAACAACGACCATCTTCAGCGAATTAAACTATAACAAGAATCTTTTTAGGAATTACATGACAAAATTGCAAAAGCAGAGCAAACAGTTAAATATCAGTTAAAATTTGAAAGATTAGTTAAAATCAACAAGACAGGAATCGAAAACGAAACCAGAAAGAAAAGCAAGCAGTAAAATATAAGTTAATTTAGGAATATATGATAATGAAAAATTATAAGTCATAAAAACAATTGAATATAAGGGGTAAAGCGATCAATAAATACGAGTTTGACCAAGAAACGAAAATTTAAAACTTAATTACACAATATGGAAGTAACAAATATGAGTAATAAACATGAATTAAACTTTATATTTTAACTGATATTAATATTTCAAGTACTTCCAAACTCTAATAAAAGTTAATTATCAGGAAATTACAAAAAACAACGGAAATCTGTAATAAATAAGCAAGAGGATGATGATAGAGAACGCCAATAAGAAATTAAACCAATCGTAAAATGAACTAATCTATATGACGTTAATTCATTTTATGATTGGTTAAATTTCTTGTTTTGGCGTTTTCTATCCTCACCCTCTTGCTTATTTATTACAGACTCTTGTTGCCTTTCGTTATTTCTTGATAATGAACTTGGAATAGAATTCTAAGGTACCTGGAATCTTAGTGTTATTTTTCATGTTGGCTTTTGCAATGAATATTTTATTTTAGCAAATTGATCGATTTATATTTCTCTTCTACATTTCCTCTATTCATTCCTACGAACTCGCAGTCATTTCATGTCAATGATTTCATTTTACTTTATGGTACTGTAAACCTTGCTTCACTTAAATGAAGCTCAGATTTATATATCAAAATTCAAAGTAGCATCAAATATTTGTCGGAAGGAGTTGTTTTGCGATAGTCAAAATAAGCAATCTGTGCTATTTCCAAGGAAATTAAGAGGTTTGGAGGCATAGAAGACTAAAAAGCTTATCGAGTGACCAGGAAAATTAGGAATAGAAACATAAATCTCAAAATGAAATCGAAGGCAATTAAAAACTCAAAATAAACCAATTGGGAAAGAAATTATGTGATCGAAATTTATACTTTAGCCTCATTTTTCCTGGACAGTGACATAATTTGTTAATAAATGGAGGACCTGATATAAATAAGAGTTACTTCCAACTAACTAAAGAGGAATAGGGGGAATTACGAAATCTAAAAGCAAGAAATGGAGAATAGAAATTAAAGAAATAACAAATATCTTGAAACATAAATATTAGCTTCAGGATGGGCTTAAATAAATGGCAAAAATTCATTTGGGAGTAAAAGCCCATACAACTATATGTCTATGGTACAACTCTGTAATGACAGATGGGGGTAAAAAATATAGACAACGAAAATAATATAAAACATGGAAGAGTGGTTTTCTCTCACCACAATGGCCTCTAATCGATTTAGGCCTATGTATGCAGGCGCCAAATGGACGAAAAGAAATCTATGGCATTAGATTCTTGGTGTCACGGGAAACATCTAAGTCCGCGAAAAACTCAAATTATCCAAAATATTTTACTTAAAATTGCCATAATCCTATTACAAAAGAATTGAGTATGATTACTGAAGAAGAGAATGAAAAACGAAAAATGCTCTGTAATTTTATTGTCTTTTACTTTATAATATATTTTAAAGGTCAGTTTTAAATCATAAAAAATGTTATTTAATCTTTGAAATTGAAATTATGGTACAGCTCTTGAGGTAAGGGAAAGGTCTCATAGTTACATAACTACATAGACTAAACAGAAAAAAATTGTAGGTGTTCAAATCTTTAAAATTACTCAACTCTCCTGAGTTTCCCTGATACTTTCAGAGAAAACGAAGGTTTGAAGGTGAGAAGTACCATCCTTTGGTTGTATGCATAGACCAAAATTTGAAGATTAGCCAGCTGTAATATACTACTAGTTTTTCTCACTACCTTAATTCCAATTTTGAGGAGAAAATACAAAGCGAGTGTCTTCATATTAGTGCAATTTGTTTTGTGTGGTAACTATCTAGTTACCAGGTACTGTGCTAGCGCATAAAAATTAAAAATTATTTCTATTTGACTCTTTTTTTATGAAAGGTGACCGAATAAAACGCTATTAGATGTCTAACTCTAGTTCTATTAACATAAAATTGAACTATACGAGTATTGAAGTTTAAATGCTACAGGTAGTGGAAAAAGAATATAAATCTTTGAATATTAGATATTTATTTTAAATAAACTAATACTAAATTGTATACTGATATTTATCGAGATTACAACTCGTGAACATATATTGCTATGTGGCTTATGGAAATTTTGCGAGTCAAAGGAGATATTTTAATCTGACAAATTCCTCCATCGGTTTTAGGAATTCTTTCCACTGAATAACTCATCGAAATAGAGAAAAGGGAAACTAAACGTCAAACATCTTTATTTTGGTATGCATTCTTTGTCATTATGAATACCAGCAAGAATACAAAATATACACAGTTTTATGGTGCTTTTTTGTTAACTGAAAATAATCCTACGATAAAGAACTGGTGAAAATTAAAATAAAAGGTGTAGCGAGTACCAGAGAAAAGACAAAGATCTATATTGATTTTGATCTACAAGATAATGTCACGAGTAAAAAAGATAAAAAATAAGGTATCATATAATTAATGGGAAGTAAGTCAAAAGGGAGTTTATATAATTCGATAGATTGCTTACACAAGATGTTAAACTGTACATTAACTACGTGAAAACGCTGACGAAAGCCAACCTACTAGAGCGATAAATAAGATTTACTGTGATGTCACAAATGAGATGAAATTTCGCCAGAATTTAAGAGTGTGAAAGGGAAAAATTCTCTGGAAAATATGAAGGTAACAAAAAAATGAAGTAACATATGCAGGTCTTATTTACATCGCTTTGCTAATAAAATTGTATTATCTGCCTCTATTTCAGTTGGACGGAAATAAACCAAAAAGAGATTTATCATAGATACAAATAAAGAAATAAAAGTTGTACAGAAGATAGAGTAATTAGATACGCCGATTAAATCTTTAAAGCTTGATTATGTATACGCAAACCTAAGTGAATCGATGCTACCTGAAGGAAACAAGGAAGAGGAAAGCAATGGAATAGTGAAAATAGATTTAAGAGCGGGTGGAATGCTTAGTGTCAACTTCAGAGGCGACAAATATCTATGTTTTACATATAAAGTATTTATTTAATGCGTCCTACTATTTTTAACTCATGTTAGTGATATTTGGACACTGAACACAAAGCAAATGCAGAAACTGAAGTCACCTCAGAGAAACGGAACGACACAGGTTAGGAATCACCTGAAAAGAGATATATGGATAAGAATACAACCAGGAGATCCAAATATAGTATAGAGAATGAAGGTCTGACGTTAAAAAATTCGTAGAACTGATTTCTGAAAGTAACAATAGGAGATTGCAGAAAGAAAACCAAAACTGGACAAATTTTACGTCAAGTAAATGCAAAGATCTCGTAAAAGGTGGAAGATGAAATTATCTAAGTGTTTGGAGAAACTTGGAATAATCGATTGCTGACCATGTTCAGTGGCAGCCTTTTTTAGATGTTTTTGCCAAGGTGCGTGAGCGTGTCTGATAATACAGATTTAGACTAACATACATAACTTAAGTTTTCTCCTCTCCTTTAAAAATCAAGTATTTGAGAACATAACTTTAACAAACTAAAATTAAAACAATCTTTATCTTCTCTCTATTTCACCCAACACATCGCAGCTTCTAATCTGAGACAAAAACTGTATAGCCTGGCGGCAACTAAGTTTTAACTGTCAACCATGTTGATCAAGAGATTCCCATCTTCTTGAACCAGGCCAGATCCTTCGTCTCCAAGATGAGCAAACACATACTGGCTTGGTTTCTGAGGTAGGTCTGTCTTCCGTAACCAGGAACAAGAATCATTCTCAGGGGACGGATGTTGTCATGAATATACGAGTTCATCAAGCAAGTCAAAGATATCATCGAACTCAGCAAGTCGATGATGGACCTAGGTGACCCCCGGTGGCTTTGTTGGTATAGACTAAATTCCCTACTATACAACCCAGAGGAAACTCGATTAGTTAGAAGAGAATGTTTACAATTACTTCTGAGGCGTCGTTGAGTTAAGACCAAGAGGCTGCCCTGCAATACTACTGACTTGTTGAAGGCTGCCTTGGGAGACGTAATGTCTAATATAAATGAGAACCACTTAAATAAATAATAGCCACTTGCGAGGCCAGCATAAGGGCCTTAGGCAGTTTTATTAAAGAGAACCTAATAGCATACTTATGTAGAAACATGTATACCAATGAATTTGCAGTTAACTTTTTGTTGTTTTTTCAATATCCCTGGGTCTCAAATTATAATTTGTTCTCAAATACCTGGCACCCCTATATATACATTGTTGTTAAGGGGCTATACGGTTTTGCGAACTCGCTTGGTCGTAAATCTTTGTAATTGAAAGAGGCTCATGTTACATAAAATCATGTTGCGGGGAAAAGCAGAACTAAAGGAATTCGATATAACGTTCGTCTGACGTTCAAGCGTATGAGCCTATCAGAGAGGTTGGATTCACTCACCGGGATTAAGGGATCAGTTAACATGCTACTGGGCAGCGTAAATGAGAGGCGGATCATATCTAGATCTATAAGCTGCTCAATCAGCTCTTGCGGCCACAACTTTTTTGTTTATGATACAAGATCATTGACGCGTGAGCGTAAACTACCGTGCGCGAGGTGAAACGTTTACTCATTGTAGGTATATTATATGAGGTTATATGATGGGGAAAGTGCGCAACTCTCCTGAATAATCATTGATCCCACAAATAATAATAATAAAAATAATATTCAGCTAGTAAAGATATTTTTAGCCCCAATAAAAGAATTTCAAACAATATACAGCTGTATTTAGTTGCGACAGGCTTTTTATCCCAGACAACGCCGGGTACCTATGCTAATAATATCATATAATATACTTACAATTAGTAAACACCTAACCGCGCTAACACGCCAGTTTACGCACACGCGTCACTGATCCTTAGTTATGAGCGAACAACATCGTAGCCACAGGAAAAGATCAAGCGTCTTATATATATATATATATATATATATATATATATATATATATATATATATATATATATATATATATATATATATATATATATAAATCAGGAACGGTAGAGAATGCATGAAATGTAATGAGTCATAGCGCAAAGTAACTAGATAAACGAACTAATTTCTCTTCATAAAATACTTTCTAAATATGCTGGTAATTGACACCATGGGTTTTTGAAATAAACAAGTTATTTCTTACAAACCTGTTCTCTCTCTTTCTCTCAAGAACCCTAAAAAACGACTAAGAGCATAAAATGTATTTGATCTCGAATATAAGGAAGCATTAAACACAATACTGCAAAAGAAACGATTCATAATGAAATTACAATAAATGGTATTCATTTCAAATTTTTGAGCTTTTCTTGAGTTTGGTTGACATAATAATGAAGAGGTTTGAATGGATTTGCATAGTGATAGAGGCGTAACAAGAACTGGCTCACAATACATTTTTAGGTAATACTGTTTTTGTAAGACTCTGTAGTGATATAGATATGGACCGGTTGACCTCTACATGAGGACAAACTTTAAGGATGTAAATAGGTATATAAAAGAGCAACAAACGATGAAGAGAGAATGCAACTATTAAACGGACATGAACAAATTTAATGGTAATTGGAATGGGCGGTGAAATTTAATGTTAAATAATGCAAAGTTTTGGACTTTGGATCCGAAAATTGAGAATGGAATTATTTTATGCTTTGAAATGTAAAAAGGATTTAAAAGAGAGATCTAAGTTTGATCGTTCGTAAAAACAAAAGATTTAGGAAGGTTTCTCTCAAGGAAGTTAGAGATATAATAAAATAATCGATTTGTTAAAAAAAACAACTAAATATAAGAGAATGTTTACATCTATGCATATATTTGTGGTTCGTGTTTACTTGAATTATGCAATACAGCTAAAATGTGAGATTAGATAATAATATTAGAAAGAATAAAGTATCCAGGCATTGAAATTATCTACAGTAAAGATAAGCAAGTCTGATAAAAATTAGTGAGAAAAAGCTTAAGAGAATACATCCAGAATTTCGTAATACTACAGGGACCCAAATATGAGAAAGCAAAAAGTTTAATCAGCTGGACTCATTTTTGAGGACTAGTAGCAATATATGTAAAACACAGGTGTTTTCAGGGCTAGAAGATTTTACGAGTTTTAGGCATAAAGTAATCAAAGAACGGCTGGTGGTAGCTTGTCCAACAGCAAACATATTTTTTCACTCGTATTTTCTACAGTTTACCTAAAACTCCAATCAGTGATGCAATTTAATTTAAGTATAATTTGATATACTTTCATCTCCAAATGGAAATTCGTACTGTACTTGCACTCATTTAATCCCATCCGTTTATCACAAAGTTTCCTCTCTCAATTTCTTCTCTTTTCCGTTGAAAATCCATTTGCTAATAAATCCACAGAACAAATTTTTAATATTTACAATCTTACTTATTAAGGCTAGAATCAATAGATCCATATGGAATCAAAATACATGTTAAAATAAACCGAAACTTTATTCTATTCCACCGCTGTTTTCTCGCCGAAAAAACAAATAATCTTTGAAAACAAAATCTAAATTTATGTAATAAATATAGTTTCAGAACAAATCCCATTCTGTTTAACGAGTTTAAGTATAGATATTCTATGTGTAAGCAGAATGTCGTTCCGTGACTCATAAGGGAATTAAATGTTGGCACTTCAATTTACACAGTAACTTTGTCTCTCGAGTTTGCAGGAAAATGTACGGCATCATTTGATTTGAATTAAAGCACAAGTGCAGAATAAAATAAAGAGTATCTATGTCAATTTCTCATTTATTGGATTACGTTGCAAATTCAATTTGTTTAGCATTCAATGTTCTGTCATAGTTAAATAGAATTTCATCAGAATATTTAAGTAGATTCACATTTAGTTACAACATGTACCGATAGTATAATAACAAGAATAAAGAAAAAAAGAACAACGACAAAATAACTAAAACTACAGAAGTACACAAGGAAGATTAACAAAGTACCTTAGACCCACCCAAGGCAAGTGATGTAGAGGTCTAGCGAAAGGAATCTATAACAGTAGCGTAACATAATATATTTTGCATTTAAATTGCCTTAAATTTCCTGCCTTTAAGTTTAATGATAGGTTGAGAATTGCTACAAAACATTATCTAAATGGGGTCGCCCACCTCCTAATATTGTTATGTGTAGGACTAAGGCTACAAATTATGTGTGTGAGTACCTCTTATTCACTCTCTTGGATACCAACTCACGACACCGGAAAGAATAGAAGAGGCCATCTTCATCCATTTCATTACTAGACGGAGAATTTCGTCACACGAAAGAGCATTAGATTTCTATTCGTTGCGCGAATAAGTGTAATTACACCGATCTCTTTCTGGTATTCGATGGTCAATTATTTAATATTGGACAAAGATTTGTTAACTCATTAATTACTGAGAATTATATGAGTTCTCTGACACTCTTTTTTTTATTCTCAGTTTCTGCTCTTACTATTGATGTAGACCACATTTGTGGCTTTATAACCGTCTCCTTCTCTCGGCGCCTCCCCTACCGTCTAATATCGTCAAGGCGGCATCAGCGAACGGAATGCAAGTATACCTGGGAGAGAACAGATACGTCGATGTTCGGATCCTAGGATGGCAAATTTATCTGCACCCTGCTGCGGGCAGGCGTTCTCAAGCTGTCGACTAAGATACGGTGTGTTCATCGCCAATTTGCTTCACTAACGTACAACAGAGTCCCATGGTATATGTTCCCCCTTACCGATTCTCGTAATTATACGCCTCCATCCTTTACTCTTCTATTTTTCGGTATGGTCCTTCGGAAAGATGCTCCTGGCAGCAGAGCGATTAGAATCAGCCTCTGTTCAGGATTTTTCCTCCTTAATTTGCACCAACCAGAGAGGCAATGGTTTGGGATAAGCCATTACCGTGGGCTTCGGAGTCCACACTTATCACGTAACAACGCATGGCCCTGGTCTTTTTCAGCATAGCTGGGGCACATAGGTGCAAATCATATACATACCTGGATCATATTCACTTCCTGGGTTGGCCTAACCCTCTCCGGCGTCTGCTCGTGGATCTTAGTAAGTCCAGTATGCAGATCCAAGAAAGAAAAAGTGTGGTGGTTCCCACACACAGCCCACATATTTCTGGTTCCTTATATGTCTCTGTAGCAGAGACATCTGCCTAACAAAGAAGATGAACGCCAGGCTTAAAAAGTCCATAGACTGACCCCTAGGTTTCCAAGTCATTTGCTTTTTGGGCCCGTCTAGGAGGATTATTAACTTTGTCTGCGGAACCTCCTGCTGCCATCGCTTTTGGGCTCAATTGGCATACGGACGACTCAACGCTATCCAGGCACTAGGTGCCTCGCGTTGTTATCCGTCTAGGACCCTGGTCCCAATGCTATTCGAATAAGCGAGTTTTGCCTCTGGACCACTCCGAGGGTCGTGGGTTGGGTTTTACTGGACGCCGATTTTACCTGTCCCCTTCGCCATGCTACCCTTGCGGCACGGGCAGAGCTTGTGGCTCTCCTTATTTTGAACTTAAATTTTTCTGACTTTCCTTTGCTGTGTGATCGCACCGTTATCATATGCATTTTGCGTAAAAAAACCCTTTTAAGATGCTACCTGCCTCATGTCCAACTTAGATTTTTAGTGCTCTTTCAAAGATACTTTTGTTTTAGGTGACCGCTGGTCTATTTGGTCGTGTCGGACGACATCCCAGACACTTCTTCAAACCAACCTAACTCTTTGATGCGTGAAGTTATCATGACGTCAAACGACTCGGCTGACTAAGTGAGTCAAGCTCCCAACTCAAACTTCGGGCTATAAAAGGGCTGGCCTCATTCGTGTCCCAGCTCACTCCTAAATGAGATCTAACTCTTCATACTTTCCCCTTTGAGTTACTTCGTTTGTTGTGTAAAAAATATTGCCGATTTATTCTATTAAACCCTTTTAGTTGATTCTTAATTCTTAGAAACAAATTTTGGCTGCAATGGTTAGAAGGAGCAAAGCAATAGTCACCATCTTACTGGCGCAGCCAGCCACTGCTGTCAACCTCAGACCATTCGTGGCCTATTTATTCTGTCACTTCGGATAGGCGGATTATTCTAATTCACAAAACGCTCTTTCTCGCTCCACTACAAGTGATAGACTTCACATCAAACTCCAAGTAAGCTATCCATCCACTCTAGCTGAAAGTCTCCATGCATTGAAGCAAACAACGAGAACTTCAACCATATATCTTATTAATAAAGGTATATTTTCATCCTATTTACTTAACTAACCCTTTCTAGTACTAAACTCAACCTCCATTTGTCTCGGTTGAGTCATTAACATGGCTCTATAAACTTCATTATTATTCTTTTTTAATTCTCATCTTATTCGTACGTCTTTTACTTCAGTAGACGTAAAGGTCAACTTTTCGAATCTCTAAACTAAATATAATATTCTCTTGAAATCTAGAAAATTGTAACACTTTCCAAATTAATTAAATTATTGATAGCGTGTTAAAATTTAATTCCACTTGAAATAAAATAAAATTTAAAGTATTTTCCTATGCTTTATCATTTATACGGTGTTCATCTCATAGCATATCTATAACTTCATTCATTTTCTTTCTGAATCTGATCACATGTTCGCCTCTCTCATACATATATCTACACCTACATACATACAGGAACCTTCACTCATCCTTTAAAATATTGGCCGGTAAGGCACTAAAACCTTTAGTTAGGTCTGAAATCTGAGCTAATAACCTTTTATTTTTCGCAAGACTCCCCAAAATAAACAAAAATATCCATTTAGGTTTTTGTGTGCCCGAAGTGCTGTCTGCTCGGAAAGTTTAAGAAATCCTTTTATTCTTCAATGAGAAGTATATTTTTAAGCGTGGGAGCCACATTTCTGTTCACTAGGGGAAAATTAGAAGCAAAATTCATATGGTAAATGATATATTGGTGTTATTACTGGGGTCGAAAATGTACTCCATATTCTTCTGGTTTTGTTCTCCACCAATTTAGAAAGATCTTATACTATGTTCACGTGATGTAGGGAATTTTAATATATTTAAGTATAGTTTCATCCTATGGATATATATATATATATATATATATATATATATATAAAATATTAAAGCCAAGAGCCGAGTTGATATTAATGAGATGTTTTTGCAGCTTTTAAACCATCCAAAATAAGAGTAGTTTGGTAAGACTTTTATGGATGTCGTAGAATGGACTCTCGAAGATATACCATATATAACTATTCGTTGAGGGAACTTCTTTAATTATCTTTAGAGTGCGTTAATGTCTGGCGGGCCAATATTATGTATTTTCGATATGCTTAAGAAGTGGAACTGAGCTCAAGGATAATAATATTGCTATCATTAATAAAATAGAGTTTTATTAATAATAACTATCAACAATACACAAAAACGGAAAATATTGACATAAACAGAGAATGGAAAGGGTCGTGGAGACTCGGGCTAATCCGAGGATTAAAGGATTTAAGAAGGTAAAACAAATATAGAGTTAAAGAGATGGGATGGTTCGCTAAGCCATTTAAAGCACAGGATAGAATTCAGAAAAGGGTTAAATACTCAAAGGTGACGTTTGGCTTACGTAACTTTATACTAGTGGTGCAGTGGAAGGCGACGTGAAGGAATTCTCGGTCCGCTGGCGAGTTCCAGCCGAAGGGGGTGGGATAAGATGATCCTGACGTGGCGTCTTGGGAATGAGAACCGTTTCTCGACGAACAGCTTGAAGAACAATGGCTGTTCTACGTTGTTCTCTTCTGAACAAAGGAAGGGGGGGGTGAAAACCGTCTCTTGTCTACGGGCTCAAGAACAATGGCTGTTCTTATGTTGTTCTCCTCTGAACAACAGGGGGGGGGTGAGAACCGTCTCTTGTCTACGGGCTCAGGAACAATGGCTGTTCTAATGTTGTTCTCCTCTGAACAACAAGGGGGAAGGGTGAGAACCGTTTCTTGGCGAAGGGCTAAAAAAAACAATGACTGTTCCACGGTGTTCTCTTCTGAACAACGGGGAAAGGGTGAGAACCGTTTCTTGTCAACGGGGCTAGAACGAACAATGGCTGTTCTAACGTTGTTCTCTCTCTGGACAACGAGGGGGAAGCCTTTTGGACTCGGCGTCGCAAAGGCTCGAACTTTGCCACTCAAGGGATTTTGTCCTCCTTCTGGACAAGTGATGGTGAATCTCGAGGTCAAGGTCCCTTGGCGCACAAAGTGAGAGAGGGTCGTGGTGATGTTCCACGACGAAAATCTGGATCTCCAATCTGATCTTAGTGGTAAAGTTTCCATCTAAATAGTCGAGACACTCCCTTGGCGTGGGGGGACAATGGTCTGGGAGCTTCGAGGGAATGCACAGCCGAGCCTGGAAACAATGCCTTATCTGCCCATAAGCCTAACTCAATCTGGCGAGGTCGGCGTATGGGGGCGAACGTGGGGACGATAACCTCCTTGTTTAAACATTGACATCCGGTGGCTGCGATAAGGCGCCAAGCTTCGAAGCGAAGATGCCCGTGGGAGCATCGTGGTTTTAAATAATATGTGATAGGAGTTGAAACTAACGCTGCCTCAACCTGTTCTATCACACCGCTCCATTCCAAGGGGAAGTTGTTACTTCGAAAAAAAGGGAGAAGGGACAACGATAGAGCTCCGTTGTGGGGAACTCGTTTTCTTGTACCAACCGTACCTTCCTGCACCTAACTCGTATTACCTCAATACATATGATTATTTTGATCTTTTGATTATAAGGGAAAATAATCTTTAATACAAACTTAATAAAAAAAAAAGGCATGGAACAATAAAATGATATAATTTTAGTACATATGGGACAAAAATAATTTCTACGTAAATTAATGGGTACAAATATATATACATATAAAAAAAAATAGACATTGAGCGTTACAAAATTCAAACATATACATCAACTAATTATATTGCAAGAGAATCTAATTTAAGTCATACAAGACGGTATATACCTACATGGAGATACTAATCCTATGAATACAAATACTATACGCTATTCGGTAACGCATTCCTACTGAGTACATCAGCGACCTGGTTATCGGAACCTTTTATATAATTTATTTTAAATTGATACTCTTGCAAGAGTAAACTCCAGCGTATGATTCGGCCGTTGGAGTGTCGCACATTCCTAATATAGGCTAACGGACGGTGGTCGGTTCCTATCTGAAATTCTTTTCCTATCAAGTACCTTTTGAATTTGTCTATGACCCAGATAATTGATAGAGCTTCCTTCTCTATAGTGGCATATCTCTTTTCGCGTGGTAATAATTGGCGACTAGCATATGCAAATGAATGACTCGTTCCGTCATCCTCGTAATGAAGGGGTACACCTCCAATGCCTTCGTTGGACGCGTCGGTCTTAATCCCAAAGGATTTTTCCGGGTTGGGCAACTTCAAAATGGTGGCAGAAATGAGCTTACTCTTGAGCTGATTAAAATGGGAAACAGCGACATCATTCCAACGTAAACGATCGGGGAAATTCCTTTTTTTGAAGGGGGCTGAGGGGGCTGAGGGGGCCGAAATTGCAGCGAAATTCGGAACAAATCGCTGATAGTGAGAAGCTGATCCTAGGAACGATCTTAATTGCTTCTTTGTAATCGGGAGGGCATGTCGGCGATTGCCTTAATCTTGTTCTCTTGGGGACCTAACTTGCTTTGTCCTATTTTGAAACCCAAATAGTTTATGGTTTCGTGGGCAAAATGGCATTTGCGGGGGCCAATGGTGAGGCCATTTTCGCGCAGTCGCTCGAAAAGAGCTAATAGAGTGGTTAAATGGTGACTCCATTTAAATAGTTCTTGTAGCTAACTCTTTTGATGTGGTGTCAGCTGCGCGTCAATATCCAGGTCAGAGGGTTCAAAGAATCGCCTGGTAGGGGCGGAGGAGGGTAATCGGCATTAGGTTGGGTGCACACTATCTGTATTACATTAAGGGACTCCGCGGGGTAATCTTCTTCAAGCTCCGATGTTTCGTCCAGTTCTACGAAGGTATCTCCATGGGCGCGTTGGGGGTTCTTTTTTTCTTGGGGTCCACGGACAGTCTCCGTGTCCTTGTCTTGGGCCTCATTACCTAATTGTGTTAGTAATTCACACTCCTTTTGTGTCGTCCTAAATTCCTGGTTAGGGGTCTCCGAGAAATCGGACGGTATCGGGGTTCTGATGGGGATGGGCTCCTGGGCTTCTTTCTTAGCTCGGCCTCGAGGAAGGGCGGCCTGAGACACAGGGTCGGAACTTGCTTGGAGGCTCTGTCCTATAAGTACGGAACAGAATTGTATGGTGCTGAAATGACTTCAGCCCAGCCATCATAATATTGACACTGCAGGTAACATCTAACGACGGGGAATTGCTTCGCCCGCCCAAGGTAGTCATGTACCACCGCAAATTTTTCGTGGTTAGGGTCCACTGGCGGGAGGAGTTCGTCGGACACGATGAAACACGTACACCCTGTGTCCCTAACGAGAGTCGATACTCGGCAGCCGTTCACGCTGCCCTCCTCAAATTTCAAAGTTCCTGGTGAACTTTTATCAAAAATAAAATTTACCTGGTGGCCTGACGGAGGGGAAGAAGTTGCTGCTTGGGTCTGCACCACCATGGGAGCCGGGGTAGCATTAATCTGGTGAACTTGGTGGGCTAGGCCGCTTTTAAGCCTAGAATTTTGGGGGCAATTCCAGCTCATGTGGTTTTCTACACCACAGGTGAAGCATATGATTGGTCGCTTCGGGAAGAGAGATGGAGGAGAAATCTTAACGGGAGGTTTGTAGTCCCGTTGTTGGTTTTGGGGAAAGAAGTTTTGGGGTTTTACGGTGCTCGGAAACTTCCTCGGCTTTCTGTGAAGGGGCGTGAATTCTTTCTTCTTTCATTGTAGGGGGATTGGTGAGAAGTTCGATTCTCCTATGGGTATAAATTATGGCTTGCGGCATAGACATCCGCTTCTTCGGTACATTTTTTAAAGGTCTGGCACCGACGATCCTTGACGAACGCTCGGATCTCCGTCGGGAGAGACGTCAAAAATTGATCTCGCAACACGAAGTCTGTTAAGGACTCGTAGTTTGGATCAACCTTTGAGGATTCTAACCAAAATTTAAAATTCCTCTGAAGAATGTATCCGAATTGACGGAACGTCTGTCCGGGTTTAATACGACCTCCTCGAAATTCTTGGCGGTAGAAATCGGGAGTCATATTATGAGCGGCCAATAACTTAGCTTTTAAGGTGTTGTAGTTAATTGTACACTCAAATGGTAGAGATATAAAAATTTCGCGCAATTTACAATTTAACAGCTGAAGTAATCTGGCTATACCTTCAGCCTCCAGATCCATGTTATTGATTTCGAGGATCTTTTCGAAGTGGGCTAAAGATGCTCCAAAATCCTCTCCATCTTTGAAATTGGGGAGCTTTAGTGAGAGATTGGTGGGGGGGGGGGCTCCGGAACGGGAACTGTTGGACTGTATCTCTGCTTCAACACGACCTAATTCAATCTGATGGTGAAGCTCAGCTTGTCTTATACGTTCCTCTCTTTCTCTTTCTTCTCGTTGGATTACTCTTTCTCTTTCTTTTTCCTTTTCTTCACGCTCTTTTCTTTGCTCCTCTTGAACGTACTCAATTATTTCTTTTCCAGAGAGTCCCAAGGATTCTCCTTGCGCTTCAAAGATTTCGAACTGAGTCATCTTTGCACTTGAGGGCGCACTAGTCAACCAACTAAAATTGCTTGCAACAAAAATTATGCCTTCTAGAGAAATTAGCCTACCTAAATATGGGCACTGACCTATTCGTACTTGGTTTCTCGATCTAAATAACCACTGACTAAAATCACAAAAAAATACAAACAAAATATTATTACAGTTCCTTGAGCTACTCCAGCTTCTTAAGTTTCAAAAAAGGGGATAGCAATCGTTAAAACAAAAGGGAACTACTATACTCTATTATTATAACGAATAACACTATGCTTTACTCGACTGAGACCAGTGTTTGCAAAGATATAGCGTTAAACCTTACACACCTGATACCAAATTTAAATAGTATATATATATATATATATATATGTCGTAGAATGTACTCTCGAAGATATACTATATATAACTATTCGTTGAGGGAACTTCTTTAATTATCTTTAGAGTGCGTTAATGTCTGGCGGGCCGATATTATGTATCTTCGATATGCTTAAGAAGTGGAACTGAGCTCAAGGATAATAATATTGCTATCATTAATAAAATAGAGTTTTATTAATAATAACTATCAACAATACACAAAAACGGAAAATATTGACATAAACAGAGAATGGAAAGGGTCGTGGAGACTCGGGCTAATCCGAGGATTAAAGGATTTAAGAAGGTAAAACAAATATAGAGTTAAAGAGATGGGATGGTTCGCTAAGCCATTTAAAGCACAGGATAGAATTCAGAAAAGGGTTAAATACTCAAAGGTGACGTTTGGCTTACGTAACTTTATACTAGTGGTGCAGTGGAAGGCGACGTGAAGGAATTCTCGGTCCGCTGGCGAGTTCCAGCCGAAGGGGTGGGATAAGATGATCCTGACGTGGCGTCTTGGGAATGAGAACCGTTTCTCGACGAACGGCTTGAAGAACAATGTCTGTTCTACGTTGTTCTCTTATGAACAAAGGGGGGGATGAGAACCGTCTCTTGTCTACGGGCTCAAGAACAATGGCTGTTCTAATGTTGTTCTCCTCTGAACAACAGGGGGGGGGGGGGTGAGAACCATCTCTTGTCTACGGGCTCAAGAACAATGGCTGTTCTAATGTTCTCCTCTAAACAACAGGGGGGGGAGTGAGAACCGTCTCTTGTCTACGGGCTCAAGAACAATGGCTGTTCTAATGTTGTTCTCCTCTGAACAACAAGGGGGAAGGGTAAGAACCGTTTCTTGGCGAAGGGCTCAAAAGAACAATGACTGTTCCACGGTGTTCTCTTCTGAACAACGGGGGAAGGGTGAGAACTGTTTCTTGTCAACGGGGCTAGAACGAACAATGGCTGTTCTAACGTTGATCTCTCTCTGGACAACGAGGGGGAAGCCTTTTGGACTCGGCGTCGCAAAGGCTCGAACTTTGCCACTCAAGGGATTTTGTCCTCCTTCTGGACAAGTGATGATGAATCTCGAGGTCGAGTTCCCTTGGCGCACAAAGTGAGAGAGGGTCGTGGTGATGTTTCGCGACGAAAATCTGGATCTCCAATCTGATCTTAGTGGTAAAGTTTCCATCTAAATAGTCGAGACACTCCCTTGGCGTGGGGGGACAATGGAGTGGGAGCTTCGAGGGAATGCACAGCCGAGCCTGGAAACAATGCCTTATCTGCCCATAAGCCTAACTCAATTTGGCGAGGTCGGCGTATGGGGGCGAACGGGGGGACGATAACCTCCTTGTTTAAACATTGACATCCGGTGGCTTTGATAAGACGCCAAGCTTTGAAGCAAAGATGCACGTGGGAGCATCGTGGTTTTAAATAATATGTGATAGGAGTTGAAACTAACGCTGCCTCAACCTGTTTTATCACAATGGACAAAGTAATAGCCAAATGTTATGACATTTGTTTTTGCTCTGATACGCCTTAGGCCTCTGCTTAATCATATTCTAGGAATATAAACAATAGATACCTTTCGGCCTTTTCTCCAGTTTCATAAAAAATGTCCTTTTCGTAAAATTCAGATGATATAGAAACAAATTAATAAAGCTTAATAAGATAAAGACTATGATAAACCATGTGTACAACATGGCCTCTCTCATAAATATAGTATATACAGTTGTCATAAATTAATTGAGCTTTAGAAAATTGGTAAAAAATTATTTGTAGATTTGTTCAAATTGTTACAAATTGCTTGCAAGCTATTTAAGGTTAACTGTAGTAATATCTAAGGAAATTACAATGTCAATGTAGCAATTGAAAAAGCAAATCTACAGATCCGACTTCTTTATATTATTTTCACCAGTGGATACCTTATGACAATTGTTTATGTTGAATTTCAGTAAAGTTACCGGTGCTAAAGAGTACTATAAAAGCATGTGCTCAGCGCAACTAAACCATTTGTCAGTCGGGACGTGTCTTATCGACCGATGACTCCACGTTTCAGGTGTTCTCATAATCAGTCAACGCTAGAGTCCACAGAAGACCAGGTATCATTGAAATCGAGAGTTCATAGTACCAGGGGTAAAACAAGATAGACACTCTGTAATGGTATGGGTTTAAATATCAAATTAAGGGGTTGGTCGGCATAACGTTTCTGTTAGCACCATGAATTCAGAGAAGTATAAAGATGTCATGAGAGATTACATCCTGCTCTCAGCTCGAGCTATAGCAAAAAATTTTCGAAATGCGATTTCGTAGCAGGCTAATGGCCCATGTCAAAGTCTGCGTCCACCATACAAGGGTTTCGGGATAACAATATCAGTCTCCTGATATGAATTCAATGGAAAATTTTTGCAAGGGGGACAAAAGGGGTTTAGTTGTCGTCAGCCAGCCTCCAATGAGCAACAAAGTGGAATAATCACAAAGAGGGGCAGCATAATACCACTGAGGTCAATATCTTGTCTCGTAGAATAAAAGCTCATGTCAATGCCAAATGAACCTTGACATACTACTGAGCTTCTTGTATCGGTTTGGTGTTGCTGTAATTTTCACTGATCTTCATCTGCTTATTTGTTATATGTTGCTGACGTTATAGTTTTGGCATATTTTATACTTTGTTCATTCTTATTGAAAATATGTGGCATATATTTATTCGTCTTTATTTTACTCATAATATCATATATATATCCAAAGAAAAACTTTACAACGATCTATTTATCTAATTTGCTGAATTTCCTCGTGTGTTCTTTCAGTACTGGGTGTTAAATGACCAACGTTGACGTATTGCAGCAATTCCTACTTTAAAGCAAAGCGATTTTTAACCACAAACTCTGAAGCATTCTTGCAGGCCGCGGTCTTATTACTCTCCCTTTATACCAGAATCCCACTCCTAAAAATCATTAATATTTTTGTTTTTCATAACTTTCTTTCTCCCAACTCTAATTTTAATTAACTAAACAAGCAACAAATGTAGCAACTACTCTTTGCGGATTCCTATCATAATTACTTTTCAGTTACTAGATATTTCCATCAAAAATAAACGGCCTCTTTATAGGAAGCCTGTTGCTCTAACTCTAGCGAACATATTCATGTCTTTATTTAAAAGAAGGAGCGCTTTATGATTGCCAAATGCAATTCATTTCCATTTTCTATAAACGTTGCGTAGACAACACAATACCTTTCTTCCGCTCTGATATAATGATTCAATATTTTTCTTAAAATAAGTCAATCGCAAAGGAAAGGTAAAAAACAGGTTAATTCACTTCATTGATTTTGCATCGCTACATCTATTTGCAGAAACCCCACCAATTCAATTTTATGATTGCACTTTCTTGGTTTCTGCGAGACCAAACACAAAATAAACTCTATTAAATCTTTAATTTTCCGCACACCTAAATTTTGATCCTCTTAATATAATTTAGATAAAGAAGGAACATTCTTATGTAACAACTTGAGACAAAATGTGCACATGGAGACCTATTCGAGGGAACACTTCAAAAGTTTATAAGTAATAAGTTTACCCCTAAAACCACTTCCACCAACCTTCCTAATAATCAAGTATTCAGACCTCTTTTCCCTATATGGCCTCTCAACTCTCCTTTCTGGTCCTAACTATCTTATATTTAGAAACAATTTTCTCCCCACCGATTTTATACCAATATTTGAAAAGCCCAAGTAATTACGATAACTTTCGAAATCAAGAAAAATGTACCAATGCTACTTCCTTCTTACATTATTTACAAATATAACTGCTTGAGATGAAAATCACAAAAATATATAGGATTGACATAGCATACTCTGTATGCCCCAATTTGTGCCTACCTCAAAATAAGCCCTAGAAAGAGGTACCTATAATTAACCGGGAGAATTTATCTATCCGCTAACATTTTCAGATTCGATATCCCAATCGAAAAGCCTCTTTCAAAGAATTTCCATTTTAGATACCGTTACCAATTAGGAAAAAAAAATGTTTCCGACTTCACGTTCAAGCGCCAATAATGTGATTCAGTTTGTCGCGATACCAATCCAATCCTGGTTCTCGGTTGGCTGACAGAACACTATATTAATCCGTAGATCCAAGGTTCTCCGCACTTTCGTGTCCATCAGGTTGTAAAGCTATTTTAACCACACGTACAAAGAGGTACCTTGTGGACTAGTAGACAAAAGGGGTAAACTCATTCCAATGGCAAATTACTTCCCTGGAATAGTTAACATTTAGAAACGACCCACAAAATCAACCATAAATGTTGAGCCATTTAAGAAGGTAACATTAGCCGAGCAAAGCCAGTTCATTACGTTACTTATCGATCAGTCAAAAGAACCAAACAACAACAACTCCTTAGTCCAGAAGGCAAAAGCAAACCATACGTGATTACAATGATTAAATGCAAATCTAGTCTCTAATGTAGCGAAATATTTAATCCTAATTGATCCCAAAAGTAAATTAATTAAATTGTTCGATGAAAATCAAATTCATTACTACATGCTAAATGTAGTAATGAATTCATTAAATTTCCTTGACTTTGTATTCTAAATTTACTGGAATATGCTAAGTATCGAAATTCCTCCTAACCTTTAATGTTCATTGTTTCTATGCTGGGCTTCTTGCTTTCGGACATTTAAGCCCTACCAGGTATAATAATTAATAAATCATTTTTTTTCTTTAATATTGAGTAATAGAATAAGTCCTTATCTTATTTAAATTAAGAAAAATTTCCCTTAAAATGGTATATAATACAATTTAAGGCGATGTTAATTGACAATATGAGTGTGTATTCACTATTTACTGAAACTTCTTTAGCACTTAAATCTTTAACAGAAATGAGAAAACAAATGAAGGTCTGTAAACTATTTTACCTCAATCACCACCAAAAGGGTTTATTTATCTAATTACTTATAAATACAATGCGAACTTAGTAAAAATATAAGTAACTTTACCCATCCAGAACTCAAAAAAATATGCGCGAGGAAGTGAATAAGTCTAAATTCTATTGGTTGATTTATCAAAAATTTAATTTTTTTAGGTAACGTATCAAATTTTCCGAAATCTTTTGACATCAAAGAAGCTTATCTTTGAATATTGAAATCACTTCATATTAAATTTAAATTCCCTTGCATAAATACCGATACAAGATCCACTACCTTACTATTACAAATATAACCGACGTAAACCAGAGCCTCTTGATTCTACTTTCACTCAAAACAAGCGAAAAGGAACCAGTTGTAAGTGTTCTTGAACATACGTTCACAGCGTGAAAAATCGGACGAGGAATGAACTCCTTTAAACAAGATTAATTATTTAGAAATTAGTGTTTAGCCCTGAAAAATGTATCAAAATTATCCGATGGAGATACACAAATTCGACTCAGAATTAATAATTTTGATAAGCTACAAATTCACCTCTTCAGAATCAATTACACTACTAAGAGTTGTCTAAGATGGCGAGCTTAGTGAAACATATAATGATATCGCAATCCCTAAAAATTAAGTAATATAGAAGAAGTTTTTAGATTTTAAAACTAAATTCATTTTATGATATTAAAACTTCCTCTAATCTAGACATTTTATCCTCTAGCATTATTAAAAGATCCAAGTATAATAGAATGTTCTGTATCGGCTAGCGGAATATTGTTTTCTTGTATGTCGTCATTGTATGCTAACATCAGAAGATGTAATACAAATATTGTTCAACACAGTATCCAGAGAGTATCAAATGGCTAAAAATTGACTTGTAAAAGGAAAATATCCCGTAGTTGCAATAAAATAGGAATTGGTAAAATCATCAAACACTAAACAACAATAATTCAAAAAGAACATTGTACTCAAGCAAAAACACCATCTAGAATCACAACCAATCAACAACACCCAATAATTTCCCAGGCGTTTTCAAATCAGACATTCAAATTGAAGCCAAACAAATGAAAAGCAAGAGAGTAAAAGGTAGGGACAACATCATATCCGAGTTGTTGAAAGATTCTTCAGATGTCACTGTAGACAAACAGATAGCATCGCTACTGTATCTCTTAAACAATGAAAAATTCGAGAACACTGGCACAATGCCATAATAATCCTTCTACACTAAAAGGAGATAAAGCTGACCCTATACCAATTAATTTTCTCTCTTGTACCTATAAACTCTTTACAAATGTCATTATAAACAAAATTTAAAACCAACTAGAGGACCAACAATCGAAACAACAACCTGGCTTAAGTAAAGGATCGTCAACGCCGACCACCTACATACTCTCAGCCAGCTCATTGAGAGAATTTCAGAATACATTAACCCTCTACATATACTTAGTATTTTCAGTCTAGCAGTAAGCAATAATTCAATAGAAACACCAGTGATAATAACAACCTTAAAGAATCAAGGTATAGATCCTGGCTACATAAATATTATTGAACACATATTACACCATAATTGTAGATCCTACATTAGATTGTATAAGGAGTCAACCATCATTTAATTCACTGGAGGGGTAAGTCAAGGAGATATAATACATTCGACATTGTTTACGTCCTCCCTAGAAGAAATATTCAGGAAGATAAACTCTCAAAACAAAGGAATTAAGATCGATGATGATTATCTCAATCATCTGAGATTCACATAAGATGGTGTAATCATAGTTGAGCACAAAAGAGTCTGACTAAAACTAAGTCATGATATACCAACCAGAGGTCGACAGGATAAACATTAGATAAATGTATTTAAGGTAATATATCTTAATTTAGCAATCTTCAGCTTCGTGGTATTCAAAGGGTTTGAGCAAATTAAATAAATGAATACCAATGTAACAGAATTCCATTTGTTTTGCGTTTCCTTACCTTTTTTTAATAACACGTTAAAGGTAAAGGTCTGATTACTTATAAGGGTTCATCTATTTTACGTTGAAATTATCATAATTGGATCAGTTTTTCAGTAATTTCTTTAATTCAATATCGCAGAAAATTGAAATTTTTCCAGTAAACAAAATGAGTGCAAAAATTGTTGCTGCGATGAAAATATACGACGTCGAATAAAAAAGAAAAGGGTAATAAATAATTGTAAAAACATGAAAATGATACCAAACACAATTAAATATAGAGGCTGTACATTTGGTGATCTAATAAAAATCTAACGAGGTCAAGAATGTGGAGTTATGTGTATTTTAGTTCCTTTTGGGTAGAGCGAAGAGAGAAGAAATATTCGGGAGAGAATAAATATGATAATGGGAAAAGTAGGAATGCCAAAAGAACAGGAGCGAGAATGTCACATATTTTTAACCATTAAACACTCTTCTCAACTCTTAATTACTCAGTCCCTGCCTTAGAATTAATGAGAGAAAGGTAGGGATGTAGGTAAATTTAGGGATTTAAAGAACAATAGTTAAAAAGTGAGGTATAAAATGTAGTAATGGATCAAGCTGGAGCAAGATTGAATCATAACTAGAGTAAGTAATTCGAAGACTGCAAGAAGAAAGTTCTGCTCTAGGGCAAGAAGATTAAATTTGACTTTCCTTACATCTGACAGCAAAGCACAGCATAGTGGCATTTGAATTACAAGAATAATTTATATCATAATAAAGAGGTAATTTTAAATTTACATATTATACTTATATACGTTTTTATTTACCATTGAACGAGAGAAGGTTCTGCTACCCCAATTTCTTGAAATATTTGTGATGTATTCTGTTAACGGCACCCGACATTTATAATTTATAGAAAACTACCCTAAAAACGGTAAAAATTTATTGTTTTCCATTCAACTGCTTGTCAAATTAACAGTCGGGTTATGATTAGTTCTTAGAGTTCCACCATAGAAAAAAACTTTATTTTAGAAAACCTTTATAAAGCTAAAACGAAGACATCTTAATAGTAGTAACTCATAAATTTAAAACACAGTTTTATAATACTAATTAAATAAACCCGCAACAGGATTCCAATGCTGGTCTTTTCATAATGGTTGTCAATGTAGTGTAATCATTTCTAAGCAAACCTGACAAACATAAGAAACAAATTCACTCACTCACCCATAGAGTTGGGTTGCAATTATTATTATCTTGGTTGCAAAAATTGGATCTCAAGTTGAATTGGTGATAGACAAGCGCATAGGTGATCTAAACCCGATATGTATCAATCATATTACGTAAAGTTTCTGTATAAATGCCCACTTAAAATTAAGAATATAATATATAGCTACTCATGATTATAATATTCAAACAATATTTACACTTCCCCAAAATTCATTGAGACAAGAGGCGTGCCAATTAGGCAATGTGTCATAAATTGAAATCATTCAATAGTGAAAATAATGTGATAAAGAGAAAAGGGCTAAATAGGGAGAGCCATTTAGTCGTCAGACTATTGTATGGTTTGAAATCTAAACGGAAAAAATTGATCAGTCAAATTGACCTACCGGAAATACACACAGAGAGGAAAATAAAAAATTCAGTCGGGTATCATCCGATTTAAGGAAAAATAGACGCAAGGTTGCGAGGTTAAAATTATAAGAAATAATGATCACAAATTATAGCTGAAATAAAGAAATAGAATTAATTATAATAGAATTGTACTACAAAGCATGTTTTTCAACACAGAGGGAAGTTGGGGTCGGCTAGAAGCGTCTTGAAAACTTTGGAAAATTGAGTTAAATACCAGTCAAGTAAAAAAAAAATTCCTTCAGAGTAGCGCTAGACCATAACGGATAAATATAGGGCAGTTCTCAGTCATAGGGAATTCCCATACAAATGTTAACTCCAAAACAGTGCATCAAAAGGCGTGGATTATAATTTAGAATGGCAAGCCCCTGAATCAGCTAGTCTGCGTGGTCTATTGAACGAGTCGGTTGGAGGTCTGGGATGTCTCCAATTAAAATTGACTACTTATCAACTCAATAAATACCAATCTCTAAAGATATTACGCTTGGGAGGTATTTAAACCATGGAATTGCCAACCAAAGGAAACGGAAAGATTATTTATTCTCATTCATAAAGGTGATTTGTAAATATGGCTTTTCTCAGGGTGTAAGTGTTTAAGGAGATAGATGTCTGTATTCACTGTATAGAACCTTACGACCCTTAAGAGGAATCGGCCTTTGGTAGACGGACCTTAACCATTCTTATATATATTCTTTCATATCATGAGTATGAAAAGAAACGGAGTTAATGACGAAGGCTCTCCCCAACTACCTCTCCTACCTGCCACATCGGGTATGAAAATTTGAAAGGATACCTAGAAGTTAATGAATTCAGATTTCATTAATACATGGATGTTTCTGATAAGTTTATCTTACCTTTTTTAATTTTAAGACGGTATTGCTAGAAACAATTTCCTCCGACAATTTGTTCTAGACAACTATTTTGTTTGAGAAAAAAATGGCCCCATAAAGTTGTTCTAAATGCCTGAGAAGCAAATTTCACAACATTGTTACTTCAAATTTTGTTATTAATTTCAAACCAGATTATATATTTCCTGAATAAAAAAAATCAATTAATTGACTTCTTATACATCTAGTTTCCGAGCTGAAGACGTTTATCTTTTAAAGCCACGTTTCATAATTCTGATTTCTTAGAGATGGAATTAGTTTTGTGGCCTTTGCTTGAACTTTTTCCATTTTTATAAAAAGTTCCAAAATATGGAGACTAAACTTATGCACAGTATATTAGTGGGGGTCTTATCAATGCGTTATACGTGTTTAAAATTATTCTCTCTCTTTTAAAATTAAATTAATTTTTTTCACTTCTATACATTCCTGAAAATTTTTAAGATCGCTTGAAACATAAATGCCGGTCTTTAAGAGATAGAGAGATAGGAAGAGAGATTTGAGTGGGGTAGTTTTCCTATCGCATGCACCTCATCTTAGTTGCCCTCGTTATGTTATTCTCATGATAATCGTTTAGCTTATTTACCTGTCACATTTTCCTCTTAAGTTAAGGAGATCTGGGTTAGTTTTGGAGTAGCAGGAAGTTCAAAACGATCGTCCACCCTCTCGTTTTCTAGGAATCCAAAGAGATTTCTCTTTAGGTGATTTGGATCTTTATAGAGGAACGGTAAAGGAAGGAATTTTATCTGACGGAGCCAAAAGAACTTCGGGCCGGTGAAGAAATTCGAAATACTGACCCCCTATGGCAGAAAGGAAATAGATTGGTGCCTCATTTATTCAGCTATTTTTATATTTAAAAAGACTCAGTTCATACCAGGATTCCAAGCTTTCAGCTTCGCCCTCGCCATATAAAATATCTTCAAACACTTTTTACGTTTCATAAGTGCTCCACCTACCCTCTGTTGTTAGTTTTCTCTTTATATTTAAATAAATATAACATTTCTACGACTGTTTTACCTTATCTCAATATTTGACATTATCTTACCTGAATAGACCAAATATTATAGAAATGTGAGTTTAGGGCCGAGTTATGGTCGTGCAATTAAAACAATCGAACCGTTAATATTGTTCAAATGTGTTATATAAATACTTCGCAGCAGTGTGTTGACTAAATCAAATAATGTTACTAAAATACTTATTTCATTTAGTTCATTTTTATCTAAACCTATGCTTGTTAATATATTTTCCTAATAAAATGAAGGAAACTAAATTATTAAATTTAAATGATTCGTGTTGAATGATATTAAATCATTTAATTCACTCATACATCCTCCTAAAACTGATAATCTTCCCCCCCCCCCTCAAAAGAACCTTAAGGATTTAAACATTTTTTCCCTATTCCAGAACCCTATTTTTTTAGAAAAGCCACAAAACTATAAATAACTTTAGAACTATTCTTTTATGTCTGTTCAAAAAGATTTACGAAATAAATTTCCATATTCACGAGCAGTTTTGAACATATTTTTTTGCGTTCCCCCTTTTTATTGCACTTTTGTATCTTCTCTTTTTAGGGAGTTTGGGACAAATTGGGTTGGGGGTGGGCAAGATTAAGGTATCCCCTGCAAAAGATAGAATAGAAAGTCGTTTACCCTCCATGGTACACTGATTTCGGAAGGAAAACTTCTGAAGCTTAACGAAGGGAAAATATCACCCCCCCCATCTTATTAAAAGTTGTCCTTATCAAGAAGCGGCTGTCTTTCTATAATGGCTAGTCTAAACTTTGTATTTTTGCTCAATTATGAATTATACTTCGACCATTCTTAGTTTTATATTATTGTCAGTTTATTCCTTATTCCCCAATTTTCAAACAGGAGAATTACGGATTTGTGCAAGCGATTCTCTGTAATTGATTTTGTCTGATGCTTTTAGTGGAGGCTTTAAAAAAAAACAACTTTTTATCACTAAGCATATATATAGCAATGATGAGATATGCTATACGTGTATTCCAGCTCTAGGTGAATGGTATTTCCAGGTTTATCAATTACAATCTACTTTAACTCGGGGAATTTTTAGGGATTTATTTTTTCGTGTAAAAAAGTTTTTATGTACATATTGACCAAGAGCAAATTTCCGGATATGGATATGTTCATCGGAAAATGTTGTGATATTAGTTTATCGTAAGAATATACTCGAAAATTTGATAAAAAAGGGGGAATTTTAGAACAAATAAATATGATTATCGAATCTTTTGCAATTTTTAAAATAAAAAGGATTAAAAATAGTGAAGTTCAGTAAATCTATTAAATTTTAGGCATGGTTGTTTGTTTTTGTTTTGTATATTCGAAGGTTTTATCGAAGCTATTTCTAAAATACATTGTTACTTTTAAATCTTTTTCCAGAGGAAATGGCTACTGGCCTCTAAAAACGAATAAAGCAAAATAAGATTATTAGACTAAATTTAGATGGGTGAAAAAATAAAGATCCGTTAGGATTGTTTTTCCGTATTTGAAAAGAATTCTGATAAACCATTTTTCCTGCCTTTAAGCATAGAATTAAGACGATGTAAAAAAATATCATCACTAAATTATTAGGTCATATGTACTGGAAACCTCTCAAATGTCATAGACCAAAAGCCCCATTGCTATAGCTAACTAGGCCGTAGGCCAGTGACTGAATGACTGCATGCGAAGCGCAAGCTTTCTCTGTAAAAAGTATTGACGAAGCCTCTTCTCTTGCAATAATACATATTAGCTATATACCATTTTAATCTTCTCACTAGGGAATTTCAGTGGTAATATTCATGTTCTTGCGGGTAGTAGAATTTTTTTTCCTGTATAATTGAGCTTACATAAAAATAATATGATGAATAAGAATAGCTCTCTTTAGCTTCTACCCGTCACAAACAGATGTCAGGTTTACATAGCATAGGCAACCCTGCTGGAGCTGACATCTCGAAGATTTTTTGCTATATCATCTTCAAACACTCACCATTTAGTTTCTCTGCCACAATACCTGCAGAAACATCAGCATCTATATATCTTTCTACTCTACCTTGCACTAGCTTCACCATTGTTTTTACAGATCTCTGCAGATGTCCCCTTTGATATTTCACTTTAAATTGGGCTAATTTTTTTTTTATTTTCCTACTTCTCAAAGGAAGCTTCAGCATCAATATTTGATTAATTTGAAATTTGCACTGATTTTTTTTCGGTTCAACCTCTTTAGAAAATGAACGCCTATCACAAAATTAAAACCTCTCTCATATATGAACTCCAATTTTTGCATCTTTACATCTGCGATAATAGTCTCCCGCGAACAATAATCTACCAAAAGTATGAATCATAAGAACAAAGCAACCCTTGAAAAACACGGCCTTTTAATTTAGTTGAGTATCCGTTTCCCTAAGAAAAGACGTTATTAAATTTCAATAGAAGTTACCTAACATAGGACACTATTTTAAATAAATCAGGAAAATTGGAAAATAATGTATTTCCTGCGCTTTCTTTTTACATCTCTGGGAGAAAATCATGAAGGATAAACATATGTGTATTAATGAATTACAATAACGTGAATTTTATAAGAATTTGAGAGATTTCGAATTGAGGAAAGGTTTTTTTAGTTTTACAAAACATGATCCGGGATCGAAGGATGAGTAAAATAAGTGAAATGTAGAGTAATTACTTTTAACATTTACCAAAATCGTTTTGGGACCTGAAGAGGGGAATAGAAAGTTTGTGTGAGGTAGAGTGAACGGATTGCAAAAAGGTGTGACTCGTGGTAGTTGTAATAAAGATATAGTTGCCGTGCTATTGGTTGAGGAGAGACATAATATACAGGATTGGGATAAATGCTTGCGTTCGAGATATAAATTAGAGAGGTTTAAATAGGTAAAGGTTAAATGGCGCAGTTGTGAAGTAAGGATCTTTCTAAAAAGATATTTGTACATATTTGTTGATAAGGAAATTTCAATAATTTGTTGTTGAGGCCATTTGTGCATACGTGTTTATAAAGAGATTTTAATAATTTGTTGTTTAGGCCATTCGTACATACATGTTCATAAAGAGATTTCAATAATTTGTTGTTTAGGCCATTTGTACATACGTGTTCATAAAGAGATTTCATAATTTATAGTTTAGGCCATTTGTACATACGTGTTCATAAAGAGATTTTAATAATTTGTTGTTTAGGACATTTATACATACGTGTTCATAAAGAGATTTCAATAATTTGTTGTTTAGGCCATTTGTACATACGTGTTCATAAAGAGATTTCAATAATTTGTTGTTTAGGCTATTTGTACATACGTGTTCATGAAGAGATTTTAATAATTTGTTGTTTAGGCCATTTGTACATACGTGTCATAAAGAGATTTTATAATTTATTTTTTAGGCCATTTGTACATACGTGTTAACAAAGAGATTTCAATAATTTGTTGTTTAGGTCATTTGTACATAGGTGTTCATAAAGAGATTTCGATAATTTGTTTTTTAGGCCATTTGTACATAGGTGTTCATAAAGAGATTTCAATAATTTGTTGTTTAGGCCATTTGTACATACGTGTTCATAAAGAGATTTCAATAATTTGTTGTTTAGGCCATTTGTACATACGTGTTCATAAAGAGATTTCATAATTTATTGTTTAGGCCATTTGTACATACGTGTTCATTAAGAGGTTTCAATAATTTGTTGTTTAGGGCCATTTGTAAATACGTGTTTATAAAGAGATTTTAATAATTTGTTGTTTAGGCCATTCGTACATACATGTTCATAAAGAGATTTCAATAATTTGTTGTTTAGACCATTTGTACATGCGTGTTCATAAAGAGATTTCGTAATTTGTTGTTTATGCCATTTGTACCTTCGTGTTCATAACGAGATTTCAATAATTTGTTGTTTAGGCCATTTGTACATACGTGTTGATAAAAACATTTGTATGCAGTTTTCGATAAGGGCTTTTGTACCTAGTTGTGAATAAAGGCATTTGAATGTAGTGTCTTATTAAGGAATTTTTGCATACCAGTCGATAAGGGCCTTTGTCCGTGCTTGTCGAGAAGGCCATATGTACGACTGTTTGATAAGGGGATTTCTACATACCTTTTTTTAGGCATTTTGTACGTTTTATTAGTCAGGGCATTTATGTGTACTTGTTGATATGGAGATATGTATGCGCTCTTTGATAAGGGCATTTTCACGTACTCGCTTTAAGGGCATTTATACGTACTTCTTGATAAGGTGAAATGTACTTACTTGTTGATAAGGACATTTGTACGTACTTGTTGATAAAGACATTTACATGTAATTGTTGTTTACGTTCTTTGTTCGTGCTTGTTGATAGGGCCATTTGTTTTACTTGCTTATTAGGCCATTTGTACGTACTTTTTGCTGCGGACTTCTTTAAATTGGCATTTCAGCTTAGTTGAGCAAAAAAGGATGCAAAACTTAATATTCTTTCTCGCTCGAATTATTTTGATTAAATATTCGCTTATTGGGTGAATCAAGAGCGTGAAAATGATTTGTTACGTTATTGAGGCAGAAATATAGAAAAAAGGTATTTATATAATTTCCTGATGACTGGTTCTTATCTTTTTTTTTTTTACACTTTCCTGACTTCATTTCCATACTACAATTGTTTTTATTATATTATTTTTATCATCTTGACCTTGATATTTTTTAGTATTTTATACTTAAGTCCCTTTCCCCATCCTTTTTATGACGCATGCTTCCTATATCTACTTCTTTTATTGGATTACTTTTACTATTACTGTCGTCAGGGCCAGCTCAGTTCCTGTTGAAATTGCCATGTCTTTCTAGGAAGCCCATCGGTCTCGGACAAATGATGACTTTTCGAGATGGCTTTACTGTCCTTGGGTTAAATATCACATCTGACTTTTTTAGTGTTCGTAAAAACAATCAATAACGCAGCAAGCGGCGAACGCTTTAAGGATTTATTACCTCCATCAAGATCTATAAAAGAATAATGTAATTAATATTAATAGAGTGTGCTTCATAGGCCAAGAGCTTTATACCCATCGAATGCATCGATAAAACTTCATTGGGCAACAAAATCTTTGTCTGCGAACTAGAAAAATTATGATGTACAAAAGTAAATAGAGATCGCTGACCCGTAATTTGAAAACAAAATTGTTCTACCATGCCATAACTTTGAGTTATGCGAATAAATATATATATATATATATATATTAATATATTTTTCTTGTCTCTAGAAGGGGTGAACAGCGGTTCTCCGGCACCGTAAAACAGGTTGCCCTTGGCAGATGAGGTTCGTCAGCCCAGACCAGCAGCTCATCTAAGAGAAGGAAAACTCTGATTACAAATCCTCGTGTCCAACATCCTCAACGACGGAAGAGGTACGGGATGCTCAACATCTTAAATGGCTATGAAGTCAGACGATGCTGCAACAGTCTGATGCTACTGGTTGACCTTGATTGCTCGGCCACTGGATTAATAGCATCAGACCATCAAGACGGTGTGAAGGCCGTTAGTGCTGCGTGTCCTTTCCACCTTAAAAGATGACCTGAATAGGCACTGGCTTCTTCTGGTGCCCGGTCGCAACTGGGCCTCCTCAGCCATCTGAAGATCCAGAGAATCGATGGTCACTGGGAGGACGTCATCCTTGCTCGCGAGTGACAACAGACGATTAATATATAATATAGTTAGTTTCAAGATAATTAACACTGTACAACAAATTTTAGTGTCAAGAAAAAAAAATAGATCTCATGTGTATTTTATTATGAAATTGAGTGTGCTTAATTCGAATATCCTAAAAAAAATTCCCATAACCTAACATTTTCTTGTAAATTGCCGATTTAATAATTATGCAATTAATACCAATTTCCACGATATCAAAATGTATTTCGCTCCCAAAGTCAGATTAAATGTTTTCATTGTAATTAATTCATGAATATATAATTAACCAGTATGTTTGTTATCATTATATAATGTATTAACCTATATTTTACTATTTACTTCTTCGTTTGTAAGACGTTTTAGGTGTGTCACGCTTCAGGTTCCAGCAGAAGTCACCCAGCAGCGCAGGGCTCTATTTTCCCTTCTACCTGTTTTCCATTGACGCAATATTGTGATTGAACCTCTCTCCATGTTCATCACTCACATCACCTGCATTCTCATGGAGGAAGGCCAGATGAGAATGAAGAAAATGTATCTTCAATGACATATTTCATCTAAGATCTTGGTAGCCCTTTATTAGGCTCTCCACTATACGCTCTCGCTGACCTCTTGGTGCTTTCTCAGAAGTCCTTTCCCAGTAAGGGGCGCGGCGATTTGCCATCCTGGCCGCCGTGCTGACGGGACTCAGCATGGCCCCAGCTTAGCCTCTCTTCCTTCCTTCAAAACACTTGTTTCCTCTCTTTTCACACAACCTCTCCCACAACTTTCTCTGGGCAGCCTCTAATTTCACAGGGTAGATGCTGACCTTCCTTTCAGCCAACCGTCCCGCATCGGGGCTGAGGGGGTAGGGGACAATGTTCCCTAACCCCTGAGCTCCGGTCTGGGGTGGCTGGTTTTTAACAACCTGCTTCATCCCCACCCATACCTTCCTCACATCCCTTTTCCCCTCCTCTTCACAATCTATATATTTTACGCCGTGTTCAAGGTGGAGCCGCCATGCCGATGGACTGCCAGGCCACCAGGCGGGACGGGTGGTCCCAAATGGCGGCGCCTGGCTCTGCCGGGCTTGTAAGCACCTCTCGCAGTGCGGGCTACTGCTAGAGGTGTGCGCTATTGCATCCCGTGTTAAAAAAAGGGTCACCATGCCCAATGATGAAGATCAAACAAAAAAACCCCAACCCCCAACTTCCCCAAGAACAACGGAGCCGCCCTCGGGCAGCTCCAGCAAAAAAATGGAGGTCCCCCCTCCTGTGCTTGCACAGGGGACCCTCCATATTTCTCTAACCGGAGAGGAGGCTTACTCCTCTCCTTCGCCTGCAGGTGCAGGGGACTCCCCCTCACCCCCTTCTCTGGAGGTGCTTTCGGGCACCTCCCTATTTCCAGCGGCAGTCCCTCCTTTTCTTTCTAAGGGGATCGCCAAGAAAGCCAGCAGGCAGCGCATTGCCGACCGCCCCTCTTGTAAGCGGCTCGGTAGGGCACACCCCCTTAGGGGGGAGAGGGAAGCCAGGCCCCTTCGGTCGCTTCCCTCAAAAGACCTGCTGGCAAGGATATTAAACCTTGCCGGGGTTAAGGCTTGTGCCTCCCCACAAATGACTCTTGACCCTGCCAAGGGGACCTGCGATGTCCTGGGAGAGGATGGCCAACTGGAGACCCCTCCTGTGATAGACATGGTCCTTGAGGAGACCCAGCCTAAGACGGTAGGGCCTTCCATGGGGGGGAATCCGGGCTCGGCGCCAAGCACCGAACCCGAGTCCGCCCCTATGCAAGGTCCCCCTTAAACGGCTGAGGGCTCCGAGGCAATACAAGGAGGGGAGGGATCTCCTCCGACAGGTGCCCCCACGACTACCAGGACCTTCTCCATTTCGGAGAGGGACCTGGCTGAGGCCGGCCCATCTGTCATGGGGGCTTCTGCCGGCGGAGGTGAGAAGCGGGTTCATTCCCCGCCCTCCTCTCCAAAAAAGAAAAAGACTAGAAAGACAAAGAAGACTCAGGGCTCCTCTCCATCCGCGGGGGCTGCGGGGACGGATAGGTCTGCTACCACTTTGGTAGGCGACCAAGCCAAGATCGGCACATCCAGCCCCTCTACCGCCCCGTGTGCGGAGCTCCTGACAAAGACCAAGAGTGCACAGGGCGGAGCCTCGATGACATCGGGGCCCCTCATTCAGAGGTTACCTGGCGTTTTCGAGCCCTCTGGCTTCAAACGCTTCCTCGTTATTCGCTCCACTGATGGCACCATGTTGTCCAAGGGCAACATGATCCATCAGAGGAGAGGATTAGCTAGTGCAATTGGTAGAGAGCCGAAGGTGACCCGTTTCTCGGACGGCAGCCTTCTGGCGAATGCGGCGAATCCCGCCGAGGCGGCCAAGATAAGTACTCTTCGGACACTTCATGGCACCCCGGTGAGTGTGACGCCGCACTCTACCATGAACTTTGTAAAATGAGTAGTTTATGCGAGGGGACTCGTTGACTACTCCATTGAGGACATCACCCTAGAGCTGGCCGACCATGGGGCGGTCAAAGTCGAACGTGTGATGAGAAAACAGGGAGAAGCCTCAAGACCCACCCCTACACTCTTCGTCAGTGCAACTGTGACAAGCTCCCTGAGTCAGTGCGTGCCAGTTGGTACCGCTACCGCGTGAAGGCATTCGTGCCACTTCCGCGGCGGTGCTATTACTGTCACCGCTTCGGACATACGAATCGCTCATGTAGACGTGCAAAGTCGGGGTCACCCGAAGTATGTGTAAATTGCTCCAAGGTCGCACACGATAAGTCCAAATCGTGTGTGGCCAAGTGTGTCAATTGCGGAGAGCCGCACCCTGCTTCTTCAAAGCAATGTGGTGCATATCTCCTGGAGAAAGAAATCCTGGCCATTCAGGCCCAGGATAGACTCTCATTTCGCGAGGCTAAGGACTTGGTCCTGGCGCGCCCAGCTCTGCCTGGGACGTCATATGCCTCAGTAGCTAGAAAGGCACCCTCTGCTCCTGGCCCATCCAGGCCAACGAGCACGGTTGTTTCCGCGCCCATTTGGAGCCCTTCTGCGGGCTCTACCCAACCCGGGCGCTTCCCTGGTAAAGCTGGCGGCAAAAAGAGTTCAGACCCAGCCCCGGTAAAAACCCGGGCTCCGTCCTCTTCCCCCACCGTGACCGTTTCCCGCAAGGCAAAACGGCCACGCGCCTCCACCGAGTCGTTAGACTCACAGGAGGCAACACCCCTGTAGATGGTCGCTAGGCCATCTTCGGGGGTTCCTAAAGCTGTCCCCCAAAAGGAGGACGGCAACAAAGGAGCTTCTGCTCCTTCGCCCACGCCCCGAGGTGGAGCGAGTGGCTCGGAGACGGTGGTTCCTCGAAAATAGGGCCCCCCGCCTCCGAAGCCGCAGCGCACGCCTAAGGTTTCGAGGCGGAGGGACGAAAAGACTCGCATGGCGAGCCCAACCTCCCCCATTAAGTCCTCGAAGGCGACAGCGCCTCCAGCGCTTTGTCCGGCCAACAGCGCCCGGGGTTCTGCCCCCGGGAAGCGTACGGCCATTCCCGTGAGGGTCTTCAGTTCGAGGAGGGCCCCCACGTCTCCTCCGAGCTAGGCCTGGAGGGCATATTCCTTCAATGGAATTGCCGTGGACTCCGGGCCAACTGGGAGGAGCTGCGGAGGCTCGTCTCGTCCCGCTCCCCGTTAGCTATTTTTTTGCAGGAGACCATGCTAGGCGCGTGCCCCCTGCCCGCCCTCCCGGGGTACAAGGGTCTTGCGACCCCACCACCGCGGGATGGCCGGGCTGGGCGATGCGTGGTTTAAACCCGGCATGATGTCTCTGTTCTTCCTTTCTCTTTAGATACCTCCTTTCAGGCAGTGGCTGTGCAGCTGCACCTGGATAGGAGGTATACTATCATTTCTGCGTATATTCCACCGTCAGCTGACTTCGACGCGGGGGACTTCCGCCAAGTCATGGCACGGTTGCCGAGGCCCTATCTCTTGCTTGGAGATCTGAACGGCAGGCATCCTCTCTGGGGAGATTACTCCATAAATCCCAGGGGACAAGTCCTTGCCGATCTGATCGAAGAGCTTGAAATGGGTGTCCTAAACGTGGATGAGTTTACGCATCACTGTCCGAGAACCGCTTCATTTTCTTGCCTTGACCTATCTTTGTGCTCTTCGGATGCACAACCTGATTTTGATTGGGGGGTGGTCGATGACCTACATGGTAGTGATCACTTTCCCATTCAAATATCATTTTCAGGGCAACTGCCGCCTGAGAGACCACCTCGATGGTGCTTGGCGCGGGCGCGGTGGCCTGCATTTCAGGAACTGACTGAATTCTCTATCTCAGTCGAGGAGTTTTGGTCGGTAGATGAGGCCGTTGAGTTCTTCTCCAGGAACCTCATCGCCGTGGGCCTGACTACTATTCCTAGGACGTCTGGCCGTTTTGCACGCCGACCGCTCCTGTGGTGGTCGGCCGAGTGTGAGACGGCCCTCAAACAGAAGCGTTATGCCTACATGCGCTATAAGCACCGCCCGAACGATTTCACTGTCGCTGAATTTCATCGGGCTAGGGCTAGGTTCCGGTATATTTCGAAGCACGCCCGCCGCTCTTCTTGGCGGGCATACGTGTCTTCACTTAACGGGAAGACCCCTTTAGCAGAGGTGTGGAAGCGAGTCAAAAGGATTCGGGGCAAGTTCTCGCAGGACCCCCCTCCCGTTCTCCAAGAGAATGGGACCGCAATCTCGGACCCCGCGTCCGTGGCGGAATCCTTCGCGACCGCTTTTTCTGCATTCTTTAGCCGTGATGCTGCTCTGCCAGTATTCAATGCACGTCGTGATGTCGCGGAAGGCCGCCGGCTGGACTTTACCTCAAGAGGCGGAGAACCCTTCAACGACAAGTTTACTGTAAGCGAGTTGCGTTACGCTCTCGCTTCGTGCGCGGACACCGCCCACGGTCCGGACGATGTCCCGTACGCCATGCTTCGACATCTAGGTGAGCGGGGCATGGCTTTTCTGTTATATTTGTTCAACAGGATCTGGGTGAAAGGTCTTCTCCCAGACTCCTGGCGAATCGCTACTGTGATTGCCTTTCGCAAGCCGGGGAGAGATCACTCTACTCCGACCGGTTTCCACCCAATCTCTCTAACCTCTTGCGTGTGCAAGTTGATGGAGAAATTGGTAAATGTTAGATTAGCATTTTTCCTGGACAGCGGAGGCCATCTGTCTTCCACACAGTGCGGCTTCCGCAAGTTCCACTCCACGTCGGATGCTCTGCTCCGACTGGAAAATGCCGTCTGCGAGGCTTTCCTTCGAAGACAGCACTACGCCACGGTGTTTTTCGATCTGGAGAAGGCCTATGATACCGCATGGCGATACGGTATCTTGGAGAATCTCCACACGATGGGGGCGAGGGGACGCCTCCCAATTTTTATATCTGAATTTTTGCGAGATCGTCGATTCCGTGTACGGGTGGGGGGAGCCCTCTCCGGCCCAAAGGAGCAGGAAGAGGTTGTCCCGCAGGGAAGTGTCCTCAGTGTCACACTCTTTGCCCTGAGCATCATCGGCATTACCTCGGTGCTTCCGGAAGATGTTTTCGCTACGCTCTACGTGGACGATCTTTCGATCTCTTTTGGCGTGGCCCAGATGCCAACTCTGGAGCGTCGACTCCAACAGGCATTGAACCGCGTCTCTCGCTATGCCGAAGCGCACAGGTTTCGGTTTTCTTTGGCCAAGACTAAGGTGGTGCACTTCTGCCGCCATCCACGGATTCACCCCGACCCAGATTTGTTTCTTAATGGGGTGCGCCTGGATGTGGTTGAGTCGCACCGTTGCCTTGGTCTTGTATTCGACCGACGCCTCACCTGGGATGCTCATATTCGCAACCTTAGGGTCTCTTGTACCCGCGCCATGGACATTCTCCGTTCCGTGACGTTCAGCGCTTGGGGAGCTGATAGGGCTACTGCCTTACTTTTTTATCGATCCTTTGTTCGTTCGAAGCTCGACTACGGATGCGAGTTTTATGCATCCGCAGCCGAGCGTTTATTGCGGAAGGTGGATTCGATCCACCACACTGGCCTTCTCCTTGCGACCGGTGCATTCCGCACTTCCCCCATTGAGAGCCTGTTGGTCGATGCTGGAGAGATGCCACTCGCTCTGCGCCGCGTGCAGTGTATCACTCGACTGTACGCGTGAGCCCGGCGCCTTCCTCAGTCACCAACAGCTTTCACTGCATCCGCAGCTGATCTCGATGGTGCCTATGCCGTCGAGAGACGCCAGTCATACCCTAAGCCTTTTATGTTTAGGGCCAGGAAACTCCTTTGAGAGGTAGATATCGCTCTCGGGCCGGTGGCGCCCCTGGTGTTGCCCAGGACGCCACCCTGGAGGGTACCACATTTGGCTATTTGTCGCCACGCCTCTGCTCCCAAAGCTTGTACTGCGCCGGGAGTATTGCGTTCGACCTTTTTGGAGCACACATCGTGTCACGCTGGAACCGTGCCAGTGTATACGGATGGCTCTAAGTCCCAAGAGGGGGTCGGCTTCTACGCCGTATCCCCTCTGTTTGAAGTCAGCGGGGCTCTACCAGGCGCTGCGTCTGTCTTCACGGCTGAGCTGGTGGCAATACACCACTCGGTACGGGAGATTACGTGACGTGCCCGGTAAGAAAGACCGGATTGTGATCTATAGCGACTCACAAAGCGCCCTGAGTGCTCTCGGGGCATTGGAATCTCCGCATCCCCTGGTTCGCGATATCCGTGATGCCACGGTTTTGGCGAGCCGGGCAGATTTTGAGATTATCTTCTGCTGGGTTCCTGGACATGTAGGAATTGCGGGGAATGAGCGCGCCGATGAGGGCGCCAAAGAGTCCGCGAGGACTCTGCGACCGGACCAGCGTTTCGCTCTTCCTCACACCGACTACATGGCACGAATACGGGCAGCTCTTCGGACTGCTTGGCAAAGAAGATGGGAGACCGTCGAAGGGAACTTAAAGTTGCGTGCCATTGCGCCGCGACTGTTCCCATGGATCTATCCCCCAATGCCGCGGCGGCTTCAGGTTGCTTTCCGTCGTCTTCGAATCGGACACACTCGTGTGACGCATCGCTACTTGATGGAGCGCTCGCATGCGCCCTATTGCAACGACTGCGTCGTCCCCCAGACTGTTCGGCATATTTTGTCGAATGTCCTAGTCTGGGTGATCTTCGCGCACGATACTTGTCTCGGTACCGGGATGGGCGGGGTCGCTACCGCCTGTCCCTTGTACTCGGGACGAGTGCGTGCACCATGACTGGTGGACTTATTGACTTTTTGGGGGAGGCCGGCCTTCTCCCTTTCATTTAACCCGGTTTTATTGTTGTTGTTGTTGTTTTTGTTATCGTTTTTGTTATTGCTTTGTTATTGTTATTTCTTTTTATTTTTGTTTCCTGTTGAATTATTTTGAAGTAGCCTAGAACTAGGCTGTTTGTTTACGGCAACTTATGCCTAAGTCGGCAGTCGCCAGATAGCCCCTTAATAAAAAAAAAATCAGAAGTCCTTTGCATGCATTTTTGAATGCTTGCCAGGCCGCTAGCTCAGTTTCATTTATTGTTGCCACGAAGTCCTCATAAGCTATAAGTTGACGAACTTTGAAGGTCTACGAATATGCCTGCTTTAATCTTGGCATCACCTAATTTAAGGAAGCTCGCTTTGTGTTACTGGAAACATAAGGGCTTGTTTTGTTGCGGTCCTTTGGTAAATTGCTTCATTTAGTTAAGGATTATATGCAGTGGTGGCAAAATGATTTTCTCTTTCTTAAGTAGTGGCTCATGAGTTACATTCTGGCATCCAGTGGTCATAGTTTCCCGAGGTTACCCTTCCAAGCGTACATAATGTTCTTATCTGCTTCTACTTTTCCACTTGCAAAGGAAGCACCTTAAGTAGGGCTACTACTTTCAAGTCCGCTCAAATTATCCACTCATTCACCTAGAATAAAAGCAAGGTTCTCATATATCTCTCTTAAAATGACTAAATGGGGAACTGAAACTAAAGGCTTTGTATCTTCAATGTGCAAAATAACCCCCCATTTATGCTGGAAAGGGATGAATCTATGAATAAACTCCGCTCATTTGGTTAATAGCTCAGCTTAAGGGCATTTCTTTCAAAAGTGAAGAATTGCTGTAAATCTGCAGAACGTTTCCTAAATACTGTAATTCGAGCCTGTTCATACAACAGGCTCCATTGTTGCACATATGAGGCCAGGAGTTTACTATGTTGCTTAGTAAGTGTTTAGTAAGTGTTATATCAAGAATTAGATGATTAAGTTCCGGTTGGGTGAAGTCGTTGTGTTTTCTTGTCAGATTCAAGATGCGCAACATATGGTGTATCTTAAGATACTGAATCATCTGAGCTGCTCGTGTCATCGCTTAAGAGTTCAGAGGGCGGCTGTGGTACAGGAATAACACTTGAATTTTGAACTGAACGAATAGCAGACTAGAGATCTGGATACATGATAGATTTCTTGCCTTTTCTCTTGCGATCTGCAATGAAATAAAATAAAATCAGTCTAAAAATGGATATTATTGGCTGTGATCACTTCCAAAAATACTGGCAGTAAAACATATTAGGTATTTTAAACTTTTAAATTGATATATCTTTTGAAAATATATTAAAGACCAGTAAAGTAAACACATTGAATACCCACCTTTAATATCTGTGAAAAAGAATTAGTAATCTGATGAATGGTCCTTTGGCTCCCTCCAGACCATTGGTACGCTAAACATGAGGCAAGGCCATTTGCATTTCACCAAGGCATAAATGGAACTTGTAAACCTGAGCAACATATTGTGAGGTGTCCAGCGTTTGTCCTGGTCACCCACGTTACATCCAATGTACAGCTAATAAAGTTTCGTAAAATGTTTAGTCAACTGTCTCTTGTATTGTCTTAATGTAACTGATCCACATTTCTTACAGAAACCGTTTTGGGAAATTTTTGCATTCTCAAGGCACTTTAGCTCTATCTCCTGTAAAGAAAAAAAACTGTAGTATCCAAAATAATTTAAATAGTAACCAGAAAATATTAAATAAAAGAGTAAAAATATCAAGCATTTATAGTAAGTTACAAAATTATCAAGCGTTACGTAAGAGTTACCACGGAATTTGACCACTATAATTAAACGGGGGTATTGAGTATACTTTCATAAATTTCATAGGTTAAGTTGACAAATACCTTAGGAACACCTTAGGAAAATTATATAAAAATCAGTTTATAAGTTTTAGAGTTGTCTGTTTCCACCCAATCCTGTTTGCATTCAATCCTTACAGAGCCATCAGTGTAAGTAACGTAAGTAAGATAGTAATTTACGAGAAACTGGAGGGTCGCAGATAGAAATGTCTATTTTGATAGTAGATGATTAGTGCGATCTACTATCAAAATAGACGTACTTAAACCCTCTTCATAAAAAATAACCCCAAATCCCCGCTACAACCGAAACAAAGGAAACATCTTATATACGAATGCATACGAGGGGAGGTCAATAAGTCCTGTAATTCGGATATAAGGAAACGAGATATGAGGAAAAGTGTTTTATTTTTTTTTTTCAATATAACTACCCTCGACTTCAATGCACTTGCGCCACTTGTCCCTGAGGCTTCGAATTCCCGACAACCAGAAATCTCCCCACTGCTGGTCAAATCCAGTCCTGGACGGCGAGCTGAACATCTTCATCGTCCCCAAACCGGCGTCCACGCAGTGCAGCCTTGAGCTAGCAGAATAAAAAGTAGTCGCTAGGGGCCAGATCTAGACTTTAAGGGGGATGATTGAGCTTCTTGAATCCGCACTCGCGCACAGCAGTTTGTGCACCACTGGCCTTGTGGACATGGGCATTGTCGTGGAGGACCAGGACACCGCGTGTCAACTTGCCGCGCAGCTTTTGACGGATGAACTTCTTTAACCCAGACAGTTCCTCGGCGTAATATTGGCCTGTGATGGTCCTTCCACGAGTCACATAGTCCACCATCAACACTCCCTCAGAATCCCAGAAGATGGTGGCCATGATCTTCCCAGCTGAGGGTTGGGTCCGGAACTTGATGGGGGTCGCAGAGCACCTGTCCTTCCAGGCCATGCTTTCGAGCTTGGTCCCGGGATCCCAGTGATGGACCGACGTTTCATCACCTGTCACTATGCGTGACTCGAATCCGCCGGGTCTTGGTTTTACAGAAGCAGCAGCTCCTTCGAACTTTGACGACGTTGAAGTCGATCATGGAGCATGAAGTTTCTAGGGACCCAACGGACAGAGACCTTAGTCATGGCCAAATTGTTGTAGATGATGTTAATAACACTTCCATGTGATATTCCAAGTTCTCGCTCGATTTCTTTAACCTTCACCCGCCGATTTTTCAAGGATCATCCACTCCACACGGGCCACATTGTCATCCTTGGTCACTTCTGACGGGCGTCCTGGACGGGGGTTATCTTAAAGGGACTCATGACCATAGCGGAACTCCCTATTCCAGTGAGCAATGGTTGCATAGGAAGGGGCGGTGTCGGTGTACACTGCAACCATGTGTTCATGGATCTCTTTTGCAGTTTTGCCTTCCCTGGTCAAAAATATGATCACTCCGCGGTGCTCAACCTTCTCCATTGTTTAAAATTTGTGACTGACGATCTGCGATCAGCTACTGCTTCTTAAATACACGAGGCAGGAGTGTGCGGCTGCAGGTTCTGACTTGTTATAACTAGTCATAACACCCCCACAAACAGCCACCCCCCTTCCTGTGTTTTGTCCTCCTGATTCGCAAAAGTTATTGACCGCTCCTCGTATGTAAACTAGGAGACTGTGAGCTCCTACCTCAGTCCTTTATCGGCATGACCGAAACCACTCTCTCAACAAGAATTGCATACCATCTGAAAATGGTGTACCTAAAAAACATACACAGGAAGTACACGGAACATGCCTCAACCGAAAAATGATAGAAGAAAACACCAAAATTTTAGACTAAGCTCCCAACAGGCGTAAACTGCTCTTCCTAGAAGCTATATATATCTAAGAGAAATAACCGAATTTAAACATACAGTCTAACTCCAATGAAATCCTGCCCAGCGCACGAAAAGCAAACAGAGATACAGGTGTACTCAGAGCTGCTCCTAGCCACTAATCCCCTTTCGCAAGCCGCTTACTTCTCGCCCCTTTCCCTTCTCTCTGGCTACCTACGACTGCGACCTTTTATCACCTGGAGCCAACCTGCCAATACGTGTATAGGTTCGTTCTTAATTTTGTTAATACATTTAGTACCATATATAAAGTAAATACTTTGTAATAATTCTCCATTGTAACTCTGAAGATGATACTTGATGTTTTGAAACGCATCAGTTAAATTAAAGAAAGTGCTAAATTACGTTAATTTACTTCGACCTTTGGCAAAATAACAAGCATTAGTCCCAAATGAACTTCTGTGAGCTTATTCACAGGTTAAACAATGAAGAAAAGGAGAATATAAGACAAATCAAGAAGGTTGAAAAAATAATTATTAACTCAAAACTAACGGTCGCTTTTAATGAAACATGCTATAATATATATATATATATATATATATATATATATATATATATATATATATTGTCGTAGAATGACCATTGCTTTGATCACTTTACGCTTTGACACCCTTTTAGTAACGGTATACTTTAAGGGGCGTGAGTTACTTCTATGATGAAGTAGGCTTTGTTCTAAGAGTGCTATTTTTGTGGTTTAGTCCTTAAGGAAGAGCTATTTTTAAACACATAAGGATAAGAGGAAACACCAGAATCTACCAAAAAATAAACATGTATTTTAAATTAAATATTACAAACCAACAGTAAAAGCATTTCTATATTTGGCCTCAAAGAATTTTGAATGACAAAACATAAACAAGTAGGCTTTCAATAAACAAACTAATTGCCAATTAGTATTTTTTTATCACGACCCTATTTGTTTAGCATAAAACATTAAATTAATGTACTGTCATCTACAAACACATATGACCTAGGTTCAAGAATAATGGTTTCTACGCTCCTTTAAAACGTGGGACGTACTAAACTTTACTATCGCAATAGAGATATAAATGTTATTGTTAACTTACAGGTAGGTATTAGGGATTGCCGGATGTCGCTGGAGGACTTATCTCTCGCCTTGAAGTGTGGTGGCCGAAGGTTGAAATTTCGTCGAGGAGGGGGGTGATTCTTCAACGTGATTAAAGAACGGGAGCTCGTTGGGGCTGGGTTCTTCTCCTCTCACTCTTACGGTGCTTGCGATGTAAGAATCACTCGAGTGTGAGCGGCTTTGCTTTTCTTCAGTCGGACTTCTTTGCAGACGGAAAAGGCTTCTTCGGTATGGCACCGATATAAAACTTGACTATTTAGGTTAATACGGCCCTGAAAGGGGGGGATCGATTTTCTCAATCTGATCCTATCGTTTCTCACGGAAATAGTCTTGTAGGGCTGAAGGGTCGATCTTTACGAATTAATCTTTCTTCTGGCGAATCGACTTCTAATAATCTTCTTGTCTAGCCGAGGGATCGATCTTCACGACCTAATCCTACTCTGGCGTATCGACTTCAGATAATCTTCTTCTCTTTCTTTGCGGGGCTTATTTATAGGCGGATTGCCGCCCCATCTAAAGGGGGAAGTGACCAGGCCACAGATGCAAAAGGGGGGGAGCGAATGGTGGGTTAGCATCTGGGAAGAGCGAGAATTCCTGAGGTGGCACTGGGATGCCCAAGTCAGCTCGCAAATTATAGGCTCGTAACCACACCGCTCCTTAGCGTGCCTTCTGACTCGCACCGTTTTTTTTTCCTAACCACGGGTTTATGGGTCTCGTAGGTCATACGATCGTTAGAGCGTCGTTTAAGGACCTTAGGTGGTCGCCTTCAAACATATGTTAGCTCCAACTGCCCACAGCGGCGAGGCGATCACACATGGAAAGCATTTTCGCCGGCTACCTTTCCCACGCTTCTCCTCATGAAGGGAGGGGGGGCTTGAATGTGTCTATACTCCTCCAGGAGGCTTAATGTAGCCATTTCTCCACATCTACCTCCATTCTTAAGAAAATAACGGGAGGGATGGGGGTTCCAATCCGACGCTTACAATAATATACATGGGTAACTTACGGAACATTATATTATACAATAAATTCTAGTTCACTCGGGAATGCCTCGATAACATTTCACCTGACCTTACATTAATTCCTATATTACTGTGCCATCTTAGGATTTTCTTACCTACCACTCGGGTTACTCACCCCTACTTACTTACAATTCTACTGATTTACACTTAACTTTGCTATAATACAATAGTTGGGCTGCTCCTTAATCGTCGACAGGGTTCCGACTTAACGAGTCGGCCATACAATTGTTGGACCCTTTTATGTAGTGAATGGAGTACTGGTACTCCATCAAGAGTAAACTCCATCTCAGGAGTCTTCCATTCTTACACTTATTTTTACCTAAGTATGACAACGGTTTATGGTCGCATTCCAACTTGAACTCGCGCCCTATTAGATAATATTTGAATTTACCTATGGACCATATTATGGCCAAAGCTTCGATTTCGATAGTAGCGTAGGCTTTTTCTCTACTCAACAGTTTCCTACTGACATAAGCTATGGGATAGGCTGTTTCGTCATCTTCGTACTGAAGCAATACTCCGCCTAGCCCGTCCCGACTAGCGTCCGTGCGAAGACCGAAGATCTTGTTGGGATTTGGTAAGCGAAGAATGGGCGCAGTTACGAGTTTTCCTTTTAGAATCTCCAACTGAGTTATTGCATGGGGGTTCCACGTGACAGGGTCTGACGCTGTCTTTTTTAACAAATCATTCAGTGGGGCCGCAATGGAAGCGAAGTGTGGTACAAAACGCCTATAGAACGAGGCCGCTCCCATAAACGATCGGAGTTGTTTCTTTGTTTTCGGCCGGGGCATCTTGACTATGGCGTCCACTTTTTCTTGCTGGGTAGTCAAGTGTTTTTGTCCTATTTTGAATCCCAGGTAGTCAATGGATTCGTAGGCAAAATAACACTTGGTCGGCCCGGCGGTTAGACCTTGCTCCTTCAATTTCTCCAGCAATGAGCGTAGGGCGTGTAAGTGTGACTCCCATGTACGGGTAGCTACGTACACGTTGTCGAAGTAAAACGACACGTCGCTTAGTCCAGCGATAATTCGCCTCATCATCCTATTATAATTGCTACCGGCTGTAAGTAGTCCGAAGGGTAGCCTGGTAAACTGTAACAGACCTCTCTCGGTCGCAAAAGCCGTCAGTTTTTTGGACTCCTTAGCGAGAGGTATTTGATAGTACGCTTTACATAAATCCAATTCGGTGATGAATTTAGCGTCTTCAAATAAATGGAGATTTTGATCTATTAGTGGGATGGGCTCGGCGTCGAAAACGGTCACTGAATTCAATTTTCGGAAGTCCACGCACATCCGAAATGATTGATCAGGTTTCTTAACCATTACTATGGGGGAGCAATAATCGGACTCCGATGGCTCTAAAATTCCCAATTTTAGTAAATTCCGGACTTCCTTATTGAAGGCTTCTCGTAGGTGGATTGGTAAAGGATATGGTTTGCTCCGAACCACTGAATTAGTTTTTAGTTTTATTTCATGGATAAAATCCTTGGCACATCCAGGGTTTTCAGAAATGACTTCTGGGAATTCCATGAGCAAGTTCAACATTTCCGCTTTTTGTTGAATTTCTAAGTGGGGATTTATCTTTAAATCCACCCGAGGGTCTTCCGGGGTAGGTGAGAGCGAGGGAAGTTCGTATTCCTCGTCTTGTTCCACACACACGGTGTGTATGACTTGCAGGGGCGTACCCGGGTAAACGGCATCCATCGGTTCTTCTTCGTCTAGAAGGGTAATATTCTTTATGCACGCGCGGCGGTGATATTTTTTTAGCATGTTTATGTGATAGGTTCTTCGCCCTGTTGGGGTATCTATCAAGTAATCGACTGGACCCCGTGCCTCGATTACTTCAAACGGTCCCTTCCACTGGGCCCATAACTTATTATTTTCGGTCGGGAGTAATAATAAGACTTCATCTCCTGCCTTTAATTTTCGAGCCTTTGCTTTCATATCGAAATAGTCCCGGTATTTGGTTAAATTTTTCTCGGCGTTCTCTCGAGCTAAGCCAGAGCAGTATTCTAGGCGCTCGCGCATATCCATCACGTAGGCGTAAGACGATTTGATTTCTTGCTCGAGCTTCGCGTTGGAAAATAATTCCTTAAGAATACTCATAGGACCTCGCACATTTCTCCCGTATAATAGCTCAAAGGGCGAGAATCCCAACGTCCGATGAGGTATTTCTAGGCAGGCGAAAAGGGCAGCAGGCAGGTATCTGTGCCACTGTGTAGGGTTGTTTTGACACAACTTCTTCAATATATTTTTGAGAGTCCCGTTTAATTTCTCGCAGATTCCGTTAGCGGCTGGATGAAATGGACTCGTAAAAATTGGCTTGACTAACAGAAGTTTGTTAAAATATTCCATCAATTCTGAGGTGAATTGGCGCCCTCTATCAGATAGAATTTCTTTAGGCAGGCCTACTCGTGCAAAAATTGAAATTAATGCTTCCGCGCAGGAAATAGTGTCAATCTTCCGTAGGGCCACGGCATCTGGGAACCGGGTGGCACAATCCACTAGAGTGAGGATGTAGGAGTGTCCTCCACTTGAAGGGGGGTGAATTGGTCCCACCAAATCAATTGCCACTCGAAAGAATGGTTCGGTTATAACGGGCACCTTTTGTAAGGGAGCGGGAGGTACCCGTCCTCTGGAGGGATCCTTCTGACACACGTCGCATGATCGGCAATAGGCCACAATTTCCCTTGCGGCCTGGGGCCAATAAAAGTGTCGGAATATCTGCTGCGCCGTTTTGTTGTGCCCAAAGTGTCCGGCTAATATTCCATCATGCGCGGTATTCAAAATTCTTTGCGTGTATTCTTGAGGTACACACAGTGCTTTCTTGTTCTCCTTATCCTCCTCGCTGATAGTACGGTAGAGAAGTGAGTCTTCTACGATATACTGGATCGGCTTCTTTCCTTTCACTTGGAGAATTTCACCTTTAATAGCTTTCTCCCATAGAGGTTTAAGAGTGGGGCATTCCTTCTGAGCACTGGCGAAGGAAGTCAATTTGAACCCATTGTCTTCGAGGGTAATCCTCGGGGTCAACTTAGCAGGTTGCTCTTTCCTCTGGGCTTCTTGTGCCCGGGTGACTACTTGTTGGGCCACTTCTTGCTGGGGAATTAGGGGGTTTTGTCCGATTAGTACTGCGCAGAACTTAATCGGGGCTACTACCACGTCCGTCCAACCGGTGAAATATCTGCATTGTATATGACATCTCACGACGGGGAATCGATTGTCGCGTCCTAAAAAGTCGTGGACGATTGCGAATTTCTTATGGGCAGGGTTTACTGGGGGCAGCAACTTGTCGGATACCACTATGCACGTGCACCCGGTGTCTCTGACTAAAGTGGATACTCGGCACCCATTAACAGTGCCCTCTTCAAATTGTAGGCCGCCTGGCGAACTTTTGTTGAATAGAAAGTTTACCTGTTGCTGGGGCCCTTCGGATGTTGGCGCGGGGACGTAGGACGAATCAGCTTGTCCTGCTGGGATCGCGGCAGTCAGGTTTTGCACCTGTTGTCTCGAGGTCTCCCTCAGTCGGGAGTTCTGAGGGCACTGGAAACTCAGGTGACCTATTATCCCGCAGGTATAACAAGTGACGGGCTTCCTGGGATACGTGCCGGTATTAGGGTATGATCCTTGTGGAATCCTAACTTCTTTTTGATTTTTTTCTCCTCCAAAATTTGGTTTATAAGTTCCTTTTGCTGCTGCGAACTTAAAGGGCTTCTTCTGTAAATGCCTGGGTGGCGGCCCATTTTTCTTTGGGGAGGGAGCCTTCTCTTTCTTGTACTCCCTAGGATATAACCGATGATTTACCGCGTGGAGGTCAGCCTCGTCCAGACACTCGTTGAAGGTAGAAGCTTTTCGGTCCTTAACGAATGCACGGATTTCCTGGGGTAGGGTACTTAGTAACTGATCTCTAAGCATGAAGTCGACGACCGCAGCGACTTCGTTCTCTACCCCTTCTGACTCCATCCAAAACTGTAGGCTTCGACGAAGCTCAAAGCCAAAATGTTTGTACGTTTGTCCAGGTCTTATACGAGACTGCCTGAACTTCATCCTATATTCTTCCGGGTTAAGGTTTGTAGCTGAGAGAAGTTCGGCTTTGAGAGTGGAATAGTCCACAGTCGCTTCTGAGGGTAAAGATACGAATATCTCTCTCATCCTACGATTGAGTAGCGGTAACAGTCTGGCGACCCCATCTTCTTCTAGGTCCCAATTATTGACTTCAAATATTTTCTCAAAATGGGAGAGATATGAGCATAAATCTTCTTCGTCCTTGTACTCCGGGAGTTTCATGCTGGCCGCTGGTGATACTCCTGTTTTAGATGACACTGACTGCACCTCTAACTGGTCTTTACTAAGAGCTCTTTCGTGGGCCCTTATCTTCTCTCTTTCATCAGCTTCCATTTTCGTCTTTTCTCTTCTTTCTTCTCTTTCGTTTCTCTCTTTCTCCTGAATAAACTCTCTTTCGTTTCTCTCTTTCTCCTGAATAAACGAACTCAGCTCGGTTCCTTGTAGTCCGAGGCTTTGACCTTGCTTCCGATAAAGGTCAAACAATGCCATCGCGCTTATGTCAGTCATCTACCTTGTTTTTAATCAAGCCTGACCTACTCCACCACCGAAACTTACCACTTGGCCTAACAATTACCTTTAGATGGTATCCACCTCTAACTTTACCAATTTCCCATTCGTCAAATATTCTATTATTCCTGGTGTTCCTTTTATGTGTTAGCTCTTCCTTAAATAGCCACTGCTGGGTTCTTTCTAATATAAAACCTCTAGACCTGACACCACTTTTATAATATGTCGTAGAATGACCATTGCTTTGATCACTTTACGCTTTGACACCCTTTTAGTAACGGTATACTTTAAGGGGCGTGAGTTACTTCTATGATGAAGTAGGCTTTGTTCTAAGAGTGCTATTTTTGTGGTTTAGTCCTTAAGGAAGAGCTATTTTTAAACACATAAGGATAAGAGGAAACACCAGAATCTACCAAAAAATAAACATGTATTTTAAATTAAATATTACAAACCAACAGTAAAAGCATTTCTATATTTGGCCTCAAAGAATTTTGAATGACAAAACATAAACAAGTAGGCTTTCAATAAACAAACTAATTGCCAATTAGTATTTTTTTATCACGACCCTATTTGTTTAGCATAAAACATTAAATTAATGTACTGTCATCTACAAACACATATGACCTAGGTTCAAGAATAATGGTTTCTACGCTCCTTTAAAACGTGGGACGTACTAAACTTTACTATCGCAATAGAGATATAAATGTTATTGTTAACTTACAGGTAGGTATTAGGGATTGCCGGATGTCGCTGGAGGACTTATCTCTCGCCTTGAAGTGTGGTGGCCGAAGGTTGAAATTTCGTCGAGGAGGGGGGTGATTCTTCAACGTGATTAAAGAACGGGAGCTCGTTGGGGCTGGGTTCTTCTCCTCTCACTCTTACGGTGCTTGCGATGTAAGAATCACTCGAGTGTGAGCGGCTTTGCTTTTCTTCAGTCGGACTTCTTTGCAGACGGAAAAGGCTTCTTCGGTATGGCACCGATATAAAACTTGACTATTTAGGTTAATACGGCCCTGAAAGGGGGGGATCGATTTTCTCAATCTGATCCTATCGTTTCTCACGGAAATAGTCTTGTAGGGCTGAAGGGTCGATCTTTACGAATTAATCTTTCTTCTGGCGAATCGACTTCTAATAATCTTCTTGTCTAGCCGAGGGATCGATCTTCACGACCTAATCCTACTCTGGCGTATCGACTTCAGATAATCTTCTTCTCTTTCTTTGCGGGGCTTATTTATAGGCGGATTGCCGCCCCATCTAAAGGGGGAAGTGACCAGGCCACAGATGCAAAAGGGGGGGAGCGAATGGTGGGTTAGCATCTGGGAAGAGCGAGAATTCCTGAGGTGGCACTGGGATGCCCAAGTCAGCTCGCAAATTATAGGCTCGTAACCACACCGCTCCTTAGCGTGCCTTCTGACTCGCACCGTTTTTTTTTCCTAACCACGGGTTTATGGGTCTCGTAGGTCATACGATCGTTAGAGCGTCGTTTAAGGACCTTAGGTGGTCGCCTTCAAACATATGTTAGCTCCAACTGCCCACAGCGGCGAGGCGATCACACATGGAAAGCATTTTCGCCGGCTACCTTTCCCACGCTTCTCCTCATGAAGGGAGGGGGGGCTTGAATGTGTCTATACTCCTCCAGGAGGCTTAATGTAGCCATTTCTCCACATATATATATATATATATATATATATATATATATATATATATATATATATATATATATATATGTGGAAGAATCCGTCACTCGCTTAATCACCCGTACCCAGTTGTGTTGGTTTTCAGACGCCGATCGTTACCCCCTGCCGTGCGTAGCTGTATTAACCCTACTCCCATATCGCGAGGCGAGTTTGATCGTTTGGAATGACGCGTTATTATGGATTGTGTTTGGTTAGACTGGCGCCATGAATTCCTTTGGGACCGCAGAGCCCTGAGGCGTCTATCTAAGCAGCCACCCGGGTATTTATCCCGAACTCACCATCTCTCAAGGAGATTGAAAGCCTGCAATTCACTCCGTCCAGACTGCCGTCTGTTGCTCGTGATCCCCAATAACTCGTTGTCGTACGTCGTCAAAGAACTCGTCAGAAGATCTACCTTCGTTAGGCTTTGGCCCCTCTTCTGAGAAAAGTTATCCAGACCCTTTCTTCCTGGAGACTTTTGCGCCCCTCTCATCTTCACCCACCCATCAGTATTCCCGTCTTTCGAGACTGAGACTCCTTGTCGATCAGCAGCATCGTCTCGAGTTGATATTACGTCTCTCTGGAGCAGAGTAAATCTCATTCTTCATCGCGAAGTAATCCAACCCCTTCTTCAATTTCTCCGAGTAAGGACACCCCGAAGTATCTTCTTGAAGACCTGTGCAGTGGTTTTCCACCCCAATCAAATTCCCCCGCGCTTGAATGTAAAGCGATCGTGTATGGTCATCCACAGATTACCTCATTAATCTTCCAAAAATTTATTTAACCACCATAAGTAATTTGTTCCCCCTTTTGTATATATATATATATATATATATATATATATATATATATATATATATATATATATATATATATATATTATATATATATATATATAAATAAATATATATATATATATATATATATATATATATATATATATATTTATATATATATATATATATATATATATATATATATATATATATATATATATATATATATATATATATATATATATATATATATATATATATATATATATATATATATATATATCAATTGCCTTTTTTTTATATATATATTAAAATTATATTTTGGGTGTATTGTCTTGATATATCCTTTGAACTGCAACTTGGCAGTGAACCGTAATTCGCACTCTTTATTAATCGCTAAACATAACTCAAGCACTCTGTGGCCAGCTGTCTGCACGTACTTGTGTAAGACTCTGAACGCCGAGTTAGTCTACACAGGTATACCTCGATATATTATATATATATATATATATATATATATATATATATATATATATATATATATATATATATATATATATATATATATATACCATTATATTTATCTGGTGGCAGATAAAATTGAGTTATTTTTTTTGGTTTGAAAAAACCCTTTTTCTTTTCAAGTTACCATCCCAAGTTAAGTTGTTCAGTAACCAGTTTGCCAACTTTGTTCAAGGATGTCCAAGTGGAACAAATTCTTTTTCTTTTGATTGATCATTTTTTGCGGTGACCATTTTTTCCCAATTTTATTTTTGTTGTGTGTGTTGTTTTTTGGGGGGCCGATCTCCCCTAAAACCCCATACTAATCCCCTTGCAGGATTAAAGGCCTGTAATCATTGGTCACATAGAGATCAAGTTTTGAATTATTTTCTATGTATTTTCTTTATTGCGTCCAATCCATATGTAACAAAATCTCCGTAAAGTTATTTATATCATCGTCAGAGCTTCATAATCTTTTCCTTAAGTGCTTTGGGTACATCGCTGCGGTCAGACGTGCATTGACACCAACAAGATGTCCTCATTTGTGCGTTTCCATTAACAAAAAGAGATCCTTGGGTTGGCAGGCAAGGATCTATTTGAATATGTTTAAGAGGAAGAAAGAAATAAAAGGGCATTAAAAGGAGAACAGAGATAAGTTTAAGACACGAGAGAAAAAGAACAGAGAGAAGCTGAAGAGAGAAGAGAAAAAGGAGAAGCTGAAGAAATAGAAACAATTCCTCAGCATAAGCGTGAGCTAATTAGTAATCATTTGGATACCCTTTCTGTTAGCTCAAGAAATGAATCCCCCCAGACCCATTTGGTAAAGTTGCCAGTGTTTAAGGACAGCAAGGATTTCACCGCCTACTTAACTCAATTTGCGAAAATTTTCGAAGTGAACCACTGGGATATTGAAGCCGATGGAGTCGCTCGACTACTTCCTCTCCTTAATACTAACCTGCGGGAAATCTTTATTTCATTCCCGACCGAGACTACTCTCGACTACTTCAACTCAATTCCGAATTATTATCGGTGGTTAATATCAATCCCGATTACTATAGGTCAAAGTTCTGCCAGATGAGAATAATCCCCGGTCAGATCTACCGTCAATTTAGGTTCACCCTCCAGAGAACTTCCAGTTTTGGTTCAGCCCAAGTCAACCGCGACTACGAGTCCATAATTGATTTCATTTTACGGGATCAGTTAATGGCTGCACTAACCTCTGAAATCCGCGCATTCGTGAAGGACAGACGCGTGTCTTCTTTTAAGGAATGCATAGAAGAAACGTATGTGCACGCATTAAGCCACCATCTTTACTCGAAAGATCCTAAAAAGTCTTATCCCCCATCCCTCAAACGTAAAAATAACCTTTCCAAATTTCCCCTGAAGAATTCACCCAAGTTTGTGAACGTTCCTGGTCCCTTTAAACCCAAGTACCATTTCCCGCCAGAATCGAGGGATATTAAGCCCCTCATAAATAATCCCCCACCTTCGGATTACCTTAGAAAACACATAATTATTTTTCTTGCCGTGCACGGCCGTATTTACCCTACCGCCATATTGCGAGGTGAGTTTGATCGTCTGGAACGACCCGTTATCATGAATTGTGTTTGCTTTGACTGGAGCCAAGAATTCCTTAGGGGCCCAAAGCCCTGCGGCGTCTACAACAGCAGCCACACGGGTATTTAAGCCGAAGCTCACCATCTCTCGAGGAGATTGAAAGCTCGCAATTCACCTCGTCCAGACTGTCGTATGTTTCCCGTCACCCTCCGTAACTCGTCGTCGTACGTCGTCGAAGATCTCGTCAGCAGATCTACCTTAGTTAATCTTTGGCTCCTGTTCAAAGGAAAGCTATTGTGCCCCCTTCTTCCTGGAGAGATGTGAAACCCTCTCATCTTCACCATCCCTTCAAGATTCTCGTCTTTCGAGACTGAGACTCCTTGTCGATCAGCAATATCGTCTTGAGGGAGAAAAATACGTTTCTTTGGAGCAGAGAAAATCTCATTCTTCATCACGAACTAATCCAACTCTTTCTTCAATTCCTCCGACTCAGGACTTCCCGAAGTGTCTTCTTAAAGACCTACGCCGTTGTCTTCCACCCTAATCCAATTCGCCCGCGCTTGAAGGTAAAGCAATCGTGTATGGCCATCCACAGATTACCTAATTGATCTTCACATAATTTATTTAACCACCATAAGTGATTTGTTGCCACTTTTATATATATATATATATATATATATATATATATATATATATATATATATATATATCAATTGCCCCTTTTCTTTCATATACATATTAAAATTATATTTTGAGTGTATTGTCTTTATATATCCTTTGAACTGCAACTTGGCAAGCCATTAATCTTAACACGGTGAACCGTAATTCGCCCTCTTTATTTATCGCCAGACATAACTCAAGCGGCCTGTGGCCAGCTCTCTACCCATACTTGTCTAAGACTCTTAGCGCCGAGCTACTATACACAGATATACCTCGACAATATATATATATATATATATATATATATATATATATATATATATATATATATATATATATATATGAAAAACTCACAAAGTATCACGTGAGGGTAGCAAATGAATGCAATGTCCCGCAGGATAAAAATGAAAAGGTGTTTCCAAGTACTTTCGAACTTTATTAAGTTCCTTATCAAGGATAACTACAAGAAATAGTATTATATTAGAGGTATATATACGAGAGAAAAGTATGAAAGACCGCCTCAAAAACAAGAAATCACCAATGAAGAAGAGGGAAGGGGGAAGGTAAAAAAAAACACATTAAGATTTAGAAGAAGCAGGTAGTAAGGTCAAACTAAGTCGAAGGAAAGGGTAACAGATTTAAAGAAATGGAGATAGCCTAACGAGGGAGAAAATAAGACACGATAGGCAAAAGGGGGGAAAAATACAAAGTACAAAACAGAGCAGTGACAATTAAAAAATAAAAATAATAATAAAAAATTAAAATAAAATAAGGGCCACATAACTAAAGAATGTATATAAAAAAAACAACTAGAAACGAAAGAAAAAACTAATTTCTTTGAGTATTAATCTTTCAATTATAGCATCTATTTTATATAAACCAGGGGAAAGGTTATATAAAATAGATGCTATAATTGAAAGATTAATACTCAAAGAAATTAGTTTTGTCTTTCGTTCCTAGTTGTTTTTTTTTATATACATTCTTTAGTTATGTGGCCCTTATTTTATTTTAATTTTTTATTATTATTTTTATTTTTTAATTGTCACTGCTCTGTTTTGTACTTTGTATTTTCCCTCCTTTTGCTCATCGTGTCTTATAATCTCCCTCGTTAGGCTATCTCCATTTCTTTGAATCTGTTACCCTTTCCTTCGACTTAGTTTGACCTTACTACCTGCTTCTTGTAATTCTTAATGTGTTTCTTTACCTTCCCCCTTCCGTCTTCCTCATTGGTGATTTCTTTTTTTTGAGGCGGTCTTTCATATTCTTCTTTCGTATATATACCTCTAATATAATACTATTTCTTGTAGTTATCCTTGATAAGGAACTTAATAACGTTCGAAAGTACTTGGAAACACCTTTTCATTTTTTATATATATAAGTTTCAGTAGGGAACCTATGGCGAAGATTGGACTGAAATTTATCTTATTTTATTCTTAATTTAAAAAATATATTTGTGCAAAGTTTCATCGACCAAATGGTCATCTTTGGACTCTATACAAGAAAGTGAAAAGAATATAATATGATTTAGTAAGGAGTGGAGTTTATTAATGTAAAAATCTTAGAACAAGACTATCACAATAGTAAAAATATACATTTTTGTTCGAAATGCTTAAGAATATTTAACGGAACAAATATAAAACTTACGTCGTACGTAGAGGAATGCTAAACATTTAAACATATACGCTATTTAGAAATATACAGAAAAATTGAGTAGGATAAACAGCGTATTCTAGTGTACCTGAGAAGACTAAGAAAACGGAGAAACTGGAGAAATAATTTTTTATCGTTGTAGTGGTTAAAAGAGATTTAGGTTAATTGAGCAACAATTAGTTGCTCCTACAACTCCGATAGTCAACGTTTTTAATTGTATGATTTTCTGCTGGTAATTCAGATCTTCCTCATTTTCATTAAATTGCAGTCAGTGGCAATAATTTTATTTCATTTTTATATATCTATTCGTTTTAGTGTTTTTTACCATGCTTGTTCATTATTTCCTCGTTTTCAATTCCATTGTTCTAGTCAAACAATGTTCTATTCCAACTTATTCTTTATATTTGTTTAGTTTTCCATATCTAATGTAAGTTTAAATTTGTTTGTGAGTGCTGGTTACTTCATTTGAATGATGATGACGGCTTCAGCAATCCTCAATCTCCTGCGATTTCTGATTCAGTTTTTCACGGGTTAGGGTAGTGCCATGAGATTAGAAGGACTTCAATAGAACATATCTATCTATAAATATATATATATATTATAAGCTATAATAAATTAAAATAGGAAGACAAATACAGTAGTAAACACTCAATACAAAGAAATACACAGGAAATAAGCAAAGGTGGGCACCCTATATCTGCAATCGCAGACTGTTTGTTTATCTTTTGGTACTAAAGATTAAGTTTGGTTATATAATGGCTATCATTTATGGATTTTAAGAATTTTAATATGTTTATGTTGATATTTTCACATGCACCGGGTTAAAACCCATTATCTGTTTTTTACTAACTAATATATATATATATATATATATATATATATATATATATATATATATATATATATATATATATATATATATATATATATATATATATGGAATTAAACCACATTCTCCGAAGACAATTTAATGATATATTAACGAACTTCTTAACGATGTGAACACATATGAAAAGCTACAAAGTGACCCGCTCAATAAGAAAATAACTAATTTCAACAACAAATTGAAGAGAATATTGAAAAGCGCAGATTTAATCAAACAATTCAGGAGTACGAACCCTTCCCTTCCCTATATGTATGGTCTCACAAAGACCCACAAAGAGGGATGTCCCTTACGCCCAATCATTTCCAATATTAATTCTCCCACTTATAAGCTCTCCAAATGGCTCGCCAAGCATTATCTCCAGCAGTTGGAAGAATCTCATCTGCACACATTATGAACACTCAAGATTTCGTTGACCGCCTCAACCATCTACAATTACCGGATGGAAAACTTGTGAGCTTTCATGTAAACTCTTTGTTTACTAAAGTTCCGGTTGACCAAACCATGGGCCTTCTGCGGGAAATCATGCCTAGACTTAATTTGGATCTTCCCATTTCTACGAGTAAATTTATCGATTTAGTTGAATTATGTCTCTCTGACAATGTGTTTCGAGTAAATAATGAGTTTTATAGACAAATATTTGGCCTTAGCATGGGAAATAGTTTATCTCCGATATTGGCATGTCTCTTCATGGAATATTTTGAGACTGAACTCCTTCCCACAATTTCTCCCCCTAACTTTATATGGTTAAGGTGCATTGACGATGTATTTTCTGTATGGCCTAATGGCCATGATTTTGATACCTTTTTTAATAATTTGAATAATTTGCATGTCTCCATCAAATTTAAATATGAATGGGAATATGATAATAGATTACCCTTTTTAGATGTGCTTATTAATAAAGATCACTAAAATTAAAACTTGACGTTTATAGGAAACCAACCCACTCGAATATCTATATACATTATTTTTCGTTTCACGATAATACTGTTAAAAAAATCGGTAATTTCTAACCTTTTCCTTAGAGCATACAAAATATGTCATCCTTCCTATTTAGATGAAGAAATTGTCATTATCAGGACCATTTTTTCTAATTTGTATTACCCCGATTGGTTCATATCGTCTGCCCATTTTGCAGCTAGGAAAACATTCTATGGTAATAAGCCTTCCCGCACTAACGACTTCAACAAATGTATAACATTGCCATTTAATAATAAATTAAATAGTTTAAAGGACATATTTGGAAAAGCGGGTATTAATCTAGCCTTTAAATATAATAATTCCTTAAACCAATTAATGATGGCCAGGAAACCCAAAGAACATCATAACATAGGAGTATATGCAATACCATGCAACGATTGGCACTAAGTTTATATAGGGAAAACGGGGAGAAATCTAGGCAAGAGATTGTATGAACACAAAAGAGATATTAGAGTGGGCAGTCAAAGCAGTGGAATATTTTGTCATGTTAGAGATTTGAATCATTCAATCGATTTCAATGGAAGTAGAATGGTATTTAAATCGGTTAACTATGTTAAGAGAAGAATCGTAGAATCAAGCTTGATATCGTCAGTTCCTAATTTAAATCTAACATAACATAACATAATTACACGGATGACAAAAGCCACAAGGGCCTATCAAAGGTCATCCGCCTCCGTCAAAACCAACCCACAAAAAGCACCATCACCAGGGAAGACAAAATCAAAGTCCCCCACAATATAATATAACAGATGACAAAAGCCACAAGGGCTCATCATAGGTCATCCGAGTCAAACGGCCTCTTTTTCAAGGCACCCAAACTCCCAGGAAAACTACATCCAGAGGATTGCATCCAGAAACAAGGGTATCACCAATCAAGGCTTGTCAAGAACTAAATCATGCAGCTATAGATATATACAAACAATATTAATATATACAAAACTTAGGAACCATCACAACCTTCCCTTCCCATAAACTCATCCAACCTACTCTTAAATACATTTAGATTTGGACTACCTACTACCCTCGGCGGCAATTTGTTCCAGAAGTCTACCACTCTATTGGTGAAAAAATATTTTCTTAAATCCAACCTACACCCTTGCTTTTTAATTTTCAAGTGGTGACCTCTAGTCCGATTTCCATCATCTAACTCAAAAAACTTGCTAACATCCAATTTATCTATCCCGGAAAAAATTTTAACCAGCTCAATCATATCCCCTCTCACACACCTCCTTTCGAACGAGAACATATTTAATACCCTCAGTCTATCTATATATTCAAGGTGCCTCAGGGAAGGAATAATCTTTGTTGCCCTCCGTTGCAATGACTCAAGAAGGTTAATATCGTGTCTAAAATGTGGGGACCATGCCTGTATACAGTACTCTAGATGTGGCCTAACATAAGAGTTATAGAGTTTAAGAATAACCTCCTTACTTTTGTAACTGACATTTCTCTTAATGAAACCCAGCACTCTATTTGCCCTATTTCTTGCTTCAATACACTGCTTAGAAAACCTTAATGACTTATCTATTACTACTCCTAGATCTTTCTCATCCTCTACTGAGCTCAGCCAATGCCCATCCATTTCATAGTTAAATTCTCTATTATCTTTTCCCATGTTAATAACTTTGCACTTATCAAGGTTGAAAGTTATTTGCCACTATGTGCCCAGGATAACAATTTATTTAAGTCCCCCTGCACTTTAAAATTATCATCAATATCTTTAACTACAGCTGCTAATTTGGTATCATCTGCAAAAATTGACACTTTATTATTAAATGCCTCCCCAAGATCGTATATATAGATGACAAATAATAATGGACCGAGAAATGATCCCTGAGGAACCCCACTGATAACATCCCTCCACTCTGACTTGACACCATTTAGCAATACCCTTTGCTTCCTGTCGTTCAGCCACTCAGCTATCCAATTTGAAACACCCCCACATATCCCAATCATTTTTAATTTATGAACTAGTCTCCTGTGTGGTACCTTATCAAATGCTTTACTAAAATCCAAGTAAATTACATCTACATTCTCTCCCTTATCTACTTGATTTGTTACGAACTCCAGAAAGTCTAGTAAATTAGTCAAACATGATCTACCTGATCTAAACCCATGCTGAGCATCGCTGATTAACCCCTCCCTCTCTAGATGTTGGCAAATCCTTTTTTTAACTATTTTCTCAAGAATTTTACAGACTACAGGAGTTAGGCTAACCGAACTAAAGTTATTTGGATCCTCTTTACTACCCTTCTTGAAAATGGGGACTACATTCACTCTCTTCCAATCATCTGGTATTTCTCCATATTCCAGTGACCTAGTATATAACTTCTCCAGAGCTATTGAGATACTTTCTACCACTTCTTTAAGTATCCTAGAATGAATATTATCAGGGCCGGAGGCCTTGGTAGTATCTAAATCACCTATTAGTCCTTTTATCATCCTCCGATCCACACTAATGTTAGTAAACACCTCTTTTCCTGACCCATAAGTACTATACATAGGACTATTTAGTTTCTCTTTTGTAAATACTGATGCAAAATGAGGGTCAATTTTCTTTTAATCGTGTAATACGAAAGGAAATAAACAAAATAGCGAAATGTCAGCCCTTCAATATGTTAAGGCCTAACCTCCCCCCCTGATTAGCCACAAGTAGGGGATTGGGGGAAAAAAGAGGGGATATTTAAAGACCTGACTGTGTTATGTATGTAAGCATTTTCAAATATTTTCCATCCAGCGTCAGTTGAAAAAGGGTGTGAGATACACCGAAACTGTTCTGAATTTAATTGTCTTCGGAGAATGTGGTTTAATTCCTCATCTTTTCTTGCGATATTGCATTAATTTTTATCATATATATATATATATATATATATATATATATATATATCAGTGGCTACTCCGGCACTCTAGCTCTTCGGGCTTAGCCCGAGTATAAATTTAGTGAAGTGAACGGGTACTTCCAAGCTGATTTAATTTCTGCTAACACTCACATTAACTATGTAATTGCAGTCAATACCTCGTGCTCACTTTATTGAACCTAATTAAAATTCATATATTTTCGTTCAGCTTCTGGGGGCTGTCTTAGAGGTGCCCTGTGTCAAAAAATATCATTCGTAGCAGACGTTCTCTTGACATCGTTCATACACGCTTGACTACGACTCAGAAGTTACAGCTCGAGTTGTTATCTATAATCGCAAAAATTAAAAGTAATTAAAATTCAATGTTTTCTTGAAACAATAGATTTCTATAGAGGTTAGGATTTAAATTCCAATCTATAAAAGGTTTTCTTTCTACAATATTCTTAAGAGAACGAAAAATTATCCAGCAACTCTGGCTAATATGAACGATCCTGGTAGGTATAAAAAAACTAACTGGCATCTCTTGACAAGAGTACAGTACAGGAGACTGTCCAATGGTCTCTGGCTAATGTTTGTTGGGCACACCGGTGTCGTTATTTAATTGCTGTTATTCTGTGCGTTTGCGTGTAAAGATCAGTTGTGTTTTGCACAGTTGCTTTTTTTCCCTTAACTTAGAAATGGAGGAAAACATTTTAAACGAGTTGGACAAGAAGAAGGAGCTGCATGACAAGATATTATACGAGTTCGCCATCAAACAAAGACGACTGGAGTTCATGTATAAATGAAGTGAGTAATTTTTATATTAAAACTGTATTTCTGTCTTATTGTTAAATTATCAGTGCACATATTATTCTGCGGTGTGCATTACGTCTCTTACCCTCTTTTATACATGTGTCTTATGCGAAATCTGTGATAAGACCGGGTGACGCTGATGACCTAGAGTCACCTATGATAAATATATATATATATATATATATATATATATATATATATATATATATATATATATATATATATATATATATATATATATATATATATATATATATATATATATATATATATATATATATATATATATATATATATATATATATATATATACAAAATAAGTTTAAATTGGTTTCACTTTCATTCCGAAATAGAATATCTTAGGAGCTTTTTTCATTTTAACTTTTTCCAGACCACCTTTTTGACAGACTTACTTCCAATTTCTTATCTAAAAGGTTCTCTCGCAAAACCCCTCTAATAACTCTCCCTAAACAAAAAATAATCTTAAAACTGCCTTATCTTCCACTTGACACCAAATTCAACAAAGCTTTACTCTCGACTCTTAATAGATACTTTCCCCAATGCAAGTTTCTCCTAATTAATTCTAATCCTCTTGGTTTCTATACTTTCCTTCGACACAAAGAATCACTCCCATTATGCCTGAGTTCCTCCATCATTTATCAATTCACTTGTGCGACCTGCCAAAGTCGCTATGTAGGCCAAAAAAGTCTACAATTAAGATGTAGGATCACTAAGCATATCGGAGTATCATACAGAACCAACATTCTTATCTCCAGACCCGAACACTCCTCTATACGTGAACATTCACTAAAACATAACCACCCGCTTGCTTTCTTCTGCCTCCTCTTCCCTGGATTTAAAAATTCTTGCATCACTTTACGTCAAACAAATAAACCCGGAACTCAATGATTATTCCTCATCCCTCAAATTATTCACTATATAAACAAACGTACAACCAACCAAATCCCCGGTTAATAGTTTTCTTTCTGCCTAATTCTGTCCGTAATATCAGTTGATACTCACAGTTACACCGAAATAAGGTTAGTACTCGTGCCGAGAAATTTTATTTTTATTTTAGTTTGTCTTATTTATATTCATATGATCTAGTTTATGATTGACTTTTCCTTAAATTAATGTTTTAGTCGTCCTCTTTGGCCCCTCCATTATTGATTATTTAATATTTAAACTTTCGTGCCTTAGTCTACTCGTATTCATTTAATGTTCAATCACTTAAAATTTAACTTCACCCACCATCATTCATTCCCCCTTTGGCAGTTAGAGGGAGTCACCAACTACCCCAACAAATAAACCGAAAAGAGAAGGTGCACCAAGCTCAGTAAATACCAACCACCCACATCGAGAGCGGACTGAGACAAGCAAAATCTGAACCGAAGGGCCACTCTTGGGAAGAGATGGCCCAGGACCACACGACCAGGATTCCTCTGCGGGTTGTCAACGGGCAACCCAAGCCTAGCAGAGAGTCCACTTTTGAGGCCGTGTACGGAAAACTGGGCATTGCCATGGTTAGGCTGCTGGACATTCCCTCAGGTTATATCGCTATATGTGAGAAGGAGAAGGATATAGAGGATATAACCAAAGAAAAGGCAGTAGAAGCACTGCGAGGCATTGGACTGCAGCCAGCAGTAACCCCCAGATCCTGGCCCACAGGAGCGTGGTATGTCGTCGAATCGACCCATGGATTGGGCAGCATACCGCGGAGGAGATCCGTGCAGAAATAGAGCTTCGGCGAGCCTGGGCCAAGGTAGCCAAAGTTATTAAGTTTATGAACAGAAGGGACGGTGGAGAGTACACACATGTGTTCAAGGTGGTCTTCTCGGAGACTATCATGGCACATAAGGCTAAAGAACAAGGACTGCTGATGTTCAATGCCAAGATCAGCGGCGAGCAGGTGGAAAAGGGAGAGTATACTCCAGTCCAGTTCTGCTTTAAATGCTATAAGATGGAGTCTCTCGCCACCAAGGACTGCAAAGAGCCGCAAGAATCGTGTTCCAAATGCAGCCAAAAGAGCAACAATTGGCGCAACTGTGACAGCAACACAGTGAAGTGCATAAGCTGCGGGCAAGGTCATAGGACTATGGTCATGTCATGCCCCGCCAAAAAAGAGATCATGAGAGAAAAGCAGTAAGCCAAGAGGAACGAGGAGACGCGTATAGCGAACACGTCCTACGCCCAGGCAGCTAAGGCGGCCATCTCTGAGGTGGACGCCAAAAAATCTTACCTCAAAATCGAGAACGACGGCTCCACCAAAATAATGACGTGCATCCTTGATGCGCACGTCATGAACTTGGCTCGCCCGGGCACATTTGCAACAGTTCTAAACCAAATGTTGGCGAAGAACGGGATGGAACAAATGTGGTTCCCGGACAACCCTCCTTCTGGAGACGTGCTGCATCTGCAGATGACCCCGAAGGAACAGAAATCAGCAACTACAGAACAAACTGAAACCATTAAGAAGACGAACAAGAAAGTACGAAATGTAGCAGTCGAGGCGACAACTCCTGCTCCCACCCAAAGCAAAACAGAACCGGTGGCAAACAATAACTCTGACATTAGCAGTTCTTCGGAATCATCAGATTCCTCAGACACTGAAACACCAAAACCCCAGGAAAAGAAGAAACAGAAGAAGAGAGGGAAGAAGATACGGGCGAATTATATTAACCTGAGAATATACGCCTGTGAACAATTCCCCTTCCCGGAGGAGATGGAAACTAGGAGTATATTCCAAGGTATAAGGTCAAAGATCTACAAATGGGAATATGACTCCGAGGTGAACCCCGAAACGGTGGAGGAGGGCCTGCTCGCACAAAATGTGATTCTACATCACAGCACATGCGAGCAAATCTCGAACGCTGAGTTTAGGAAGAAGAAGAACGGGAAGAAAAAGAACGTTACCCAGAAACACTAAGTGACAGAAGATGGAGAGAGTAAGCAACAGAATGAGGATTCTGACACTCAACGTGAATGGATGGGAGGAGAAGGCCACGGAATATGGTAACATATTCCGAGTGCATGACCCCGACATCATTCTCATTACAGAGCACGGTATTGACACAACAGCTGGTCATATTAAAATACCGGGCTACAGAGTAGTCATAAGGAACCATTCCCAGGAAAGGTTCAATGGTGCTGCAATAGCTGTCAAAAGGAACATCTCCTTTAAACAACTTCCAGAACTCGATGAGTCCTTCGTGGCAATCGAGGTACACACCCTGGTAGGAGACCTCGTGATAGCTGCAGCATATCAACCCCCTCGACGAGCATATCTCCCGTTATGCAACTTCTACACACTGTTCGGGCACCGCAGAATGGCATTCTTAGGGGGAGACCTCAATGCCAGATGCCGTGCGGCGGGCTATGGTAGCATCAACGATAGAGGCCGAAACTTGGAATTGATTATGGGAAGAAAAAACATTTAAAGGATAGGGCCGGATTTTCTGACCTATATCACTTCCAGATCAGCAACCAAGCCTGACATAATCTTAACAAGTAAAGGCTTCCCTTTCAACTACCATAGTGAGCCAGGCCCAGCAGTCCCTAGTGATCACATAGCGATTCTCACAACAGTATCTCTCGCACGAATCTAGCTCCCAGCCCCTTTCCGGAAAAATTACGCCCTGGCAACTGAGATCGTTACAAGCAACGACTCAGTGACTATGCACCAGCTGACCTCAGCACGGCGTCGTTAGAGGAGATTGACAGGGAGTTGGAAAGGATAACAACGTCTATACTAAACGCGGACCGCGAGAGCATACCCGTAACAGGGTATAAAACACCTCCTCAGCCCAGATGCACAGAGGAGATGAGAGATATCGCTCGCGTTCACAGGGAAGTGTACGAAAAAGTACGACGGGAGGGTCCCAGCCAGGAAAGGAGCTTGCTGCTTCGACGCCTAAGCTCAGAGCTTAGAGAGGCCATCAACCTCCAACAGGAGAAAATATGGAACAACTTGATAGCCAAAGTCGACAGCGAACTTAGCCCGGCTAAGTTCTGGCGCCAAGTCAGGAACTTAAAGGGACTTACACCAAGACCCAAGGCTCGGATAAAGGAGAACGGAGACTACATAGAGAACCCGGTGGTTCTCGAGGATATGTTCAGGAACTTGTGGAAAAACGTTTTCCGGATTACCCCCGAGGAAAACGATGAGTTCGACCAGGAATTCGAAGGCCAACTGATTGAACAACTAAATCAGGAAATGCATCGCACGCACCCGCTACAGCAAGTCAACGAAGGCAGGGAGATGGCGGGCCATGGACATCCTATAACATCAGAGGACGTCATGGCCACTGTAAAAGCCTTTCGACAAAAGGCACCAGGCTGGACGGGTATCACCAGAAATAAATTGGTTAACGCCCCACAGCAGATCATTCAGGGAATCGTTAACATCTACAACGCTTCCCTGAACACGGGCTACTTCCGGGTAGGTTTCAAGATTGCCAAGGTGATCTTTATACCCAAGGAAGGTAAGCTACAGGCCAATCGCCCTGCTGGAGTTCGTTGCAAAAGTCTACGAGAGACTTCTAGCTGACAGGCTTCAAGAACAACTTGCCGAGCTGGGAGCCCACAACCCTCAGGAGCACGGGTTCCGCAAGGGACGAGGAACGGAAACAGCCCTCGCCCTCCTTGCGGAGAAACTCGCTTGCAGTAAAGCTAAGAGGCGGTACGTAGACGTGGTGCTGCGTGATGTAAAGAAGGCCTTCGATAAGGTTTCGCTGAGAGGATTACAGTACAAGATCCTCAACCTCCAGCTTAACCCACTCCTGTAAAGGATCCTTTGCAACTACATCTCCGATAGGAGAGCCCGAATTTCAATCGAGGGCTGCAAAAGACCCGAATTTAAACTCGAAGCGGGAGTTCCACAAGGCAGCTGTCTCAGCCCTCTGCTGTACCTCGTGTACACCATTGACCTGCCTGCTCCAGTGAGGTACGATTCGATGTATCTGCAATACGCAGACGACTTCACCCAAATCGTCCTGAGTTCATTCAGGAACTCTGGAAGTCAGGCGAGGGCGACAGCTGTCGAAATAGAGAATATCAATAGATATGAGAAAAAGTGGAAAATCAAGACCAACCGCCAGAAGTTCACTATCATTTCTATGAACCGCCGGAAAGTAGACGACGTCGTCGTCAATAACGAGATTTATCCGTACTCCAACGAGGGTAAAGTCCTAGGCTTACGACTTTTCAAAAGTGGATACAAGACGCACATAAATACCAGAGTCTCCCTAGCCAAAAGAGAGCTGAGGAAACTGTACCGTTTCCGAAACCTCAGCGTGCCTAACATCAAAAAGCTGTACATGGCCTTGGTACGCTCAGTCCTGGTGTACCGGGCCGTGATCACGCAGATGGCGAGCTGTACCTCTCTCAGAATGATGCAGAGAGTACAGAATAAAGCCACGCTGCTGATCACTGGCACGCGAAGGATCGACCGTACTCGGCAATCGATTCTTCACCAAAGAATCGGACTAAAGCCGATCAACACGGAGATCCAAAGGCTAGGGAGAAAGACTTGGGACAAAGTAGATCAAGAAATACTCCCAAACATGAATCTAGACATCAACATACGTGCAAACCGTAGGCGCGCTATAGGTAAAACTGCTCTGTTCCCTAGTAGTAGAACCTGCGCGAGAGAAGTGGTACTACCTATGTTTACGTAGTAATAGTCCACTTCTTTAAAGCACTTTGATCGTAAAACTTAAAAATTGACAACTAGCTTAACCAAATAAACAACTATAAATAACAGCTGAAAAAAGAGGCGAAGTGCCCACATTAAAGTCCCCCCCCCCTCCCTTCCCCCCTAATATAAACAAAGTCGAAATTAAAAAATTAAAACAAAATTTAAGTATAAAAGAGGCGAAGTGCCCAATCCAAAACATCAAAATCAACAAAGTTTCTGAATTAAAAGAGGCGAAGTGCCCAATTCCCAAAACCCTTAAAATAAGAAGATATTGTCAACCAAATTCAAACGATAAAAAGAGGCGAAGTGCCCAAAATCATCAGTTCCCTGAAAACTCAACAACTTGAGAGATTTATTCAGCATTTAAGCATCTTCGAAAGGCTTGAATGCTTCGAAGGAGGTACAGAAACAACAAATCCATAAATAGACATTTATATTATAACGGAGGAAACTGGCTGTCAAAGACAGTCAGCTACTTTTTGACGGAGGAATTTTATATTTTTAAAAATAATTAAGAAGAATGCTAGTCATGCCCTAACACCAGGGTAAACTAGAAAACATATTCATTCCTTTATATACCTACCACACAATTTCACCACTTTAACATAAAATTGTAAATTGTAATTTAACTTTATTAAATTTCTTGCTTTGCTCCATCTATTAATATCCGTTTTGATTAAATACCCCCTGATCTAACTTATTTTGGATTGTTTTCCCTGACCTTATAATTCATTCTTGCTGTGGTTTATAGTGAATTTCTTGTATTCCGTTTAAGAATTCGCTGATGATGGTCATCGTTAATGACCGAAACGTCCGGAAAATTAAATGTTTGTAACCATCGCTTATGTCTTCATATTCCTGTTACGAATAAGGTTCCCAGGGAACAACTCCATCACCAATATATATATATATATATATATATATATATATATATATATATATATTTAGTAGTGAGTAAGTGAGAGATAATGGGTTTTAACCAGGTACATGCAAAAATATCAGCATAAAAATATTAACATTTTTAAACTCCATAAATAATGGCCATTATCAAACCAAACTGAAGCTTTAGTACCAAGAGATAAACAAAGAGTCTGCAATTGCGGATATACGGTGCTCACATTTGTTTATTTCCTGTGTATTTATTTGTACTAGGTGATTTTTTCTCCTGCATTTGTCAATTATTCCTATTTTATTTTATTATAGCTTAAAAATATATTTTTTTTAGTTACATATCTAAATCTTTTCTCGGTCCCTTTCACATGTCTCCGGGCTCATATTCCCAGAATTCTACTCTGTTCTGGTTCAAATTCATTTATGCATACTACTATCTATTTATTTGGATTATCACTTTGATTGAATGCCTCTTGTCCGTGTAATTAAACTTACTAATATAGCTATAGGTATATATCTTAATTATTATAATATATCGAGACAGACAGCATCGGTTATTTTCATTGTGGCCAATAAAAACATTCTTTATTAGACTTTACTCTCATTGATTCCATCTCCATCCTCTCATACCCACCCACTCTCTATCCAAGTCTCGTTCTATGTAACACGAAAGATTATTACCATTTGATAAATTCACTTTGTTTTTATTTTGTCAATCCTAATCAAGTATTCTGCTCCAAACAAATTTAACCAAACTGAACTGCGGGTGTTCTGATATTTAATAATATGCCAAAAGATCTCCACGTTTGCTATTTAGCCTTTTTTGTACAGAACTCATTCTGTTTTAAGAACCACCAAATAACACATTTGAAATGATGCATTTCATTTGACGTAGCGAGATATTGCGAACTCAAAATACAAGTATGCTTGTAGCATTCCAACAGAGCCGGAATAATAAACGAAAGTCCAATTTAGAAGGAAACTTTACAGCAGCAAATTCAGAATATCAAAAAATTTCGCTCAAATTGGGCTACAAAACCGGTGATATTTACGAGACAACCAAAAGTTTCCTCCGAGACAATCGAGATTTCGATGTAAAACATGAAGTCCTCATTGTAAATTCGGTTATTTGTCGAAAATGGTGGCCTGCGGTGGCTCAAGAGATGGAAAAGAAATGTTTGGGAGACACTATCATATAGATGATACAATTTCTTTGGAAGGCAGGGGGATATTTATTTTCTCGTAAGTGATGGGAGAATTTAATATTTTAAAGTATACTCCTTATCGTGGTATTCGTGAGCAGATACTTTTGCTTCAGAGAATGAGGTCTACTTACATTGCAGGAGGCCAGATAAATAGACCAGCTGCACAGAGCTAATAAGAGGTGAGTGTGTGAGGAGATTAATGGTTAACTAAAGAGAAGATTTAAATACCAGGTTTCATTCAAGGTTATTGAAAAATTAAAAACCAAAATAAACTTTAATTACACTAATAATGCTAATTATGGAAGTCTACGAAGGGAAATGAATTGGAGAATAATGTCGCCCCCAATGAAATAATAAATCAAATACTAATCACTTTAATGGGGATCAAAGTATGGGTCTTGGTCAGACACTGGGGAGTCCAATTCAAGGGTAAGGAGCAGGATATCAGGTGGCAAGGACAAAAGGGGTAAAAGGGTTTTACCTTGACTGCTTGACTCTTAGTGAGAGGAGCGATTCCCACGAGGCGAGCTAGTCTTTCGGCTCGATGGGCGTTTTACTCTTGACGGATGGGTCGGAATTACCTTAGGCACGAATTGGGATGAGTAATCTCAGGCGCGGGGTCGAGTTTTCCTTGACCAGATGAGAAAAGTGGTTCGCGCAATTATCCAAAGAAAAAAAGTCGTTTCACGAATTTGCCGATTGACTGTGGCCAAACTCACGAAAATCTGTCTAGCTGACGAAACATAACTCCGACGGTCGACTCGAGACGAGGGGCTGTATCTTCGCGAAAAGGCGGGCGGTACTCTCTGATGAGTAACGGTTGACCTTAGGTTAAATATCCCGCTGTCCTCCTCGCTAGATAGCCTCCATGCATGGCAGTCTCTTGGTAGTAACCATTGGCGCCAGTCTTTTTAGGCCTAAACCAGATAAGACAACCGAAGAAACTTCTTCTCAGGTCTACCCTGGCGTCCAGGCAGGGGAGGGTCAGAAAAATGCGTCTCAGCGGAGGATAGGCCGACTGATCGCACACAGGTGTTACCAGCCGCTTTCAAGTTTTCCCACGCGTGAATAGTTCTCTCTCCTTGCGTTTAGAGATCTAGCTTAGGCCCACGTGGTCTCTGCTTGAAGGGCAGTGGGTCTCAAGGTGGATCTTAGGGTTCATTCCCTCACATTCATTATTTGACAATTTTTCTAGGTTTTGATTAATACAATTCTTGTTTCAGAGAGAGGACAGGTAAAGTAATATTACAATAAAAGTGGGGTACAGCAAAATGTCTCCCTCCTCCGGAGTCATTATTGTTCATTTACTTTCTCTTTATCGATACTCAAGTGGACAAAATTTATCATCCAAGATAAATTCTTACCAATTGTTTATCTATATATTTTTCCTTTTTGTAAGGATAAATATTGTTCATAATAAAAGGAATAATAACTTAAAATCTTTGCTGATTTTTAGTCGCGTGCACGCGACTCTAATAGTTACTATGTTGGTCTGTAGGTCGTCGGTCGGATGGTAACTGTTTAACTTTTTAATGAGTTTCTTGGCCTTAACATCGTAAATATTCGGCCTATCCTAACGAAATTTAAAACCCTTATGTTGTTTTACATTTTCCTTTGAATAATATAATTGCCAGGAGCCTCCCAAAGTTAGTCCAGGATTTAGAGAGAGTTTCATAGATCGTAAGTTGATAAGTCAGAATAATTGAAAGCCCGCGACTTAGGTCTGTTGACATTGTTAATCTTAAAACTTCAAATAACTAATTAATTATTTTTGGAAATTTATCAGAACTACTTGGAAGGTTTCTTTCATAAGTTATTATGATTAGTTTCTTTATCTTCACCATTTAATACAAAGGATATTAAATTTTCAGAAGTATTTGGCTCTTTAATATCACATACTTGCATAATATATAAAAAGATGATACGACTAATGAAAGTACTGCAGCTATTTATTAGGTATGTACTTGCGACCAAAGTCTAATTCAGGTGACCAGGTGACCAGACAATTCAACGAAGACATATCCTCTTTTAGGGAGAAATCATCACTTTTAGATGATAAACGAGCTCGTTAAATTTGTACACTCGTTTTCTATGATTTATGTTTTATCATTCTAGGGAATTATCAAAATTGCCTCCCGCTAATTGCTTTAATTTAAGGAAAATTATTATACTTGACTGGTTTGATCGTATCTATTTAGACTATGTGATCATGACGAAAAAAAATATCAGTGTCACATTAGGCTGGTAGCTCAATAAGTCATTGGTGAGAAAATAAAAAAAAAATTAATTTCAACTCCTATGAGAAACGAAACGTGCCTCTTCTCCGGACCTCCAAATTATCTTCCATCCTTTTATTTTATTCAAAGACTTCTTCCATGATAAACTTCGTGAATGTAAATGAGGCACTATAGAGTAAAATGGCAGCAAACCTAAAATCCTTAACAGTTTCAAGGAAAAAATAATAATGTTCAGAGGCAATACATCTAAAATTATAGCAAATCTTAACAGGTAGGGTGAGAAAAGAAAAAAAATCAATTTCAACTCCTTTGAAAACGAAACGTGCCTATTCACCGGACCTCCAAATTATCTTCCATCCTTTTATTTTATTCAAAGACTTCTTCCATTATAAACTTCGTCAATGCAAATGAGGCACTATAGAGTAAAATGGCAGCAAACCTAAAATCTTTAACCTAACAAATCTTAACAGGTAGAAAAGTCATTAAAATTTTTGATTAAAACTGTCAACATTATTATCAGCATCATACTCATCACTTAAGCGTTTAATACAGAATTCATAATAACGATTTATTTTGTTTAAATATATGTATTATTTCAAAACTTAGATCCCTTTTTCTTACGTTATTTTAACAAACCTTATTAAAAATCTCTAAAGTTCATAATTATTTTCATTTTTAAAATCCTTTTAAGAATTTTACCCTACCATATTACAGGGTCGAGGCACTTGAAAAGAAAGAATAAGTTCAGGAAAAACACAAATATGCAATAGAAAAAATAGTAATTGGCCTAAAAATGTCTGTACACGTTTTACTTACGAAGAGTAAAATAGTATTCGATAAAACTGCCTTCGGCTTCTATGTCTGCCTCTATGGCGACCCTTCGCCAGCTATCCGTTAATTGCGTCGGTGTATGGGATTGATCAAAGTCCTACTAGATTTTCAATGGGGAAACTTGGTCTTACAAAATGGGTCTTATTACTCCAGAAGTCAGTAACCCACGGCATTGTTCAAGAAGCGACCCATATTCAAATTACTATACGTGGCGGCTTAAGCGACGAGGAAGGCATCCTTTTATATATCTTGAAACACAATATAAACTGCCATGTTTGTGGCAAAAATAAAAAGGAGGGATGATCAATCTTTGAACATTTATGCCTTGCAAGAGGTGTCATTATCAAATGCCTGGCTCTGGAAAAACAGAGAAGAAATTTCGGGGTGATGGACGACTGTCAAATCCCCCTCCTCCTCTGTCTATTTCGCTCTCAGAATTGATTTTGGCTTTTAAGACAATTCAAGCTGTCTTTATTACGAGTATTTCTGGTTCAAATAAATAAAAAGAATGCGAAGCTATGGGATAAACTTCAGTGCTTTTAATACTTTGCTACTAATGATTGTTTTGCAAATTTTCGTTCCTTTTGCGATTTTCATGTCACTATTGGGCAAAGGACTCCACCAAAAATTCCCACTAATTTGGGTTCAGCTCTGTCTGCTACGATATTTCTTCCATTGCTCGACTTTGTTGCCCATACCTGCGAGGTCTTCTTCTATTATTTTATGTACATATAAAGGTGTCTATTTCAGAATATTTCTTGTCCCCCTTCTTTTTTCGCTCATTTTCACTACAGAAGTTTTAATTTAATTTAACACGCGACTAGAGTATTTTTCGAATGAAAATATTTCCTAGTATTAGGCAAAGATGAAAACTTCTAATATCAGGATAAATTCTAGAAAAATAAATATAAAATATAAATAAAAATAATACCAGCGATTGTCCAGAGTAAAGCATTTGTGCGAATACTCTTTCCTTACACCTTTGTGTTTTCACGTCATTATATTCCCACCATTACCTGCAGGTGAGTCTCTGAGGAAGGAGGGAGAGATTTTTTCTCATGCCCTTTTATTGATTGATTGTTTGTCTCTTACGTAGAATAGAATCTTGCTGTAGATATACGAGTAGGTACGCATGTAAAGGATTCTGTAGTGTAGTTCTAGAAGTAGAAGAGAAAAAAACAAAAAAAACATGAATTTAATTAATACACACGAAAGATTTATATATGTATATAAATGTATATAAAACTACTAGTACTACTAGTACTAAAATTAGAGTTGAAATGATCTCCGAGTTGCTAAATTAGGAGGATAGTTAATAGAGTAGTGACCGATATAGTTTACTAGTTGTAGCTTTCAATCTTTTCTTATACGATTAGTCTTTATTAACCGTTATGGTCTTTGATGATCTTAGTTCTGTAGTTATATCTTTCTCACATTTTTATGTTCTCAGATATTAATTGCCTATTTTGACCTTGCGAGTGATTCCTATCCTATCTCTTGCCATATTAAGTTTTGAATGCATTTTGTTAGGCGTGTTTCAAGATTCACCTACATAATTTAAAATTAGAAGAGTGAGTGGTTATATAACTTGCGTTATAAGTTGTAAAAGAACAACCTCTAAACCTCCCCACCAAATTTAATGGTGAAAACGTGCGATGGTATCCAGCCGTGGACGATGGCATTTCCTGTTCGAACTCCTGAGTGCATTTGGAAAATATTTCCCAATCCTGCGAACTAACTCGTACCAAGCCTCTTCCCCCCCGCCTTCGGTGACGAGGCGAGAAAGAGCCGCTATGCTTCGCACCTCGTGGCTAAAGGATGAATCAACTTCGCCTCCTGAACAAGATGTCTGGAGCTTGTGACTCGTTTCTCCAAATTTCCCCTTTTCAATCAGAATCGGACATATAAATACTCTGGTTATTCTGTAGTTCGAAGAGTCCAGCCCGTACCTCAAGGCCATCCTTATCGTTTCGTCCCGTGAGCGTTCATCATACAGCAGACCTGTTCAGCCGTGATTCTACCATAGTCAATTGGTAGCTTCTGTGAACGGCAAGCCTTTCAATTTGCGCAACAGTCTCCCTTCGTTTATTCGAACCGAAAAAAATCTCCATCGAATAACTCTGAGGAAAAGAAGATCCGTCTTCCAGTGGAATTGGGAGAATTGCCACATTCCCCATCAAACGTCATCTTTGGAATTTGCCTATCTTTATCGGAAGATTAGCTCTGATCGTGCCCCAACCTCCCTCATTCAGACCGTGCCCCACTTGCCTCATCGGATCGTGCTCCACTTGACTCATCGGATTGTTTCCCACTCGCCTCATCGCAAAAAGGACCTTCCTCGAAGTCACCAACAAGTAAGACTGAAACCACCTCCATTTTTAGTATTATCAAGTTCCCTCTTTTGTTCTGAGCCTAGTAACAATAAGAAATTAATTCTATTTGAGAATCCCTCCTCATAATAATTACCAAGAAACTATTTTAATTTAAGTAATTCCCTTTTGCCTTTTATTATTCTTATTTTGATCCTTTTAAATAAAATTATATTTTGTTGTTTCATCTTTAACTAAACTTGAACGATACTCTCAGCCTATTGAAGTAAATCTCGCCAACCATTTATGCACTCTGTCTGGTTATTAAGGATTTGAGACCCAACGCCTCAAGTGTGACCTCCTAGTTGGTTGTTAATCGGTGCGAACAATCCTTCAACGGTTTGCGTTGCAGTAAGTGATTAAGTTACCCCCACATAATATAGGAGTAGTGTATGATATAGAGTGGTTGTACCACGACATATATTATATATATTACTTCTTTATTATAAAAACTGGTGTCAACTGTGTGAGGTCGATTACATAGTAAATCAGTTTAATTGATTTAGATCACCTTTGAGTTTTAATAGTTCCCTCTTATTATTAAAGTTTCCTTATTTTCCTATTTTGGTCAAAGTAAATTCAGTGAAACTTTAGTCTATTAACTATTTCAAAATTTAGATTATTAGTTGGGACCCGTTCTTTGTGTGTTTGTATGCCATTTACCGGAATATTTTAGTTAATCCCCAAACGGATTTGAAATATTAACCCTTCCTAACCGTGTAGTAAGAGTTAAAGTGTTCCTTTAGTGAAATCATCTTTAACTAATTATTTTTTCGGAAAAGTAAGGCTTCACGTATATTGCCGAGTAATTTCGTTACGTGAATAGCCCGTTCGCGTGTTACGTTCCTCCAAGTAAGCCAACAAGATATCTTCTTCGTTTGACCGTTTCAAGAGTCCAGGAGAGTCGTTGAGGGTGTCGGGCCGAGAATTCTCAACTTATATTCAGGAAGAAGAGAAAAAGGAAGAGAAAAGAGAAGAGCAAAGGAACAAGAAATAAGAGCGCAGGAAAAAAAGAAATAAAAGCGCAGGATAAAGTGCTACGAGAAGGTGAGGAGAGAAGAGCAAAGGAACTAAGAGAAGTTGGAGAGAGGAGGGCTAATATTGAAGAGCGTGACAGAATAAGGCAGCATGAACTGGAAGTAAGCCGTAATCAATTAAAGTCAATGTAGTTTAACTCCCGGACCGAAACTCCCCAGTCCTCGTCAGTAAGAATACCCGTCTTTAAAGAAGGATAAGATTTTAGATCATATCTTACGCATTTGGAAAAAAAATTTGGAATCAACAATTGGGACATCGAGGTAGAGGGCGTCGCTAAATTGCTCTCACTCCTAAACTCACAATTGAGAGACATATTCATTTTTTTTTCCTCAGAGTCCACTGTGGACTACTCTAGCATAGGTCTGAACTCTTAACTGCTAAAAATATGACCCCGGACATCTATCGTGCCCGTTTCCCTCAAGAAAAGAACCGCCCCTGTCAGACCTTTTCGCTATTTTGGGTACAGCCTCCAGAAACACCTTCAATTTTGGTTAGATGCCTGTAAAGTCCCCCAAGAGTACGAGGCTTTTCTGGACTTCGTCCTAATAGATCAATTCTTAGCTTCCCTGACCCACGAAATCCGTGCCTTCGTTAAGGACAAGCGCTGTTCTACGTTCAAGGAATGCCTGGAAAAGGGGCTAATGTTTACGCAAGCAGCCATAACTTATACCCTAAAGTTAATAAGAACCCTCCCCTGTCTCCTCCCAAGTTTAAGATTAATAACTCCAGGTCCCCTCCAAGAAATACCCCTAATTTCCCGAAAGTTCAAGGCTCCTCGAAACCCAGGAACCTTCCTCCTTCGGAACCAAGAGACATTAAGCCCATAATTACCGCTCCTCCCGCGTCATTATTCCCCAGAAGGCATATGATCTGTTTTACGTGCGGAATAGAAGGTCATGTACGCACGAACTGCCCTCAATATTCCCAATTTAGAAGCTTGCTCTCCCATCAGGTACACAAAGTTAGTGCCACTTCAGCTCCTCCCACGTCTCTTTAAGATACCACTACATCACTCTCGTCGACCAACAACTCCGGTCACCAAGTAAATTTTCTCTTTAATAAGAGCTCCTCCGGTGGTTTGAAATTTCGAAAATGGAGCCATGAACAGATGCCGTGTGTCCACCCTTGTACATGACACTGTGCAAACAAGCATCGTGGAATCCGAGAATTTACTTCCCAACGTCGATTCTGACAATCAAAGGATTGCTGTGGTTCATGATTACCTCGGCCGAGCGAACCATTTCCCTATTGTGAAATGCCACATCGAATGTGAGTATTTGACTGGTTGGGTCGAAGTGGTAGGAGCCCCAATCAAGTTTTTCTCTTTACTCATTGATCAAAGCCCCCAGGTTATAAGTAACCCGGTAGCATAACCCGTGGGAACCCGTGCATAGGCTGCCAAGGCTTCCCTGGATTCCTTTCGTTTCGAAAACCCCGTCGATCCGGTAGTGGAGACCCTACGGAACGAAGATTTTCCTGCGCCCAGAAGGGGTGCGCTACTCTCCTCTCCCTTTGAGGGAAAGCTAGGACACAGGAGAAAGAGTCTTCCTTTGGTGGTAAAAGCATCTCATACCTTTTCAAGGATAAACTGTTACATGGTAAATGTTCCAACGGAACCGAACATGAAACACACACCTTGTGTGTTCGCTGCTCACACGTTCCCCAAGTCCTCCAGATTTCTTACGATAGTTTATTCTTCGGTCATTTTAGTCATAATAAAACCTCTTAGAGGGTTACTAAGTATTTTTGGGGGGAAGCTGGGTCAGAGAAATTGCAGAATACTGCAAATCATGCGATGACTGTCAAAGGAAATCTGCAAAAGGGCGCGTCAAGCCAGCCCCCCTCCAGAAAAGCCCGATCATCTCGGAACTTTTTTACGGGTGGCCATTGATCTTATTGGCTCTATTCATCCAGCGTCTAGTAAAGGACACAGTTACGTCCTCACTTTGGTAGAGTTCGCTACATGTTTTCCTGATGCAGTTCCCCTTAAGTGCATTGCTAGATTTTCTTGCGCTGAAGCCCTCATTTCCATTTCTTCTCGGGTAAGAATCCCTAAAGAGTTATTGTCAGATCGAAGAAGAAAATTTACCTCCGAGCTTATGGAGTATGTCAGAAAGCTCCTCATGGTAAAATCTCTGTTTACCGCCTGATACCACCCAGCCGCAAACGAAGTTTGCGAAAAACTAAATGGAACATTGAAAGCATTCCTCAGAAAATTGTGTATCGATCAGCCCCGAGAATGGCACCACTTTTTACCCGTGGCACTGTTTGCGTATCGTAAAATACCCCATAGGACCCTAGGATTCGTCTCCTTCTAAATACTATATGGCCGTAATGTTCGAGGCTCCCTTGCTTATTCAAAGGAACTTATCCCCAATCTCTGTCTGGATAACGAAATCCATTCCTCCTATTTGTATCTCCTAGGCTTCCGAAAGCCCCTCGAGACATGTGCCGACATCGTGTAACAAAATGATGAGTTAAATTTGGAGAAGTATCGAACCTATTTCAATTTAAATGCAAAGGAAAGAAGATTTAAGCCTGGCGAGGAGGGGCTGTTACTACTTCCCACAGAGAAGAACAAACTCCTAAGCCAGTTCATTGGAAGGGCCCTTTTTCTGTTCTAGAAGTCAAAGCACTAGTGGATTATCTGATTCAACCCGCCTCAGGAGATAAGGTTTTACACATCAATAGTGTGGCCCTCGATGACGAGTCCCCGTTGGAAGCAGTGTATCCCGCTGACCACCTCAATGTCATGCAAGTAGTAGATGGTGATTACCCTATCATATCTTTATCTAAACCCCTGTAATCATCATCCCTCGTGCCGGATGTCTCACCCAAGCTAGCGCCTATTCAAAAGAGTCAGCTGCATCAGTTGAAGAATGGATTTAAAGATGTCATCTCCGAGACCCTCGGCTGCTCCAATCAATTTGAGCATAACATCTTCGTTACTATTCAAGAGCCTGATCGCTCGAAAAATCAGAAGAGCCCCAAGGACGAAAAGGTCAGAGCCATTGTCGAGATGCCCCTTCCCCGCACGAAGAAACAGCTGAGGTCATTCATGGAATAGGCTTCCTTATACCGCACCTATCAGTGCCCTCCTTTAGCAGAGATCCCAGATCCCCTTTCGTGGAATTCCGAAGCCACTGCCAGATCCCAGTTGCTCAAAGACAAGCTAGCGTCCTTCCCCATTTTAAGGCTCCCTAATCCTACTAAACCGTTCGGCATCCGGACGGATGCGAGTGACGAAGGGCTTGGATGCTTGCTGCTCCAATACTCCGTCGAAGGTGAAAACCACTCAGTGGCTTACGCGAGCCGAAAGCTACTGCCCCGTGAACGTTATTCCTCGGTAATATGTAAAACGGGTATTATTAAGTATAGCATGTATTTAATTGGGAAAGTGTTTAGTGTCGAGACTAACTACCGCCCTTTGTCGTACCTTCGAAATACTAAGAGCAAGAACGGACGTATAATGCGATGGTTTTTGATACTACAACAATATCAGTTCAAACTTTGTTATATACGTGGTACCGAGAATTCTATCGCTGATTATCTTAGCCGGAATCCATTGGCTAATCCACTAAATTATAGGTCGCCTGTGAACTTGCCAACTAATCATGTATATATTATTTTTCTTTTTTAACTCTGTACATATATCTATGGTCCCGGTAGATACTTATTTAACATAGTGGGGTTTTTGTGTGTGTTGTTGTTCCACTACCCTTTTATACAAAGTTCTTATTTTGTTGCTTAATTTAAATGTAATTTATTTTGTCTACCCATTTACATTAACTTTTGCTTAAGTTCAATATCATAGCCCTTTTGTAAGCCTGTCGAATACAGGTCAGGTCCCCCCACCTTTTTTTATCAGGCTGAGGCCTTAATAATACTTCCTTCTATCCAAATTTGCGATGTCCCTTGTTCTTCCCTCTCTCTCCGAAAAGTTCCATCGTATACCGCCGTGAAAGACGTCATTTCCTGTTCGAACATGCACGAATTTTCGACTCCTGAGCGCATTAGGAAAATATTTCCCAATCCTGCAAACTTCTCCCAAGCCTCACCCTTATTTGACGAAGCGAGAAAGGACAGGTCTGTCTCGTTCCTCGCTGCTAAATTATGAATCGTCTCGCCTCCGGATTAAGATGTCTGGAGCTTGTGACTCTTTTCTCCAAATTCCCCCTTCCCCATCAGAATCTGGCATATAAATACTCGGGTTAGTCTGTAGTTCGAGGAGTCTAACCCGCACCTCAAGGCCGTCCTCATCGTCTCGTCCCGTGACCGTTCATCAGACAGCAGACTTTTTCAACCGTAATTATACCCAAATCAATTGGTAGCTTTTGTGAATGGCAAGGCTTTCAATTCGCGCAACAGTCTTCCTTCTTTAAATCGAACCGAAGAAAATCTCAATCGATTACCTTTAAGAAAAAGAAGATTCGTCTTTCAGTGGAATTACGAGAATACCCACATTTCCCGTTGAACGTCATCTTTGAAGTTTGGCTATCTTCATCGGAAGGTTGGTTCTGATCGTGCCCCACCTGCCTCATAGAAACCGTGCCCCACTTGCCTCATCGGATTGTTCCCCACTCGCATCATCGCAAGAAGTACCTTCCTCAAAGTCACAACCCGTAAGACTGTAACCATTTCCATTTATAGTATTATCAAGTTCCCCCTTTTGTTCTGAGCCTAGTAACATTAATCAATTGATTCTATTTGAGAATCCCTCCTCATAATAATTATCAAGAGACTATTTTAATTTAAATAATTCTCCTTTTCCTTTTATTATTCTTATTTTGATCTTTGTAAATAAAATTATATTTTGTTGTTTCATCTTTAACTAACCTTAAACGATACTCTCAGCCTATTGAAGTAAATCTCGCCAACCATTTATGCACTCTGCCTGATTATTAAGGATTTGAAACCCAACGCCTCAAGTGTGACCACCTAGTTGGTTGTTAATCCGTGCGAACAGTCCTCCAATGGTTTGCGTTACAGGAGGTGATTAAGTCACCCCTAAATAATATAGGACTAGTGTATGGTATAGAGTTGTTGTACGACGTCATAACTGTTTGGCAGAGATTGAAATCCAGAATTTCAATCTTTTGTGGTATCTTTTTACGGACCAATTTGAGCCGGAAGTGGGACGTTATATGACTGTATATATTGAAGAGTAGTTAGGTAGTTTCCTTAAATCTCCTTTCGATTGTGTTCTTGAAATTAACACCATATTTTCGCTTTAAATTTCAGGTATTATGATGTTATGGTATGTAATTCTCCTTCATTTCCATGGTTTCTTTTTTCTTAGTCTTACCGTCTATTAATTAACAACAGTTTTAATTTATCCAGAAATGAAAACCACATCACACAAGTTAAGAATTATTTAAAAAGTCAATATCAGTTAATTACCTTCAGTGTGTATCCCGTAAACACGGGAACACATCCCTTAGATCAAATTTTGTCAGCTTTTCTTTCATCAAATATAAATAATCATTTTCATCATCTTCGAAATAGGTTCAGTTCCAATTAAAACTCACTTATTTGAAATGGGTTCAGTTCAACATAAAACTAGCAGGAAGACGTCCCATGGATCTAATTTTGTCAGTTTTTCTTTCATAAAACCTAAATATTCATTTTCATCATCATCGAAACGGGTTCAGTTCCACTTAAAACTAACCTATCTGAAATGGGTACAGTTCAACATAAAACTCACAGGCACAAATCCCTTGGCTAAAATATTGTCAGCTTTTCTTTCATCAAATTTAAATATTAATTATCATCATCATCGATATGGGTTCACTTCCACTTGAAACTCACTTATCTTAAATGGGTTTAGTCCCACTTAAAACTCACAGGAACACGTCTGCTGGATCTAATTTTGTCAGCTTTTCTTTCATCAAATTTAAATATTCATTTTCCTCATCTTCGAAATGGGTTCAGTTCCACTTAAAACTCGCTTATCTGAAATGAGTTGAGTTCCACTTTAAACTCAATTATCTCAATTGAGTTCAGTTCCACTTAAAACTCATTGGAACACACCCCTTGAATCAAATTTTCTCAGCTTTTCTTTTATCAAAATTAAATATTTATTTAAATCATCTTCAAAATGGGTTCAGTTTGACTTAAAACTGATTTATCGGAAATAAGTTCAGTTCCACTTAAAATTCACAAATTTTGATCAAATTTTGTCATCTTTCTTTCATAAAATTTAAATATTAATTTTAATCATCTTTGAAATGGGTTCAGTTCCACTTGAAAACTCACAGGAACACATTCCCTTGGATCAAATTTTCTCAACTTAACTTTCATCAAATTTAAAGATTCATTTTCCTATTCTTCGAAATGGGTTCAGTTTCATCTAAAACTCAGTTATCTGAAATGGGTTCAATTCTACTTAAAACTTATTTATCTGAAATGGGTTCAGTTCCAATTAGAACAGACAAGAACAAATCCCTTGGATAAAATTTTGTCAGCTTTTCTTTAATCAAATTTAAATATTCATTTCATTCATTTTCGAAATGAATTCAGTTCCACTTAAAACTCACCTATCTGAAATGGGTTCAGTTCCACTTAAAAATCAGCGAAACACATTCCTTGGATCAAATTTTTTTAGATTTTTTTTCATCCAATGTAATTATTCATTTAACTCCTCTTTGAAATGGGTTCAGTTCCACTTAAACCTCACTTCTTTGAAATGGGTTCAGTTCCACTTAAAACTCACAGGAACACTTCCCTTAGATCAAATTTTGTCAGCGTCTCTTTCAAAAAATTTAAATATTAATTTTACTCATCTTGGAAATGGGTTCAGTTCCACTTAAAACTCACTTATCACCAATGGGTTCAGTTCCACTTAAAACTTACAGGAACACATCCCTTGAATTAAATTTTGTGAGCTTTTCTTCCAGAAAATTTAAATAATCATTTTCCTCCTCTTCGAAATGGGTTCAGTTATCTCACTTATCCAAAATAGGTTCAGTTTTACTTAAATCTCACAGGAACTCTTTCTTTGGATCAATTTTTGTCAGATTTTTTTACAGAAAATTTAAATATTCATTTTCCTGATCAAATTTATTCATTTGCCTCACCTTTGAAATGGGTTTAGTCCCACTCAAAACTCACCTATCTGAAATGAGCTCAATTCCACTTAAATCTCACAGGAACACTCCTCTTGGTTCAAATTGTTTCAGCTTTTCTTTAGCAAATTTAAATATTAATTTTCATCATCTTCGAAATGGGTTCAGTTCCACTTAAAATCACTTATCTGAAATGGGTTCACTTCCACTTTAGACTCACAGGAATATTTCGCTTGGATCAAATTTTGTCAACTTTCCTTTCATCAAATTTTAATATTCATTTTTCTCATCTTCGAAATGGATTCATTTCCATCTAAAACTCACTTACCTGAAATAGATTTAGTTCCGCTTTAAACACAGTATTAAATCCCTTGGATCAAATTTTTTCAGTTTTTCTTTCATCAAATTTAAATATTCATTATCTTCGAAATGAGTTCAGTTCAACCTAAAACCAACTTATCTGAAATGGTTTTAGTTCAACTTATATCTCAGAGAAACACATTTATTGGATCAAATTTTGTCAGCTTTTCTTTTATCAATTTTAAATATTTATTCTCCTAATCTTCGAAATGGGTTCAATTCCACTTAATTCTTACCTACCTGATATGGGTTCAGTTCCACTTAAAACCCACAGGAACACATCCCTTGGATCTAATTTTGTCAGCTTTTCTTTTATCGAATTTGAAGATTCATTTTCATCATCTTCGAAATGTGTTCATTTCCACCTAAAACACACTTATTTGAAATGGGTTCAATTTCACTTAGAAGGACCAACTACAATTCCTTTTGATCAAATCTTGTCCGCTTTTCTTTCAGCAAATTTAAATATTTATTTTCATCATCTTCGAAATCGGTTCAGTTCCACTTAAAACTCACTTTCCTTAAATGTGTTCATTTCCACTTAAAACTCACATGAACACTTGCCTCGGATCAAATTTTCTCGGCTTTTCTTTCATCAAATTTATTCATTTTCCTCACCTTTGAAATGGGTTTAGTCCCACTTAAAACTCACCTATCTGGAATGGGCTCAATTCCACTTAAATCTCACAGGAACACTTCCCTTGGATCAAATTTTCCCATCTTTTCTTTCATCAAATTTAAAGATTCATTTTTATCATGATCAAAATGGGTTCAGTTCCACCTAAAACTCACCTATCTGAAATGGGTTCAGTTCCACTTAATACTCCCACGAACACCTTCTTTGGATCAAATTCTGTCCGCTTTTCTTTCACCAAATTTAAATATTGATCATCTTCAAAATGGGTTCAGTTCCACTTAAAACTCACTTCTTTGACAACTCGCTAAACCTCACTAATCTTGCTACAAGGAGTGACGTATGGAGCCTCGACTACCCAGATCCTTTCTCACTTCCCGCCTTGCGCCACCAAAGGGGTGCAGACAAAGAGGTTTAGATGAAAAAGGGAAGATAGAGGGAGAAAGAGAAGGGTCTCTATTCTTAAGGTACTTGAGATGTATAATAAGGAAAGAATTAATAGGAGGTGAGAGCGTGTAAAATTTGAATATGTATGTAGGGGTGTGTCTGATAATGATAGATGGGTAATAATTATCACGAGACTTCCTTATCTTTTTCTTTATTTGATCTGTTTCTACTCATTTTCGTTTATGCCGTTTTTCCTTCTTTTAGCCTTTATCTAAACACTATTCTATTCACTTTCTCATCCATTGCTCGTTCATTTTTAGTCTTGTATTTTTAATTGTTTCTTAGCTTAATTTAATACATAAAATGGACCTAGATTTCTTACTATTTTCCTCCTACTACCTGTAAAATTGGATTTTCATCATAATATTCCATCTTATCTCAATCTATCTTCTCAACTTTTTTCAACTATTGTTTCTTTATTCATTTCTTATTCAACCTTTGGTGTAGCAGTATATTTATCGCCTTTATTTTAACTTTTCCGCTTGGTTCACCGATCTCCTCCTTTCTCTTCTCCTAGTGGATGAAATGCATCAGATACTCGTACATGGTTTTGCATCCTGAGGATTTTGATCATTGCACTCTTCGAAGTACCATAATCAGAACAGTCGGGTACAGGAGGGTGACATTATCATCCCTCATCGTTTCAACTTTATCTTTACATTCTTATCATTTCCACTCCATATATCTTGTACTCGGCCACATATTTTAAAACTTTTGGATCTTTTGCTTACTCATATCTCTTGCCCTTAACTTTAATCACCTCTACTTTTCTTCTGTTGATTTGTATCACTACGAATATACTTGTATATACATTCGTTTTTATTTTCCATTTATTTTCATATATATTTTAGTTCACACTCTCCCTAGTGATATTCTTAGCCTGCATCGCAACAGTGGTATTAGTACTAACCCTTCTGTCCACGGCCTGTGGAATAGAGCTGGTGGGGGGAGAGTTGAAGTTCTTTTCCCACTGTTTGCTTTTGGGGATCTACGCCGGGAGTTTTCAGTAGTCTTGCGACTTGCCTTTTTGATGACGACCAACGGGTATTCAATCCGAGAGAAGGTCTCTTAGATTTGCTACTCTTCCTGTTTGAGGAACTCTTGGCAATATATCCTCCGTGAATGCAGGAAGAAGCCATTTATGATGTCTCTCTTTATCATTGCCTCTTTCACGGACATGTATTTGGGGAATTTGCCATTATTAGTTGGCTTCCTATATAAGCAGAACCCATTATCCGTCGAGTACAGCTTCGCGTCTAGTAATGGGAGAATTGCATCTTTCCCTTCGTCTTCGGTCGTGAATTCATGGTCCAATGGATGTAGTTGATTCTTCCCAGGAGATTCTCGGTTCTAGCTTGTCAATTTACCGAGAACCTGGGAAATTAACCAGTTCTATTAAACAAAAATTTATATATATATATATATATATATATATATTGCTTGAGACAATCAGCAAGTAATTGTTTGGTTAACATTAATCTTTTTGAGCTTGAGCTACTGCTCGTCGCCGGTTCAAAGAAACTGGAAGGAAACAACCAAGTTCAATAAGGCAAATTCAGCCAACATCGAGTACAAAGCCATTATTAACACATTCCTTGCAGGATCGAGGCACAACCCTTGTGCTGTACCCCGATCTCTGGATTGGGGTAAACTGGTTCCCACCTAACTTTCAAAACTCCGTCCTTTACAACAACCTTCATCTTATATTGAGTGAGAATGACCCAGCCCTCCACACTCTTTTCCAAATTATTGAGGCCATAGAACTAAACTCAGGCCCCTACTCATTTTCATGCAACACCTATCAGCACAAAATCAACAAGAGCCAGAGCTTCATAAAATGTAACAAACGGACAAAAAAACTGGATTCACTCACATTGCTAAAACTTTCCCTCTATTGATTAATACAACACGAGCTTGACATGCACTGGATGTTCACACACATCCCAAACAAATACATATAATAAGCCTCAAGAACATCAGAACCTTAACTTCATACTAGTTAACATTCTTTCTATCTCCCACAAACATGCTGAATTACCATTCCTCCTACACAAACACAACATCCATATAGAACTCAACAAAAAAATAAATCTGACACCACAACAAAGACTTCGCTCTTTCAACCAATACACTACTTTACACTAGACAACACCCCTAGAAGCCACTGAACTCATAACATTAGTAAATAACTCGATTCCATTCACTGGAACCACCCCGATATGAAAACAGACAAATGACGACCCCCGCACAAAAATACAAGTCATTAGAACAAAGATCAAAAACTCAAGATTCAACAAATAAACATATACAACCCGACACCTCCACAAAAATATCTCGAAACTGAGCAACTCTCCTAGAACCCATCACACAACTTCCAGACTTCTACATCTGCGGCGAATCTAAAGCATACCACCTATTATTACTCAGAACCAGAACTGGAGGCCACAAAAGTACCCACATAGAAGAACAACTTTGCTTACTCATCATACTCAACAAAACATCCATACGAACTAAACAACCACCGCAACACAGGCAAAATAGCACATCCACAGACATTACCCTCTGCTTAATTTACCTATACACCGGAAACCCTTAAATACTACAGTCGAGCTCCCGTCAGACAAACTACCCATTATTATATACGTCCAAACCACGCACCAACAACCAACCTCCTTTAAACTCATATATACAAAGTAAAAAAAAGCTGAGTGGGAAAACTACACCCAATACATAGAAGACAAGCCCTGCCATTTCACCTTAAACAACTACCTCTCGCTAGAAGAAGCACTACACTATATTAACAATACCGTCACACAGGCAACCAGTAAAATCATCACCACAGCAACGCAAAAAACATAAAACCTAACTAAATTCACACACTGCTTCAAGCGGCTAAACATCCTAAAACATAATATGGCCAACTCATGACAACAAACACAACACATACAATTACTCAACACCTACGTCACCAACCTAATCACTAAACATAAAACTGTAACCAATACGTCAATAAAATAAACCACAAAACAACCTTAACCCGAATCTAAAGAACCATATAGAAAGTCCACATATTACTTACCCCACCTAGCCCCCTTCCCAACGAGTCATTAGTTACCAGAAAGAAACAAATTGGAGTTTTTAGCCACCATTCACATTCTTGTGAAACACCCATCGAAATTAGCTTATTCTTATGGCCAGACAAAACAGATAAATGCACAAACGATATAAAGAATACATATATATTAACATCAAACACCCTCTCTACCACTCACAGTAAACTTTTATCGAATCGCTTAAAAAACTAAATCTACCGGTACATCCAACATTTCTAACTTCGATTCTCCCACCCCTACTATTTAACCTACTAACACATGAAATTCCACAGCCACAAGCCTCATTATTCATCATCTACACTTATGCAGACAACAACTCAATCTCAACACAACACTCTTCAATCAGAACAACAAACAAGAAGCTCCAACAACATATATACACAATAGAACATTGGCTCGCAACAAACCGCGTGACGCTTCTGTCAAAAATCAACAGTAACACATTTCACATCCAACACCCACCCATCGAAAAAACACCTCAAAAACACACTAAACGGAAAACACCTGCTCCTAAACAAAAATCCCACCTCTATAGAACTCACACTAGACACCATGACATTCAATCACACACCAAAAACATTACACACAAAGCCACAAAGAAAATCACTGACTTCAAAGCAATACCAAACTTTACATATGGACAACAGAATGAACCTCTTAGCATCAGCACCAGCATGGCACCCAAATACAGAAAATTTCATACAAAAATCACCAAATCTCACACAAACACATCCTAAACCTAACCTTGTTAGCATTCATTTGATTTCTGAATTTAATATTTCATTGGCAAAGTTACGATCGCATTTTTTGTTTGTTTGCTGACCTAACTTGATTTCATTTTGAGGGAAATTAAAAGAGATTTCGGCCTCATTTTAGACCCGGGAATAAATTCCTGTTTTAGAAATCAGTTTGGGTTTTTGGTTAACTTATCCTGATATTTTCCCTTTTAAGCCTAATTTTCTTTTGGATTTTCGTCTTTAATGAATTTCCTCCTGATCTAATTCATTAGTGTATGGGTTTAGCATAAGATGTCTTATTGTTGATAATCTCTTAGACCACACTTTTACTATATCAAAATCAATCTGTCATCTTTTTTTGTGAGGGGGGCCTATTTAAAGCCATTTATGCCCCTAAATAAGGGTTCACCTAAATTGCCGCTTAAGATGGAAAGTCATTATATTATTCCGTTTTTTTATCTCCAGCCTGAGAGTTTAAAAACTTTAATTAGCCTTTTCCTTCTTATGTACTATTTTTTCCTTCATTATTTGTACCATTAATTTATTTCCTTTGTTCATATTTGAGTTTCTTTTATAATTGTTATCAATTTGGGACCGTGCATTTTTGTTACTGAATCGTACTTACTGCCGTATTCTATAATCTTTAATCCATGGTTTCACCACGTAGTTATCTGTTGGTTGTTAAGGCAGTCCCATTTGGAGATAGATAAAGAGGTAATTTGTATGTATCCCGACCATGAATAGACAATTTCGTATTGTGATTTTTATCTGGATGGGTGACGACGAAATAATCGCGATCATACTGATGTGATCCGATGGTGTATATAGGCATAACGTTGTTGCATAGTTCAAAGCAAAGTGGGGGCTGTGGGTATAACATCTGTAGTCGTTGAAGATCTCCTTGTTAGGCACAGAGAAAAGTTTAGCAAGTCTCTTTGTACTACTTTGCGATCAATGGGCAGATTCAGTTCGTTTCCTTTACCATTGAATGTGGTGGTGTAGCCCGCTTCTTGGCAGCTGGCGGCAACAAATTGTAAATGTGCTCCTTCCGAATAGGCGTAGGAAGTTAAGTATCGGAGATACGGTTGCGTGGGCGGTTGATAACCTATGTCACTTAATAGGTCATCAATGATCATACGGACCTTAATCACCAGGTAAGATTCTTGAAATTCCCGTATCTTTTCAAACCTGTTGCCTCTCCTGATTGCAATAGCCACACATCATACCTTTCCATGGTGAAGTTGGCTATTAGCACGCAGTAGTTTTAGATTTCGTTGTAGATCCCGCATGCTGATTGGACTCTCCCCCTTCTGAGGTAATGACGGGTAATTGATGTCGTAGGTCAGGTAGGCTTAACAGACTTTCGCTTGCCCTCCCTAGACGCGGGAGAAGCCCCTTTTAATTACGGGGATATTCGAGTGCGTTTTCGACCGTGGGGCGACTTAGAAAATAGATCAATTGCTTTTTATGTGGTTCTCGGACTTAAAAAAAAAAGTTTAACTATTATATAAACAAATAACAGAATTTGAAAATAATTTATACACTATGGGAAAACTAATCGTTCAGCAAATGGAAATTAATTTACAATGAATGCTTCGGCACGAGCTATGAGTAGCACAATAATTAACCCAAAGAAAACTGGAGGAGATGATGTGGCGAAGCTTCGTAGTTGGAAAGCGTCACGTCTCTTCAAAGGTGATTAAGAAAAATGTAATAGGCTTACGATTTTCCGAGAGGGGGAGGGGCTCGAGTGGTTGTTCGAGCTAGTATCCTTGCAGGGCACGGAGCGAAGCGCGTTATTCCAGAATGAGTCATTACGTCCTTGACTGCCGTAGTTCTGAACTACTCGTTTCTTGCCTGCGAGTCCTTAGGGTAAGAGAGAGCCACTTGTGAAGTGGCGCGTTGTGTCTTTTGGCTGGTTCCAATGAATCCTCTTGATTACTGCTTGGATACTGCGTGAAAAGTGCCTGCCTCTTGTTTGAATACTAGTTTGCTCGTTTCCACGCTGGGAAATATATACGACTTCGCTGGAAGCGATGTTGTTTGCCGTCGGAGGTGGGTCCCACTCCGATTCAAGGCGCGGCGGGGAAGGACTTAGCGCCCTCTCGCTGATTTGGGTTCCGATCTTCAGTTTGACTCGTCTCGCTTTGTTATCGCCCCTGAAGTTTACCGAAAGACGCCGGTTGACGGACGGTTGGTCTGTGAGATACTTCCTTAGGCCTATTTCTCAGCGTTAATCTCTCTCTCACTCACATCTATTCGCCCCTTAAGATGGGACTTCCGGAAGAAGGGACATCTCGGGAAATTGAAAAGGGTGCAATAGCTTCCCATCACTAAATAAAAGAACGCATTGTACAAATTCAAAATAAAAAATAAATAAATTTGTATCACAGCCCCCCAAAAAGGCAATAACAAAAGAATACATTATACAAAATCACCCAAAAAAGAATACAAAACAAATACACACAAAATAGATACCAAGAGAGACTGTGAAAATGAACATATTTCGATCATTATCCCCCCAAAAAACTGATTTACAAAAACTATTATTATTAACACTGAATTTTAAGGAGAGGGTACATCTGCCTCAGACTAAAATACTTGTAAAGTTTACTTACATACAAAAGGGTCCATGTTTCTGACCTAAATTTATTTGAGCATATATAAATATACAAAAACAAAAAACAAAAACAATAGTAGGCTCCAGATTCACTTGGCAGGTAATCTACCGGATTTCGGCTTAGGCTATTGGCTATACAATTCTCGTACCCTTCAATTATATTATTTTAAATTGGAATTCTTGGAGAAATAAGCTCCAACGCATTAGTCTCCCATTAATGTTTTTGATGTTCCTAATGTACGACAAAGGTTTATGGTCAGTCTCGATCACGAATTCCTTTCCTATCAATTTTTTTAATTCCCCATATGATAGCGAGAGCCTCTCGCTCAATCACTGCGTAGTTCTTTTCGCGCGATAATAACTTTCGTCTGGCGCAAGCGATGGGAAAACCCTCGTCATTGATTCAGTATTGAACTAAAACACAATGGATGCCGTCATTACTTGCATCCGTCTGGATGCCAAATGGTACGGCGGGATCGGGTAACCGTAATATCAGGACCACCATGAGTTTATCCTTAAGTTGTTTGAAGCTGGTGATTGACAACAGAGTTCAAAATAGTTGTTTGGGGGCCTTCTTTTTCAGGAACTCGCAAACGGGAGCAGAAAGGGTGAAAAAATTGGTAATGAATCGCAGATAAAAGAAGGAGGTACCCATGAATGACCTTAACCGCTTTTTGTTTGCGGGCAGCGGCATTTTTACGATAGCTTGTATCTTTTCCTCTTGAGGGGCTAAGTGGTTATTCCCTTTGCAGAAGCCTAAGTTATCTATTGTATTGAAAGCAAAATGACATTTGCTCCGATCAATTCTCAACTTTGATCTCTGAGCCTTTGCAGCAGCGCTTGAAGAGCGATCAGGTGCTGGTCCCATTTATTTCTAGGCACGTAAATATTATCGAAATAGAATGATACCTGGGATAGTGCATCTAAAATTCGTCTCACCATCCTATTATAATTAATGCAGGTGGTAAGGAGCCCAAATGGGAGCCCAAATGGGAGCAGAAAAAACTGTAGTAACACCCTTTTGTTCTGAAAAGCGGTGTACAATAATAACTTTTTTCCGCAATAGGATCTGATAATAGGCCTTACACAATTCCAGTTCTGAAATATACTTTGCTTTCTCAAACAGATGGGGATTTTGGTCGATAAGGGGAATCGGCTCTGAGCCGTAAACGGTAACGGCGTTTAGTTTCCTAAAGTCGATGCACATCCTATAGAAATTACCGGGTTTCTTGACCATGACGACGGGGGAACAGTAATCGGATTTTGACGGCTCGATTATCTTTAAATTTAACAACTTTTCAACTTCAGTATTAAAAGCTTCTCTTAAATGCACGTGTAACGGATACGGCTTGTATCTAATATCGTGCTCAAACTGAGTAGCACAACCTGGAATGTCTGAGATGACGTCACCGAATTGATTTAGGAGAGATGTGAGCTGGTTTCTCTAGGCGGACAAAAACTGGTCGCTTATCTTGTGCTCGGTAGACGAAAATTCCATAACATCTGGTACGAGCAAGGAGTATTCGCTATCTTACTCTACGTATGCAATTTGTACTAAACTTAGGAGATTCATAGGTTAATGTGATTCAATGGCCGATTTTTCGTCTATAGCCAATCTTTGATTAACTCCAGCCTGCCGATGATATTTCTTAAGGAGGTTTATAAGAAAAAGCTTCCTCCCCTTGGGTGTTTAAACCAAATAATCGACGGGACCGTGTTTCTCTATTATTTGGTAGGGGCCCTTCCACTGGCTTAGCAGTTTATTATTATCGGTCAGGAGCAATAACAAAACTTCCTCAGAGTGTTCAAGTCCTCGATCTTGGCACTTACAGTCAAGGTAAGCCTATATTTATTCAGATTAACATCGGCATTTTGGTAGGTGATTTCAGCGCATTCTTTTAACCTCTGACGGAGTTCCATTAAGTACGAATATGATGATTGTACCTCCTGATCTAATTTATGGTTAGAGAAAAGTTCTTTGAGAATGCTTAAGGGGCCTCTTACCCCAATGGCGCGAACCCCAAAGTGCGATGTGTTGCCTCTCTATACGCAAAAAGAGCCACTGGCAGATAACGAGGCTATTCTATCGGTTGCTCGGCGCAAATCTTTCGCAGGATGGCCTTGGGATTCCTATTCAGTCTCTCTCATATACCATTATCATGAGTAATTTTCCTACCTGCTCTATAAAATGGGAGCTAAATTGACGTCCTGGGTCAGACAATATTTCCTTTGGTAATACAATGCGGGAAAAGATGGATAGAAGGGCTTCGGCACACGAAATGTTGTCGATCTTCTTGAAGGGGACAGCATCGGGGAACCTAGTGGAAAAATCGACCATAGTGAGGACATAATTATGGCTCTGCCCAATTAGAGCGGCACAAAAATTGATGGCGTATGCCACTACTTACGCTCAGGCAGTAAAGTAGGCGCAGTCAATATGTCACTTGACGATGGGGAACCATTTAGTACGTGCCAGGTAATAATGCAAGATGTCGAACCGATCGTCATCCGAAGCTACAGGTTTAGAATAGCTTATCCGAGACCACGATACACGTGAAACCGGTATCTCAGACTAGAGTGGAGATATGGCAGTCATTGATTGTACCAGTCTCGTATTAAAGGGACTCAGGGTTGCTTTTGTTGAACAAAAAGTTCACCTAGTTGCCGGCGGGACCTGGTTCGTTCGAAGAGAGAGGACTTTCCGGTTGAGAAGTGGTCTGAGAAGTGGTTGCACTCACCTGGTGCACCTGATGGAAATAGTTATTCCTCAAGTGAGAGTTTTGAGGGCAGTTTTTCTCACATGACCCTCGATTCCGCAGGAATAACACAAATTATTCACCTCTGAGAACGTTGATGAAGGGGGATTATAGGAGAAAGGCTGGACTTCTCGTTTGACGAGTGTTCGAACAGGCTTCTTCTTGAAATGGCCTGTCATCTTGAGAAAATTAGCCTTGTGTGAGCCTCAAATTTATTCTTATTTACCTTTGATTCGGGAGAAGATGCTTCCACTTTCTTCCCTTCTTTGGGGTAGAAATTGTGGCTTGCTGCATAGATGTCAGCCTCTTCTATGCAATCCTTGAAACTAATGCATCTGCTGTCCTTGACAAACGATTTGATTTCGGATGGAATTCATTGGGCCCTTTTGATGCGTCAAGCCAGGAATTAAGGTGCCCTTGTAATGTGTACCCAAACTATCTGACAGTTTGATTGGGCTGAATTCTGAAAAGCCTAAACTTCACACAGTAAAAATCTGGGGTTATATTGTAGCCGACAAGTAGCTCGGCCTTCAACAAGGAATAATAAATTGTTGCCTTGAGGGTAGGGAAATGAAAATATCCCTCAGGGTGGGTGTTCAATAGGGGCAAAATTTAGCTATGCCATCTGATTCTATGTCTCAATGATTTACTTCGGAGATCTTCTCGAAGTGGTTTAAATATGCTGGTGGCTCGATTCGGGTCCCCGAAATGATGGATAGGGTGACGTTTCTCGTGCTCATCATCTCTAATTCGTGCAAAAGAATTATCTTCCTTCTTTTCCGTTCCTCTCTCTCCTTCTCTTCTTTTTCTCTTTCTTTCTTTTTTCCTTTGCCAAATGATACACAATACAACCCGAAGAATATCCCTACACGAGAATCGGCCAGTGATGCATTTGAGCTCACTTGTGATTGTTATTCTTAGTTTTATGTGGAGTTCATTATCCCATTCAGGTCGCGGATATCGATCACCTTGAAAGAATGATTGTGGTACATACGTACATTTTCTTAAGAAGAAAATCATACTAAGTAAAATAGCTGATGTCATTCTATTTTCAATTTACCTGTTTGCTACCAATATTTATCGTCTACTAGCGTGCTTTGGAAAACGGATGTAATAGATTGAGATGCACCACACTTTAATGAAAAACAATGAAAAAAAAAATAATAATAAAAAAAATATATATATATATATATTTAGAACAACCAAATTATATGAAGTAAAGGCCAAACACAAAAGTTTGCGAGTAGAAGTGATCAAATGAAAATATTTACATAAAATATTTGATGTCTGATGCAAGTGCTGTTGGAATAGTCGTTTCTTAGATTCTATCAACTGTATCATGACACGTCCTATTGTATTTACTTATTAGTTTTGGTGCTTTGTACCTCCCATTAATAATTTAAACCTCTAGTCTCCTGGAAGATTTTTAAATAAACGTTTCTTCCATTTCTCCTATGAAAATAATGGCGAATGTAGCTTTCTTCTCCTATTACTAATTAACCCTCACAATTTCTATTATTTATTACAAGTTCAGGTTGGAATTCTTATTGGTTGCATCGAGTCAGATGGTTCATAGCTCGCGTAGTTAATGAGCTTCTTGGAGGTTGATGTGAAGCCTACTACATGGCGTAGAGCAAGAGTTTAGGAGGCCTCGAAGGTCGTGAAGTTGCCATGTGTCGCCAAAATTGAGTTGTCAAATGACACTTGTTGCGCTAGAGAGTTCTAGATTTCAAGCTATTATTTCTCAGAACTAAACCATCTTTAGCCCTATTTATAATTTTGTGCTACCATAAATTATCAATATTCGATGTATCTTGTTGAAATTTTAGCCTGAAGTTAAAACATGGTTGGGAAATTATGACAACTATTCAAAAGTATACTGAAACTTTTCAAAGCTTTATCAAATAAATTATTTTGAATATAACGTGGAACAAGGCCATCTCATGCCCCAATAACACTTCTCTGTTCTTTGGCCGCAAGTAGATACTGTACTTCACTGTTTCTGCACCTTCCCTTTTAAAGGGTTTGGTCTTTGGGTAACCCGATTGTTATTTTATTTTTATGTTAGTTTACATTATGAGGTCGAAGGACCACTGCTACCATTGGAAAAGGAAGGAGTTTGAATTAATTTAACCTAACCACAGAATAATGAATATGGGTAGACAGGATCTAACCTAACCCCAATTTTCTTATGCACTTTCTGACACAGGTACATCTTAAAATGATTTCATGAACAAAAACGTTTTTCTATAGAATTCGTGTGAATAGTGCATGCATTTTATGTAGACGTATCAAAGGTACACTTTCATTTCTTCACATGCATGGTCTTATATTATCTGCTTTTAATTGTTTAGAAACTTTTATTAAACAACCTGGTTTTAGTTACACAAAAAAGAGACTCATCAACTCTACTAAATATCTTTTGTTGTTTACTCTTCAAAATTTCCCTTGTTTTACATGTTAATTTTGAACGCGAATCAATTTGACATATCATTTGTTTTTTATTTATATCAATATCTGTTTTAACATAGTTTTTATACCATAATTTGTTGCATAGGTTGCACTATTTGCAAAAAAATCACTTAACACATTGCCTAAAGTTCATGATCCAAAAGTTGCAACGAAAAGTATGACTTAATCAACATTAAGATTAAATCAATTGAGTCAGTCACTCTCACTTTTCTTGATCACTTCGATTTTAAGTAAAAGTTTAACTTTGTTATAAAATCATATAAAACAAATCTTAAAATCAATTCTCAAATCTATGAGCATTAAATAGATTTCACCAAATCAAATCATGTCCCACCTAATTCTTTAATTATACTGACACGTGTGTGCCAAAATGATATTGCTATGAAAGCTTCTTTTAAATTCCAATATGAAAGTAACGTCCGGTCGAAATGTATCTTTACATTATATATTTTTAATGTCAATGTGACCTTCTTCCCAAGCTAGAGCTTTGGTACACATCAAATCTCGGTAGGCAGCCATCATTCATATATGGCGCTAGAATTTGTAGACAAATCTTATTTGCTTTGTTTACATTGAATGAATCCGTAGAGGGTAAAGTAGCCAATACTCTTTCATCAGAAGATAAATTCATCTTCGGTCAAAATTGGTGATTAAAAGCTGATTTTTTTTTTACCTTTTCCAAAGAGAAACTTTGATGTCGCCATATTCACCGCCATGATGGGAAAAGGGAGTGTAGCAGGGGAAATACAGCTACGAACTAAAATCTGGAGTAGAGAAACAACCTTTCGACAGTAGTGTTCCAAGTAAAAGAAGTGCTCTCTTTCGGGTCATATTTTGCACCTATTTAAATCTCCTACTATCTTTTTCGAACCTGTTTAAATCCTATAGAGGGTAAAAAATGATGTTAAGCGCTCTAAAAACACAAAAAGCTCGCCATATCCCTTTAAAAGAGTGCACTTCTTACTAAGACTCACCGTTCCAAATTCACATCCCACATTCTGAAATCGAAATACAATTAAGAAGCTCAATAAGGTTTATTCTCCTATTTCGAAGGTTTATTCATAGGATTATTAAATATGAATCTCTGAATCTCCTCAGACCTTTTCTCCAATTTGATAAAAAGAAATGTCCGAAATCGCGTTTTCTCCCAAGTTGGCTCCAATTCGAAGATCGATCGAGAGCCATTAATACTTTATTCTTAACAAGAAAGAATTATTTTTATATTTCTATGAAAATTCTTATGTTGTCTTATATGTTATGACCATATTTCAGTATTTTATCGATATCAGATTATAATTTTATTATTATTGCTTCATATATGTGATTTGGTTATGTTACTCTAACGATAGAAATATTATTTTAAGTCGAAACGGTTTTACATAGAACTGAAAATTCATTATGGCATCAAATATGGAACACTGACTCTTACTTCTTGTTTATAAGGTTGTTTTGAGCATCTGTTGGAACAGGCTCTTCTCCTAACGCCAATTATAATTAATGAGAATAAAGGGGAGAAAAAAGAACGCGGGACTCTCAGAGGTTTTTCAGTTTCCAATTTAGATTGGGGCTAGTAATGACATTTGTAGTGGACCAGACTTTTTGATTTTAATATTTTTTTCTCAGATTATGTTTACATTTTAGAATTGTAAAGTAGCACCAGTAATGTTGGAAAGAAATGTCACCAAAGATTAAGGATTGATGTCCTTTTGATATTTATACGTAATTATAATACGTTGCGGGCAAAATCCAATCCTCGTTTCCTCATTTTTCATCAAAAGATAGAATATAGAAAAAAAAATCTTCTTTTTGATCTAGCAAATATGTTTCCTAGAAAAGATTTACCATAACAATACAAATAATGAAGTTTGGAATATAATTAAAGAATATGAAATGATCATCATGACATAAAGTTAGACAGTCAATCGAGATTATATCTTCAATCTAGCCGAATTGACAGACTTAATCGCGGACTTGTAGAAGAAACTACATGATGTACATATATATGTATTTAGGTCAAAAAAACTTACGAATATCTATGCGACAAATGAAATATAGGATGTATGCAGCAATTAAGCACTAAATGATGCATGTAATATGTAGTAAAGTTTGGCTCGCTCGAGGTTTTCTATTCAAACACGGGACGAATCCGACATCATTATATGAAAATAGGAAATCGTAAAAAAATGATTTATTTTTATTTATTTGTTTAATTGAGCTCTAAATTAATTTTACCAAGTAATATTTCAATTAACATACATAAGTATATTTGGTGGGTTGAGAGGTGAATTTTGAATACTTGGGTTTGCTCAACAAAGGATATAAAAGCATTCTTAAATGTTGCAATATTTTTGAAGCGCTTTTTGCCACTATTAGAACAGTGTCTGCGTTTAGTTCTCACTGCCGAACAGTCAATATGTATGCAATTGAGAATCTATGAAAATTATATTTTAATACCATGGAACCTTGAGAAATTTGAGGTAAATATTTTATTTCATTTCCAACTGTCCGTTAGTATATCTTAGTATGGCTTTAAAATATTTTTTTTTATTCCAACATGATTTATAATCTAATATCTTAATGGGATATATATGTATTTTATGATATTCGATTTTAATTTACATTTTAATGTCCATCACAAATCACACACCTTGAAACCACTCAGTTTTTATTGTTCATTTTTTATTATATGCTCGTATGACACGATTTAACTTTGATGGATAAATCAGTGTTAAAGAGGTATTTTATTTAATCTATTTCGACCTTTTAGTACTACTAAATTAACGCTTCGTTTTCTTGACCACAAATAAGTATTAGTTATCTTAGATTAAATGAAAAATCAAACATACTATCACATTTATTAGAAAACCAATTACACTGAATAGGATACCATTTGTATCATCCTTAACTTCTCAAACAACATCACGAGCTCAGGGGTGCTCTGTCAAAATGACTCCGGTGATTTAGCATCGGAAGATGACGTAAACCAACATTCGTCATCTACTCAAGGGTCAAATCTGAACCTCTCCTCGTATGATACAACGACACTATTGCTTAGCCTTTCAAACAGAAATGTCCTATTGAGTGATTGTATTTGGTGGACATGTTAATGGACACCAAGGAAATCAAAGTGCAGCAGAAAGCCATACAAATTGAAAAGGTGTGCCTATGAGTACTTGGTATCTATTTATGGTAATACTAGTATTACTGGAGTATAGTCACATATGAGTATAATATGTCTTAAGAGCAGTGATGATCTCGGATTTGGGAAGAACCAGAATAAAAGAGTGCGTGAGATAGTGGGGATTAAGGATATGGGCAAAAAGAAAGCACGATCGCTTCCTTGCTCACCTGAGATAGCTGTCCCACACTGAAGGAAAATTTCATTCCTAGTTTTTTGCACCTCTTCTGAGAGTAAATATTATCAGAGCTATATTATAGCTCATTCTTGCACTATTGACTTTTAGTAGGCCGCGTAACCTTGAGAAAATGGCCGATAAACTATCTGACAAAGAATTCATGAGTTCTAACTCCAGGATTAATCATTATCGTAATTTTCAGGTGAAGAAACCGACGTAATTTCCAGTCACTCACTCAACCCCTGTGCAATTGCGTGAAAGCTTTTCTTCGCCTGGCACTTTTGCTTTTATGGAGATCATTTAGGAGTTCTGTATTATCAAGTTTCGTCTTGGGGCAGCCGCGAGTGTATTATATAGAGTAGGCAGTGCGTGAAGTTTAGATCGTCGTCAAGACGGTGAGGAAAGAAACAAGGCATTCCAACAAAAGTAGTGTGCTAGGAATTCTAGTAAATCTTTACGCATTTCTAGCCCCCTCCATCCTTTTCATTCCCAATTTCAATATTTGGATCTATGCTGGTACCACAGGGAAAACGGCATAGAAGGTGCAAATTGCAAATAGCCATGTCAATATTTATACTATGTTTAATCGTTACCCCCTTAATAAATTAAGTTTTCGTCTTCTTCTTCACCTCCATAGACTTCCTTATCTTCTTCCTAATCTTATTACTATTTACACTAAAAATGCACTGGAATCCAGTATTAGCACCCTCCACTCTCTTTTTCTTCCGCGTTATTCCTTTCTATTTTTGTCCCGCTATTTGGTCTTTATTTCATGCTTTATATTGATGTTGAGAACATATTCCTGAGAGCTCTTGCTAGCTGAGGAGGTACGGCGTTGGCCTCCCAACGTCGTGGTACTGGGTTCGATACCGAATCCCGTCATGAGCAGACACTAAACGTCAGCGCCGGTAGATGTCCGGATACCGACTGGTGGAGGTGCTGTGCTCAGTCCTGTATTCGGGCATGTAGATTTTACATTTCTCACCACTCACATAGCCAATTACAACACTATTTTCTCTCCCGTCTTCAAAGCACAACACACACACTCTTTGTTCTAAGGAATCCTGCCGATGGCTATCTATATCCACATACCTATGACTCGAAACAGGTTCATCTGCATCGAGAAGACAAAGGTTCCAGCTGGAACATAATACTTCCTGGCATCTCTCCCCAAAGAGGACCGGCTCCTGGTGCTCACCAGCGAGTTTCATACTCACCTTTATGTAGATTTCATTATCCGGTCGGGGATCTTCTTTGATCAAGGAAGGATTGGTGTCAACTAACTAACTAACTAACTAACATATTTCTTGCAGCATTTCTTTGTAGGAAAAATTTACTTCCCTGGAATTTAGTTATTCGTCCAGATAATTTTTCTAATATTAGGACCTATAGAATGCGTAAATTTCTCGCTTATTTCAGCGTCAGTCAAATTCGGCGATGGACCTACTATTGTCGAGTAGAATTTCCTCTATTCGACCTCTCTTTCCTTCTCCCTTAGGTCAAACTTTAAATGCCATCTGCAAGCGAACCTACTCTTTCCCATCACAATTCGAAGGAAAGGCCAGAAAACTCTGTGGTTTAGCGGATAAAGACGATAAGAAGACAACCTGCTGATGTAAGACTATAACTCAAATAGACCTTTGGCAATGGGTTAAGAGTGTGAGTATATGATAATATACTCTTGTGATCACTAATACTACACTTCAACTTCCGAACAAATATAAAACCACTTGGACTCACCCCCGTTCCAAGCTTGGGCATATAATGGATTTTGTAATAACCAGGCCCAGTGACTAAAAGGACATTCACCTCACACGATCAATGAGAGGTGCTGAGTACTCAACTATGTTATTCTGCAAGCTAAATCTTATAATACGCACCCCAGCTCAGCGCAAATGCTCCACAAAAAGGCTAAATACGAACAGTTTAAAGATCAAGTATAACGAAATGCTTACAGAAGTTTATTATATGTAAATTTGATGCAAGGCCACAACCCCCAACTGTGACAGCTAGCGACGTCTGGACCACTTTTCATTACACTCTGAAGCAGTGTGCGAGAAGACTCTAGGTTTTCAACCTCGACAACATAAAGACTGGCTTGATGAAAATGCGAAAAATATTAAAATATTTCTGACGCAGAAGAACCAGGCCCATGATGCTTTGCTCTCAAACCCAAATTTCGCACATCTGAAACTAACCTTTGATAATTTAAGAAAGGAAACTCAATTTAAGCTTTGTGATGTGAAAAATGAATTGTGGACCAATCAGGCAAAGAACCTGCAACGCCTTGGTGACAATAGCAACTAACATGGGTTCTACAACGGCCTGAAGACTATCTATGGGCGTTTAAAACGTAATTTAGCTCCTGTCAGATCACAAGATGACAATCTCCTAAAAGACAAAACAGCCATTCTAAATCGATTCAGCCATTCCAAACCCTGTTAAGTCATAGAAACCATATAGAGCCAAACCTTTTAGATACAATTCCTCAGGTACCTCTAACAAAGGAGATGGACGAACAGTCCTGTTTGGAAGAAACTCTTGACATTTTTTGCAATCAAAGCTACATGAGCTCATATCGTTCATCTGGAATACCAAAGAAACTCCCGCTGAATTTCTGAAATCTGACATGGTGTTTGTGTACAAAAAGAATGGTAATCGAGCACTCTCTGAAAGTAGCAGATAAATCTCTTTACTGGTAGTGGCCTCTAAAATTCTGAGAAGAATTATGTTTGTCAGATTATGTAGCCATATATCAGAGAACCCCTTGACAGACAACACAGTTCAGATTTCGTAAGGACAGGAGCCCCTGCGACACGATATTCTGCGCAAGAAAACTACAGGAGAAGTGCAATAAGCAAAACACAGAACTCTACATAGTTTTTATTGACCTTCAAAAAACTTTTGATACAGTAAATATGGAACTACTATGGATCGTTTTAGAAAAGTTTGGCTCTCCTCCAAAATTCCTCTCAATTCTGAAGAAACTACACGATGGCATGACAGCAACAGTACTTGCCTCAGGAGAAAGATCCGAACCTTTCAGAGTTGAAGTTGGTGTCAAGCAAGGATGTGTCATAGCCCCAGTGTTATTTAACACCTTTATATCTGCTATCACCTTACTCAGTCAGAATGCATTTCCTCAGGTAGACAGGGTTGCTATCCAGTACCGACATGATGGCAACCTATTTAATTTAAGAAGCCTTCAAGCCCGCACGAAAACTGTGACCAATTATAGTCTCAAACTTCAATATGCAGATGACTGTGCGCTGATTGCACACATACCACTTGCTCTACAATAAAATCCCTCAATGTTATAGCCGGTCTATACGAAGCAATGGGTCTCAAAAAACAATAATATTAATAAAACAGGGATACTAATGCAACGACAGAATCCAGAACTACCTCTAACTTTCCACATCAACGGTGATGACATTAAACAGGTCACAAGTTGCAAATATCTGGGAAGCATCCTGTCGGATAAGTATAATATAGATGAAACGGACTGCAAAAGAATAAATCAAGCCTCTGTCTCTTTTGGAAACCAGCGCATAAGAGTCTTCTAAAACGAGAACCTAAGCCTAAGAACGAGGATAGCAGTCTACACCGCTGTATGTATAACTACTTTACTGTACGGCGCTGAAACATGGACTACTTACAGAAGGCATATAATACAATTGGAAGCATTTTATATAAGATATCTGCAGAAGATTCTCATGGTAACATGGAGGGACAAAATTCCCCATGTAGAAATCCTTCGACGCGCCAGCACAACCTCAATTGAGATCATGCTTGCACAAAAAAACTGAGATGGACTGGACATACGAGTATAATTCACATGAGTGATGACAGACTACCTTGAAGAGTCCTTTATGGACAACTCCCACTGGGACACCGTATACAAGGTTAGCCAATGAAACGCTATAAAAGATCGAGTAAAATCAACCCTATAATAGTGTAATATTCAACCCCTGATTCTGGAAGTTAAAGCCAGTGACCGACCAGCATGGAGATTGACGTGCATGAAGGGACTGTCGCACCTTGAACAGTCCATCCACAACGAGAGATAGGCAAGAAGATAACGGCGCCACAATCCACCTGCCCAGTGGCCAAATAACCCCGGAATACAGTATCGGACTACATAGTCATCTTCGCTGGCACAAATGACAGCCACCATAAATTCATCTCCATTTTCATCAAGTGAAGCTTGAGTCGTCTTCGTATTCGAAGTGTAGTCATAATAATAATAATAATATGAAAGATGTTGGTATTGCCTGTCTATCAACTAATCCTTGGATCTCTACTTCTAGTTTTACAGGACTTTATCTGTTGACTTTAGGGCTGAGTCCGATCATAGGGATTTGAAGGCTTATTGTGTCCCGTAAAGCTACCCATTACCCTGAAAGATTTCACTTCTCTCTGAGTTGTTCTTTCGTCTTCGTTTTTCTTTGTTTAAACCAGAACCCTGTTCATAGAGGTGCGATTCCAGAGACTACTAGTACCAATCCCATTGTTTTTTTTAAGATTTTCTGAATGCATTGTGGCCTTGTAACACTATTAGACTTCTATATTTTCCTGGAACAAGTTTTAAGAAGTCTTCCTTTTGTAATTTGCTTGCTATACAATCATCTGATGGTGTTTTGCGCTCTTGAGGAACGTTATTCTTACCTACGCCGGAGCTTTAGGAGTCCCAAGTATTGTGGTATCTACGGATTCTTCTGGTATGTGTTTGGATATGTTGCCACTAATTATACTTGGAATTCGTTCTTTTTAGAGAAAACCTTTACTATTCTGATGAATTTTTCTTGACCTTTACATTCTTCGCTCTATCTTTCTTTACTCGTAAATAATTTAGTATGGAAAATGGCCATGACCCTGTCCTACATCTCTAGTAGTACTTATCTAAAATTCTTTGTGCCAAAGGAGTTGGTAACTTGTAACCTCTTTTTGTCCTTTGCGATTAAACACACTAGAATTTGAAAGCAGTTTATGAAAGACTTTTCTTTTAATGTTCAGATCAGGTCTTACTTGCTTCAACGTGGCATCGGGTAGGATATTTTCAATTTGCACCTCCTAAAACAGGTCTATATTGATGCAGTTCGGCCAGAACAACGCCTTTTTACTTCCCCTTCCACTGCCACCAAAAGTCACTTAGGGATTATAGAAGATCAAACTGCCTTTATTCTTACCTCTTTCTCTCTGGCCACGCCTATCCATTCCGCCTAGATGCTGTTACTTGAACATCTTTAGCAGCATCTCTTGTTAGCGGTAGCTGAGCACGAGAATTCTTGGACATCAATGACAGCCTCGTCTTCGGTGAATTAACCAACAAACCTTTTGCCTCGCCCCCCTTCATTGTGTCAAAACGACCTCGTCACAATATCTTCAAGTCACTGCTTTCTTGCCTACATGAACTTCAAGGGCTTCATCTACTTCAAAAGGTAAAATATATGCCTTTTCATCATTTGACACAGAGTTAGACCTCAGGAGAATACAGGAATTTGAATCGTCTGATTAGATTTGGTAGATTCCTCAACAAAGTAACAGAAGATATTCAATTAAAACGATTTTTAACACTTTCGATGTTCATTATAAACCCATTATTTACATGGAACAGAATAATTTAATTATTATTAGTTACGATTTACCACCTTAAAATGCAATGTTAAACATAAAAATAAATCAATTGAACAAATTTAAACTTAAGACATAAAATCTAAAATATAAAAAATAAGCAATACAGCCTCACAAACATTCCGAGGAGAATAAAAGGGAAGTGATATATCAAGATAATCCAAATCATATGTGAGCCAAAAACATTTGAAAAACATGAAAAACGAGATATGAAAAACACAATTTCCAGTAAATTTAAAAAAAAGTGAAAATGTAATAATTATATGAGGGAACTAAAAAATGTCCAACTTGATCAAAGGACAGGATCTAAATGATTGAAAAAGTTAATATTCGCGCACTGTTTAAAAATAATTGAAATAATGGAAAACCAAACAAAGCGTACTATTTAACCTTTGGGTGAGTCCGTAATCCAAAAGTTCAGTTAAAATTACCTATGTATAAATAAAATTAGAAAAAAAAAGATATTAGGAACTTAGACATATAAGGTGGAGTTTAGGACTTAATAGAGTTTAATTATGGTTAAATAGCGATTCTAAAATTTTGAAGTCTAAGAATTGATCCCCAAAAGAAAAGAATTCCAAATTGGAGGGGGAAAATGAAGTTCGAAGAATTTGATTGATGTCTCATCAAAGATAATTCGAACTTGGCAATAGATCTAGTGTGAATGAGAAACACCTTCATCATTACATATCCTTAGTTTTAATTTCATTATAGTTTTGCCTACGTAGCGGTTTCCGGCCCAACTCAGAAAATTGATAAATTACTGAGGAACAAATAACACAGGAAACGTATGTTTTGAGATTGGCAACTTTTAAGAGATGCTGTATTGTCTGAAATAAAGTAAAAGAATATATGTGACACAAAGCTTTGAAACAGCTGATTTAAATCAGAGATTAATTTATTAATAAGAGATTCTATGTGAAATATCTCAATATTCATTTTCTGCTTTTGACCATTTTACAACAGGAACAAGACGTATTCAATTATAACACAGTTAAACTGTCAATCAATGAGCACTGTGATAAGTTAAATTAACAAAAATCTCTAATATAAAGCTAATATTTGTAAAGGTTTATTGGACTCAGAGGATTTTTATAAACCCAATGAATGATACAACTTATAGAGGATATTTGAATCAGTTTGGTAAACATTAGAAATATTTGGTGATAATCAGAGTAGAATTAGGTTTTCTACATACTTAAGTGTAATACGCTATGGATTCATTAAAGTTTACACTAATATATTTCATCATAATGACTTACCAGTCACTGCTTATTTTCTCTTGAAATAAATAGGAAAAAAACCTATGTTCATTTCAATAATATTCCGATATATACTAAGAATTAGATTTATTTTGTTGAGGGAGACGTCTGATAATGGATAATGAGATTTAGTTATGAGTAGAAAGACAATAATCATTAGTGAATATGATGATAGTCCAAACGAGATACGTAGATGTAGAAAGAACTCCTAATTCCTAGGAGTTTAATCATAGATTAAATTGGTGTATAAAGGTAGATGAGAGAGGAAGGGAGAGTATAAACAGATTTATACCTTAGTTGTCTCCTCTACCTCGCCTTTCTTCATGGAGAGGGGGAACACGCTCAAGTTAGTAGAGTACTGTGCTTGGGAAGTCTTTGCCAAGTGCCCAAGTATACCTCGCTCAAATTCTATTTCATGTCTGCTAGAAATAACCAATGACAGCACGCAGACGCAGAGCAAGGGGTCGTTATGTCCTGCGCCCGTAAGTCAAATCAAATTAATAGGAAATTTTTTCTATATGCCAGATTATTATTAATAGTATAAATTTGCAATAAACAATGACGGAAAGAAAATCCACAAAGTTTCGTTATGTTTAAGTATATATATCTTAATGCTAAAATTTAATAATTGATTTAACTTCAGAATTCCGATTATTAAAATGTATATTATAAGTTGCTCTGAAGCTAACCCCCAAAATCACAACTCGATGGCTGGTCGAGATGTCGGAAGTTCCAAAAGGTACCCGTTCATTAATGTATGGGTCCCTCAAAACCTTTCGGAGAAAAACTGCATAAGCCCATATTCAATCTGCAGCATGTTCTTAAAACGTAATAAAACTTAATTTTTACTTGAGATGAAAGATGACTGGAGAGGAAAATTCGATTGTCTATGATAATGTAGTTCGCAAACGATCCTTGGATTTGCGAGAGAACTCACCAAAGCTGCTATTGAAACGAATTATTCCTGCCCTCAAAAGTTATTCTGCGTCTGAATGAGAGTTTAAAGGTATTATTTAATAAGAACTACTCCCATACAATCAGGACATAAATTCTGATGAGTACGGCAGCGAGCTGGAGAAATTAAATAAAATAATTAACCAGATGTTAGCATAACTAGCCAAAAGGAAATAGATTGTGTTCCACCACGTCAACGGAAGATCTTACGCGTCTTTTGCTACCCTCACAAAGTTAAACGATAGGTAGGATCTCTTACCGCATTTACCGTACTCTCCCGATATTGCACCATTGGCTTTTCATTTCTTGAGTTTTCATTTCAATTTTTGAACTAAAACATGGGGCATTGTTCTGCTGGAGAATCACAGGCTGGGCACTTTTGGTGATGTTTCTAACTAAGAACAGCATGTACTCTCTCGGCATAGCTCATTACTCCCCTGAATTCATTGTGCCATCACGAAAAGTGAGACTCCACACCCACCTTTGGCTTAACCTGTAGTTTTATGCTACAAAGTGGCTACTATGATTTACTTTTGGCAGTATGGATTCTCCATGCTACTGCTCCCTGCTCCTTGTGATCTATCACTTTGCCTTGGAGCAAGAAGAATTGAAACGTTGATTCGTTAAACGAGAAGACACGTTCGACATGGTTTGGTTGCGGTGATCAGGTGCCAGGTCAGTCAAGATCGTTCCTATTGAATGTTGATCTGCAGATACTTGTGGTCTTTACATGAGTTCAAGCGTTTTCAAATCAGTCCGTGGTGGTCTAATCTCAAGGATGCATTAACATAGTTTCTCTATGCCTATTTATATTGTGGCTTCACAGCCAGTTTCTCATGACCACAAAGGTTCATGCAACCCAGAGACCTGTCGCTATATTGCGTACTAAACATGAGTCGTCCAGAAGGAGGTTAGTTTTGGGTGTTTCCTCCTCCTTGGATCCTTTAAACACCTCAACAACATTGTAGTGTGATCAGCTGATCCTTTTTGTAATTTGTAGACAGCGCTGAGAGCCTCTTTGTGCAGCATGTGTATCAGATTTCTTTCCTCCACAGTATTATTACGTGTATATGTTTAGAGTTACTGAGTGACGGAAAAAAATAATTCTCTTTCTTTGGGGTTAAATCCGAGCCTTAATATTAGTATTACATCTAGACCGTTTTCTCTAAAAATGTTTTTTTGAATTTACGTTTTTCGGTCCAACCGTCTATATTGATTTACAGAAAAGAAAGCTTTTTTTAATTCCGCTTCCCGTATAGTCGATGTTGGAAGTTTCAGTTTTCTTTTGCTCTTTCCCACACCTTAACTTTGTGATTTTTTTCTGTTTGAGGCTCACACAGTCTCCAAATATATATATACTTGTTTTAGTTTAGACAAATAACATCTGATTAACTTGTATTCTTCTTTACTTTTCCTTTGTAGACACAATCTGGGTTTTAATAATATCTTTCAGCTTCTTACCTATGTTAAGATTTTAGTTTTTGGAAAGCATATTCACTTGATGCAATAGGTCAGTCCTCACAAATATCGCCTAGTGTTTTATCATCACCCCATGAATTTCATTCTCTCAACTTCTTAACCATTCGGCTGTTAATATACGTCTTTCCTTAATCACCTAATTATCAATACCAATTCTAACCACCCCTCCTCCTATGTTCCTTCAGAACTTCTCTTTCACAAGCTCACTTCTCTTCCTGGACCTCTAAACTGCAACCACTCAGTTAAGTTCTTCGAAATATAAATTTCACTACAGAAACTTTTAAGCTGACACTTACTTAGCCAACCAATATATCATATCACTGCTTAATTATAGCAGAGCCTCCCTCAATTTATTTCTGCCAAATAGGATTTGATAGCAATTTATTCTCTCTCTTTCACAGTGAGAATATGTTCATGTTTAAAAATAGACTAGATAATTATGTTCCTTTTGGAAAAACACATAAGAGCTGGTTTTAGAAAGTTAATAAGTGTACCCTCGAGGCTCTAATACTTTCATGATTGATGCTGTTTTGCTGAAGCGTTGTTCGCGATTTGTACCTCTTTCCCAGATTCTGCCAGTTGCTATAATATTTCCTCGTTTTTTGGTATATAAAGGGATAGCGCCAGAGTTTGGTTTCTTCAAAATATTAAACAAATCGATATCCATTTCAGGCCTGGTATTTTTTTATTAATTAAAGGAACTAACAGGCCTGGTATTTTTTTTATTAATTTAAGTAACAAACAAACGTAGGCACTTCCTGCTGAAATAATGTAAAGATCGCAGAAATGAAAATCTGCTGATGATATATACCTCATATCCTCTATGGGCATTGGAACAGGGTGGTCAAATCTTCTAGATGTCAGTAGTTTTCTATTTGTAGTTTTTTGCCTAAATTACGAATATGACCTTTTTTTCATGAAATAACTTCAGTTTTTTGTAATCTGCACATTTAATTTTTTATTAATATCAGATTATTCAGTATATAGAAGTATGAAATATTTGTTATTATTTTTAGTTTATTTGACAAAAAGTACAAAGATAAGTAGAAACTAAAAGCTTATTCATCAAGAGAAATTAATAAGTCCTTTTAATACATTTTAGAGTGTGGTATTATAATTTTAATTTTAAAAAAATAATAAAGATTTAAGATTTTTTCAATTTATTTTTAAATCTGTATAATAGTCATATATTTTTAAAATATTTAGGTTTCTTTTTATGTAAAACATGTTGTCTATCTCTGTGAAGAGTTCATCAGAAGTCAACAAGCATTGCAGGACTCCATTTTCCATTATAACGATTTTCTATAGTTGCAATATCTTGGTGGAATCTTTCACCATGCTCATTGCTGACGTCTGCTGGTTTCTTTGGAAAGAAAGAGAGATGGGAATACAAAAAATGAACCTTTAGTGACATACTGCATCCCAACTTATGATAAGAACTAATCAAATTCTGAACAAGAAAGCGATAATTTTCTGATTTGTGCCTTCCAAGGAGACCATTGCATACACATTTGAAACTATGCCAAGCCTCAAATTCTAGCTTCCTCAATTTTGACTCAAACTCACTCTCTAACATAAGTTGTCGAATCTGTGATTCCTTCTTTAATTTTAGAATTACTAATCTTAAGAAATTTTGTTTTTAAATATATGAACGAGGGCTAATCATGCTTTAAGGCTTTCATAAATTGTTTCATTAAACCTAATTTTATATGAAGTGCTGGCAAAATTATGTTTTCCTTAGGCCTAATGGTTCACCTATGACATTATGACAACCGACTTTTGTCTCTTCTCTTAAATGCCATTCTGAGGGTATGTAATGTTCTCCCTGAGCTCTACTGTCCCACTGACACAAAGGACACATGAAATTTGTTTAGCCTGACTGCAAACCATTTAATATGGCTACTACCTTAAGGAAAGCATAAATCAGACATAAGTTTCTTTCCATTAAGCAGAAGTACGTATTTACTACTATATAAAGAAATGTCAATAAAAAGTCTCCATTGACTGGGTTCATATCCCAGTCAATGGAAACTTTTCATTGACATTTCTAATTCTTCAAAGAGACGTGGAATATTATTACAGTAGCATAAATTGTTGTCAAATGAAAATTTGTCTGGTAAATTGTTTGATCGAATGCGAAACTTTGTAATTCCAACATCTTCTGCTACTAAATTTCTTTCTTTCATATGGCTTTGTTAATTTTAGATCTCTTAGAAGATCATCTAGATCAAGTTGTGAGATAGGTTTTGGAGTAGTATCAACAGTTTCAGGAACATAAATTTCAGCCTCTGGTTCACATGATTCCATATCTGATTCATCAGAGTTAGACAAAACAATTTCTGCAGGTTTTCAGGTACTGGAATGTCTTTTGAGTAAGGTATAGGCCGAATAGCAGATCTAGGGTTGGGATATACCACAGATGAAGCGCACTTCGTTGTTTTACCTAAAAGTATGGATATTATATACATAAAATTTAATTTATAGTTATGTACATATATGTGATTATAATAAGTTGGTTCTAAACATAATTAATTTTATATTTAAAAAAAATAATATTACATATACTAATTAAACATATAGGTACAGTGGACAATAAACAATTACTTACTTTGTATTACTACCAAACAGAAATAGCAATTAGTAACATGGTTTTGGGGCTCTCACCATACCATTGGAACACCAACTTGAAGGCTTTTTATTTTTCCTTTAGACCATTTTGATGAAGAATTAAAGCATCATGGGACAAGTGTTTATTAAAGGAAGCGTTAAAATATTATTTCGCGTAAATGAGTATTTAATTTTATTTGCATAGAAGGACTGCTTAGCTCTGCGCAGGGAATCATTTAGAAAATAGGACAATTAATTTAAATTTCACTAAGGATTTTGATTGATTGTAACTTTTCATCGATAAATTATGGGTCACATACTCTACAGGCACGCAAATACAAAGAAATAAAAGGTGATTTTTAAGTTTTTTGCGAATGATTCGAATAAAAATGGTGGTAAGACGAAACATGAGTTGGCTTCCGGAAAACCGAGAACTTAAAAACTTATTCTGTGTATTATTTTCCTTTGGGATATTAAAAGCAAATATATATATATATATATATATATATATATATATATATATATATATAAAGCAGTTGACACCGCACAACAAATGTTTGCAGATCGGAAATCAGTACGTCAATGTTTAGAAGTGTTACGTTTTATTTCTTATAAAAAATATCGATTTAAAAATTCGAATTTTGGCCTTTTCTCCTATGAGTTGCATTTAAAACACCAACATTTTACGCCGAAAAATTAAGGTTTTACAGTGCAATTCTTCAACTTCATTTTATACGACTCGAGTAATTTAGATATTTGTTTAAAAATCACGCCCATCTAATTGTGACACGCTACAACTCTATGGCTGCCACTTAAGTAGTCACCATTGCCTGCCCTCATTAATGAACGTGTTTAAATTCTTTTAACTTAATTAAGCATAGGCCCAGTTTATAGCCCCCAAAAGAAGGACTTCTTTAGCTTTTGATGAATAGGCCTGTGATTCTTTAGTTAAGGCGTTTTACGCTCTGCATATGTTCTACATAACCATCCTACATCATCACCTTATCTTACAAATTCTGTCTTAGTCGTTGTCCAAATTTAAATAGTCTATTCTCATTGTTCTGGCTGATGTATCTATTCCATGATACTTCGAGCATATGAAACGGCTTCCATTATACAGATGGTCCAAATTACCTGTGAATAAAAGTCAGGGACAAACTTTCAAAGAGGGTTGGGAGGGGGATTTCTCGACCCTTTGCTTCTCTCATGGCAAACTGTATGCGGCCACTTCCCACACTCACAGTGCAGAAAATCTCAGCCTCTTTGCACCGAACCAACGAACAAGAAACGTTGTTTATCCAGAAGCCATATTGACCAAGATTTCGAAACCCAGAAGTTAAATGTTTTTGTCACTGTAATGTGAAAATCTTTCTCTTTTAGTCTTTCATTTTATATTACTCCACTTGATAAAAGTAAAAATAAACCTTTCATTCTTATAACTACCAACATTTAATTGCGTAATTCAACTCAATCAGAGAAATTTATTTGTATATGACAGTTTTTTTAGACTCGAGCAACGCTGGGTACCTTTGCTAGTTTAATCATAAATAATGATTTAATAAGTTTTACGCAAAAGTTGAACATGTTTAGTTAACTTTTGCTTATTATTAAATAATTTGTGCACTATTCTCTTATTGCCATTCCAAACTTCATTGGGGCGTTTGCCTCTTAATAAAGAGAGAAGTTTTATCACAGAGGTTGACCTTCATTCTTTCAAACACCACCAACTGTTACAGCCGTGTCTATTCCTACTCCTTTTACACATCACTTTCGTATTAATTTTGACATTGATGTTCTGTTGTTTTTCGGGTTTTCTTACAAACAGAGCAAAAATCTAATTATCTAATAAAGGAATTTTCTCAATTTGTAAAATATTGCAGTTCAGTTTACTTTATTCTTTTATTTTTCCACTGATTCTTTAAAACGTGAAGGAATTAGGGAACTTGTTGCTAAAAATGTAGTTAAGTCTTATGAACAATTCGAACACTCGAACTTGCATTAACATCTAATTTCATTTTTATATCAACAGACCAAGCGCTCATCTCAATGGTACAGAGACTAAGCCCTTTATTAAAAAACAAATGGTACTAATTTTCCCAGATAGATTTAGATGGCAATCATCACAATAAAATAATTGACACAAAGAACAGTGTATTTCTCGTAGGTTACTAAACCTTGTACTAACTCAATATAGGGTGGCAAAGTTGTTCTATTATACAGTTGCGCGCATATCTATTGGCAACACATCTCAAATTTTGATAATTTCGAATTTTTATAAGGTAATTGTTCGAAATGTACATATTTATATTATATTTAATTATATTAGCCGAAAATCAATATATTATAATGTATAAATGATAATAAAACAAATTATTAACATTGAACATGGTGGTTATTAGAAAAACACAAGAAGCAAGAGTATTGGCAAGGTTCAAAAATATTACATATATGTAGAAGTCCAAATACCGCGTACATTAGTGTACGCAGAAATACTCCGACACAAGCTGCATGTCTCTCCCGTATTTCCAAATGCACCATTCACCTCTAATTCTCTTTCGCCCCTTTTCGCGCCATCGTAAACTGCGACGTGGCTCGAAGGTGTGAAAAAGGTCTTTCGCGCGGCGCTACGGATTTTATGAGAATTAGGTGCTCTCTCTTGACTTCTGCCCGAGAGGCAAATAAAAGGAAAACTTCTCCTTGGAGTCAGGCCGAAGATCTTGGACCTACGTTGTGAGGATAGCTTGTCCCACATAAGAAACAGTTCGCCCGTTGCAAGAAAGATATTTCTCGGGGAATTGGTTTTAGCCGTCATGGTACTTGTAGGTGCCAAACTTCTCGCAGGCCCCCCATTCAGAGTCTGAGGTTACACAGGACACTTCGAGGAAGAAGAAGTTTGATTTGAGCCACAGTTTGGCTCGCTTTCGTGATCCAGCATAAGATTATTATATCACCGGTCTAGGATTACCTTCTCATTCGGTAACCTCGGACGGCCGGACTAAGTGCGATCATCGTCACCAGAAGAAGATCTTCACCGTCATCCTCAGAAACACTTACAAACTCAAACGTATCGTTAATTGAATCATCCCCTCCCCTATCTTCACCAGTTGATTTGTGAACTAGAATTGTCTTCCCGAGCCAATAACCTTGAATATTAGAAGTACTTAATTCAGTGTTTAATTCAATTCAATAATAATATTTCCTTCATTCTGTCGGGTGCCATCAAGCTGCAAGCATCCTAGTGAGTAATTTTCAAGTAATCACCACGACAATATTGTAGACTTACTTATTCAGTGCAAGATTAATTCTATTTATATTTATATACGCTGCTGCTTATTTCAAATTCATGTACATTAAAGATTATTTTTGTTTATGTGTGTTTAACTATTTTGGACGATCCTTCGGCAATTATTAAGCAATCCACTCTGTTTAAATCTCAATTTTACACCGATCCACCCATGGTTGGCTTTTACAGAGTGGAGACACACTCAGGGGATCATCATCTTAGTTTTGATCAAAAGGTCCGCACCGGGGTTATTCTTATTCACCGGAAGTGGCTAAGGTAGGTGTATTGGATACGCTTCACTTCCGCTTCACCTCGGTGCGCTAATAAAATATATGTCCAGGAAGTGGGACTGGGATTGCCCACTCACTAAACCTCGACAATATATATTATTGACAAATATAAATTAATACTTGGTGTGACCGTTTTTAGCAGCAATCACAGCAATCGTACGTTTCTTGTAGGTATGAACAAGGTTTTTGCAAGTTTTAATAAGAATTTTACTCCACTCTTCCACTGCAAAATCTTTCAACTCGGCAATGCTGCTTGGTGACCTCTTATAAACACGCGACTTCAGCTTTTTCCATAAACTTTCAATCAGATTTAAATCTAGAATTTGATAAGTCCATTTCATGAGTGTCAAGCGTTGATTAGCAAAATATTTCTAAGTTGATTTGCTCGTGTGCTTGGGATCATGATCCTGTTTAAAGACGAACCCTCTGCCAAAAGTAAGCTTTCCCGCTGATTTTTATCCAAAGTTCGCTGATATACCTCGGAATTTATAGTGCTTTCTATCAGATAAATTGAACCAGTACCTGCAGCAACAAAACACCCCCACAACATGATGAAACCACCTTTGTGTTTCACAATAGGTATGATGTTCTTTACCAGCAGAGCTTCTCCGGATTTTTCTCCAAACGTAATGGTGGTCGTTTATGCCAAACAGCTTGAGCTTAGTCTCGTCTGACCATAATATTTTACTAAGTGCTGCTTCAGTGTCATCCAGATTTTCTCTGGCAAGCTCTAAACGTCTCTTTTTGTGAACTGTCTTCAACAGCGGTTTCCTCCTTGGTACACATCCATGGAGACCCTCATGGTTCAGTTAAGATCGTAATGTTGACACATCCACGATTGTTCCACTGGTAGCCAGATTTGCTTTCAATTTCCTTTAAATACTTTTGGATTCTTGTTGACAATTCGAACACAAAGAGGCATATCTCTGTCAATTAATTTTCTTGGTCGCCCTTTCCACACACGATTAACTGTAGTCCCATCAGCCTTAAATTTCACAATAATATTCCTCACAGATGAAATTGGGATATTCAAACTTGCTGAAATTTTTCTTTATCCATTTTCTTGGTTGTGCTGCTCAATTATACAGTTCCTATTTGCTTTTGAATGTTCGGATGTCTTCACCATGTTGCTATTTCAAAATTATTTTAGAGATGATTGTTCAGCAGTGTTGAAATGCCATAATGTACACCCCTAAAATTAGCCGTGCAAGTAACCTGCTGTCCTGGATTAGTCCAGAATATTCCATCAATCATTCTCGAACATTTTTTACCACTAATTTAAACAATTTGAATTGTTAAATTAGTATTATGTAAGCGTTGCCAATAATTTTGCTTCTTGTGTTTTTTCCAAAAAACACTATGTTTAATGTTAAAAAATTATTTTATTATCAATATATTGTTATTAGGCTTATATAATTAAATATAATATAAATATGTATATTTCGAACTATTAATGTATAAATATTCGTAAATTAAAAAAATTGAGATGTGTTGCCAATAGATATTCGCGTAACTGTATATACTGAGACTGATTTTCCTATACTTAATTAGGCCTCTTTTACGCTTTGCTAATACTACCCAGACTTAGATAGTTCATTAAGGATAACAAAGACTATCGACGTGAAATAAGTGTGAAACGGGGAACAAATGCGACAATTTTATAGTTTGCTCAATAATTCTTGCGTCTTTTTGCTTAATTAATGATTGGAATACATTCAGTGGGCTGTCATTCATTGCCTATTGATTATTCCATTCTCTTCCATTTTGCATTATCGATTAGAATAACCAGTGTGAAAACAAGATAATAATATAGTTCGTAAAAGCTTTTTGAATTGATAACAAATCGATTCCAATAAATGAACGAATCTGAGAGATTTTACATGATCGGACTTTACTAAATTTAGTCATTGGGCCAAAGAGTGTATTGGTTTCTTACTCAGCAAAAGGAGAAATAGGAACTTCATACTTAAGAGCTGCAAGATTCCTATCTTAAGACAACTTAGACTTAAGATGAATAGCGTTAAAATACAATCCAAAAGCTAATAGATTCTCTCTATTGACACCAAATCTTAAGGTATCTTTCACAGCACTAGTAATCTAGTAGAGCGAAATAATATTACGTTATAGCAATATTATTCATAGGACAAGATACACGTGGTAGCTCGTAAAATACTCCACAGTCTGGAGCAATTATAGATAGCGGGGTTCTATGAATGAATCTATACCTTTCCTTATAGAAAAACTGGCGGCAATCTGCCAAAGTAGTATTTAGTGGATAGGAACCAACCAATTTTGAACTAAACTGTAGACAATAAATGAATATTTATAATGGTGACAAATAATCTAATAGTGAACTAGGCATTTTAAAAACTAATAAACTCTATTCTAAAAACTAAAAAAATAAATATATCCACATATATTATTCCCAAAACTTACATGTGCTAACAAAAACCCTTTTTATAGGAAGATAAGTTGTGAATAATCGTAGGTAAATTTTAGGATGGAGTGGATTTCTTGCTGAAAGATTTCCATCCCCCCTTTTTTTATCCCTATACATATATGTTCCATTTATTTATATTAATCAATTCACTATATATTTCATCAATGATCACCAGTGTTAATGCCATTTTATTAATATCGCCTTACCTAGGAGTTTTTATTCGGTAGTTTCTTATATTCATTCTACGCGCGATATCGGAGTCTTACATCTATCCTCTTACCTATTCGTCCTTTTGTCAGATGCCTGCGAGTCAGTAGTGGAGGCGGGGGCCGAAGCGTCAATTGATAATCACATTGTTCAAATCTCGAAATGGGCTAATGTGTACCTCTTTCCAACATTACTCGAATGTAGTACTCTCATATTCTTGGATTTATGCGTCTCCTTGGGATGTAATTGCTACATTTAGCTCACTTTCATGTCTCATGATCATCTGTTCAATTTGATTGAACGGTTCTGCTTAACCCTTATTATAAGTTAATCTGAGTCGTACGTTCTCACAAATCGTATGGTTTCTGTAAGAAAGTACAACTCAGAGAGATTGTGATTGAGGGTTGGGCAGAGCCTTAATGGCCCGCTGGTTGCCACTATTTTGTTTTATTCTTTCTGGGGTGAGTCTCATGTTTATGTGCCTAGGAGGGAGTCCTCCACCTGGCGCCGTGCCCCCTTGCTATTCTTGCGTTTTTTTGGTCTTGTTTTTTTGCCGTTTTCTTTGTTATTTCGTTTTTGATGTTAGTTATTTTTTCTCTTTTTGGTTTGTTTTTTGTAGGAATTTTAGAGTAGCCGACTACTAGGCTAAAATTTTAATTAAGGTAAATTATGCCAGTGGGACCGTAAGTGCAAAAAATGGAGATTTGTAAAAAAGAACGTTAGTCAGATTTGCGTAGCTACTAGAGATACGAACTAGTTGATTTCTGATTATAACCAGACAAGGTTTCGTGTCTGTTTTCTGATTCTTATCTCTATCCATATCTGTAATACTTCTTCTTATTAAGGTGGGATTTTTAGTCACATTCCGATGGCCTGCGTGATCTTTGATGTCTATGCTTTAGATGATTGTGAATAAAACTTTCGCGCTGAATTTCTCTCTTAATTTTTTTTTGCATATATTCAGCGGTGAGAGAAGAATTTTCTTTCAATCAATCAATGGATTGGCAAAGATATTTTGGAATCCAGTTGTAAAAGATCTTTGAACTGACCATTCAGGTTGTTCAAAATGCTTGGAATCTGCCAAGCAATCCCTCAAGCAAAGATATGCAGGGATTCTTGGTGTAACCTCACTGTATTTATAATATCAGAAATCACAACACATTATCCACTGATGATCGTTGTATTTCAGCGAATCAAGTATATAATTTTCATGTCCTAACTTTCAAGCCAAGTCAGGGCATTTGTCTGATTTTTTGACATGTAAATGGAGATTTTTATAAAATGTGTAATTGCTTTGGTTCTAAGAAACTTTTCTTGCTTAGATTTTGGATTAAAAAGTTAGTAAAAAATTGTTTATTACAACATTAGAGATATTCATTCTTTTAAAAATCACTTAATATGAATAGAAAAGGCAAAAATATAACCAATAGGATTTTCTACGTATGTGGCGAAGTTGCGCTACCTGGGCAACAATCGAACTTACGAGCATTTGTATTAGAAGCCGTGCTATAAAGACTCTTTTGGCATGAAAATAGTGGATCAGGATAATGATATTTTCCCTCACATATGCTGGCTAAACATGTGGCGAACACTTCACACGAGGGAGCAAGGGAAGCTAGAAGTTATTACTTTTTAGTATACGGGTATGGAAGGAAAGGACGAAATGACGGATTGTTGCTTCTGCATGGCTAACCTATTATAAGTCTTAAAGTTGTGCTCTTAATTAATCGCAACAATCCTGTCTCTGTCTAAGTCTGTCATTCTATCCATTGGCGTGAAAGTTAGGACATGAAAATTATATTTGATTCGCTGAAATACAACGATCAGCAGTGAATAATGTGTTGTGATCTCAATGTTATCTCTTTAAAATTATAAATACAGTGAGGTTACACCAAGAATCCCTGCTATCTTTGTTTGAGGCATTGCTGAGCAGACGCCAAAGATTTTGAACAATTTGAATCGTCAGCTCAAAGATCTTTTCTAACTGGATTCCTAAAATATCGTTGGCAATCCATTGATTGATCAAAAGAAAATTCTTCTTCCACCGCTGAATATAAAGCTAAGATTTAGTGAAGAAACGAGCTTTGCTTTAAATCAAGAATGTCGTGGTATGGCGAGGTGTACGTTGTTATACGCACATTTGCCTACTAGCTGAACGAAATTAAGGCGCCACCTGGGAAGGGCTCTAAGCATGCTTTAAATACACAGCTGCTAGGCCAAGAAATATTCAAGCACGGCTACAAAATATACTTTAATAGGACTAAAGATTACATACACATATTGAGCAAGTTAAATGGCAATGCAATTAAATATTGATGGTTCACGGTTAAGATGATTGACACTATCAATTGAATTTAAACTGAGGGATAATGAATTAAGAAATGATTTTAAAATTATGCAAGTTCTTCCTTGAGGTTCAACGCGGTAAAGGTGGAATGAGCGTGACAAAGCGGGGTTAAATCCCTTTTACCTTGATGTTCGGCGAGTCGGACCAGAGAGGTAAGTTCGACCTTGAACTTGTGAGCGTCTCACGAAATGCTCAATCCAACTTTGGGAAATTGAAGATGGGGTCCTCTTATCCTTAAATGGAAAACAGAGGATGCTTCGCGGATGGCTTTTCCAATCCTTAAAATCCGAAGACGTAGGGAAAAGGGTTAAAGCGCGCTTAAAACTATCTCCATGAACAACACTGAGTGAGGACTAGCTCTTCCTTGGCTCTTCAAAAATCACTCAATTCTTCTCTGGACGAGGATGTAGTCGATTTCCTCTCGACTAACGAAGACGTTAACTACTAACGTACTGGACGGCAGATTCAGACACAATCTGCCTGTGAACTCCGAAGTCTCGAATATATGCTCGGAAATTATCAGACGGGGAGAGAAATTCATTGCCAACAGACTTCCTTAATTTCCTTGGGTCGCAATGAGTCTCCATAGCGGGAATTCACGATGCCGTCTTAATGGCCTTTCCCTTGTTCTAATTTACGCAGTAAAGAGCCAAACGGATAACCGAGGTATCCGAGAAGGTGGGTAGAAGCAAAAGAATTCCTTTTCTCTCACTTTATTTTTCCACAAAGAGGTTTTCATATTTAAGTGATGCTTAACTTCTTTATAATTAATAGTTAATGTAGTTTATTTTCATTACGAAAGATTCTACTGAATTTTTTTTTATTTTACTCTAATTTAGTTGTTTTGTAGCTTCTGGTCCAGTTGTAGCTTCTTGGATCTAGCTATTAACTCTTGATGATTAAAATGGACTATCTGGAAATAACATAATAATGAGTAATAACCATATATTCCATAGAACGAAAAGTTAACCTGATAAATGAAAAAATTTATCAATTTAAACAGATATTATTTCGAAACGCAGGCTACTGTTATAAATAATAAAAATAACCAAGACTAACCTTACTAAAATCCTTTTGTGTTTTATTAGGCATTTTTATTAAAATTAAAATATTTTCACGTTGTTTACTAAGGTCAATAACGTAACAAAGTTGAATATATAAAATTGTTCATTTTTCTCCATAACAGCAACTATGAAAGGCGTAAGTTCTTTCCAATAAATTTATCACATAAGCTGAAGGGTGTTATAAGGAATTTGTATCTTCCTCATACTTTATTTACAGGCGAATACAGGTTGTGCTTCTAATTCTTTTTCTGCAATCATTACAATAAAACAGCAAAATTACTTATTTACCAAACTAACCCTTCTCAAAAAGGTTTCTTTCTTTTAGTGAACATGAGACTAACATGACTTGTCCCAAGAAAAGAGAAAGTCTCAGACGCATCTAAACTATCTTCTCATGATGATATCTTAATGGTTTTACCTAAAACATTGTATCAGTTTCCTCGTTTCCATTACAAATATTACATTTTATAGAATTTCGGCTCAAGCTGCAATCAAAGAACAGTAGTATCCTATTATGATGTTTCTTTTAGTAAAACCAGGTGGGTGAGGACATTTTCCCTTACCAGCTCATATACAAGTTTAGTTACTTTGAAAGTAACCAATGCAAGATCTGGATATGAGAATTATTCTCCGAATTATGTATCGATATCAAGTAAGCTCAAGCAGTTACGATTTCCAGGGTGGTTTATTATTATTATTGACGATCCAGGCCATATAAATCGAATAATAATAATAACTCAATTACCCAATTAATGATATAAACTTGTAAAGAATTAATATTCTTTCATGTTTTGTTAAAACAATGTAAATACTAGGAAATTCTAGAAACACAATCTTTGCAAATAAGCTTTTATCATTATCATTCTAGTGCATGAAACTTAACCCTATTGTTAAACCACCTTTTATTCCGATTATTTACATTTCCATTTTCATAATTACCTGACCAACAAAGAGGAAAGGAAACATTATATTTCTAGGAATTGATTCAATGCTTTTAATTTAGCAAGGTATTTTATTTAAACATAGAATATAACTTGCGATTGATCGTCTAATTTAATTTCAGAGATCAAATGTATTCATTCTTTCAACCTTATTCAAATGCATTCAGCTTTTGTTAGCTAATTTGTAATCATCAGAAAAATACCTTTCATTGTACTATTTGATTGCATACGCCCTCTTTTTTAGAGGAAATCTAATGAATTTGGGATTTCTTTGAGAGAACGCTACAAAGAGAACAGAAAGTATAAATACTCTTAACTGAAATAGATTCGATAGAAAAATTAAATCAAGTGTCTCAGAGTAGAAAGTCTTTTTACCTCTCATAATGAATACATTTAAAAAGATCTAATTAATTTAAATCTTGTTAAAGTATGCCAATATTTGAGTATTTTATTCCAATCGTAATTTTCCCCAAATTTAAACTTAATAACACATAGAGATTCTATGGCGAAAAAATGACGTTCAAACGGATACAAAATGGCCTTAAATATTAGCAACGACTACTTCAATATCGAATTACAAAGAAATTAATAGAACTAGAATAAACGCAAAAAAATAACAACAAGGAGATTGATAGTATTGAAGAGCAAAATACAAATAGTAAAGAATAACAAAAGGGAAATTAGAGAAATTAATCTTTTACCCGATACAGAGAAAAAATATTGCAAATCAGTACCTAAACCGCAGAAGCTAGGAATTAGGTCAGAAATAATGCTGATTATAAATTACTATGTCATATAGGGAGATTGAAAGAAAGGTTCTTTTTAATTATACATATCTTTGATGGTTGTATTATCTAGCTTGATCATTAAGAGTTTCATTCCCTGCGTCTCTGTGGAATCTTTTATTTTGTTTCCCCAATATAGTATTTTTCACCCATTAACTTAACAAATTCAGAATTACAAAAACGCTTTTTATATATATTTTAAGTCGTAGTATTTAGAGTTTTCCAATTTAACGCCAATGTCAAAATACATTTCATAAATGATTTCGGCTTTACATGGCACCAAATATATCTCCCTACCCATCGTTTATAACAAAATAGATAAGAGGGCATTTTTCTTTCGGTTTGAGTAATAGAACCTAGTAAATCTATTAAATAAATATGAGAAAGCTTTGAGTAAAATACATCCAGTCTATGGTTAACTTTTCTTTAAATTTTTTTAATAAAATATCCCTTTACAAAGACTAGAGAAAACCCTATGATGTTTCACTTTCATCTGCTAGGATTTATTATCTTCTTGAGAGACATTACATAGCTTCTTCCTCACAACCTTTATTCTCTTAATTTAAGTTAATAATTTTCTTGTGGGTTTATTTTTATCATCATAATTATTTACTTTTTATTTAAACCGTCACCAACTACTTTTTTTAGTATGTTTACACACACATACGTGCTCACTCCATTCTACTTTTTTCTTTCAAGATACTTATAAATTTCCGACATTCAAAACATTCTGTTTTAGTTTTCAAAGTTTTGCCACTGTTTTATTTATGTTTTGGAAGTTTGAAGTGCACTATTTCACTTTAAAGTTTAAAGCTTTTTAAATTTTTTCAGGACGTTTTTAGGGTTTTATATATATTTTAGCATCATTTCATTTACAAAGCTTTAGCCTAATTTCATACTCGTCCTGTATTTAATTATAGCTCATATTTGAGCGAATGTCATGTCAAGTTATCTCTGCACAAAACTCATAATTCTGTACTGTTGGTTTTAAGATGTGCATCTATAGTGAATTATAAGCGAGGTCATTCAATTAGGTAGATTTTATGGGAGTAGTTTATACTTTTCTCATTTTTATAGTAAATTAAACACACCTGCTGCTTGAACTAATATCTTCCTATTTTTTCTATATTTGTCTTGTACGTAATTGTTATTTTATTGTCTTTATTGATAAGCTATTTGTTGGTGCGGTTAATTCAGCAAGAGGAACTCAGGCCTTGTCTCAGTTTATTTCATCTTAAGCAAGAAAATATTTTGCTTTTTGAATGGAGTTGTTTCTCCATATGGTAGAATTGCTTTAAGCCTTTCGCTTATCATTTTTAAGTTGCTACAAAACTTCATATTAGATATAGTTAATTTAATTTACATATAGACACGTTAAGATATAAATTTAAATGTTCAAATGGATAAAAAGAAATAAAAAAAGCACTAATATTTGTTTCTTTTCAGATTATATTATAGGGTCTGTAAAAAGTTTCTTTATGATAAAAAAATATTACAATGAAAAATAATGGAAATTTATAGAAAATATGATAGAAATACAGGCCCTTAACTTTTTTTGGAGTATAATATAACTAGTAGATAAAGCCCAGTAACCCAACTACCTGTTGCTTTTAAAAAAAATTCTCATAGAAGTAATATTCAAAAACAATGAAAATAACTGGCTTAAAACAGGAGAAGAGGAGAGCATACAGGATACACGCAGCTAAATAATCGATAATCCAGAAAACTAAAGGCGTCATACAGAGCAAATATGTAGTTTGGTAGAGCTTCGAATCTATCTTTTAGCGGCTTCAAATAAGCAGACTCAGATAATGGCACATAGGATATATGTCTTTTCAAGAATTTATTATATTATAAAAGACACATTCTGAGTTAAGTTCTTATACCAAACTCAATTATAGAAAAGTATATAAAAATCTCAGTTTTATTTTTAAGTAACCCATATGTATATACTCCATAAAGTGGTTCCTAAATATAAGATGCGTGAAAAGTACACACAACTAAATTTATTGTTTTCATTTCGTATGGCAAGAGGAGAGAAAGAAAAGTTGAATATAATAAAATAAATAGGTAATAAAAATAGTCAGCTTTCAAAACTATGAGAATTACTATAACAAATAAATGACTTCAAACAATGATATAAAGAAGATTGGCTTTTTGTTAAACGAAGGAGAGAGACTGTGAAAATGGAAAACTTTATCTCGCTTGAGCATCCATCTCCCTTGTTACGCAGAAGAACTTAAAGACGCAAGTGAATAAATAAAACAATAAAAGAAAAAGTTGTCGAAATTTTGGTTTAAGATGTCCGTGTCTGTTTTAAGAATCGTAGCAATGTCACGAAATCTGTTTAGCTTCTATGTATGTTGTATTTGAGAAAAATAAAGACATGACACTTGGTCCTTTTGCGTCTCAGAGAAAGGTGTTTGTAAAAGGAAGGAATATTATCGATCTTGCTTAAAATTTATCACTCTCAAGTGAAAGACTAAAAGGGCGCAGCCCAAGATTGAGAGTTTTTAATTTTGGTATCAATGCCGGGAGGAAGAGAGACTAAGAAATAAAGGCAATGAGCTGGGTTAAGATAATTACGCACTCCTTCTTAATGATCGACAAAGAAAGCCTAGGCTAGCCTTATTAGGCTATCCCTAGGCTGTTAAAATAAGTTCTAAAACGTTCGTTTCTCTCAAAATTTCCTTATTTATTTGCTATACTAGGCTAGCCTAGTCCTAGTTTATAGCCTAACTAGGCTAACTTCTTTCTATTTTGTCGATCAATATGGTCAGTTTCGTTGTTAGCTCAAAATATTTGCAAGGCAATTTTAATTTTTTCAACGATATTTTTTTCTTTTGTGTTTCTTTCGAACTATACCTCTTAAACAGTGTTTACAGTGCTCGTTTACCTTTCACTCCCTCATATCTTTGCTAAAGAAAAAGGAGTCGTATCAAAAACACAGAATATGGATCTATTTACTTACACTTTTATTTATTTTCACGCTCTTTCTTTCTTCGATATATTCTAACGGATTTTATACAGAATAAAACCCTATAGAGCGCAAATTCAAAGGAACTTTCAGATCTTTCATTTATGATGGAGTGAGAGAGAGAGAGGAAGAGAGAGTGATGCAGAAAGAAAGGAGTGAAAAAATGAAGGGAAGTAATTTTTACTTGGTTAGGACGATTTTCGTCAATTTTCTTGAATGCTGTTAAGGTGATCTCATTTGATCTGATTTGATCTTAGGTGATTTCATTGATAATTCTAATTAGCTTCTGGTTCAATACAATTCAGTTTCACAAATAAAAATACTTCGAAAATAATTAAGAAAGTATGTAAATAATAATAGAAAATACAGAAGTTCTCAAAAAGGCGCAAGAAGTGCCAATGAATAAACTGAACTCTCTCAAAGTCTTTTACTAATGGTCTTACTCGAGAAATGCCTGATCTCATTTTAAGACTCTAAGCATACTGGTAGACTGGTGGTAACTAGTGTACCCAGTACAAAAATAACACAAGTATTTAAACAGAAGACAGAATCTATGATCTAAATCAGCTGGAAGAAGGAACGAGAGCAGTGAGAGGATAAAGTACGATTAATGAAGTAGAACCCCCCAAATCTCCAACACCATCCATTTCTGAATTGTATTAAGACGAATAAGGCGATTTTGGGCAAAGAGTTGAAAATCAGCTACTGAATTTAAGGTACATAGATGAGACCTTAGGGAAACATAAAGTATTAATATGTATTTGTATTAATGTGTATATGAAACGTTAAACAGAGTTAAGGTTAATAACAATTGTGAGATGAAGAATAAGCCTTTCAATGGAGAAAATTACACATTATTCGGGAGGAAAAATGCTCTTGCATGCCTTATCTAATCAAAGAACTATGTGTGGTTGATCATATTAAGTTTGGATGAGAAGCAGACGTAAGTTATTACATTCCAGTCTTCATATGAACGGGAAACCATTGTCTATACACAATATTGGTCATAAAGATGCATATTCCTACTTATATGAAAAATATATGTCTTTTCAGAGCGATGACCCGTCGCAGAGCACCCGTCTGGCAATAAAAATAGGCTTGGCGAACATGCGAACATATGGGTCTTCAAAATATTCTTGAAGGTACCAAGGGAGAGAGATGAACGTAGAGAAGCGGGTAATTCATTCCAAATTCTATGAGGAGATTGAGACGACACAGTCCTCCATTCGCCTTATGCAGCAACGGGGAAGAACCAAAACGAAGAAATTTCTTGAGGTATTATTGAAGACACTGTAGGTTATTATCATCATAACTTATCAGGCCAATGTTTTATCCATTAGAGAGCTGTGTCATTGGCATCATTTCCGTCCTGGTTAGAGCATATATGTAAAGAGGTGTTCTATTAAGACGGATCGAAGTTAGCAGTAAATATTTGAAACAGTGTTATTGGTGAAAATTAGTGATTCCAATATTGGATCATGTTATTTGATTCATGGTACATACTTATGTGTGAAAAATAATATCGCCTAAATGTCCACCAAGGCTTAAGCGGCATACCTCCACTCGATGGTCAAAATTTTTGATGACGTCTCTGCGTAGTTGCTCTTCGATCTCACCAAATTGCCTTATTATCTGATCTTTCAGCTGTTGAATTGTTGTTTGGCTTATTGGCATAGACCTTGCTTTTGAGATGATCCTAAAGGATGAAATCTAAAGGCGTCAAGTCACATGATCGTGGTGGCCAATTGACCTCGCTATTTCGAGAGATAATGATACCTGGGAACTTCTCATTCAATAGAGCCACTGTTGCATTGGCTGTGAGGCATGTAGCGCCGTCCTGTTGCCATAAAAAGTTGGTTATCATGGCATGGTATCGCTCGCCTGTCACCATAACAGAATTCCCGGCATCATTTTTGAAGAAATACGGCCCAATGATTCCGCTAGCAAAACATGTACACTAAACAGTGACCTTTTGTGGATGCAGTGGTTTTCAACAATCTTCCTGGGATTTTCAGCAGCCAAAATGCGACAATTCTGCTTATTAACGAATCCACCAAGATGATAATGAGCTTCATCACTAAAGATGAGTTTTGCGAAAAATCCTCATCGGTTTGTCTTTGCTCGTGCACCCAATTTACGAATGTACGGCGCTTCAAGTGTTCAGCATTCTTCAATTCTTGTGTCAATTGACTTTTGTAAGCGTCTAGAGACAAATCCTTGGTCAAAATTCGATGTAACGTTGTTGTGGAGAGGTTCAATTCTTGCGCGCGATGACGAATAGAGGTGTCTGGATCTTCGGCCACATTCTCGCGCACTTCAGCAATGTTTTAAGCTGAACGGCGTAAACGAGCACGCAATGGCGTTCTCATATCTGTCACCGACCCCATTTGTTTGAATTTACGAACAATTTTTCCAATTGCATTCTCATTTGGTCGATTATGTTGACCAAAAAAATCGCGAATTGCCAGAAATGAGTTTCTGTTTGAACGTCCATATTCGTAATAGGCTTCGATAACTTTAACACGTTGTTCGATTGTTAATCTTTCCATGGTTAAAATTGCCAAAGACTGAAGTTGTTAAATCTGAAAAAAAAATCCTTAGACGATTAAACTTAACTCACATTTAAAATCGGTCCAAATTATTGGAACACCCTTTAGATCCGAGTGAGTAATCGGGGAAGTTTTGCTGCAGATTATCTCGCTGTTGGAGGTAAGGCCCTACTTACATATGTTGTTTCTGGTTTAAAAGACTTTTGTTCTAGCTCTATTATTGTTGTCTACTCTTTTTTTGCTGATATATTGAATTTTGTGCGGGTTTATGGTTGACCCAAAATGGAAGCGGTCAGCATGCAAAACGGCCAGACTTTCTAGGAAGAGTAGGTAAGTCCAAGAGGACGAGGTTTCTGGAGAATAAGAACATTCTCATCCACCGACTCAAACTCCTAGACTAGGACAGAAAAATCAGACGTTTCCTGAAATGCGGACCGGCGCACCCCCGCCAACCATAATCACGGAGAGGGGGGTGTCTCTCAGGCGGCAGGGGGGCATAAAATAACATTTTAATGGGAAAGTAATTACTAACATGGAGTTCATCGACCACCTTCGAGTCTAAATCAGGCTGTACATCCAGAAAGCACAGAGATATATCAAGACAAGAAAATAAAGGGGTTCTCTGGCAGTGATTCGTAAACTCATCCTTATTTAGGACACCTATCTCCACCTCGTCGATCAGGTCGGCAAAGAACTGACCCCTGCGATTGATTGAGTAATCTCCCCAGAGGGGCTGTGTACCGTTCAAATCCCCAAGATGTAGAAAGAGCCTAGCAACCGTGCCTCGAAGCGGCGGAAGTCCACCGCGTCGAAGTCGCTGAGCGTAGAATGTCCGTAGAAAAAACAGTATTTTTACTATCCAGGTGTAGCTACACTGCTATGGCCTGTAAGGAGTTATTTGAACAAAGAGAAAAACGAAGAGATCATGCCAAGTTTAAATCGCCATCCTCCTGCTCAAAGGGTAGGCAGGAGCCACGCTCCCAGTATTCCTTACTGCAAAAAATAGTTAACGAAGAACGAGAGGAGACGTGTCTTTGCAGCTCGTTATGGACGAGGGCAGCTATTCTTGTTTGAGGTTTCTGTTCTTAGACTAGTTTTGGAGGGATATCTAGGCCTTTTTTTCGTGTATGGCCTGTATCTGGTATGAGTGGATATGGCGAACATTCACAGAAAAACTGATTCCTTAGGACAGAAGTTGAAGGATATTCGAGTTAAACAGGGTTACCAAATTGATCCCAGATATGTACTTAAATTCTTGGTAAGTGGGTAGATAACTGAGAGATACAAAGAGCTACCAAGTAAACCCTAGAGGTACTTTGCAATTACTAGATAAACTGCTGTTGAAGGTTGGGTAGGAAAGAGGAGATATGAAGGTCATTTATAGTAATTCTAGGATTTATAGCAAATATTAAACGGTTATCTAGGAAGTAGTTGGTATTTACCAGCAGGTTCCATGGGATACTGGCTAGTTTGCTGGTAGGTATGAATTAAATAAAAAAGGATGTGAAGGAAATGATTGTTAAATACAAGCTAGGATAGAATAAGAATCGTTTAGAAAAGAAAAAGGAAGAACACATAAGAACGTGTAATAATAATATATATCTTTAAATGAGTAAAATTCTGAAATTAAATTAACCTTTATATTTTACTACAGGGTGTCCACAAAGTTTGGCTACATAGGAATTTTAATATTTTATTTATTTGTTATTTTACCTCACCATATCGAATGATGGCTCTGTCTAAAGAAGAAACAATCGAGTTGGTACTCTTAAGTGGACGAGAAGGATGACCTTATCGCAAAATCGCCGATTAATTTAACCTTCGACACCATGATCGGCAACCTATTTATTTTACTGCCGTCGAGAAATTGGTCACGAAGTTTAAAGAAACAGGCAGTGTCTTGGACAAACCCCGTTCCGGGCGACCAAAGACTTTAGACAAAACGAAAGAGGTTGTCATGGCCAAGATTGTTGCTAGCCCAAAGAAATCACTTCGTCGGACATCTATGGAGTTGGGTATTCCAAGGTCAACTATCCACAAAATCCTGGTAGAGCAGAAGTTCCACCCGTAGGAATTACAGATATTGCATCACCTAAATGAAGACGAATGCAGATATGCGAATGGTTTTCAGATAAATTAGATGAAAATATTAATTTTACTAAAGACCTTTTGTGGTTCAGTGATGAAGCTTTGTTTTATGTTAATGGTGAAGTCAACAGACAGAATCTTCGATACTGGTCTCAAGACAATCCACATTGGATGGATCCATCCAAACAGCAAGGCTGCCAAAAGGTGATGATGTGGTGTGGTTTGTGGAAAGCTCATGTACTAGGACCCTTCTTATTTGATGAACATGTAACCGGTGAGACTTATCTGAACATGTTGAGAGACAAATTAATGCCTCAAATTGAGCGCCTAGGCGAGGGACTTCCGGACTGGTTTCAGCAGGATGGAGCTCCTGCCCATTTTGCTACAAATGTTAGAGATTAGCTGAATGGCACTTTTCCTCACTGGATTGGAAGAAGAGGTCATGTGGAGTGGTCCCCTCGTTCATCAGACCTTTCTCCCCTTGATTTCTTTTTCTGGGGTATGTTAAAAGAGAAAGTTTACTCAATGAAGATTGCAAATCTAAACCACTTAAGAGAACGCATTATCAGTCAGTGTGCTGAAATCTACGGCAATGTACACCTATTCAATCAAGTTCTCCAGAATTTAGCAAGGCGCATCGAATTATGCATTGCAAATAATGGAAATCATATTGAAAATATAATTTCTTAACATTATAATTAAATAAAATTGTTTTGTTCTAAAGGTATGTATTTATCCCCTATGTACCCAGACTTTGTGGACACCCTGTATTAAAATATATTTAAACATAAGGACAATAATTTAGCATTTCTTTCAATCATTATTGAGAGCATAGATGTACTATTCATAATAACAATTCTTATAGAAACATTCGATATATAAATATGAATAAATTTAAGTCCTACTCCGACTTAAGTCCTGCCATAGAGTTTAAAAATTCATCCAAATAAAATCTAAATCGGTATATATTTTCTAACATGTCCTAAACACGTTTCTCAAGACTTAGAGCGAGTTATACATATTTCACATTTAACCCGAAGATTTCCATAGCCCTAGCGATTCTTTTTTCTTCGTCTCTGAGCCTATATTCTTTTCGTCATAGGGCTAACACGTAAGTAATCTGTCTCTCAAGAAAGCAGTCACATTTCCAAAGAGAACTATTTCGTTGACCTATAAATATAGAAATTTAAATTCAACGTTGACGGCATTTTTACAACTTTGTAATTGTAGCTTTGTCACTTACGCTTAGGTAATGGCCAAAGGTTTTGAGACTACTATATGTTTTCATATAAAATAATTAATAAAATTAATGGAGCTAGGTTGTATTAGATGACACTTTGCCTCAGTGACATTATAATATTATTTATTCTTCTTTTGTCTTTTAAAAACTAGGTTAGGTTAGATAAGGTATCTAAAACTTGAACAAAGGGAAAATGAAAACCTAACTTAATATAATCCCATTTTTATATGTAGTTTTTCGCCTCCTTACACCCTTCAATAGATTGAATGGTACAGCAGGGTTAATTAATGCCCATGCTACAGCTTTCTTTTCTTTCCATGACCTGTGACCGAAATTGTGCCTTCCCCCCTCCCCAGTCCCAATGCCTACAGGGAGACTTTCCTCACGGTGTGGTCAGAAACATCTCGCTATTGCGCTGTAAACTCGAGAACAAATATCCTCTTATAATTCTCAGGCAAATCTTTAATCACTCAGTTTATAGATGGTTTATCTTTGCTGAGTTATCTTTGAGATGGTTTATCTTTACTAGTTGAGAAATCTTATAAGATAACATATTTTACTTGATCATTTATGCTAATATTTAAGGGAGGGGGGTCACTAGTCCTTGGAAAATTTTAATCCCGTGTACATTTTCCATTTAATGGACTCCTGAAATTGGCCGTAAAAAGAGCTCACTTTATCTATTCATCATGATATATTTCTTGACTTTTCCTATTCTAAGTGCTACTCATATAGGTAAAAATAAACTGTGTAAAGAAATTGAATCAAGAACAAAAACGAATAAAAAAATCTATAAGTATATAAAATTCTAAATACAATTGTTAAAATACAAAGAATATTAGAGACATAATAAAGGAATCATTTAGATTTCAAATACTACAACCCGAATTCCGTCATTAAATTGACACAAATTTAAGTTAGAAATGTAAGGTTCGTTTACATTTCATTTCTTAATATTTGCTTAGAACTTGGAACATGATTGAAATGGAAATAGTAATATTTAAAGCAGTAACATTAATTGCAGACCCTCTTAACTCACTGGCTGTATAATCTGATCGGTCGCTTTTTATTCTTTATTCTCATCCTTAATCTTAATATTAGGATTTATAGTCTATTTATTATTATCCTACATTTACACGCTTGAGAGCGAGAATCAACGTTCACACTTTTCTTACTAAATATTCAATTCAATTATTAAATAAGTCAAATTGCGTAGTCTTTTTTCAGTGAACACAAGAGACTCGCTTTCGTATTCCTTTCTCCAAAGTCTTCTCATCCTCCTCTATGAGCTCGACAACTGGATTTCATTACCTACTTTGTGGATGACCCCCACTAGTCATCCATCTTTTATCTATCATCAGCAGACGCTCTATCTAAGAATGAACCGAGAGCAGACAGCCTCTTCCCCGGTCAAAATGATGATTCCCATAACGTAATATTTGACCTCAGTCCGCTCATACAGTCTCCTCTCTGGACAGCCACTCCATTTTTTCCAATTTATTTTCATAGGGTCTAATATACCCTGCAGACCAATTTACCTACCCTGCCATTACACGCTTCTTAAAAAGGATACACTTTCAATTATACTCCATCTGTCTGTCGAACAATAACCGCAACCTCAATCTCAAACTGATACAGTTCCCAACGGCCTCTCCTCAAAATACCGCAAACTCCATTCTGAGGCGTGTCACACCGTTAACGCCACGAGAGAAGGTTTCCTTTGAGACCGAAAAGAGCGTCAGATTTCTCTTAAGTTGCATTTGTTTATGACACAAATGTTCCCATGAGGCAGGATTCGAAGTTTCCAATGGCGATAGATTAGCCCTCGCACTCTGGAGATAGCTACGTGATAAAAAGTCTAGAACGCATTCCTTATGCAATCTTGCATATTCCTCTTTTGCAACTAGAACATGGTTTGTTGTAAACGACGTCTAAATTATTAATGCACTGCATGTCCAATGTTTCAAAATAATCATATGATAATTAGAGAAAAACATGATGAATAAAGATAAGCTAGGTTATTATGAACTAAAACTTAGAACAAAATGGTGTATATTGTGTTTCTGATTCAAGCCTTTGAGTCACCTCTTAACCTAATTGGGAGAAGCCTGAATCATGTTAAATTATTTATAGATCTATGTACTTTCATTTAACACTTGTCCGTTAGAAACAGCAAACACCTGCGCAGATTTCAGACATGATAACAAATGTTATTAAAATGTCTCTTTTTTCAATTATCCAACTCTTATTTTTTGCTATTTTAGGCGATAATTTTATCGACAAAACTATCGCCAGTATTTCAATTTAGCAGAACCTATTCATTTTTTCACTGGTGGATGTAGGTAAAATACAGAAAAATACACTCGTTTTAGTATTTTCCAATGTTAATTAATCCTAAAATTAGTTTCAATTACTTTTTTTTTAAATCTACATTTTTTCCCCAAAGTTAATATAGGTACTTATTAAGATTTCTATCACTTCCAAACATTCACGTGGGAATTCCTTTCTTTAGTTTGTTAGTAAAGACTATGAAAGAGGAATTAAATATTCAAAGTATTATTTTCCCACCACTAACATCTTTCCAAGCTTTACTATTTAACTCATCCCGGTACTCTAGATTAATTAATGTATAGTTTTCATGCTTTGCTGGTATCACCTATGTACACGGTGAATGAGTATTTGAAATAACCATAGCTGTTAGCAAAATGATGAATATTAAGAAATGAAAGTACGAATTGTATATTTTGAACTAGCAAAAACCACTGCATAAGTTTATTGCCAAAAACAATAAATTTTTAGTTTATTGGTAATAATTTCCTCGACCTAAATGATATAGGATTTGCTTATTTAGCAATTTATTCTGAAGGTTTATAATAAAATTTGTTTTGTGTTCTCTGAAGATTATACAAACCTGCTCGATAGGATTATAGTTAATGCTTGAAATTATGTAGAGTTGTTTCAAGCACACTTCAAGTAATTTCACAAATTTATTATAGATTTAGGCAATGCAGGTAGCTGAAGGATCATTAATCCGATTAGGGTTTGTAATCTGAGGACTAGAGAAACACAAATTGCATAAACCTTTAAATTGGCTCTCCTTAACTCACTTACCCCTACAAAATGGTCTTATTAATTAAGGGTAAGTAAGGTATCAGTAAGCTTTTTACGAAACAAATCAATGTACCGTTTATTGGAAAGGGAGACCGTGTCTCACTTCATTTGTTGATATTAATGGTATTGAGTTTAACTACTTATTGCATTATAAGCATCCAAATTTAAAAAATAAATGAGTTTAATATTTTTACAGTATGATTTAACGAAGACAAGGTGCCGCCTCTTTTTTATTTATTTGGTTTATATGGTAGGCAGTCTACAATGCCCTGGACTATTGTGAGACGAAAATAATGTAGGTATAATAGATTAGCAAACTTAAGAGGGATGGTTGGGCAAAAGGTTTAAAGGTAGTTCTATGTTATTTTTGAGTCAAGAGAATTTCCAAGATAAGGTAAGGAAAATTTAGTCGTTGTCCTTGGAATCAAGGAGAGCCAAAGATAGAACTTCCTGTTAACGGATCCTTTCAAGGAGAGCAGAATATGGAACTTTTTGTTTAACGGGTCCTTGAAGGGAGAGAAAAATATGGAACTTTCTGTTAACGGGTCCTTGAAAGGAAAGCCAAAAATGGAACGGTCTGTTCACGCGTCGTAGAAAGAAGAGCTAAAGATGGAACTTCGTTTTAACGAGTCCTTGAAAGGAGAGCCAAACATGAAACATTCTGGTAACGGGTAATTGAAAGAAGAGTCAATGATGGAACTTCCTCTTAACGAGTCCTTAAAACGAGGGCCAAGGATCGAACTTTCTCTTAAAGGGTCCTTGAAAGGAGAGCCAAAAATGTAACTTTCTGTTAACGGGTCATTGAAAGGAGAGCCAAAGATGGAACTTCCTCTTAACGGGTCCTTGAAAGAAGAGCCAAAGATGGAACTTTCTGTCAACGGATCCTTGAAAGGAGAGCCAAATATGGAACTTTCTGTTAACGGATCCTTGAAAGGAGAGCCAAATATGGAACTTCCTGTTAACGGATCCTTGAAAGGAGAGCCAAAGATGGAACTTCCAGTTAACGAGGCCTTGAAAAGAGAGCCAAAGATGCATCTTCCTGTTAACGGGGCCTTGATTGTACATTGCATGAGGTTAATTATTAACCAAAATGCTGCCTAAAAATCTTTGCTGAAGATAAGGGAAATGGATTCTGTGCGATAAGAATCAGTCAAGCCAAGATGCAGGCTGGTTATAAAGATGAAATAAAAAAATCCTGATTTGAGTTTCATTTTTTTCCTAGCACCCATCTAGCAACTGTACACAAAATACAAAGCTATAGGTTGCCCTAATTATCTTATAGCCTAAAGATAGGTTAGATCTAAAAATAAAAATAAAAACAAACACAAAGCAAAAACACAAATAAATTCTTACACAAAACAAACACACAAATGCAACAAGGAGGAGGAATCACGCTCCGGCATCCATGGGAGGCCTACCTCCCTCCAAAGCAGGACAATGTGAATTTCACTAATGAGAGTATGATAAAATAAAGTTGGCAGCCTCCTCCAAAAAATCAAATAATCAACTAGTCAATGCATCCTTCCAGATTACACGGGGTAAGCGATAGTGTTCCACTCTTCCCAGTACTGGGAGAGCTAACGTGCGCGAAAATGACCCAGTAGCAGATTATGGTGATTAAGAGAGTGGGTTTCAATTCCTTTTTTTTCGATGACTCTAAGATGAAAGTTTCTACATATGTAACACTATTCTTCTCCAACAATTCAAGGCGACTGGTTGAACCTCAAATGAATATGTATGTCTTGCAACCCCGCAAACCGTAGAAAGAAAACACAGAATCCTTCAGTTTTACCTCTAGAGCCAATTCTCGCAGGGTAGCTTATACCAGAAGTATTTACAAGTGAGATGCTGAGATATTCTCTATGATACTTTGACAGTTTCAGTCAAGGTGACTTACGTGGAATGAAAATCATGCGGATGCTATCAAAAACGTTCCCCAATATCGGATTTTATGAAGGTACGTTCCCTTAAATCAAGGATTTGCGAAAGGTTTGTTAGGAAAATCCGTCCGAAAAATAGGGTGATGTAGGCGGGCGAATATAAAGAACAAGAAGGTGACGACTACTTCTTGTGCAGATTATTATAGGGTGAAATGCAACCTGGGGATTCTTTATAAAAGCTCTGGTGCTACCAGTTTTGGTATGAAAAAGAAGTCCCAAGTTTCCTCTTGGGTGTGGCAAAGGTGTAGCCAGAAGTGGAATTGGGGGGAGTGAGTAGGACAACTTGCTTCTCGATCGAGACGTTTGACGTTGATCATGAGGCTATCGTGTATGTTCTCTCAGGTTGAAGACACGAACTGCAAGTTATCCGTCTCATAGGAAATGTTCGTTGTTTAAGGTTGTATTGGTGAGACCTCAGTAAAAAGGAAATTTTCTCTACTGGTGTTAATGTCAATTGATATACCTCGCGGCGAAACCACCGCAAGTGGGGCTAAAGGCTAGCCAGTTGCTTCAATTTAGTCAGTTGTTGTCGGTCTCTAGTGTAGAATGGCCCCGGCATAATGAAGGAATGAATTAATATGTTTAAAAAAAAATTAAATGATAGAAAGAATAATTACGATGTTATTCCCACAAAAACTCATTAAAAAGTAAAATGGTTAGCATCCGACCGACCTATACCGACATAGTAATTTAGAGAGTCACGTGTGCACTCGACTAAAAATTAATTATTCTTTTAGAAAAATCCTTTTAATCTCGCCCAGACTCTTCTTTCCTCGCACAGAGAGTGTGTTAATATCACAATTCTTTATTCATGAAAAATGAGAGCAAGTTTCGTTCAGTCATTGTGCCATCTTCTGTTGCCATTAATCACTGTTGCTTCTTCTTCATTAATTTTAATTTAGACAGGACCTCTTTTTCAAGTAATTCTTTAGGCTATATAGTTTGGCGAAATATTAATATTTCAATATTATTATATTGTTAATTGTAGGTAATGACCACGAAAAATGTGAAATTATATAAACCTTATGAATGTGAAGAACTCGATATCCAAACGAAGAAATAAATTCATATAAGAAATCAGATTGTTTAAGGAATTAGTTTCACAATGAGAATAATTAAAAAATAATTATCAAAAACTTTCGAAACCAGTTTCCTAAAGACCTCAAAAGGTCGAATGTAGACTAAGAGAGAATTTTAGGATATAATTTGATCCTTTTGTCCATAAAATCCTATAGACCTTCAAAATAAATGGATTTTTTTTAACCTGTACTGTTTTTAAAAGCCAAATTATTAAGAAATATATCCACTAAAATACAAGAACTAAAATTTCTAATAAGTCGGTAGCAAGTATTAGCTCGTTAAATTGCAATATTTTTTAGTCTCTGCGGCGATATTACTTAATGGAAAAAACATTTAGCCTTTAATATCCTTAAGATGTAGCCGAGAGATATGAAATTATTTCCATTATCATTAAAACGATAATGGGGCTTCCGATTTATTAGCCGTATTTAATTCTTTGCCGTCTATTTGTCGACCATTAACAACCATGCTTCGTTGCTATTTATTTTTTTTAAACGCTTACACCTTATTTTAGTAAGAGAACAGTTTTCTCTATAAAATTCAACGCCCGATAAATAAAATGATTCTCCAGTTTTTATGGAGGATGTTTTAAATATAAAGAGCATCAATTTTCGAGTGTTAATTCACTTCCCCTTAACAAAACATAATATTTGCTCTTATATATATTAATATATGTATATTCCTAAGTGACTTAATTAACTTGATTTTACACTAAACTATAAAATAAACAATAAATATACATTTCTCTATTTCTTCTAGAATGATGTGTGAATAAGATTTCAAACTCCAAATCGCAGTTTCAAATGCAGCTGAAAAAAGCTTTTCTTTAGTTTAATAAATTAACTTTTATTTCCACGTCCTATTTTTTATTATATTCTCCTTTCGCGTGTCTATCCATTCTAAGCGTTTCGCTTTTATTGTATATCTGTTTATTTGCTACACTTGTTTCCCAAATCAATTAAATTCACAGATATGACGACTGGACGGTGTCTACTTGTAATAGGGCTTTGTAATGACCTGAAATTCATTAGACGACCCTTTAATGTTAAAAAAATGTCTCGTTTAGCATTTAACATTTATTCTTTTACCTTTATCATCCTTCAAATTTGTTCTTCAGCCTCTTTTCTTGGGAAATTAATTCAGGATCCTTTTCTTCTCTTTCTCTATTTTCCCCCTTTCTCACATTTAAGCCAGCTTTAAAAGAAGCCATCAACTTTAAGTTTGCAAATTCCCATTAAATACATTATCCTGACCTAATTCAATGTTTTTTAATAGCGGTAACAGCCTCTATAATTTTGAGCATCAATTAACACGGTCAATAAAATAATACAATTACAATCTCATTTGAACAGAATCTAATTAAAAAGTTTGATACATTTTAAATGTGTATACTATTATTATAAACAAAAAATTTTTGGCATGGAAATAAGATGTACCATTTAATCGCGCTAATTAAACCAATAATATCAATGACGAAACTTCCGAAGATCTACGACGTATTTTCAGTATTAAAAACAGTACTAATGGCGTTTTTAGGCATTGTAGTGGTCATATATGGTTTCGGGTTGTTGCCTGAAGTACATATTTTTAAGATACTCCACCTTGATAAGGTCAAAATGAAATTAATTATGTAAGTCCACCTTGAGTTCACTTAAAGTGTAAAGAATTCTTGATTTCAAACATTGGTAACCCTGGTTTCAACCTAATCCTAGGCTTTCGAATTATTTTTAAACCCTAAGGTAATTATTTCGATATGTGGGCTTTGCCCCCTACCCTCCTTTAATTGTAGTGGGTTGCACCCCTCCCAATAATTTTAATCACCTAATAGTATTAGCAATTCGAAAGCTTAGCATTAGGTTAAAACCAGCGTTACCAATGTTTAAAATTAGAAATCTTTACAAATCAAGAGAAGGCGAGGGGGACTTACATAATTTAATTTAATTTTGACCCCATCAAGGTGGAGTATCTTAAAAATATGTACTTTCCGCGCCTAACCGAAGCTTTAAATGACGACTACAATGCTTAAAGCCACAATTAGTAATGTTTTTAATAATAAAAATACGGCGTAGTTCTTATGAAGTTTCACTACATAAATTTTAAATAATATAAAATTTAAATCTCATTGAAACGATATAAAGAGGAAAATAAAACCACAATATAATTTATTAGTTACACTTTCCTGGTAATTAATAATATTTAATTAGCTTTTAATTAAGTGTTTTCATTATTTTATAATTTAATGGCTTATGAATTAGAAATTATAATTATTTATATGCATACGATAATATACTTATAAATAATATGACATTATTTAGCATTATTTTATATTTTGACGATTTAAGATAATTTCTAAAAGTAAGAAGGATCCTCTAAGTCAGTACTTTAAAACGTCTATGTTTTTTGTTTATCTCTTCAGAAAGTAAATGATTTCGAATCGATCATCAATCAATCATTAGACATTGATATTTAAAAAAGATAGGTTAGAAAATAAATGCAAACAAAGAGACTAAGATTCATTTATATGCATTCTTGAAAGAAAATCTTTGTAAGCGGGCAAATTAACACAACACAACACGGTTCAAGCATCAGATAGCATGCATTAGAGAGGCTAAAAGATAGAAAACTGATAGAAATAGTGACTTTCATACCGCTAAGCATTTTTCTCTAAGAGTACTAAAGGTTTCATGCAATTTAATTCAATTTTAGGTATTCGTGTATGCGCGTAGCGTTATCGATAGAAGTAAGTTAATTCAGCCAAATTTCCTCTCATTTATTCAATACCATTTGAATTCACTTGATACGATATAAAAACTAATGAGGAAGAACATGCAGGGTTCCTCCTGCTATGGGTGAAAAATTAATGTATTGATAACAAAATGCGATAGGAATATGGAAGAGTATATTTTATATGTGCCTTTGAAGGGTTTGGTTGCTAGCTTATTTTTTCATACTATACGGATGTAATAATTTTATATATGTTTAGTTATAATTTGGATACTAATCTGTCTTTTTCTATTTTTTGATAGGTAATCTTCAGGATATAGATTAAAATTTAAATGTATAGTTATGAAGGAGGATTATAAGTTTATTATAAATAACAAGTAGATACTAAACTTCCTCAACTACTTGTATTTCTAATATTCTTTGTAATATTCTTGTTTTGCATATATATTGAACCGCACAAGCTATTCTAGATGTAAATTGTTAAGGTTTGTAAATGGACTTAATAATAATAGTTTTCTTCTATATTTTTTATTTTGTCAATGTAAACTTGAAAATTTTAATTATTTGTTTCACTGAATTAAAACCATCATTCGAAGCCTTTCACTATTTTTGGTTACCTGACGGGGCACCCTTCAATCTGGTTTGAGTTAACCTCGTAATAAAACGATTGTTTACTAGTTTGTGAAGAATTTACTGGTGCTTTTGTTGGCGTATTGAATAAGGTGTTTGATTTCCACCTCTGCGTACGAATTCGATTCAAGGTGGGAAGACAGAAAAATTGAGTGTTCGCAGGGAGAACCCACTAATATATTCGTTGAGCTTGGTCATACGCGTAGCATTTCCGGCTACGTACATTATTAGGTACACATCCAATCATAACATCTCTCTTCGCGTAGACAAACTATCCTAGTTGACACAGAAGGTTTTGCTGAAATCCTGGTTCAATCGGGCTTGCTGCAAAATTTTATTGTAATCATCATGTCACTTTTATTATCCAGAAAAGCAGAACAATTAACTCATTAATTCACTCTCCTGAGCGTTTGCTTTTCAATGCCTTACAAAGTGTAGCCTAAAACAAATATTAGTCTAGCCATTAAATATTTTAAACTCTTTTATCACTTGTTCACCTGATTTCCAGGATGGGAGATCTCTAATGATCTTAGTCACTATCGTACAATTTAGTCCTAAGCTCGAGAATTAATTAATTGCCTTTCTTTGATCCCCTTACAATAGCCTCAAGTAGGAATTAAGATAGGTAGAGTCAATCGTACCATGTATTTGGGACTCGAGTTTCTGGAAGAGGACGATATTCAATAAAATCGGGTTAATTGAAGTGAAATTATGCATAGATCTTTGCATCTTCTTAAATTCATTAGCTGTCTGCGACATTGTTTTAAGGCTTTTGTGTCTTGCCTAATAAGACCTCCATCTTAGCTTCTATTTGGTCCGAGATTAAAACTTGGCCGTTCATTAGATAATCAAAATCAGAATCAGAATTTATTGTTGTCCATTTTACAATGGTTATTACATAAAGGGTAATTATGCAAACAAATGACTGTTGAGTATATACAAGATCTCAAATCGATTAGACAAGTTGGATAAACTTATTGAAAGAGATCTAGATATATGATAATTTTGCACTAAAATATGGTAAAAAATAAAAAAATATTTTATAATGCAAAAACAATGAAATATTCAAACAATAATAATAAAAATCTTATATAAAATCTTATTGATTACTTTGGGTCATTCATCTGTGTAGTGATCATGCCTTATTTTAGAATGACAGAATTTCGTTGGTCTTTGATCACGCGAGAAAAGGAAAGTAATTTTCAGTTTTTCATAAATCATGTTAAAATAAAAAAATGGCTAACAGTGGTCACTGTCAATTCACTTCTTCCCTATACTTAATATTTGCTTATATTTACACTAATGTATCCTTATTAATAAACCTATTTAACCTTTATTCACACTAAATTACCTCATAATCAATAAATATACATTTATTTATTTATTTCTTCCACAATGAATTTATAAATAACATATCAAATGTAAAAGCAGCAATCAACCAAATTTCGATAACTAATAAATATTAAAATATTTGAAGTGTAATATCAACATGGTCAAATAATATTAACAACATTTGACCGGGGCTCGAAGCATAATAAACAACTTTAGAAATTTTGTCTAGTCCACGAATGGCCCGTTTTCAACTTTGAACGATGTCTAAATTAAAGATATATGTTACTTTGTGATCATTGTTGATATTTAAGGATCAATATGTTAATGAATTTCGACAATTTAGTTAACAAAATGGTCAAACTTCAGAAGATCTATGTTGAGTTTTTAGTGTTATACAAGTATTCATGGTCTTTTTAGGCATTCCAGTTGGCAGATATGGTTTCAGTTTGGCGCGGAAAGTAAATATTTTTAACATATTATACAAGGGGTGGTCAATATGTTTTGCGAATAGATAAGGCAAAACAGAGAAAGGGAAATGGCTGTTTGTGGGGGTGTTAGAAGAAGATATGGCAAGTTAGGACGTGCAGCCTCACGCTTCTACCTCGTCTTTTTAAGGAGCAGTAGCTGATCGCAGATCGTCAGTCACAAATTTTTCACCAATGGAGAATTTTGAGCACTACGCAGTGATCAAATTTTTGACCAAGGAAGGGAAGAATGCAAAAGAGATCCATGAACGAATGGTTGCAGTGTACACCGACACCGCCCCTCCCTATGCAACCATTGCTCGCTGCAATAGGAAGTTCCGCCATGGTTGTGAGTCCCTTGAAGATGACCCCCGTCCAGGACGCCCATCAGACGTGACCAACGAGGACAATGTGGCCCGTGTGGAGAGGATGATCCTCGAAAATCGACTGGTGAAGGTCAAAGAAATCAAGCGAGAACTTGGAATATCACATGGAAGTGTTATCAAAATCATCCACGACAATTTAGCCATGATCAAGGTCTCTGTCTGTTGGGTCCCTAGAAACCTCACACCCCCATGATCGACTTGAACGTCGTCAAAGTTCAAAGGAGCTGCTGCTCCTGTCCAACCAAGACCCGGCGGGATTCGAGTCACGCATAGTGACAGGTGATGAAATGTGGGTCCATCACTGGGATCCTGAGACCAAGTTCTAAAGCATGGCCTGGAAGCACAGGGGCTCTCCGACCCCCATCAAATTCCTGACCCAACCCTCAGCCGGGAAGATCATGGCCACCATCTTCTAGGATTCTGAGGGAGTGTTGATGGTGGACTATGGGCTTCGTGGAAGGACCATCACAGGCTAATATTACGCCAAGGAACTGGCTGGGTTGAAGAAGTGCATCCATCAGAAGCGGCGCGGCAAGTTGACACGCGGTGTCCTGCTTCTCCACGACAATGCCCATGTCCACAAGGCCAGAGTTGCACAAACTGCTCTGCGCGAGTGTGTATTCGAGGAGCTCAACCACCCCCCCTATAGTACAGATCTGGCCCCTACCGACTACTTTTTATTCCGACAGCTCAAGGCTGCACCGCGTGGACGCCGGTTTGGGGACGATGAAGATGTCTAGCTCGCCGTCCAGGAGTGGATTGAACAGTAGTCGGGAGATTTCTGGTTGTCGGGAATTCGAAGCCTCAGGGAAAAGTGGCGCAAGTGCATGGAAGTCGAGGGTAGTTATAGTGAAAAATAATAAAACACTTTCCCTCATATCTTGGTTCCTTATATCCGAATTGCAAAACTTATTGACCGCCCCTCGAACCTTAATGGGTTTAAATTTGACATTAAATTTGACATACTGCGAGCCTTGCTTTCTTTAAATGTGAAAATATTCTATTAATTTCAAACACTGGCAACCTTTATTGAGATCTTATTTCAAACATTGGCAACCCTGTAGGCAGACAGTTAAAAGAGCGCGATTCTTGCGAACTCATTTTTTTTGGAATGTAATACCTCCTTTGCTACGGGATTTGAAAAGAATCGCGGCTCGATTATAATGTTGCAAGGTAGAGATGATTTAGCTTATGGCGTGGTGATTATTTATTAGGTAATTTAAGACGACAATAGTCGCGCCGACATTTAGCAATCGCCTTTTTAATTCAAATCTGATGTTCACCTTTCGAATTATGAATATTATAAGTTTTTTTAAGTTGTGGGGGTGTAGGGGGTATATGGGGCGAAACCTCCTATTTCGAAAGTAAATAAAAAATGTTAATTTTTGGCCGAAATAACCTAAAGTAGGCGGTGCTATCATTATTATTATTTCGATAAACATGCAAAGCTGATCATATTAGATATAGCCCAGAAATAGCAACTCCTAAACTGATGTATTACCCAAACGCATATACGAATAATTTATAAATAAAGAGTAAGTACGTAAAAACAGTACTAATGGTGTTTGTTAGTATTTTAGTCATCTGTTACAGCTTCCTTTTCGTGCGGAAAGCAGGTATTTTTAAGGTAGTATCACTGCAAAATGAGTCGCACTCAGAAAGCGAGTATCTTAAACATAAGTGCTTTCCACGCCTAACCGAATTCGTAAATGATGATTATAAGGACTAAAAACACCATTAGCACTGTTTTTACTACAAAACATAAGCGTAGGTTAGCTGGAGTTTCACCCAAATAAGATCCCGGTAAACATTATTGTGTAGCTTATAATTGATTAATGTTACTCTCTCAAATTGTTTAACATATATTCTTCCCAACATAGGAGTTATAAAGTGACCCACCGATAATTTTGCCACTTTTTCAGATTCAATTAAAGTCCTATAACAAATCAGTTTATCTTAACTAAAAGGCCTCGAACATGAGGTGTTAATCCTTTGTATCTTGGCAAATGACAATAAGAAAAATCATTAAAACTTAACCTGTAGCATTTTTATTTAAATTATGAGATCCAACAATCAATAAAAAACATTTCTACTGACTATTATCAAGCAGATTTTGAGACTGACTGACTAGGCTAGCAAAAACTTCAAAATCATAGCCCATGACAGAGGCTTTCGCTAACCATTATACTTTCTATCCAAATTTTCATTACTTTTGTCAATTATATATTTATTAAAATACTTTTACCGTTTAAAGTAGTAATTTATTCACACAAATACATGTCCTGCTTCAATGACGTCCCTACCAAATTTCTTATAATCATATAAATAAGAGCGAAAATTTGATAAACCTTATCCGCAAATGATATGTAATTGACTATCTCAGTGAGCCTGAGATATTGTTTAGATTTTGTAAATCTCCTTATTTGATAGTTCATATATTTAGAAAAAACACATTGTACTTATTAGCTTTAGAGATTCAACTCATGCCACGATTTACATAAAACATATTCCTATTATCTGTTCTTACTCATAATAATTTTGTGCGGAAAGTTTGAGGCTAAGGGCACAAATTTCCAAAAATACTCTAAAGAAGAGCCCACTACACTAGGAAATTGCAAAGAATCTTTCCTCAAGGAATATTAATACTCATCATTCAATGTATTTACATTATATAAAAAATCATGCTTTATTTTCTTTGTATCTTCTCATTTTCATGGTCTTTGCAGGAAAATATCTTATGGACTTATGCCAAAGCGTGTTTATTCACCTCAAATAAACGCTTTAAATGACGAAATAGTTAAATCACTATGCATTATTGCTGAATTTACGCCTGCCTTGATATAATTTTATGGACTGACCATTAAAATGAATAAAATAATCAATACAACCATCGATCGTTTGCTTCAGCAATGAATGCGAAAAGACGAAATTATGTAAATAAATAGAACCGTATATGTTTTTCTTTCCCTCTCATTAGCACTCATATTTGAGAGAATTGGTCACATCGAAATCAATTTCATTTCAATAGTGAGCAGAGCTTACACAAGTTATTAACCGTATCAATATCAAATATTTGTCTCCACTGAGTTTGAGTTTGTTAGTGATTTTTTTTCTTGCCGTGAGTTGTGGTTTGGTCCATCATCCTCTACTCTGGTCTCTCTAATTTTAGACGTAACATGTGAAACCATTGGACTTGTTTGGTACACTTGAAGAGTAAGAATTAAAAGAACCCTAAGAATATTAAACTGAAACAACGAGAAATTTAAGCGGAAAATATTAAAGAATTGATATAATCAAGAATAAAAAAAATGCCTCCAATAAGGTTAAAAAAGGATGAAAGTGAGTTATTAGAGAAAAGTCTCTTCACCCCCATAAATAGCAAACGCCATAAACAAAAGAAAGTATAAAATTTTGAATTTCAATTATGTATGTCATCTTCCGATTGAGGTTATTTCTTAGGGTAGGCCTGGTTGTTTTCTTATTTACCTCGTAAATGCCTATTTCCTACATACACTTAAGGTATATCTCTCATTGCCTTAATTAACACACATTGGGATTCGCTTGGTATGAACTGATCGTAGAATACAATTTATTCTCATCCAAAATTAGGTTTTATACTGTCTATTTCTTATTTTTCTATCACTTGCCTTCTTTAGTGATGTTTCTTTAAAGGAAAGACTATTATTTATACGAAACGTAAATTAAGATAACACCTCATAAGATCAATTAAGATTCTTGTTCCAAAGAAGTAATTTTAGAGTTCTGAAAATGCTCTCTAAACTGAGCGCACCTAAAATGAAGGATTGATGAACGCGTTTCCAGGTCGTTTACAAATGAGACGTACGAGTAATTTATGAGTTTGGAAAAGTCTGTCTGCTTGGATGAGCTGACCATTATTTATGGAGAGAACATTTTGACAACAAATTTGTTGCTACCATCAGAATAAAAGGAGACGGCGGGAGAGATATAAGAGAGAAAATGAAGAAACCTACGTCGTTTATCTTATCTGATAAAATTAATTCAGAGAAGTTGTCAAAAAGTATTCTTATGTCCAATGTGGTAAAAAAAAAAAAAATCCTTCCAGCGTTACTGTGTAAGGAAGAAACTGCCTAATTTCTTATAAAATTACATCTTATTGTCGTCTAAATTCTCTCCAAATAATGAATAAGATCTTAGGAGTTTTCTTTATTTACGTTAGGTACTTTGGGAAGGAATCGAGATGTTACCAACAGGACACACCTAGGTTTTATTGCTTCTTTGATTTTTGATTGTAAATAACTCGAAAAAAAAATTTAGAAATTGATCATCCTTTATCTTTCTTATACCCTTCTCTACTACCTCGTTTTTCTTTTTATCCTTAATCATCATCATCATCATCATCACAAAATCTATAATTTAAGAAGGGGATTTTTTTGAGTATTTAAATAATGATTTCATCTTAGTTTGGTTATGACTTATGTTTTTTTATCAAAGTTATTTCTAATAATTCTTTGTAATATAAAAAAATAAAATGGCGAAGTTCAGAAATTTATTTTTATATATCTTCTTTTATAACTATATTTTAGCAACGTGATATTTTGAAAGGGAAGAAATTTAGTTTAGAGTTCCCGGCGAAGCCATTGTTTGGCCTATTGATATATTTGTTGTGCATTAATTCCTAATTCCTATGCGAAGATATAAACCTAATTTGAGGTCGAAGATATTTTTCACAAAATATTATGAATGTTTTTACTGAACCAAACTTAATGCAGACGATATTTATTAATAGTTTTTATTCCCTTCCTAGAAACTCTAAATGGTTTCATTTTCATCCTTTCTAATCATCATTTATGCATGTTCATTTATCTCACTTTTGTCATTATTTCATCAACGATTACGCATGTATTCAGAGGAGAGCATTAATTCCACTGGTCAGCTTAGTACCCATTAATTGTTTTTTCTAAACGATTGACCACATCTATCAATTTTTATCAAACATATTTATGTAGAAACCTATTCATTTACAAAATAGGCTTTAATCGGTAAAAGGCACATTCCTAAAGACGAACTCCAATTTGGCAGGATTCGGGAACAAATAAAATTTATATTTCAAATAGACCAAAAGCGTATTCAGTTAAAACTCAAAAAAACAATTAATTTTGCCTGAAACTAAAGGTCGTATGTCTTCACAAATGGTGATTTAAGTACCTAAAGTAACTGTACTTTATAAAAGATTCATTAGTGATTTCTAAAAGTTTTTAGAATACCTATAACGTTTGCTTTTCAAAGGAAAGCAATCGGAAAGAATTCAATAAAAGTTTAACTGTAAAATATCTCGAGATACACCCAATAACTGTAATATTAAAACAAATATATTAATTAAACCCTTACATAGGTCCAGTAAGAATATATAGGGTGTTCCAGTTAAATTTTGGGTTTATTTAACCCTTTAAATAATATAGAAAACCAGCATTATTTTTTTTTAGAAAAATTCTATAGACTGGCTGATATGAGTGGTAGTTAATATTTTTACTAAAAAAATATAAAATATTTCGTAGATTATGAAAATATTGCATGCCACATAGGTATGCTGTTGAGCCTCAGGAGAAATTAATTATGCTTTACAAGAATTCTCACCTTTGCTGATTATAATAAAATTTTCTAGTAATATTATCAGGATTGAAAAATATTATATTTTTCCAAGCAATTTCTTCCATTTACGTAACACACATATTATTGGTTCTGTTATAAATTTTAATTTTAGTGCACACTTTGCAACGTTGTCTGCAATCACATTTCCGCATTGAATGTGTTCTTGTGGGTGATTGTAAATTATATTTTGTTTTCGGGGGGGTTGACAGCAACAGAAGTTGATGGTGAAGCTCTTTTTCTGTTGAAGTAGATAACAATCAACCTACGCACCACAATTCTTCAGAATAATTTTGCCTCAACTTTTCAATATTTGACGTTCTTTATAAGTTGCAGAACACGATGAAGGCCTTATTTATTGCAATATCAACAAGATCAAAAACTACTCTGAGGTAATATTTAATTTTTTACCTATGATCAAACTGATAAGTTACTTTTTTTTGTTCCATTGTTTCGATCCCTCCCATTTGGGCATGGAAGTGCTTAACAACAGCAGGGCATTCAATATCCTCTTTATCACTAGTTACCTTTTTCCTACAGTACACTTTCGAAACAGCAAATGCCGATATAAAATTTGACAACATGTGCACTGCTTTATTCTCCATCCACTTCACATAAAAAAATGCCATTTTCTTCATAACAAAAGATATTCCCTTTTTGCATGTCCTTATCAGAAGGTACTTGTGATCTTGGAATATTATTTCAGTTCATTCGTATGGTTCTTGCACTATTTATGTTTTTCTTGGATAACATGGATACGAGTGAAGGCGAATTGAAAAAGTTATCTTTAAAAATGTTACAACCATTATTTGGATTTTTTATCTGTAGGTTTTAGCATTTAAATTTTCTTTTACCAGTATAGAGGTCAAATTCGAACAAATATCCTGATTTAGAATTCGACCTGCATAACATTTTGAAATCCCATTTGATTGGTTTTCCTTTTACATGCTGTCTTAGGATATTATGACCCTTAAATTTAATCATGTGCTTGCAAATTGATTGGAATTTACTAGGATTCGTGTCAGATAAAAATGTTTGGTGGAAATGATCTAAAGCAGTTCTGAATTTATAAGCTGTATCGTGTAATGGATCAGCTCGTGCTCTAAATTGATCATTGTTGTTAAAAATGTAATAAAGATCTAATTTATTCAAACCTCTTTAAAAGCATTACTTTAGATATAAATGGAACACCAACATCTAGTTTACTTGCCCAATAATCAATAAAATGATGGCAGAACATAATATCCCATTACTATGTTCATTCCAAAAAACGCTCTCAATTCTTCTAAATAAGTTGTAAAGACACAACCCTTTTGCTGACTATATAATTTAGTTTGATGAATTACGATTTCATTTAGAAAAACATTAAAATTAGCTGCGCTGTTAAATATTTCATAAGAATTTAGTTCATCACTCAAAATGATAAGCACTTTTCCGTAACCATAGGCTTCCAAATTATCAGGGTTCTCAGGAGATGTTATTGTTTCTTCATTTGATATCCTCTTCCATCTAAAAGTGGCAATCTTACTTGAAGTTTAATGTGAAGTAAAATCAAGTAGGCTACTACTAGACTGAGAATTTTGTTGTATAATCGTGGGCGGATTGCTAGGCTCTATTATTACATTTATATCCTCAGTCAGCTGGTCATTTTGAGTATCTTCCTAATCTTGCTCTATAAATTCATATCTTCTTCATCAAATACGACTACATCTTCAGTATCATTGTAATCACATAATGATAATTGCTAGGCTTCATTTTCTCGAAGAACAAAGTGTATACTTTGCTGTGACATCCTGTATCTGTAATATAAGGAAGATTGTCTGATAAAATAATGTAAGTTTGTAATATCGGTATATTTCTAGATTATGGTCGCCTTTGTAATAGGCTACCCACACCCAACATATATATAAAACCAATTTTTCACTTATTATAATAAGTGAAAAATTCGCTATGCATTGACATATAAATATATGTTGGGTGTGCGTAGCCTGTTACCAAGGCGACCAATATCTAGGAATATACCGTAATATCTTTCAAATATTTATATTTCTATATTACTTAAAAATAATTAATAAAGTATGTATCGTATTAGGAACTAGGTGGGAAACAAAAACAAATAATTGAAATTGTAAATATAGCATTTTTAGGTTAATGGAAATATAATCTTCAGAACTAAAAATTCCGACATAGAAAATTACTCCTATGGGACAATGGCACGTATGTGTGTCTTATACATATTATTAAAAATTTTAGAGTAATTATTTACTTTGTTTTGTTGGAACTCATTTTCAGTCTAAGTAGAGATGTTATTCTATTTTATATGAGAATTGTAGACCCTAGAATATTTTCTAACATTTACCGAAAGATATAAAAGACAACGACTCTCAAATAGTCTTGATATTTAACTGACCGTTCTTCCGAATAAGGTAAAAACAAAAAATTAAGTTGCCAGTTAGTCATTAGATACATATAATATAAACCTAAAGTTATATATAAAATAGTACTGATTTAAAAAAATTATATAAGAATATTTTATACAACGAGTTAGAGTCATGGCACACAGGTGTGCCAGTGAGCCTTAAAGGGTTAAAAGAAAAACCCTCTGCAATATCTCAGCTAAAATAAATGCATTTCAAAAAAATATATATATTAACTAGATTATTGCTGCGAGATAACAGTTCGCTCCAGGTAGCCGCCATCAGCTTTCACCAAGGCCTCAGCTCCAGAACCTACCCCCTGTGTTACTCACTGAGCCTCTGAGAAGATCTCAGAACATGTTTTTGATCTTAGCCAAAAGCTCGGGGCTTAATTGGGATTGCAGGCAATGCGATTGGTGTCTTTTTCAATCGCCCCCTATAAAGTAATCTATGAGATTACAATTGAAGAATCTAAAAGGACAGAAAGTGGGGTTAAAGAAGACATAGAAATTCTCCAAAAATCACTTCTGACTCTCTTTGGAGGTATGGCCTTCCAACACTAATCCTCTTGAGCCAGGTTTGAAGACAATCTCCAGAAAGTCTACAAAGCCCTCAGAATTGAGCCTACGACCTTACTTAAAGATGTAGGGTGGGATGGTGTCATCTGATTGGAGATAGACCCTTGAAACTAGGATAGTTTGGGGAAATTTGGTCTTCATAATTGGTGGAACGTCGCATGGATTATACTTAAGCCACCTTCTGCTTAGTGTCTGGTTCTTTTCATCTGAAAAGGAACAGATCGGTCCCCGCTCAACAAGATGTTTCAGCTTGATAAGGAGCTTCTCTGCATTCGTCAAGTGGTTCTTCTTGGCCTTGCATGTCAGAAATTGTCACTTGTGCCTCCTGTATGAGGAGTAGCGAAGGCCCCTAATGCAGGACTAGCTTCATGATGAGGACTCCAACACCCCTCTCTGACGCCAGAGTACGATTTCTTTTAATAAACTCTTCCATCTTAGAGTTATTAGAGTAATTCCGGCTTATGAACACCAGATTGCCATCAGTTGTGTTCCATTCGGCAGATCACGGCTTCTTAGTCTCCGCCGCAGCTGCCCATGTTACGTCATACTGCATTTACAGTGTTAACAGAGCATTGAGCCCCAGTCATAATATCGGCATTTTGATACCCGGCGCTAATCATCATAAGACAGGAAACTCTTTTCCAATATTCAGATGACTCCCAGTCTTCCATGTCAGCTAATTTATTCTCAACTAATAATTTCCTTATTGCTATCCAACGCTGTTGACTGTTTACCGATGCATCAAACTTTTTGAAAAAAGGAGACATTAAAAATCGTCTAATCTATCCCAAGAACACTGTAAGATGGCATTATTCACCACTCCTAATCCAAAGAGCACGGCGAAAATTTAGAACGTTCACAAGGCTTCAATGGTTCTAAAGAAATCGCAGCACTGTAAAAATAGTAATAATAAATTGGTACTTCATTGAATAGACTATTGTAAACAAAAGTTGTTGCAAAACATAAGCAAATCTTTGCAGGTAGAATTTAACGAATCACCATGACAAAATTTGTATAGTATATCGTTTCATTTAAACAAAATTATATTAATTATTACTACCTCCCACGTTGTATTGATTAATTGACTATATCCTAACGATCTATTATTAATAAATCTAATTTTATTTTACTGTGCCTTTGGGAATTTTTTTCAACAGGATTAAAATTTAATTTTAGACCCCTCCTCTGGCGAATTCCGACGAGGGCAGGGTTGCTTCCATATGGAGTCAGCTAAAATAATTTACTGATATTCATAACTAATAATGGATCCGCAGCAAGCAATTACATACCAATGGCCAAAGGCTTCATTAGAGAATTTAATTTATTATTGTATAAAATTATAGTAGTAATAGATAAAAGGCGGAAGTGTTATCTTATTCATAAAAATGAACAAGTCGCAATAATGAAAAGCATCAATATAGATAATACATCTTAGATTTAATAATTCAAATTCATGCTAAATTTTAATAAATAAATGAAATTATTTCTTTTGAAAAGCTTTCGGCCTTAATTAGACAAAATTAACCGTTATATTTCCTAACTTCACCTTTCCGTAAGTAGATTCTCTACGTGAAACGGCCGATAATGCAAAAAATCGACTACAAAAATTTCTAAACAATTACTGTCTGCATTTAAAAGTAGATGAACTAACACACGGCAGAATATTTTAGATTTGACTTTTACTAATGAAGAGAAGTTAGTAGAATGTGATAACGTTGGCGCAGTGGTTAGCAAAGGCAATTACAAAATAATTCGATACATTCTAGGTAAATATTCCCTAAAAATTTTAAGAAAGCTCTATAATCAATCCTGCTTTTAAAGTTGTAAATTTGATCTTTTTTGTGCGCGTTAAGGAATTATTTTTAGTAATTCTTAAACGCTAAAATCCTGCAGGAAATTTATAATAATTTTAAATGTTCATTTGCTATTTTGAATAAGGAAATAGTGAGTTATTTAACTAGAGCTTATAATACAGTAAATATAATGCGAGAGATAATCTGGTGGATCAAAAAGGATTAAAGTAACGTCAAAATTTGAACAAAAGCAAGTTTTTAAGTCTGTAAGTAATCATGCTCCAATTGAGAGCGCAGTGACTGCAATCATAATGCCCGAGGTGCCCTTAGAAAGGTTTGGAACCACATATTGAAGACATTGAATGAACATGATGAGAATTTTTTGCCATGCAAGATCCAATAATATATTTGCAATATAAGACGTAAAACATTTTACGAACTCACTAACCTCCAAATATTGACTTAGGAGAAAGTGAAATTGGTCTATGAATTAAGAAAATGAAAATATACAAAGCACAAAGTCGCTATAAAATTTATCCAATCCACTATTAAATATTATGAAGTGGACTGTTAAAAGTCTTTGTACATTTAAAAAAAAATCATAAGCGCTAAGATAGTTCTATTGGGTTCAAAGAGGCAAATATAAATCAAATATTAAATAAATGGTTTTAAAACCAAACCTTGAATCTTTAAGCCTATTTTACTTTGTTCTGGTTTTGTTAAACCAATGGAGTTTGTCATTGTTAGAGACAAAATTATTGACCATCGAGTGGAAAATAGCAAAATAAATGACTCAAATTACAACTTTTGATGAAAACGCACGTTTTTTATTAATTTGCTGATAGTGTTTTCACAGGGAACGATAAATCACATGCGTAAAACGTGCTTCAAACCCTTCCACATAAAAGAGTCATGATAAAGCTGCAAAGTAAGCGAGACAAATCAGCTTAATAAAATGTATTGAGGTCGGTCTGGAAAAACGTATGCAGAGGGTCATTGTCAATTGGAAAGAGCTTATCATGGATATCGTTCAAGAGTGGCCTTTTTCAGACTTATGCTTTGGGCCATAGCTTTTTTAAAATATCGTAGATATTATTAGAAAAATTGCAAAAATAAGATATCATTATTCTCTTATATACAATACCTTAAAAGTTCGATTGGAAGATTCACATTTATATATTTATATATATATATATATATATATATATATATATATATATATATGTATATAAGAGAAAGGACATTATAATATGGCTAAGCGTTTAGCGTCGAGAGACAAAATTGACTCAGAGGCTAAGAAAAAGTTTCCAATAAAACAAATTGACTTGTCTCAACTTAATTTCCCCGTGATATTGGCTTATATGCAGTAAACTTATTGAAATGGTTAAAATAATATTTGGATATATTAATATAAATTATGAGTCAATATTTTAACTATATACCAAAGTGGACACTAGTGCACAAAGTAATTATTGATAAAATATCACAAATTTATTTTAGTATAAAATAACATAAACTTAAAATTACTTGATTGGCAATGTCTTAGATGGCAATACAATTTTTTTAAGATTTTACGATATATACTAGTTTTTATTATGACTATTCAGAAATAAGAATAGTCAAACTAATTCTACATCAATATTCACTCTTCCTTGTACCTGGTTCTCACCTCAAAATTCAAACTTTTCGTTTCAAACTTTAATAAACCTTGAGTTTATACTCTTTTTCTTAGTTTTCAATTTAGCAAATAAAATTTACGATTTTAGATAATGACTTAATAATCTGATTTTTGACTGGTTTTTCCATGTAATGATCCAGCCTCACATATAAAGGAAATGTTTGCCTAATTTATGACCGAGAAATTAATGAAATGGATTGAAATATTCTTAGTTCATTGAAAAAATAAATTACTATCATAATTATTTCATCAAAACAAATATACCTAGCGATTTTAGTTTCTCAAAGAAGTATTTAGGGAAGAATGAAAATTAGTATATATGTACGTTAATAACAACGATACTAATTTGCTGATGAATAAAAAATCTAGATCTAATAAACCAGAAAGCTCGGTGGAAAAATGAGTACTATCAATATGAGATAATTTAATAAAATAAATTGTTAAACTTGTTGAATATTCTGTTACAATTTAACGGGAAATGAAAAGGAGTTCTCATTAATCACTTGGGTGATTAAGTTTAGAGTGTATTTTTGCCATGTGTATAAACCTTTAGAGTTGTAACTGCAACACAAACTTCAGATTACGCCAATTAATATTTTAGTTAAATAAATCTGCAGAAGACTATATACACCTGGTCAAATATTCCTGTAAGTAAATTATGTTTAACATCGTCCAAGTTCATTAATTCTTAGGGGATCAGATTTTCCTTGAGACTAATGATAAAAATTATGCAAATTTTTTTAAGGATGAATTCCTGCATTATATATATGTATATCGTTGACATTTTGAGATAGATGAGTATTTTAAAAACATTTTGCAAGGTTCGAATGTTCATTTTATTAACCAGATGGATAAATTAACTACATTCCTAAAATTATAATAGGGATTTCTAATTTACAAAATAACATTTTTTTAATCATTTCCTAATCTCAAATCTGACAGAAAGTAAATGGGTAAAAAACTCTTTGTTGTTGATAACTTGATATTATAAATCCTTCCACATTTAAACAAAAGCAACTAATTGTCTTAACTGATGTAATATTACTTTAAAACTTTATTTTTAGAAGAAAATACTTGTTTAGTTTTTGTTACAAGTGAAGAAAGTATATACTGTCTTGTGAAATAAAGCAAAGCTAATGTTGCAATCGTTTCCACATCATACCTGTGTGGATCAGGTTTCTAGCTCTCCCATCACATTAAATTTTTAACTCTGGTATGCTTTTTTTTGCATAATTTTGTCTATATATTATTTACTAATTCTCAGATATTAATATGGTTTAATTTCGTAACTATTAGTTCAAATATGCTTCACTTAATTTTAGGATTCTACAAATCTATAATTTTAATATATTAAGTTAAAACATCCTCAGTTTAAGAAGGAAGGCGTGATCCATCATCGATGCCCAAAGGGAGGCACCTAGTAATAATTTTGAAAAACACTGATCCAGGCGCATAGGTAGTATATATAATGCATAAATCGCCTCAGAAATCATCTTACTTTCCCTAACCTGTCTTTAGAAATGGTTTGCAAGTGCGTTCTTCTTCAATCAAATATTTTCCACTAATATATTGATCAAGAAACGATTCAGAAAGAGCTAAGTTGAAATCCACTCTTTTTTACATGCATACTTCTTTATGAACTTCACAAGATAATTAGTTAAAGAATGCGCTTATTTTCTACCTATAATCTTCGGGACCATTTTCACCAGATTTCCACGCCACACCCGGACTCCCAAAAGTCCTGGTATGATGCATCCCGCGGCTCTATTAACACACTGAATGAGGTAGCTACTCAGGTGCTTAATTCTGAAAAAAGGCTAAGGGAATAGTTGTAGAAATAAAACATGTTATATAGGAAGGATAATGAAGCATACCAACTTCTCACAGATCCATCAGAGATTTCCAGTAAACCCGGAGGCGGAACCTCCCTAATTTGCACTAAGGCTGGGAGACTGCAGCTTACCAAGTACCAAGTGTTACTTGCAGGGTGTTCGAAAAAGGGGTAGTAAGATGACTTTTAATGCTTTTGAGGAGAACTATAGGAAGTTGAGCCATTTATCCCGTGTTCTCCTTTTTGATCCGCGACTAATAACTTTCTTGTTGTCCGGCGTCCCTGGTCCCCCGTAACTTACAATTGGAGGCCAATGCGATGAATCAACAGATTTACAAATCTACATTCGGCCATGAGCCTATCAAGCTCCCCATCGGGGTTCCCTACTTTAATTGGCAGATGTCCGAAAGTAGGCCCCTCTAAAGTGTGGCGTGTACCTCAAGTTAACTTCATCACAGATGTAGGGTCTTTCCCGAAGAGAACAAGTACTCAGTAGGAACCATCTCCTAATCAAACTTCACTTTAGGGCATGGTTTTTAAAAGGGGGACACAAGTCCCTGTGGACCAGAAGGGTAAGTTGAGTTTCTCCTCACCTCAGTGAAACCTTGCATACAGCTGGGACCTTTTCTATTTTGGCGAAGGACTAGGCCGAGATGGGCACACAATCTACACTCTTCACATAAAAAAAGTTAAAAAGAAGAGTAAAGGGTTCTACTACCAACGTCATGGACATTCTTCTTTCCATGGCGTTCAATAATTGTAATGGTACTAGTGATATCCCTTTATTTTTTTAACGTTCTTTTGTTCTTTCCATACAGTTGAGCGTTTTATGCATCTACAAGGGATCGTGAATTGGAAAAGGTTGACTCGATCCACCACACTCTTCTCTCTGGCATCCCATTCCTTCAGTACATCCATTGTGAAGGCACTCCGTTTTGATGCTAGGGAGATGCTGTTTACTCTACACCATGTACAGTATATCATGCCCCTGTACGCGTAAGCCAAGGTTCTCCCTCAGATGCCAGTGTTACTAAAATAATACGGTATTTATAGAAATGAAAATCCTTTCTAACCACGACGTAGCTCTCAGGCCAATTTCCCGGTTGATACTTCCTAGAAGGCCACCACGGAGCGTAGCACCTCTATACTTTGTCGTCAGACTTCAGCTCCAAAGTTTCTTGGAGAGACACCAAATTATGCTGGGGTCATGGTAGTGTACGTTGATCCTCCAAAGCGAAAAACAAGTTTGCTCTCACGCCATCCCCTCTCTGCTGCTTTTGGCTCCATGATCAAGTTAGTTTTGGCTTACAATACACTGCTCGTTGTAGAAGATCACAAACCATTTTTGGTTCAGAAATAATATCGACTCGAGTCATTAGAATCTTTACACACGCTTATGCAAGGTCACATCTCCTACTTACTGAGATGAATTTAAGCTTGTATTCTACTGAGTTTCTGGACATGTTGGTGTTCTGGGAAATGAGTGCGTTGACGAGGGTGTCAATGATATACAAGGACAGGGCAACCTGTCATGAGCTTTGCTCTTACTCACTCAGACTATATGGCCGGAATCAGCTCAACATATCAAAGACCATGAAAAGTAGATGGGAGACAGCCAATGGGAATCTAACGTTACGTACCATTTGCAGCGACATTTTATGTAACCCTAACCTCCAAATGTCAAGGCGGCCTCAAGTGTTTTATACCACCCCCGAATCGGCCACTCAAGCGAGGTATTGCGCTAAATGAAAGGGAGATCCCGAGCAACATACTGTGAACACTGCTTACCTCCCCCCTCCTCTCCAGACAGTCAGGTACAGTCTCCTACACTCTATCAATCTCATGGTCCTTCGCACATATTACCTTTCCAGTTCCGAGAGAGAATAGCGTGGTTGCAATCGTGTGTCTCTTGGAATTGGCACGGTTAGTGCACTCCTGGATTTGGATTAGGGGAGTTTAGCGATACAGGGACCTCATCCATAGTAGTTAGTTTTAAGGTGTTGGGTACATGTTTAGGCCCTTGAGGAAGCAAACCTTCCCTATGCCCCTGAGCGTGCAATTTTGCTTTAATTATGATGTTTTTTTCGTATTTATTTTTGTAATACCCCCAAATTAAGCTTTTTTATAATTTTAGCGTCTCTCTCCTTGCTTAAAGTCGCCAGGAAGTTCGTTACAATTTTTCTGCCTATTACGCCCTCTTTGGTATTTACCTTCAAATTCTCTGAAAATTGTCCTGACGTATTTACTTAGTTGTGGCTTCAAGTATCAAAGATATTCATTTTTGAAATTAAAAGCTTCAAGATATCTGAGTTTGATCAATACTTTTCATGGGAATAAATAATGCATACTTTAATCATCATCTTCGCAGTATTGAGGACAGGAATATCTTTAATATAACAGTCACAATCTCCTAGTAATATCCAGATATTTGTGAGTCTAATATTTGTCTATCACTTATCATCTCGTGTCTCAGTTTTTGCAATATTAAAGAGTTTAACTTCATCTTACTTGTATTTTTATCGCTAAAAGAGATTTTTAAATGTCACCTCATCTTGATGACATAATCTTGCTGACTTCTTTTCCTGTGACATTTTTCTTTTTCTTCTAAAATTCGGAGATCAGCCATGAATGTTAATTAATTTTAACGCTGATTTTAGTGGAACGGTTGGTTATCCAGACATGCTGACAATCAATATTTATCAGAAGGTCAACAGATAGAATTCTTCTTAGTTGCCTCTAACCAAAGTGTTTGTAGCTCACGTTGATTGACAGTTTCTTGGAGATTGCAGTGAAAGCTGGCAATTGGCGCGTAGCAATAAGTGTTGTGTGAATGACAATCCTTTTCCGTACCTGCCAGATTAATTAGCCCTCGAAATGTGGCAGCTGTCGCTTGCTGCGCTATTAGGTAATCTTTGTTATTTCCTTCATTTAATCTATTTGCCTTCTCCATTTTGTCGTTTCTCTCTAAGAAATGCGGTTAAAGTCCGGTATAGATTAAAAGTGAGTTTGACACATAGAGCTTCGAATTATGCCGTTTGTTATGTCGCTCGAGATGCTAGAACGTGCTTACTTCTTCTTGATTTTTGTTTGTTTTGGGGTTTGTTTCTCTTGCGTTTGTTTTAATTTATCCTAAAATTAAGCTACAAGATAACTTAGACGAGATATGCCCTTTTAGGCAGTCGCCAGATGGACGCTTGAAACAAATGGTTAAAGGAACTAGGATTAAAGAGGTTTGCAATTAATGTCTTTTTCATTTGCTGTTCGTCGAAAGTGATTTGATTTTTTTTCGTTTCTTCTTTCTAGAGGTTTTAAATACATGTTAAGCCCTCAATCTTTAACTCAAGATTAAGTTGTCATTTTTTTTTTCTTGGTTTGCCTTATTTTGCTAAGCTCATTTTCTATCCCAGCATTTGAGGTTTTTCCTCAAGAAGAAATTTACTCCCCAATTTCTTCATTTTAAAGATCCACCCTTTGCTTGGCTCTTTTCATTCTATGCAGATAATCAACAACTAAATTCTACTTCCAAAAGTGATAAGGTTATAATTTTGATATTTACTCTTACTTATCTGTCACATTTAAATTGATTAGCTTTTATTTTACTTCCCATAATTCTAATCTTAATTTATTGGATTAGAAAAGGCAGATAAAAGAAACTAAATTAAGAATTCGGCCAAGTTAAGTAGGATCGTTTCATGTGATCTAGTACATATGCTTTGTATGTTAGGAGCATCATCGAAACTTCCCTTACCTCAGCACAATCATGATTTATTTTGACATGCAAATTTACAACAAATTTGTAGAGGAAGTGTAGAAGGTAGAATGATTAGTGATACCTTATTTAACACCCCTGTAAGATTGTTACAGCCAACAGTGAGCCGTACTTCGATTCGAATATTGTCATTACTCTTAGGTTAAACTGATAGGCCAGTTGGAGATGGGAATCATCGATTTTCGGGCTCCAAATAAAATCCTTCCCCGATTTCAGGCTTGCTATCATTTGCAACTCTCTCACAAAATAGTTTTGCTATTTAATTTAATTAATCAGCACATATCTATTGAGCGATAATTAGTTAACACTCTAAGATATTTTATACACTAGCCTATTCTCTTTCTTCAGTGGCTCGGAAAACTTATACCATGCTGTTATCATGTTACTAGTGTAAGATGGGGAAAGGGAAATTTGACATTTATATTTTAAAAGATAATTTCAACAAATCCTTCATGGTCGTCTCGTACCAGATCCAATGCAGGCATGATAAGCCATAAATCGTGGGTACATGGTAGGTTCCGTTCATGGAACTGCACCGTATCGTAAATGAATTTCCTTAAAATGTAAATATCGCAAAAAATATATGTAAAATACTAAAGAAAGAGACGCACATAAGTCAGGTTAGCAAGAATACTTTTTCGCTTGTTGCCTAGCTGATGTAGATAATTTCAACAAATCCTTCATGGTCGTCTCGTACCAGATCCAATGCAGTCATGATAAGCCATAAATCGTGGGTACATGGTAGGTTCCGTTCATGGAACTGCACCGTATCGTAAATGAATTTCCTTAAAATGTAAATATCGCAAAAAATATATGTAAAATACTGAAGAAAGAGACGCACATAAGTCAGGTTAGCAAGAATACTTTTTCGCTTGTTGCCTAGCTGGTGTACACACCAAGAGAATCAGAAAAACAGCGACAGTAATACAGGAGTTTGGCGATTTGGTCATTTTAAATACTGGGTCTCTTTATCTAAAGAGTTTTCCACGGATAATCCTGAAGAAAAGTTATTTGGTTTTGCAAAGGTAAATTGTGTGAAAGTTTAGAAGAGTATCTTGAAAGAGAGATGAAAAACCTGAACAATCCCCCTTTCATTAAGAAGATCACTTTCTAGCGCAAACTTGAATAAGGCCCCTTTTATGAAGAAAGTCCGTTTCCAGCCCAAACCTGACCAAGGCCTTTTTCATAAAGAAGGTCCGTTTCCAGCACATAACTGAACAAACACTTGATGTAATAAAGAAGGCCCATTTTCAGCGCAGATTTACACCAGCCCCCTTACCTTTCATATAGTAAGATGCTTTCCAGCGCATACCTGAACAAGAACCCCATTTCCTAGAGAAGGTCCCTTTCAAGCATAAATCTGAGCAATTACCACTTGCATAAAGAAGGCCTCTTTCCATCGCATACATGGACAAAAAATCCATGTAATAAAGAAAGCACTTTTTCAGCGCAAGCATCAGCAAGAACCCTTTTCATAAATAAGGTTCCTTTTCAGCCCAATCGCATCGCGATTTCGTTCGAAAGTTTTTTGCCAATCACTTCATGTTTCTATTTTACGCTCTCTTAATCATATTTGAGAGAATTTGTATGTATTCATATACTCATGCACAATTCTACATACCTACAAACACAATTTAGTTTCCATATGAACACTTAGAACAAACAATAATGGAAAAATCCAACAAAATAAATCCAGGAAAATCTTAGCGAATAATGAATCGGTGCAAGGTTTTCAAACGTCCATTTTAATTAGAAAACGAAGGTAAGACAATGAGGTTTCTCCCGCCGAGGAATTAACGTCTACTTTCGAACTTCATAATAAAGGAAGAGAAAAATGGAAGAGTAGAGTAGAAGAGGAAATTGGAATAAGAAAAATGGAATCCCATGACCCACTTTCCAGACTGTCATTATTTCTCTGCTTACGGTCAACCAACTACTAAACTACCAGTTATACTGAAGTAATGGACTAGTGCATAAAAAAGGCCCGGATTCGTTTAGTTATAAAAGCCAAAATAAAAATTGCCAACGCTATAAGATCCGATCCTCCAATAAGACCTGAATACTTCTCTTTAGCCAAATCCATATTTCAATTAAGGCTTAGATCCATATATTGCTGGAGGGTGTTAAATTTGAAAAATAACAGCAAGTTAGTAAGGGGGGTTTAGGGTTATTTTTCATTAATTTAGGATACCTAACACGAAGATTTGATGGGTCATTAACAATTGCAGAAACATTAGGAGGAATATGTTGAAATTATTACATTAAAGGTGAGTATGATGCGATGAATAACTCTAATCTAACCCATCCTTTCATCAGTTTATCAGACCAATTATGCAGCAAAAGACTTGGTACTTTGTTTTAATTTTCATCTCCTTACTCTTGGACCAGATATATTACCACACCCATGGATATATCTATAGTAAGGTTCCAAATTGTGTTCTAGTACAGCGTTCACCTGAAGCACTGCCACCAGACAACTTCCACTAGACAACAGCCACCAGAAAACTGCCACCAGACAACATCCACCCGCCAACTGCCACCAGACAACGGCAACCAGATAACTGCCACCAGACAACAGCCACCAGACAACTACCACCAGACAACTGCCACCAGAGAAGTGCCTCCCCATAAAATGCAACTTGGAAATCTGATACCTGGAAATCTACTTTCCTAAAAAGAAACACTTTGAAAAAACATTTCATAGACAACTTTATACTCTTCAAGCCTATTTTTCCCAAGTGAACTTTATTTTTACACAAACAAAATGTAATATTACACAAATAATAATCAATGTTACTGAAAGATAATTTAATATTACATAAATGAAAATCAATCTTGCACAAAGGAAGTCAATATTACATAAGTGAAAATTAAGCTTACATAAATGTAATTCAATTTTACATAAACAAAAATTACATTTGCATATTTAAAAGGCGTAGGTCAGATCGAGTTCCATGCTTACACACCTAATCTCGTATCGTTCATTCTCTCTCACATGCACACACTATCAAAAGGTGAATACATTAGTAAAACAAGGTCAACATACATAAGTCGCGTGTTATCAATTATTCTGACTTACGACCTTCAAACCTTTCGACAAATTGGGCAATCAAACACATAGTAGGTTTTCTTTTAATAATTCCGGGGTTATCCTCGAGGGGACCATGGAAATAATATCATTCGAAGGATAATGGAAAACAACATTTGTGTTTCAAATTTCGTTAGAATCGGCCAAATAGTTTTTACTTATTGAAAAGTAAAAATGTTACCATCCGACCAACAACTTACGGATAGACATACCTTATAGAGTCGCGAAAACGTGACGAAAAATAGATAACTACAAATTTCCAATCCCAATTAATCTTAATTCGATTTTTGATATTTTGGGATTTGCAGATTCGTAAATTACTTGCTTGTGATTTACCTATATAACTACAATTGGGGATTACACGTTTCCAGTTATCCGGTCCTGGATAAGTACAAAAAGACCGTAATAAATACTGTATTGTTTTGTTAATATTTATATAGATATTTTATTTAAAATTTCATTTTGCAAGTATTCTCTTTTCAGCTCGGACTTATACTTGTCGGGTTAGTCAAATCTTGGACGGTTTAATTCTCACTTTTACAGAAATTCGGTTAATTCTAAATATGCTTATGCCTGATAAGCCCAGTTTTTTTATGTTCCCGATGGTTATACCTCGGTAAATCCAAAGATTTTATAACAAAAATTGACTATGTGTATACATATAAGCATGTCTATACATGTTCATAAAACTAATGAACATTTTGGGAGATAATGGCAAGGAGTGCATCATGAATAGCCGATGCATATTTAAATCTAATGGGTTTAATATTTAAGTAGGTCTTGCAGGCATGGAAGCCGATTTTAATAAACAAAAGAGCAAAGAATATTATTTTTTTTATCATCTGATCAATGACTTAGGGTGACCTGTAATCTTATTAAAGGTCAATTTCTCTTTAGAAGAACATATAAAAAGGAGGAACCTGTAGAAAGCTAATGAATAGCCTATACATAAGAGAAAGATCCTGTTCCCTTCAGCCTGTCCAGTCCTTCCTAGCGTCATCTTTTATAAATCTATCCAATCTATTCTTCACACTAAGGAAAGACGGTTCTAACACATGACTAGTGAACCTATTCCATTCATCTACCACTCGATTTGTAAACCAATTTCTACCAAACTCTTTCCTAAACTTGTCCAGCTTAAATCCATTGCTACATGTACTCCCCTATTCACTAAAAATAAGAAGCTCAACTATGTCTCCCTTCGAACCTTTACCCACTTCTAGACAGCAATCGAGTCCCTCTCGAACTGTTCTCTTTTCTAGCAAATGAATATTGAGTTTCCTAAGCTTTTCACCATTAGGGAACCTCCTCAAACCATGAAATTATCTTATTCATCCTTTTTTGCACAGACTCAAGCAAATCCTAATATATCTTATAATCTGGTCAGCAAAATTGCACCATAAAGTCAGGATGAGGCCTATCTAATGCCAGGTACATTTTCAGAACATCAACACTCCTATTTCTGACACTCTTCCCAATAAACCCCAATGTCCTATTAGCTCTATTCCTAGCACTTTGCGCTGCTTTCTAGACTATGGATATCTGAACTTACCAGGACACCTAAGTCTCTTTCGCATTCCGACCATCTTAAAACTCTAATTTATTTTATAATTATTCAGCGGATGACACCTGCCTATACATAGAACACTGCACTTACTTATGTTAAATTTCCATTTAAGATTTCTCTGCCCAATTGGATAGGAATACCAATTATCTTGTAATACCTCAGCATCAGGGTCAGACCTTATATTCTTACCTAACCCTGTATCATCAGAAATCTTGACCAGGTCCTCACTTATACCTAAGGCAAGATCCTTAATATAAATCAAGAAAGACCAACGAAAGCCACAAAACTCATCCCTGATTTAATCCCATCAATTTAGTTCAATCTTTTTAAACGCAGGTTAGATGCGTATATATAGAAGATAAGTTATTATGGTTCTTAAATTATATTGGGGTAAAATACATATTGTATTATCAATTTGATGTGTAGGTGTATGTGTATGTATTGCATGATTTAGGTTTTGACAAGCCCTCATGGTGGTGACTTTTTAAGTAGAAGCTGTATTATTTTTTTCTGACAAAACAACACAGTGATTCCTTTTTAAGCAGTTCAGACTACCTTGTAGATGCAGTTTTATGGGAGTCTATTGACTCAGATAACCTCTGAAATGCTTTTGTGTCTTATTTATTCCATTGAAATATTATTTTATACTAACTAAGCCACGACTGAATCCACGTAAAAATACCTACATCGATAAATACGCTTTAACTTTATTCAAGAGTCGTAGGTGTGGAATCCCGGCGAGTGTCTTACTAAAATCCAAATAATATCGTAATTCTCATCTTTATCGGCAGCATCAAACACCTTCCTAAAAAGGCAATAAAAGACAAACACAATTTACCCTTAGTAACGCCATGGTGAGATTCCTTAATCTACTTATGTTTATCTAAGTGATCCCTAATAGATTTTACGATTATAGATGTCAAACTTAATGTACACTGATGGGAGATAATTACCCTTTTTAAATATAGGTATCATATTTTCTTTTTTCTATACCGTTGGTACATTGATAGTCTCTAACTCTTTTCTAAATAGGCATTCCAGGGGCTCACTTAATATATTTTTACATTCTTAGGGCCTGTTGTTTTACTAAATTTAATTATATCTATTTCTTTTGAGACTATCTCCTTTGTAATTAAAATATCCTCAAATTTATCCTCCCCATTACTACTCAGTAACAATTAGAAAATCATCGAGCGTAAATTCTGAAGGAAAATTCTTTTCTAACATCCTATGCATTGCAATACTATAACTCACTAACTCTCCAACTGTAATGTGTAATTGGGCCTATTTAATCTCTCGTCTTAGTTCCATATAATTGGAAGAAACCTTGGGATCTTTCCTTGCCATAATTGCTACTTTAATTTTATAATTTTTTTGCTCCCCTAAATTAGGTTTATAATGTCCTGAGTTAGCTCATTATAAATCTTCCTTAATTGACTTTTCCTTTTTTAATTTCCTATAAATCACCCTTTAATGCCAATATAATGTTTAATTTTATCTGACCTCCATTTGGCATCGACAGCCTTGGCTATAATCTCTCTAAATAGAATGTTCATATTTTATCTAGCAAATAACTGCTTAATCATTGTCTGATATTCCTGATCAACACCATTCGTCTCTACCCAAATGTTATCATCCCCCTTGATTTCTCTCATTAACATTACATTTTCTGAGCAGACCTCATTCGGTAGTCTACAAACCACAGTCGTCAGGAAGCACCACAGATCGCTATATTTTGCTTTTCTAAAGTATGTGATGCTAACCCTTTTTATTCTACTGAGAAACCTGTTCCATATTAGGTTAAATCTATGTCTAAGAGAAAAGGTTACCCCCCACCCCTCCACCCCCGAACCCAACGTCTAACCGTGACGCCTGAGAAAGATACACCTGCACGGCAAGACAGCCTCAAGGGGAAAGCGAAAATTTCGCGCGACCGCGTGATCCATTTGGATTCCCTTTCTTCCCCGTCACATGGCCTGATCGGCGCCAGACCTACGGCGTCTAAGACTTTCGCTCGAGTATGTGGTGCTTGTCGAGAATATCCCCCCTTCTTTTCCATGCCAACTCTAATGAGATCCCCGTCCCATTTTTGGTTTCCAGCGACCGACTTCTGCCAAGGCAGTATAAATACTTCGAGAAAAGCTTTGAGAAATTAGTACCATACTACCCCGTCTTGGTTAGCAGCCACGTACAGTCTTGTACGCCCTGCTTCGTCCCCCCCTCCAACGGCTTCCAGCTTCGAAGGCGACGCGTCACCTCTCTACGCAGCTCCGCTCGTACCTAAGGCCAGAGTTCACGCCCGACAGACGATAGACACGGACAGGCATCTATCACCTGGGTATCGACTTCGTTCTCGTCTGGAGTACTCAGTCGTTCATTTCTAAGCAAGTGGAACTTGCATCCAGTAAATTGTTTTCCTGGAAGCAATAACCCTACATCCTCTTTTGGACTCTCATCCCCGTCGAGTCATTTGTACCCCCCCCCCCCCCACCGTCCGTTTAGTGCTCGGGATCTCATCTTATTTATTGTCATATATTTACTTTTGCTAATATTTTCCTTGTTTATAGTAAAGTTATTTTTCTACAATCAGTTTTTTACACCAAGAACCTCTAAGAATTGATTATTTATGCCAACCGCACTTGATATTTATTATTTAACCCTCGCACTAGGATCTATATCACAATTTCAGGCGTGCTCCCTTCCGGCGTCACTGCAGAGTCAATCTTTGGCAAGCATCGACGTTTGACTGTACGACATTATATTCTGGTGTCAGTCTTTTAAGGTCACCCGCAGTATCTGATCTCACTTATTTTAGACCTATAACAAATAATAAAGGGTGTTATTCTTGTATATTAAAGGTTATGGTTTTAGAAACTGTAGAAAAGACCTTACACATTTCACATTTTTTCATTCGTAGGTCTATTTTGTATTGAATTTCGAAAACATGTGAAACTTCAACCCTTTCTAGGCCTCATAAAACGTCTGCCGTATTCAAAAGGAGTTTATCTTATTTCTTTCTTTTTTTTATTGTGTTTGTCGTTTTCTTCGTTGCGTATTGGGCAACAAAGGCTCTTTCTAAATTCTGGAGTGAATATTTCGAGTATAATTAGGAATTCGCGTCGTGCGAAATAATTATCGCTGTGTTTGTTTTGTTTTTTAGGGGAAAAATTATAGGTTTAAATAATTCCCTCTTTTTTGTGGTGCTTTTCTTGAAAGTTGGTCGAACGCAATAAAATGTCCTTATTTGACCCTTTTAAGTTGCAAGGAGAGTAGTTTGGGCTCAGCAGCAAAGACCTCTTAGCTTATATCCAAGCGGAGGAAAGGACCGAAAGAGAAGAGAGAAGACAAAGAGAAAAAGAAAAAGAAGAGAAGGAACGAGAAGAATAAAAGAACTACAGAACTACAGAACTACAGAATCTAAGACCAGCAAAGACCCTAAGGTCCGCTCGAGGCTATTCCACTACACTACATCCATAACTACGATACACACTTATCTACGAGTGTATCTCTAACATGCTATATATTTATTTTTTTTCATTTTATTTATTTATTATTTTTTTTTAATATATAAACTACTGTACACGCTTATCTAGATGTGTACATTGTCATGCATATTAACTACTTCAAACTAGGGGTGGGGGGGTGATAGAAAGTTTTTCTTCTCAACTTCCGCAGCTCTCGACTGCTAGTGGTGAAAATCTAGTTTTAGGATAGTAAGACTATTTATAGGATAGGCGGAGAGAAAATGGATATCTAAACTACACATGGAAGAGAAATCGCTGGCATCGTTTTTAGTCATCATTTTTACTCTCGTTGTTCCTCCGCTCCAAACTTCTTTTGCAAGACGTTTTTATTTCCTGTGCTCAGACTACGTTATATTTATACTATTTAAGTGCGCGTTGAGATGGTTTTTAAAAATATCTACCGACGTACTATCTACTACGTGGGTGGGTAGCCTATTCCAAATTTGAGTAATTTTAAACGTAAAATAGTTTTGGGCTATACTAGTGTTAAATCGCTTGTTGACTAATTTTAATCCGTGTTGCCGAGTGTTTTCCCTATGATCCAATTTGAACAAATTCCTATAATCAACGTTTGAAAATCCTTTCAATATTTTAAATACTTCTATTAGCTGGCCACGTAATCTTCTGCCTTCGATAGATGGCAAATCTAATGCCCTGAGTCTTTCCTCGTAGGGCCTGTTTCTCAGCTCGGGAATTAATTTTGTAGCCCTACGCTGCACTCTTTCTAATTGCGTGATATCTTTGTTTAAGTATGGAGCCCAAAATTGAACCGCATATTCGAGCAGTGGACGCACAAGTGATTTATATAATGGTAAAATTATATTTTTGGATTTGAACGTGAAATTACGTGCGATATAACCCAGCACACGATTTGCTTTTTTAAATGCATCGGCGCATTGTTTCGTGACTTTGAAGTCATCCGAGACTAAAACTCCCAGGTATTTTTCCAATTTAACCACGTCGAGGATCTGGCTTTTCATGGTATACTCTACCCTCAAATTATGGCAACCCAAATGCATCACCTTACATTTATTTAAATTAAACTGCATTTGCCACTTATCCGCTCATCTGACAATCAAGTTTAGGTCTTTTTGTAATTTTTCTACATCCGATCTTACATAGGCACGGTTGCCCAGCTTCGTGTCGTCAGCAAATTTAGAAATCGTACTAAATACGCCATTATCCAATTCGTTTATATATACATATTAGAAACAATAATGGGCCAAGAACTGAGCCTTGTGGCACTCCACTACTGACGTTGACCCAATCAGAAAATTCACTATTTATAACTACTCGCTGCGAACGATCCTTCAGCCAATTTCTCATCCAATTTAGTATCTTACCCTTCACACCGATTGCTTTAACTTTCATTAATAATCTCTCGTGCGGAACGGTGTCAAACGCCTTTTTAAAGTCTAGATAGATTACATCTACAGCTTTGCTTTCGTCGTAAACGAAAATCATTTTATGGAAGAATTCGAGCAAATTTGCCAAGCACGATCTCGCCCACCTAAACTTATGTTGGGAATCTCTAATCAGATTATTTAGCTCGAGGTGGCTCACTATTCTATCTCTAATAACCGATTCTAAAAGCTTTCTAACTACCGAAGTTAGACTAATAGGACGAAAATTCGTTGCTTCGTATCTATTACCATTCCTAAATATTGGTGTAACGTTTGCACGCTTGAAGTCTAAAGGGACTACGCCATCTTCTAATGAGCGATTGAAAATTGCACGCAACGGCTTCGCAAGTTCATTCTTAAGTTCCTTTAAATGAGTGGGGTAAACGCCATCGGGCCCGGGTGATTTCGACTTTTTCATTAGGTTAATATATTTAAGAATTTCCACTTCATTAACTGTTATATCGGATATGCAAATATCACTATTATCTACTTCTTCAACTAACGATCCTAATTCGGACGAATCTTCAACAGTAAAGACGCTTGTGAAATGTTCATTTAAAATTTTAGACATTTCCGCCGGAAATTCCGTCAAGCGACCATCTTTGTCTTTAATCGGCCCTATTGAACCTTTCAAGGGTTTCCTACTGTTTACATAGCCGTAAAACCGTTTCGGTTCCTTCGTTGAATCCTTCGCCAGTTTTATTTCATATTTCCGCTTCACATCTCTAACCGCCCGTTTAACTTCTCTTCGAGAATCTATGTAATTTTGCGGACTTATAAATGACTCATTGTCCTTATGTATTTGAAATTTTCTATTTCAGTCCTTAATTAAGCTTAATATTAGTGGGCTAACCCACGGCGCTCTCATCGACCTTCCGCTCTTACGGCGCACATACTTTACTAAGTCGATATTTACACTAAAGAGTGTACGTCGGAGCTCAGTGTACATTTCTCCTACCGACCTATTCTCAAAGCGCATTCCCCAGTCTACATCCTTAATCCTTTCGCGAAAAGTATCAAAATTCCAGCTACCAAAATGTGGCATGAGCTGTGTACTAATATTTACTTCTACACACGTGTTTACTACGAATCTAATCGCATTATGGTCACTCGAGGCTAAATGCTCTCCTACACAAAACATTTTCTACCAATGACTCGTCAGTCGCCATGATTAAATCAAGGATATTATTATCACGAGTTGGTTCCTCCACTTTTTGAAAGAGAAAATTCTCCAGAATAAAGTTTAGTAGTCTCTCCCCAGCTTTATCTGACGTTAGGTTACTATAATTAACGTTTGGATAGTTAAAATCGCCGCAGACTAATGTGGTCCCTTTTCTAACCCAAGATGAAAGCATATCAAAGAGTGCAGCATCTTCTCTTTTTATTTGCGATGGAGGACGATATATGACGGCTTAATAAATTTATTCTTTGCATTACAACATAATTGGATTAATAAGGCCTCACTTCTCATATCTGCCGTAGACGAGTCGATCGTTATAGCGTTTAGGTCATCTTTTATATACACTAATACGCCCCATCCTCTACCAGTTTGTCTATTTGTATAATGAATTTTATAACCTGGTATATCAAATTCGCAAACACTGATCCCCGAATGTGTATCTATCCAAGTCTCACTTAAGAATACGAGATCGTAGTCTCCCTCTAGAATTACGGCTTTTATTTCGGCAAGTTTATTTTTTAAGCTACGAATATTTGAATATATACATTTCAATTTGTGCTTTAGGTGGACTCTTCTATCAGAGAAGAACAAGAAGAAAAAAGAAAAAGAGAATGAAAGAGAAAAAAAGAGAAAGAGAAGAACGGGAAGAAAGGGAAAGAATCCGCCTTTATGAACTTAAAATATGTAGGACCAGAAACGAGACTGTGCATCAGCTCGAGGTCTAAATCTCCCCCTCCTGCGCCTGTTAAGCTTCCAATTTTCAAGGAAGGCGAGGATTTCAGCGCCTTCTTAAACCACTTCGATAAATCTTTGAAATCAACAATTAGGATATCGAGGCAGATGAAGTGGCTCAATTGTTGCCCACGCTAAATTCCTAACTCCGAGATTTATTCATATCACTTCCCTGGGAGGCAACAATTGATTATTCGACCTTAAAATCAGATTTACTGATGGCATATAACATATGGCATATAAATTTTTACCAATTTTAAGACAGGCATGCCCACCTTTAGCCAGGCCAAACATACCAAAAGTTTGCGTACACCCTCCAGCGTCACCTCAACTTTTGTCTCGATGCTTCTAAAATCCCTCATGACTTCTATGCCCTCGTTGACTTCTTCCTGAGAGACTAGTTGTTGGATGCACTTCGGGCTGAAATCAATCTTTGGTAAAAGTCGTGCGGTACCTCACGTTAAAGGAGTGCACATAAGAGGTCAATATTTTGGCAGAAAGCCACAACCTTTATCCCCAAACCTTAACAAAACAAAATTAAATTCATCCTGCAAAATGGGAGCAGGTTTGCCAAAGTAACTGGGCTGTTGAAGCCGAAAACACTCTTTTCGTCCGAACACCGGGACGCAAAACCGTTCTCTTCAGGCTTCTCTACGTCAACTTTCCCTAGGAGACCCATCATTTGTTTTTCTTGTGTCGTGGAGAGCCACGTGAAAACGAACCCCACCCCAGAATTCCCAGTCCAGGAATAACTCTTCTTACCAAGTACACCAGATATGTGCCACGTCTGCGCCTCCGTCAACACCATCGGAATCTTCTCCTCTTCCGAGAACCTTAATTCTTGGCGGCAACCAGGTAACTTCTTGTTTAATAAGAATACTCCTGGAGGCCATAAGTTCGAATCCAGAACGTTTAATGGTTGCAGTCGCTCGAATCTTGTGAGAGATACCGGGTGCACCTGTATGGTGGTGTCGGAGAAGCTGCTTACCCCAGGGGCCCCGCACTACTACAAGGGAAGCGCCAATCGGTTCCCTCTTGTTAAGTGCTACTTTGATTGCGCGTACTTCACTTGCTGGGCAGAAGTAGCAGCAGCACCTATTAAATTCTGCTCTGGCCTCTTTGGTGAGTGCACACTGGTCTTCCCCAGCTCCTTGGCTCAACCCGTGGTTACCCGTTGACAAGTGGTAAAAGATTCGAAGATGCTTTCGCCCATAGAAACCCCACGTTCTTGAAAATTCAAGGAGGTCATGACTAAGAACTTTGCAAGGAACTAAAAGAACTGCAATTCCCTCCGAACCCTGTCGGCTAAGGCCCAGTCAAAAGAGCAAGAAGCCACCCGAGGAGACAAGATGATCTCTTGTCAAGTTACGGACGTCTTACTTTACAGTGCCTGCTCAGAATTCGGTAAATCCCAGAAGCAAGTATTGTGTGTTACAGGTTCCCACGTTGGTCACATTTTAACAACTGCCACAAGAAAACCACCCAGAAGATATTCAAATATTTCTATTTTTCAGGTACCATGATGAAATCTTTCGCTACTCCACGTCTTGCGATATCTGCAAAAAACTCTCGCCAAACAGCGAAATGAACCCGCACAGTTGCAGAGAGGACCCCTAATCTCCCCTCCGTTTTCCCCTGTCGCAATTAATCTCATCGGTCCGATACACCCCCGGCGAGTAAATTGCATACCCACGTGCTAACCTTAGTGGATTTTGCCACCCGGTTACCCTAGTCCGTGCCATTAAAGAATATAGACAACATCTTCTGCGTGAATGCACTAATCTCCATCTTCTCTCGCGTTAGATTACTCAAGGAAATCTTGTCTGATCGTGGCCACCCACTCTCCTCGCAACTGATGGAATACGTCGGCAAGCTCCTGATGATGAACCCGTTTTACTTCCCCTTTTCACCCAGCTGGTAACGGGAGATGTGAGAGGCCCAACGGCTCCCTCAAATCCATCCTCAAGAAACTGTACGCTGAATAACCACGAGAAAGGCACCATTTCTTGCCGGTAGCGCTTTTCGCATAGCCTGAAATTCCCCATCACACTTTAGGTTTTGCTCCATTTGAGTTTATATATGGATCTCTTCTCCAATTCGAAATTAGACCAGAAGATTCAATCCTCCTATGCTTACCTCCTAGACCTGAGGCAGAGTTTAAGAAAGTGCACAGAGATCGCGCATCAGAACGCCGAGACAAACTTGAGCAAGTATAAAACCTACTTCGAAGGTAAGACCCAGGAACGAAAATTTAAACCCAGTGAAGAAGTCCTTTTACTACTGCTCACGGAGAACAACAAACTTTTGAGCCAATGGAAGGGCCTCATTTCAGTGATCAAGAGACGCGTACCCGTCGACTACTTGATCCAAATCCCGTCTAGCCCAAGCTATTCCACGTGAATATGCTTAAAAAGTACCATTGACGTGCTTATGCCAATCAACTTGTGGCCTTGGACGAAAAATCCACGTTGGAGTCCAGCTACCCGCTTGACCCCTTGGTCCTGGTATAACTTGCCTGCGTGGAACAAGACGCGGAATATCGTCTTCACGTATTGCTAGATACTCCCGATTCCCCATCGACTGAGTTGAGTATAAGCCCTCAGCTCCTGATCCCCCATAAGACCCAGTTACAAATGCTACTCACCCTATTTACCGATGTATTCTCGGATACCCCTGGTTGTGCTGCCCAGTTTGAGCACTATATTAGGCTTACCACCCAGAAACCTGTCCGTTCAAAGCCGTACCCCCCTCCCCATTTTCTTAAGAAAAGTGCTCAATGAGGAGATAGACAAGCGATTCACATCATCAATCAGAAGTGGCACATGTTCGAGACTGACCATAAACCCTTCTCTTACCTATGGAACGTTAAAAACAATAATGGTCACCACATGAGGTGGAGCCCATCTCTCCATGAATTTCAATTTAAAATTGTATACATTAAGGGTTCCTAAAATTGCCTGGTGGACAGCTTAAGCAGAAATCCCCTGGATTTCTCTCTGGATTAATTTCCCATTAATTAATTGTAACGTTAAATGGATTATTTTGTATATATTCCTAAATAATTCTTATAGTTTTGTGTAATACCTTATAAGAATATGGGCCATTATTTTTTTATTATTGTGTATATATTTATGATGAGTTCCCCTGTTTGTATGAACCTTTTATTTGTATTGCGGGACCTTTCTTTTTTTAATATCCTTGTATGTAAGCCCCTGATTATCGAGACTACATTAACCCCGGATATTGATAACTATTCCTGTCTGTCTTATTGTATTATTACTACTATTATTTTTTAGTCGAAGTTGTTCGTTAATATGAATCCCGAGCATTCGTTTTAATATTATTTTCTAGTCTATTCTCTATCATTTTAATTGCTTATTTATGGGAGAAAATAAACCGTATTTATTGTACAGCAATTATAATGAAGGAAAAGATATACATTGATTAGTTAAAGGTAATAATTTAGAGATAAAAAAGTAATATTTAAACTTATCGTTTTTAGCTACAAACTTTATATCAACCGTAAAGTCCCTCTAAGCACATTTTTGCAAAAATAGAGTAGTGCATCGAAACAAAATACAATTTTAAAAATAAAAGAAATATATATATATATATATATTAATATTTCATACTATGATTCTGGTAGACAAATCTAGATAATTTTTCTACCTATGTCTGTGTGGATGCAATTTAATCATTTGACTTATGACTACGTTATTGTGTCCTTGCTTCTGTTCAACAATTGAAGAAAGACTCATGTTTGGATGACCTGATGTAATGATTGCTTAGAGATGTTTATGTTAGCCTTTCCAAAAGTTGCTAGTACATGGGAAGTCATCAATAACTTGCTGGTACATATGTTACATACTGATCGGAAAACGTGACGTTGTTTTGTTACTGTGGCGCAAGCTACGAATGTAATTGGCTCTAAAGAATTAGTGAATATTTCTGCCGCCATAAGTAGTAATTGAATTGTCTTTATTAACAAAAGCTAAAAGTTGCTAGCATGCGAATTTTAAGAACAAATTTGGCAACAATCTGATGATACCTTGCCTGCAATCACTCCGTTTACACTATGAGATAGATGGTTCGGAACAAATGGGTATAAGATCTTTCGACTATCGTATTTGGAAAGACCTCTTAGACGTCGCTCTTAGCAGCGTATTCATAATAGTTTTTAATATTTCTCATCTGAAATAGGTTTAAAATAAAAAACACATAATTTTCTAACCTAATTTATTTATTAAATATTAAAAAAAAAATTACTAGGTACATTGAATAATAGACATTGATAAAGGTAAGCACATTCAAATTGGATATTAGCCCCAAAATGTTCAGAATTTAGGGCATGAACTTCCGTTTCTTCTAACTTTTATTCATTTTTTATTTACAGGTCAGGGACCTAAAAATGAAATAGGTAAAAATGGCTGAGTGTAACGAGTAGGGAGAAATAGTAAGGGCTAAAGGTGAGATAGGGGTGAAATTGAACAAGAATTTTGGAGTGATTGTACTGGAAGTGAAATGAAGGGAGTAGCGACTGGTTGCGTTGTATGTATATGGGTTGCAAGTGTAAGTAGTGGAATTAAAATAAGGATTAATCTAGGATTTAAAAATGATACCTATGTTGGAGCAGGTAGAGCCTAAACTTAAGAAAGGTATCAGCACTAGGCACAAAGAGATTTCTTAACTTCTTAAGGGTAGTCTATTAACGTTAGCTAGGAACAGGGGAGTGGAGATAATATTGAGTAGTGGGTTGCAAAATGAGAAAGAAAACACGTAGCTAGGGAGGCTTCTTTTCTTTTATCTGCAAGTAGGGCTGCCTGTGTTCAGGACGTGTAGATAGTAGACCTAAGGATAGAGTATAAGTCTGAACATATTACTTATAGTAACAAGTTTAGTGCCTTCGGAGACTTAGGAGGAATGGAGCCGTAGTTAGATGTAAAGGAAATGTATTGCTTGTGTTAAGTGAAGCACAAGTTAGGTATTTTAACAGGACGTTCGGTCAGCGCGAACGCAAGTGGAGGATGAGGGATTATTTCCCATTGCACGTGTATCAGATGTGAGAAAGAGAATTGAAAGGATAATAAATGAAAATAAAATGGATACAGTTTTTGTTAAACATGGGCAAGTGAATGACATAAGTAACACTAGGTCGGGGGAGCTTGTGTCTAGGTATAGGGATTTGTTAGCAAAGATTTGAGATAGTAGTAAGCGGTGTGTAATGCTGGGAATTTTACTGATGCTTAGAATATGTAGCGAATGGATGTCGCGTGCAGTTAGGATAATGAAAGAGTGAAATTATTGTGTGTTAGTATTGGACTGGTTTTGGGAATATATTTAGTAAGTTTTCTCTGGAAGAGATGATTTGTATGCGATGGATGGGTCGCACTTGAGTAGCAGGAGTGTGAAATAGTTAAGTTACTGTTTCGAGTGGAGTATTGGCATAGGCTGACGGAGTCACTAATATGAGGCATGTTGAGGTGAGGGCCTACATATAGTTGGCAACAGGCATGGATATGATCAGAGGGCTAGGAGGGTAGGGTGCATTTATGATAAGGGCATGAGGAACGATGTATTGACTATATTACATAAACAATAGCAGCATAAGGAATAGGATGGATTTGTTAAGAGTGTATGTGAGTGTAGAGAATTTCATGTAATTGCAATACCAGTATCATGACTCGATTTGTGAGAGAAGAACTATTTTACCGGAGCCCCAGAATGATGGTTTTAACATGTTTCATAGAGAGAGAAAGAAGAGGAAAGGAGGAGGAGTGATTATTTATATTATTGATACTCTCTAGTTTTGTGAAAACATTCGAATTAAAACAGCACCTGACACCGAGTCATTATGGCTAGACGTTAAGGATGGGAAAAGTAGATTCGTAATAGAAATATTAGCAAGACCACCAAATCTTAGTAAGGAAGCTTTGTGTCCTCTGTGGCAGGACCTAGAACGTGAAGGGAGAAGTAATCATGTGTGTATAATGGATGATTTTAATTAAAAAAAAATAGACTTGAAGCTCTTGTAGGTAAGGAATTATATATATATGGTGCAGAACAATTTTCTTAATTAAACAGGTTATAAACCAATCCACTATGGGTGATTATATATTGGGTTTAGTTATAACAAACAGGGAGGAAGGTATTAGAGATACGGAGATTATGAGCCATTTGGGTAAAAGCCACTATTTAGAAGTTAGATATAAGTCATTATGCAAACGGGTGATTTCAGTAGAATAAATGGGGTTAAAATCATAATATTGGCTTACCGATGCACCTGGAGACAGTTCTTTGGGGGATTAATGATTTTGGTCTGGTCAGGAAATGTGAAGTCAATAGGAACAGTCGTAAGAAAAGATGACCCTCAGCTGGAAAGTAAATCATAAATATGATACAATGATTAATCACTTAATTGCTGGTAAACTATGAATATCTCCGTTAGGAATTTGAAACCAAGGCATTTGTAAAAAAATCAAAAAAATCGGTAAGAGTCCATTAAAGCAGAGATAGAATCAGCTAACTCTGGAAATTAACAATTGAGTTAAGCTAGCGAAAAGAAATTATGAACATATAATAGCAAATAAGGTGAAGGAAGAGCCCAAATTATATTTAATTATACAGAGATAAGAGTAAATATATAATAGGCTAACTTAAATCTACAGAGGTAGAGTTAGTGAGTGATAGTGATAGAATAGCTAGGATGTTTAATAGGTATTCCATTTTAGTATTGACACTCGAGGATAAGCTTTTTGTACTTGAGAGGACCTTGATCCTAGGAATTTGAATGAATGAAAAGTGAGCCTCAAGCATAAATATTTAGAAAAACGTTAGAGAGTGGCGTTGTACTAACGGTATTGTCAGAGATCAGAGAGAGAGAAAGATGCGCGCTGCCACGCTATCAATGGAGAGAAAGACAACAGACACCTGGTCGACCCTATTTGTCTGCGCTAATGGAAGTGCGAAATAATGAGACGCCGTGGTGGCCTGACAGCCGTCCATCGCAGAAAGCTGCGACAAGTTTAAGAGCTCAAAATGTCCCATATGGAGTCGGAAAAAGTTACGCCTCGCCGACTTAGGAACTTTCTCGCGATCTTGCTAAAAGGGCGAGACTACTCTCGCCTGCCGATGCGTCATACCCTGAAACCAACCCTCCCCTTCGGACGGAGGCGGGAACGCCATTCGGCTCCACTATGAATCCTCCGGTGCCAGAGTTGGAAGGTAATATCTGCCGTCTACCTGCCCCTCAGTATCCTTTACCCGCTGCCCGTCATTAGTCACTATTCACGTCTAGTTAGACTCTGCACAATTCTCGCAGAACCCATCAAGCTCCGGGTATTCTCGATTAATTCGCGTGTGTATACTCCGTACTCGTTCTATCCGCTCCTCGAATGCAAGGCGCACAGTCTCGATTCATGTTCTAACTTGAAAGCAAGCTCTAAGTTTATCCCGTAATAGTTATTGTCAAGAAACTATTATTTGAACTCTGCGCCGAGGCAAGGATTACTCCCTCGGACCAAATCTCCGACATAACAGCAACGCGTAAGTCTCCTGTGCAAGTCATCTCTCTACTGCACCTCCCACCCCCAGTGTAAGCCTCCATCGTTGGCTTCGTATACAGGCAAGGTTATTCGAGCGACCCTAGTTCAATATTGTTCGTTTTTTTGTACGGCAACCGTCTCCACCAAGTCCTCTCCCCCCTTTTACCGCTGAGACTAGTGTTCCTCTAATGTCTATATAGCCTGTTTTAAACCCTCTTTTAACCTTGTAAAATAATATTAATTTGCACATTAGTAATATATTTTTTTACTCGTTATTCTATTGTCCCGAAATCTCCAAGATATTCGACTGTTTGGCCAACCTACATTCAGTTAATTCGCACACTGTTTGTATTATAAATCTCCCACGCACATAGCCATGATCATCCTTGGCTGAGAAACGCAGAAAGTGTTAACTTGACCCTATTCTACGACAGGTATAGAAGAAAGCTATCGTGATACTTATCTCTAAGAAAAACTTATAAAAACGATATGTTTAAATACTGGCCAGTGTGTATGACGTCAATGGTGAGAAAAATGCTGGATCAGTTAGATAAACATAAGTTGATAGGGTAATCTAAACACTGCGTGACTAGGGGCAAGTCTAGTGTTCAACGAATTTACTGTCTATAAATAGAAAGGTCTACGATGCTGTGGATAGAGAAGATGAGAATGAGAGAGATGTGCTTAGTATTGATGAAAGGATTTTTATGTGAATTCAGTCGTGGCTTAGTGACATAAGGAAAAGATTTACTATAAATCGGATTTTTATCTAAGTGAGGAAATGTTTCCAGTGGGGTTCATCATGGGTGTATGTTGATGTCCATATTGTTTTTTTTTATATTAATTTATCTCGACATGCGTATAAGTAGCGACCTGAGTAAATTTACTGATGACTCAAAGTTGGGTAGGATTATAAAGTCTGACTCCGAACTAAGGTATTACAAGATGAAATGAACAAACTATTTAAATGGTTGAAAAAATAGCAAATGAAATTTAACATAATCAAGTGTAATCTACATAATATATGTAAGTGTAATCCACTAAATAATTAAACTGAGTTACAAAAAAAGATCTTGTAAGTCTTTAATTTTTTTTCAAATGATTTAGGACTTTTGTACCACTGAATCCGAAAATGACAACCGTTTCATCCGATGAGATCAGGTTTTTGTTCTACTTCAATTTTTTAAAAATCCGATCCCTATAACTGAAGCGATTACACTTTTGTGATATTTTCTTTTTTTTTAATATTTTTCATTTGGAATAGGTTTAAAATAAAAAAATACATCGTTGTCTAACCCAATTTATTAATTAAATATTTCAAAAATTGATTAGTGTAGATTGAATAGTAGTGAATGATAAAGGCAAGCACATGTAAGTTGGATATTAGTCAACGATGTTCAGAATTCAGAGCATGCACTACCGTTTATTCTACCTCTTATGAGACCCAGTCGTAGGGATGTCTCTCTTTAGAGTCTGACAGTAATCAACCATCATAACTGCATTCCAGCGTCCCTGATACCCGATCTCTATCTCTTTCATGTCTTGATGGAAGGTGATGTCAGCACTGTCAGAGAGCAGGTATTTTTCCTTCAATATAGATACCAACAGTTAGGAAGAGGACTTTGAGATACTGAGATCGCCGTCTAAACCATTGAGCTCCTGTTTAGAAAAGGAATATGGAGCATCACCGTCAAAAACACTTTTCTTAACTTTCTTCAACACTGCAGGAATCTTCCTCACTAACTTCAGGAAGTTTTCCAAAGACAGGAACTGTTATTCCATCACAAGATCAGGATACTCGAGGCTGGTCTGGTTCTTTCTGTTGTTTCAAATTAAATCAATAGCGCAAAAGTACCAGTCAGTGTCATGGTTTGTCGGCTCCTTCCAAACTTCAGAGAACTATTCCTTCCGTTGGTCCAACGACGCAGGTAATCGGTGCATGTCTTCCATTCTATGTGTAGCGCATAAGCTTTATCCTGGTAACCAAGTTTCATACCAAAATAAGCATGGTAAGAACAATTTATAAAATTTGTGACTGGATTCCTGTTAGAAACAACAGTCTATTCACCGGAGATGTAGCAGGATACATCGGGCTTATTTTAGCAACAACTGGCCAAATCCACCTCATTCACTTACAAAAAAATATCAGGCAGGTCAAAAATTGCGCATGGGAACTTTTCATAATTTCTTTATTTTAAAATTAAGATTGTTTCATCATATAAATATAAAATACTTGCAGGTATACAAACATAGAAAAGATCATGTGGCGAAAAATCAAAAAGTTGACCTCATTGAGCAAAATCAATATAATTTTTGCATTAATCACTTCCAAATTGTCCTAAAGTAACTAAAAGGAATTAGACAATAAATTTGGTGTTAACCATTGTTATAAATTGATGGAAAGACTTTTAAGAAAGCCAGAATGCGAAAGAGACTTAAGAGTCTTGCTAAGTTAGATCTCCAATTTAGAAAGCAGCTCAAAAGTGCTAGGGATAGAGCTAATAGAACATTGGGGGTTATTGTAAAGAGCGCGAGAAATCGAAGTACTGATGTTATTCTGACAATGCACCAAGCATTAGTTAGGTCTCATCTTGCATATGCAGTGTAATTTTGGTCACCGTATTATAGGATGGATATTAGTTTGCTTAAGTCTGCGCAAAGAAGGATGGGTAAAATGATTCATGGGGGAAGGAGGTTACCTTATCGTGAAATGCTTAGGAGACTAAATCTACATGCTTTAGAATTAGGAAGAACTCGAGGTGAACTGATTGAGGTTTATAAGTGAGTAAAAGGTTATAATAAAGGAGACATACACTGTTGGCAAATACTCTTGAGACTTGCTGAAAAAAGGTCAGATGGCAAGAATTCTTGAAAGTCTATAATAAATAAAGTTTTTCATCATAGTATCTATTAAAATTTGCCCCTACTTCACAGTGAATTTATTGTGGCAATATTTGACAACTATAAATTATAAAAGGTTTCAAGTTAGTACGGATTTAAGATTGTTTTAGTAGCATCGAATCTTTCATAGTGGAACGACGTCTTTCAAAGAAACTTTCACCAAATTTTGCAATAATATTTAATTAAATAACCATTAAAGGCACGTATCATGGCCTTAAGAGAAGTAAATGTGCCAATTAAAGTGATTTTTCTACGTCGGAATCGATTCAAGGCAACTATCATGAAGCTCTTTGCTCGCACTAAAGTGAGTCTTGCAGGCTACATTCTAAGCCATAAACCTATGAAAAGGGGGCCAAAAAGACTTCCCAGTCAACTGATAACCTATTAAAAAGAGATATTGCAAAGGATCATACAATTTTTTCTACATAATTGAAAAGATCACACCCGGAATTATTAAACAGTGTATCGTTACGAACTATTCGTCATCGGTTGCACAAGGACTTGAAACTTCCATCTATAAGAGCAGCGAACAAATCGCTTTTTACTGAGCGAATGAAATAAAAAAAGACTTGAATTTGCTCATAAGTATAAAGATTGGACCAATAAAATATGGAATTCGGTGATGTTCTCAGATTAATCAACATTTAAATGCATCAGATCAGCCTCTAATAGTGTAAGACGTCCAGTAAGATCCAACAGGTACTATTCAAAGTACACAGTAAAAAACAAGATAACACCCAGATTCAGTAATGATGCAGGGGGACTATAGTGGCAACATGGGCAGAGTCGGCACGCCCTTCCTTTCTAAAGGGTGTAAAATGAATGGAGGGCGCTATATTAAACTATTAGAACAGCATTTATTTAACATGTTTGCTTTACATGAGTGCCATTTTTATATGCAAGATAAGGCACCGTGCCACAAGTCGAAAAAAGTTATGAAGTGGCTCAATGACAATAACATCACTATTTTGGATTGGCCTGGCAACTCTCTTGATCTAAATCCCATAGAAAATTGCTGGAACCACATAAAAAACAAGCTGTCTGATAAGAATACCAGCTCAGCCTCCAAGCTTACGATGGAGCTAAAATTCCTTTCGGTTGCGATGGAACCTGAATATTTTAAATGCTTATCTGGAAGCATGCTCGAAAGTCTTAGAAAATCTATTGAGAACAAAGACGAAATGACTAAATATAAATTTATTATCATTTCTTTAATAAAGAGCTTTACATGAAACTTTATTTTATTTTCCCCCCAAATTAGATAGGTCTCAAGAGTTTTGGATATTTGTTTTAGAATGTCTCGAGAGTTTTTGATATTTGTTTTAGAATGTCTCAAGAATTTTTGCCGGCTCTGTAGTTATCGTTTTTATTTTTGGCGAACAGGATAGGACATGTAGCAATAGATTTAAGCTGGACATTGGAAAATTTGAGCTTAGGAACCAGATTGGTAGAAGTTGGTTTAGAAATAGAATTTTAGATCAATGGGGTAGTTTCGTAGTCATGTGATAGAAGATTCTTCCCTGCGGAGTTTTAAGAAAAGAATGGATAGATAATGGATAGATATATAGATGAGGTTGCTAGATAGGCCTGAAATTATCGAGGGGAACAGGAGCTGCCTTGTATAAGCTATTTTATGCTTTTTGCAGACTTTTTCGTTTTTTCTTTTTTGTCTTGCTTTTGTTTGATAGTAACACATAAACAAAGGCATTGTTCTACCATGGATTACACAATTAAATGTAAAAGCTGGTAAAAGATGATTGGCGCAATTTTGAATGTTCCATCCCTGAACCATTTTGACCAGGTTTCGAGGAGTTTTATGTTTACTAACACACGTTTATTACCTGGTCAACCATTGTAAAGCAAAAAGGAATTCCCCAGAAGCCGATTCTTTATATTTATCAGGATTAACAACATCCTTAACTTATTTGGAATAGGATGCCTGATATTTACAACTTCCTCTTAGACGCCTAATATAGTCAATATTTGGAAAAATCCGAGCAACTCGTTCATAAATTCCCTCTATTTCCTGTGTGATTAGGTTTTGATCACTTTCTTGAATTTTTATAGCTACTGGTTTTATTTCATCTCGTAGAAATTCAAACACTGTGTCGATTTATATCAGGAGCGTGGTTATGTTTATAAATTCGATTAATTAATTCACCTTTGTTTATTATTAGTATGGCTCTGCTGTTATAATTGCGACGGGGTTCGACATTGGTACGACATAATACCTAATGGCCGTTTTTTGTCCTTGATATAAATATAGCCATCAAGGCAGAGCTTAACCTGATCACATTGACTTTTAACGAAATCCATAATAGGAGTACTATCAATCTATGAAATAAATTTACAGTACTAAACTGAAAGGCGTTAAAATTTGAATAGTCATATTTTTAAAACAAATTCCATTATTTAGAGATGATTGAAGGTTATGAATTAAACTGCTAATCCTTATCCATAATGCAGACTGATTTATTTGTTCAATTATTTATGAGGTAAAATATTTATAACGCTGGAAAGGATATTCTAATTTACATAAATAATGTGGTTTGATTAATCCTTAAGGTCATTATTATAATCCAAATATGTTTATCGCATACACAATCTTAAAATTAGAACTATAAATTAAACACTCTATCGCATGTGTGATTTTTTTTCCTTCTTCCTACGGATGCATGTACATGTACATATAGATTTGATGGGATATCTCATTCATTTTTTTAACTTTATACTACGTTAGATTATCATATATTAAATTAAAGCTTATTAAAAGCCCTTTTATTTCTGCCAAAATTATAATAACCTATTGCGCCGTTTTTTAAGTACAGGAGGTTCTTTCAGACCCCCACCTTGAAACCTGGTATCATATAAATAGCTATAGAATAACTAAAAATTAAGCATTCGAACTCAGTTCAAGACTAAAATATGCAAACATGATTTAGTTATTATTTGAAATCAGTTTTCTTTAGTTTCATTAAAATTTATGTTAATGGTGGACTAAAACATGTTTTCAGACAAGGTCAACTATAGGTTTTGTTGTCAGTTAAAGGGGGTAGAGGGGTCTGTTAGGTGAATAGTAGTGGTATTCTGAATGCCCTAGAATTTAATTCAATCTATATGCGAATGATGCTAAAGTATAAGCCAGTTCTTAGGTGCCGTAATTTTTAGCAAATATTTAAAATCGCATGGTATAGTTTTGCGTTATCATAATTTTCACTATGTTCTAGTCATGTTGCTAAAACAACATACCTAGTAAAAAAAGTGCATAAAATTTGCAATAAAATGATGTAAAAATCAATGGTGTAGTTTGATGTTATTTTTCCAAATTAAATTTAAATATCAAAGAAAAATTTTCCACGAATGTATACAATTTTTGCATTATCTTAATTTTCACTATGTTCTAGTCATGTTGCCCTCCAAATAATGATACCATAAAAAGTGCCTAAATTTTCAATAAAATGATATACAAAACCAAAGAATGCGAATTTTGAACGAAATAATTTAAAAAGTGACTAATGAAAATATGTGGTGTCCCCTTAAGTAACAATTTTATGTAAAAATAAATTTATTTATAGATATGTGAACATGTGTTCGAATGTATGCTTGCAAAATTAGAATATTTTTTTTATATATGTGCGTTGTGCATCTCTAAGTTTTGGCGATTGTGTATGTCTGTTCGTATCCTTGCATCTAGAATCAAAACACTTTATTTATTTCTAAAGATTTTTTGCGTCTTTGTATGTGTGTTACTATATGTGTTCATGTAGTTTTAAGTGACTATTTTTATTTAATGGATAAATGCCATACGTAGTTATATAGATATAATTTATATTATTTAATGAAGATATTATTGCACTTGTGCTTATGACTGTCTATTCCTGTGTAAATATGGCTAAAAATATAGGTGGACGATTCCCTGGCCCCATATATAACGGTCATTTCAGCAAAATGACCCTTTCGAAAGAAGCAGCTGGAATCTATCTATAGCAATACCCTTCTTCCCGTGGGAGGCAATACCCCTCCTTTGAGATGGTGAATTCAGCGATCCCAAACGACTGCGCCTTTTTTTGGATCTCACCGCAACAATCAGGAATATCGCCATTGTTCTAGAAAACCAACCTCTAAATATGCAAATTTGATTTTTATTTATCTAAAATTGATTTTCGGTTGTGTAAAATGGAGTTTCGTTTGTGAAAATAGATTTGAAGATAGAGTTATTAATGCAATGCCTTTTCAAAGTAGTATTTTCCATGATGGCAGATCTCCAAGTGGCTATGGCTCTGGGGGAAGTTATTATGGGTTTTAGATTTTGATAGAGGCCTTTTTCTGGGTGGTATTAGTCCGTCTATTCTTTTATAGGTGTCAGTTTTCCAAGGATGTTATTTTTGTTGCTGTCTATAGATCACCGGGAACAGATGTAATCTGTGCTCCCTCCGACGGCGTGCGAGATTAAGGGAGAAAGTTTTGATCCTCTACTTTGTGATCAAGGCCCCACTAACGTTGCCACAATTAAGTGCGGCCGTACTTCTGTGAGGTTGTTATGAGTGACCTGGTTAGAGAGAAAAGAGGCTGGTGCATGATGAGGGAATTTTATATCACTCACCTAAGCTAGCGGTCCATACAACAGCTAGGAAGTGGATGTTTTATTTCAATTTAACCTCACGTGAGAATATTTTTTTTTTTTTTTTTTAATTAAGGGGCTATCTGGCGACTGCCGACTAAGGCATAAGTTGCCGTAAACAAACAGCCTAATTTAGGCTACTTTAAAAAATTAAACAGAAAACAATAAAAAGGAATAACAATAACAATAACAAAGCATTGGGGGATAGGTCCATGGGAACAGTCGCGGCGCAATGGCACGCAACTTTAAGTTCCCTTCGACCGTCTCCCATCTTCTTTGCCAAGCAGTCCGAAGAGCTGCCCGTATTCCTGCCATGTAGTCGGTGTGAGGAAGAGCGAAACGCTGGTCCGGTCGCAGAGTCCTCGCGGACTCTTTGGCGCCCTCATCGGCGCGCTCATTCCCCGTAATTCCTACATGTCCAGGAACCCAGCAGAAGATAATCTCGACATCTGCCCGGCTCGCCAAAACCGTGGCGTCACGGATATCGCGAACCAGGGGATGCGGAGATTCCAATGCCCCGAGAGCACTCAGGGCACTTTGTGAGTCGCTATAGATCACAATCCGGTCTCCGAACCGGGCACGTCGCGTAATCTCTCGTACCGAGTGGTGTATTGCCACCAGCTCGGCCGTGAAGACAGACGCAGCGCCTGGTAGAGCCCCGCTGACTTCAAACAGAGGGGATACGGCGTGGAAGCCGACCCCCTCTTGGGACTTGGAGCCATCCGTATACACTGGCACGGTACCAGCGTGACACGATGTGTGCTCCAAAAAGGTCGAACGCAATACTCCCGGCGCAGTACAAGCTTTGGGAGCAGAGGCGTGGCGACAAATAGCCAAATGTGGTACCCTCCAGGGTGGCGTCCTGGGCAGAACCAGGGGCGCCACCGGCCCGAGAGCTATATCTACCTCTCGAAGGAGTTTCCTGGCCCTAAACCCAAAGGGCTTAGGGTATGACTGGCGTCTCTCGGCGGCATAGGCACCATCGAGATCAGCTGTGGATGCAGTGAGAGCTGTTGGCGACTGAGGGAGGCGCTGGGCTCGCGTGTACAGGCGAGTGATGCACTGCACGCGGCGCAGAGAGAGTGGCATCTCCCCAGCATCGACCAACAGGCTCTCAATGGGGGAAGTGCGGAAGGCACCGGTCGCAAGGCGAAGGCCGGTGTGGTGGATTGAATCCACCTTCCGCAATAAACGCTCGGCTGCGGATGCATAAAACTCGCATCCGTAGTCGAGCTTCGAGCGAACAAAGGATCGATAAAAAAGTAAGGCGGTAGCCCTATCAGCGCCCCAAGCGCTGAACGTCACGGAACGGAGAATGTCCATGGCGCGGGTACAAGAGACCCTAAGGCTGCGAATATGAGCCTCCCAGGTGAGGCGTCGGTCGAATACAAGACCAAGGAAACGGTGCGACTCTACCACATCCAGGCGCACCCCATTAAGAAACAAATCTGGGTCGGGGTGAAGCCGTGGATGGCGGCAGAAGTGCACCACCTTAGTCTTGGCCAAAGAAAACCGAAACCTGTGCGCTTCGGCATATCGAGAGACGCGGTTCAATGCCTGTTGGAGTCGACGCTCCAGAGTTGGCATCTGGGCCGCGCCAAAAGAGATCGAAAGGTCGTCCACGTAGAGCGTAGCGAGAACATCTTCCGGCAGCACCGAGGTGATGCCGTTGATGCTCAGGGCAAAGAGTGTGACACTGAGGACACTTCCCTTCGGGACACCCTCTTCCTGCTCTTTTGGGCCGGAGAGGGCTCCCCCCACCCGTACGCGGAATCGACGATCTCGCAAAAATTCAGATATAAACATTGGGAGGCGTCCCCTCGCCCCCATCGTGTGGAGAGTCTCCATGATACCGTATCGCCATGCGGTATCATAGGCCTTCTCCAGATCGAAAAACACCGTGGCGTAGTGCTGTCTACGAAGGAAAGCCTCGCAGACGGCGTTTTCCAGTCGGAGCAGAGCATCCGACGTGGAGTGGAACTTACGGAAGCCGCACTGCGCAGAAGACAGATGGCCTCCGCTGTCCAGGAAATAGGCTAATCTAACATTTACCAATTTCTCCATCAACTTGCACACGCAAGAGGTTAGAGAGATTGGGCGGAAACCGGTCGGAGTAGAGTGATCTCCCCCCGGCTTGCGAAAGGCGAGCACAGTAGCGATTCGCCAGGAGTCTGGGAGAAGACCTTCCACCCAGATCCTGTTGAACAAATCTAACAGAAAGGCCATGCCTCGCTCACCCAGGTGTCGAAGCATGGCGTACGGGACATCGTCCGGACCATGGGCGGTGTCCGCGCACGAAGCGAGAGCGGAACGCAACTCACTCACAGTAAACTTGTCGTTGAAGGGTTCTCCGCCTCTGGAGGTAAAGTCCAGCCGGCGGCCTTCCGCGACATCACGACGTGCATTGAATGCTGGCGGAGCAGCATCACGGCTAGAGAATGCGGAAAAAGCGGTCGCTAAAGATTCCGCCACGGACGCGGGGTCCGAGATTGCGGTCCCATTCTGCTGGAGAACGGGAGGGGGGTCCTGCGAGAACTTGCCCCGAATCCTTTTGACTCGCTTCCACACCTCAGCTAAAGGGGTCTTCCCGTTAAGTGAAGACACGTATGCCCGCCAAGAAGAGCGGCGGGCGTGCTTCGAAATATACCGGAACCTAGCCCTAGCCCGACGAAATTCAGCGACAGTGAAATCGTTCGGGCGGCGCTTATAGCGCATGTAGGCATAACGCTTCTGTTTGAGGGCCGTCTCACACTCGGCCGACCACCATGGGAGTGGTCGGCGTGCAAAACGGCCAGACGTCCTAGGAATAGTAGTCAGGCCCACGGCGATGAGGTTGCCGGAGAAGAACTCAACGGCCTCATCTACCGACCTAAACTCCTCGACTGAGATAGAGAATTCAGTCATTTCCTGAAATGCAGGCCACCGCGCCCGCGCCAAGCACCACCGAGGTGGTCTCTCAGGCGGCAGTTGCCCTGAAAATGATATTTGAATGGGAAAGTGATCACTACCATGGAGGTCATCGACCACCCCCCAATCAAAATCAGGCTGTGCATCCGAAGAGCACAAAGATAGGTCAAGGCAAGAAAATGAAGCGGTTCTCGGACAGTGATGCGTAAACTCATCCACGTTTAGGACACCCATCTCAAGCTCTTCGATCAGATCGGCAAGGACTTGTCCCCTGGGATTTATGGAGTAATCTCCCCAGAGAGGATGCCTGCCGTTCAGATCCCCAAGCAAGAGATAGGGCCTCGGCAACCGTGCCACGACGCGGCGGAACTCCCCCGCGTCGAAGTCAGCTGACGGTGGAATGTACGCAGAAATGATAGTATACCTCCTATCCAGGTGCAGCTGCACAGCCACTGCCTGAAAGGAGGTATCTAAAGAGAAAGGAAGAACGGAGACATCATGCCGGGTGTAAACCGCGCATCCCCCAGCCCGGCCATCCCGCGGTGGTGGGGTCGCAAGACCCTTATACCCCGGGAGGGCAGGCAGAGGGCACGCGCCTAGCATGGTCTCCTGCAAAAAAATAGCTAACGGGGAACGGGAGGAGGCGAGCCTCCGCAGCTCCTCCCAGTTGGCCCGGAGTCCACGGCAATTCCATTGAAGGAATATGCCCTCCAGGCCAAGCTCGGAGGAGACGCGGGGGCCCTCCTCGAATTGAAGACCCTCACGGGAATGGCCGTACGCTTCCCGGGGGCAGAACCCCGGGCGCTGTTGGCCGGACAAAGCGCTGAAGGCGCTGTCGCCTTCGAGGACTTATTGGGGGAGGTTGGGCTCGCCATGCGAGTCTTTTCCTCCCTCTGCCTCGAAACCTTAGGCGGGCGCTGCGGCTTCGGAGGCGGGGGGGCCTCTTTTCGAGGAACCACCGTCTCCGAGCCACCCGCTCCACCTCGGGGCGTGGGCGAAGGAGCCGAAGCTCCTTTGTTGCTGTCCTCCTTTCGGGGGACAGCTTTAGGAACCCCGGAAGATGGCCTAGCGACCATCTTCAGGGGTGTTGCCTCCTGTGAGTCTAACGACTCGGTGGAGGCGCGTGGCCGTTTCGCCTTGCGGGAAACGGTCACGCTAGGGGAAGAGGGGGGAGCCCTGGTTTTAGCCGGGGCTGGGTATGAACCCTTTTTGCCGCCAGCTTTACCAGGGAAGCGCCCGGGTTGGGTAGAGCCCGCAGAAGGGCTCCGAATGGGCGCGGAAACAACCATGCTCGTTGGCCTGGATGGGCCAGGAGCAGAGGGTGCCTTTCGAACTACTGAGGCATATGACGTCCCAGGCAGAGCCGGGCGCGCCAGGACCAAGTCCTTAGCCTCGCGGAATGAGAGTCTATCCTGGGCCTGAACGGCCAGGATTTCTTTCTCCAGGAGATATGCACCACATTGCTTCGAAGAAGCAGGGTGCGGCTCTCCGCAATTGACACACTTGGCCACACACGATTTGGACTTATCGTGTGCGACCTTGGAGCAATTTACACAGACTTCGGGTGACCCCGACTTTGCACGTCTACATGAGCGATTCGTATGGCCGAAGCGGTGACAGTAATAGCACCGCCGCGGCAGTGGCATGAATGCCTTCACGCGGTAGCGGTACCAACCGGCACGCACCGACTCAGGGAGCTTGTCACAGTCGAACGTGACGAAGAGTGTAGGGGTGGGTCTCGAAGCCCCTCCCTGTTTTCTCATCACACGTTCGACCTTGACCGCCCCATGGTCGGCCAGCTCTAGGGTGATGTCCTCAATGGAGTAGTCAACGAGTTCCCTCGCATAAACTACTCCTTTCACAAAGTTCATGGTAGAGTGCGGCGTCACACTCACCGGGGTGCCATGAAGTGTCCGAAGAGCACTAATCTTGGCCGCCTCGGCGGGATTCGCCGCATTCGCCAGAAGGCTGCCGTCCGAGAAACGGGTCACCTTCGGCTCTCTACCAATTGCACTAGCTAATCCTCTCCTCTGATGGATCATGTTGCCCTTGGACAACATGGTGCCATCAGTGGAGCGAATAACGAGGAAGCGTTTGAAGCCAGCGGGCTCGAAAACGCCAGGTAACCTCTGAATGAGGGGCCCCGATGTCATCGAGGCTCCGCCCTGTGCACTCTTGGTCTTAGTCAGGGGCTCCGCACACGAGGGGGTAGAGGGGCCGGATGTGCCGATCTTGGCTTGGTCGCCTACCAAAGTGGCAGCAGACCCATCCGTCCCCGCAGCCCCCGCGGATGGAGAGGAGCCCCGAGTCTTTTTCGTCCTTTTAGTCTTTTTAGTCTTTTTCTTTTTTGGAGAGGAGGGCGGGGAATGAATCCGCTTTTCACCTCCGCCGGCAGAAGCCCCCAGGCCAGATGGACCGGCCTCAGCCAGGTCCCTCTCCGAAATGGAGAAGGTCCTGGTTGTCGTAGGGGCACCTGTCGGAGGAGATCCCTCCCCTTCTTCTACTGCCTCGGAGCCCTCAGCCATTTGAGGAGGACCTTGCATAGGGGCGGACTCGGGTTCGGTGCTTGGCGCCGAGCCCGAATTCTCCCCCATGGAAGGCCCTACCGTCTGAGGCTGGGTCTCCTCAAGGACCATGTCTATCACGGGAGGGGCCTCCAGTTGGCCATCCCCTCCCAGGACATTGCAGGTCCCCTTGGCAGTGTCGCCAGTCTTGTTTGGGGAGGCACAGGCCTTGACCCCGGCAAGGTTTAATATTTTTGCCAGCAGGTCTTTTGAGGGAAGCGACCGAAGTGGCCTGGCTTGCCTCTCCCCCCTAAGGGGGTTTGCCCTACCGAGCCGCTTTGATGGGGAGCGGCTGGCTAAGGGCTGCCTGCTGGCTTTCTTGGCAGTCCCCTTGGAAAGAAAAGAGGGGACTGCCGCTGGGAAAAGGGAGGTGCCCGAAAGCACCTCCAGAGAAGGGGGTGAGGGGGAGTCCCCTGCACCCGTAGGCGAAGGAGAGGAGTAAGCCTCCTCTCCAGTTAGAGAAATATGGAGGGTCCCCTGTGCAAGCACAGGGGGGGGGACCTCCATTTTTTTGCTGGAGCTGCCCGAGGGCGGCTCCGTTGTTCTTGGGGAAGTTGGGGGTTGGGTTTTTTTTTGTGATTTTCATCATTGGGCATGGTGACCCTTCTTTTAATACGGGATGCAATAGCGCACACCTCTCGCAGTAGCCCGCACTGCGAGAGGTGCTTACAGGCCCAGCAGAGCCAGGCGCCGCCATTTGGGACCACCCCTCCCGCCTGGTGGCCTGGCAGTCCATCGGCATGGCGGCTCCACCTTGGACACGGCGTATAAATGATAGATTTTGAAGACGAGAGGAAAAGGGATGTGAGGAAGGTATGGGTGGGGATGAAGCAGGTAGTTAAAAACCAGCCACCCCAGACCGGAGCTCAGGGGTTAGGGAACATTGTCCCCCACTCCCTCAGCCCCGATGCGGGACGGTTGGCTGAAAGGAAGGTCAGCATCTACCCTGTGAAATTAGAGGCTGACCAGAGAAAGTTGTGGGAGAGGTTCTGTAAAAAGAGAGGAAACAAGTGTTTTGAAGGAAGGAAGAGAGGCTAGGCTGGGGCCGGACGGGGTGCTGAGTCCCGTCAGCACGGCGGCCAGAACGGCAAATCGTCGCGCCCCTTACGGGGTCACGTGAGAATAATTCAAGTGAGGTGGCCCCACTACACAATTGCATCTAGGCAGAATGGTCATGTCATATCCAAATGAGGTGGCCCCACAACACGATTGCATCTAGTCAGAATGGTCATGTCATATACACTTGGGAATGGCTAACCACTCTTCAACTTTTTTATCTTGCCCCAAAGGGTGGCTAAAGTTCTAAAAACAGAGCCTTGCCTGATTAACCCTACCAAACACGTCTAAATAGTATAGAGCTGACTCCAATCCCAATCTCATCCCTCTAAAATTGGTCGCATGTCCAGATTACCCTGAGTCCTCTGGCCAAGAGGAGACAGTTGAACACATGTTCTCTTTGGTTCTAGTTTTTATTCTTTCCGCATGTTACTGTATGTCTAACCACACTGAAAGACGATTAACCATATTGACCTACCACCCCTGTGGCTAGTAAACTGTTAATGAGATGGAGAATCAGAGGGAGGACAGCAGGGAGAAGTTGGTGGAGGAGTTTGGGTGGAAAGACGTCATTAGGAGATCCATATTTTTTAGATAGTTAGATCCGGGCAGTTACTTCCTCAGAGGACGCCCGAGGGGGACGTTAAGCGGCAATGGAGTATGGTCGGGGAGAACAGCATGTGATTTTTCAGACGACTGAGGTAGTACGGCGCGTAAGTTAATAACTTTATCAGAGAAAAATTTAGAAAGAGTAGAGGGATTAAAGGGAGAAGAGGGGGAGAAAATGGGGCTAGGCGAGGACCAAAGTTTGTGTGAATTAGCCTCGCGCGCTGATTTTAGTTTCGAAGAATAAGTCAAAGTAAGGCGATAGGCAAGTGAGAGGGAAGTCGTGACCTGCACACGGGAGCGTGATTTATGGAGGGCTCGTTCATAACCACGTACGGACCTCCTTGAACGAAGGAGTTGCATGGTGAACCAAGGGGCGCGGTGATGGCCGTTTGAAAAAGGACCGATAAGGAGGGCGTGCGCGTCAAGGCAGGCGAGTAATGACTGATACCGAAAGTTTAAGGTTTGGTCAGGTGAAGCAGTAGTATCAATAGGAGGTAAGGCAGAAACAACGTCGTTAAAGAGAGAAGTATTATTATTTGACGATAGTCACCGGGAAGGAGTTTGATCTCGGGACGAGAGAGGAGGTAGGTGGTAGGGAATATAGAATTTAAATTGACCAAGAAGTGAAAGGAAATCGTATTAAAAAGGCCAGTTACTGTTAGATTAGAGAAAAGGTAGTCCGAGATGACTAAGTCCAAGATATTACCATGTATGTGTGTTAGGGATGACAAATGTTGCGTAAGAGAGAAGAGGTCGATGATGTCAATGAATGCACGAAAAGCCTCATTGTGGCTAGAAAGATTGAAGTCACTAAGAATAAGGAGAGAACCAGTAGGGGATAGATCGGAAAGTAGGTTACTGAACTCCTCGAGAAATAAGGCCCAAAACGAGCTGGGAGGGCGGTAAAGGAACACAATAGTCACAACGGGAACTGCACTTGAGACAACAATGAGAGACTCAAATGACTATAGAGGGGGAGGGAGAAGATTCAGGAAGAAGGATGAGTTGGAAATCAGTGCAACTCTTCCTCCACGGTGGTTCCGAGGAACACGCAGGAAAGAATGACCCGGAGGGGTTGCAATGACAGTGCATGAACCAGAATCAGATTCGAGCCAGGTTTCTGTAAGGCCAAGAAAGGAAATCCCAATGCGAACAACGAGGTCATAGAAATATTCCGACTTATTTGTCAGGCTGCTAATGTTCAGAAGATAGGCCGAAAGCGCCTGCTGATAAGCACAGGACAAAGGGGGAGATTTGAATTTGTTGGGTAAAGGAAGAATGGTAGGGCGAAAGAGGTTCCTAAGGGACGCCGAAAGTCTCGGCCTCTTCCTATTCGGGCGAGTTAGGGAGATATCAGCCCTTTTATCTTCGCGTATGTAGTTGGTGAAAGACGATAATTAATAGAGTTGAGTGAGAGGAGTGAGTCCCTATCATACATAGCGGGGGAGAGAGGAGGGAGCAAAGGCAAGAATTATAAGGAACGCAGCAGACGGGAAAACCAAACCCTAACTTGAGTCATATAAAGGGGTGGGAGGGTTCGCTTAGGCGAGGCTTAGGTGTGGGGGTGGGTTCGCCGACGTGAGGCAAGGGATTGGTGGAGGTTTAGCCAGGACGATGCGAGTCAAATAAGGACGGAAGACAAAGAGCAGCACGTGGCAACAAATGAATCAATGGAGTGAAAAGGAAAAAGCAAGTTAATATTTAAACAATAGAACTAAATGACTTTCACTAATTCAGTAATGGCTGTCTAATAAAAGTTATATTATTCACCGAGTTTAATTACTAGCATGGAACGGCCCTGAATTTTTTTAAGATAGCGAATGAATAATAAACTAAGGAGAAAATCGTACATTGCCGACAAATCTGAAAAGGACATCCTACGGTACTTTACGGATGAGTGCCACAAAACATCAAATATTAAAGGCGAACATCAACCAGATAATCTATATTTCAATTTTTTAAAAAGGATTTGTAATAAAAGTGGTTAGATTACCTAAATTTGAAATATATATAAAATGCAAACCAAAAGTAAGATAAACTCATAAGGAAGAATGATATTCCGCTAACAAAGTTACGATTCTTTTTTTCAAGTCGGTCAGAAATAGCTTTGATGTAGCACTTGAGTGAATTTTGATCCATGATTTCCGGATTTAAAAGTCCGAACAATCGAATGAAGTAAAGAAAGGTAAGAGAACATTAAAAAAAGGTTGGAAGGGTAAAAAAATGAATAATTGCGACACACCGTGGATCAGGTCAGTAATGTGTCTGGAAACGACCTTAAAACTTTTATGTTTATTTAACTTAAGGAGGAAATGGTAGATTATGGCACAGTTCCAAACTATTACCTTCTATCCTACGAGCGAATTTCTCAGCAAATTTCAATTTACGGTGGACAAGAAAGAAAAGACTAACAACAAACAACCAAAAAGGTTGCATCATCACAACACGAAGCATACTAACACACACACATGCTTACAACTACCAAAAAAGTATTAACTGTAAATAAAGTAGTCCAGAATTTCCTCACAGACAAAGACACTAGGTCTCCTTGAAGTTATATAATTTGAAAATAACTAAAAAGAGAAATAAGTCAAACACTGATTATCCTTTTTTTAATTGTTATAACACCTGTAATAAATTAAAATATGTCTGAAAAATGAAATGACATTCATAATATCATGTGTACACTTTTTGCACTCCAGACATTTATAGAAGCTTTGAAATGTAATAAATCGTAGAAGGACAAACCTGATCCTTTATCTTTCTTTCCAGCGTTTTGAAAGCTATTTTAATTTCTATTAGGATCAAATCATATATTATTATTCCGTCTACATTGAGTCTATATTCTTAATTTTACTCCTCTATTGTATTCCATAAGTTTTATTCACCATAAGTTTTTTAATTCCTTCAGCAGTATTTTCAGTCTTGCCATCTTTCAAAGGAAATGGATTCAATTTTAATAATCCTTTTTCTTACTATTTTCTGAATATTTTTCTTTGTAATAGTTTTACAAAACTTTTTCTAACATAGGCAAAATATAAGGTTATAACTCTTTAAAGTTAATAATTCTGGAATTTAATTCGTTGAATTTTTGCCCCCAAAAAACAAAGAAATGAACTTTCATTTCAATAACTTACGAAAGGTCGCCCCAAAATAGAAAACACCCGATTATTGCATATGTAACTTTATTGCACATTCCATATAATATAATAAAAGATCAAATAACAGATACCACAATTTTTATATTACTTGTCCATATATTACTGCTTATTTCTTAGAATAAACCAAAGTTGTAGTTTGTTTTTGTTCCAGGAGGCAGCATACAGTTCTGGCATAACAAGGATTGCATACTGTATACACTGAATACTTTATGGTATTAAGATGGGGATGGTTCGTTTAATTAAGTCAATGTTTGTTTTTATTTTTAAGATTTCCGAAAAATTATGAAAGTATTTTTTACCATGCATCTGATTAGTAAACTAATAGTCTACCTCGTCTTATGAAATGAATATGAATACCTTCTCCAGTCTTCCCTAGTTTTGGGTATAGTAATGATGCATAAAAGCTAAAATTGCTCTTGAATTCCAGTCGCATTGCTGATCTTTGGCGATTTTTGAAAGTTAATCAAAGGGAAATGTCCTCATACACAAAATAATCTAACAACCATGTGAGATGATAAATACAGTAAACTTCATGTCATCTCTCCATCATGGTTGTCGAGGACTTGGTACTCATTTTCTTTAATGTGCTTTCAATCGAAATGCAGTCACAATGAGCCACAAGGAAATGTAATTATACTTGATATGTTTTTGTAGACAATACAAGTAGGCACTGTAGAGACCACTCTTTGATCTGTAACTTGTCAATCATTACGTTCCTCCAATGAAGAGTTTCTTCGTATGCTGACTCGTAACGTGCTGCTATACTTGGTTTTGAATCTCGATGCTATCAAGTTACAACCGTTGGTATAATTTATTGACTTTACGTAATTAAGACATAAGCTTATGGAGGTCACCAACTAAGGATTTTGGTTAGTGGACTAGAAGGCTCATCCTTATATTCATATTCGCTCTCTTCAGAATTAGTACCACTGACACCAGATCCATGATCGCTAGATGTTGATACTGAACGTAAATCAAAGAGTACTGCTGCTTGTTCTTTGAATAGAGACACGGATTTTTTTTTGATAATGACCTTTAGACTACCCCACGTCGCCTTTGCAATCCACTTGAACGTGGTACAGTCATTTGTCTTCCGAGGATAGCTAATGTTCATTTACTTTAGTGATATCTAAAGGTTCACTTTGATCCTGTTATTTTCCTCCTAATGAAACATTTTTTATGTAGAAAATGTTTCAATAGCTCTCACCTTATTATTGGGCCAGATATCAATGTTTTTCTCTAAGGCGCAATCACTTTTCTTGTGTAACATTAGATTGCTTAAGCAACAGAAATAAAAAGGCATTAAATTGATGTCTTTGCTCAGACACACACAAATATATATATATATATATATATATATATATATATATATATATATATATATATATATATATATTTACAAAGTGCAAATGTGAAATCCCTATGGTAACAACAACCACAGGGATTTTGTTACATTTAATTTCTGCCATTCTAAATCTTTTGAAGACAGAAAGAAGGATGCCAAGACCTCGTATTCCAGACTATATAACGACAAAGGGAAATTTGACGTAAATCAGCAATGAGAAAAGAAACAAAAGGCAAAAGAAATGGACAACGTAGGACACAATGATCAATTATGGCACAGGACGTCACCATGAATGAAATTCATACTGAGAAGACAGAAATAACGCCAGCGGAAAAGTTTGAATTATCCTCACTGGCAAAATTCCAACTTTTTATCCTAGCGTTACTTCTGTCTTCTCGGTATGGCTTGCCGTCATTTTCTCTCCTTGATCTTTGTATCTTACAAGATCCCTTTCTCTAGCCTTTGAAACCTCCTATTCTTGTCTCATTGCTTATTTGCGTGAAAAAATTTCTCATATACAGTATATTTATTTATATAGGGTATTTCCAGAGTATATGACATAATGGCAGAGGGGTTGCGCGTTGCTAGGCGTATAGGTATTTTTAGGATAAATAAGCAGGCTAAATTTAGGAAGTTGATTAATATATTATAACTTCTTGGTACCGACGTTTCGAGTAGGAACCCATTCTCAAAGATGTTTGTATATATTTATAATCTCACATCCTTGAGAATGGGTTCCTACCCGAAACGTCGGTACCAAGAAGTTATAATATATTAATGAACTTCCTAAATTTAGCCTGCTTATTTATCTTAAATATATATATATATATATATATATATATATATATATATATATATATATATATATATATATATATATATATATATATATATATATATATATAGAGAGAGAGAGAGAGAGAGAGAGAGAGAGAATAGCTTTTAAGGAACACTTTGGCGAAAGTGTTCCTTAAAAGCTATTCTATTCAGAGAATTTTTGGTTCTCTGCGTAGCGTAGTGTACTAACGGCTTACTTTTAACTGTGATCAAAGCGGTGCTCGCTGCCTCAGTGTGCCTGGTTCGAATCGCTTCCCTGCACGGCTTTTTTGGAAAAAAGGTAATAAAAATATTACTACAAGGAAAAATTATTCCGTTTCTCTTTCAATGTCATTTAATGGATTCATATATATATATATATATATATATATATATATATATATATATATATATATATATAGAGAGAGAGAGAGAGAGAGAGAGAGAGAGAGAGAGAGAGAATTATTTGTAATGGCACAATTATGATTATGCGGTTATAAAAGGCAATGTTGTACCAAACTAAGCTCTTCATTAAGCCTTGGAAAGGAGCTCTTTTCACAGTCACGAGAGAATATCGTATAAATCCTCCTTTTGAAAGCAAATTTTTTGTTTCTCCAATTGTCTATAGAATAATGATGTAGTTTGGGCCATATTTCTGTTTATTGTTACCTAGTTTTAGAAGCATAATTTCTTCAATTACGCATTACTTTTCTCATAAAAGTTTTGAGCCGCTTTTCTTTGAAATTAAACTTGGACAATATCCGAGGCAAATTTCCGAGGCTATTATATTTAATATTCATGAAAATGAAACGAATATTTTCAAGAAAATGTAGAAATTAGTAATTTGTTCTCTAAATATGGACGGCATTGTATTTCAGTTAACTCTAGCACGAAAGTTTTCTTTAAAATGGTAGAACTTTGTAACGATCCACGTATCGAAGTTTTTTAATTTACCCGAGAATATCCATTAAGGTAATAACTTTGAGCCATTTTTTAATAATAAAAGATCTATCTCATAATTCTATTAAGTTTGGCTAAAAAAACAATGAAAAAGACCCTAATTCATCCCAGTTTTTAAAAAGATCCCCCTCAAATAAAAAAAATTAAACTATATATTTATGTAACTTCTAATAATATCGTAACTATGATATTAAGATACGTAGAGCGTTGTTTTGACTGTAACATACATATAAGCCAGTAGTTCCCTTCATCACAATCCCACTAAGACTGTCATTCTCTTCTACAGGTAGCAAAGGGTGGGGAGCAAGGAAGGAGAGGGAGGCGGAGACTATTTTTGTTACTCTCTAAATCACATTGCTTCTATTCAACATTCTTTTCTTAGTTTCTCGTCATAGTCAGGAAGCTACTGAGGAGCGGAAAGTCCAAGAAAGTTCCTCTGCCATATCTCATTTCTCTAAACCTCTTTCTCTCCCTCTCTCTCTCTTTCTCTTTCTCTCTCTCTCTCTCTCTCTCTCTCTCTCTCTCTCTATATATATATATATATATATATATATATATATATATATATATATATATATAATATGGGTAGTGAAGGGACAAATATTTTTTAAATTCTTCCCTGTTATTTATTCATGGTTTCATTATTTTAATGAATTTTTACTGTTTGTTCATCTTGGGCTTTATAAAAGAGCTCGAACTTTTAGGCCAAGAATGAAGACGAAGTTTCATGGATACCTTTTTATCTAAAAAAAAAATATAATTCTCTTTTAAGGAGATCACTGTCAGATTTGACTGATGATGGATATCAGTGAATTTCGAAACCTGTCGCATAAATAAAGAATTATATATATTTTTTAGAAAAATCCCTCTCCAGAAAACTGTCTCACATTTCTCATTAGAAAACTCGACAATGGATTAAATTATTTAAGATTTAACAAGAATCTTTTATTTTATTATGGCGATGTTCTCTTTGAAGATATGTATGAATTTTTCTTAAATTTAATTTGTGCTCTTCTGCGCGTGTATCAACGTGGTATAAGAAATTAAGCCCAATATATATTGATGTAATATCAATATTTGTAACAAATAGTACTTAAAAATTAGAAAGGATATGCAAAGAAACTAAATTTCGCTAATTTGAGACATTTTAAAAAAAAAATGTACTCTTAATAATAATAAAACACACAAAAATTTAGTCCATGGTAAAATTGATGTATGATCAGAATACACAAGATAATAAATATTTCTAAACCAGTTTAAACCATGTCTTTATGTTCTTATGCCTTCCCCCTTGCTCCAATTCCCAAATCCTGTCATTAGTGAAAAAAAATCGTGGTACTGCTGCAAAATAAGGTAGTAGGAATATACTACTGTTCATAAGCATTCGGTAAGATACTTATCCATGAGGTGAAATCAATCTCATTTCAACTGACTATAAATAATGCTTAATCTATCACTGTTTTAGATCTTTTCATCCATGTAATTAATTTGTGTTCGATTCTGGTTACATTTTTGCCTCAAATTCTACCCTTAATTAATACAGGATGTACTAGCGATGTACCGATAAATTATGCAGAAGATAATTGATATGCAACAATTAATGGATAAGTTCCATGAGGTACCGGAGTAAAGGGTGGAATTTCATACCAGGTGCTCCAGCAAGGTCGGAGGGGATGTCCGATCCGTTACGGATGACTAAAAAATGGACAAGAAATATAAACTTCCTCAGGCAGTTTTGATATTTTATTATTACACTTATTTTGATATTACTATTTACCTGAGAATAAAAAATGATTATAATTTATCAATAATCCCCCCAATTTTGACTGCACGACTCTATTTGATGTGAAAAAATACGAGCAAACTAAATAAGTCTTTTAAACAACTTTGGCAATTACATTCAGTGGAGGAAGCAAAAGAAGAGGAATATAGATTAGAAAAAAGCGTAAAGTACTAGAAAGAACGCTTAGCGATACCGATCCGCCATGCCTACAAAGATGTCAACCATAGAATGCCATTCATTTTTGTTCCTCGAAAGGGATGGATGATGTGACAGGGCAATACTCCTGCTTCAAAGGTTCCCTGAAATACCGACACGACATCCCATCCAAAAGAAAGTAGTTTTCTTTCTTGGGTCATCCTTTTGACCTCTTTCAAACCTTCCACTATCTTTCCAATGGCTGTTCAGATCTAGCAAAGGGTCAAAAAGGGTATTAAATGTTCTTAAAAGAAATTTACTTTATTTTTCTTACTGATACACCACTGAATTCTTGCTTTGTCTTGTTCTTGCTCTTGTATCTGCTATTCTACCTGTATCGCGAAAATTCTGCCTTCTCTTGATGTGATTCAATAACGTAATCTGCCTACCTCAGATACATTTCATTGTCATTCTTCTTATTCCCAACATTTCATGAATCTTTGATTTGCTTTTATTTCCATACATGATAATTTCATGACTTTTCTGTAACACCACAATTCCATTGCTTCTGTTCTTTTGTTTTTCATTTCTGTCATTATTCTACAGGATTCACATCTTTAAATTAATATCGTCCACATCTAAACCTTTAGTAATATATTTCGACTCTACATATTTTAATAGAATTATATTAGTGAGAACATGAGAACGACAAAAGATTATTCAAGCTGACAAATTCTTCAATGTATAGATTATTTACATCTTTAATGTTATAGGATGGTGACATACTTGGAAAAGATGGCCTTTAACCTGAATTTAGGAAAATCAGGGCTTCCGTCGGTTTCAATCCACATCTAATAGGGTGCTCCGACTGGACTCTGCTATCAGTTAGGCCTTCTATTTTAGACAGCAGTTCATCATGGCTTTTTTCCATCAGGAGAAGGCTTATTATAATATTCAATGGCAATACTGTATTATGGAGTGTCTTCATTCTATATAGGTGATGGCGGGCCTTACAATCATTTCCTCTGCGTTATGATCGAGGAAGTATTTTCAAGCCCGCAGGGCAACATGAAGGGGAGTCCAGCAAAAGGTGTCCTCAGTGTCACTCTTTTTGTTTTGCGGATCAACGGTTTCAAATCGGTGCTCCCGGCAGATGGTATAGCTACATTATTGAAAGATGACCTTTCAGTATAGTTAGATGCGGTTCAGAAGTTTATACACTGTAGCGCCGAAACCAACAAGCTCTGAACCATGTCTCTCGTGATGCAGATGTGCACGGGATTTAGATATTTTGGGCAATGAGTAAGGTGACTTAACATTGTTGCAGACAATGACAAGACTCAAATCGGAGACTATTTTCGAATGGGGTTACCTGAAAATATTTACATCGCACCGTTTACTAGCATTGCAATTGCCACACACCTCACCCTGACGGCCGTACCTTTTCAACCAAGTAAATTCTTTTCTACGTAGCGTGCAGCTCGTGGGCTACCGATTCAGACATTCTGTATTTTTATACCTTCGATTTGAACGCCCCAAATTAAAATCATTTGTATCTGTAAGTCTACAGCCTAACACATTCGATCTACCACACTCATCTCAGATTTGTGGCCGGTGCCTTAAGCACGTCACTTATAGAGAGCCTCTGCAACGTTTGTTGTAATTTTTATGCTCTCCAAGCTTTATCAGGACACAGAAAACTATGTTTGTATTTCTTCGAGCATATATTATGATATCATGTCAAAGTTTAGCTTGACTAGTCTAGATGTAAGGTTCAAACTCCGAAGGAGTAGTTGGGCTCCATGCTATTTCATTTGTTTGAAGTCGGTGGGGCTTCTTTTTGCCACGGCGCCTCTATTAACGACCGAAATAATTACAATAAACTTTACCGTCCGGTGATGATACGCCGTGTTTGGTTCTGAAAGAGATTTGTACTTCATATCGCCTGACAAGGTGCGGTTAAGTGTCCTTTTGGCATTGAAATCACTACATCGCATTGTTAATCTGGTGTAATTTAGCTTTGGAAGAAGGCGGTCTCCTTCATATGATTTAATTTTTTTAATTGGTTTAATGCATGTTCAGGCTCTAAAGGCAAGGGGGCCCCTCCTAGGCATTTGAGCGTGCCTTGTAGATATTTATAATTGTTGCTGTTGTTTTCCTTTTCTCATTTTTCCTTTTATAATTTTGCATGCTGTGCGAGCGATGTTGCTCACCAGACGAGTTTAAAAAGTACATTTATAAATTAAAAAGAATTGTAAATAACCACGTGACTAAGTTTAATGCTTTGATCGAATTTACAGGAAATTTTGCAATCAAAAATGCTGAAATTAAGTTACGGCTACAAAATCAAGGGCCGCTTCCCGCGTGGCTTCGTAGATTCATATAAAAATTCACCCAAACAATCTTAGTGTGAGTTGTCAAGTTGCATGCACCTTGATATTAGCCCTTTGGCTTGTGTATTGGGTCAGATTGCCCAAGTGCTTTAACACGTTGCATTTAGTTGGTCCTGTTGTGATTGCTGATCATCATACGAGGCGATTACACAGTTGAGTTATTTAAAGAGACTTGAATACTGCGACTGGGGAAAGCAAACACCTTTTGAGAAGTCATATTATGAGGCACGTTGGCCCTTTATTTAAGTGTTGTTATTTGAGATAAAAGTCTTTAGTTAAGACGGCAGATTCTGTAGAGTAATGCTTGGAGGTGAGAATGCATTGTGAGTGGAAAGAAATTTTTTGTTTGCTCTGCTAGATGAAACGATGTATAGATTAGCAAGTAATGGACGACATGTGTAGATGTCGTGCTAAGCGCTTTAAATCGACATTAGATTTAAGTAAGAATTTGTCAAGCGTTTCTTTTTCTTTTTTTTACGGGAGTACTACCCCGACAAGATGCTAGTTAATCTACTTTCATAGTTACAGGAGAGGAGGGCTGAGTACAACTCACTGAGCGCGGGGTTGCGGAGAGAGTTAACGAATGTGTATGTCCAAATTTAACGCAACTGAATAATGCAAGAGAGTTGTGTTGTTTTTTAAAGTCTCGTAGGGTAACGAATTATGTTAAGTGGATAAATCATAACTGTAAAGCTGTGGTGCTAAACAAAGAAAACCTAGGATTTTAGCTTAGTAATTAACACTGAACTTCTGACTGCGAACGGCCTTCAGTGTGAAATGAAATGGTGAGCAGTTATTGATAGGGAGTGTTGTGTGAACTGAGCTTCATCACTTTACTGTCTCACTTTGAGGAGAGCGTCACGGTTTTTTTATAATCAGAATGGGGTTCTCCTGGGTACTGTATGTAGGGTTATAAGTAACCAAAGGTATTATTTGGCTTATTTCTTAAGTTTAATTAAAGTGACCCCCCAAAAAAAACAAAAAACAAAACAAAACAAACATAACTTAGTCCTCTCAAAACGTCAAAAAAATGAAAAACCAACACTAACGAAACAAGATAAAAACAGCAGAATTAAGAAATAATGATCGGCGGCAAAAGTAAGCCCAAATCCTTCCTTGTGCATGAACATTCAGGCAACATCCAACATCTAAGTACAATTAATGAGTCCTGCTTTCTCCAGAAGTTGAATTAAGTTACAAGTGAGTGTACACGAACCCGTCACGAATACAAGAGATAAGCGGTCACGAACCCGCTCGCTCCGATGGCGGAATAGGTAACGTCCGCAAAGTTCTGCTCGACTAGGACATTCGATAAGAATGTGCCGAGCAGTCTGTGTGATCATACAGTACCCTTTAATAATGGACATGGGAGCGCTCTATCAAGTGGCGATGGTCCAACAACTGTGTTGAATTCGGAGCGACAGAAAACTTGCTGAAGTGTCATTTCTCAATAGGGCGCAATTTTAAGTTCGCGTAGGCCGTCTCCCATATTTATGCTAGGCAGCCCAAGGGCCTTAACTGATTCCTGTAATGTATTCATTGTGAGGCGTGTTCACGACATGAACAAAACAAGTTTTTCCTTCTGACATTGGAATTTGGAATATATCATCCGAAAATATCATCGCTTTAGTCATAATTCTTCAAAGGTTGTCTCGATATAATTGATTACGAAACTAGTAAATGTCAAATGAACGTCATAAAAACGATGTAATCTTGTTTTGAATTGTCAGCGCGATGCTAAATTGCCCCTGGAAAAAACAGCGCAGATGGCCTGGCCGAAACAATTTAATTATATTGTCTGCATATAATGATGTTTTACACGTTTATTAGATGATAATGTGATGTACAATATCAAAATATTATAAATTAGTTATATTAGACATAATGTATATTTTGACCTTGATCTTATGGCATAATATAACGTGATCAAACTTTATCTCGGTCATCATCAGCAATCTTCGAATGTCCCAATTTTCAAATATTTTTTGTTTCCATAATATACAATTTTAAGTTCATGCAATTCGTATTATAGTTACCTGATGGAAAAGGTGTCAAAGAATAAATGGTAAAATAAATAACAACACTACGGATAAGCATGGAATAATACAGGTAGAAAAGATCACTGAAAGAGTTCAATAATTCTACCATCAACTATACGATTACAATGAGCATTAGACCTTCGAAAAACCCTCTATAAATGACGAGGATGTGCTATCAGTAATGCGTTACACCATTCTACATCCACTTGAAAGCAGGAAAAATCTTATACCACTTGGAGTAGTCGAGCAAAAATGACCTTATAAAGGTTGGGAAAGAATGGCCTAGGTTTAAGGATAAAGATGATACTTCCTAACGCTTAATTTGTACTTTTAATCAAAAAAAGGTCACATAAAAGAATCAAGAACGACGATAAGTCCCGTTTCAGCGACATATAAATGTATTCCAATTATCATAAGCAGAAGAATAACAGAAACTCCGCCGAAATTCAGTTCCATTAACACGAAGGATTTGAATTTATATAGTACTTTTGATATCACTAGAATGGTAATTAAATATTATAGGGATCTAGAACACACGAAAACCCACTGATGCGCTATTCTTAGACTATACAAAAGCTTTACATTCTATTTTAAAAACAGTGGAAAAGAACAGAGACAAAATGAAAACATTGACGTGCTCTCTAATATTTAAAGTTATGCAACAGCGTCTTTTAGCCTGCATTCAGTCAGTAAAGAAAGAAGAAACACAGAGAGCAAATAGCGTGTAACTGTTGCCTTTAGTCCTATAAGAGATTTTGAAGCATTTAAATATGAAACAAAAGATACTCAGTTTTATTGGAAATACTTTGCCACTTTGTTGATGCCATTCTATTATTTTCCTAAAATCCAGATGCGAAATAGTTAATGATAATGGAATTATTTCAAAGAATCTCATGTTGGAAAAGAAAATAATTTTTAAATAGAATGCTAGTGATTTGAGTAAGATAGGGTAAGTATAATTTACCCTCAGAATTAGATTAGATCTAATGAGAGTAAAGATTAACAAGGTCTGGTGACTAAAGGTCGAGTGCCCTCACTTATTATGATTTATCTCCTTACAACTTTGAAAAGTTTAAATAATTTCTGTAGTAACCGTAGGAGGAACTTGGCATTCTATTATTCGAAAGAGAATGTAAACACCTTAAGGGTTCCAAATTTTGTTAGAATCAGCCGAATATTTATGATATTGCCAAAAATTCTAATTCCCTGGCTAACCTTGGGTGACTTTGGCAATTATATCATTCAAAATATAATGTCAAAAAGATAAGGGTTTCAAATTTCGTTAGAATGGTCAGAATAGTTATGATGTTATTGCCAAAACAAAATAATTCACTGGCTAAGCTTGGGAGGACTTTGGAAATTATATTATTCGAAAGAGAATATAAAACAACAAAAGGGTTTCAAATTTCGTTAGAATCTGCCAAATAGTTATGATGTTATGGCCAAAACAAAATAATTCCCGGGATAACCTTTATAGGACTTTGCCAATTGTATCATTCGAAAGAGAATGTAAAACAACATAATGGTTTCAAATTTCGTTAGAATTAGCTGAATTGTTACAATGTTATTAAAAAAATGATAAACCTGAGATAATGAGACGTAGAGTCGCCCGCAACTAAGAAGTCACAACTTTCTATACGCTTATTAAAAAGCAGAACTAACTTATATCAAAATATAGATTTTTTGGATTAAAATGGAGGGCCTTAACTTTTTGTCATACTTCATTTATGAAATGGAAAGGCGAAAAAATGGTCACTCCCTAATTGCATAGACTAGAATAGTATAACAGCACATTATAGCATAGTATAACATAGCATATTATTGCATACTGGTGCTTATCATATTATAGCATAGTATATTATAGCATAACATAGTATAGTATAGCATAGAATAGAAGACATAGTATAGTAAAGTATAGCATAAAATAGAAGACATAGTATAGTAAAGTATAATATAGTATAGTACATGTAGTATAGTATTTCTTAGCATAGTATAGCCTAGCATATCATATCCTAGTATAGCCTAGTATTGTCTAGAATAGTATAACCAAGTCTAGCATATGATTTCCTATAATTATTGAAATTACCATACGATACTCTAGCGTAGCTAGCATAGTATAGCCTAGCCTTACATAGTATAGTTTAGCCTGGCATTGTAGGACTTAGACTAGACTAATCTAGCATAGCCTAGCAGAGAATGTATAGTATGGCCTATCTTAGCCTAGAAACTATAGCAAAGCCTCGCCTAACATAGCCTAGTACAGCCTGTCATATATAGGATAGTAAAGCTTATCAATATATATGTAGCATAGAGTAGCTTATCATAGTAACCTTGCCTAGAATAGTTTAATATTACATAGCCTAACCTAGTATAATTTAGAATAGTTAACATAGTATTTCTATCATATCCTCGTATAGCCAGGGCTAGCCTAGCCTTGCAAAGCCTAGCACCGTATAGTCTATCTACCATAGCCTATCTTACCCTAATCTAGCTTAGCATAGTATAGTATAAGCAGAGTATAACCTAGCCTAGCATAGTATAAACTAGTCTAGCATAGTATAGTCTAGCTTGGCTTAATATATACCATCTTATTCTAGCATAGTATATCTTGGCATAGCACACACAGCCATAGGTTAGTCTAGCCTACCCTAGCCTATGCTAGCTTAGCATGGTACACTATAATTTAGCCTAGTCTAGCGTAGTATAGTATAGCCTAGCCTTGCATAGCATACCATAGCATACCTTTGTATAGCCCAGCCTAGTATATCATAGCATAGAATGGCCTAGAATACCCTAGAATAGCTAGTATACCCTAGCTAGTATAGACTTGCATATATAGCCTAGAATAGTATATATTAGAATAACCTAGATTAGTATAGTATACCTAAACTTATCACAGTGTATCCTAGCCTAGCTCAACCAGCATATTAAAGTATAGCCTAGCCTGCCTAGCAGTGTATAACCTAGCCTAGTTTAGCGCAGCCTACAATTTTATATTAAAACTTAGTCTAGCCTAGCTTAGCTTACCTCAGTCTAGTATAACCTATCTTAGTATACCCTATTCTCGGCTTGCATAGCAGAGTATAGCATATTGGAGCCTCGTCTAGTCTAGCAGAATATCGGTCGAAAAGTTATGATGTTATTGCCAAAATAAAATAATTTCCGGGATTACTTTGATAAGACTTTGACAATTAAATCATTTGAAAGAGAATGTAAAACAAAATAATGGTTTTAAACTTCGGTATAATCGGCAAAATAGTTATGATGTCATTGCCAAAACAAAATAATTCCCGGTCTAACTTGGGAGGACTTTGGCAATTATAACATCCGAAAGAGAATGTTAAACAACATAAAGATTTCGAATTTCGTTAGAATCGGCCGAATAGTTACAAAAACAATTATTACAAAAAACAAAACAAAAAAGCAAAACGGGGACCGACCGACCGACATAGTGAGATGTAGAGTCACTCACGACCTGACACGCATGTGACTAAAAACTAAAAAGATGAAAATGAGACTTAGAGAGCAGTAGGGAAACTTTACATTTTCAGTCGAGTTTGGTCTTATTGCTAGAAACCTGGACATTAGACGCTAAAAACAGGATAAAAAACGAGGATAAATAAAAATGAACTTATATTGATATATTTTATGAATCTAGGATAAATATGAGTAACAAACATTGCAAAATGAATAAAAGTTCAGAAGTTGAAATTTGCAGTACACATTCATCTGATTAAAGAAATTATAACTCATCATCAAATTTCAATTTAATTTTTAAAGAACTTAATATATTTTCACATTAATTCATAATATAATCAATATAAAATAATGTCGATAAATAATATTGTTTAGTTTTCAATAAAAATATCCCATTATATGAAAATATATTTAAATGGAGGCCATATATTAAAGAGAAGAATATTTCCCACATGCATAAAAAATAGAGGAAAAATATAGAATGAAAATGAATTAGAATCAAATACCTAAATTTAAGATGTACATTTTCCTGTAAATTTAACAATGCATAGAATTAAATAAATCAATTAAATTATTTGGAAAATCATCGATGGTTAGTTTCATTTACCTAGTAGTTAGAGTAACAGTGAATATTAAGACAGCACTGTGTAACGGTGGCTGGATAAAAATAGATACAAAGATATCCGTGAAATCCACAAAGAATGAATTTTTTTTATTTTTCAATTTATTGAAATTTGATGATGTCTTGATAGGCCGTAAGTTATGTCAAGTCCCCAGGATCCTAAAGTTGTCAAATGTAATCTCGATTAGGATTCTATAACATATTGTTGTATAGAATAACTTTAATTTTCGTTTATAATATATCCGATTTTATGAATAATGTCAAAATGGACAATAATCCTCAGTTGCAGGCTATATAATTTACTGCTATGGTAATAATCCATGTACAAAATGGCAATTCATAAATTTCATTACTAGATAAAAAAATAGTAACCTGTCATTAGTGGTTTAAAAATGCCTCCTGGATATTTACGCGCAAAAATATTAATATGGTAAAATTGAACATTAATGATAAAGTTGTCTTGAGAGTTTTGTTTACATTCTTAAAGTAGAATTAATTTTAACTCTCCTTCGGAAATTTTTTTTGTAACTTTTATATCAAATATAGTAATTTAAAATTGCCATCAAAGTTAAAATGTTCACATATAAACAAAAACACAAGGCAATGTGACTATTATTGGCTGCCTATTATAATTATATAGAAATGACTTTCCTAGGTTCAACATGATTCAATTCCTCTAACGAGTGACGACCTTGTCTGGGTCATTGTCGATCTCCTGATCTTCTACCGTCTATTTTATACAATCTTAGTTAGTTTTGTTCCCCAAATATTGTTTTTGCAATCTCCTCGTTCGCCTCACAACCCATACTTTGCAGTGCATCCAATCGACTTTTATCTGCTGTTTGCTAAAGTCAATAGTGTTCATCACGATTCATCTTCCGAGTGACTACTTAATTACGGTGATGGTTGTTTTTATTAATATTATACCGTCTGTGGTATACCATTCTAGTTTTTAACTCGCTTAACTACTCCATGGAAATGTATGAAATCGACTTTTATCACCTGTGTGTCAACGTCACATTATCCATCTCAGTAAAACAAACTTACCATTTAATATTATGCAATCTGTTTGCTACCAACATTAACGCTTCGATATAAAATTTATCTTTCCTATCAGCCACACTATGGCAACCTCTGAGCTCACATATCTGACGTTCCTCCTCCGAAGAGACAAGTTCTTTCGTTATGTTTTACCTTCTTTTATATCAGACCTAAGTCTACAAGTTAATAATTTATCTAATGCTTCCCATTTTAGCGGTTGCATAAACCTAAATAGAGAGATCAATAAACATTTAACAGACCACCACTTAAGTGTGAGTTGCATTGACTCAACAATGGCTCATGTAACTCAAATGGGAAAGTTTGGTGAATTGAGCAATTAATTATTCTCGCCTCCCACCAAACTTCGCTATTCACTTTGCCTCCGAAAGATAAGGCTTCACCTCGTGAAACTTGTTCAATGGACGACTTGGAAAGCCTCTGTTCATTTTAACTATTAATGAGAAATGCGATTCCACTATTCAACCTTGGCCAAACTAGCAGGAGATTAAATCATGCATACTTCATTCAAACTTAGAAACTTCGAGTAAATTGGAATATGCGATATATATATATATATATATATATATATATATATATGCATTTATAGTATAAACAAATGAAAATTAGCATCACAACACTAAGGAAGGTAACCATTGAAAGCTTAAGAATCCAAATTGGAGATACAGAGACGGAGAAAATTGTGAAAACTTATTTTAACCGTTCTATGAAAAATGAATTACTTTGTGTTACTTTGTATTAGAATTACTTCCTATTTATACTAAATATAATTCCAGTACCCAGAAGATGAGGCTGGCCCTCGAAACGTTGGTTGAAATTAAATGAAAAAAGAAAAATGCATTTATTTTCTGCCGCCCTGGTTCTCTCTTATATATATATATATATATATATATATATATATATATATATATATATCTCAAAGTAGCGCGAGAAAATGGTGAAAATGAATCCATTAAACCACATTGAAACAGAAAACGGAATAATAGAAGGTGAACATTCCTAACGATCTCTAAACTCGTACCTATATGTTCGTTAGAAACATGAGAAACTCTTTCAATGTGGTTTAATGAATTCATATATATATATATATATATAAAAGTAAGATTCTTATTTAAGTTTCTCATGTTTCTAACGAACATATAGGTACGAGTTTAGAGATCGTTAGGAATGTGCATTTTCTAATTGTGAGGGATCTTGTGCGATGTCGTGGAAGGCAGCTCTCCTAAGTGAGCTTTTAGGGCTTCCGCGGATTCACTCAGTATAATGGAGGCATTTAAAGGATATGATATTGCGGTTAGAAGACGGATAAGGGACTTATATATTGCTTGCGCTGGTGATTTAACAGAGTCCTCCTTAGTTTGAGAACGGTAGGCGAGAAGAACCTATGGTAACTTATTATACGATTGAATTTTTCGGGGGGAATGGGACCTGTAACCTGAGAGCGGTTAAATGTAGCATTAAATAAGTTGACTATACTATTCCTCCTCAGATTTCAAGGAGAAATGAAAACATGGTGAATTCCACGATTCCTAGTGATTGCAGAGAATAGTTGAGAAGGGAAATTAGTCTCATTTTCGGTATGAGCTTTTTGGGCAATCCAAACAGAGCGACTCATCCTTCTCCATTCCCTTTAATTTATCCTGGAACAGATAAATAGCGCAAGGGTAGAACCGCGACTCCTTTTGTACATCTTATGAGTATCACTATAGGTAACAGGTACTTAAATTCATGTGTTTAGGCGTAATGGGCCCGGCGTTTTGCTTTCCTAACCGCCGAGCTAACGGGACTCAGCGCCCCATCCCTCCCCAGCTTAGCCTCTTCTCCTTCTTTCGGATACCCTACCTTCTTACCCTACATCCACACTTTCCTTACAAACTTTTCCACAAATTCCTTTGGTCTGCATCTAATTTTGCAGGGTAGACACCAACCAGCTTCCTATCTCCCAACCATTCCTGATCGTCGGGGGGGGGGGGGCAACGCTCCCTCACCCCTGAGCTCCAGTTTGGGTTGGTGGATTTTAACCAGGGTTGTGGAGTCGAAGTCGTCGTCGTTTAAAAAAATCTGACTCCAACTACTGTTTTTTTAATCATACAAAGATGTATTTTTTGAAAATTTCTCATTTTCGAGTTATAAAACAATATTTCACATATTTATCAAGATTATACTACTAGATAACTTTTGTAGCGTTGCCTACAAATACATTAAAAGGATACACTAGGAAAGTATTCTCAGAATCTTCTAAAAAGAATTTTAGAAGTGTTTCTCAAAATGTTTATGAAGAATGTACAATCACCACATAACCTGTGTTTGTTTGTAAACAACATGGCTGATTGGTCATCAAACGCGTCGTTTCCGATAAATTCCCTTGTAAAGTAAAACTGAATTGCAACTTTCAATGCTAAAATTACTGATATATATATATATATATATATATATATATATATATATATATATATATATATATATATATATATATATATATATATATATATATATATATATATATATATATATATATATATATACGCTCGTTTGTGTATGAGTGTGTAAGTATGTATTAAATAATGAAATAAATTTTGAAAAGCGAATGAAAGCCGAGAGGAAAGAACCTTTTTATGCAAACTTTGAAAAATCTTAAAAGGAATTCTCTTCAGCTGTTGAAGAGATACTCAAATATAATCGCTCCTGTAAAATAGCGCTAGAGGAGCTTATCCAATCCTACCCTGAAGATATAAAACCAGCAGCTATGATGGTAACTGCGTTTCCTTCGACTCATATCAGTGTTGAAAAATTATTTTCTCCATTGGAATTTATAAAATCAGATTTTATAGCTTCAATTAAGCAGAATCTTGCAGAAGTTATATCATTCCTAAAAATACTAATTAAATATATTTTTAGTCCTTGCTTTTTTTGCATAAATATTTTATGATTATTTGGGGGGTTTTATGTCTATATATATTAGTATATAGTTTCTCTTTTAAATTTTCGTCTCATCAGGCGTAAATTTGCATATGATTATTTTTTTAGGCACATACGAAAATATATATTAGACCATATTTTCTCTTTTAGATTTTTGTTTTAATTTTGCATATCAGGAGTTTTTTTCCTTTGAAATGTCCCAAAACTCTGAATTTGTTTTCTTTTAGAAATTAAGTTTCCATATACCATCCATTACTTTATTCAACCACTTAAGTTCATCATCATCAATAACCCAATAATTTAAGAAGGGGATTTTATTAAGTATTTGAATAATAATTTCATCTTAGTTTGGTTATGACTTATGGTTTTTTAGCAAAGTTTTTTCTAATAATTCTTTTATTATATAAAAAACAAAATGGTGAAGTTCAGAAATAAATGTAAGTATCTGAGTTTTGTGAATTTTATTAAAACCTAAAGAATTACAAATGGTGACGTTCATAAAATTTATATTTATATATCTTCTATAACTCTATTTTAGCAACGTGATATTTTGAAAGGGGGGGGAAATTTAGTTTAGAGTTCCTTTTTAAAATTATCATAATTTGCGAAGTTAAGAAATTTATAAAAATTTATCCATGCCCGCTTTTTTTTAGATTTAAAATTTAATCTTATTAGCGAAGCGCAAGCTCCCCCCCTTAAGGTGGAGTGGCGAAGCCATTACCTGGTAATTTCTAAATTATGAGTTGTAAAAATAGCCATATGATTATCTCAATACAGAGGGAAAGCCATCATCAAAGTTTTCAGGAAATAAAGGACTTTTAAGATTATTAGTAAAACCCAGATTCAGAGTCGGAGTTGGAGTCGGAGTCGACCTATTGAAAATCTTATGAATCGGAGTCAGATTCGGACTTGGGGTTTCCTGCGTACTGACTCCAGAGCCCTGGTTTTAATAACTGGCTTCACTCCTTCCGCACCTTCCTCACGTTCCCTTTCTCTCTCTTTTCAGGGAATATTAATTTCACGCCAATCCTAAGGCGGAGCCACCATGCTGATGGGCTGCCTGGCCACTGGGCGGGAGATGTAGCCATTAATGGCGGCAGCTGGCTTTGCTGGCCCCGTATTCACCCCTCGCAGAGCGGGCTACTGCGTGGGGTGATTATCGTTTAATCCAGTGGTAACAATAGGGGCCCCATGCCCATTAATGGAAAATTTCAAAACACCCACTTTATTCCCCCTTTACCATCGTCGGAGCCCCTCTGGGGCAGCTTGACAAAAGAAAAGGAGGTCCCAACTGTGCTTTCTCAGGGGCCTCTCTAAACTTCTTTGAACAGAGAGGAGGCTTACTCCTCTCCTATGCTTACGGCTGCGGTGGACTCCCCCTCATTCCCTTCTTTGGAGGTGCCCTTGGGTGACTCTCTCTTTTTTTCCCAGCGGCATTCCCACTTTGCTTTCTAAAGCCAACCTACTTATGGGGGGAAGCTATGGCAAGGCCCGTCGTTCCGTGTTCACTAACGTTATCCAGTACTGTATTCTCAGAATACAGGAGGCTGGTTCTAGATCCGTGATGTATGGGGGGGGAAGCCACATAGAGGAACCCCCTGAGTTTCACACGGTTCTAGAGATAACCCAGTCTAGAGGGCAGGATCTTGCACGAAGTCAAACCTGGGCTCAGTGCCAAGCACCGAAAATGAGACCGCTCCTCTGAAAGATTCTCTTCAGATGGCTCGGGCTCCCTGATGACAGAGAAGGAGAGAAGGGATCTCCTCCCCTGGCTAGTGCCTCTTTGACAGCCAAGACTTTCTCCATTCCAGAGAAGGATCTTGCTGAGGCTGGACTATCTCTCCTAAGGACTTCTTCCCAATGAGGAGAGAATGGAGTTCATTCCCCACTTTCCTTTTCTAAAAAAGAACAAGCCTAAGAAGACTCGGGGCTACTCTTCTTCCGCTTGAGCCCCGAGGAAGGACGGGGACGCTGCCGTTTCGGTAAGCGACTGAGCTGAGATCGTCTCGTGTGGCCCCAGTGCTACCCAAGGTGGTGAGTCCCAAACAAAGACCAAAGTTGCCAGTGCGCAGAGCGGAGCCTCGATTTCGTTGGAGCCCCTCATTCAGAGACTATTCGCGTTTTCAAGCCCGCTATATTCTTACGCTTTCTAGGTATTCGCTCCACTGATGGACCATGTTGGCCAAAGGCAACATGATTAATAGGAGAAGATCACTAGCTAGCCTGACTGGTAGAGAGTTGAAGGTGACCAGTTTCTCGGACAGAAGTCTTCTGGCGAAAGCGACGGATCCATCTGAGGCAGCCATGATTAGTGCCCTTCGTACACCTGACGACACGCTGGTGAATGTGACGTCGCACTCTACCATGAACTTCGTAAAAAGAGTAGTTTATGCGAGGGAACTCGTAAACTACTCCATAGAGGACATCACCTTACAGCTGGCCGACCATGGGCGTTCAAGTTCGACGAAAGTGTGATTAGAAAACAGGAAGGGTCTTTGCGACCCACCCTTACACTCTTCGTCACATTTGAGTGTGACAGGCTCCCGGATTCGGTGTGTGCCGGTTGGGGTATCGCTACCGCGTGAATGCACTCGCGCCACTGCCACGAAGGGACAACTAATGCTTCTGCTTCGGAAATCAGAATTGCTCCTCTAGACGCGCGAAGTCAGTTTTACACCTAAGTCTGTGTAAATTTCTCCAAGGCCACACAAAGTTCAAATCGTGTGTGGGTAAGTGTCTCAATTAAGGTGAGTCCCAACCCGCTTCTTCAAAGTAATGTGGTACGCATCTCCTTTAGAAGGAACTCATGGCCGTTCTGACACAGGATCATCTATCATTTCTCAAGGCTAAAGACTTGATGATGGCCTGCTCAGCGCTGCCTGTAACGTCTTCCAGATTAATATAATACACGACGAAGCAAGATTTGTTAACTTCTCAACCGTGTTTACTTCGTCCGCCGTTAACCTGAGGTTTGTGCGCTTCCGTGGTAATGAGTCTGACCGGATCATCCGGACCTTTTTCCCTCTGGGGAAAAAGAACCTCGGGTTACGATATGCTGGGTCCCTTAGACTTTGCCTATACAAGGGATCCCGCAGGCCGGAAGACCTCAGTCAGTCCTCAATCCCTGAAGTGCGCACACCGCCGTTCCTTAACCCGTGCTCACCCATAATCTTTATTAAAAAAAAGGTTTTAAGAATTATATATTTGTTTATATTTTGTAAAATATGTACTCAACATCTCCTTTTTTGTATCTTTTTTGCATATCTCCTCACCAACCTTCTATTTTCCCTCTGTTTGTTTTTTTTTGTTTTTACAATAAAAAATTAAAAAATGGTAAATCTACACACCCCGATAGCTCCCTTGGTAGAGCTCGCGGTGTAAAGGGTTCACTCCCAGCCCCGGCTTAAACCAGGTCCCCCTTCCCCCAGTGTGAGCGTTTCCCGTATTGCACGTCCCCCTTGAGAGCACATTTGTTGATGTGCACAATTCATTATTCGCCTGTATGCGCCAGCCTGGTGCCTCACTCAGTAGCCAACAACTCTCACTTCATCCGCAGCTGATATCGACGTTGCATATGCCACAGTGAGACACCAGTAATACCCTAAGCCAATTTGGGTTTAGGGTACAAAACTACTGTGAGAGCTCGGTATAGATCTCTGGCAAGTGCTACCACTGGTTCCTTACAGTAAAAGACACCCTTGAGAGTACGTCTTTTTAATATTTGTCGTCATGCCCTGCAACTAAAGCTTCTGCAGCGCTGGAAGTATTACGTTCGGCCTTTTTGAAACATACTACGTTTCATGCTGAAACGGTGGCAGTGTTTGCGCATGTCTCCAAGTCCTAAGAGGGGGTTGGTTTTCGTGCCGTATCCCCTCTGTTTTAAGTCAGTGTGGCTCTGTCAGAAGCTGCGTCTGTCTTCACGGCCGAGCTGGTTGCAATTCCTTACAGGGTATCGGAGATACCGCTATGTTCCACGTTCGGAGACCGTATTGTGATCTATAGCGGCTAGCTGTCGAACCACAAGAGGACGGTGAGAACACTAAGGAGAAAGAGATGCCCTGTATCATGAAAAGTTATTTTTTATTGCGTAAAAGTCGCAGGGAGCCTTTGTCCAAACGTAGACATTTTTGAATGCGCTGGGAAGAACATTTTCGCAAAAAATGATAACGAGGTCCAGGACCCTTTTGACGTTGATCTAAGGTGCCCTCCGCCCATCGCAATTGCCTCCAACACAAGATGAAATAAGGTGCCATGCAATAGGTCCCTAAATTCGGTGGCTAGGGAAATAGCTAGATGGCCACTTGAAAGGCATTAACATCCCTCTGCGGACAATTAAATGAGGATTTGCTCTTTTGTATGCACCATTTAAGATATCATTTAGCGGAGCTAAGATGGAGGTCGCCTTTTTACATGATTCCTTCAAAAATTGAATACGTCCAAAAACTCTACAAGATATGTGACGAGTGGCGGATAATTCTCTATGTATTCAACTCTGTCAAAAAGAGGTAAGTTTCACTCGTTGTTTACGAAGTATACCAGAAATTCATGCCAGTACAGTCCTATTTGGCATTTGTGCGGTGCTAACTTTAAACCATAGATCATAAGGTGGTCAAATACCTGCTATATGTGTTCTAGGTTAGTTTTCTGGTCGGAAGCTTAAAGCAATATGTGGTCTATAAAGTGAAAAGGAATGGAATATCAAACACGCCTTCTTTAATTAAGAAAACGCTCAATCATTTGTGAAGACGACCTCAAAGAAAGTGGCATGTACCAAAAACGTACCCACCAAACGTCGTGGTTATATACGTTTTCTCTTACAATCGATGGGTATATAGAGACTCCGGAACAACGGATCCAGTTTTCTCTTCAATGAGATATATCCCGAATACCAGAAGCGCTAATTCAGGTCAACAAATAAAATCACCGTATTGACCCTTTCGAATACCCTAAAGAAGTTATGCACGGAAGAATGATTTCTTCCTGTAGATTAGTACTTAGTCCGTGTATAAAAATCTATTTCTGCATAACTTTCCTCTAGCTCTTCCAACTCTTCGTGCCCATTAACTTTCCTAACAACAATATTATACCATCTTATCTTTCATTGGAGTGACACTTCATGCAACTATAATAATCCTTTAGCTCATATTTTACTATCCTAAACCCATGCTCATATTTCACTACGACATCAGGGTCCTTCCTGACTCGTACGTTCCAGAAATGTTTTTTATTCTTATTTACTCCGTTTATATCAAACTCAACTATTTTCAGATTATTAAGTGTAATACTAATTTTATTAATTTACACTCTAATCCCCTTCAATTGCCCTAAATTACTTCCCTAAATTCTCCCTCCTCGGGAGATGGATGGCATATATCCGCTGTAATCTGGAATCTACCGCGCAATAGTGGTTTCTGTACTCCATCTGACGGGTATTCGGATAAGTGCGACCACTTGAAATTGCCTTCGACATTTTCCTTGTCACTGACTTCACTATTCTTCAATATCATGGGTAAGGAATCTGCGGCCTTTGGGGTGCATATGGTCTTTTTATCCATTAATTGAAGCATTTTGAATGAATTGAATTTTTGCCGATCAAATAATTTTTATACTTTCCCACGCAATAAAATCCTAAGAAATCTCTAACGGCCTGTTTACCTCTTTCTTGCCATTTAAGTATCTTAGGGTTACAATCGACTTCATCTACTTCACTGTCATTCCCGATATATCCTCGTGGCAGCTTTAGGTTGCTTTCCGTTTTATTTCAATTAGACACACTTAAGAGACCCACCCACATTTGATGGGTCACTCTCTTGCACCTTAGTGTGACAAATGTGTTTTCCTCAGTCTTTCAGCACTTTCATGTTGAATGTGCTAGTCTGAGAGAACTTCTTGCACGTTATCTGCCCCTTAATCCGAACGAGTGCCAGGGCTACCGCTTGTTATCTAGCCTCTTTAGGATGTTGATCGAATTGTCCTACGACAATGGATGGAGCTAGCGAGCCACTTCCCGACGGTTGAACATGTTTCCTCTTCTTGCTTTTGTTTATTTTGAATTAGCATCTTCTACTTCGTCTTGTGTTTAAATTTAGCCAGATATTACTCTGAAATTAATTCCTGAAAATTAGGCCCTTGGAGGCATATATGCACCTTAAAAGATCAAGCCCAAAAGAACTAAAATCATTTGAATGGTTTGAGCGTAGCCTCTAAAATATCGGTCCCGCTCAATTCGATGTTCTCTCGCGTCTTTTAGCCAGCCGGCTTCAAGTGGGTTCTACTCATTCTCAAAAGAGATGGCAAAGCGTTTTCTGAATACGACGGTCCTTTGAGCAATTGAATCTCTGCATCTCCTTGCTTATTGGGTACATATAACCATAACTACTGCACGTCAAATGGCTATCATCATTACGTTCTCCTGGGTTAGTAAACATATTAGGGTTGCTTGGAACAAACATATTATGTGGAGGTAAATGTTGTCTGAAGGGACTAAAATTTTCATCTCTGGGTAGTCTTAGTCTGTTTTTTTTTTATTATTTTCCCCCTATTTGTGCCACCGTTTATTATTTCAGGTAAAATTCGCATTCTCCCTAATAATTTTAATTTATACTAAAAATTATCTAAATGTTACTTTCGTGTACGAATGAACTGGGTCAGAAATAACCTTATTAATTCCATGCCTCGGAGTATAGTATGTAGTTTGTTATATTTGGTAAGCGAAAAGCTTCACATCTTTCTGTTCTTAATGGAAATTAGAAAATCCCTGTCACGAAGTGAACTCTGACTTGGAGGTAGGAATTTGGTGTGCTTCTTCCACCTTCCCTCTAAATACTTCTTTAACCCTTTTACTACGATTAAAAAAAATGATGAGCTGCCTCTTTCAACCTATATAAATGTTGCAAGAGAGTAGGAGTTGAGAGGTTCTCAGCGCCGGACAAGATAAATGAGAATTATCTGTTTTGCCTCAAGAACCTCTGTCCTTTGAGTAGAGGGATGTCCAACACCCTGCAGCTGTTCTCGTTAGCAATAGGCTGTACTGCTCATGGCAGGTGAGCGTTAATAATTTGTTGTATGCCAAGTCAACTCAGTTCTGGTCCCGTCTCTGAGTCGTCCTATATAGCATATCCAGGTCCATGCTGTCCTGTCGACGATTAGTACCACGTAGCAAGGAAATTCGCCGTGTCGCACTTCTTCCTTCGCTGAATAGTTGGTATTGGCGGCCTCTGTGGATCAATTGTCCACTGAGCAATATCTGTTGGTTAGGTTCGCTGTACAAGTGCAAGCATCATTCCTTAACTAAATGACTATTTTGAACTAAAAATTGCAAAAATCCGACATAGGATAGGTGGGATCGGCTTCAGAAGATATCCCCGAAGAGTTGGATGACCAACATGCGTTCAATGTCAAACATGTGATGAGAAAACAGGGATCATTTAGATTCACCTCTGCAATCTTTATTAATTTTAATTATGATATGCATCGTGAGTCGGTACGTGGCGGTTAGTATCATTATCCAATCATGGATTTCGTTCCATTGCCGCAGTGTTAACACTGCCACTGGTGCGGGAATAAAAATCAAACTTGCTGAGGTGGCAAGTCGGGTCAGACCGAAATCTGTGTATACTGATCAAATATGTTGCATGATAAATCAGTATTATCTACTTTTAAGTACTTGAATTACATCGATTTGCATCTTGCTTCCATTTGAGCAATGTCGCCCGTATATTTTCAAGAAGGAGTTTATAGTCGTTCAGGCCTCGGTCACTCTTCTGGTCCTCTCACACCCTTTGTGAGCTAGGTCATAATTTAAGCAGGCACGCTCTGTTCTTTGCTCTCCCAGGCCTACGAGCACACGGTCGTTTCTGCGCAAATCCAGAACACTTCACCTAGTCATCCCTCCCTAAAACGCTGCCATGGTAGAAAATGATGCTCAGAAGGCTCACACTCCACCTTGGTTCACCCCACCCTAGCCTGGTGCGACCGTTTCCAGTAAGAAGAAACGGGAAACGGCCATCCACCGGTGGCCTTATATGAGACAACCTCCCTAAAGGTAAGAGGTGGGAGATCAAAGTAGGGAAATGCAAATGCTGTTCACAGAAAGTAGGACAACTCAAAGAAGCTTCAGCTGCTACGGCCCAAGTCAAGGCTGAACCGGGTTAGTCGAAGACGCGGGAGACTCTAAAAGAGTCCCTAGCATCTGAAACTGCTACGCCAAGCAAAGGTATTGATATGGACTGAGGAAAACATTCGCATGGCAAGCCAACCTCCTCCAATGGAATATCTTGAAGGAGAAGGAGTTTCAGCGTCTGGTATAACCTGCTGCCACATGAATTCTTCTTCTGTGAAGCTAGGATCATTCCGTGAAGGTCATCACTTCGAAGATGGCTCCAGAAATAAGTCTGAGCTTAACCTGGAGGGCATATTTCTTGGTTAAGAGTGCCAGGGATCAGTGCCTAAATGGGAAAAGCTTAGCAGGGTAGACCTCTTCCGTTCCCCGTTACCTATGTGCTTTCAGAAAGCAATGCTGGGCGTGTGCTCCCTGCCCAACCCCCAGGGGTTTAAATTTTGTAAAACCACCCAACACGAGATGGGTTTAGTGGATGAGGATAAGAGGTATACATGTATCGTGCTCTCTCTTTCTTCATTTTACTATAAATATCTCATTTCTGGAAGTTGTAGTGCAGTATACCTAAAAAATATTTCACACTGTTTTATCTGCATTTAAACCACCGTCAGCCTTCTTCGACGGGGGATTTGCGCCACTTCGTAGCATGGTTGAAGATATCCTCTATTCTTCTTGGGAATTTGAATGGTAATTTTTCCATTCTAGGGCCCAAGCGATCAATCCATTGGTCATGTTCTTACCGACATGATTAATGTGAGGCAGAATGGTGTCCTTAATGTATTAACGGGTATTGCTAAAGTACAGCTACCCTCATTACGTCGCTCACAACAAACGACACAGGGACAGTTTTTACGCAGTTACACACGTTTTTATTGTTTTCACCTATAAATGTGTTTAAACTATAATATTAATTAATGTGACCACACTCGGTAGCGAGCATGCGCTCCAGGCGATATCTAATGGAGGCGCGCACGTTATGAGCGAGGTCCTTCCGCATGATAGCTCATACACGGATGGTAAAGAACTTTAGCTCGTCTTCGTTGCTAAGGATGGTCCTTCAAACCTTCCCCTCGACATGCGCGTACACGCTGCTTTCGAGGGGATTGAGTTTGAGCGACTTTAGACGGCCAAAATTCCTTCGATCAGAATTTCCTGTTTGAACCCAACTACAATTTCACGGTTTTTGCCGTGTAAGTCGTGGCACCGTTCTGCTGAACTAAGTAGTCCTGCTCGTACCTGATCTTTCTCACCCATATCAGGACTTTCTTGTACAAGACGTCTCTGTAATCGACCGCTGTGAGCTTGTAGCCAATATCAAACACTACCATCGGCATCTTCTCGTTATTCGAAGCCACGACACCAAGTATTATCAAGGAAGCTAGATGCTTGGTCGAGCACAAGTAGCGGACCTCGAAGAGGTCTTTGGCAGAAGCTGAATTGTAATCGTTATGTTTATTGAATACTGGATAGACCGTGAAACCTTTTCATCAGGTATAATGAAAATTCGATGGTCATGACTCTTAAAGTCGTTGAGAAGGCGACGACAGCGCTCCTGATATTGTTCTTGCATTCGGGTGATGAGAAAAGCCCGTTCCATTCTCTTTAAGCTCATGCTTCCCTCCTGCATGACGGACCTGGACACCGTAACTACCAAAATTATCTTCTTCTTCGCGAGCTCAGTGATTTTTGAGCTTTGAAGCAGTTTTGAAGGGCTTTCTCACAGCTAAACGGTTGATAACTTAAGTCTGCCTAAATAAGGTTGATCTTTGAGGTGTTTCCCTTTCTTGAGCTTATCATTGAATTCCTGGACCGCCTTGGGGTAACGTGGTGTCGCTTCGCGATGTCGAAGGTGTTTTTTGCCCGTGTGTTGGAGAGCAGGCAGAGATATATAATCTTTTCACTTCCATCACGACACACCTTCGCACGTTGAAAAAGACGTTTTAATGACACATGTTGGAAATGCAGAACTTTAAATTTGTTTGACGGAACTTTTTCTATTACACACGTAAAAATCTCGAAAATTCCGAATCCGAAAGCAACAGAACATTTGCAAAACTAGGTATTAGTTCCGGCTTCACTACCAGAGATTCGCCATATTTACTTGTGTTTATCTGCCACTGTGCTCCCTGGATCCTCATCCTGAAATATGTGGGGAGGTGGTCGATGACGTTCATGGGTTAGTTTGGTGGTTGATGAGGCTGTTGAGTTGTTTTTGGTCAAGATCTCGTCTAGCAGTTCTTGATTAACACCGGTTCTATCATCTTGATTCTCCCCGCTTTTTCAAACCGTCTTCTATCGAGAGCTTGTTTCTCGTTGCTGCATCTCTTCAACAACGAGAAACAGGCTGCTATACAGACTGTGTTTGTATATGCCGGCAACCTGTCTACTTTAGGCGCTAACTTTTCTAATCGTATCCACGCCTAGAAACGCCAGTCATGTCATATGGCCATTAAGTTGAGGGCTAAAAATCTTCTTTAAGAACTATGTGTAGCTCTTCAGCTGATCATGCGTCTGGTTTTGCCCAGGGTGCCCACCCTAGTAGGTACCAAATTGAGGATTTTTTTGGCGTCTCTGCTTATAAAACAGCCATAGCTGTTGGAGTATTGCTTTCGACCTTTAGGTACGGAAGGTAAACAGTTGTACCCGGTCGTGATCTAGAGCAATTAACAAAGAGCACTGAGAGGTATCTGTTCATTGGTATCTCTGGAGTCGCAGTGTTGAGGTAGCCGCATTGCCATATTTGTTTGAACAGGTTGGATGTAGAGAAAATCTTCTGCTGGATTCTTGAACGTGTACATAGGTATTGCAACGAATGAGCGCGCCGAAAAGAACACTAAAATTCTGCAAGAATTGCGCGATTAGGGCAGTGTTTTGCTCTTCCTCGCACTGACTATGTACATGGCGGAAATCAGGTGAAACCTCGGGAACGTCTGACGAAAGAATATGGGGAGGGCCGATGGAAACTTAAAGTTGTGTGCCATCCCACATCGACTGTTTCCATGGACCTACCCTACATTGACTTGATGGCTTCAGGTGACTTTCTGTCGTCATTTACTTAGGTACCTAGTAGTACGTAGAAATAGGAATCTGCTGCACATCACTGCGACGAGTGTGTTGTCTCCTAGACCTTTCTCTCACATTCTTGGTAAATGTACTGAACTGAGTCATCCCAACGCACGTTACCTCTCTCGATAACTGGACTAGCTGTGTTCCTAACACTAGTTATACTTATTGACTAATGAAGATTATGGAGGAGGTTGAAATCGTCCGTTTTATTGGACTCTCTTAAATTTGAATTCAGTGCTCTGGATCTGGGGGGTGGCGAGCTATCTATCCCCCACGCCAGAACTTCCCTCTTGTTTAATCTTGTTTTTCCCCTTTTTTGCTTGTTTCTTGTTTTGTTTACCGTTATTTGTTTTCTCTGTTGTTTGTTGATGTGAATCATAAAGTAGCCTAGTAGTAGCCTAAATTTTTTACGTCGACTTATGTAGTTGTTTGCAATCGCCAGATAGAAGGCTAAATAAAAACCACATTATTCATTAAGAAACAAGATTTGGAGCCAGAACATGAAATATATGATAGCATTTGTGATAAAACTAGATTTATAAGCGTCAATAAGTATATAAAACCATCAAAATGTCTCCGGTTTTTCTTCCACTTTTGTGAGAGGAGCTGTCACTTCAGTTTATTCTCAAGCTCAGAAAACGTTTTCTTACGGTTTTTATTCCACTTGCGTGAGAGGATCTGTCACTTCAGTTTATTCTCAAGCTCAGAAAACGTTTTCTTACGGTTTTTATTCCACTTGCGTGAGAGGAGCTGTCACTTCAGTTTATTCTCAAGCTCAGAAAACGTTTTCTTACGGTTTTTATTCCACTTGCGTGAGAGGATCTGTCACTTCAGTTTATTCTCAAGCTCAGAAAACGTTTTCTTACGGTTTTTATTCCACTTGCGTGAGATGATCTGTCACTTCAGTTTATTCTCAAGCTCAGAAAACGTTTCTTCCTGTTTTTATTCCACTTGCGTGAGAGGATCTGTCACTTCAGTTTATTCTCAAGCTCAGAAAACGTTTCTTTCTGTTTTTATTCCACTTGCGTGAGAGGATCTGTCACTTCAGTTTATTCTCAAGCTAAGAAAACGTTTCTTCCGGTTTTCTTTTACTTGTGTGAGAGGATTTGTCACTTCAGTTTATTCTCAAGCTCAGAAAACTTTTCCTTTAATTTTTATTCCACTTGTGTGAGAGAAGCTGTCACTTCAATTTGTTCTCAAGCTCTGAAAACGTTTTTTCCAGTTGTTCTTCCACTTGTGTGAGAGGAGCTGTCACTTTAGTTTGTTCTCACCTTAAAAAACGTTTCTTCCGGGTTTTTTCCACTTGTGACGAGACGAGCTGTCACTTCCACTCTTGTATGACTAGTAGCGGTTGTCCGTATGCACTCATTACCTGATGGAAAATTCTGACATTACCTCGTCCGCGGGTACCGGAATCAGTGACTTGCTAGGATTTAGGTGATGGTAGTATTTTATAGAGAGTTTGCGATACGTAATATGGGAATGATTAAATTGAGGTATCCTACCTGCGGTAATCCTAGTAATCACATCTTGACTCAGGAAACTCTTTCTTGATAATCTGCAACATCCGGGAATTCGACACCTAAGAACTCGTAGATCTCAGTTAGAAATCTCGGCGTGAAAACTAAGCAACGCAGCTTGAATTTTCAAATTCTTTTAGGGCAGAATTCAACCATTATATCACTTATTTCACAGAGGATACATAAGTATTTTATACTAAGATAAGAATAAGAGATAACTGACTCGAGACAACATGCACGCGCAGAATTCAGAGCTGTCAACGGTGACAAATTAGTCATCACATCGGTTTAATAGAAATTCCGATGTGATATATATATATATATATATATGCTGATACTTGATCATTAGATGAAGTTACTGCAAATATCTCTATCATATTGTAAGTTTTATTATTGGAAGTAAAATATGTTCCTGTAAAGATTAAGGTCAATAAAGATCTTAAAATATTCCTCTTAACTCCAACATATATCTCGCATAAGGTAAATAACTTATTAACAATTATTCCTCCTGTTTCTTGAAAGTGAATGTTGGTGAAATTGATTTTAAGTAAAATCTAACAAGAGGCAAAGATTAATGAAACATTTATAGAAATTTCTCGTTCAGGTCAATTTTTTTAGTTCAAGCTGTATAGCAATTCTATCTATCATTCTGAATTTTATCGAAAATAATTATATCTTTTACCACAATATTCAATTAACTATAAATCCAAAGATATAGAATCCGTATCTATAGAAGTCCGCGAATTACCTTCTTCGTTAAAAACTAAACTTTTTAAGATAGATTTGTTTTATTAGCCACTTTCTTAATAGTGATCACGATAATGTTTATGCTAAAATATTAATTATTTACCTAAATAATGTCAACAGACCTAAGTCGCGTGCTATCAATTATTCTGACTTATGACTTACGACTTTCAAAACTTTCCTCAAGTGAGGCAATCCAATCCATAGTTAGTTTTCTTTTAATAATTACTGGAATAACCTTGAGAGGACCTTGAAAATCATATTATTTGAAAGAGAAACTTAATTAAATGAAGGGGTTTAAATTTCATTATAATCGGACGAAGAGATAGGAGGTTATTGCCAAAAGTCTCAGTGGAAAGTATAGTGGTTACCACTAGACCTACGGCCGGACATAGTAAATTTTAGAGTCGCCGAATGCGACTAAACAACTAAAATCGTGACGTTTATCCTCTCCCAAATTCTGTGAACCTGAAAGTGTTATTAAAAACTTGCCAGATTATAATCTGTCCACCAGAGAATTTTTTTTCTCATCCATGGCCTTACCTTATATTTAAAATTCCCTCTTCAAATATATGAGGCCCTTATTTCCTTGTCTTAAGACAAAATATGCAACGATTTATATTCACTCCCATTCCTGGCCCATTTCAAATAATTCTAACAAGAATTGACGAATATAGCCTATAATATTTTCAACCTTTGCAAGAACTTGAAATATATATTAATAATTTTTAGTAAAGAACTTTGTGAAACGTTATTGAATTTATCCAAAAATGTAAACCTTATTATTACACGACCAGATAAAGGAATCTGAGCTGTCATTGTCTATTTACACAAGGTTCTCAGGATTTTAGAAAATGCCACCAAATTTATTGAAGTTATTGAGCTAATCAATGAAATCAGTTCTAAAATTGAAGACCAACTAAACCGTTTCTTATCAAATATAAAAATAAAAAATCTGAAAAACAGAACACACAATTATTTGCTTCTGTAATCTATCTTGAATAACTTTATTTTTTACGAATATTACACAAACCATATATTCTATTCTGCCCCCATTATGGCCTTGTATATCTTAGCTTCCTACAAATTATCCAAATATGTAGGATCATTAGTTTCCCAGTTATCTACTAATGGATTTTCCATTTCCCATTCGTACAAGTTTCAGGAAGAACATTTAAATGATGAATTCAACCCAGATATGTCTTTTGATAGTTCTGACGTAAAATCACTTTCCACCAATATTCTCCTTCATGGAACAAGAGAAATAATTTTATATAGAGTATATTTTCTGGATGAGAAATATTTGCTGGATTTACAAGAAATAGTTTTAGATCTTTATTAAAGTTAATCTTTCAAGTAACCGACTTTAACTGTAACAATAAAATTTATAACGAAGATTGATGAATATGTGATGGGATTACCCATTGAATTATATATATATATATATATATATATATATACACTAGCGGACATAATATAAGAGTCAGTAAGAAAAGTGTATTGAAATATTTATTATAGAAGCTTAACAAAACGTTGGGACTATACAGGGTGCTTTAGAATTCTTTGAACAAACTTTAACCTAAGGTTCCTTCAGGTTAAATAAGCATAATTTACTCTATAGAGGGGTATCCAAAAATGTTTAGTTTAAAAGTTACGAAGTCTTGAAATGTTAAAGTACGATTTAATTGAACTGTTCACCTTTGCAGCTAAATTTTCGGTTGGCAGGCTACTGCACTCGACAGCAAAGATACAGATGCAATCGGGACGGTAGTTCACACTGAAAACTGAACGACAATGGACTAACTACCGAATAGTGAACCTACAGATATGCATTTAATTTATGGTATGGCAAACGACAATTCTATGAGGGCTGCGAGAATGTACAGTGAAAGATATTCCAAACGACATGTGCCTGTGCATCAAACATTTGCAGCCATACATAGGAGACTGCGTGAAACCAGATTATTTTGCGTTGCAAGACTCGATGCAGGCCGCCCTAGAAGTGTAAGAGAACCTGAGATGGAGGATGACATACTTCAACATTTTTATAATGATCAAACAACAAAAACACGCGCTGAGGCAAATGTTTTTCCTGCAAGTCACAGTACGTTGTGGGGCATGATGCACGACAACCTTCAACATCCATTTCACATTCAGCGTGTTCAGAGCTTAAATGCCTGCGATTATCCGTGACGTGTTCAATTTGACACGTGGTTTTCACAACAACGACAAGAACCCGATTTTGCATCAAAAGTTCTTTTCACGGAATAAGCAACATTTACGCGAGACGGAATATTTAACGCGCCTAATCTGCATTTCTGGTCCCACATTAGCCCACATGGTACACGGGGAATCAGTCACCAAGATAGATTCTCCGTGAATGTGGGGGCGGAAATTATTGACAACTATCTCATCGGCCCCTACATCCTGCCAGAATGACCCACTGAACGCAATTATTGGGCGTTTCTTGATCAAGTACTACTCGGGTTGCTAGAAAATGTTGCCCTGGCGATTCGCAGAGGAATATCGTTCCAACAAGATGGTACATCGGCACACTTTACGATTGCTGTTAGGAAGTTATTGGATGATCGGTATCCCACCTGCTGGATTGGTCGTGGTGGACCAATCTCTTGGCCACCCAGGTCTCCTGATATGACACCCATAGAATTTAGTGTACGAAACACCAGTTCGCTAGAAGAAGAACTTATCAGCAGGATTATTGATGTATGTGCAAGGATTGCTGAAACTCCTGGTGTCTTCGCATTAGTTCAGTAATCATTTTGCCAGCGCCTCCAAGCATGCATCGCAGCAGATGGGCGGAATTTCGAACACCTATTGTGACTACTAACCTAACTTCGAACTATGTATTCCTACAAAGTAAAAATATTCTGAATTTAATTTTTCATTTACCCGAAGACACGCTCTCACTTATAAGTCTTAGTAACTTTTAAACTAAACATTTTTGGATACTCCTCCATAGAGTAAATTATGCTTATTTAACCTGAAGGAACCTTAGGTTAATGTTTGTTCAAAATATCCTCAAACACACTGTATATTACAGAAATATTTAGATGTATCTAATATCTATCCTTTGTGAAAATTTTAAATGAATGGAATAAATATTTCGTAAGTTATGAGGAAATCAACAAACTATCTTGAAAATTGCGGCGACCAAAAGTTAAGGGTCACTTAGAAATACAATGAAAAATCGAACAAGAACAAAAAAGAAACCCTTACTATTAATATTTTACAATTGATTTCTTGCAAAATGATGGGGTAATATTGTTCTATTCGTTTTTAAATAACTCGCCGAGTTCAACTTGGTTCTTTGGATTTCTCCGTCGCGCCCCATCTCCAATAATCTTTCAAGCGTTTTCCATAGGGTTGAGATCGGGACTTTGAGGTGGCCAGTCCATGAGATAGAGCCCTTCATCACTCAAAAAATCTTTGACTCTCTTCGCAGTGTAGCAGGGAGCGTTGTCCTGCACGAAGATAGGAGGGTGAACTAAAGAGGATCGGAGATGTGTAAAGGCATGCTGTCTAAGAATCTTATTGTAGATTTCAGTATTGACAGTCCCTTGTAAGCGGATGAGTGGACCAGGACTAGCAGCAGAGATCAGTCCACATAACATTACACTGCATCCTCAAAATTTCACTATCTTCTTCCCACATGCACGAGATAACCTTTTTCCTCATCTTAGCCGGATGTACATCCTGCCATCGAAACTAATCACATTAAACTTCAATTCATCGCTAAAATGGACCTGTGACCACTGTTCTTCTCCCGAAACGACATGTTCGTGAGCGTAACGAAGAAAGGCTCTTTGATTTTTTTTGAAGATAGGCGCTTTCTTTGCCGGTGGCAGAGCAAGCAATCCAGAATCTCGTAACCTCTTGAAACTGTTCATATCGGAGGTGGAGCTGAACTCGCTGGGATATCTCAGCAGCACTCTTAAACCTATCCTTCAGTAGTTGCTATCACAGAATTTGACTTGCCCTCTTGGTAAAGTGGCCCAATCCAGAAAGAAAGTAGCATTAATGATACTATTCTTTTAATGACAGCGTTTCATGCTCTATGTCTATCTTCAGGGCTGAGAAAATGAAGTAATTTTAAATAAAAATTCAAATATAACATATTAAGTATTAAAATGAAGTAAAGACACATTTAATAGAGTAATCATTATTTAAATAGAGGAAGATAAATTAGGACAAAAATTGGCAGAGTAACTTCCTGGATTGAACTTAAAGAGACTCAACTGAATAACTTAAGGAAGGGGGAAGAGGAAGAAAAAATAGTGGGAGGAGGGTTAATTAAACTAAGAGAAATGGGACAACAGTTGTTTCGTTTAGTAAGCGAAGGTTTTAATATTTTAATATATTTACATATACTCTAAAACACGAAGGGAAATCTTATTTTTATATTGTTCGATCATACTAAAGTTTTATGGAACGATATCGGTTTTGCATTCTAAAATCTGAGCTCTTATGGCGGATGCTTCCTTCTGGTTCAAAGGTTTACTAGTTCAATTACTGATGTCCAAGTAAGAACACACTCTGGCCTCCAGAGAACGAACGGGGATGCCTATATAAGTGCTTCGATCATAGCGAGGACAAATAAAATAATATACTAGCCAACTATGCAAATTCTGAGGGAGTGTGGCCTTTACATGGAATATTGAGCCGATTAATGAATTATTGATAAAAATGATTTCAAATTTATCATTGGGGAAATATTGCTGGAGAAGTCTTTTACTTTTTTGCGGAAGTAACCGTTATGGGAGCATAAGTATGGTAAAGATATATTAGGGGAATCTATGTTTACGGTGTTAATATGTAGGTAACCTGGGCTCATAGTCTTGGTTTAAGAATTTATTAAGTAGCTTGTCATATATATTACTTGGATATGAGTGTTTTTTGAAGAAATTACGAAGAAAGTCGAATTCTTAATGGAGAGAGGAATAGGTTGAGAATAAGAGATAAGCACGATGGGGTAGTGTTTTTATAGTATTGAGTTTGAAGAGTTAGTCACAGAAACTGAATATTTGGGGTTCTAGGCCAGGGAAGGTTGATTTTCAATATACGTGGCTGTTCATTTTGTTACCGGACTTATCTATCAGTAAGTCCAGAAATGAAAGGATATTAGCTTTTTCAAATTGAACGGGGAATTTTATGTTGGTGTACAGTGCGTTAATATATTCTATAAAGCTCTTTGCCTATTCTTTATTATGATAATAAAGTGGGCCAAAACTTTGAGGGCAGTCATCAAAAATCTTATGTTCCAATTTGTGATGAAAGTATCGGAAGCAATGGAAGCAACGGAAGAACTCAAATAGAATTTCGAGTTGGAAAACTTTCTTCGAAGAATAATTTCTATTACTTCATTTAGAGGTATGTTGGCGAACAAGGAGAGGTATGTTGGTGAAAAATGAGAGGTATGTTGGTGAACATAGCCAAAATACAAATAAATCTTTATGGGATGATGGAGTAAAAGAGATCCTCACGCGTCGACGCCTTGCAGAAGGTAATGCTTGGGCAACGAAGGGAAGGGGCAATTCGAGGAAGAGAATTGCAGGAGGTTGAGATTTACCTGGGAATACCTTAACGAGGGAGCACTTGCACCGGTGAAGGAGAACGGCCGTTGCTGGGAAATCGCCAATTGACTCGGATGGAGTTCCGACGAGAGAGTTTATTGCCTTTGCGCTCGTGTAGAGGAAAACCGAGCAAAATCGAGAAGTTACGTGTCTCATGCGTGATAACGGGTCGGTACTAAATTGACCCGGCTGAGCCTGGCGTTAAATACCGGCTGACGATGGTGTGAAATCCCCTTTGGCCAGGGAGGGGATTCTCCCAAGGTAAACACGAAGCTGGGGGATGGACGTCTTACAGCCATAAATTAGCGATAACAGATATCCTTTCCTAGTCGCGCATGTTTTAAGATGGTAGGCGGGAGGCAATATTGCCTCAAGGCTTGGAGGGAAACCTCCATGAGTAAACACAAATGCGTTCAGAAAGCCTCTTTGCTTGATTCTTAGGCCCGTTCCCTCGTCCTTTGATGTCGTGTTTGAGAGCCATGTGGGGTTCTGGGGTCCATGTGGGGCTCCTTGCCTGTATTCTATCACAATATATATATATATATATATATATATATATATATATATATATATACATACAGTAGTGGCTATAAGTATTGGATGATAAATTACATATATAAAATATGCATGTCTAGATGATGTACATGTACAATGTGCATGTTAAGAAGGATGAAACTAAAAGTTACGTGCAAATGAGCCACCTCATCACCAATCTTAATTGCTCATCTCATTTATACCCTTGCCTCCTTCAAGACGAACTTACCTTTATTAAATTTAATGTTTCCCTTATGGCTTATTTAATCATGCCACCCTGAGGGTCTGAGACTATGCGCTTCTTCTGGACGGGGCCTACGATCCTGACGCCGCCGTTCCAAATAAAATCCTAGCTGCAGGCCGGTATGACAACGTGTTCTATCACTCGAGGATATGCGCCGTTAGTAGATATTCCACAGACGTGTTAAAAGAGCCGCCCAATAATCCAGAGATGTCTTAAATAAGGCCGCCGAATACTTTCTATATTTTCTGGGCTTGGCTCACTCGGGAGCGACGTAGAGAGAGCGTAGGGAAGACCTTGGGTCTTCTCCAAGGGATGGTGGGACCTCTTCAGAACTCTTCCTAGGGTGGATTCTGACGGAATAATTCCTCGATATTTTGTGACGGATAATACTTCGACGTTCGCAGGAACTCCTATATTTGGTAACGGAAGCAATTAAGCTTTGCCTCACCGCCTCGGCGTTTATAGCTCGGCGGTGGGGTTTTGATGGTCCAACGGAACCGAAAAAATTCTTGGTTAATCTCTCCGGAAGTTTTCCGACGGTTTCAGAGCATTACGCTTGCCGATAACTCTCGTTTCATACGACTCCTTTAAAAAAAAATCTTACTCGATCTCTCTTTTTTTGAGAATATGTTTTCCTTTGTTCAACTTCCATTTCCTGTGAGCCTTTCTCCATCACTTAGCATAGATAAAGCAGTTGTGTGTCTAGTTTTCTAAATGTAAAGTCAAAGATGGTAGTATATACCGAGACTAGTCCTTAATGTAATAAACTGTTTCTACGGGTGTGTTTTTTTATATCTTGAATTAAATTCCTGCTATTGAGAAGTTTTTCTGCAAATATATATATATATATATATATATATATATATATATATATATATATGCATGTACTATTGAAGTCAATAGCTGTGGCAGCGTTATTAATTTTAACTTGTATTTTCTTGATATTACTTACAAGTTTATTAGTGGGGTCTTCGAAGGGAGAAAAAACATCCGCGAATGACATTCTTTATTCCTAGACGTCTTTCGACCGTGTTAGGTCATCTTCAGGGAATGAACATAAAAAAATTATTCACGTGTTACGTCTTACGTCTTGAAAAAGTTAGAAGCTAAAAGTATATAGTTGAAGTAGAGTGAATAGTAGGTGCTAAGGTAAAGTAGTGAAAGGGAATGAGTATGAGATATTGCTGTTTACTGGGTGTCCAGCCATCCCTTGTTCTTTCTTTATTATCGTTTTATAATACATTTATTTTATTTATATATTGATTTTTTTTATATATTTTATTAATTTTTAATTTATTCTCCAGGCTCTCACGCCTCTATTATTCTTTGATTTTTATGGATTTTCGTTTTTGTTTTTAGTGTGCAGTTGTTTGTTCAATATTCTACGTAAACATTAGTACGCGTTTAACTCCGACTATCAGTGTTCCGCTCAAAACTCCGTAAGGGGCGCGGCGATTTGCCATCTTGGCCGCCGTGCTGACTGGACTCAGCCCCCCGTACGATCCCAGCTTAGCCTATTCTCCTTCCATGAAAACACATATTTCCTTGCTTTTCATACAACCTCTCCCACAACTTTCCCTAGTCAGCCTCTAATTTCAAAGGGTAGATGCTGACCTTCGTCTCAAACCAACCGTCCCGGATCGGGGCTGATGAGTGAAGGGACAACGTTCCCTAACCCCTTAGCTCCGGTTTGGGATGGGTTATTTTTAACAACCTGCATCATCCCCAACGTGCCATTCTCACATCCCCTTTTCTCCCCAATTCACTGTCTATCCTTGATTTTACGCCGTATTTCTTTAACCGCAGAGGAGGCTTACTCCTCTCCTACGCCTACGAGTGTAGGGGACTCCCCCTCACCCCCTTCTCTGGAGGTGTTTTCCAGTACCTCCTTGCTTCCAGCGGCAGTCCCCCCTTTTCTTTCCAAGGGGAATGCCAAGAAAGCCAGCAGGCAGCCCATAGCAAACCGCTTTCCATCGAAGCGGCTGGGTAGGGCAAACCCCCTTAGAGGGGGAGATGGAAGCCAGGCCCCTTCGGTCGCTTTCCACAAAAGAGCTGCTGGCAAGAATTTTAAACCATGCCAGGGTCAAGGCCTGTGCCTCCCCACACAAGACTGGTGACACTCCCAAGGGGACCTGCGATGTCCTGGGAGGGGATGGCCAACTGGAGGTCGCTCCTGTGATAGACATGGTCCTTGAGGAAACCCAGCCTCAGACGGTAGGGCCTTCCATGGAGGGGAATCCGGGCTCGACGCCAAACCCCGAACCCGAATCCGCCCCTATGCAAAGTCCTCCTCAAACGGCTAGGGTTTCTGAGGCAGTAGAAGGAGTGGATGGATCTCCTCCGACCGGTGTTCCTGCTGTTACCAGGACCTTCTCCATTTCGGAGAAGAACCTGCTGAGGCCGGTCCATCTGGCCTAGAGGCTTCTGCCGGTGGAGGTGAGAAGCGGGTTGATTTCCCGCCTTCCTCTCCGAAAGGGAAAAAGACTAAGACAAAAAAGACTAAGAAGAATCGGGGCTCCTCTCCATCCGCGGGGGCTGTGGGAACGGATGGGTCTGCTGCCACTTTGGCAAGCGACCAAGCCAATATCGGCACATCCTGCCCCTCTGCCCTCTCCTGGTGCGAAGACCCTGACTATGACAAAGAATAAAAGTGCACAGGGCGGAGCCTCAATGACATCGGGGCCCCTCATTCAGAGGTTACCTGCCGTTTTCAAGCTCGCAGTCTTCAAACGCTTCCTCGTTATTCGCTCCACTGATGGCACCATGTTGTCCAAGGGCAACATGATCCATCAGAGGAGAGGATTAGCTAGTGCAATCGGTAGAGAGCCGAAGGTGACCTGTTTCTCGGACAAGAGCCTTCTGGCGAATGCGGCGAATTCCGCCGAGGCGGCAAGATAAGTGTTCTTTGGACACTTTATGGCACCCCGGTGAGTGTGACGCCGCACACTACCATGAACTTTGTGAAAGTAGTTTATGCGAGGGAACTCGTTGACTACTCCATTAAAGACATCACCTTAGAGCTTGCCAAACATGGGGCGATCAAGGTTGAACGTGTGATGAGAAAACAGGGAGGGGCCTCGAGACCCACCCCTACACACTTCGTCACGTTCGACTGTGACAAGCTCCCTGAGTCGGTGCGTGTGGGTTGGTACCCCCACCGCATGGAGGCATTTGTGCCACTGCCGCGGCGGAGCTATTAATGTCACTGCTTCGGCCATACGAATCGCTCTTGTAGACGTGCTAAGTCAGGGTCACCCAAAGTTTGTGTAAATTGCTCCAAGGCCGCACAGGATAAGTCCAAATCGTGTGTGGCCAAGTGTGTCAATTGCGGAGAGCCGCACCCCGCTTCTTCTAAGCAATGTGGTGCATACCTCCTTGAGAAAGAAATCCTGGCCGTTCAGGGCCAAGATCGAATCTCATTCCGCGAGGCTAGGGACTTGGTCCTGGCGCGCCCGGCTCTGCCTGGGACGTCATATGCCTCAATAGTTAGAAAGGCACCCTATGCTTCTGGGCCATCCACGCCAACGAGCATGGTTGTTTCCGCGCCCATTCGGAGCCCATCTGCGGGCTCTACTCAACCTGGGCGCTCCGCTGGTGAAGCTGGCAGCAAAAAGGGTTAATAACCAGCCCCGGCTAAAACCAGAGCTCCCCCCTCTTCCCCCAGCGTGACCATTTCCTGTAAGGTGAAACGGCCACGTGCCTCCACCGAGCCGATAGACTCACAGGAGGCAACCCCCTTGAAGTTGGTCGCTAGGCCATCTTTCCTGGCTCCTAAAGCTGTCCCCTGAAAGGAGGACAGCAACAAAGCAGCTTTGGCTCCTAGTGGTGGAGCAAGTGGCTCCGACACCGTGGTTTCTCGAAAAGAGGGCCCCCCGCCTCCGAAGCCACAACGCCCGCCAAAGGTTTCGAGGCAGAGGGAAGAAAAAACTCGCATGGCGAGCCCAACCTCCCCAAATAAGTCCTCGAAGGCGACAGCGCCTTCAGCGCTTTGTCCGGCCAAAAGTGCCCAGGGTTCTTCCTCCGGGAAGCGTACGGCCATTCCCGTGAGGGTCTTCTTTTTGAGGAGAGCCCCCGCGTCTCCTCCGAATTAGGCCTGGAGGGCTTATTGCTTCAATGGAATTGCCTTGGACTCCGGGCCAACTGAAGGAGCTACGGAGGCTCGTCAAGTCCCGTTCCCCGTTAGCTATATTTTTGCAGGAGATCCCTGCCCCCTGCCTGCTCTCCCGGTGTATAAGGGTCTTGCGACCCCACCACCGAGGGATGGCCGGGCTGGAGGATGCGCGGTTTACACCCGGCATGATGTGTCCGTTCTTCCTTTCTCTTTAGATAGCTCCTTTCAGGCAGTGGCTGTGCAGCTGCACCTGGATAGGAGGAATACTATCATTTCTGCGTACATTCCACCGTCAGCTATACTTCGACCCGGGGGACTTCCGCCGTGCCGTGGCACGGTTGCCGAGGCCCTATCTCTTGCTTGGAGATCTGAACGGCAAGCATCCTCTCTGGGGAGATTACTCAATAAATCCCAGGGGACAAGTCCTTGCCGATCTGATCGAAGAGCTTGAAATGGGTGTCCTAAACGTGGATGAGTTTAAGCATCACTGTCCGAGAACCGCTTCATTTTCTTGCCTTGACCTATCTTTGTGCTCTTCGGATGCACAGCCTGATTTTGATTGGAGGTGGTCGATGACCTCCATGCTAGTGATCACTTTCCCATTCAATTATCATTTTCAGGGCAAATGCTGCCTGAGAGCCCACCTCGGTGGTACTTGGTGCGGGCGCGGTGGCCTGCATTTCAGGAAATGACTGAATTCTCTATCTCAGTCGAGGAGTTTAGGTCGGTGGATGAGGCCGTTGAGTTCTTCTCCAGCACCCTCTTTGCCGAGGGCCTGACTATTATTTCTAGGCCATTTTTCATGCCGACCACTCCTATGGTGGTCGACCGAGTTTGAGACAGCTCTCAAACAGAAGCGTTATGCCCACATGCGCTATAAGCACCGCCCGAACGATTTTACTGTCGCTGAATTTCGTCGGGCTAGGGCTAGGTTCCGGTATATTTCGAAACACGCCGCTACTCTTCTTGGCGGGCATACGTGTCTTCACTTAACGGGAAGACCCCTATAGCAGAGGTGTGGAAGCGAGTCAAAAGGATTCGGGCAAGTTCTTCCCGGACCGCCCTCCCGTTCTCCATGAGAATGGAACCGCAAACTCGGACCCCGCGTCCGTGGCGGAATCCTTCGCGACCGCTTTCTCTGCATTCTCTAGCCGGGTACTGCTCCGCCAGCATTTAATGCACCTCTTCATGTCGCCGAAGGCCTGCCGGCTGGACTTTACCTTCAGAGGCGGAGAACCCTTCAAAGAGAAGTTTACTGTGAGTGAGTTGCGCTCCGCTCTCCCTTTATACGCGGAAACCGCCCATGGTCCGGCCGATGTCCCATACGCCATGCTTCGACACCTGGGTGAGTGAGGCATGGCCTTTCTGTTAGATTTGTTCAACAGGATCTGGGTGGATGGTCTTCTCCCAGGTTCCTGGCGAATCGCTACTGTGCTCGCCTTTCGCACGCCGGGAAGAGATCACTCTACTCCGACTGGTTTCCGCCCAATCTCTCTAACCTCTTTTGTGTGCAAGTTGATTGAGAAATTGGTAAATGTTAGACTAGCCTTTTTTCTGGACAGCGGAGGTCATCTATCTTTTGCACAGTGCGGCTTCTGCCAGTTCCACACCGCTTCGGATGCTCTGCTCTGACTGGAAAAAGCCGTCTGCGAGGCTTTCCTCCGTAGACAGCACTACGCCACGGTGTTTTCGAATCTGGAGATGGCCTATGATACCGCATGGCGATACGGTATCATGAAGACTCTCTACACGATGGGAGCGAGGAGACGCCTCCCAGTCTTTATATCTGAATTTTTGTGAGATCGTCGATTCCACGTATGGGTAGGGGGAACTCTCTCCGACCCAAAGGAGCAGGGAGAGGGTGTCCCGCAGGGAAGTGTCCTCAATGTCACACGCTTTGGCCTGAGCATCAACGGCATCCCCTCGGTGCTGCCGAAAGATGTTCTCGCTACGCCCTACGTGGACGACCTTTCGATCTCTTTTGCGCGGCCCAGATGCCAACTCTGGAGCGTCGACTCCAACAGACATTGAACCGCGTCTTTCGCTATGCCAAAGCGCACAGGTGTTTCAGTTTTCTTTGGCCAAGACTAAGGTGGTGCACTTTTTTTTAGGCTAAACCCCAACCCAAATTTGTTTCTTAATGGGGCGCGCCTGGATGTGGTTAAGTTGCATCGTTTCCTTGGTCTTGTATTTGACCGACGCCTGACCTGAGAGGCTCATATTCACAGCCTTAGGATCTCTTGTACCCGCGCCAGGGATATTCTCCGTTCGGTGACGTTCAGCGCTTGGGTCGCTGATAGGGCTACTGCCCTTCCTTTTTATCGATCCTTTGTTCGTTCGAAGCTCGACTACGGATGCGAGTTTTATGCATCCGCAGCCGAGCGTTTATTGCGGAAGGTGGATTCGATCCACCACACCAGCCTTTGCCTTGCGACCGGGGCCTTCCGCACTTTCCCCATTGAGAGCCTGTTGGTCGATGCTGGGGAGATACCACTCGCTCTGCGCCGCGTGCAGTGCATCACTCGCCTGTACGCGCAAACTCGGCGCCTCCCTCAGTCGCCAACAGCTCTCACTGCATCCGCAGCTGATCTCGACGGTGTCTATGCTGCCGAGAGACGCTAGTCATACCCTAAGCCCTTTCGGTTTAGGGCCAGGAAACTCCTTCAAGAGCTAGATATAGCTCTGGGGCCGGTGGTGCCCCTGGTTCTGCCCAGGACGCCACACAGGAGGGTACCACATACGGCTATTTCCACGCCGTATTCCCTTTGTTTGAAGTCAGCGGGGCTCTGCCAGGCGCTGCGTCTGTCCTCACGAACGAGCTGGTGGCAATACACCACTCTGTATGGAAGATTACGTGATGTGCCCGGTTCGGAGACCGGATTTTCATCTATAGCGACTCACAAAGCGCCCTGAGTACTTTCTGGGCATTGGAACCTCCGCATCTCCTGGGCCGCGATATCCGTGGCGCCACGGTTTTGGGAGCCGGGCAGATGTCGAGATTATCTTCTGCTGGGTTCCTGGACATTTGGAATTGTGGGGAATGAGCGCGCCGATGAGGGCACCAAAGAGTCTGCGAAGACTCTGCGACCGGACCAGCGTTTCGCTCTTCCTCACACCGACTACATGGCAGGAATACGGGCAGCTCTTCGGACTGCTTGGCAAAGAAGATGAGAGACGGTCGAAGGGAACTTAAAGTTGCCTGCCATTGCGCCGCAACTGTTCCTATGAACCTATCACCCAATTCAGCGACGGCTTCAGGTCACTTTCAATCCTCGCCGAATCGGACACAATCGTGTGACGCATCGCTATTTGATGGAGCGCTCGCCTGCGCTCTCTTGTGACGACTGCGTCGCCCCTCTTACTGTTCGGCACATTCTTGTCGAATGTCCCAGTTTGGGTAATCTTCGCGCACATTACCTGTCCAGGTACTGGGATGAGCGGGTTCGCTACCGCCTGTCCCTTGTACTCGGGACGAGTGCGTGCACCATGACTGGTGGACTGATAGATTTTTGGGGGGAGGCCGGCCTTCTCCCTTGTATTTAACTAGTTGTTTTTGTTTTGTTTTTTGCTATTGTTGTTTGTTTTTGTTTTTTTGTAGGTCGCAGGCTCCTGCGCCGGGGGGGGGGACCTCCCCTGACGCCGGAGCTTGCTTCCTGATTGTTAACCCTTTTTATTGTTGTTTCTGTTAAAATTTTTATTTTAAAGTAGCCTCTAACTAAGTTGTTTGTTTGCGGCGACTTATGCCCAAGTGGGCAGTTGCCAGATAGCTCTTAAAAAAAAAAAAAAATTCCCTTATAAAATTTTCCCTATTGTTTCTTCGATGATTAATGGGGATTTCCATTCTTCTCTTTTCGTATCTCTTCTGTGAAGAATTGTGTTAATTGCTTCTAAGTTAATTTCCTGGTGTAGATCTTGTTGTCTACGGTGTTCTCTTCATCTCGTATTGGTAATTAATAATACTCCTTCCTTTTGTACCCTTTGAGGGTTGACGGTGTTGGTCTTATGTAGAGCATTGAGAGGTATTGTTGGATACAATAATACCGATCTGCATAATGCATTATAAATTTTAATTTTGTTTTTTGTTCAAATTTTTGAGTTGGATCAATTTTGTAAGATTGTATTTTGCTAGGTTTATTTTTTCATTGATGATTTTTATATATGTCAGAAGTTATTTTTAGCCCGAGAACCTTGCCCTCTTGTTTGTATCTATATCTCTTTTCTTAGATAAGTCCCCGCGATGTTTTGCGTCTTCCCACTGGTATGATTATCAACTTGTCTGGATTAGTTCTGATTTTCCATTTCTTTTCATAGTTGCCGATATTTGCGATTTCTGCTGCAGTTATTCTAGCCATCGTGGGTGGATGCCTATAAGGACTTTTGGTGATTATCGAGATTTTATCCGCGAATTGTATGTATGTAGTAGTTTAAAAAATAAGCTCTGGTAAATCCCTTGTGTATATGCTATATAGTAACGGACTAAGCCATCCCCTTTGAGGGACTCCCTGATGTATTTCAACTTCGGGTCCCCGGTGGTCCTCTATTTCGATATGTGCTTTGCGACCCGTTACGTAATTGCACAAACATTGTTTTATTATTCTGGGAAGTCCTAGCCTTTTAATCTTATATTTAAGTTCAATCCGCCATACCTCATCAAATGCTTTTTGCACTTCTCTTAGGACAAGGTCTATGTATCTCTTTTCGTATTTAGCATTTGCGATCGCTTCGACAAGTATTGCCAGTGCTCTTTCGGTTCCGCTTTTTTTCTAAACCCGTGTTGATGTTGTGGAATTAAATTGTTAGCCTCGAGATGTTGGCTGAGTCTCTTTCAAATCATTTTCTCTAAGAGTTTAGCTATGGATTCGAGTGAAGATATTGGGTCGGATGTTTTCGGGTTCATTCGGGGGTTTTCTTGGTTTCGGTAGGAATACTATTTTTCCTCTTTTTAAGGCATCGGCGAAGTATCCTGCGCTAAATGACGCGTTGTAAATGTCTTCCATTATTTTCTAGAAAGATATCCGGTGTTCTTATTAGATTTTCACGTGAAATCCCGGAATCGCCTGGGGCTTTTAGTTTAGTAGCGACTATAGTAGCTTTAGGTTCTTCTAGGGTTATTTGTTTTACTCCTTGCTCTTCTAATATTGTAGGAGAGGCAGTGTGGTTGGGCATTATTTCTTCTCTGTTACTTTCTAAGTCTTCCACTATAGTGTTCTCAGGTTAGTGGTCGAAATCTATATTTTCTTCAGGGGATATTTTAAAAATCTCACTCTAATATTCTTTGAATGCCATCTCTATTTCTTGTGGTTCTTGTATGTCTTATCCGTTGTCGTTAATAGATATCTTTGTTTCCTGTTTTCTATTTCCTCTTAACATGTTGATTTTTTGCCAAAACGTAGTGTGGCTTAATTCCTCGTCTATCGTCGCCACTAGCTGGTCCCACCTGACGCTCCTATCTGCCACTGTTAGTTCGTTTTAATGTTAAAGAGACGTTTCCTATCGCCTCTAAGTGGATCAAGTTGTTCTATTCTATCTCTTTAGTTTTTATAGTTGTTTTCTAGTTCTGTAATTAATGGAGTACATGCATGGTGTGGTAAGGTTCTAAATGTTGTTCTCGGGATATGTAATGCATTTGCTTCGATTAGTGCCTTCATTAATTAATGGATAACTTTATCTATTTCTTCGAGAGTAGCTTCGCTTATATCTGGTTGTTGAAAATTTTCTAGATCTTCGACGTATCCACGCTATTTTGCATTTTGGTAATTTTTCCTGATAAGACACTTCACTTGTATACGATCGGCTGAACTTTTTACAACCATCATTTCATGGTCGGTATTAGATTGTGGGCCTCTTTCTATTAGATAGTTATCGCGAAACGTAGGGAATGCGAGTACAATGTCTGGTTTTGTTGCTCTTGTTCTTCCAATATATGTCGGAAATTCCGGACCTATTCTTTCTATTATTCCTCTTTCCATTAGGAAATCCAAATTTTTGCCTGCATTATTGAAGTTCCCAGTGTACCCTGAGGTTCCTGTGCGTGCATTCAGATCTCCCATGAAGAGGACTTGTTCATCTTGCCAAAATATCTCCATAAAGTTGTGCATGGGTAAATATCCTCTCCTTGGGGGTTGGTATCCCGTCATAATGTGTATGTTGCCTGTTTCCGCTTTGATCTTAATAGCTAGGTATGCTTCATCGAGTTCTTTTAACCTAGTAAATTTTAATCCCTTCTTTAGGGCCATAGCTTCCCCGTTATAGTTTCCATCTGTGCTGGTTTTATACAATATTGTATAGTTGTATATTTTGATTGGGGTGGTTTCGGGAGTCATATTTATTTCGTTCAATATAATAATGTCTGGGTATATCTTTAGATACTAATGACAAAGTGAATGTCTCTTTACATCCCATCCCGGTCCGTTATGACATATTATTTTTAGTTTTCGTTTGATTTCGTGATATTCTATTGTTCCAGTGAGTGTCTTCTCTCCGTCTTCTTAAGCTCTCTTTCGCAGGGGGGATTTTATTCTTCCACAACACTTCTTTTTGATTTCCTCCTTTTTGATTTTGTAACACATTTCTTTGGTAATCTTGATACTTCCGCTTATGATGAATCTATGCATTTCGTTGTCCGAGTAAGGGCCTTCAAATTCATATTTATACATTCCTTTTTTAATTCCCAGTATGATTTCTTTTGCATTTCCTATAGAGATGGGTCTATCTTCTGGAGTGTAGAATCTTATGTTCAATCCTTTTTTTTGTTTGTTGTATTTTTGTGTCTGACATTGGGAAATCTCGTTTCCCCGTTTCTTCCTGTTCCGCAGTTTCTCCTTTTTGTATGATTTCTTAAGCAGCTATCAATATTCGTTAGTTGTTCCACATCCATTCTTTATTCTGGTGTTTGGTTTGTCATCTGTCTGATCCTTGGGTCTCTTTGTAATCACTTGTTTATAATTTTGAAATGGCTAGGAGATACGATTTCGTCAGTTCTCGTTTTAATGCCTGATTTCGCTGGTTTATATTGTGCATAAGACGTCAGCCGAAGGTGGGTTCTCTGGAAACCACATCGTCTCCAGGCCATTATTGCTTAGCATTTTGTTAAGTTCAATTGAGTATGTGCTTGGGATTGCAACATTCCTTACATGTGCGTGTAGAATACACGCTAGTAAATTTAATGATCTTTCTTGTTTTAGCTCTATGATGTTTTGAGCTGGTTGAACTTGCTCAGCTGTGGCTTTGAATACCTTTGCATATGTTTGGTTCCTCCCCTCCTCCTCCGCTTTCGTTTTTATATTTCCTTTTTCTTTCAATGATTTCTTTCTTTAGTGTGCAAGCCATCGCCATTGTGTGATGATTTCCTCCACAGTTTACGCATTTTTTCTCGGAGCTCTTGCAATCTCTCCAGATTGCATTCAGAGCATTTTTTTTCCTCTTTTTTGGGACAATCATTTTTTATGTCTTGTTCTAGTGCAAAGCAACTGAAGCACGTCAAGACATTGATGAATTCATTGCTCTTTATCTGCTCCGGTGTTATCTTTAAATTAAACGCTAGTAGCCCGTTCTCCTTAGCTTTACGAGCCATACCTATCTCAATGAATATCACTTTAAAGACATGGGTATATTCATTATTTGTAATTCTGTTTTTTTAATTTCACTACTCTATTTATTCGCGCCCATTCTTGGCATTGTACAATTTCCTCTTGAATTTTTAAGGCCGTATACTCCCCTATCCAGGGCTCTATTTGCCTGCAGTAAATATCTTTTTGAGATTCTACTTGAGGTGGGACTATGGCTTTTAGCCCTATGGTCTTTAATAGTGTTGTTTCTCTTTCGCTGATAAGTTTGTCGACGTCCTTTTCTGTTTGACAAATCGCAACGTAGTTAGAGGTATGATCAAGTAATCTAATTAGAACTTCTCCCAGTTCTCCATATATTACTTTGAACAGCAATGTTGTCTCTGGTTTTTGCGCACGTTTAAAAGTGCGCAAAGGGACTCTTTTCGTTGATTTCATTTAGTTCTGCTCTTCTTTTTTTTCTTCATTGGGAGCTCCTAGGCTGAAAAATGAGAGAAGTAAAAAAAGGGGGAGGAATAGATAAATATAAAGTGCGGCTCTGATCCAGTTATTGCTCTTGCTTATTTCCCTGACGCATTGGTAAATCCCTGTCTTCCTGCCTTACTGTCTGTCGCCTAACCCTATCAGAGTTTGCTCAACTCAAAATGATCCGCCGCTCACACGGGTACTAACCCGTCCTTGGCTAAGCTTCGGCCTGCGCTGAGTAAGCCACCCGGTTCAGATATGGCTCTCGTCCTCTATGAGTATCTATGGACGCTTAGGTTCCCTAACCAACACGCCCTAAATAGCTGGATAGAGAAGCAGAGGTGTTCGTCTGCAGTCAGTTATAGGTCTAGTTTAGTCCTGTATAGTCTTTTCTCATTTGAATGATTTTGGTCTTCTTCGTGAACAATAGGTTAAGGCTTTCTGTCTGTTGCCTAACCCTATCATAGTTTGCTCAACTCAAAATGATCCGCCGCTCACTCAGGTACTAACCCATCCCTGGCTAAGCTTCGGCCTGCGCCGAGTAAGGCACCCAGTTTAGATATGACTCCCGTCCTGTATGAGTATCTATGCAGGCTCAGCTTTCCTAACCAACACGCCCTAAAGAGGTGGATAGAGAAGGAGAGGTATTCGATTGTAGTCGGTCTAGGTCCAGTTTAGTCCTGTAGAATTTTTTCTCAGTTAAATGATCTTGTTTTTCTTCGTGAACAATAGGTCAAGGCTTTTGGGGGTTGATCACTTCTCCTCACCAGTAAGTAAGAATAAATTAACTGCCATCCGGAAAATAGGTCAGTCTGGAACCTTGCTCTCTCGCTGCCAACTGGTAAAGGCTATCTCAGGTAAAGGAAGAAAAGTTTTAGGGAGGAGCTAAAAACGCCTTTCTTATGAGGCTGATTAGAGATTCTTCCTGTTCATCTTGATGAAGTGACCCTCCCCCCAGCCCGAAGGGTTTGCTATTCCTTATTCTAAATTCTTGGCTCTTTATTCATACTTTTTACCTCAAACTTACTTCTCACTAGCACTACATAACTTGGTCACTGACAAGGTCTGAGTTACAGTTGGTAGTAAAGTATAGTTAACCCCTGCAGGAGACCCTCTTAGGGGGCCAAAAAAGGGAGTTCGATTCTCGGTCATGGCAGAGGAGGCAAACTAAAATGAAATTTTGAAAACGCGCTTCTTTTAACGGCGGTTAATTTGGAGACGCCAAGATGTCGGGAGTATGGTTTCCAGCTGAAGTTGCACATTAATTGCCGGTTTCTTCATTTAAATAATGACGGCTTCAGATATCCGCAATCTTCTACGGTTTTAGAGTCTCAGGATGATGGAGGTGTCCTTATTCATCTTTCAACGGGTTAGGGTAGTGCCATGAGAGTGTGCATGTTTTTAAATCGTGCCATCTTGAAGGTGAGCTGTCCGTCGCCTGGACATGGTTGTGGAGGTTACACCGATCTACTTTGAATTACGGTGTCCGCAGTCACCGACTTTGCAAGAATAGTCGTGCACGACGTTAGTCTCCTAGAGTTCGCTCATCGGAGGGAAACAGCTGCTCTTTATGATGCAACTACTTGTTTGCTTGGTCTTGTAGTATATAATAATATTTACATCCGTATTAGGGTCGGTTGAGGTCACATTACGGTAGAGATAGGCTTTGAGAGCCTTTTTGTCTTCACGATAGCCGGTGTTTACATTGGCCTTGTAATAAAGGTTGATATTACTCTTCTTCGGAGTAAACCCGACCCCATGGCCAGCCGCCAATATCATTTTCTATTTTATGGTGGCGTCGATGGATTCTTGTGGGTAGCCGTTGTTAACGAGAACTCGAAAAATCCTCTTAAGTTTGAAATCAACAGCCGTCCACGAGGCTAAGAAATTGCCCTGTTAACTAAGGCATTGATGACTTATCTCTTGTAGTCTTTAGGACACTCAGAAGAACCGTTTAAGCAAAAGCCGAAGTTTGTGGCCTTAACGTATACTTGGTGACAAATTGGGGTTCCTGGGCACTTATGAAGATATCAAGGAAGGGAAGGGATCCTTCATCTTCCGTTTCGTCGGTGAAATTCAGACAAGAGTTGTTCTTGAATGTTTCAACTAGGCCGTTCACTTGTTCGTGGTTATCCGTATTCAAAATTATGTCATCGATATAGCACGCGTAGACGGAATGCTTGGGCGCTATATTGTTTTTGAAGATCTTGTTCTCAACTGAGCCCATGTAAAAATTGGCAAAAAAGAGGAAAAGGGGTGACTCCATCGTGACGCCATCAATTTGCACTTACCTTTTTCCTTTAAGACCATAGAACGGGGCTTCTTTTGTGCATGCTTGGAAGAGCTGTCACAATATGTCTTCGGGAATGGTAGGTTGTGTGGAGCCTTCAGTATCTCAAATGGTATTGGTTTTCAATTCGATGGCGTCGCGATGGGGTCACCCATTGGCGTCCTCTTTGCCAATTTTTACATGGGCTCAGTTGAGAACAAGATTTTTTATTTTCATTAACTAAAAACCATAATCATTAACAAAAATAAATAAAAATGCTTGAATGATTTCACTTAACGTGTTTTGAATAAAGAAAATTTGCTTTTTAATTAAATTCCCCAAATAAATTAGCTTTTTCGCATTTTTTTATCTGACTGTAGCTGTATTTTAGAAATGAAATTAGAACTCAATAAAATTTGACCAACTGGGGTATTTTATAAGGAATCGAGTTGTTATATATATGTGCCAAAAATTTATCTCTACGAATATATGTATGCAAGTTGCGTGGCTTCACTACTCCGCCTTACAGGAGGAGCTTACAGATGTCGCATTTAAATTCATGTCAACTTTGCTGTGTGAAGAATATTATTTCCAGGATAAATATCTACCCCTTCTACTTAGCTCTTCCCTACCCGGGGTCGCCTTTCTTGATGAGTCGTTTCTAATTCGGTACAGGACTTATCCATTAAAGTTTTGGTTGAGACTTTAGGGACGGATGCCCTTTCAGACTCCAACCATCCTTATTTATCTGGTCTTGGGACCTGCACTGAGTTGCGTTTGCTTCTCCCCTTACCCGCCGTGGCTAAGGAGTTTTAATGCTGTAACGTGAGGAATCAAAAACAACCTCCAGTGGCTTAGTTTCCAGCTCAATTCATCATTAAGTTTGCTACCGTTTGCCTTCACAATTCTTGCTTTAATGTAAAGGTAAACCTGACGTGGGTCTAGATAATACTGTCCGTTACCAGTTAGATAATATTCAACCAGTTTAGCTTGGACAGGATACTAAATGCAGAGTAAGATTGATAATTACTCACATGATTGAAGTTTTAGTTTGGGAAATGGTTAATAAATCGACTTCTGTCTTCAAATATACATAAATTAACGGATAAAGAGCATTCACTTTACATGTATGGGATTGAAAATTATTGGTAACCTTTTGAAAACATCTATGAAGGTGAATGTTACTAATTCGTGGAAACAATCCTTAACCTCTTCATCAATCTACTTTCAACTTTTCCTATTCTTAAACCTCGAATGCATCAATTTTCGCTTATTTAATACACCCGATTTCTGGAATTGCCTCTCATTATCAGTCTTTCACTTTAACTTTTATAATATATCGTCCAGTAGTATCATTAGTAATGCTTTATTTCGTCCTTCACACTTGAACTTTCAAGGCTTGATTCACGGTCTTTAAAGGCATAATATCATGATCTGTGCCAAAACCGGGCACCTTTCTTTAGATAATGTACCACATTTCGGAATAAGGAGGAGAATAAGTAGCCAATGCCATGCGCCATCTGAGCTCATAACACTTTAAACACGCATGATCCATTTGACATGTTTTATTTTAATTTCTGCTTTTCAGTTGAAGCTTTCTTAAAATTAAGAAATAGTTTAATTTTAAAATATAATCTGTATTAAATCTTTTCATTACCTTGGAAAATTTATCCGACAGATGAAATAATAGATTTTTCTTCCTTTTATACAGTAAGTATTGAACGTGAATTAATCATTAAAATATATTCAGTCGACATCGTCCGTTGTGTTTCAGATTGAAGTAATAAATCTTGAGATGATCATTTTTGCCTCATTTTAGGAATATTTTCATTATGAATGCTTTTACATTGTTTTAATATTCTTCTATCCATATACATCCATCATAAGCATATTAAATGCCCTTTATACTTGCTTCCTTTCCTCTTGTCATTGTAGCATTTGATTAATAATTATTCGCTTCTATAATTGTCCGAGAGACTGGAAAGGAATAAATAGGCTTCATAATGTAGATCTTTTTTGCAAATAGAAAAGCACAGATCCCTACTTTATACTGAATATGGTCTGCTATAATAGTTTCATGCAATTTCTCTCTATTTTCAGACATGTTTTTTTGCTAGTAAATATTAAGGGTGCATGAGGAAGGAATGATGACATAAAAACTCGTTGATTCCATTTTCACAACTGGTGAAGCCTTTCGCATTTCCTTCCCTTATATATAATTTTGTGACAGGATTGGGGGATAGAACATGCAGTGAAGTAGAAGTTAAACGAATCAGACTATACTTTCGATTTCAATAAACAAAGCTTGTTTTTACCATGTCCTTTCGCTTCAACTATCCTCTTAACTACGCATTTCTTACGGGAACCGCACTTTAATTTTTGTAGTTCTTCCTCATGAATTCCCACTTCCATACATTCTTGATTTAAATCTTTAATATAATACATGTCTAATACTATTATTTCTATATCTTATAGATTTATTCACTCCACTCAGCCTCGTATACATTTTTTAATTTAATGGAAAAGCTTGAGAGCTGAACATATTCGCCGATCATATAAACAAATTTTTTTTTTACATCCAATTCTCCGATTCAACATATCAATCTCATGCAGAACTTTGAACAATGTGTTCGAAATTATTCTTTATATAAAATTATTATACGCATTTAAAAAATCATCGAGCATGTCTATATATTTCTCTTTATTATTAAAAGTAAACTATCTGCAGTCTTTCTTTTGTTGCTCTTCATACGGACTCTTCAAGACTAACGTTTTATATTGAATGAAGAAGATTTACTCTGATATTAAAATCAATCAATAGACTTTTCATCTAGTTTCATGTAAACTTTACTCAAATAGCTTATCGTTAAACGAGATCTTACGTGGGTATTTTCAAAGATCACTCTAACATAGCCATCTTTTGTTCTAGCAATTTTCAAAAAGAGGAATATAATAATTTTATATTCTTGTATAATCTGCTTCACTTAGAATCAAGATATAGCTTCTAACGCGTGAGTAGTTGAGTGAATTGTGGGCAGACAATGAAACAGACCGTCTGATATTGGTAAGAAGACTTTACGGTGGTATAAATATTCGTGTATTGTTTCGTTTTATCATACAGATGGTGATGCCCCCTTCCCTCTTTACACATCTTTAATCGGTCCATTTAGTTTTCTTTTTTCATAGATGTAATTAATCAATACTTAAACTACTTCCTGACTTTTTGCTGTGGCGGATAAAGAGAAGTACGGCTTATATTTATGTGAAACACTGATTTTTCTGCAGGATGAATTGTTTCGTAAATAATCGTCTCTAACTCTTTCCGACTTTGTGGGTGCTTTGTGATAGATTTAAAGAAATCAGAAGATATTAATTTTTCTCTCGCCTTATCCCAGAAGGAAGGTGGGTAATGAGTTTTTCCATGTTCTACCTTAATCTTTGAGTATCTCTATAATAGTACTGTGAAAGTTTATTTTACCATCGATTGTAATTATCCCATCATGTGAACTATTTAATACAGTAGAAAATTCTCTCTCCAAATATAAAAGTATTTCTTTGTATGAGAATCGATGGCTCTGAGGGTGTAGTTGATCGCTATCCCCTATCGATCCAATTTATAGTTTATGGGGCTTTCACGTTTGCAGTTTTTGCAATAATGGCTAAGCTAGTTGCGATATAACGTTCGGTTGGTAAGATGACATACCATGACCGGATATAAGGTTATTTTTCTCACAAATCCCGACTTAGGTCTCGATGAGTCCTTTTAATGGCTAGGGAACTCCACGTTCTTCAGGTATGAATAGTGAAGAAGTGGATCTCGAGGTTTTCTTTTGCTTGGTTCCAGCAGATATATTGGGTAGTGGGAGCGAGTTCGGTGATTTGGAATGCAAGACTTTTGGTATAGACTAAACAATGGAACCGACTTTTCTCCACATTTTCTACAATTCATGGAGGACAAAACAAATGAGAGACCTCCCTTAAGAGCTGAAGGCTACGTGCTTTACCGCCACGACTTTTCTTTCGCATATATCCTTCAATGTCTTAACGTTAATAATTCATTTTTGCTGCCTAGAATTGGATATACTCACGGGATTCAGGGTCATCGGATTAAACACTCCTGTTTGTCAAGATTGTTTGCTCAAGAAGAGTCACCTTTCCTACTACCTTGATGGCTGAGGTTTCCACCACCTATTATGAAACCTTTGGAGAACTTCTGAATGCCAGCCTACTGTATAATTCGGGTTTTGGAGATGGCGAGCCTCTTCTATAGGTTTTGCACTCTGAAGGTCCTGGGATAGCTGAACCTCTGAAATCTACTTTGATTGAGCCTTGTAGATAATTTTTTTTGTTTTTGTTTTGTTTGTATTTTATGTGGAAAAGAACGATAGGAAAACACTAATTCTTATAATTTTACGAGAATGCATACAAGATAAAGTAATAAGTTCAAACGAATGGCCACTAACGACAAATAAAATATTGGGCCATTTTTCATGGAAAATTTTGCGGAGAGAAGAACGAGATAAGTTTATCTCCTTCATAAATTATGTAAGACATATTGTATGGCATACTTTGTTTGCTCTTTTTAAAAAACTTGGTTTAACTTTTAATACATATCGGATAACTAAACTAATTTTATGTTGAGATCGTTTTTAAGTAAGCAAATTTTATATTATAATAGTTTTCATTTTTTATGTAGAGTGCACCATGGACTATTTTAGCACGGATAAACCGCACATTAGACCATTCAAAATGCAGCTGGACTGTACATTAGATTTGAACTTTTTTAGGTATTACTTATTTTTTTATTGTCTTTACCTAATGATAGGGAATTTTGTAATTATAGTCGTTGTACTGTCACTTGTGGCCACCAGTAAAGATCGTAAAATTGAAAAAATATTCTTTGCATATTCACAACACGCAGTTCCTATCAATATAAATTGGTGGGGCAGTCCCAATAACGGGGCAATTTAAAATAATTCCTCAAACGTAAAGTTAAAATGGATATAAAACGGATATTTCAAAATCCAAAGAATTCAATCAAAATTTCGCTGTGGCACAGTTTCCCCTAGATGCGGCTCAGTTTCCCCTAGATGCAGCTCCATTTCCCCTAGATTCCTAAAGGTCACAACCACTTCACGCTGCGAAAGTTTCCTACAGGTTTTAGCTGTTGCCTAGGTAGGGAGTTTTTAAAATTAGCGCCGCCTCCTCGTAAATATTCAAAGCGTATTTATGCTTTAATAGGAGATAGTTTCTTAAGCCTTATTAAGATTTAATTCCTTTGTAAACTTCCTTAAAAAATATTAATTAACGTGCTCGTAAACTAAGCAGCTCATATATACATACATATATCTTAGGCCGCTTCTTGAGAAAGTGAGGATGATGCACTGTAAAGTCAATAAAGGTATGAATCGACCTGGTCGAGACAGCGCTCCCCAGCGATAGCGTATTTCTTGCCAGAACAAAATATTTGAGTATACGCATTTCAAGAGTAATACTCTTTATCAGAGTTTAGTTGCCTTTTACGGCATACACTAGTAGACGGTTAGGGCAATCTGTCTGTCTGCCTTACTGGTCAAAGCCTGATGAAATCAGAAATACCTCGTAATTATAAAATGAACTCGGCTTTGAAAACATAACAGTTCTTATTTCCTTAGAGAATTAGTTTAGTTTGTTTTTAATAAGTTATTAGAATATTGTGTGTTATTTTGTTTTTCAGTGGGAATGGAACCAAACAAGACGTCTACCCTAAGGAAATGTCGTGGCATAGCCTTTAGTCCAAAATGATTGCTCTTTGTACTGATTGTGAAATAACTGTACTTATATTCTCGCATGAATATTAGGTCAAATAATAAAGACGTTAGCACCGCCTACTTTAGGCTAATTCCCCTAACGTAAGATTTTTGGGGTTACTTTCGGAATGCGGGGCTTCGCCTCCATATCCCTCACAGGTTGCACCTTTCACACACCCCGGAACTTAAAAAAAACTCGTTATATTCCTATTTCAAAAGGATAACATAAGATTTGAATGCAAAAGGCGATTGCTAAATACTGGCGGCACTATCGTCATCTTAAATTACTTAATAAATAATCACTTCACGAAAAAGCTAAATTATCTCCACCTTTAAGTATTATAATCCTGCTGCGCTTCTTTTTCACACCTGTCGCAAAATTTCGCTTTTAAAATGAGGCCATGATCTATACAAAAGTCTATTAAATTAGCCGAGGAATTTACAAAAGTCTTATTAAAGCCCAACAAACCGAATGCACAAGAATCGCGCTCTTTTAACTGCTTGGCCCCAGGGTTGCCAATGTTCGAAATAAGGACCAATTAAAAGGTTGCCATTATATGAAAAAAATAGTCTATTTTAACATTAAGAGAAATCAAGGCCCACTTATATAAATGTCACTTTTAACTCCTTCAAAAATATGTACTTTCCGCGCCAAACCGAAACCATATATGCCATCTGGAATGCCTAAAGTGACTATTGTATTTAAACGAAATAGATAAACGATACATAAAAAAATTTATACATTGCTAAGCATAAAAAATTAATGCATTACCAATAATATAATTGAGTATAAGTGCAGGTATTTGCTAAATATTAAAGAATAGAGGGGAAAGACAAAATAGCACAATAAACCGCCGTGAATGGCCATATCCAGACTAGGCTACCATCTGATGCCAAAGAGACTAAATTTTAGCCAGGAATAGTGCCCCCTATTGGTTGCCCCTAAACTGAAGTATAGCCTTATATTTAACGAGGAAATGCCAGTCATTTTAAGGATATGAAGTAAAAAAAAAAGAAGATGTAACTGGTCGGAATAAATTTTCAAAAACATTTGAAATTAAATGTGTTGAAATAACATACTACCCTTAGGTTCTAAATTGCCGTTAAATTAGGATAAATTTGCACTACACAGTCACCATTAAAAAAATTTAATGACTCTTTTTATAGCTCCTCCCCTAAGAGGTGGCGCACTGCATAAAGACAATGAACATTAAAGCTCTAAAGAACCTCCGGCAACCTCATTTGAATTCAAACCATAATTTGATTATTTTGAAAAGAGTGCTTTGCTCCCAATACCTCATTTAATGGTATGGGTTACATCGTCCGCTATTTGTAATCAACTAGTAGTATAACATTTCGAATGCCTAGCTTTAGTTTCGAATTCAAATGCGATTGCTTAACATTGTTAGGCGTTCTAATGGTCATTGTGTTTAGGCCGTGCTTCTTGGTTCTAGACATTATATAAGTCCCGCCCGTGAATGCTAATTAATTCAATCATATTTTCTTAAATATTGAGTAATTTTAAATGTCTATATCATATTTTAATCCCCCCAAAATTCCCCTAAATATGGACTACACAGCCGCATTGTTACTTGAAATCGCATCATATTATATTAAATCTGATTTAGAAAGGATTTTTTTTTAATAAAAATATGCTATGGACATTTTATATTAGTCATTGTTTAAGAAAGAATTATTGATTAAATAACATTCGGGGGGCTAAGCTTATACCAGGTGTCCAAAAAGTCACGCACCATAGGATAATTAAGTAAGTTTCTCCTATGGTAAGTCATTTTTCAGACACCCTGTATTTTCGGCTAGATATTAAATCCAAACCAAAGTTTATTTTCAACAAAGTTGAAATTATATTATTTATTTCAATAGTGACACGTGGCGTTGATGAGTCAACAAACGTAATATCTCGGGACAGTATGTCAGTTAACAAACTTAATATTTCGTGGAGCAATTACTAAATTAGCTTAACCTTTTGTTGCACTGGTCTAAACTTTGGTTGTGGTTTAATATCTAACCGAAAATACAGTGTGTTCGAAAAGTTACGAACCATAGGGGAAACTTACCTAAATCTCCTATGGTGCGTAACTTCTGGGATACCCTGTATAATGTCAGGGGCAAAGCCTTTGCAAGGTGTTGGAAATGGAAATAAATTTAAATTTCATTTAGTTAGCATTCGTTTATAGTTACTGCGAAGGGATCAAATTTTTTTTTCGAAAACTATTTTAACATTTTGAAAATGACTTTGACCATTTTGGTTTTAATTTTGTGTGCAACATAAACTCTGAAAGAACTTTTCTGCACAAACTGCGATAAATATTGCAAGTGTGACTGTAATACAAAGGATTTTAGATGCAACCCGTTGCTAAAAGAGAGTAGGAAGCTCTAGCGTAATTTTCAAATTTTCCACCGAACAAAATATTCACTTCTTCAATTCTTCTTACGTCAGCTAAATTATATAATCCGGGAACATTGCTGAAGTTATAAATGTATACTCTTTGTTTCTTTTAAAGTTAAACCCAAATAACTATGATTTATTATAAACTATTATAGATTTGGGGTTTCGTTTCGTTTTAGATTAGTTTTGGCTTTGGTATGGTATAAACAATTGGATGGAGCCATTGGAGCACTAATTTGATCTTTGAGGAGGTGTTCGGTAAATTCGATTTGGAATAAAAAAATATCGGGATTTAGTGGCGCAATGCCCCCCCCCTTCTTTAGGTTTATGACTATTATTTTAGGTATAAACAAGGTCATTACATTTCTTTAGATGGTTTTGCTATATTCTTACGACTCTATTTCTAGCAGAGCTGGGTGCGACTTTAATCTTTTCAGGTGCGACTTTGACTTTCCGACTTTGCCGTCGGATTTGGTGCGACTACGATTTTGCGACTCTATGTTTGCTCCTTCCCTCCCAGTGCGACTTACGACTAAGACTTTTTTTCCACGGTGCGACTCCGCTACATTACAAAGTAAACAGCGTGATAATAGAAACATGCTTTTATAAGGCACAAAACACATACTTGTATATAAAACAGCCGCGGCAATTTCTTTCACGAAAGTCGTCTTTATTCTTGTTTAAAGTTGCGGAAAACTGGCGATGCGACTTAGCTTAGTCCGACTTTTTCAAAACGTTTGTGACTTTCAACTTTGCGACTTCAAAATTCATAGTGCGACAAAGTAGCAAAGTCGCAACTCGTTGCCGCAACGCCCAGTTCTGAATTCTAGTACCAAACAGAATGTGTAGAGCAAGAAATGGTCATAAAATTTCCTTGAAATCGATTGTTGTGTGTTCGATAAGCTTGCGCTTCTCTACTGAGGTTAAAATTTAAAATCTAAAGAAAGCAGCCATGGTTAAATTTGTTTGAATTTTCTGAACTTCGCCAATTATAATAATCTTAAAAAGGAACTTTAAACTAAATTTCCCCTCTTTCAAAATATCACGTTGCTAAAATATAGTTATAAAAGAAGAAGATATAAAAATAAATTTTCGGAACTTCACCATTTGTAATTCTTTGGGTTTTAAAAAATTCACAAAATTTCAATACTTATATTTATTTCTGAACTTTACCATTTTGTTTTTTTCACTAACTCTATTATTTAAGAACGTGATATTTTGGACTATTTTAATAATAATTTCATCTTAGTTTGGTTATGACTTAAGTATATTTTAAATTTTTATCGAGGTGATTTTGAAGAATTTCTTTTGAGTTTGAAAAAACAAAATAGTTTAGTTTAGAAAAAAATAAATATGATTGATTATCCAATGCTTTTATAATGTTTTAAAAGAAAATGAATTACAATTGGTGAAGGTCAGAAAATTTATTAAAATTTAAGTAAGGCTGCTTCTATAACTCTATATTTTAGCAACGTGATTTTTTAAAAGTAGGGAAATTTAGTTTAGAGTTCCTTTTTGAAATTATTATAATTGGCGAAGTTTAGGAAATTTCTAAAAATTTAATCATGGCTTTTTAATCTTAGTAGCGAAGCGCAAGCTTTCCCCGTAGGGGGGATTGGCGAAGCCGTTGCCTGGTTGATATTATAAAAGAATTATTAGAAATAACTTTCATATAAAAACATAAGTCATGACCAAACTATGATGAAATTTTATTTAAATACTCAAAAAAATCCCCTTCTTAAATTATAGACTTAGTGATGATGATGATATTATGCGATGCCAATTTACAATGTGGTTATATGTTGAATACACAGGTCCAATTTCAAGAAAGTCTTATGACTCTATTTCTAGCTTCACCCATTCGGAGTGGATTAACGTATAAATGAATTAAACATCGGAGGGACTCAAATTGTCTGGCATTAGCATCTAACTCAAACCGTAAGATGGTTACCTTAAGAAATCTGAAGCTAATTTTCTCGCGAGTAAAGACTGACGATGGGTCGCAAAGCTGGTGGAACTTAGTTGGAATTTCTTTTTCTAAGTTAGTCTCTCTTGGACGACTTCATTCTTAGAACTGCGCTAACCCTATTTCTCTTCAGAAGGGGTACGCAAGGAAGGTGGCAGTAGATGGCAGAGCTTTCACCTAAAAAAGCGCTGACTCTGTGTGACCCATACATAATCAGATTCCACACCCGAACAAGTTACTCCCAAGGACACACGAGTCCTGAAGTACTCGGGAAAAGAGGGCCCTCCTCGCTACGATGGTCTTCCCAAGACTGTCAACTCCGTCATCATTGAGCAGGATATGACACAAGCTGGCCAGTTCAGGAGAAATAATATGGTTTCACTTTGTAAGAAGAGGGTTGTAGTGATTGATGGGGCCCCTGCTGACTTAGCTGGTGACCAAGCTACAAATGGGCCATCCAGCCTATTTGCACCCTCGTGTCTAGGCGTAATATAGAACTTCATACGCCTGTAAGTTTTAATAAGTGCCTTGTTTTCCTGGCCAATCCATGCTTACAGGTGTGGTGACCACCGCACCTATTTGCAACCCTTCTGCTAGTTCTAAGTGTCCCCGGCGTTACTCTAATATAGTTAGTGGTAACAGGTGCTCGCAGACCACTCTTGCTAAAACAGGTACATTTTCCCCATAAAGGTTAAGATAGCTTTGTGTAGGAAAGGAGCGCAAAGAAAAATAATTAAATAAAAGTAGCGAAACGAGTTTCCTGAGTCCCCAAAAAAGACTCATTCAAGCAAAGCATTTAGGCCGCTCGCCTAAAATTCTCGCACGCTACAAAGGTACAGCTTTGAAAAAAAGGAAGCGGCCTTGCTCTTTCAGTTTATTTACACACAGGATTAAAATACCCTGAACGTGTTTGTGATACAATTACCAGGGCTTTTTAAGTCTGAACCTCGTAATAAGGGAAAAAATAGATCTTCAGCTCCCTTTCTCTCTCCGAAGTTGGAGTGAGCGGAACTGGAAGTTGGGACCCTCTACTGCACTTTGGTATAGCATCTTCTGCTATCATCAGTCCCCAGAACTCTGTATCACGAAAGAGTACGGCTTTTCTCGTGAGGTTCTTTATAATAAGATGTCCCCATGGATCCTGTGTGTCGGGCATGTAGAACATTTTTCACCTGCCCCCCTTTCTACCGAGGTATAATGGTTTTACAGCCACATTGCCTCAGGATCTTGGACTGGCAGGTGGATCCACTTTAAACCTAACATGATGTTTCCTTGGTTTTTACGTTAAATCCCTGTTTTGTAGCTGTAGAAGTGTAGCTACAACTGGATAGGGCCATTTAATTTTAGATATATTTTATAAGCTGGGTTCTATGCAACCAATGTACTACGCAGTGTGGCACGGTTGTCTTTCTCCGTTCTCTCTTCTGGGGTATATTTTTTAGCGACCATATGTCGAATGCCTACAAGGGCATAAGAAAATATCTGGGTTATGAATGCCAGCCTCTCTTTCTTAGGATGATAGAATATTATTCATATAAATCCGGTACTTGTTGTGCTAATCATATACTAAATGTAGATGAATTCACGTATCACTATCCGAATTCTGCTGCATTGCCTGTCTATATCTATCCAAAGAGTTTCCTGACACTGTGCAATTTTTGGTGAGAGGTCTGACAGGAGCTTTCTTTGTGTAGATTGACCCGTAAGGGGCGCGGTGATTTGCCATCCTGGCTGCCGTGCTGACGGGAGTAAGCGCCTCGTCCAATCCTAGCTTAGCCTCTTCTCCTTGCTTCACTTTTCTTTTCAATTATTTTTATCCTTCTTTCCAATTCCTCTTGCTATTGTTTCCATTCTGCTTCTCCAAAATACCCATTGTTTGGGTAGTTCGTTAGCTTTAGGTAGATTTAGGTTTTTATTTTTAACAGGTTAGTTTAGTTTAGTTATTTAGTACCTTATGTACCCTCTATTACATTTTTGTCTTTTTTTCACTGCTTCCTTCTCCTTTTCTTTTTCTGTTTCTACAAAAGTTGCGACTATGGCTTTGTGGGCCCCATAGTCACTTGGTACTCGAACAAGCTACGCTTTTGGACTCATCCTTTCTTACTTCCTCCTCTATACAGGTCAACGGATGCACCCACTAGGGGGAATCGTCCGCAGGACTGTGCACTAGAGGAGGTTTGGCTGCCTGAGTCGTCATTTTGTTTCTGGGACGTCTTTGCACCGCAGCCCAAAGAATCTCCGTTATGCAGCTCCGTTGTTTTTTTTTTTATGAGCGCTCTTTGCACTCACGATGCCGATTTGGTGCATACCCTCGGCTTCAGGAGCAGCCCAAAATAAAATATTTACTTATATGGGTAAATTTAACAAAAAAAAATCCCAGGGACTGGTCATCATACCTTGGTCCCTGACGTTAGACGCTTTAATCTTTTAAGGTCGAAGGTCGATCCTGAGTTGGCGTAACGACCGATTTTTAGTCTTAAAAGCAAGCGGTAGTCCAATTTGTAAGGCTGACATCTTCGACGTTTACGAGGATTTTGTTGAGAAATGTGGCGAACCTGCCTAAATGTGGCCACGTAATGATGGTGCATTGATAGTCGAGACGAAATCAAGCAATCAGCTTCAGTGGATTAAGACCTTACAGTCTTTAGCTTTTGTATACATGTCCTCTGCTTCGCACTCGATATTTAACACCTGTAAAGGTGTATTAAAACTTAGCAATCAGAAAGTTGTAAGTGCCCACCGAATTTCCAGGTTTGTCAACGGCGCTAGGTTACCTACCGATACCATAATCCTGAGCTTCAACAGATTGGAACCGCCCAAGTAGGGTAAGGCAGGCTATCTTAACATTCCATTCAAGCCTTACGTTGAAAACCCACGACGATGCTTCCATTGCCAACGCTTTGGCTATGTAAGCAAGTTTTGTAAACTGGCAAGGTTGTGTGTGAATTGTGTATCGTATTATCACGGGAAGCCCGATTCCCAACAGCCGTACTGGAGAACACCCAGCAACATCACAGCACTGCACTTTCTTTCTCTATGAGAGAGAAGTCATTGCCATTAGAAACAAGAAGAGGGTCAGTTTTAAAAAGGCTAGAGAAGAGTAAAGGAGATGTATGTCCAACCTGGTGTGAGCTTATCTGATGCTCTGCGTCCTGCCAGGCCAAAGAAAGGGAGAAGACAGAGACCTCCTACTGGGTCTCTTGTGCCTGATCAGGTAAAAAGTCCTCCCCGTCCTAAACGTACATCTCTTCATGATGGACACTCTTAGTCAGCACCTAACAGTGCTTCTGAGGTTGCCAACAAGAAGAGGAATCTTCCATCTCTCCTGGTTTCCCAAGGGTGGTTAGGTACCTTGCTCCTACTCCAGAACATGTTGATGTTGATCATGTTGGTCCTCAGGTGGTATCCATCCCACCTCTGGATATTTACCCTGCCCCTAAAAGACCAAGCTCTTCATCGGCTCCGAAGCCAGTTAGCACTCCCCGCCTCCTTTGTTGACACTGCTTTGGAATTCCTTTGACCCCTCAATGAGAAGGAACCAACCTTTGCTCCTTCTCAAAAGCCAGCTGTTGTGGAGGTTACCGCCTCACCTGAGGAGGACTCTCAAAAACTGACTCCACATCCTTCTCTATCAGCATCTAATTCACAACTTTTGCCGATGTCCTCGCTACCACCATCGCCTTTACCATCACAACTAATACCACCAGCTGTGTCAACATTGTCTGTTCCCTCGGCACTTGAACTGACTCCTGGAGTTGCTTCTATCTCTGCTTCTCCAGTGAAGACAGTGCTCTCTTACAGCCACTTATCAAAATTTGATGCACCACCTCTAAACGAAAAACCAAAGGCAAAACTCAAGCTTCCAATACCTCCTTTGTCATACTCCAAGCCTAAGGCTAGTATGACACGAACTACTTCCGCTGGTAGTTCAAATCAATAATCTCCTACCCCTAAGGGTAGGAAGAAATCTACTGTTATGCTTAAACGTTAACAATGTTTCCAATTATTCATTGGAACCTCCAAGGTCTCTTACCCAAATGGGAAGAGTTCAAGCTCCTGCTTAATGATGACAATCCCGATTGTATTGATTTACAGGAGACTTGCTTGGGTACTTGCAGAATACCCAACAGTTCGGGTTTTGTGAGATATTATAAGAACCCCGGAGACCTAATTCATGGTTCTACTGTTTTTGTTAGCAACAGGGTTCTCCACAACCAGTTCTTTCTTAGCATAAACTTGCAAGCGGTTAAAGTCTGCCTGTTTTCCAATCGTCATTAGTCGGTCTGTTAGCTATATTTTCCTCTTGGCGAGGAAAGAGATACAGATGTTTAAGCTACAAAGTAGATAACTTAATTTCTCAACTCCTTCTTCCTTTTTTATTGATAGGCTACTTTAATGCTAGACAGCCCCTTTAGTGGGACCATGATAACAATCCTATAGGAAATATGATTGTGATATTTCTGGGCACTAATGATGTCTGTTTTCTTAGCGATGGCAGCCACACATCATTTCACATCCAGACGAACAGCTTTACATGTGTGGACTTGTTTCTCTGTTCACTAAGCTGTAGAACTGATTTTGAATGGGCAGTTGATCCTGAATTGCGAGTTAGTGGTAACTTCCCCATTGTAATAACATCATGTAGAGGTGGTCCTCCTCCACCACCTAGTGAAAAATTTAATACTAAAAAAGTAAACTGGCCTAGGTTTAGGCACCTCTTGAGCCATGATGGGTCCTTCCCTCATGAAGATATTGAAGTGGGTATTGATGATCTTCTAGCCCACGTCAATCATGCAGCTAATTCTTCCATCTCGCTCTCCGGCTTAAATGCTCGAGGATCACAATTGCCCTGGTGGTATGCTTAATGCTCGAGAGTTGTCACTGTCATTGAGTGTAAACAGGCTTGCCGAGGTTACTATCGGTGCCTTACGATGGTAAAGGGCAGCACGGCGACGCACCCTTTGACGAACTCGAAAGACCTCGTTGTATGGCTACATCACGTCGATATTTTGGCAGACTCCTATAGGTAAAATCTCGAAGAGGGTAAAAAAGCTATTGAGGAAATCCAAGATTGTTCAGGCCGGAAGAACTGTTGGGAGACTTGTCCCATACTTCCGATGTCTTGGCCAGAACGTTTGCTAATATTTCAAGCCCAGACAACTATTTCATCCAATTACAGTGTCTTAGGCTCCAACAGGAGCAGTATCCTATTTACTTTATGAAGCTTAAGATGTATAATGAGCCTTTTAACCAGCTCTTTTCTATCCATGAAGCACTGCGGATCCACTGCACCTAGATCGGATGGCATTTCCTATGTTATGATTAGAAGGATGCATCTATTCCTTCTCTCACATTTGCTGGACATCAATGACTTCATGTGGATTACGGGCTTTTTCACTTCTATGTTGAGGGAGGCTGTGGTTTTACCTTTCCGAAAACCAGGAAAGGATGGGACGGAACCCATCCATTACCGCCTCATTGCCCTTACTAGTTGTCCATGTAAATTGTTTGAGAGGATGATAAATATAAGACTCGTCTGGTTTTTAGAGACAAACCATCTTATATCTCCCTCTCAATCAGGATTCAGAAAAAAACAGAGTGCCATTGACCTGCTTGTTAGAATGGAGTCTTATATAAGAGATAATTTTTCAAACAGGCAGCATTCTGTTACTGTTTTCTTTGATATTGAGAAAAATATGATACCATTTGGAGGCGTGGTATCCTGAATCAACTCCATGATTTGGGCCTGCGGGGCTTTCTCCCTAGGTTTGTCGAGCAATTCCTCATGTGGCACACACTAAGAGTAGAAGTTGGAAATGCTCTATCAGAGCCCGTAGAGCAAGTTGAGGGTGTGCCACAAGAAAGTGTCCTCAGTGTCACCTGCTTCCTGTGGCCATCAATAGCATTATCGCAAATCTCTCAGCTGAGATTTCCTCAACTCTATATGTGGATGACTTAGCGCTTATCCGTTTATCGCCTAGACTCGTAAGCTACAGCTGGTTACACATACCGTAGCTGGTAATGCTTCTTCCAAGGGATTCCGCTTTTTTGCAGTAAAGACCAAGGCTGTCCACTTTTACAATCATAGATCGGTGACATGGGACCCTCCCGTTTGTCACTCTATGGTGTCCCTGTCACCTTTGAGCCCTATTTCAGATTTATATGGGTGATCTTTGATTCGAGGCTTTCTTGGAGGCCTCATTTGGATGCCTTGAAAAGGTCTTGTCTGAAGAGAATGGACATAATGAAATTACTGCCACACACTTCTCGGGGAATTGATCGACGTACCCTGTGGCTTTTGTATTCAGCTTTGGTCCAGTCAAAGCTGAACTATGGGTCAAATAACTACCCTTCTGCCTCGCCGTCCATTATTGAAAAATTAAATACTGTGCATAACCCAGTTGTGTGCCTGGCTTCAGGAGCCTTCAAGTCCTTTCCTGTGTGGAGTCTCTAGGCAGAGAACGGGGCTCTTCCTCTTTATTTTCACAGGCTCAAGTCTAACCTTGAAAATCTTTTTAGACTTGAGCAATTACCATGGTCGCCAGTATATTAGTGCACGTTCAAATTGCTAACAGTGGCATCATATGATAAATTTCCATATCTGGCTCGCCCCTTTGCTCTACACATGGCCGAGGACACAGGACGTCTAAGGGAGCTTTCTGTTATTCTGTTTTCATTACCAAGGATTTCCCCATGGCTCATATCATCTGTAGTGATATTTAAGGGGCTTAGTGGTAGGCCCAAGGATCAGTTCTTGCCTATAGCCTTGAGAACCATGTATAATCAACACTCCGCCAACCATCGGCCTAGCACCATTGGGTTTACCGATAGGTCCAAGTCATCGGACGGAGTTGAAGCGGCTGCTGTCTTCCCATCTCAGAGAGCATTGGTTGGCCTACTAAGTCCAGCTTCTGTTTTTACACCAAAACTTGTTGCCATTCTTGCTGCACTCTTTGTTATTGCTCCTATGCCATCTGGTTTTCTTACGATTTTCTCTGACTCCCTTAGTTCTCTGAAGGCACTGGGTGCTTTTGGTTCTATCTATCCGCTGGTTTCAAAGATCCAGCGGTGTTTTTTTTATCTTTTTTCTATTCACAAGATTTATTTTTGCTGGGTGCCTAGTCACGTGGGCATTCCAGGTAATGAAAGGGCAGATGCTGCGGCCAAGGAGGCAGCATCATTGGATACGCTACCATCAGCCGCAGTCCCACTTTGTGTTTTTATCCTCTCATCACCGAATATGTAGCCGGCTTATGGCAGAAGATGTGGGCTAAGCTTCCTCCCACCAAGCTTCATTCCATTTAACCTTCCGTCCTCCCATGGCCACGTACCATGAGACCACGTAGACTGGAGGTTATTTTGTGCCGATTAAGGATAGGCCATTGCCGCCTCACTCATTGGCACTTGATGAATGGGCAGCCCCCACCTTTTTGAAACCTGTGTGGGGTGCAACTCTCCAACATTTACATCTTTGCCGAGTTTCTTCTTTTGAGAAATCTTAGGAGGAGGGTCTTCCCTTTCATGTCTCGTTTAGTGTGAATAAAATACTTAAATTTTTAGAAGAATCTAATCTTTTAGCCAAAATTTAATATTGCATTTCATGATTTTAAATTCTCTGTTCTTGTATCTATTGTTGATCCATCTATAGTCTATGTTTTTCTCATTTGTTGAATTCTCAATAGTTCATTTTTGATATCCTTGTACACATTTTGATGGTTTTAAATTCCTGTACTTTCACTCTATTGATTTTAATTTAATAGCTATATTTTTGTATATTCTCTAGATGTCTATTTTTTTATTGAGAATTTTCATGCAAATTACCTGTCCTTGAATTTGGCTGCGGGTTAGTCCGTCCGGGCTTTGGAGCATTTATTTTCGGCACTATTCATTCATTCCGTGTTGACTTATACCTATGGTATCCGTTTTACTGTGATGTCTTCCATCCCAAGTGGAAAATATGGAAGTCCTGTCTTACTGAGCTGACTCAATTCATTAACCTGAGGTATGGCTCTGGTGTGTTCCCTCTTTCTCTCTATGCACCCATATTTTCAACAATTATCTTCGAAATATTTTCGTCTAACAGTTTGGATGGTATAGCTAAGTTAAAATCCATGCTAAATCTGTAACCTTGAGGGTAAGCACAGTCTCTTACTTATAGTTACCCTGTGTAATTGTGATACAGGTTATTCATACCAGTCACACTTCCATTTGTCCATGATGCAAATAGTGAAGGCTTGTCTTTCAGGATTGAATTAACCTGACAAAGCCTGTGAAACCTCGTGTTTTCCTCTTTTCCCTCGATTCACTCACTACTTCTAAGAATATTCCCTTTTATTTTCACAAAAGAGCTTGAATACCGTAGCTCGGAGTTGCACCCTTGCTGGAATATCTGGTCTCCGTACTGAAGGGACACCTCGCCCCTTCCGGCCATAGCTTAACCTCCTCTCCTTTTTACGCTAAAACCTTTCTCCCTTACTGTATGTTCTCTTCCTTTTCCTCAAAGCATCTGGTTCGACTAGATAGAGATACTCCCTTTGGTTTCTGACAAGGGCTCGTAAGGAGTCCTTCTTTCTTTCCTCCTCCAAAGCCTAACAACCCATTTTCTCCCGTTTCCGCGTTTCTGTGTACCAAGAAAGGCTAGAAATTCACAGTCGAGGTTAGGTACTTGGGACTAGGCTTGAGCAAAGAAAGGACTAAGTAAGGGATAACGACCCACCAGGTTACACCCTGTATGGTTGGCATATGTGTGAACCTATGCGAGGATATCAGAGGCCCATCTAAAGAGCCAAGACCTGAGCATACACTCCGACTGTTGTTTAGAACCAGCCTGTTTCTGTACCACTGGCCATCCCCAGTGATTACTGTAAATCAGAGTTCTGGTATTTCTTTCAGGTTTCTGGCACCTTCGCCGATAAAATCCAGCTAAAATTAACGTTCACCGATAGAGCCAACTGCTGTTTTGTCCTAACAATTGTTTTATTTCTAAAATCAATGCCTTCAAACCCAAGGACACAACTATCAGCAAAGTGAAAAGACGCGCGCGTCCCTTCCTTTTCTAACCCTCCCCGTTTGATTCTAACCCTCCCCGATAGAGTAGATTCATTTATTTCTCTTCTGGAGCCATCCTCTGGAAGCTCCGCCTATTCTAACGAAGTTAATCCCCTCGTGCTCTTGCAGGGGCTCGGGGGATCCCCCTTTACCTCCTTGTGCAAAGTTTCCTCCGAGCGACTCTACTCTATTGGGAGCCCCCAAAGATTCAATTATCATAGAGGGCGATGTTGTTTCTCCAATTGTGATTTTCAGGTATTTTTCAAATACCCTATTACGGAGAGTAGCTCCGAGCCGAATATGCACATGCAGCGGGTCCCCATTTGTTTTCTCAGGGGTTCGCAAAGAACGCGGCGATGCAATTGATGCGCCACATTGGTTCTCTTCCCCTCTTGATTGGAGCAGGTGAACCACCTCAACTCTTCTAGAGAGCTAATAGGTATTGCACAATCACATCGTCGATGAGAGGGTTGACATATTAATTGGTGCCGGTAAGTCTACTTCCCTTCTTTTCACAACACAGTTCCTCATGCCCACTTGAGTGAGTTTTATTACGGGCCATAGGTTCATTGAGTCTGCTGTTAAGATACCTGAAATCTTGTGTGGTGAGGGGAGGGCTGGTTGGAGGTACTTCTTAATGTGAAGTTTGTCATGGAGGTGTACCCACCCTAGATGGTAGGGTCTTGAGCCAAATACCGAACCTGAGTCCACCCCTCTTCAAGGCCTTCATAAGGTGGCAGGAGGCTTGAGAAGTAACAAGGAGAAAATATACTCCTTCCCCGCCTGGACCCCCACTTTATGGCCCATACATTCTCCTTTTGGGAAAAGTTCTGGCCGGGGCTGGTCCATCCAGCCTTAAGGCCCATTCCGGGAGAGGAGAGGAGTGGATTCAGATCTCGTGATCATCTCCAAAGAAGAAGAATGTAAGCATAGGGCTCCGGGGACTGACGGGTTGGCTGCCTCTCCTGCACCCTACCAGGGCAACATCTGCTCGTCCAGACGCAAGGCTTCCCGGCGCGGGAAATTGGTCAGACAAAGCCCAAATTCGCAAGTGCCCTGAGATGAGCCTAGATTATGTCGGTGCACCACATTAAGAGATTACCTGGAGTTCTTTAGCCCACTGGATTCAAACGCTATATAGTTGTTCTCTACAAATATGCCATCGGGTTGTCCATAAACCACCGGCTCCACCAGAGGAGTAAAATTAGCCTGATTGCCTGATTTAGAACCAAAGCTGACCCGTTTCTTTGACGGGAGCATTCTTTCGAATTGGTCTTATACTTCCGAGGTGGCTATGATTAGTGCACTTTGGACATTAAATGGCTCACTGGTGAGTGTGACGCTGGACTCTATCATGAATTCCGTGAAAAACGTGTTTTTTTGCGAGGAAAATCTTCGAATATAATTTAAAAGATATCATTGGAGAGCTAGTTGACGAGGGAGCGGGCAAGATCAAATGTGTATGCAAAGTGGATTAATTGCGGAGAGCCGCGCACCATTTGTTCGAAGCGAAGTGGTTCATATTTCCTATAGATGGAAATCCTGGTCGCTCAGGCTGCGGACCGACTCTCCTTTCGCGCGATGGTAAGGACTTGGTCCTGGTGCGCCCAGAGATGTTTGGAAAGTTTTCTGCTTTAATTTAAAAAAATCTCATACTTTGCCCGTTGCCCCACCAGGCCTTAGAGCACGGTCTCTTCTGTGCTCTTTGAAAACCTATCAGAAACTGCTCTTCTGGTAGAGATGGTGACACAAAGGGTTCACACCAACCTTAAGCTAAAACCAGGGCTCCTCCAAAGTTTCGCTTTTCCTTGGCCAGGGTTAAGGTGGTTCTACCTTTTGCTTGGAAGTGTTGTATTTGACCGTTTCTTATGTCTTGAGTTTGACTGACACCTCACCTGGGAGGCTCATATTTGTATCATTGTACACTCGCTATGTACATTTTTAGTTCCGTGAAGTTCAGCAACTAGGGTGCAGATAGGGCTACTGTCTTACTTTTCTATCTATCGTTTGTTCGTTTGAAGCTTGACAACAGATGCGAGTTTTATGCATCCGCAGCCGAGCTTGTATTACGAAACATCTCTGCCTGGTCACGGTGATTACTGTATGATCCCCTTTGAGAGCTTACTTGTTGATGCTGGGAAGATTTCCCTCTCTTTGCCCCACAGAAAATGTATTATGCTTTTGTACGTGTGAGTCTGTACTGCAGCTGCAGCCCAACTCAATGGTGACTTTGCCGCCGACAGACGCCTTTCATAAACTAAGCCCTTTGGATTAAGGAAAATGAACTCATTCGTGAGCTCGGTGTTGCTCTCGAGCGTCTCTGGTTCTGCCTAAGGAACAAACGGGAGGGGTTCTACCGTTGACTCTTTACCACCGCACAAGTCTTCCCAAAGCTTTCACAGACCCGAGAGCATTGCGTTCGTTTTTCTGGAGCATACTTCGTCTTACGCTGGATCATTGACAGTGTATACGGATTGCTCCAAGTCATAGCACAGGAAAGGGGTCGGTTTCTACTCTGTTTTCCCCCTGTTTGATGTCAGCAAGTGCACGAGGTTACCTACTCTGTAAATTACTTCCAATCAACACATAGGATAATTACGCCGGCTCCATCTTTCATGCTATTAAAGCAACATGACAAAGTCGAAATTATGGTGGGTATAATGAGTTATTAAGGCAGACATTAGCTGAAATCCACCGGTTGTGTATAAGTAAGCGATCATATTGTGGAATGTTGTGATATTATGTGGGCTTTTATCTTACCTAAACGTTCTTCCGGCCTGAGTTAAAACTAGGGAAGCTCCTTCACCGGTTTAACTTGAATCTCTATAAACGCCATTTAAGGCATCTAGTTCGCAAGAGACGGAATTTGATGGAACCTGGGCTCTAGAGAGAGATTATTAGGAAGATTGGTTTAGCCTTAATAGCCACATCCCTATGTTAATTGGCTGACTAGCGCTGTGTGGTCGCCCTCGGTTGCATAAGGCTGTACTGCTTATTGCGGGTGTTTTTTTGACAGATAGGTGGAACAGAACATCTAGATCTACAAGTCCATTAGGCAAATTCTGGTCTCTTGGTGACTCTACACATTGATAACACTAATCGTTAGCGGATCTGAGTAGAGATCTAAAAGTCTGAAAACCAATTATGGGATAGATGAAAGTGAATTTACTTCGGGCATAGTCCACAATGCTTTTATCTTATTAGTCACAAGCTGGAGTATTTTTAATTGTTGGTAATTTTCCATAATTTCTGTATACATTCCGGAATACATTCCTATTTCCAAGTGCTCGGTATTATAGCGGACGATGAATTTTATGACAACACCATGCTGAGCAGTGGAAGGATTCTCTCAATACATTTGATAGCTGCCAAGTGGTTTCACCTTTGCCTTATTTAGAAGTGCCCGTGAAAAGCTCCTCCATTGTGATGGAGTTATACCACACTGGTTTGACAAAGGCTCCACTAAGAATGCTTTAGTATAGAGAGCCTTTTTTCCACTCAATTAACGACATTCGGATGGTTTCGCCACTATCCCCTTTTATAGAGTTTAAATTGGTGGACACTAAACGTATTTGCATCGTGTTCCCCTTTACTTTCTCAGGGGTCCGCCAAGAACAGGGCCAGCAAGTAGACGCACCACCTGGGTTCTCTCCACTCCCGTTGCTGTCAGGCGAACCACCATTACCTCGTTAAAGGGATAACACGCAGTGTCGTCCCCTTTGCCTTGCGTCGATATTTAGTCGGTCCGAGGATTGTCACTTTGATCAAAGCCCTCATGTTGGCTCCAATAACGTTTGTGATCGGCCATTGTCCTTAAGAGTTCCGGGCGAGATAAAGAATTGGGCAGGGATGGCCACTTGGAGTCCTTTCCTGATGTGGAGATAATTTCAGAAGTGACCCGTACTAGAAGTTAGAGTCTTTCTACGCAGGTTCGTGGTATCCATGACGCCACGGTTGCTGCGAGCCGGGCGATTGTCGACAATATCTTCTGCTGGATTTATAGACATGTGGGGAGTGCGGGAAATGAGTGCGCCGATGAAGACGCCAAAGACTCGGCGAGGAGGGGGCGACCAGATAAGGAATTGTCTATTTTCACATAAACTATATGGTAGGAATCATGGGCTTAGAAAAGAAGACGGGAGACGGCCGAGGGGAACTAAGGTTGTGTGGCACTACGCTAATACTGTTCCCATGAATTGGCCAATGCTTCGACCAATTCAGGTTACTTTCTGTCGTCTTCGAATCGGACACACTCACGGGACGCACTGCCATTTGATGCAGTGCTCATTTGCAGCTCACTATCATGACTGCGTTGAAGCCTTAAATGTTTGGCACTTCTTGTTGAATGTGCCAGTCTGGGTGATCTGGGTTACCTGTCCCGGTACCGGGAGAAGTAGAGTTTTATCGCCTGTCCCTGGTACACAGTCTTTTGGACTATCTGACTTTTAGGAGGAGGCTGGCCGACTTAATTTTATTTGAATCTCTTTAGGGGTAGTTGCATGATCCTGCGCCGGGGCGGAGTGGGCCTCTTCTAACGCCGAATTATGCTTCTAACTTCTTTTTGCTCTGTTGTGGTTTTGCTTTTTGATGTCATTAGCATATGTTTTTTTGTTAAAACTAGCCCTGCATTATTCTATAAGATGACTACGGCGACTAAGCCCGATTAGACATACATAAAATGTCTAAACCCACTTCTGTCGTTTTTTATTATCTGCTATAGCAACCTACATAGGCAAGATGTCAGTGATATATGTAGGTAGTTCGGTAATTTTTGTAGTAAATGATTCCTTACCTCGTTTTAGTAAAGACAGATTGACTGCCTGTTCTTAATTTTTCGTAAATTATCCTTCTTACAACACCCGGTTGTATTTTTGTAAGAATAACAGTAGGCATACTAGTATGCACACCAGGAGGCAGAATAGTAGGCAGACCAGTATGCAGACCAGGAGGTAGAACAGTAAGCAGACTAGTAGGAAGTCCAGTAGGCAAGTAGATAAACCTTTTTTCAAAATGTCGTCAGGTTGTCATCCCATGAGTAGTTTTAAAGCTTTCAACAGAGATTTGATTGATCGTGTTTCTATATTGAGACTCGGGGAGGGGGGGGGGGGTAGGGGTGCTTTCTCAACATTTGTTGTACTTGTTATATTTTAGGGAATAAATTGTTGATGTATATCTTCTCCAGAAAAAAAATGTTTAAGGTTCCTTGAAGTTCTTTTGAATAACATCGGATAGATGTTAATATTGGATTAAATCTGGTGAGAATTATATAGCTCTCAAAATCATATGTGACCTTGTGAGTCTTCGTTCTACCACGGTTTTAAACGTGCCTTAGTTTGGGAACGATCTTTGGAATGCATTCCGAGGTAGTGCTTAGATGAGATTTGTCAATGAGATGTTTATTTTATCGTCATTTCGTTATGGGGTGACTGTATATTGGCTGTTTTGGTTGCAAAGACCCCAGTTTGCACCATTGTATTTAGATTTCCTTTGGGGTCGCGGGAGAGCTTGCTCTTGCAGTTTGATTATAATAGGGCAGTGATCCGTTGCACAAAAATTTTGATATGTGCTTCAGTAAGATTCCACGATAAACTTTGGAAAATCAATCTTAGGTATATAAGAGAAAAGATGTTAGTCTGTTTTCATGTCGTACCAGTAGATGCTTCTTGCATTCAAGTTACCCAACAATAACAACGATTCGGGCATGTGTTTGATTAATAGTTCCAGATCTCTTTGAGGGGCAGAATGGGAGACAGGTAGACTAAACAGATTGTGGTGAGATTTATATTTTATGCTTGAACCGCTATTAGATTTAGGTGCTTAGCTGGTGTGGGGTGTGCCTTTGGTTGAGTCCTCCACCGGTTACTAGCAACTGTATTGGCGATTTAGGTAATTTTTCGGATTAGTACAAATAGTTTTACTGAGGCATATGCACTTCAACTTTTCTCAGCCATTTAATTATAGAGCTTCAAGTTGGAACGAATATTCAATTAGATGAAATAGCTAGATGACTTGCTGGTGGCTCCAAGATTTACAGTCATGGCCCAAAGATTTGAAACCACTATATTTGCTCACAAAGGAAAATCAAAAGAACTAATCAAGCATCGGATTTTGTTTTAGTATACTTGTATCATAATTCGATGTTGAAAAATAAACAAATTTAGAGCCTAAACCCATTTTATTAATCAATACGGTCAATTAATGCGCGCAGTGAATATTGACAATGGTGTTCCTTGTTATTTCGTAATGCTTCAATTCTTTCTTGCTTGCAAGAGATCTAATGTTTAGATATCTTGATCGTTATTGATAATTTTATCTTTATTAACTAACTGCAAATGCTCACAATTGAATGGATTCTATTTTTAACCGCCAGTTTGATTATCGCCTACAAATTCTCCAATGAGTTCAAATCTGGATAATTTCCGGGCCAAGGTCCAAAACCTCGATGTTATTTTCAGTCAAGAACTCTTATAATGTTTTTACTTTGTTACGAGTTGCACTACCATGTTGAAAATGCAGTAATATCTGAAGGTTTTCGGGAACTTTTGTGAAAATGTACTGATGGAGCGTTCACACATGCCTCTTTCCAATTGCGAGCTAGTTTGGAGTTAGAAGCAAACCGATTCTTGAATAGGGACTTTACCAAGAGTCAGTCACGTTCATTTTAATCAACTATTTTTTTAAAAGTCATTAATGAACATAAAGTGTGTCGTGGAATGGCCGGAATCTCTCTCTATATACACGTAGGTACTTTGTGGCTTGGGGCCAAAGTTGGTTGAAGACCGTTAGTGAAATGGGAAATTGTTATTAGTCCAGTGGCGATGGTTTATTATTAACATTGTGAGGTCCTTTTAAACAAATATTTCAGAGTGCAAGTTGGCCAAAGATTAACAGGTAGCTGGTACGCGGTGGGGTTGCAAAAGAACGAAAATGACGAAAATATATCTTTACTAACAACAAAATGATATTTATATTAACACAAAAAATTGGATTTAAAGGGAATGGTCGCCTAGACGGGGTTAAAGGTCCACACGAGATACAGGTAGGTTAATTAAGGGATTAAAGATGTCACATTCAGTTTGGTGATTTAAAGGGGGATTTTAAATTAGGGGCGTTCACAAAAATAATGGAGGAATGGGGTAAGCCAGATTCAAGATCAATCTGCAGGCGGCAATGATTACGATTACCTTACGTGCCATTTGGGGTACAATGAATGCGACGGAAGAAGTCAAGTTACTTCTTGGTTCAAACGAGGGAGCACTTTTCGAGCCTTCGGAATCTAGAATCCTTGTCAAGCACTTGCTGATTGACTAGGGCAGAGTTCACTAATGTCGAAGCTTGCCGATTGACTATGGCAGAGTTAAAGGATTGGGATACTTGCCGATTGACTATGACAAGGTTCACGGATGGGGATACTTGCCGATTGATTATGGCAGAGTTCACGGATCGATTTAGCCTTCAATTCGAATCAAAATCGCCGCTGGGAGGAGGGAGCATCCTTTAACTCGTTCGCGGGAGTAGGTGGAAGTACAACAGTGCTGCTCTCTAAACTCAGTCAAGCGTTATATAGCGCCTGGTGAGGTGGCTCCAGACGCGCGCGCAAATTTGGGGAAAGTCGGCGAGTCCTTCGGGCGAAGGGGCAAATCCTGATAACGTTGGTTGGAATGTCTAACGGATTTCAATCTACGAGCGGAAAGTCAGAATGCTAGCGGAGATGTGGCCGTGGCGGACGATGACATCGGCCCTTAGGCAAATGCAGCTGGGGCGTGTGATAACGGCGTCAGCCACATCCTTGCCCAGGTTCAGCCATGCTTTCACAACTCCATGCGGTGATCTCAGGATCTACGTGGGTACAATATGGCCCGTGGTCGCCATTTTATTTCATTCTGCCACACAGTGCTACAATTGTTGCATAATTTTCTTTGGATATAACCATTTCTGGAATTGAACTGAAACTATTATTACCAGATTATAATTACAAATTATTCATTTAACCAAAATTTGTCATAATTTTACGTTTTGGATCAAATAACGATGTTCAGGGCCTTAAATTTAAATATTCGAATAAATAGTTTTATCACTTATATTTTTGAAACAAGCTAAAATAATTGTATTACTCGTACTTTCAAAACCTTTGACCATAACTTTGCACTTATCTGAATGAATTTTGGGCTTCAGGTTCGGGTGTTGCTGATGGTTTTAGTATAGATAGAATTGATGGCTTTTGCAATGATGGGTTCGTAATCCTGAAGTGAGTTACGAAGTGATCTTTCATCATTATTTGGAGATGTTTTATTTTAGGTTTTATACAGCGTGATGTTCATAATAGATGCATTAACATCTATGAAACTGGAGGATGCGCGCTTCAGTTACCGTTGTATGAGCGACCCTATTAGTGACATCGTTTTGTGACCATCACATTATTCGAGCCTCTTGGTGGCTCATGATTTGTCACTAGACGAGGATTTCACCGTTGGTTGAGGAGTTCTTGGCAAGGGCTTAGTTTCTGGTGACTTCACTAAGAGTTTAGCATCCGCCCTGACCTCTGTGATCCAGGTTTCTTTAGACTTGAATCTATCCATATTGCCATGCTTGTATGTTAAGGTGCCAAACATAAGTATATTAAGTCGTTAAAGCACAATTACTGAATGTTATAGGACCAGAGGATAGCTATTCATCCTCGTAGCAAACTGTTTCCATACTAGATGAGTGGTTCCTTCATGTTCGCCTTTATCTCTGAGCTTTTGGTTAGAGAAAGGAAAGATGTTGACTAAGTGGACCATTGTCCGTTTCTTTTATATGATGTCGACTTTGGGACATCCGGGTGGGGATACTTAAGTATCGGGATTGGGTACTTTTGGAATGCTGGTCCCTGCTGTTTCAATAGTTTCGTATAAGAGCTTTTATGGTTGGCAATTTAGTCCGCTGATTGAAGTTTTATGTGTCGGGGTATTTGTTGCAGCATCAGCATAGTTGGCTTTGTTCCGCAATCGACCTTCTTCCAACATATCTTCCAAAGCCTTGTATTTCCGAGTGCCGTAACAGACCATCCTAATCCACACATCTTGATAAAAGAAAACGTATTTGCATATTCTTCTAAAGGCATATTCTTCTTCTAAATTCTTCGGCTTTTTTTCACTTTCGTTTCTAGCCCAAATATGAACATTTGAAACATAGATGTGGGTCCAACGTGTAGAATTCGGCCGTATGACCAATCTTAATGCATGATATTCACTAGATTGGAATGGGCATCTCTTCTTGTATTGGTATAATTGTTCTGGTGTTTAGTACGATTTTTGTTTGAATGTGATCTTTACTATGGTGAATGAAGCCTTTGGCTGATTTAATTAGGAAGATAGAGACCATCTCTATTTTGTGACCGTCATCTGCAAAGAGCGTTTTTGTTCCTGAGAATATAACAGACCATGTGTTTTTGTCCGAGCATAAAACTACTAGAGAGAACAGTGCTCACTCTAGTAGTATGACAGTTTTATTTTAATTCATTTCATGATTAGCTAAAGGGCTGAGAGCCAGGAATCTTTTCTATATAACTTCCGACATTGTTTTTACTGTAGCTTCACTTCAGGAAGTGTTAATAGAGAACTATGACTATGCTTCCAAAGTGACTGTTTGCAGTCAATTCCGGAGACTTAGTATAAAAAACGGTGGTTTGAAACAACAGGCTGGCCCTAATATTTCTCTAGTTTATTTACATTTTGTTTCTCCTTTTTGTTAGCTCATTGGATGATTTGTTATTTATATTTTTATTAAGGTATCCATGGCCAAAAATTCACCACCACTTACTGTTGTGGCCCTACTGTGACCCAACCAAAGGTCAGCACTGCTGAGACTTTTTTCTGTGCCCCAGCCGATGCTACTAAGACTGGCTAAATATGGCATCACTGTCCTCCTGAGAACCACAGACCAGGAGCACAAATGCCACGGTGAGATGGTCAGGCTGATGGATCCGCCTTGGCGATTGGCTTCGATGTGTTTGGGATCCCCACACCTGAGATCCATTTGGTAGAATAGATCTACTTCGTTGTCTTAAAAGAGAGCAGGTGTCATCTAAGGGGGTCATGAGCCTTGGAGAGGGGACAGGAAAAGGTAGAGAAAAGAAGAGACCAATGTAATTGGATGTACTTACGAACCCAAACCTTCGGTGCGGGCACTCAGGTCAGGAGGACTTGTAGCCCCACCAATCTAGTTACAATGCATAGCAAACTAGGCAGGAGGTGGTGAACTATACTATCCTCACGGCTAGTATGTATAGTGGTTAGCGCGCTTGCCCGGCAATCGTTGGGTCGGAAGTTCAAATCCTCGTCCGGATTCTTTTTAAGCTTACACTATTTACTTGGGAGGTTACCTCCGTGACTGGGCATCGCGGTGTGGATGGGTAGGTGGAGCTCTGATAACTCTAATTTCCAAATTCAGTTCCATAGGCATAATTTACCTCTTGGAGAAGATACTCTGTGAGTGACCGATTTGGGCTACATTAGGCAGAAGAATAAGAAATAAACCTCAAACACCACCCAAAGAATTCAAGTGGACCAAAAATATAAATGTAGTATTTATTTTTTAAGGAGCGGCAGCGAAAGATTTCCCCAACTTTCTTTTCAGATATTTAGAGTATTATAATATATTCCTAATTATGAAAACAAGTTCAGGCAAAGGTATTTGATCTCAAATCATCATTTTCATCTATCTTTTATGACTCTTGGGAAATTTAAAAATAACATTTACTCTTTTTGATGAATATCAAATGTGAGACTTTTGCCATAATGATGGAGGATGAAATATGAGGTTTCTTCAAAGTATGTATTTACTATTTATCACTGTGTTAGTGGCTAATACTAATCTCAATTTGAGAGCATAATTTAAGAGATGGCAAAGAGTTTCTTATATTTTTGTATTTTTACCAGTTCATTGGATTGAGAATACTAGCCTTGCATAGTTTTCAATGCGACTCATCGCACTTCGATCGGAAGTTAAGAGCATTATCAGAGATTAATTCAGATGTGTTTATATGATGAATAATAATCTTCTAGAACAAGGATTGCGGGACAATTTCGGTTTTCTGATCAGGAATAAGTACGATTTCCTTATATAGGCTGAAATTGTGAGTGAAAGCTATCAGGTTGTACGAAAAGTTCTAGTCACAGAAGTATGGAAATCAGATGAATTAATTCGTATTACAATAATTTACCATTCATTAAAGTAACTAATATTTTTAACGATTTTAGTTCATCTATTCGGTAACATTATAATTTGATTTAGGTACAACTGTTGGGGGAAAGGAAGTTATTTGGGTGGTTTGTGACAGCTCCTATTTTAATAAAAGATTTTAAGCTGAAGGAATTATGAATATTCATAAACAAATAAAATTCAAATGGAGCAATGTTGGGAGAGTAGAGTGGATGTGGGAAAATACCCCATCCAGGCTCATGCAAATTTGTGCTGGACACGAGGCCTGATGTTGCCTTGTTGGAACACAAACACTTTCCTGCTGGCTATTTTTTGCTTCATTTGATTAAATTTCATACACAATTTCTTGAGCTCGCAGAAGTATACATCAGAAATGATGGTTTGATTGTTCGGGAGTAGATCATATATAATATCTTTGAAATCCTACCATGCACAAGGCTTAATTTTTTTGTAGGAATATTCCTCTTCGTTAGCTGTGATGGCAAATTTTAACATGAACTTCATGATCGTTTCCGCAAACGGTTATCATATATTATCGATTTTTCATCTAAAGTCACCAATCGCTCAAAAAAAGGTTAATTTTCATTGCGTTTTAAGAGCATGTCGGAGATGGAATATGGGTCCGCAATTTCTATTGCACGTCTGTGGGCTAATTCAACTGAAAAATACAGTCTGCAATGCATTCCTTCGTAGAGAGCACTAGGCTATAGTTTTTTCACTCTGGAGAAAACCTATTATACTGCATGAAGATACGGTATAATCGAGACTCTGCACACGATGTCGAGGAGAGCACGCCTCCCAATCTATATTTGTGAATTATTCCGAGATCGTCGATTCTGCGTATGGGTGGAGGGAGCCTCTTCCGTTCAAATGGAGCAGGAAGAATGTGTACGGTAATGAAGTGTCCTCAATTTCCTACTCTTTGGCCTAATCACAAACGTTATTATCTTGGTGCTGCCAGAAGATGTTCTTGCTAGGCTCTACCAGGACGAGCTTTCGATCTCTTTTGGTGCTGCCCAGTTGATAACTCCGGAACATCCACTCCAACAGGCATTGACCCACGTCTTTTGCTATGCCAAATCACACAGGTTTCATTTTGGGGGGGCCAAGATTAAGGTAGTGTATTTCTGGCGCCATCCATGGCTCTCCACCGACAGGGATTTGTTTCTAAATGAGGTTCGGTGGAAGTGGTGGATTTGCATAGTTTCATTGGTCTTTTTATACCGATGTCTTACCTTGAAGGATCCTATTTGCAGCCTTAGCGTCTCTTTTACCCGCACTATGGATATTCTTCGTTCCGTGGCGTTCAGCACCTGGCTATTGCCTGGCTTTTTTATCGATCCTTTGTTCGTTTGTAACCTGATTACGGATGCGAGTTTTATGCATCCACAGCCGAGCGTATATTTCGGAACGTAGACTCAATCCACCTCACCAACTTCCTCCGTGCGACCCATGCCTCCTGCAGGTTCCCCATTTAAGAGCCTACCTTTCAATGCTGAAGAGAGGCCACTCAATCTGCCCTGTGCAAAGTGCACTATTTTCCTGTACGTGCGAGCTCGGTGCCTATTCCCGTTGCCAACAGCTCTGAATCTACCCACATCCGGTCTCGACGGTGTCTATGCTACCGGGAGACGCTAGTCATACCCTAAACCTTTTGGGCTTAGGGCTAAGAAACTCCTTAGAAAACTCAGTCTAGCTTTCGGGCCGGTGGCGCCCCTTGTTCTACCCAGGATGCCATTCTGGAGGGTACCACCTTTGAATATTCGTCACTACGCCTCTGCTCCCAAAACATCTACAGCGCCGGTAGTATTGCGTTCAGTTTTTTTGGATCACAGTCAGTGTCACGCTGGAACCGTGCCAGTCTATACGGATGCCTCCAGGTCCCAAGAGGGTCTGGGTTTACCTGCTTATCTCCTTTGTTTGAAGTCAGAGATGTTCTCTCAGGTGCTGTCTCTGATTTGACGGCTGAGCTGGTTGCATTACACTGCTCAGTACGTGAGATAACCCGTCGTGGCTGGTTCAGAGACCGGACCTGGAACTATAGCGACTCACAATGCGCCCTAAGTACTCTCGGACCATTGTAATATCCACTTTTCCTGGTATTGATGACACCTCTGTTTCGTTGAGTCTGATAGATGTAGAGATTATCTTCTTCTATGTTGCTAGTCACGAGGGAATTGCGAGGAATGAGCGTGCCGATGTCAGCACCAAAGTTTCCGCCAGAACTGGGCGAGCAGGCCAGCGTTTCTATCTTTCTCACAATTATTACATCGCAAGAATCCTGGCAGCCTACCGGGCTGCTTGGCAAAGGAGATGAAAGACGGCCGACGGGAACATAAAGTTGCGTGCAACGTGGCTTTTCCTACAGACCTATGCTCCAATGCCACGACGGCTTCACTTTGCTTTATGTCTTCTCCGAAATGGACGCACTCGCCGGACGCACCACCATTTGATAAATCCTTTGCCGGCACCATATTGCAACAAGTGCCTTGTCCTCTAGACTGTTCGGCACATCCTTGTTGAATGTCTCAATTTGGGTGATCTTCGCATACGTTACGTGTCCCGGCAGCGGGACGAGCTCGCTCGCTACCGTGTGTCTCTTCTTCTAGTGGCGGGTTTGTGTACACAGTCTTGCGGACTATATGACGGTTTGGAAGAGGCTGACTTCCTCCACTTTATCTGACACTATTTGGTGTAGGTCCCATGTTCCTTTGCCTGGAAGATGCAAGCCTACCATCTACGCCGGAGCGCGCTTCCTTTTCGATGACTATTTGCTTATCTTGTATTTGAGTTTGTTTCTGCTTTTATCTTTCTTTGTTTTTACGTGCTTACATGTTTTTAACCTAACCTTTATGGAGAATTTTGCCCTAGTAGGCATTTACTAGATGGGCACTTAAAAAGAAAAAAAAATCCACCTAACTGTCGGTCAATATTTCTCAAATCTTAATCTGTCAGTTGTAGATGTTCCATGATTCGATCGCTTTTTCCTTATTGAAAGCTCCATCAGAAATCTTCTAAGTGGGTCCACATGGAAAACTAACATCTCCTCAATAACAGTGCCTTCTGCACTATCCTTGATATTGAGAGACTTGTTTTAATCGTTGAAGCCTCTGCTACGTCTCATTGTTTTTGAAGAGGATAGATGTTATTATTATGATTTACCCACAAAATGACGAAGCTAAAATGAAAAAAATGCACGACGTAACATAACACAAAGAAAACATAACATTAGCGTTGACATATTGTGCAGACCAGCTGGGAAAGGTTTCATCCAAATTGATTCATAGAGACTTGCTGTTAGTGTGGTTTAGGGTGTTGAGTGGTTCTGAGCGAAGTCCTGATAGAGTTATGTTGCTTTTAATGTCTGAAAAATTGTTTAAGATTAGTGGAAATATGGGCTAAAATTAAGGATAGTTCGTCACGTAGGGAAGCTAACTATTCCATCGAAAATATTATGAATTTCCAATCCATTAAACGCACACATATATTTTTTCTTTCTTGCTGAAATGTTCTTTGAACCACTTGCCGGTTTTGTCCCCTTAACCTGAGTGAAAACTATTCATAACGGATGCGAGAAGTCAAGTCCGACTGAATCATCAGAAGATTTGAGGGATAGTAATGTGATAGTATAAGTAAAAATTCGTCGCAGGCATAAGCACCTCTCACTTAGCTCTCCTGATGTGAGAGAGGAAGGTAGGGGTCATGCCCAGGCCAAATCTTCATTTAACTTTTTCTCTCCTCCCCTTAATAATCCAAGTAAAGCCAAATAGGGACAGGTCGGCGGAAACCGATGGAGATGAAGTGAGGTAGGGGTACTAAACTTTTGAAATGACAGGGCAGAGTAAGCTAATATAATTTGATCTATGTTGCTCTTTTCATAATGAATAGATAGATAGGAGGGAAAAAGTCCTGTTAATTCTCATTTCTCGGTTTCATATATCCTATTTAATTCGCTTTACTGTGAGTAAATGGGTAAAAACCACTTTCTATTACATTCCTACTGGATCCGCCACCAAGTCCTCTTTCTTTGATGTGAAGACACCAAGACATTTATAAAAACAGCTCATTACAACTAATCTGTCCTATTTGGCCAATTTATTTTACCTACAAGTGTTATGAAATGTTATTACTGTGACAGATGGCACTTTTCAATTCGCTGCCAAACAATTATATTGCATTATAGAGATTGCCTATATATTTTCGTCATCTCAACTTACCAAATAAGGCTACATTTTGCGACTACTCAAACAAGCGCAAGACAGTACCAGACGAAAGACATGTAAGTATCAGCTGTCGGAGAAAATGGAGAGCCTTACAAAACATTGCCAATTATTGGTAAAACCTCTACCATATATATAAATATATATGAAAGAAAACAAAGTTGAAAAAAGATAAGTAAATTTATTGCATATTGCCTGTAGTCGATTAGGTCAGAGAGGTATTGATAGTATATGGCAAAATGAATAAATATCGGGAGATCAAGAATATACAGAAATAGAAAAGCCATAAGTAGGGTGTAATTCTGTTTTGAATAATATTCCTTGTCATAATACGGCGAGGCCCCTACAGAGCGCATTACCGCTCACGTTTTAGCTGTTGTATAAACATAATTGTAAAAGAACAACCTCTGACCCCCCCCCAAAAAAAAAAAAAATATATATATATTGGAGACCACGTGCTATGGCATCACGCCATGGAAGACGTCATTTCCTGTTCAAACATTCTCGAATTTTTGATTCCTGAGCACGTTGGGAAAATATTTCCCAATCCTGCGACTCGTCCCAATCCTCTTCCCCTCACGGTGACGAGGCGCGAAAGAGCTGCTATGTATCGCCCCTTGTTGCTAAATGATGAATCTACTCCACCTCCGGATTAAGATGTCTGGATCTTGTGACTCCTTTCTCCAATCTCCCCCTTCCCCTTCGGAATCGGCCATACAGATATTCGGGTTATTCTGTAGTTCGACGAGTCCAGCCCGTACCTCAAGGCCGTCCTTATCGTTTCGTTCCGTGAGCGTTCGTCAGACAGCAAGACTTCTTTACCCGTAATTCTATCCAAGTTAATGGGTAACTTCTGTGAACGGCAACCATTTGAATTTGCGCCATAGTCTCCCTTCGTTTAATCGAACCAAAGAAAATCTCAATCGATTACCTTTATGAAAAAGAAGATTCTTCTTTCAGTGGAATTACGAGAATTTCCAGATTCCACGTCGAACACCATCTTTGAAGTTTAACTATCTTCATCGGAAGGTTGACTTGGATCGTGCCCCACCTTCCGCATTCGGGTCGTGCCCCACCTGCCTCATTATGATCGTGCCCCACTTGCCTCATCGGATCGTTCCCTATTCGCCTTATCGCAAGAGGGACCTTCCTCGAAGTCATCGACCCGTAAGACTGAAACCCCCTCCATTATTAGTATTTTCAAGTTCCCCCTTTTGATCTGAACCTAGTAACATTAATCAATTAATTCCATTTGTGAATCCCTCCTCATAATAATTATTAAGAGACTATTTCAATTTAAATAATTCCCCTTTGCCTATTATTATTCTTATTTTTATCTGTGTAAATAAAATTATATTTTTGTTGTTTCATCTTTAACTAACCTTGAACGATAATCTCGGCCTATTGAAGTAAATCTCGCCAACTATTTAGGCACTTGGATTGATTATTAAGGATTTGAAACCCAACGCCTCAAGTGTGACCTCCTAGTCGGTCGTTAATCCCTACGATAGTCCTTCAAAGGTTCGCGTTGCAATAGGTGATTAAGTTACCCCTCCCACACCTAATATAGGAGTAGTGTATGATATAGAGTAGCTGTACCACAACAATAATTTTTTCATTGTTAGAAGATGCATTAATCAAGAATTGTGAGTTTTTTTTCGCTAGAAAGGAAGTAATTTTCGATGCAAACTTTGATATATAATGCAGGAGAATGAAACTGGTAAACAGAGAAGGGGATTAGTGTTCAGGCCAAAGCATCAGAAGGGATAATAATGCTGAAAGCATTAGAATGAATAGGGCTGCATTAAGAAATTACTCATTTCACAACACCAAGAAATATTGATTTTGAATCAGAAATGGACTGCGAAGTATTTCTGTACGATTCACGGTATCCTCCTGTTAATATTTTCCGTAGAATGGTCATTGTTACTTTCCCGGGAGTTACACTAAAATATGTATCTGATTTTATGTGGGTATTTGAAGCGAAGATTGCATACTGAGATTTTTGCATATTTAACCTTTGTATGACAAAGATACAATAGTTACAAGTTTACATATTAACATATTTTTAAATTTTTATAAAATTATATTTTCATATTCGACAGCAAACTTTTTTGAACTATATTATTGGTCTCATCCATTTAAGTCTAAAGTAGGCTTACATAACGAGCTCAAAATAAATTACTGTTCATTTTATGGCTTGTTAGTAAGTTGCACCATCTGTTTTCAGGTTCATAGACGATATTTACCAATCATAATAAAATGCATATAAGGAGCAGTATGGCAAGAGTAGCAAACCTAAGGGTAGGTACCAAACCTCGTTCCATGTTTAGTGTAAGTTTTCATGTATGTAGTGTTATTTTAAGACCAAACAGCAAAAATAGAGCAATTCTTGAGTCCGTGTCAGGAGTACGTTCTTTGCTATGAGTAATCCTATGGTGGACACTAGTGTTCCACCTCGAAAATTTGGATGGCAATTGAAAGAAAATATGCAATCTTACATTTTTATTAAGAATTGCTTTAATTTCAATCAAAGGGAATAGAGATGCGGATTTTAGATCTACGTGACACATTTAAGCAGAAGTTGGGCACGAGTCCTGATAAGTCAGTCCAGTAGCGGCCTGAATTCTGTCTCTCAAAATGACTTATGCGAATAAAGTAGAAACAAGAGCTTAAGAGGAAGTTGAAGAGACGTCGTTCCGTTTAATACCAAGTCTTAAACAAGGGAAAATAAATACATATGTATATATATATATTTATACATATAGAAAATGGATGGATATGTATGTATGTATAGTTGTGTATATGTGTATACATATAGGGGTGTGTTTTATAAAATGGTACATTCACAAATTAGCGTGTGACTAAATCAATAGTTGCAACAATAATCCATAGGTAAATGAAAAGAGCAATTGAATTAATTTCAAACTACTTTTTAAATTTTATTATCAAGAAATATATAAAAATAATAGATCGCAGCATATATATATATATATATATATATATATATATATATATATATATATATATATATATATATCTGATGAATAACACCCACAAGGGAAATATAAAAACGATCCGGAGCGCTTTCCTCTTTATTTTAAAAGACCTCTTCATGGAATAACGTACATTTAATAATAGCTTTAGCACTATTCAAATTAATAGTAGGATCCTGACTATTAATTGGAATAGTGCTAAACCTCTTATTAAATGTAAAAACAACATTTCAAGAAATATTTTGGAGTGTATCTCTATTAATACTTTTCTAAATTTTAATATTAGCACTGGATTGTTTATCCTAGATCCTATCATATCTAATTATATTAAAACACAAATTAAAGTGTTTAAAGAATTTGTACCGCCTAGTTAAGGTTTTGATGCAGGTAGCCGTTTTAAGCCATTGTCTGTCCCGACCTACGTTATTCCATGAAGAGGTCTTTTAGAATAAAGACGAAAGCGCTTGGAATCGTTTTTCCATTTTCTTTGTGGGTGTTATTTATCATAACTTTGACTCACGTGCAAGTTGTGAGTTTCTTTTCATATATATATATACTTTGTGTACAAAATATGATAGAGGAGTAGAAGAAAACATGATATATACCAAATTGGAGAATACGCCACTGCAAAATCCCAACGACTCAAATATAAATATCCATAAAATACCGACAAAGTGAATGTCTCTAGAAAGGATTAAGCGATCTGGGAAGACTTAGAAAAAGCGAAGAAAGAAGAAATTACATCTAAAAAGATGGAATCTCACGGCTTATAAATAGCGACGCCTTTAAATGTTGTGTGCGAGAAAGAAAGAACGAGATGGAAGGGAAAGGTGGAGGAGAGTGAAAAATTAAGTAAAAATTAAACGTGAAACAAACAAAATAATATACAATGATAACAAGTTTACTAATGGAAATAATTTCATTGACTATGATTATTTTTTAATTATTTATTATTATTATTAATTATTATTAGAATTATTATTGTTATCATCATTTTTATTATAATTTATTATTATTATTTAGTATTAATTATTTTATTATAATTATTTAGTATGATTTTTATGTTATTAAATATTACTATTTATTATGATATAATATTATTATTGTAAGTTATTATTATGTTATTTTTATAAGTTATTATTATTTATTATGAATATAAGTTAGCAATATTTATTAATATTTAATAATATACTTATCATTATTTTATATTATAATTTATCATTATTATTTATCGTCATTATAACTATCCACCTAACCTTTTCTAAACTTGCTCTTCTATCCAAAAAGGTTCTGGGTGCCCGGCGCAATTTCCTCCTCTTATAAGGCTTAGTCGAGTGGTAGTGTCTACCGTAAGTTCTCTACCTGCTGCGAGGGCGGAAAGCCTACTTGCTACTACAACTAGTAGGTACGGAAGGTGTTGGGCCGTGGACTCTACTCACCTTCCTCTAGTACACATATAAGGTGGCTTAGCCGGCACCAACGCTGGACTGGGACCGACTATATGTAAACGGTGACATTCTGGAATTTATGTTCCTAAGGAGACTTTTCTTTTAAACTCCTGGTCTTGCCTGCCTCCATCTCTTTCCGATGGAGGTAGACTCGCCTTCGAAAAAGACAAATCACGACTAAACAGTCCACAATTGAGATGAGCGATACATTAAGTAGTGATGGCCACTTAAAGACCTCCCCCTCCCACTGAGCTGGACATGCTCCCTGAGGTGACGGGGCTAGTGATAGCAGGATCTTCAATGGAGGCTCGGGATCACAAGAACTCACAAATACAGTAGGGAACTTCTTCACTGAGAAGTGGCTATTAGATAGCCAAACCCGTCTTAATCTCTAAGAGTGCTTTTACTGGGGCTGTTCCGTCCAGCTTCAAAGCCACTTCAAAGAGAAACGTGTTCATTCTCCTCCCTTAATCTCCCAAAAGACGATGACTGATAAGAAGACAAAGAAGAATAGAAATTCTGCTCCAACCACCCCTGGCTCAGTGGAGGACAGGTTCGCTGCCGCTTATACGTCCCTGAGGCGCTCTCGTGCGGGGAAAGCTAGACAAAGAAAAAAATTTCAGTGCGATGAGCAGATCCACGATTACGTCGGGGTCCCTAAATCAGAGACTACCTAGCGTTTTTTAGCCGTAGGCTTCAAACCCATTCAGCTTATTTGCTCCACATATGGCATCATGTTGGCTAAAGGTAACATGACTCTTCCGAGGTGACGTAGATAGGTTCTCTTTGTACACTTACTTAATGACTCTCTCGTGAGTGTGCGCTGCAATTTACCATGAACTTAGAGAAAAGAGGTTTTATGCGAACGAACTCGTAGATTAAAGCATAGAAAGAATCACCTTACAGCTGGTCAACCACATAGGGGTCAAGGTCTTAGGCCCTAATATTAAAAAAGACACCCACTGGCCTGGCACCTCCAGACCTACCAGCATGGTCCTTTTCGTGCCAATTCGGAACCCTTTGACGAGTTCTACCCGACCAGTGGTTCCTATGGTCGAGCTAGACTCACAAAGGGTTCAAATTCAGCCTCGGCTAAAACTAAGGCTCCCTCCTCCCCCAGTGTGAACGTTTCCCGTATGGTGAAACCACCGCACGCCTCCACCGAGTCGTTAGACTCACAGGAGGTAACACCCTTGAAGGTTATCGTGATGCAGTCTTAGGTGGTTCTTGAAGCTGCCCCAAAAGGAGCAAAGAACAACGGGAGCGTCGCCTTCTACGCCCACACCACTTGCTAGGCTGAATGGCTTGAAGACGCAACGACTGCCTATGTTTTCCATGGTATTGATCACTTTCGCATTCAAATATCATTTAGTTGACCGCTGCTGCCTAAGAGCACCTCCCTACCCTCGTTGCGCTAAGCACGGGAGTGGTGATCCACATTTTAGGAAATAACTGATTTCTCTGTCCCAGTCAAGGAGTTAGGTTTGTGGAGGAGGCCGTTGATTTCTTCTCTGGTAACCTTATCACCTTGTGGCTAAATACTATTGCTTAAAGGTCTGGCCGTTTTGTATGCCGACCACTTTCGTGCTGGTCAGACCAGGGTTAGACGACCCTCAAACAGCAGCGTTATGCCTCCATGCGCTATAAGCGAAACCCGAACTATTTCTCCGTCGGTGAATTTCGTCGAGCTATGGGTAGGTTTCGGTATGTTTCGAAGAAGGCCAGCCGATTTTCCTGGCGGGCAAACGTGTATTTACTTAACGAGAATAATCCTCTATCCTTGGTGTGGAAGCGAGTCATAATGATTCAGGGTACCTTTTCGCAGAACCTTCTCCTCTTCTTCAGGAGAATGGGAGCGTAATCTGGGATTCCACCTCCATGGCAGATTCCTTCACCATCAAATTCTACGAATTTTATAGCCAGGATATTTCTCCACCAATATTTAATGCGCGTCGTGATGTCGTGTAAGGCCGCCAACTGGGCTTTACCTCCAGAGGCCGAGCACCCTTCATCGACGGGTTTACATTAAGTTACTTGCGTTCCACTCTCGTTTCGTGCGCAGATACCGCCCCTGGTCGTCGACACCTGGGTGAGCGATTTATGGACATTCTCTTTGATTTGTTCAACAGGATCTGGGTAGATTGTATCCTCTCAGACTACTACGAATCGCTACTGTGCTTGCTATTCGCAAACCTTGGAGAGATCATTCTACCATGGCCGGTTTCCTCCCAATCTCTATAAGCTCCGGCGTGTCGAAGTTGAGGATAAATCGGTAAATGTTAGACTAAGCTTTTCTTTGGACAGTGGAGGCCACCTTTTTCCCGCATAGTGCGGCTTTCGCAAGTTCCACTACACGTCCCAGGCTATGCTACGGCTGAAAAATGCCGTCTGCTAGGCCTTCCTTCGTAGACAGCACTACGCATGGCGATACGGTATCATGAATACTCACCACACGATGGGGACGAGGGGACGCGTCCCAATCTTTATTTCTGGATTTTTGCGAGATCATCAATTACGCGTATGAATTAGGGAGCCCTTTCTGGCCCAATGGAGAAGAAAGAGGGTGTACCTCAAGGAAGTCTCCTCATTGTCAAACTATGCCATGAGCATGAAAGGTATCACCTCGGGGCTGCTGGTAGATGATCTCTCTACGCTTTACATGGACGACCTTTCGATATCTTTTGACCCAGATGCCAACTTTGAAGAGTCGACTACAAAAAGCAATGAATCATATCTCTTGCAATTTAGAAGCGCAGAGATTTCTGTTTTCCTTGGTAATACGTAGGGGATGACCTTCTGCAGCCATCCACAGCTCCACCCTCAGACGGGCTTGTTTCTAAATGGGGTTTGCTTGGAAGTGTTGGATTCCCACTGTTACCTTGGTCTTGTATTTGACCTGAACCCTCACCTGGGAAGCTAATATTCGCAGCCTTACGGTCTTTTGTACCCGGGCCATGGCCATTCTGCGTTCCATGAGGTTTAGTAGCTGGGCTGCTGATATGGCTACTGCCTTACGTTTTTATCGAAACTTTGTTCTTTCGAAGCTTGACTACAGATACGTATTTTATGGATCTCCAGCCGACCGTGTCTTGCGGAAGGTGGACTCGATCCACCATACCGGCCTCTGCCTAGTTACCAGTGTCTTGCGCATGTACCAACTTGCTAGCTTACTTTCCGATAATGGTTAGATCCCACTGGCTCTGAGTGAGACCATTGTCTCCCTCAGTCATCCACAGTTATCAATGCATTCGCAGCTGATCCCGATGGTGCTTAGGACACCGAGAGATTCTTTGTCATACTTAAGCGTTATTGGCTTAAGGCTAGTAAACTATTTCCTAAGCTTAATATAGCTCTCGGGCTGGTATCTACCCTCGTTTTGTCAAGGACGACAACCTGGAGGCAACCACTTTTGCCTATTTCTTGCCATGACTCAGCTCCTAAAGCTTCGACAGCGCTGGGAGTCTTACGTTCGGCCCTTTTGGAGTGAAATTCATGTCGAGCTAGAACTGCGCCACTCTATACGAATGTCTCAAAGACCTCCAGAAGGGTCGGGTCCACGCCCTATACCATCTGTTTAAAGTACGCTGGGCCCTTCCAGGCACTGCCTTTGTTTCCAAGGTAGTGTTGGTTGCAATTTACTGCTCTGTACGGGAGATAAGAGGTCGTGCTCAGTTGGGAGACCGTATTGTGACCTATATCAACTCACAAAGCGCCCTGAGGGCTCTTTGGTCAATCCCACACCTTGTGGTTCGGGGTATCTGTAACTCCGAGGTTTCGGGAAGCAGGGCGGTTGTCGAGATAATTTTCTACTGAGTTCCTAGATATTTGGAAATTGCGGGCTGATACGAGCACCAAATAGTCCGTGAGGACTGAGCGACCAGACCAACCTTTCGCTTTTCTTTACACTGATTACTTAGCATGAATTAGAAGAGGCCTCCAGGTTGCTTGGAAAAAAAGATGGGAGACGGCCAAGAGGAACTTAAAGTTGCCTACCTTTGCGCCGCGAATGTTTCCACGGATCTATCTCCCAATGCCTCAACGGATTCCGGTTGCTTTCTGTCGTCTCCAAATTGGACACACACGTGGGACGCACCGCCATTTGATGAAGTGCTTGCCTGCGCCTTATTGTTATGACTGCGTTGTCCCCCCAACTTTTTGGCACATTCTTGTTGAATATCCCAGTCTGCGTGATCTTTGCGCACGTTACATGTCCCAGTATCGGGACGAGCGGGATTGTTTTCTATTTATAATTTCCTTATAGTCTGGCCTAGTATTAGGCTGAAATGCGATTGTGTTGACTTGTTTCCACGAAACCAATTACCAGATTGGTGCTTTAAAACAAATTAAAAAATATCTGGCCCTTATTTTTTCAGGTTGTTTTAGCACGCCACAATATCGGGTAATTCCAGACCCGCATTTTAATTTCGGGCCAAACTTATATTTTAAGTTCTTAAACACTCCTTTTCATTTAAGTTTAAGAAATGCACAAATATTATTTTTTAAATAATTATCCTGTAGTCACTTAAAAAATAGTTTTATGCAAATTTAACATTTCATGCTAATCATAAAATTCAAATCTAAAATATTTAACTATTTCATATCCAGTTCAGCGACTCGAGCCGAGAGGCAAAACACCCGTATCAGAAACGCTTCTTCTAAGGATTAGAAGAAGCGTTTCAGATACTCTTTAGATTAAATCTAAGCTCCAAACACCTCTCCTATTCATTAATTGTTTACTATCCCTTCTTACTCTTACATAGTGTAGTTCTCATTAAGTATTAGAATTAATTTGAGCACAAGTGTGACTGGATTATCATTTCACTGAATAAATACCATGCTCAATGCTTGATTAAGGCAAAACAGCGTTCACTACAGCCTTCGTTTACAGCTTAGGTAACTAAAGCTTACAAAATATGTGGTGCGAGTCTCCTACTACATAATGTGGTACTTTAATTTTGATCCGAGGATCTCATAACTTTTTCTTCGGCCCTCTTGACCTTATCAAACCTGCAGCCCTAAAGGCAGCACTGGTGATAGCAGTTGTGGCTCATAAGCCAACACCATATCTGATACTATACCCATCAACATTGAGTATTTTTAATATGTTATACTGTGGATTTTTAAAGGAAGATGAAGATATACTTGGTATTTTTACAGGCAATTAATACTTTATATCCTTTCAATTACGAGCATCAGATTTTTGTCCTTCAGTTTTATCAGCAGAGAAAAATTATTTCACATCTTTGCTTTGGAAAATTGCCCTACTTTCTTGTCTGCTTATATTTAGCGACTCGTCGTCTTTCATCTTCTGAGGGCCATGTAATCTTTAGCGCACTTAATACGGTTCAACTTTAAAATAAGAACAAAAGCAGTAAAATGCATACAATTATTAATATAATTATTCTCGTTTAATTCCCCCAACCAATAAAAAAACTTCAACTTTCATCTAGCTTATTACGACGCAGAATAGATTTCATCAAAATCATAAAAATATCTTCAGAATTTATAAGTCTTGCTGCAACTTCTTAGCACCCGTCATCAATTGAATAAAAATATTGGAAAAATTGCTACACCGTTTTACTCTTTTGATAAGAAATAAACCTAAATCCTAACGATTTTAATGCATATTAATCCAAGTGGCACACTTATGATACACAAACGCATAAAAAACATGTTTCGCTAATATGAGCGTACATTATTTTTTTCTTACATCTCAATACCAAGATAAAGTTTTACTTGTCAGTCTGTGACTTCTGTTATATTAGGCTATCATATTTATGTTGTTTCATTGCAGTCGGTTCCTGGTTAACTCTGTATTTAAGGCTTCAATTAAAGGCAAGAGAAAACAGGTTTTAGGGTTTATTTCACACAGTATTTTTGGGTGGATAACTAAATTATATTTTGCTACATTTAATCGTAATGCAAGGATTAATTAGAAAAATATTCATATTTTCTAATGCAGCTATTTTTTCAACTAAATAAAAAGCATACTAGGTTAGACACGTTTATTGTTCATTCGATTTATTGATTTTACACCTCTGAGGTAATATTTAGAAAAAAATATGCTGGAGATACATGTAAAAGTATTTGAAATTTTATATATATATATATATATATATATATATATATATATATATATATATATATGCGGTTAAAAGGCTATTTTTAGCAAACACAGTCTAAGAGAACGCCTATTTTAAGAGTTACCTTCTCGTGTATCTGTGAAGAGCTCCTTCGAAGGCTTTGAGAAAGACTGTGTTTGCCAGAAATAGCTTTTTAACCGCATAATTAATTGCGTTACTGCAATAACTTTTCTTAATATATATATATATATATATATATATATATATATATATATATATAATTATATATATATACGAGACATTTTATTTGTTTAAAGAAGATCACACACATGCAGACAATTATAGTAAGATGAATACAGTATTCGTCAAATAATGATAATCTACAGTAACTTTATTAATAACCACGAACTGTTCGTGAGGGTATCACATTTAATAATTTAAGACATTAATTATATCCTAAGCTTGTATCTATGCCAACACTGTGAGTGAAATCACACGTAAATATTAAGTAATTTATTGGCATTAAATATGATCATAAAATTAGTAAATTATCAAAGTACAGGCTTTTTATATCTAAATTATTATTGTGTGTATAAATCACAATTTCAATTTAATTGGAAATGGATTCTAAGTTATGTTAACAAATGAGATTATATGATATCAAAATGAGATTTTGAAGGATCAATCGCTAAGTAACGTCAGAATAAAATAGTATAAGAGATTAAACTAGAAAGGAAATTGTGAGTAAAATAAATCAAGAATAATACGTAAAGTTAACAATAAATATATCCTAAGTAAACTGGAGAATTTTTATTTCATGAACTTTGTATTAATCCATAAGTGATAATGAAGATCCAAATGTTCCGTGGCCTTAAATAGAAAACGCTTAGAAGGAAAAGAGATGGATTTTTCAGATACACTCTGGCACATATATTTTGACCTAAAAGCTTTTATGAAATTAAATTCAACTTTTTTATTAAAATTGGCATTAAAATCAGCCGAATAATATACCTACTGTACTATTAGACGCATAATCCAAATTTATCCTTATCTATCCGTAGAATTTATAAACGATTATTCTAAAAAGTTCTTTTAAAACTTCCTTGCAGGAGGTATATATTAATGTAAACGCTTTTAAATATTTGTAGAACACATCTAGATTAACTTGCCTATTTTTGCCTTGAAATTCTTTAAAAACTCCATCCCTATATTAAATGGGGACCAAACAAATAATATTTCTCTCATGCCTACTATGGCAAACCAAAGTATCCAATCCTTTAACTCCTTTAGACCATAGAATCTAAATATTGTGCTAACGATCGCCGTTTTGATTTTTCGATACTATCCTGTAGGATATATGTTAAATGTTTGGTTTTGTTTGTTGTTTTTGGCTTTGTTTTTGTTGTTGTTTTGTTGTTCATTTGGGCCTCGAATTGAGCTATATGATAATGATAATAACGGCGAATTATGCTTTTGTAGGCAATCTCCAGATGGACGCTAAAGAGAAAAAATCCTTTATATAATCTTATATTTTAAGGCAATTTCGTTCTAAAAAATGGAAAACACAAAATTAACTTTTCCTTAAAAATATTTTGAAATACACAAATAGTTTAACGATGAGAATAAATGTTATGAAATATTTTTCAAATAAAAAATACATGAATATGCAGAAGCTATCACAATTCAATATTTTGATTTACAAATTGCGGAACTCGAGTGATTTTAATGCAAGCCAAATGGACATAAAAATACTAAAGATTTTCCGAACAAAATCACCCTTTTTGGGGTTAAATCCAGTTTATCAAAGAATACAGAAGATAACTTCTGGAATAGGCTATATAATTTATGATTAATAATCAAAATTTAATAAAAGAAGCCACAATTAGTAAATATATTTTAGTGTCTTTATTATTACAGAGCAAACGCTATTGACACTACAGAACTCCCTTCATGATAAACATCATTAACAGAGATGGTTGAGTAAATTTGGTCAACGTTCAAAAATACACGTGCGAATCCATTGGATACAGAAAATATCACGCTCTGTAATCAGCAGGACGGATTTGTCCATAAAGAAATGTTAGCTCAGAAATTAGAAGTTTATCCTTGGCAAATATCTCCATAAGGGACTTAAGTGAGAGCTATACAAAAGCGGTGCGCAGAAAAACTAAATTACGTAGATCGACATAGCATATAATTATACTGAATTATGATCTACTTCATATTAATTATTCCAGTTTCCTAATTCTTCTACGTTAATTTTATTTCCATTTTATCTCAAATTTATCGATAATTGTATGTATTTCTATCAGATTCTCTGACCTATGTCTATTCTAATATGTCGTCTGTACTGCCAACATATTTATTTCTTTTTCTCTGTCAAGATGTTCTCGTACAGACCACGATTTCCTTTAGCTCTATCTTGATAATTGATCGTGTATCGTTTTGTATTAATTATAAAAAAACATCAGGCCTCACCCCCCTCGTTTCAATCTAAATGAAGAACACTTCTATAACAGAATCATTGTTCACCTTCGAAATACATTCCGGAGGATTTTAATGGCCTTTTACGGTCACTGTTTTCAGGTTTATCACTCGGTAGTTGTGTATATCTTTACCACCATAACAAATCCTTGCGAATTTCTCCTGATCACTTGCAAATGCGAAGTAAATTCCCCGACTCAGCCTTTTGCTATACAACGTTAAGCTATCATGTATCTTCATATAGAATCAACCTGCTGTTTCACCTGTTCATTTTTTAGTGTGGTTTGAACTAACTATTATTCTTGTACAGCCTGAATAGAGTTTATAAGAGAGAGACGAGGATTTTATTTTGATACATGAACCTTCCTTCGTTCTCGGGAAAGACGACCTTATTTAATTACACTTGCTTCCTTTCCGAGCGAAATAATAGTGAAAATACTCCTTATTGCTCATGTTTAGTAGTTCGTGAGGTGATAGGCTCCCAGTATGCTCTGTAATCCGGAATGACTATCTGTTAGTACCAATTTTCTTATATTATTTAAATGGATGCTTCTTATGAAGCATGATAATCATGCCAAGGTTGACATCTAAGAATTTGCGTGCCATTCAAGCCACGCATTGGAGGATTCTTGAAATAGTTAGGAAGATTTGGAAGGTTTCCGAGACGCTTGCATTTACGATCCATTGCGTCACACATACTCTACACTCAAAGCCTATTTACTTTTCACATATGTAGAATTCATTATTTGCAAAGCTGCATTTATGCGATCATTTTTCTCAGCAAATATCTGAATTCTCCCTCGATCGCTTTCCTGCTTAGCATTATATAATAGTGCTTTTCTAATCCGGTTATGTTCTTATTTAATGTATATATTTAATTTATGAACTAGCATGAATATAATGTTTAACTTTAATAGTTAAAATAGTGTACAATTTATCTCTATTTATCTGAGCAATTCCCCGAAAGTCATCCTGCGGTTAGTACAGCAATGTCTACCACAGCAACCCGGTATCGAGAACACTTTGGAACGCTCTTCCTCCGCGATGAGTTACTCTATCTAATAGACCAAGCTACCAGCATTAAAAAGGACTGTATAAATTGGGTCTTTCAACATTTACTTTTGTCCTCACAGTATATGGGGTCGTTTTCATCCACCCGTGATACGGGATCGTTTTCATCCGCCCGTGATACAGGATCGTTTTCATTCACCCGTGATACGAGATCGTTTGCACCCGCACTGGTGGATGAAGAGCTTCCTTTAGCTACACCCAATGTAGTATGAAATGGGTGCTCATTGGTATTTTCATCCCATGCCATCACTTTATTAATGGCAGTTTTCTTTAATAACTCCACCTACTATCTGTACTTAGACGAGATGCTCAAGCATAATCCATGTTATTGGATAGATGGTTTCTTCCAATGCTGCAAAGTACATTAATTGATCAACCTTCACCTATTCTCTTACCAGAGCCAATTAAAGAGGCTTCAATAGTTTTAAAAGAAATCATAACAGCAATAATAGTAATAATAAAATTGAATGGTAATTATGGTAAAGGTAGGAAATATTGGTTTATTTTCTCGCACATATTTGTATGGATTATAAATGCAAAGAATAATATAGGGTTTACACTCATGCATTTTTTAGTGGGCATTTGATCATATTTCTTTTATAAATTCAATGGTGGCCATATTAAATGTGTGATTGTAGGTGAAACCCGTCTTAATATAAAAAAACGTGTGAAACTCAAACAAATAGGTAAAGAACTACTGACAAATTTGTATCGTATTTTGATGCAAATAACTTGTGAAAAAAAATGTTAAGTAAAGTTATGGATAAAGTTCTTTGATTACAACCTCAAGTGCAATAGACATTATGGCAGGCCTGACGTAGATGATTAGCCATAAGGAAAACAGAGATTGACTAAATACTTAAGTTTAAGGCTTAAACAGGTCTATTGTCTTGAAAAAGAACAACGCAAGAGGAAACGCTGTTTCATTTAAAGCTTTTATAAGGCCAATTCATTGCAAAATTAAACCTAAGTCGAAACCTAAACAGGTCTATGTCATTGATAAGGAAAAAAATGCACAACAAAATACTATCTGATTTAAAAATTAAATAGGGCCAATGCGTTGCAAAAATAAACGCAGAGCGAAACTTTTCACTTAGGGCTTAAACAGAGCTACGGTATTCTAAAGGAACAACGCAGGGCAAAACACTGTTTCATTTAAAGCTTAAAAACAGTTAATCCATTGAAAATTATGAACACATGATGAAAACTTCTATTTAAAGCTTAAACATAGCCATATCGTTGAAAAAGATGAAAGAATGATGTAAAGAAGAAATTAACAAAAGTGAGTCCGTAAAAATCCCAATTGACAGTAAAAAAATTGATTGTACTTAGATAATTATATAATTGGGGTGTATGAGGTGTAAATTTGAAGTTAGGTTAGGGTATTAAATATTGCCGAAGAGTTGATCGAGATATAAGGGGGAACTATTTACATATCTGAAATTCTTTTCATAAAGGTGGCTGAGTTATTACTTCTGCAGTATTAGAAAGTAGATATATTGGGTATTTTCAAAAAACGATCATTGAATAATAAATTGAAGTTGGTAATAAAAAAATAAAATGTATCTAATTTTAGAATGATTTATCAGTCATTAACTTTTTTCTAATCTGCATAATGATGACCCATTTCCATAACTTTTTTAGATCATGTAATCACTAAATTCGGTAGATCCACGAGTAGTTTCTTCCCCATTAGTGAAATCTATTTTGACAAATGGGAGTTCAAAGTGCCTGGGAAGTATTTAGTCTGTAAGGTATATGTCTTTTAGTATATATAGGGTGCGTTACATCACAATTCTCAAAACACCCCTTTCTCCCGTGCAGCTGACAGGTGAGTGGTCTGACCTTGTCATGATGCAAAATTATTCAACGTCAATCCTCATGTGCAGGCTGTTTAAAGGCGAATTCTGAATGCATTAATTTCACCGTGTAGATAACACTAGTAGGGAATATTTTTAGGGTTCCAAATGAAAAATGAATAATTTTGTCACTCTACCACCAGGGCGAGTGGGCTACAATATCTTTGGCGCTTCACTATTTTGATTCGTATATAGCCTTTACCAGACCTCTTCCACTGATCGTATAGGATAGTTTTCTCATCACACATAAAAATTCTCTTTATGAATGAATTCCTCTTCTGCCTCGTCCGATGAACAGACTTCAAGACGTCGCGTTCTCTAAGTTTCATTCAATGTAGCTGGATGACATTTTAATTTTTTTTTTTTTTTTCCCTATTGGCTTTACATAATATGATGACACTGAAGTAATAAAATATTTGGAAAGTGTTCGGACTCTTGTTCTTGAGTAATAAGCCACTGGATTTTAGAATTTTAGCATCATTAAGAAAAATATTCCATTGTTGTTGAGGGATAAATGGTTAATAAAACATTGAAGTGCAATTTATTTATAAAGAATACCAAATAAATCATTATAGCAGCTTAGCTCATACTAAAAATGCTCGTGAAACAACCTAATAAAGTATGAAGCAATTAGGACGAGCAATAAAGCACTATTACCGATTATAGTTTCACACTCTCGAGTTAATCCCCATTTTTCAAAACAATGAACCTAGTACGTAAATTGCGGCTGGATTATAGCTTTTCCCATAGATTCAAATAGAATTATTTATCCCTCTTTTGTAAAAAAACTCGTGCCTAGGCTTCCTCTCATTTGCAATGCAGTTTACATTCATCCTCTTTAGTGACTCATATTCTCGATATCGTCCTATATCATTCCAAATAGGCCATGATCTATACAATCTTCTCAATAAATTTTTGGTTTAACCAGTTGGACAGAAATATGAATGCGACACGAACTCTTGTTCCGCTCTACTTTCATATGCTTTGGTTTTCGCTGAATCAGCTGGAATATCAGGGAGCTTACTTCCAAGTCTCCCACAAGTCAAACCTCTAGAAAGCACAAGCGTTTGACTGAGAGTTGGTTGTTTCTTTTATTAATTATACCTTAAACGCAGAACTGAATCTTCTTACGAACCATTTGTGTTTTCAATTTAAAACTAGCATTTGCGTTTGCAATCTAACCCAATGTGCTTTAGTTGCCCATTACAATACTAGAAAGCAGCAGGGGTGCAGAAAAAGTGAGTCTAAAAGTAAATAGTTGGATATAGGAATATAATTATAAAGGATATTTGGAATTGCTTACGTAACTATGAACCCTGTATAAACATCAAGTTGTTAAAAGATTTACTCAGAGGAATTTACACTTACGTATAAGATATCTAGGAACTAATACCAAAAAGTTCATTAAAATGGCTAAAACAGGAAAATTACTATAAATTTTATATCCAATAGAAATTGCAGGGGAGAACACACAGGCTAAAATTTCTAGATAGAAATAATATACCAAAGAAAAAATGTGTAAAAGAATTTATCGGATCACATTGCATTTGAAGTTTCCATTGTAAAGATCTTATCAGAAGAGCTAAACTAAAGTACAAGTTAATAATGAATGGAACCTTCCTTATAACTGTCAATATTCGCCATTAGAAAGAAAATTCTATTAGTTAGAGGGTGTATAATTTACATTTAACTAATGTATTAGGTAAAAACACAAAATTGTTACATGTTTATTTATAAAAATGAAGCTAACGCACCAGAAGCAGGGACACAAAGATCCACCCATTTGGTCTTTTTTTCACCATCCCAATCCAAAGGTTGATCAGTCCTATACAGCATCTATTTTATATGACCCAACTAACGAGCTAGTACTCGCAATACCTGATATAAGAGCATTTGGGTCCTAAAATATTTGGCTAAAGAGGCTGTTGAAAAGGAAAAACCCCTGTGGCTGTCACTAGCGCGTGACTCAAATAAAAATGAAAGCAAAGATACTTTGGAAATGAAGAGACGTAAGGAGACCAAATATATAGAGATACCACAGATTCAGAGAGGATGGTTTTGTGTAAGGTAAATAAAAATTAAATATATTTTTCCGTCTGGAAGGAAAATTTTCATCCTTAATGAAAGAATATTGAGCTTTTCGATGCATTCCTTGTTTTAATTAACTGGTTCTCTGCCCTGATGGAAGGTTATTTACATTTATAGAAACGAGTGGAAGTATGAACAAAAGATAGTACTTATTAGTTAAAAATATTACTAGACCAGTAGAAACACAGTTTCTAGTAGAGAATAAACAGTATAATACCCATGACAAATACCATGGGGAATTCTGCTTTCCTCATCTAATCCCCAAATATTTTTGTTAATTCGGCTTGCGTAATCCTTACACCATCAAAAGACTTATAATTCAGTTATGTATTATAAAGACGATTTAAATGGATATATTCCAATAGATCACATTTGATTTTAAATGCCCGGAACAATAACAAACATCATATTAGTACTCTTAATCTTCCCTAAACAAAGAGATGGAGGAGATAATACCAGCGTAGTAGATAAAAAGATTCAAATTTAAAGAAAGCGTAATTTACATCAGTTGCTTACGAATAATATTTATATATATATATATATATATATATATATATATATATATATATATATATATATATATGTATATATATATTATGCAAAATTTGAGGCCTTTTAACTCACGTGAAGGCATAAATGCAGAAGTAAATCTCTTGTCATCCCTTTGAAAGACTCAAAAATTTATTCACTGATTTTTCCGTGATTTACTTCTGCATATATATATATATATATATATATATATATATATATATATATATATATATATATATATATATATATATATATATATATATTGTAGGTGACATAAAAACAGAGACACTAACTTGATCTATTGTCTGTTAAACCTTGACATTACCTTATTACATTGATACATATAATGGAAATCTTCTATTTCTCCAAATTGAAGCAGGTCACAAAATGTAGAAAAGATAAGGGAACTACGTATCAGGAGCTAAATGACATACTAAGTAGAACTCTTAATATTTGGCTAGAGTATTAGTAATTCCGATTAAACTAAGTTACTCTGACATCGGTTAGTAATATGAGATGTCCCTAGCAACTGTAGACTTGGTTATTTTCCTAACGCCTGCTTAGTTATGTTGGTGTCCAAAATTCTTAAACTCTAAAATTCTGATTAGATTATTTATCGCTGCTATTTCTAATACTTTCTTTAGGTTACTAATACACTTTGATGGCTTTAATACTTTTTAAATGCCCTTCTTTAAAATGTGATCAGAAATTATAAGAAAACTTCAAACTAATAAGTATTGGTGGATTAGATCCTTTAGAATTTGAAATAGATTCTCAAAACTTTGCAGATGAAGACGAATCGATTCCCTCGTTAATCCCTGGCGCACATTTGGAGTAAATGTTTAAAGATTGACTTAGATGCATCTGTGAAACATGGCGGACACATCACTTAGACTTATCCACCATTTCCGTTATCGAAATACTCCCAGCAATAAATTTGAACTTAATAACATAGGCTTACAATTATTTACTTGAAGTTTAAAAGTATTAATTGAAATCTCAAAGTGTATTAACCATACAAACAGCTTCTACATTACTTTAATCTTTTTTGGTCACGATTTACTGCAAGAAATGTGTATACTCTTCCATATTTCTTCTTTTGCTGATCAGTAAATTTTGGAAAATTGAAAAATTCTAAAAGATTCTTTATTGATTACCAAAAGGTTTACTATATTTTGGAATAACTCATTACCTTCGCGTCTCATTTGCTTGCAGGGCATCTCCATATAATTTTTTGTTCCTTTAGCATTCACTTTAGCTTCCTGAGACTAGTACGGGAGGGTATCACAGCGCAAGAAGTTTGGGGTTTATTTTACATCTGACTTAAAATCCTAGAGCATCCGACATATTACTAAGATTAAAGAAAGTACTCCCTTCCAGTCTGTGAAATACTGACGATAAAACCTGCGGAAAAGAAAAAAAAGATTAGTCAAAGACCCTTTGTAATCATAGGAAAATAACATAATATTAAAACAATAATGATAAGTGGAAGATTCAAAAGGAATTGATTCAAATATGGAGAAACATTAATTATAATATGTGGTTTGAAGTACATTTTAATCTTGTCTTAATCATTTTAAAAGATGTTTAGTCATAAGATTACACCAGATTATGAAGAAGCTATATTCGGGAAATCAAGAACGAACGCTAAAAGCCATTAAAATGCTTAAGATATTCTTGTCATAAAAAGTACTGAACTTTTAATTTAAACATTTCTACGAACTTGAGGGGACTTAAAGTTAAAAAGAATTTAAAATTTTATCACTAGTAGATTAAAGCTGTAGGAATTTTAAGAGGGTTGGAAGCGCATGTTTAATTAAGATCTTATAGTAATCATTTGTATTAGTTTTCGTTTAACCTGTTTTGAATTATTTTTAGAAATACTAAGAACCCTCTTTAATTTATCATTTACTTACGTATTCATAGTTTTACAGCAAAATATAAGTTATTAGACAATAGTCCTATATTTAATTATGATTCATCTCATTATTCAACTAAAATTTGTCTGTTACGATAATTTCAATATACTTCATATTCTTCATATCTTTTTATTATGAAGAATATACAAAGTGAATAAGAATATTTTTAGAAATGAACTATTCACAAATAAATACAAACCTTAACCATGTATAAATTGCATAGAAGAAGCACGACGTTATAATAGCTTTCTCTGCCTTATAGTTCTAGAGAAAGCTTTCTTAAATTTAAATCATTGTTCCAATGTTTATAAAGCTATGTAGATGAGTAATTATGAATATACATATGTATATTTGTATACACTAGTTGTCTCGTTAAATTATACAGGTTATGTCAGATATTGGAGAACAAATATTTAGTCATAAGTGGCCAAAACTACTGATATTTACTTTTTTCATCCATGACATTAAAGCTTCGAATTTAACGCAGGGAATAAAAAAAAAGTATGCCGTTCTTGTTGCCATAGCTACTAGCCACAGAGATTCGGAGCTTCTGACCTTACTAAATGTGGCCAGGTTTTTTGTCTTAGAGATCAAAATTAAACTCTTGGCTTCTGTCGGTAACGGAGCTTTAGTGACCGAACAAAAATATAAATTTTAAACTGTTAGTCGCAACGGGAAAATCGAGTGCATCCAGCAAGTTCAGAGAATCATCAAAGAGAACCCAAACATTTCGATAAAGGTCATTGTTAATCTGATGCTCACTGCATTGGAGTTAGCAAACACACCTGTGGTGCATGGAGGCAATGGGTGCAAATACTATGGTATGAGAAGCTGAAAATTCATGACTGATAAGACCCGATGTAACAACCTTGTGCTCCGACCGAAGCGGTTTTTGAATCTGCTCAAACCCTCCGAAGAGCCGTCATGTTCTGCCTGGTATCAGATGAGAAGAACCGTGCCCAACATAAAAAGATGAATAGTATGAATGAGAGATGAGTCTACTACCCCCATAACAAGTTTCCTATTGTCATAGTCAGCCAGCTGCCCTAGACTGTGATGGTATTTTTCGTCGTGAGTAATGAACCATGTCGGTCTTTCCTGCCTATTCCAGCAAAGTCTTACGCTCCATTTCCTTATCAACATTGGCAAAATGGTCATTGTCAAGCTATGGGTATAAAGGGTGTGATCTAAGGAGGCTGTGTTTTCCACTATGATTCTGATAATTCTTATATAGCCTGAAATACACAGCTGTGGTTGGCGAGAATTTTTACTATCACGCAACCCTCTAGCATTTCTACTCTTAGCTCTCCAGATTTATGGTCCTAAAGTACTACGTATTTGACCTCGTTGAAAGAGGGACCATCAAGTATAACCGCAATATCCAAGACTCGTTGAAAGTAACCATTGTAGATGGTATGGCTAGCGTGAAATTGAAGAAACTGACGAAGGGATGTTACTTCTAAAGCCTCATTAATGGCTCCATAGAAGCTGAAGGTCGTTGTATTGAATAGAATTCTACTTTATGCATGTAAATTATGTGTACCGAATTCTATGCAAATAGCTCTTTTTTTCCCATTAAATACTTTTGTTTTCATATAATTATAATTTTTTAGCGAATACCTGACGAACCCATTAATGACAAAGATCAGATGTTCGTTCTTAAGGCGAGGGCCTTCCTAGCACGAGAAGCAGCAGCCTTATGTGACATTGGGCTACTTCTAACAAGGTTCCATTTGAATTTGAGCTCTTTCTTCATTTGCATTATACACTCTCTTACAAGTACAAACTGTAGAGCTAGGATGTTTTTGTAGAGCTAAGAAGTGTAACATTAACCATTAAGGAATTAGGAGTAACTTTTGAGTATATATTCTAAATATGTATCTTGAGAAGATATTTGACAACGAATTGCTCCACTTAATCAGAATTATAAAACTACTGAGTTAACTTTAGTTAAAATTAATTCTTAAATATTTAGTTGGCTGAGCATTTATTTGGTTCTTTTTTCTCTCTGTATGTCTCTCTTTGTGTCTGCCTAGGTATATCTCTCCTGTATTTCTGTGTGTGTGTGTGTGTGTGTGTCTCTCTGTGTCGCTCTCTCTGTGTCGCTCTCTCTGTGTCTCTCTGTCTATCGCTCTCCCTCTTTATGTGTGTCTCTCGCTCCGCATGTCTCTCTGATAGTCTCTCTTTGTATCTTTTTGATAGTCTCTCTTTTTTCTCTTTCTGATAGTCTCTCTTTGTCTCTCTTTGTCTCTATCTGTCTCTTATCTGTTTCTTTCTTTCTGGCTCTATCTCTAACTCTCTCTTCCCCATCCCCCTCGCTTCTCTCTCTCTCTGTTGTTCACATTTCTGTTCTATCTCTCTTTCTCTCCTTGAATCTCTTATCCTCTGTTAATATCTCTTAATATATGTTTCTATCTTTCTCTCTCTTTCTCACTATCTTTCTTCCTCTTTCTCTATCTCTTTCTCTCTCACTCTTTCTTTTTCTCTCTCTCATTTTCTCTAAACTCTTTTACTTAAACTATTTCTCCCTCTCTTTCTCCCTCTATCTTTCTTTAACTTTCTCTCTCAATTCTGGTCCCAAACCTTGCGGAAGAAAATTGACTGACTGCAAAAGGTACAGACCAGAGCCACAAAATTGATCACTTCCCTTAGAGATAGATTTATCAGCATCTGCAACAATAAATGGGTCTTCTCCCCCGCTAGACGCGCCGGTTCAGAGGCGAGTTGATTGAAACTTTTAAAATAATACGAGGAGTTGAAAACGTAGATCACAGGAGGCTGTTCACGTTGAACGCAAATGCTACACGTTACCACAGTTACAAACTAGAATTACTGCAATTTCATACTAGCATTTTCGGAAACTTCTTCTCGTACAAAATGTGCGGAACGTGGAACCATCTACCGCCAGAAGTGGTGAACAGTTAGTCAGTCAAACATTTCAAATCTCGACTTGATGAGATAATCCACGACTTGACCTAGATGGTACCACCTTGATATATATTATAGTATGCGTATAGTTTAGAAGCAAGTAGATAGGTTTCAACTTTTCTATAAAAAATTCCTAATTATCTTCTTTATTACCAGCACAATCGGGTATCTTTTCCGCTTTATGGCCAGCAAAAGGGGGTGTGAGAGGTAATTGGGAGAGCCTTTATCTATGCTACGCATTCTCTTATGCTATAGGTTAGGGCCTTCCCAAAATAGTACCTCCACGGTATGGGTCGCAATGTCCTTTGAGCTACTGCTTTTCCTTCTTATTCCTTATGACTCTATGTCCCCCTATATCTGTCGCTTTCTCTTTTTCTCTCTTTCTCTGTCTCTCTCTTTCTCTGTTTCTTTCTCTGTCAATCTCTTTCTCTTTTCTCTCTCTCTCCTTTTCTCTCTCTATGGTTCTTTCTATCTCTATGACTCTTGCCGTCTCTTCGTCTCTCTCTTTATTTGCCTCTCTTTCTTTTTTTCATTCAAAACCTACATCAAACCCTAAGAAAAATCCTCAAACCAAATGAAGAAGCGCCATCGCCTTAAAGAAACAAACTCCAATAAACAAAATGAAGTAGCAGAATGAAACAAGTTCATTAAAAGAAAGAGAGAAATGCTATTAGAAATTATAAAAAAAACTATTGTTGCAGACACCATGAATAAAGATAGGAGCTATAACATTGGTATAAGGTATAATCATCAAGGATTGATAAGGACTACTAAGAAAAGTTATGCTCCAACATGAACACCATCCATCACCACAACCAAAGAACATCGCTCAATAATGTCCAGGCCGTTCTCAAATAAGAAATTGAAATTGCAATTAATCAAATGAAGAGCCACAAAGCACAACGTTAGAAAAATATTCTTTGTGAAAGACAAGAGATGTCATTGTAGTCAAACTAGCTTGATCCTTCTAAGATGCCTAAAATCTGGCAGGATTTCCGAAGATAGAATATATCCATCATAATCTTTCTACACAAAAAATGTAATAAAACAGACCTTACCCCCAACAGACCAATTTCCATTCTCCCCTATGCGTATAACCGTTTGACAATAGCCATTACTAATAAAATGCAATACCAACCAGATGATCATTATCCAGGAATTTGACCAAATACATACGCTTCCTAACCATCTCATTGAAAAACTTCAATGTAAAATATATGTACTTCTAAACTTGTTATTTGTGGACTACCAAAATGCATTTAATTCAATAGAAACACCAGCAGTGATAGCAGCTTTGAAAAAATAGATATATGTCCTGTTTACATAAATAATATAAAACACCTAGACCAAAATTGTTAATCCTACATTAGATTAAATAAAGATTCTTTCAATTAAAGAAAGATGTAAGACGCCAAGGAGATACTCTTTCTTCTTCCTGTCAAAAATAAATCTTCAGGAGGTTAAACTAGCAAAACAAAGGCGATAAGATTGAGTGTGATTACCTCGCCTATCAGACACTCGCACATGATATTCTATTCATAGCTGATAACCTAGAACAGATCCAAAGAATGTTTCAATAAATTAACGATGAATGCAAAAGTTTCGGCTTAAAAATAAATCTTGGAAAAAAAAGTCATGCCAAGCTCACTAGATGTCGCCAAGATAGAGATCACAATTGACAATGAGCAAATTGAGATGAAAGACAAATATATCTATTTGGATCAAGAGATTGCAATTTGACCGAGAAAAGATCAACAAATCCAACACGAAATCACTCCCTCGGCTTTAAATCATGTGAAAAGGGAAACATCGTCTTCTTAAGCAAAATGCCAAATTGCCTGAAAATAAAAGTATACAAACAATGCATAATACCAACTATGATCTATAGCGCAGATACTTGGAGCCAAACCAAAAAACTTACATTAAAACTTAAAACAAGGCCGAGAACCAATAAACGTATTATAATGATAAAAACAGAGTATCGAATAATCAGCTATTTGGATCGGGGTTAATAAAACTTGAGGATGTAGTGGAAACTATAAAAAACAGAAATGGAGCTAGGAAAGCCATGTGTCAAAATTACAAGATTATAGATGGCCCCCCCTCAAATTACCAATTGCACTCCATTCTATAAGATACGACGGAAAAGAAGACTATAAGCACGATAGATAGATGAACTACAAAAATATGCTAAAGTTTAAAAACAATTGGAACAATACCGCCAAAACTCTAAGATGAGAAAGATATTTTTTTAACAGTGGGAGGCAAATGTCTGAATGAAATATATATATATATATATATATATATATATAAATATATATATATATATATATATATATATATTGTATGTAATATCACTTGAAAACTAAATTTGCATAGAATTCTTTAGAAAGTTCCACTCACAATGTAAAATCTCGTGGTTTTCCATTACTTTATTCCTCCTTTACAAAAGAACTAATCCCAAAAGTAAATATTTCATCGTACAAAGAATGGAGCATCAAATAACTTTCCGTATTTTCATCTATTTGATATCAGATCATGATCAAAATTATGCTTTATACGCCAGCTCATAACCTTATTCCCCTCGTCGTCGATTCTTTTTATGGGTATATATTTATCTTTTGCCATAAGCAATGCCTTTCTATTTGTTAGTTTTATTTGATTGCTAATAAAAAAAAGTGTTAAACAAATTTTAATCTTTTATTTCAGTGTTCTCCAATGATTAGAGGGCATAGTATTGATCTGAAAACATGATAAAGAATGATAAATCTTATGGAGAATGGAATAAGAGACCAACATTCTAATAAAATATATTATTTAAGACAGAAATAGCAGACAAATGATGTAATGGACGGTTAGCGAAAGATCGCTAATAAACAGAAATTCCAGAAAAGATTGAGGAAAACAGTATGAGAGAGAAGAATAATGTGTGATGAAATTTAATTTAAATGCACTGACATTATTATTAATCATGTCCTAGCATTTAGAGTAAGGACTTAATTATAAAAAGGTAAAAACAGCAAGCGCCTTTTCTCCAAAAAGCTTGTAATGAGGGTTTGTGATTATATTTGTGGCACGAGATAGTGTATGTTTGAAGGTACATATTAAGAGCAAACCAAAGAGTAGGGTACAAAAGGGTGGCTGAAACTGGGAGAACATACAACTCTCCAGAAGCAGTTTACCAACCGTAATTAAGCCTAATAGCTATGTTTGTTTTAGCAGTAACGCGGTTTGCTGAGGGAAATATATACTCCATCCTTTGTCTCTTCCCCCATTGTATTCATTTTGTAAGTCTGCTAAACCCCTACGACGGAGAGCATGATTAATTTAATTACCACCCAATATTTCTCTCACGGTCATCCAAATCGAATCTCTCAACACTTTGGAAACTCAGGCTCCAACAGACGCACTGATACACACGTTTAAGGTTGTTATTATTTAACCTTTCCTAGGTCATCCTAAGAAGGAATTGTTTCGATCTGATTCATGACCTCTGCAGCCATACTTATTCTGAGTCATTTTAACATACACAAACCTATCGACCTCTTATCTGACACATAAACTTTAATCACTCTCTTTCAACCTGTCTTTTCCATTGTAACCATAACTGATCCAGACAGAAATATTGATGACCACTTTTTTATCAAATTGTTTCTCTCTTATTGTTTCATATAAAACTTTGGCAGACTTTGTCAATAGGCCTTATCGTCATCGAGCCTCTTGTAATAACCAAGGAAAGATGGCAAGTGAATTTTGTATCTCTCTGGAATACCACTAGTAACTGAAAGGTTGCCATTGTTTCCTTTTCCCACAACATAATTTATTGGCCTCTCTCCACCCTCCTCCCTTACACTTAACACAAACAACACGCTCAGTGGTTCTCATCCACTCTTTTGAATGCGCATAACAACCTAGCTGCCAGGTATCAATAGACAGCAACAATCTCGGGAGCCTCTTGCTGCTCATTCTTACACTGACCTTTTAAAAGCCGCTCCTAACGCTCAAGCCTACTCATTTTAATTACGGTGACTTATTCCTTTGAAGGAATTCTCAAGATAGGCAACTAAAGAAAATCACGCGTACTCAATTGAAGCAAAAGGCAAGAACAAAAACAATGGCATTCTTTATTGATAATTTTTGCTCTTTGCCTATATAAAACTCAGTCCTTTAATGCTATCTCCCTTGTTGAATTCTTTGCCTCTTCTGAGAGTATAGTCCATATCTGTTCTTTTATAGCCAATGCCTCTATTCTTATACATCGGGAAATCACCATTTTCCTTTCCCATCAAAGCTTTTTATCTCGCTCGTGTCCAATAAAAGAGTAAAATCCCTCTGTCATTGTTCGCAAATGCCATGTCCTCTTAGATTAAGTCGCTACAAGTATTTTCGACCAGATCACCCACCCTAGTTTTAGGGGACCCGCCTCTCTCAACTCTTTTATTATATGCCTACCCCTGCCCATCCATACTTGCTCCTCTATCTACAGAGCTTCTGGTTGCTCGGTGCACTTTCGTCTTCTCATGAGGCCTTATTAGAATGGAATTGTAGACCATAAGCTTACTACCCGCGGTGAAGAATGAAAGCACTTTGGCTAACCCAAGTAATAGTTATGTGGTATGTTTTGCCGGCAACTCTGCTCACCTCTTCCCAGTACACACATAAGTTGGAAACATCGGCATCATCATTTATAATGAAAGCTCGAGACACATTCTCGGGCCGGTAAGTTGGAAGGAGACTCCCTAGTCCTCTTTACATATTGCTTTTCCTCTTTGTTTGAAAATATGTCTGTAAGTCAACCCTCTTCTCTCGAACTCCAGTAAGGGCTCCTTGGCCGTATGCACCGCCCTCGGCAAATCCTTATCCCAATTGGAAAACGGTTTAGGTGGAAAAAGGTTACCAGGCATGTACAGGGGCGTACGCAGGTTCGGTGTTTATCAGCGGGTTCATTCTCCACCCTCCTCTCCTAAAAAGAAAAGAAACGGGAAGAAGACGAAAAAGAAACAGGGCTCCTCTTCATCCGCGGGAGTCACGGGGATGGATAGGTCCTATGCCGTTCCGGCAAGCAACTAAGCAAAGATCAGCACGTCCGGTCACTGTACTTTCACGGGCGGGCTCGGTGACAAACATCAAACTGCATACGCCCATGTGCAAGAATGGTGACCCTTTGCCAGCTAGGCTGTCTTCAAATTTAGAGAAGGATTTACCGAAAGCTATATGTACGGCCTAGGAGCCTCTATTACGTCGGGGACCCTCATTCACAGAGATTACCTGTTGGTTAGAGCCTGCTGACTTCAAACGCCGACTGGGTAGTCGCTTCACTGAAGGCAGTATTTTGGCCAAGAACAACATGATCCATCAGTGGAGAGCACTAGCTAGCATGATTGATAGAGAGCAGAAGGTGACCCGTTTTTCGGACAGGAGCATTCTGGCGAATGCCTTGAATTCCTCCGAAGGGGTCATGATTAGTGCCCTTCGGACATTTGATAGTACTCCGGTGAGTGTGTTGCCACAATCTACCATCAACTTCGTGAAAGGAGTGGTTTATGCAAGGAAACTCCTAGATGAAATAGATGAAATCACCTTAAAGCTGTCCGAACATGGAGTGGTCAAGTTTGAACGTGTGATGAAAAAACAGGGAGGGGTCTCAAGACCCACCCTTGCACTTCGTCACGTTTGACTGTGACAATCTCCCTGAATCACTACGTGCCAGTTGGTATCGCTGCCACGTGAAATCACTCCTGAAACTGCAGCGGAGGAGCAAAAGCTACAACCGATTCGGGTATACAAATCGTTCCAATATACGTGCAAATTATGGGTTATCCTATATCTGTGTAAGTTGCTCCAAATCGTGTGTGACCAAGTGTGTCAATTGAGGAGAGCCGCACTCCGCTTCCTTGAAGCAATGAGGTGCGTATCTCTTTTAGAAGAAACTCCTGTCCGTTCAGGCCCATGATCGTTTCTCATCTCGCAAGAATAAGGACATGGTCCTGGACCGCTCGACACTGCCTGGGATGTCTTATGCCTCAAAGTTAAAAAGACACTTTCTGCTCCTTGCCTATCCAGGCCTACGAGCACGCTCGTTTTTTCACTCATTCGGAACCATTCTGTGGATTCTACCTACCCCGGGAGCTCCCCTGGTAAAGATGGCAGCACAAAGAGTTTACACCCAGCCCCAGCTGAAACCATGGCTTCCCCTTTCCCCAAAGTGACTGTTTCTCGTAAGGCAAAACAGCCGCGAGCCTACACCGAGTCGTTAGACTCACAGGTGGCAACCCCCTTGAAGTTGGTTGTGATGCCATCTTCCTTGTTCTTAAGCATGGACAGGTAACGTCAAATTGGCGTCACGATTTAGGTAACCTGGTTGCAGATATGCTACACTGATTTTGACCTTGAAATAACTCGAATTCTATTGGTCAGATTCTAAATCTTTTTATTTCAAGATGTTTAGCATTTATCTAAGACTACAATGGGAAGGATAAAGAAAACAAGAACTAACGGCTCCGAGTGAAAGAGATCACCCAGAGGCATCAGATGGGTGCGCATACCAATAAAAAATAGGTTTTTGTGCGCCGCTTGGTGCGTTTACGCTCCAAGATTACCTGCTCAGGGTTAAAGCTGCTCCTGAAAAGGAGGCCAGGACTAAAAGAGCTTCGAGTCCAATGCCTACACCTAGTGGCGTTAGCTCGCAGATATTGAACCCCGCAAAGGAGGGACCCAGTCTCCAAAACATCTCGCTAGCCTAACTTTTGACGCGGAGTGATAAAAAGACTCTCATGACCTACCTAACATCCTTCGATAAGTCTAAGAAGGCGACAGTGCCTTCACCGTACTGTCTGGCCAACAGCGCCCAGAGTTCTGCCTCCGGAAAGCGTACGGGCTTTCCAGTGAGGGTCTTCTCTTTGAAGTATGCCCCCGCATCTCCGTGCTAGGCCTAGATGGCATATTCCTACAATGGAATTGAGCGGACTGCGGGCCAGCTGGGAAGAACTGTGGAGGCTCGTCTCATCCCATTTTCCCTTAGAAATCTATTTTGCAGAAGACCATGCTGGGCGGATTTTCCCTACCTACCATGCCGGGATTAACGGGTTTTCGCCCTACCACCAAGGGATGGGGGCCGGTCAGGTGGATGTGCCATTCACACCCAAAATGATGTCTCCGTCCTTCACTTTGCTTTGAATACCTCTTTTCAGGCATTAGCTGTGAAGCTTCACCTGAATAGGAGGTATAGTTATTTCTGCGTACATATCACCGTCAGCCAACTTCGACGTGGGGGGCTTCCGTCACGTCTTGGCACGCTTGCCGAGGCCCTCTCTTGCTCGGGGATCTGAACGGCATACAACATCTCTGGGTAAACTCCTCGATCAATCTCAGGGGTCAGGTCATTGCCGACCTGATTGGTGAGCTGGAGATAGGTGTCCTAAATGTGGGTGAGTTTACGCATCACTGCCCGAGAACCGCTTCATTTTCCTGCATCGATCTATCTATCTTCGTGCTCTCCGGACACACAGCCTGATTTTGATTGGGGGATGGTCGATGACCTCCAAGCGTGTATTGCGGAAGGTGGATTCGATCAACTACACTGGCCTTGGCCTGGCGACTAGGGCCTTCCTCACGGCCCTGATTGAGAGCCTCGTTGTCGATGCTGGGAAGCTGCCACTCGCTCAGCACCGTGCACAGTGCATTATTCGCCTGTACGCGAGAGCCACGAGCCTTTCCCAGTCGGCAAGAGCATTAACTCCATCCGAACCTAACCTCGACAATGACTATGCCACAGAGAGACGCAAGTTATACTCTAAGCCCTTTCGGTTTATGTCTAAGAAAACCTTTCGAGAGCTCGGTATAGCTCTCGGGCCGGTGACGACTGCGTGGTCACAATAAGCCACATTCTTGTTAAATGTACCAGTCTGGGCGATCTTCCCGCACCATACCTGTCCAGGTACCGGAACGAGCGTGTTCGCTACCGTTTGTCCCTTGTACTTGGGACTGTTTCGTGCACTCTGACTTGTGGACTATACGACTTTTTGGAGGAGGCTGGCCTCCTCCACTTTATTGGACTGTCTTTGGCAGGTCGCATGTTCCTGCAGTGGTGGGAGGTGGACCTACCCCCAACGCCGGAGCGGGCTTCCTTCATTTTTCCCTTTTGCTTTTATTTCTTTTTTATTAATTGTTTTTATAGCCTGTGCTTCGCCTTTGTCTCTTTTTATCTTTGTTATTTTTATTAACATATTGTTATTTGCTTCTTATTTTAGTATATTAGTAGGCTGTGGTCTGAGTATGGCGACTTTTGCTCTGGTTGGCAATCGCCAGATCGGCTCTCAAAATTAAAAAAGAAATAATTGCTCTCCACATTCTTTATTTTGCTCACCACCTTTATTTTGCTTACCATCTTCTTTATTTTGCTCACCACCTTCTTTATTTTACTCACCACCTTCTTTATTTTGCTCACCACCTTTATTTTGCTTACCATCTTCTTTATTTTTCTCACCACCTTCTTTATTTTGCTAACCACTTTCTTTATTTTGCTCACCACATTCTTTATCTTGCACCCTACATTCTTTAATTGGGTAGCTCTATACCTCTCGCGTACCACATTCTTTATCTTACTCACCATATTCTTTATTTTTCCCATCCCATTCTTTACATTGCTCACAACATTCTTTATCATACTTACCACCTTCTTTATTTTGCTCACCATCCTCTTTATTTTGCTCACGATCTTATTTATATTGCTCATCATCTTCTTTATTTTGCTCACACCTACTTTTTTTGCTCACCACCTTCTTTACTTTGCTCACCACCTTCTTTATTTTGCTCACACCTCGTTATTTGCTCACCACCTTCTTTATCTTGTATATTTAAATAGTAAATTCATCTTTTGACTTTACTCGTTTATAATTTGTATATTTGATTATTTTATGTTGGTTTGGTCGTTTTAGGTTCGGCTGGGCTGGGTTGGGCGTTTGGGCGGAGCTTGGTTGTATTGGGTTAAGCTTCGTTCGGTTAAGTTAGGATGAATTGGGCTAGTCTTTCTTATTTTATCTTGGTTTAGTTAAAGTTTTGTCAGGTTATATTGACTTAAGTTGGCTTCCTTTAAATATTGAACCACGTCTATCTAACTTGACATCGAATAAACCGTTTTAACTCTCCACTAATAAAACTCAAGTTCAAACTCGTCGAGAAGATTCGAACGATTTAGGGATCGCGATGTAAATTTACTTGTTTTTGGATGGTTCCAATCGAGAAACCGAGCAAGAAATTTAAGTTAATTTTTCTAATACAATTTCAAGGGTGATTTAAAAATTCTTGTAGCCCTTTTGTGTTTTCATCTGTTTATTCGTTGTTAGATAACCGAAATCTGCTTAAATTTTACTTAATTAACCTTTGTTTTCAGGGTAACCTATTCTTTGAGAAAGTGGCAACCACTTTCTCTCTGAAAATATTTATTACTCTTACTTGTGATTGAAAACGTTAAATCGGTGAGGGTTTTTTCCATAGTTCGGACAACATAAAAGGGGAGAACTACCCGGTATTGCAAAAGTCATGTTACACTCTTTAAGACTAGTTCAGACAACATAAAAGGGGAGAACTACCCGGTATTGCAAAAGTCATGTTACACTCGTTAAGACTAGTTCAGACAACATAAAAGGGGAGAACTACCCAGTATTGCAAAAGTCATGTTACACTCGTTAAGACTGGTTCAGACAACATAAAATGGGAGAACTACCCGGTATTGCAAAAGTCATGTTACACTCGTTAGGACTAGTTCCAACAACATATAAGGAGAGAACTACCCGGTATTGGAAAAGTCATGTTACACTCGTTAAGACTAGTTTCGACAACATAAAAAGGGATAACTACCCGGTATTGCAAAAGTCATGTTACACTCGTTAAGACTATTTTCGACAACATAAAAGGGGAGAATTACCCTGTATTGCAAATGTCATGTTACACTCGTTAAGACGCTCTCAATAAAGGATAAAACGAATATTTTGAGATGGTTAGACATATTTATATTTTTTTAACAGTTAAATATGTGTTTAACTTGTAACGTTAATCAATGTGGCCGACTTCAGAGGCAAGCACACACTCCATTCTAGTCCTGAAGCCGCGTAGCGGAAAAAGCTCCCGTCGTTGTTCTCGCAGAGGGATGTTGAGCAATTCATTTTCCCCGCACCTAAAGCTCTTGCCGCCCTCCTTCTTGATGGCCCTGGACACAGTGGCCCCCCCCCGAAATGTTCTTTTTCTTCATGACTGCAGTCATTTTGAGCTTTGACCGAGGTCAATTTTATTAGGTCTTCCCCGTTCTTGAGCCTCTTTGCGACTTTGTGGACAGTCAGCCGGCTGACGTTAAGCAGCTTGGCGATGTCGGACTTGTGTCTTCCCCTCCTTCGGGAGAGCGGAGATCTAGATTCTTTTTACTTCCATCTCGGCACACAACGGAAAAGATATTTTAATGACACCTGTCTGTAGAATAGAACTTTAAGTGTGTTTGACGGAACTCTTTCTCTCACACAAATAAACCTCTCGATAGATTAAAAAATCGAGTTTCACAGACCTTTTGCAAAACCCGGTGAATAAAGTTGAAATTTAACCCACTCTGCTCGACTAAATGGCAACAAAATCCTTAACCCTTCTTCTTCCTACCTAATCTTCGTTTCCCCACGTCTAACCCATTAACTCTTCCTCTTTCATCCTGCTATTGATCGATCGCATATGTACTGACAGCACAACTTCATTCCCTTTTATAAGACAGTTTCTTAACACCCAAGTATCACTTATTTGCACGAAATTTCGCGGGTTTCGGACGCCACCTCTCTAAACAAGGAATTTTTACTGTAATGAAGTGGAAAGTGTTGCTAGAGGCACTTTTGTTATTCTTTGCGCTAGGACGTGTGTAAGGTAGCAAATTAAGAGTTATTTATTGTGGAAGGGGAAGCGTGAGGCCTTGGTTAAAAAGCCATGGGAAGAATCAAAATAGGAATTAGTGAGAGGGGAAAGTTTTGATTAGCACGAATCGTTTTTGTTTCAAAGAGCAAAATAACATTCAATAACCAGTAATAAATGTTCATAAAAGAAGACTTATAATGGTAATCATAGTCACAGTATATATTTGTAAGCTTTAATTAAAGATGACTATCGAATCATCTTTTATAATTTGACGAAATATACATGTGTCGAGCTAAAGATCCCTCGTTTCAGGTATCATTAAAGAATGCTGCGCCATTTAAGTCATTTTGACTTTATTATAACTATAATTTTTTCAAAAATAAATAGTATAAAACATGAAATTAAAATGATTACAGAAACCCTTACTATTTTTATCTATTTTATAATTTATAGTGTTTTATAAAGCTCACAGGGGGGGTTAAATGATGATTAATGGGGTGGAATCGAAGGAAGATGAGGGCTTTATATGCCTTGCAAAAATTGAATCTACACTCTGTTGTACCTAAAAAGAATCATCGTAAAGGAAAGAGATCCTGCAGGAAACAGGGCGTTAGAAAGAGGCTAATTACTGGCAAACTAACGTTTTGCAATCACACAATTTAAACTATTCTTACATTTTGATTATTCATTCAAAGAAGTTACTGGCTGAATGTTTTTCACAACTGCGTTTTATATCTTATAAAAATCACTCCTGCCAGCATATTATTGCAAGGGATGAAATTTAATACGATTTTATGGATAAAACTGACGTGGATGTGCAATCTTCGTCAATTCAATGATGGTTCAATTTTTCATTTTTGAAGTCGACCGACAAATTGAGGATATGGGCAATTGGACAACTGCATCTCTAGACCAACAAATTTGATGAAATACAACTTAATTTTTTGTAGCTACTCAATAGTTTTAACGAATTGGCAGCTCCCAAATTACTGATACCATTGTCAGCTTTTATAAATGTGCTCTTCCGTGGTTTGATGATGTTGCTTGTTTAATTTATGCACGAGTATCATTTTCAATTTCGGCTTCTCGGTTGCACTAACTATTTTTTGATTCCTATAGTTCTTGTTTTTTTTGCCTACCCTATCACTTGATATGAAAAATATGTTCAATTAATAATAAAATAAATCGACATGCGTATTAATAGGGTAGTAATGAGAATCACAAACACTTAGGTTTCTCCCTAGCATCCCATCGGACTCAATAAGAAAGTTTTCATCTTTGATGAGATGCGTTCGTCTCATTACTTTACTTACTGTTCAGTTACCGATGTGATCTTATTGATTACATGATTTAACATAAAAATCAAAACGTTTACTTGATTTAGAAGAATGATACTATTTTAAGAGCTCTTCCAACCTAAAGGTACCATTACACTGGATAGTTTTCTGAAAAGTCCGCAGAAAGGAGGGTCAGTTCACCGTACCGTACGAGCCTGCTTAGGGTACTTAGTAAACTTCTGAAAGAATTTCGAGCATCTGCAATGAGTTTCCTTTATTTGGAACTCGGTTAGACAGCTTAATTTTTCGTTTTTCTACCTAATTTAACCTAGTTATTTATGAAACATTTAAAATCATACTAACAGAAATTTTCCACATTTATATTTGTCCTAAATTTGGTCCTAAATTTTTATTCTTTGCCACCCAAAGGAAAGGACTTAAATATTTAAATTTAAACTGTTGGAAAAGAACGAGCAAGAAGATAATCTTCTAGAGTCCATATCTGCACCATTTCTAGTAAAAATAAATAGGTGCTCTGGGTTTCCTGGGGTAAGATGGAAAGTAAAAGATGTTAATGAAAATAAAGAACCGTAGTCCACTCACCTTGATGTACGGGTACGATGGTAGACATTTTGACTGGTAAAACCTATCGAAAAGAAATAAGATTTATAAGTTAATGTGATGTGGAAAAGAAAATATCACACTTTATTATTTACTTGGTAAGTAGAAAATAAATTACATTTGTATCAATGACGTTCACAAATGGATTAGATTAAAATTTTCTTGTACCGGACAGAACGGAGGTTTTAATGATTTATTTAAATCGCAATTGTGATAGATTACAACAAAATAAAATAAAATTATTTAAAATTATTGGTGTACACTTCATTAATTAATTTGTTTAAATAATAATATTTTAAATTAGAAGAGAGCTTTAGTTACCATAGTGAACAAATGAAAAAATAAATAGCATCAACAAGCTACAATCATTCCCAAGATCCATTCTCTTATATCTGCAAACTTTATCAAAACGAGAGCAAAAAGGTTCGGAATGCCAACAACTATGAGAATTTTCGAAGCTTACAAAGCATATTTTGGGATGTCAGTTTGGGTCCAAGAAAAAACCTTGGCACCTAATTTTGCTTATGTACACAGCTAAAAAAACTTTGGAAGGTAAAAAATGGTTTGTTTTAAAGAGCAGAATATTTGATGTCACAAACATTTAAACTATTATGTTTGTTTGGGACCTAAAAGATAATAAAATATAATGTTTTGCTTTTACATGATGGTTTAGATGTGAAAAAAGAGCTACGAAGATTGCCATTCCCCTGATATGGCGTGAAACAACTGACCACTCAATCAACTGCTACTTCTGCCTGGTGGACCCTTCCAATCATCGAAGGTGGCTAAGTATTATCCCACCCTGGGAAGAAAGCAATAATTCAGAAGCTGAAAAGATCAGTGAAGATGTAGTACTACAGTGATAAATATCCTAACTAAGGAGTTCTCAATAACCTTGTCAGAATCTTGAATTGTTAAAGATAAATGCCTCCTAGCATTTGATTTCTAAACTTAGAGGATTTGCAGCAAGAAAATGTGTATATGACAAGCCAAAGGAAACATCCTAAAAATTTATCATTATTCTTTACTTATCATGCTTGGGTTATGCATTTGCAATAATGTATCTGGTATGTTTGATGCTCTTGGAATAATATGTAATCTAGGATGATTAGACTCTTCATTGACGGATCATCAAGAAGTATTTAAGATCTACTTCTCCATAATGGAATTAGCATCCATCCCTTTCCTTAGGTCTTTGAGGAAATCTCAAGGACAACTATAACAGTTTCAAGATATTTCTATACGCTTTGCATGGTGAGTATGGCTGGAAAGTGATTTTAGACATAAAAGGGTACCTTATTTGGTAAACATTACGATCGGCGGCGCGAACGATAGGGCCTAAACTATTTCGTCCGTGTTCCAATATATTTCACCTTTTTGGAGTAAATTCAAGGGGACTACTCATGGGGGGTTTCAACACTGTGGGAGGACCCCCTTACGATGATCCTGAGTTTCAATCAATTAGGGGTATTTGGGGGGCACAGCCCTCTAGTATATAATCATAATTGTTTATAGAATAATGTTTAACGGGTTTTTTTAATGTTTTTATTTAACCAAACGAAAATAAATATGCATGCGCGGGTGGAAGAAACATACACGCCAAAAAATACACTTTTTCAGACGTGCCGCCGATCTTCATGTTGACCGCTATTTGATGGATCCCATTGGAGGTTCGAACAAGTCTCCATGTCATCTCAGTCTTTGAGACAATATGGATACCTCAGCACTTTAAAACAAAAAGTAATTCCTTCAAAGGTATAAGGTCTCTGTTGGAGGGCCTAATGCCAAGCGGGAACAATTGATAGACCCTCAAAATGTGCTGCTTTGTACATTACATTGCAAGAGCAATATAACCAAGCTCTTAACAAAGATTCTGCAGCCTTTAAGTACCTTAAGAATATATTTTCCAAACTTTGAAGAAAAGGTGAAACCTACTGGCTTTGTTGGAGCACATATCAGAAAAATCATTTTAATTTATTGAAAGATTACTTAAAGGTAATAAAAGGGTGGAAGAGTTTTGTTTGGGGGTGTAAAGACCTTTTGGACAACCCCAAGGGTGACAATTATATGGAAATGTTTAGAACTTATTGAAAGCTATGGCCAAATGGGCTGCAGGATGCCTATGAAGGTGGACATCCGTGATCACCATCTTGACAAGTTCAAGGCAATTATGAGAGCATGTTCTATACTGAACTTTGACCATAAATATCAAGCAATATACAATGCAAACATGATGTGAGACTACATTTAGGGTCGTGTACGGGAAAGTTATTTACATTGCAAACAGCAATCGAGAAAAACTTCCCTTCTAACTTTTTTATACTTGTTTTTATATATTTCTTGTGGAAGTTTCAATAAAAGTGTATAAATTTAACTGTTTATATTTATAATCCTAAAATAAGGGAAAAAGAATTGCCTATTTTTACCAAATATTTGATCATACAAGCCACAAAAGCAAAGTTTAAACAAATAATGGAAATTTTCCATGGTTTTGCAATAAAAAAGAGTATGCAAATAACATTTATTAGCCAGGAAATAGAAAATGTGTAACATAATAATGTTATTTGTATATATTAGTGTTGAGTAAAATAAAAGAGCTTGAGGCGATTTAAGAGAAATACATTTTAAAGCGACCATACTGCAATTAATATAGATAATATCATTGTCCTTGAAGACTCTATTCCCTTACAGGACACTTTTAAACTGGCCAAAACTTTAAGTAATAGTCATAAAACAGTTCGAATACTTCTTCTAACCGGAGGAAAAGTACACAAAAATGTATTGTGTAGGCAGATGACCTGTCTAAAGGCCATCGTTTAAGTGTGATATTACTAGATCTCTATTGGCTCGAAGTGCATTTGTGCCTTTTCTAGACAGAATTATTAGTATGGATAGTGGTTTTATGCGCGTGAACGCGATTCTATAAGTTATTATGTCGATGCGTAGGTCGGATAGCAACCATTTTACTTTGCAATGACTTTTGAATAATTTGGAGTTCGTAATGTCAGATGATATATTTTTTAATTGATAATTCGTTTGTTAATTAAATCTTATTTTTTAAAATTTTTTTGAAGTAATTGAGAGCATGCGATTTAGGCCTATTAAACTTGTTTATTGTGGTATTAAGACCAAAAATCAATGGTTTTATCACACAAACAAATTTATTTCCCCCACACTTAGATGTGATGTGAAATGAGTTATCCATTGAGTTCCCGCAAATAAGCGAACGGTCAATGCAGACCTATGTTCAACAATTGCACCGTTTAAATGAAGATATTGCCATAATGTCCTTCAGTGGTTAACTGAAAAGGGTCACCCCTTCCTTGATGACAATCCACGCTCACAAGTGACAAGTTTCAACCAAAGAAGAAAAATTGCTTTAGGTTTGGAACATTTTCCTACTCTCTAATCAAAAAAGCTTACATTATATGGTTAACATCTATATAAGTGTATTTAAAGTCCCAAAGAAATTGAAATTAGTAACACAACCCGGAAAAACGCTACGGAGAATATTAGGTGAACCAATGAAAGCTTAAGAGGGAAAATGGGAAAAGTAGAGAACGGAAAGATAGGGCAAACTATTTTAACCGTTTGATGATAATGAATAAAGAAGTTGGATTTACACCTGTGTCATCGAGCGCTCATCGCTTATATAACAACGACGCTCATCGCCTGAGCTACCATCCTCAACACGTGATACATATATAAATATATATATATATATATATATATATATATATATATCACGTGTCATGTGATTTTCAATTATCTATATAAGTCATCAAACATAACCTAAATGGCAAAGTTTACTCTGTTCTATGGGAGGGAGAAGAGGATATTTATCACACCACCTTTAATAACTATAATATAAAATGCTGAAATCGAAATTTCAAGGAAAAAATTCCTTAAACGTTCATGACGATTTTACAGAATATTCTGTAAAGTTTGCTGGTAAAAGCATCCAAATTTTAGTACATAGAACATATAAAGAAAATGTTAAGAATGAAATAATCTCTATAAAGATAACCTCACAAATAGAGAAAGTGTTAACTTATAACTTTGATGAAACTCACTATCTTAGAGTTACTTGAGGGAGGTAGAACTCACTATCTTAGGTTACTTGAGAGAGGTAGTACTCACTATCTTACGTTACTAGAGAGAGGTGGAACGGACTATCTTACGTTACCTGAGAAGGGTGGAACTCACTATCTGGCGTAAATTGAGAGAGGTCAAACTCAGTATCTTATGCTACCTGAGACAGGTGGAACTCACTATCGTAGGTTCCTTGAGAAAGGTGGAACTCTCTATCGTATGTTACTTAAAAGAGGTTAAACTCACTAATAAACGTTACTTAAGAAAGGTGGAACTCACTAACTTACGTTACTTAAGAGAGGTGGATCTCGCTAACTTGCCTTACTTGACAAAGGTGGAACTAACTATGGTAGGTTACTTAAGAAAGGTGGAACACACTATCCTACGTTACCTAAGAGAGGGAGAAATCACTATGGTGGGTTACTTGAGATAGGTGAAACACACTATGCTACTTTACCTAAGAAAGGTGGAAATCACTATCCTATGTTACTTGAGAGAGGTGGAACACACTACCTACGTTACTTGAGAAAGGTGCAACTCACTATCGTGCGTTACTTAAGAAAGGTTGAACTCACTATCGTAAGTTACGTGAGAAAGGTTTAAATCCCTTACTTACTGTCGTAGAATGACTCCCGACGATACCATATATTACACTATTCGTTGAGGGAACTTCCTTAATTATCTTTAGAGTGCGTTTTACTGTCTGGCGGCCGGTATTATGTATCTTCAAAATGCTTAAGAAGTGGAACTGAGCTCAAGGATAATAATATTGCTATCATTAATAAAATAGAGTTTTATTAATAATAACTATCACAAACACAAAAACGGAAAATATTGACAAACAGAATGGAAAGGGTCGTGGAGACTCGGGCTAATCCAAGGATTTAAGGGATCAAAAAAGGTAAAACAAATATGGAGTTAAAGAGATGGGATGGATCGATAAACCATTTAAAGCACAGGATAGAATTGACAAATAAGGGATCAGTACTCAAAAGGTGACGCTTGGCTTACGTAACTTCATTAGGGTGCAGTGGAAGGTACTTGAAGGAATATTCGGTCCACTAGCGAGTTCCAGCCGAAGGGGGGGGATAAAAGGATCCTGACGTGGCGTCTTGGAAAGGAGAACCGTTACTCGACGAACGGCTTGACGAACAATGGCTGTTCTAGGTTGTTCTCTTCTGAACAAAGGGGGGGATGAGAACCGTCTCTTGTCTACGGGCTCAAGAACAATGGCTTTTCTAATGTTGTTCTCCTTTGAACAACAGGGGGGGTGAGAGCCGTTTCTTGGCGAAGGGCTCAAAACGAACAATGGCTGTTCTAATGTTGTTCTCCTTGAACAACAGGGGGGAATGAGAACCGTTTCTTGGCGAAGGGCTCAAAACGAACAATGGCTGTTCTAATGTTGTTCTCCCTTGAACAACAGGGGGGGATGAGAACCGTTTCTTGGCGAAGGGCTCAAAACGAACAATGGCTTTTCTAATGTTGTTCTCCTTGAACAACAGGGGGGGATGCCTTGGGGAATTGGCGTCACTAAAGGCTCGAACCTTTGGCACTCAAGGAATATTGTCCTCCTTCTGGACAAGTGATGGTGAATCTCGAGTTCGAGGTCCCTTGGCGCACAAAGGGAGAGAGGGTCGTGGTGATGTTTCGCGACGAAAATCTGGATCTCCAATCTGCTCTTAGTGGTAAAGTTTCCATATAAATAGCCAGGACATCTCCTTGGCGTGGGGAAGAATGGGGTGGAAGCTTCGAGGGAACGCACAGCTGGGCCGGAGAAAAATGCCTTATCTGTCCATAGGCCTAACTCGATCTGGCGAGGTCGGCGTATGGGGGCGAACGGGGGGGACGATAACCTCCTTGTTTAAACATTGGCGTCCGGTAGCTGTTGATAAGACTCCAAGCCTCGAATCGAAGATGCACGTGGGCCTCCTCGAGGTTTTAACTAATATGGGATAGGAGTTGAATTTAACACAGATTCAACTCGTTCTATCACACCCCTCCATTCCAGGGGAAGTTGTCACTTCGAAAAAAAAAGAGAGAAGGGACAACGATAGAGCTCCGTTGTAGGGAACTCGTTTTCTTGTACCAACCGTATCTTCCTGCACCTAACTAGTATTACCTCAATACATGATTATTTTGATCTTTAGATTACAGGGGAAAATAACCTTTAATACAACTTAATAAAAAAAAAAGGCATGAAACAATGAAATGATATAAACTTAGTACATACGGGACAAAATAATTTATACGTAAATTAATAAAAACAAATATATATACATACAAAAAATTAGACATTGAGCGTTACAAAATTCAGACATATACATTAATTAATTATATTACAAAAGAATCTTAAATTAAGTCGTATAAGACGGTATATACCTACATGGAGATACTAATCCTATGAATACAATTATTCTACGCTATTCGGTAACGCATTCCTACTGAGTGCGTCAGCGACCTGGTTATCGGAACCTTTGATATAATTTATTTTAAATTGATACTCTTGCAAGAGTAAACTCCAGCGCATGATGCGGCCGTTTGAGTGTCTCAAATTCCTAATATAGGCTAACGGACGGTGGTCGGTTCCTATTCGAAATTCTTTACATATCAAGTACAGCTTGAATTTGTCTATGACCCAGATAATTGATAGAGCTATCTTTTCTCTAGTGGCATATTTCTTTCCGCGTGGTAATAATTGACGGCTAGCATATGCAACTGGATGACTCGTTCTGTCATCCACGTATTGAAGGAGTACACCTCCAATGCCCTCGTTGGACGCGTCTGTCTTAATCCCAAAGGATTTTCCCGGGTTGGGCAACTTTAAAATGGGGGCAGTCATGAGCTTACTCTTGAGCTGATTAAAATGGGAAATAGCGACATCATTCCAACGTAGACGATCGGGTGAATTCTTTTTTAAAAGGGAGCTGAGGGGCGCCGAAATCGCAGCGAAATTCGGAACGAATCGCCGATAGTACGAAGCTGATCCTAGGAACGATCTTAATTGCTTCTTTGTAATCGGGAGGGGCATGTCGGCGATTGCCTTAATCTTATCCTCTTGGGGACCCAACTGGCTTTGTCCTATTTTGAAACCCAAATATTTGATGGTTTCGTGGGCAAAATGGCATTTGCTGGGGCCAATGGTGAGGCCATTTTCGCGCAGTCGCTCGAAGAGACCTAATAGGGTGGTTAAATGGTGACTCCATTCGCGAGTAGCGACGTAGACATTATCAAAGTAAAAGGATACGTTTGGAAGTCCATCTAACAACCTTCTCATGAGACGGTTATAGTTGCTACAAGCAGTGACGAGGCCAAAAGGAAGGCGCTTGAATTGCATAAGGCCTTTCTCTGTTGCAAAGGCGGTATATGCTTTCACCTCAGGCCGGAGGGGGATTTGATAATACGCCTTGCACAAATCGAGTTCTGAGATGAACTTGGCGTTTTCGAAAAGGTGGAGGTTTTGGTCTACCAACGGGATGGGCTCGGCGTCGAACACAGTTACCGAATTTAACTTCCGGAAGTCGATGCACATCCGATAAGAGCCATCAGGTTTCTTGACCATGACGACTGGGGAACAATAACTAGAGGTGGAAGGTTCTATGATGTCTAAACTAATTAAATTATCAACTTCGGCGTTAAAGGCTTGGCGTAAATGAATCGGCATGGGATAGGGATTTGAACGGACGGGTTCTAAGGTTGTTAATTTGATATCATGCTTGAAACTAGTAGCGCACCCAGGCTTCTCCGAAATAACGTCGTCAAACTGACGTAATAGATCTTGTAGCTGACCCTTTTGATGTGGTGTCAGCTGCGCGTCGATATCCAGGTCAGAGGGTTCAAACGGCTCGCCTGGTAGGGAAGGAAGAGGGTAATCGGCATCAGGTTGGATGCACACTGTCTGGATTACATTAAGGGACTCCGCGGGGTAATCCTCTTCAAGCGCCGATGTTTCGTCCAGCGCTACGAAGGTATGTCCATGGGCGCGCCGGTGGTACTTTTTCAATAAGTTGACGTGATAGAGCTTATCGCCTGCTGGGGTACCAATGAGGTAATCTACCGGTCCTCGTGCCTCGCGGACCGGGTACGGACCTTTCCATTGGCTCAGTAATTTATTACTGGCTGTGGGAAGGAGCAGGAGTACTTCATCACCGGGCTTAAATTTACGATCTTCGGACCGGACATCAAAATAGGTTTTGTATTTCTCCAAATTGACATCGGCATTTTTATAGGCGATGTTTGCGCATTTCTCGAGCCTCTGGCGTAGGTCCAAGACATAGGCGTAAGATGACTGGAGTTCTTGATCCAGTTGGGGCTTAATTAACAACTCTTTTAAAATACTGAGTGGCCCGCGTATATTACGTCCATAAAGGAGCTCGAACGGGGCGAAGCCTAATGTACGGTGGGGAATTTCCCGATAGGCGAATAGGGCGACCGGGAGATATCGGTGCTATTCGCGGGGCTGCTCGGCACAGAGCTTCTTAATAATGGATTTTAAATTTCCATTTAATTTTTCGCACATCCCGTTTGTCTGTGGCCGGAAGGGGGTGGTAAAAAGGGGCTTTACCATGAGCAGCTTCCCTACGTACTCCATCAACTCAGAGGTGAATTGTCGGCCTCTATCGGAGAGTATTTCCTTGGGGACGCCTACCCTCGAAAAGATGGAAATGAGGGCCTCGGCGCAAGAAATACTGTCGATTCGGCGAAGGGGGACAGCCTCGGGAAAACGGGTAGCAAAGTCTACCAAGGTGAAAATGTAGCTGTGCCCTTCGCTCGAAGGGGGGTGGATAGGGCCAACCAGGTCGATGGCCACTCTGGAGAAGGGTTCAGTAATGACTGGTCCCCTTTGTAAGGGAGCAGGTTTGACCCGCCCCTTAGCGGACGTCTTCTGGCACACATCGCACGATCGACAATGCTTTGAGATGTCAGCTGCAGCACCCGGCCAATAAAAATATCTAAAAATGCGCTGGCCAGTTTTAGTGTGACTAAAATGACCGGAAAAAATGCTGTCATGAGCCACTTTGAGCACTATAGGGACATGGGATCGTGGAAGGCATAGGACAGTAGTAACAGCGTTATTACTGTCCTCGGCGGATCGATAAAGAAAGCCACCTTCCTCCAGGTACCTGATGACTTTAGGTCCACGGACAGTCTCCGTGTCTTGGTTTTGGGCCTTATCCCATAAGGGTGTTAGTGCTTCACACTCCTTTTGTGCCTTCCTAAAGTCCTGGTTAAGGATCTCCGAGAATTCGGACGGTAACGGGGTTCTGAGGGGGACGGACTCCTGGGCTTCCTTCTTAGCTCGACCTCGAGTAAGGGCGGCCTGGGACACAGGGTCGGAACTTACTTGGGGGCTCTGTCCTATAAGTACAGAGCAGAATTTTATGGGTGCTGAAATGACTTCAGCCCAGCCATCATAATATTGACACTGCAGGTAACATCTAACGACGGGAAATCTGTTCGCCCGCCCAAGGTAGTCATGTACCACCGCAAATTTTTCGTGGTTAGGGTCCACTGGGGGTAGGAGTTCGTCGGACACGATGAAACAAGTACATCCTGTGTCCCTGACGAGAGTCGATACTCGGCAGCCATTCACGCTGCCCTCCTCAAATTTCAAAGTTCCTGGTGAACTTTTATCAAAAATAAAATTTACCTGGTGGCCTGACGGAGGGGGAGAAGTTGTTGCTTGGGTCTGCACCTCCGGGGGAGCCGGGGTTGCATAAATCTGGTGAACTTGGTGGGCTGGTCCGCTTTTAAGCCTAGAATTTTGGGGGCAATTCCAGCTCATGTGGTTTTCTACACCACAGGTGAAGCATATTATTGGTCGCTTCGGGAAGAGAGGTGGAGAAGAAATCTAAACGGGAGATTTGGAGTCCCGTTGTTGATTTTGGGGAATGAAGTTTTGGGGTCTTAAGGGGCCCGGAAACTTTGTCAGCTTTCCTGGGAAGGGGCGCGAATCCTTCCTTCTTTCCTGGTTTGGGGGTTGGTGAGAAGTTCGATTCTCCTTTGGATATAAATTATGGCTTGCGGCATAGACATCCGCTTCTTCGGTACATTCTTTAAAGGTCTGGCACCGACGGTCCTTGACAAACGCGCGGATCTCCGTCGGGAGAGACGCCAAAAATTGATCTCGCAACACGAAGTCCGTTAAGGACTCGTAGTCCGGATCAACCTTTGAGGATTCTAACCAAAATTTAAAATTCCTCTGAAGAATGTATCCGAATTGACGGAACGTCTGTCCGGGTTTAATACGACCTCCTCGAAATTCTTGGCGGTAGAAATCGGGAGTCATATTATGAGCGGCCAATAACTCAGCTTTTAAGGTGCTGTAGTTAATTGTACACTCAGATGGTAAAGATATAAAAATTTCGCGCAATTTGCAATTTAACAGGGACAGTAATCTGGCTACACCTTCAGCCTCCAGATCCATGTTATTGATTTCGAGGATCTTTTCGAAGTGGGCTAAAAATGCTCCGAAATCCTCTCCATCCTTGAAATTGGGGAGCTTTAGTGGGAGATTGGGGGGGGGGGGGCTTCGGAACGGGAACTAACGGAATGTATCCCCGCTTCAACACGAGCTAATTCAATCTGAAGCTCAGCTTGTCTTATCCGTTCCTCTCTTTCTCTTTCTTCTCGTTGTATTTCTCTATCACGTTCTTCTCGTTGTATTTTTCCTTCTCGTTCCTCTCGTCGGATTACTCTTTCCCTTTCTCTTTCTTCCTCTTTTCTTTGCTCCTCTTGAATGTACTCAATTAGTTCTTTTCCGGAGAGTCCCACGGATTCTCCTTGCGCTTTAAAGATTTCAAACTGAGTCATCTTTGCACTTGGGGCGCACTAGTCAACCAACTAAAATTCCTCGCAACAAGAATTATGCCTCTATAGAATTAGCCTACCTAAATATGGGCACTGACCTATTCGTACTTGGTTTCTTACTCTAAATAACCACTGACTAAAATCACGAAAAAACACAAACAAATTATTCTAACCGTTCCTTGAGCTACTCCAGCTTCTTAAGTTTAAAAAAAAAAGAAAAAAAAAGGGGATAGCAATCGTTAAAACAAAAGGGAACTACTATATTCTATTATTATAACGAATAACACTATGCTTTACTCGACTGAGACCAGTGTTTGCAAAGATATAGCGTTAAACCTTACACACCTGATACCAAATTAAATAGTATATATATATATGTCGTAGAATGACTCCCGACGATACCATATATTACACTATTCGTTGAGGGAACTTCCTTAATTATCTTTAGAGTGCGTTTTACTGTCTGGCGGCCGGTATTATGTATCTTCAAAATGCTTAAGAAGTGGAACTGAGCTCAAGGATAATAATATTGCTATCATTAATAAAATAGAGTTTTATTAATAATAACTATCACAAACACAAAAACGGAAAATATTGACAAACAGAATGGAAAGGGTCGTGGAGACTCGGGCTAATCCAAGGATTTAAGGGATCAAAAAAGGTAAAACAAATATGGAGTTAAAGAGATGGGATGGTTCGATAAACCATTTAAAGCACAGGATAGAATTGACAAATAAGGGATCAGTACTCAAAAGGTGACGCTTGGCTTACGTAACTTCATTAGGGTGCAGTGGAAGGTACTTGAAGGAATATTCGGTCCGCTGGCGAGTTCCAGCCGAAGGGGGGGGATAAAAGGATCCTGACGTGGCGTCTTGGAAAGGAGAACCGTTACTAGACGAACGGCTTGACGAACAATGGCTGTTCTAGGTTGTTCTCTTCTGAACAAAGGGGGGGATGAGAACCGTCTCTTGTCTACGGGCTCAAGAACAATGGCTGTTCTAATGTTGTTCTCCTTTGAACAACAGGGGGGGTGAGAGCCGTTTCTTGGCGAAGGGCTCAAAACGAACAATGGCTGTTCTAATGTTGTTCTCCTTGAACAACAGGGGGGGATGAGAACCGTTTCTTGGCGAAGGGCTCAAAACGAACAATGGCTGTTCTAATGTTGTTCTCCCTTGAACAACAGGGGGGGGGGAGAGAACCGTTTCTTGGCGAAGGGCTCAAAACGAACAATGGCTTTTCTAATGTTGTTCTCCCTTGAACAACAGGGGGGGATGAGAACCGTTTCTTGGCGAAGGGCTCAAAACGAACAATGGCTGTTCTAATGTTGTTCTCCTTGAACAACAGGGGGGGGATGCCTTGGGGACTTGGCGTCACTAAAGGCTCGAACCTTTGGCACTCAAGGAATATTGTCCTCCTTCTGGACAAGTGATGGTGAATCTCGAGTTCGAGGTCCCTTGGCGCACAAAGGGAGAGAGGGTCGTGGTGATGTTTCGCGACGAAAATCTGGATCTCCAATCTGCTCTTAGTGGTAAAGTTTCCATATAAATAGCCAGGACATCTCCTTGGCGTGGGGGAGAATGGGGTGGAAGCTTCGAGGGAACGCACAGCTGGGCCGGAGAAAAATGCCTTATCTGTCCATAAGCCTAACTCGATCTGGCGAGGTCGGCGTATGGGGGCGAACGGGGGGGACGATAACCTCCTTGTTTAAACATTGGCGTCCGGTAGCTGTTGATAAGACTCCAAGCCTCGAATCGAAGATGCACGTGGGCCTCCTCGAGGTTTTAACTAATATGGGATAGGAGTTGAATTTAACACAGATTCAACTCGTTCTATCACACTTACATTACTTATCTTGCCTTACTTGACAGATGTGGAACTCACTATGGTAGGTTACGTGAGGAAAGTTGAACTCACTAAGTTACGATATTTAGGAGATGTGGAACTCACTATCCTACGTTACTTGAAAGAGGTGGAACTCACTAACTTACGTTACTAGAGAGAGGTGGAACTCACTATCTTGCCTTACTTGACAGAGGTGGAACTCACTATGGTAGGTTACTTGATAAAGGTGGAACACAGTATTCTTCGTTACTTAATAGAGGTGGAACTCACTATCGTAGGTTACTTGAGAAAGGTGGAACACACTATCCTACGTTACCTAAGAGAGGTGGAAATCACTAACCTATGTTACTTGAGAGAGGTGGAACTCACTATCCTACGTTACTTGAGAAAGGTGCAACTCACTATCGTGCGTTACTTGAGAAAGGTTTAAATCCCTTACTTACATTACTTAAGAGATGTGGAACTCATAATTATTCGGTACTTGAGAAAGGTGGAACTCACTATCCTACATTACTTAAGAAATGTGTAACTCACTATCTCTCATTACTTGAGAGGGGTGGAACTTAATATCTCTCGTTACTTGATAGGGGTGGAACTCACTATCGTAGGTTGCTTGAAAGAGGTGGAACTCACTATCGTAGTTTACTTGAGAGAGGTAGAACTTACTCTCATAAGTTACTTGAGAGAGTTGGAACTCAGTATCTTACGTTAATAAAGAGAGGTGAAACTCACTAACTAACGTTACTTAAGAGAGGTGGAACTCACTAACTTACTTGACTTAAGAGAGGTTGAACTCACTAACCTTCGTTACTTGAGAGAGATGGAGCTTACTATATTATGTTACTTAAGAAAAGTTGAACTCATTAACTTAAGTTACTTAGGCGAGGTAGAACTCACTTTCCTACATGACTTAAGAAAGGTCAAACTCACTTTGCTACGTTATTTGAGAAAGGTGGAACTCACTATCCTAGGTTACTTGAGAGAGGTGGAATTCACTATCGTAGGTTATTTGAGAGAGGTTGGACTCACTATCGTAGGTTACTTGAGAGAGATAGAACTCACTATCCAACCTTACCTGAGAGATATGGAGCTCACTGCATGCTCTTGTATGTATGAAAGCAATCCTAAGCAAAAGTAATAAATCGGTAGGTTGCTTTAACAACAGAGCATATTCTATATAGTGCTGAAAATTGAAAACAGGATTTTTAGCGACCAGCGGAAATTTAATTTGTTCAAATCAGATAGGAAGCAGCATGCTTCCTATCTGATGGAACAGCATTGTTTAGTTGAAATATTGAATATCACATTATGTAACTGCCAGTTAAATTTATGACAGCCTTATGGTGCGGCATGGCTTCAAGCGCTTCTCTCTGCCCCGTCGTCATTTTATGCGGGAAAGTAAAAAATATAGTATACAAGAGTCTTTTCTAAGAATACATGATCCCCTCTTTACCTACATAGGCACTACATGAGCTTGTTTTAATGTAGGACAATTTTTAGGGATACAGAGCAATAAAGCGAAGCAGCTCATGGATTTTGAATATATCGACGTGATAAATTAGACTGGAACAGAGCTCTGATTTAAGCAAGAGGAAAAACGCAAGGTAGATCCTTGCCTAGAACGTTTTGGCTTAGAAATTGAAAAAGAATGGAAGAAGAATGGAATAAAATCACCTCCAAGGAATTCGACGAATTGGTGAAGTACTGCTGCCGAAAATTTGCTCAAGTCCCTCAGAACAATGTTCTGTATACATGTTCCTTAATATTTTGTTTATTTTTATGTAAATAATTGATTTGTTTTGGGGCTGTTTCAAATTCAGTCTTAACGTTCTTTAGTTTTGAACGTGTTTCCTTGAAATATACAGATTAGTTTCCACAATTATTTTGTTTTCCTATGAGATGAAAATTGGGTGCTGCTATAGAACGTATCATACCTATATTTGTACTCTAACTTTGCCGGTAATTGCTATAGCATTTATCCTACCTTAACATAGGGAAATTTCTTAATAACAGAGAATTTTCTTAAGAAGGTTTTAGAGAAATTATTTAGTCTTCGTCTGCACATAGTATGCAGACGAAGACTCTATTGCTCCGCGAATTTCATGCTAAAGTCGTTAGAGACGAAAGTACTGCTGCAAAGTTCTTTCTAGATAAAGGTATTTTAGCCGAATAAGTTGAGTGCAACAAATGCAGCGGATCACTCTATTTCACAACTAAGAACGTACGCGGAAAAGACTACCCCGTATGGAACTGTAAAAAAAAGGGTTATCAAGCTATTATGTTTGCAAGGACTGGTGACAGCTTTTTCCATTACACGGATTTAACTGGCAAGCTTAATTACAACTTGAGCCTGTGTTCGATTCTAGAACTTTTGTTCCGGTGGTCTTCTGAAATACCGTTACGAGCAGTAACGAAATATACCTGGATTTCTATGAACACTGTGGTAGACTGGTTTAATTAGTGTCCAGAAGTTCGTTCATTTATTGTCTGTGAATCGTGGATGTCAGATGATTGGTACCGAAAATAAGACAGTACAAATCGACGAAGCAAGGTTTGCTGGCAAAAGAAAATATAATAGAGGTCGCATTTTAGAAGGTGACAGAGTGCCAGAGGAATTGGATAAAAAGCCTGTTATCAACAAGTAAAATCATGGACAAGGAGTTAATGGCCCTTAGGTCTTTGGACTATGCCATAAAAATTAAGGCGCTATTTCTATGTGTACCGAAACGATGCCTCTACTTTGGTGTCAATCATTTAAAGGGAAATTGCAAGTGGGCCCTACATACACTCTGACGAATGGGCCGCATATAGTAAGCTTCCAATTAGGCTATAATCAGCATACAGTCAATCATCAACAGTATTACGTAGATCAAAAAACTTAAACTATCACTCGACGGATTGAACGAAGATGGTAAAAGAGAAAAATTAAGATCATGCAGAAAAAACCTAGATGAAATCTGTTGCCAGGTATTGAAAGGCAAAATTTCAGACCTTTTCATTCATATTTTAAAAGATATTAAAGAACAGTTTGTACACTAAAGTTTTAACCTTTTAAGGTTTTAACCATTTTATTAGAAAATTAAAATTTATACTTTTTAATTTACCTCCTTTTCCGATGTAAATGTAGCTAGGATCCAAATAGGATGGTAGGATACATGTTATAGCAGAGATCGGCAGGTAGGATACATACTATAGAAGCACCGAAAATTGCACAATATCAGCACAAATTATACACAATGGTTTGTGCAGTTTTCATGAAAATTAAGTTAAATTTAAATGAAATATAGATTTTACTTTTATATTTCCCTAGTCTTTAGTGGTATTGTATATTTCATTGAAACCTAATCTATTCTTTATGAAAGAAATCCATTGTTTAGATAAACGATGGGACAGCATTGCCAAGAATGATAGAAGCTACTTGAATAAGATTTTTTCCTACCCTAAAAATAATTTTACTTTCCATTTTAAAAGCCATATCAGATTATTGCCAACCTAACGATAATATTATTAATAAATAATAATAAAATTTCCTGGTGAAAATGTCAAATGATCTAATTGTACGTCTTATTTTCCAGTCCAATTAAATTTCGGCGGCAATGACCCTTGTTGGGAGACGCCAATAAAGAACCTTCAAATTAAAAAAAAAAAACTGGATGATGGAAGGAAATAAGTGAAAATAAACGAAGAGAATGGTGAGTTGACTTAAGGAGGCAGGGATTTCTCTCACTCCCTTCATTGTGGTAAATGCTTCGAATACCTATAAAAGTATTTCCAAATATCCAGAAATAGCTAAAAAATAAATTAAGTCAAACATTAGTACAGCCCCAAGCACTGAGTTCACCAAGTATTCTTTTCTATAGAACAAAGACCTTGGCTGCCAAATATTTTCACTCGCATTAACTTCATCAAATTATTTACAAACTTTCCTCCATAATTCTTCTGCTGGAGATACCTTTAACTTGTTCAGAACTAGGCACCTCAAGTTCTCCACCATCGAGGACGGTTCTCTCCCCCGACACCCCTGCTACGCGAACCCCGCTTTCTGCCCATTAAATTTCGAATTCATTTTAAAGTTGTCTTTACATTTAAAATCCCGCAGTTTTTTCCAGACAACAAAGAGCCCTTCGCTGGTGAAGTGCCCTCCTGCTTTCGGTTCCTCGCTCTCAACTCTGCTGCATGGGGATCGTGCCTTATCTGCAGTTGCACCTAAGATATGGAATGTTATACCACGTGGCATACGCCCCTCTTCCTTGCCTGGCGTTTTCAAGCGGGTCCTGATAACACAGCTGTTCTTTCAGGCCTTTTCCCAGTCAATAGACGGGCACCCTGCGAAGGCATCAAGCTCTTAAAGAGCGCCATATATGTAAAACCTCTATCATTATTATTATTATTATTATTATTATTATTATTATTATTATTATTATTATTATTATTATTATTATTATTATTATTATTATTATTATCATCATCATCATCATCATCATCACTAACCCTATAATTTAAGAATCGGATTTTTATGAGTATTTGAATAATAATTTCATTTTAGTTTGGTTATGACTTATGTTTTTTTATCAAAATTATTTCTAATAATTCTTTTATAATATCAAAAGACAAAATGGTGAAGTTCAGAAATAAATATAAGTATCGAAACTTTGCGAATTGTTTAAAACCCAAAGAATTACAAATGGTGAAGTTCAGAAAATATGTTTTAGATATCTTATATAACTATATTTATCTATATTAAAATTATTATAATTGGCGAAGTTCAGAAAATTTATAAAAATTTAACCATGGCTGCATTTTTTTACATTTTAAATTTTAATTTTAGTAGCGAAACGCAAGCTTACCCCGTAGGGGGGAAAGGGGCAAAGCCATTGCCTGGTTATTATTATTATTTTCGCATCTATCATTTAGAAATTTCCCGCTCATTTCTATTTCTCTCATGAGTAAGAAGATAAAATATAACCGAGGGTAAATTCTGTTTATCCAATACTTTAAATAGACAAAATCAATAGAAGCGACTCGAAATTGGAAACTACTCCTCTTATGTATAAATAAAAAAAACTCAAATATAAAAAAAACGTGGGTTGAACTCGTGCTTCGTGATGCGAATACTCAAACGTGTGTCTAATGAGGCAAGAGGGGAAGGTAGAGTAACTTTGGTGACAAGTTTTTATTAGCGTAAATAAACAAGGTATTTTACACCCCCCCCCCCTCCCTCCATCCCCGCTTCTTTGTCTTTTAAATATTTATATAATTTAATGTCAAAACACCTCAAATAAGGACGGAACCCTTATTTTTAATAGCGCCCCATCGGCGTCTACCATCCTGGGCATAATATACCGTAATTAAAAGATTCAGCCTAGCCCTAGGCTTCTTTGAAATTCTAATAAAAAAACAAGCACTAAAACCAAAAAAGGCAAACAAAAGCCAAAACTGAAAAACAAACAAAAACTGCAAAAATAGGAAACGAAACACAAGCAAGGAGGACGCATCTACCAGCGTCGGAGGGAAAGAGACTCAAATAAAATGGAGTTTGGCGGAATTCTGAAACTTTTTACTTTCATTTATTCTTTTATTTTTATAAGAATTGAAAACAACAGAGTTATCGAGAGAAAATTACACAGAGATTATGATTTTGGGTATCTACAAGTGAGTGTGAACTACGTAGCTCGAGTAATCAAAGAAGTCTACTTAGTGCACCTAAAAGATAAAATAGGCAGCTAACAGACTGCCTCTACTGGGTATGGAAGTCTGTATGCATGCCTTCTTCGCCAGGGTACCTAACTGGTAAGATAATAAATTTGTATGTATGAGTTCTCAGCCAGAGTACCTAAAGGGTGAGATGCTCATGTAAGTTAGGATGTTTCTTCCAGGCTTTTTTATTGGCAAAGATTGATTTGTATTCCCAAATTGCACTTTTTGATGCCTTTTTCAGTGGTAGTTTGTCTTAAATATTGGAAGAAACTACAAACTTCCGATGGCTTTAGACAGATCAATTATGGTAATATAGAACAAAGAATATCTTCCTAAACCAACGACGAAATATCTTTTGTCAACCAAATACGTTTCTGTATTAATCAAAGACCATACACATATTTGCCTTCCAGGTACAATCTATTGATGTTTCCTCTGATCCCCCCTAAGCAATTAAGGTTTACGAGGGGTGGTGTTCAGAAAAGCTTGTTATTTAGAGTCATTTTAACAGTTGGTTCTTCACTAATTTTCCCCTGTGCATATTTCTGATTCCTTCACGAAAGCCTTTGGCTTAACTTAGCGGTGTAAGTTGGGTTTGTCTTTGGAAAAAAAGTACAAATTTATCATTTCCTTCCTCTCCACCTTGCCCTACTTCTTCGCCCTTCGTTTTAGGCAAGCTGACATGAATCCTTCCCCATCGTAGCCTGATCAAGCTCTTTATTCAATTCCAAATACATTTCTGTCTATATATATAATATACATAGGTAAAAATGTTATATACATTTGCACTCAAAACAATATACTGAGTTTGAACCAATACGAACAAAGCTCTCCCAGGAGAGAAGTCCAAATCCACTTAATCTAGACAGGGGCAATATATTTCCTCACGTCGTAAATCTGCTTCGTTCGTTTGCGTGACCAAAGGCTTTTGTCGGAAAACGTAATTCCGAAAACGCTAAAATCCCTATCAGAAGAAGGGTTACGCTGAACACTTCGATCTCCCCTGAGCCTAGACTAGGGGAGCGAAGGTAGGTACCTGGTAATAATTATCCCCTGTGGTGTTTAATGTATCGATTTATAGCTTTTATTGAACGATTCTCCCTGCGAGAATATATATTTTTTTCCTCTCTGCGGGTTATTTTTACTTTAGATGTCACTGTAAGGTTTCTGCGTTGTTTACCAAATACTGAAAAATGAGGAGACTAATTTAAAATTGCGGCATTATATTTGTTTATATCGACTTTCATTCTTATTGCTCGTGGTTTAAACGGCATGTACAGATTCCCTTGCCGCAGGAATATTATTGAATTTTAGCATTTTCATTGTGTTATTAATAATCATGAGTGAGTTAGGACTCAAAATATGTAACGAAACATATTTACACATGGTATAGCTTTTTTGCACCGATACCGCATTAAACTTCTCTTTAGAAACAGAATATACAAACTTGCCACAGTTTCCTTCCGCGAGAGAAGTTCCACAGAAATTGGGAAGAGACTAAGTCATCAATAAAAGCGAACAGGAATAAGTCAAGGTGTTAAAGACTATAATGAACAAAACATGTTGTTAATTGCTTCCTCATACCGAGTATAGAAAGGGAGTAAAGAATATTAACAGTTAAAGAGTTAGGCTTGAATGAAATTCAGATGATAATAAGTTAGGGTAAAAAAAGTATGAGAAAAAAAAAAGAGTACTAAGCTTGAAGAATAAAAATATGGAGAAAATAAACCTAGATAATAAAATGGCAAGGAATAGAAAAGTAGAGCATAATTAAAATAAAGCAATGCACTTGGAAAGTGAAATAAGTATTCTTGGAAAGATGAAAAACGAAATAAAGTTGCAGAGTTAAGGAACAAAGAATAATCAAATTAAATAAGAGACAAAAATCAAGATTAGATCAGCTGCTCAAAAATTTAGAATAAATACAAAAAAAAACAATACACAAAAAAGTGACTAGAGTAAAGTATTTAAAATAAGGCAGAAGTCATGAATAAAAAAACAACCCTGTTTTCAAACAAATTTAATAACCTAACCTCTCCCAATTCCAAACCAGAAAATGTTATTAAAACAAGAATAACTTGTACAAAAACTAGAGATAGTTTCAAGAACAAATATTATACCTAAGTCTTATGACTTTGACATAATTTGAACAAATAATTTTAGCTCTCTGCCTCTTTCTTTTTTTAGATTTATTCACATCTAATTTCAGTAATGGCGCAGAGAACCACCGTTCTGTGTTGGAATCGAAACTACTCATAAAAGTTCTTTTCTAAACTTTGAAGTAAATTGAATACAATTAGTTTACTGATGAAATCTAATTTAGAATATGAATAAAATCATAGTCAATTGAAATATGTCATTTGCAAGATATAATAACCTAAAGAAGGATGCAATAAAATTATGAACAAAGAATACTTAAGGGGATATCACATTTTTTCATTAGTCACTTTTCAAATTCTTTTGATCAAAATTCGCATTTTGGGGTATTGTATATCATTTTATTGCAAATTATATGCACTTTTTTATGGTATAATTAATATTTTAGCAAGATAAATAGAACATAGTGAAAATTAAGATAATGCAAAGTTGGTTACATTCGTGGGAAATCTTTCTTAGGTATTTAAAGTTAATTTGTAAAATAAATAACAAAACTACACCATTGATTTTTATATCATTTTATTGCAAATTTTATGCACTTGTATATATTATATATTTTGTTTTAGCAACATGACTAGAACATAGTGAAATTATGATAATGGAAATTTTCTACATTCGTAAAAATTCTCCGTAGAGATTTAAATTTGATTTGTGAACAAAACGCAAAACTTTACCACGCGAATTTAAATATTTGCAAAAAATAAACGATGCCTAAAAAATGGTTCATATTTTTAGCATCATTCGAATATAGATTGATCTAAATTCCAGGACATTCACAACACCATTACTATTCACCTAACACTCCCTTTTCTAACTGAGAACTAAACGTATAGTTGACCTATTCCGAAAAATATATGTTTTATTACACCATTAACACGAATTTAATTGAACTAAAGGAAAATGATTTTAAATGATAAATAAATCATATGTGCATCGTTTAGTCATAAAATGAGTTCGGATGCCTAATCTTTAGTAATTCTATGGCCATTTATATAATATCAGGTTTCAAGTAGGGGGGGTTCTGAAAGAACCCCCTGTATTTCAAAAAGGGCACCGTATGTTATAATGATGTTGGTAGAAATAAAAGTGCTTTTAATGAGCTTTAATTTCATATATGATAATCTAACGTACCAGAAGGTTGATAAAATGAATGTGGTATCCATTTATGAACTATATATATAATATTTATGAATATAAAGAAAGGGATTTTAAATATCTAGGACAAAATTATTCCGAACATGACGATTTTTGGTACTAAACTCGTCAATCAGGAATGAATATTCAACTTGAATATTTCAGTCCATAGTTGAAAACCTAAAGGTCCTAAATCCTTTTCGATAATCCGTTTGTGGCAATCTATGGTGAAATATAAGCAGAGGAAGTACGAATAAACGAATGAATAGAGAATAAAGTTTGAAAGACGAGGGGGAAAAGCCTTACAGTCGAGGCTGTGTTTTTTTTTTAAACTATAGCTAAGCTGTAGGGCAATAAATAAAGAGTGAATAGTGGGTAATTATTCCTAAGAAGATACTATCCCCCTACACTCAGTATGCAATCTATGGAACAGAGATTCCAACTCCTGGGGGGGGGTTATAAACAACAAGAACTACGAAGGAAGGTAATATTTAATTATGGCATAAAACTGGTGTAGGAACGACTGAACTTTCTTCACTGATTGGTGAACAAGAGTGAAAGACCAAAGAAAAGTGTTTACTCAGAAACAAGAGAAATGAATTAAAGGTTAGACAGCAAATAATTTAATAGGAAAATTCGTTCCCTCTATGTAGCGGCACGCCTGGGTTGTTTTATAAATTCAAACAGGCAATGGCTATGCTAGTAAGTTAAAAATTTAAAATAAAAAAAACAGCCATGGGTACATTTTTATAAATTTTCTGAACTTCACAGATTATAAAACATTTACAAAGGAACTCTAAACTAAATTTCCCCCCTTTCAAAATATCACGTTGCTAAAATATACTTATAGAAGAAGCTATATAAAAATAAATTTTCTGAACTTCACCATTTGTAATTCTTTGGGTTTTAAAGAATTCACAAAATTTCGATACTTATATTTATTTATCAACTTCACCATTTTGTATTTTGATATTATAAAAGAATTATTGAAAATAACTTTAATAAAAAAAACCTCATAATCAAACTAAGATGAAATTAATATTCATATACTTAAAAAATCCCCTTCTTAAATTATAGAGTTAGTGATGATGATGAAAAGAGGAAAGATCTCAAAATTACATCAACCTCCTTCGTGACTGGAGAACACTTGTTTTATTTACTCCTTGATATTAAGTTTTTCAATGTAAAGGGGTTGGAGATCAGAAAATATACAGGATATTTCCAAGAACAAGGAGTTTATAGAATACTCCTAACATAAAAATAACTAATAGATAAAAAAGATATCTACTTTTTCCCCCACCCTGAATAATAGAATCGCGGAGGCACTGGAATTTAAATAAATACTTTCGGCTGTCGTTGCTCTTATGAATTCTGCCTTCCTTATTTTTATTCCCCTTCGATGTTATACACTCCTAATTTGTTAATATTTTTCCATTTTAATTTTTTTATCCTCCCTCGTCATCATTTTCCACCCCCATCCTTATCCCAGCACTAATAAAAGATAGAGTTAACCTGACTCAAGACTCACTTGTCAAAGTGGGACAGAAATTTGCCACACTCGGGGACCGAATTGCCTCTTCATCTGGTAGTTGAGTAGTCGTCGAGGTCGTAGTTGTGGTTGTTGTGGTAGTAATAATTGGCAGGTCTGAAAGAAAGTTGAAGCCAGAGTTAATAAAAATTAATTTCAGTGAGTTTTAGAGATTGTTGGAAGAAAATGATACATGTTTAGGTTCTGTTTGTGGTTCTCTGGTCTATAAACGGAAAGTGACATTAACCTAAAAACATGGCCTAAAAAAATAGAAAGTTAATAAGTACTCAAAGACACTAGTCAAATGATGGTATTTAATATTTTAATTGCGAAATAAGACTTTCTATTTAAAAAGAACCTTTTTTCTTCAATATTAAATCAAGAGAAGGGAGAAGAAATAAAGTTAATGGGTACCTAATTGGATCAGTTGATTAAACAAAAAAGTTCAAAATTTATATTGTTTATTGACAAGATCAAGTTTAAATTATTCTTAGTTGCCTCGTCAGCGAGTTCGCAACTCGTGTTGATGGAGAGCTTCTTGGATGGTGATTGGAAGGCTCGCACTTGGCGTGGAGCGATAAAAGTGGTGTGAATAACAATTGACGCCTTTTCCGTACCTCTAGATTAACTAGGCCTCAAAAGTGAGGTTGCCAGGTATAGCCATCAAGGGGTTGGCAGAGGTCGCTGGCTACATCAGCAATATTCTATAAAAACTGGGTTTTGCCAATAACACACGCATTAAAATGTTCATAATTACAAACTTAAATCACCTGAATGTTTTCATTTTTTTAAATGGAATACTATGACATGGTACTAAAAAAACAAGTGGAAAAACATAGTATATAAGATAATTGAGCTCTCGTGAAAACAACTTTTATTATGGTTATTACAGACAATTTCCAGATTAATGCTTGATTCTTGGAATTTCCTGTACTGTTATGAATTCATTTAATGGACTAACAGACACTGTTTGATTCAAACTTGTGACCATTAAATCTAGAAGATTAAGTTTGCTATTAAAGAGAGGATTAATTCTTCAAATCTATGAATTTTATATTATTAGTCGCGTGCACGCAACTCTTTAAGTTACTATGTTGGCCCGTCAATCGGTCGGATGGAAATCATTTTCCCTTTCAATGAGTTTTCGAAAGTTTTGAAGCTTGTAAGGTCAACTAATATATTAATTCATAATAAGTTTGTTAATTAAGTTTTATCAAAATTATTGAAATAATTGATAGCACGCAACTTAGGTCTCTTTACCTTTTATGTAATTGGTTAATTAAATCTTCTATTTCAAAATTATTGAAATAATTGATAGCACGACACTTAGGTCTCTTGACCTTGTATGTAAGTGGTAATTCATTTTTTTTTAATTATTGAAATAATTGATAGCACGCATCTTAGGTCTCTTGACCTTGTATGTAAGTGGTAATTCATTTTTTTAAATTATTGAAATAATTGATAGCACGCATCTTAGGTCTCTTGACCTTGTATGTAAGTGGTAATTCATTTTTTTTAATTATTGAAATAATTGATAGCATGCAACTTAGGTCTCTTGAATTTGTATGTAATTGGTTAATTAAATCTTCTATTTCAAAATTATTGAAATAATTGATAGCACGCAACTTAGGTCTCTTGACCTTGTATGTAAGTGGTAATTCATTTTTTTAATTATTGGAATAATTGATAGCACGCATCTTAGGTCTCTTGACCTTGTATGTAAGTGGTAATTCATTTTTTTTTAATTATTGAAATAATTGATAGCATGCAACTTAGGTCTCTTGACTTTGTATGTAATTGGTTAATTAAATCTTGTTTTTCAAAACTATTGAAATAATTGATAGCATGCAACTTAGGTCTCTTGACTTTGTATGTAATTGGTTAATTAAATATTTTTTTTTCAAAATTATTGAAATAATTGAGACCACGTGATTTGACCTGGTATCTAATTGGGTTATTACTATTTCTCTGGTTTGTATTTTATAAATTCTTGAGATTAATATAAACTGACCACTATAATAAAATAGGAAATTAACGTAGATAAGGGGTAATCCAAACGGGCGATTTCATCCCATCCGGAAAAGTTTAGGTTTACGAGTAGTTAATTGTGCCTACAGAGTACGAGAGTGAAACTTATGTCTTAGTGATCTTTCTACAAATCTCATTCTATAGCAAATGCATAAATATACATCACATGATAACTTATTAGATGTAGAGAATTAAATTTTAGGATAACCAGGCAACGGTTTAGCTACTAAGATTAAAATTTAAAATGTTATAAAAAAACAGCCATGGTTATATTATGGTTAAATTTTTATCAATTTTCTGAACTTCACCAATATAGTTATTGAAGATATATAAATTTTTTTTCTTAACTTCACTATTGGTAATTCTTCAGGTTTTAAAAAATTCCCAAAATTTTGATACTTATATTTATTTCTGAACTTCTCCATTTTGTTTTTTGATATTATAAAAGAATTATTAGAAATAACTTTGAAAGAAAAAAAAATAAGTCATAACCAAACTAAGATGAAATTAATATTCAAATACTCAAAAAAATCGCCTTCTTAAATTATAGAATTAGTGATGATGATGATGATGATGATGATTATGAAGATAATTAGAATCTTAATGGTTAAACCTTTCTTTAGAATTATCTCCATATAATTTTGGAATCTAATCCATCATAGAGAGAAAATATGACCTTACGAAATATGATATGAAGGGGGCAAGGAGCCCTCCAAAATTTGGAATACCTGGCTTAGATAAGCGATTTATATTTTTTTACATTTTTCAAATAGTGTCCATTGATAGCATAAAGAGAATATATATTTTCTATTTAAAAGTGGAACGAACTTCTACGAAAGCTTTTACAGCAGATACAGTCATGGCCAAAGATTTTTGAGAATACTGTATTTTTTCCTAAAAAATATTAATATTTATAATTTAAATATGAAATATATAAAAATTTAAAGACAAACCCATTTTATTATATAATTACAGTCAATTGATGCGTGCAGTCAATATTCAAGATGATGTTCCTTGTTATTAAGGACTGCTTTAAATCGTCTTGGCTCTATTTTTGTTAAATAAATCACCGCAAATGCTCACAATTGGATGGTTTTTGTTTACCAACGGCGAGTTTGATCATCATCCAGAAATACTTTATTTGGTTCCAATCTAGCAAATTCTGATGTATTTTTTAGCCACGAACGTAGCCGACACTGCTGAAAATGCCCCTAACCATCAAATAGGCGTTAACTTTGTTATATATGACCGTAAGCACTGCTGATGGGTGGTCTCACTGCCAGCGATCATTCTGCTTTCACCTTTATGTCCTTGACGAAATTTTTCTTCTCGAAGAAAAAACAAAAAAGGCCGGGATTATTGTGCTCCGCTTCGTTGATGAGTGCTTGTGCTTTCCCCGTACGGCTTTCTTTGGTAGACTGCGTGAAAAGCTGGTGCCTCTTCTACACATACGAATGTTAGCCCGGGTTCTGGTGCACTGTTCTCGGGATGGTTGGTTTACTCACACCCATCTCTTGGTTTCACCGTAACTTTTTCCTTATCCTCAGCCTATTCATACTCCCGTTTCACTTTGCAAACGAGGTTCTTTTGGTAGTTAAAAAATTCACAATCTCCTTCAAGCTACCTCCGTATGGTCTATCTTTTTTCGATTTCTGATAACATTCCAATAAGAAATTGCGTATTCTCTTACTCGTATATAAGCTAAACTCTGCCTGAGCGTATTTAAGGAAAAGTAACCTACATTGGTGTATTAAGTAGCCTTTAGGCAACACATTCCATTTTGTATCGATTTAATTGAAATTCACGCTATATAATTTAGATTAACTTTGAATAAAATGGATATGAAAGTCGTGTAGCACAGCGAAACGTTAAATAGTCATGAATATCAGAGATATGCAGATAAAATACTGACATGACAATGCCTTTGGCTATTAATAATACATAGACCAGGCAATGGCTTTACCACTATCCCCGACGGGGAAAGGTTGCGCTTTGCTACTAAGATTAAAATTTAAAATCTAAAAAAAAGCAGCCATGGTTAAATTTTTATAAATTTTCTGAACTTCACCAATTATAATAATTTTAAAAAGGAACTCTAAACTAAATTTCCCCCCTTTCAAAATATCACGTTGCTAAAATATAGTTATAAAAGATATATAAAAATAAATTTTCTGAACTTCACCTTCTGTAAGGAGGAGTGACGAAGCCCTCCTCTTGTTATCTTAATTTTTAAAAATCCACAAAACACACCAAGTCATTTCCAAAGTAAGAAAAAAAGTATTTACTATTTTCCAAAAAATCGCGTTCTTAAAATATAGAGTTAGTGATGATGATGATAATAATGATGATGATTAACAGGAGATTCAGTTTGATTTCAAACTCCATAATTAGGAAGATAACGTGACGCATATTTCTAGATTATGCTCAATTAAAGGGTATAAATGATAATGCACGGCAAACAACTTTTACCAAAATATATTCATATTAATATTATTAATGCAACACCTTCTATGATATCTGCATAGCAGTTATACAATAATTAAAGGCAGATATCTCAACGTACTTCACATATATTCTTAACACACATTTAACATTTCAAGCTTCAGTTTCCTATTTGCGATAACGTTAATTTAATGCTTAGCATTTATAATTATACTATATGAGTTATGGGTTGTGGCCTAGGCGTTGGGAAACACTAGTTCAAATTAAGGTAATGTTAAGACACATCTGGGGTGGTAAGTTAGTGATTTGAGTTTACGTTTTGGTAGACGTAAGAGCAGCTGCGTAAAGTTATGCTTTTGAGTCCACCCTAAACTGTTAGTTCCTACCTCGTAATAAAAGGGTGGTAAAACATCTACTAAATTATCACTAACTTTATAAATTAAGAAGATTTATTTTAGTATTTGAATAATAATTTCATCTTAGTTTGGTTATGACTTATGTTTTTTTATCAAAGTAATTTCTAATCATTCTTTTATAATATCAAAAAACAAAATATTAAAGTTCAGGAATAAATATAAGTATCGAAATTTTGTGAATTTTTTAAAACCCAAATAATTACAAATGGTGAAGTTCAGAAAATTTATTTTTATATATCTTCTATTTATATATCTGATATTTTGAAAGGGGGGGAAATAGTTTAGAGTTCCTTTAGAAAAAATTATTATAATTGGAGAAGTTCAGAAAATTTATAAAATTTAACCATGACTGCTTTTTTTAGATTTTATATTTTAATCTTAGTAGTGAAGCGCAAGCTCTACCCCATAGGGGGGAGTGGCAAAGACATTGCCTGGTGCTCTATGAATTTATCATCGCCAAAACAGAAAAATTTTAATTACAATATATTTTCTCTGGGCAAAGATTCCGACAGAACTTTTCTATATTAATGAAAGGACACTTACGCAAATAAAGATAAAAGATAATAATAATCATCAATATATTGCAAATGAGAATGGGAGTTGAAATTTATATTCAAGGTTTAAGAACCTCGTTCCATATAAATCAAAATGAGTGTGAGGTAAATTGCACTATACTTAGTGATGGCGTGGGTGTTAATGTCTCCTTGGCATGCTTACTGCAGTGTAGTAGTAATAGTTTGCCAACCTGTTTATCCAGGAAGGATCAAGACCGTATGAAATAGATATAAAGGTCTGTATGACAATCTCTGGTAAGTCCAAGGGCACCAGGAGCTGGCCCTCTTTAGGGAGAGGTGCCAGGATGTATTATGTTTTGATACCAAACTGCGTTCAGATGGAACCATCGTCACCAGCAGGCAGAGGAGACCTGTCCCGCCTCAGAAGTATGTGGATATAGATACAACCGGCAGGATTCCTTGAAACAGAGAATGTGTGCGCGTTGTGATGCGAAGATGGGAGAGGAAAGAAAACAGTGTTATAGTTTGCCTCTATGTGTGAAGAAAAGTGTAAGATCCCCCCACACCAGTACAGGGCTGAGCACATCGCTTCTACAAACGTGCGCTGACGTTTGTTTCCGCTCATACCGGGATCAAACCCGGTACTACGACTTTGTGAGACTAGCGTCGTATCCACTCGGCTACCAAGGACAGTGTAAAGGTGGCTACGTATAGCTATACGAACAATATACAATCACTGCGTACGATGCAGTTTACCTAACAATTGTAAGATATGCATGGTCTGTCTGTAGGAGCGGGTGTGGTGGAGGAAGAAGTGTCACCTATGTTAGGAAAATGACGAGAGAGGAAAGGCGTGCCGTAGTCGCCAAGGTTACGAGTCCAGCACCGCAGGGAGTAAGTAAGGTACAACTGCCCACCCGGGGAAAGGAACTCGATCCCGTGGGGGGAGATCACCAAAGTAAAGGTTAAATTACCCAAGTGATGCAATTCTTTTTAGGGCTTTTGGATTGGTTTGTTGGATAGTCACTTGCTTGGTGTGGATAAACAGCATCGCTTAGGGGTACCTAATGGAGCGCTTAGGTGGGTATACTCATTGCCATAGTAACCGTAAATTGAGTCTACCAGTAAGGATTACAACTTGCTTTAGTGAATAATATTAATAATGATAATAATAATAACGATAACAATGATGACAATAATAATAATAATAATAATGATATAAATAATGAAGATAATGATAATGATAAGTATGGTAATAATGGTAATAATAATAATGATAATAATGATAATATTAATGCTGAAGAAGCGTATAAACTTGATCTTTCTTATTTATTTTTTCATATACATAATGATTTATTAATGTATTTTCTCTTATTTTAATTGAATAATTGTGGATAAAGAAACACGATTAAAGTTTCAGTTCTTCTCTATTCATAATTAACTTATTAAATTCAAACGATTTTAATTTAAATTTGTACATTAATATAAGGTTTTATTCTAATTTGATATTGATGTGTGTAAGAGTATATGATTTTTTATCATCATGTGGTGCTATAAGGGGGTGAATGTAATTCCCCCAATCATAATGAAGGTAAGGAGAGGATGATCATTGTCTACGAATAATAACTTTGACGAAAACGATCATTCGCCAATAAATGTTGTGACAATTTTACAATAACATAACTTTGTCCTAAATCTTCAAAGGAAAAGAGGATTTTAAAAATAAAGATTTGAATTTTGCTAATTTAATCTTCTAAATAAACATATTTAATTAGCATGAATTTCTAAAAGTCAGGTAGGAGTTGTATGTATAGGTGATTGGAAGTGCCATCGTACCCTGATGTCTTTGAAATGCGAAGACCTGTATCAGTTGTGCTCTGACAGCATCTGGGTCAGTGTAAATATCGGTTTGGCTGCCCATACTCGTAGCAAAGCGAATTATCAGTATTCTAACGGGGAATGAGAGTGGGCGCCAGACGGATAGGACATTCCTTCTGTGACTGTGCGTATATTCAACATCCCTGTATGTACGGTGATATAATTGCACATAATCGAAGGCATTACCGCTAACTAGGAAAGCACATTGGGACCCACAGGTGCTTAATTATGGTGATTAGCATAGTATGACTACAATTTCCTTGGAAAAACAAACAAATTGTAGGCAAATTTAATGCCGGAGATACTAGACGCAGCTCCACCATTTCAGGGCAGATATATTTGCTATCCATTTTATATGTGAACAGAAGATTCACCAGAGAACCACTGGTAGCACAAATTTACTAGAATCATCGCCACTCTTGTGTTCGTGGCTTCTCAATTTGGACCCTGGAAAAAGGTAACAGTGTCGTGTTTCGATGAGTCACCGCCCAGTCGTGTCGTGCTGATGGAAAGGCTTAGGTGTGATGCACCATCCATGAAGCCATATACCCCAGTTGCCAATGAAACACCGTGCGTGCTGGTGGTAGTTTCATACTGGTGTGGGCTGTGTCCATGTAGGGTAAGATGGGTCCGTTAGTTCGCCTAAGCACTCAGGGGGCACTGATTGCTACGATGGACCATTTAGTGACGATTTCCCTACATTTATCTACTTTATGTATACAAAAAAAGCCTGGGATACTCCAGAATGATAAAGCATCGTGCCATCGTTCTGAAGAATGATGGCCGCAACGTTCACTCAACATGACTTCAATCGAGCATTTATGGGAGGTGGTGGCCAGTTCATTTCTCACCAAAAAACCTACGCTTACAAATAACTGGGTTTAGTGGATTGCTTTCTTTAGGGAGTATCCCACAATCTCTTCTAGCGTCAGTCTAATTGTGGAATCGATGACACATCGAATTGCTGCACTATGACCGAATAGAAGTGTTCCTACACGATACTTGGTACTATTTCCATCAATTTATACACTTCATTATATAAGGATTGAAGATTTATCTGAGTAATAATAGGAATGTTTTTTATGCCAGCTTAAAATCCAGGATCTTTCAAAATGCAACTCTCTTTCAACTAAGGAAGGGTAGAGAGTAAAGTAGTCTTTAAGGCGCCATTTTAAGCACTAAGGGAACAGGATGAGGGGAATGCAGCAGGCAGATGATTATCTGATATAGCAGTACAGATGACTACGAGGAACAATCAGTTGGAGAGAGAACAGAGTGAAAGCGCAGTGCTTTCAGGAGCTGTGATAAGGCCAGTGAGATAAAAAAGTAAAGTAAAAAAGCTATGGCATTTAAATGATTATGTGTAAGATAAAAGGACAAATTTGGTTATTCGTTATCGAAATGGCAGCCAGTGCAACTCGTGAAGTACGGGAGTTACACGAGAAAAACGCCTCCTGTGGAGAAGAACAAGGGATGTAAAGTCTTTCAAGCAGATGAAAGGAAGTTACAATGGTCAAAGCGGCAAGTGATAGAGGTATAATTGGCAGTCTCAAAGCTGTAATAGTCAAAGGTCAAGAAGGGCTCCAGGTTCGTTCATTAGTGGTATAGTACAGTAATACCCCTCTTCCTGCACCTTTCCCTTCAACGCCAACTATCTTTTCGTGCGGTCTGAATTGCCAGCAATGATTATTATCAGTCTGTTATTTGTTTGAATTACATTATCCAGTCTGGTTCTCATCCACAATTTTAATGAATGTGGGGTGCAATTAAATAAGTCAACTAACGAGTTTGGCCACATCAACTGCTCCACACATTTCAAGGACAGGTATAGACTCGTATGAAACGAATACAAATAATTAAAATAATAATAGAATAAAAACTGATAACAACTAATATAATAATAATAAATAATTAATAATAAAATATAATAATAATAATGATAACAATGATAATAATTGTGAAAATGATGATGTGATGATGATAATAATTATAATGATGATAATAATCATGATAATAATAATGATAATGATGATTGTGATAATCTAATAATAATAGTAATGATGACGATAATAATAAAGATTATGACAATAATGTTAATGATGATAATAATAATGATTATAATAATAATATAATAATGATGGTAATAATATTGATGATGATAATAATATTAATGATGATGATAATAATATTAAAGAAATGATAGTAATAATGATGATGGTGATAACATTACTGCTGATGATAATAATATTAATGATGTTGATAATAATATTAATTATGATGATAATAATAATGATGATGCTACAGAAACGTATAAAATTTGTTTTCTAATTTATATTTTTATTAACATAATGATATGTTTATGTATTTTGCCTTTTTAGTCCGCAAAAAAGAGAGAACTGCACCTCTAACCATTTCATATTAAATAGTAAAAAAAATGCTTTTCACATCTAAGTATTTATTCTTCCAGACTCCAAAACCTAAGTGAAGTAAAAATTTTATTTTATTTCTAAAGTCAATGATTGCATCCATGTGGGGTGTTCTAAATGCAATGATTGCATTCATGTAGGGTGTTCTAAACTCAATAATCGCATCCAGGTGGAGTGGTATAAACTCAATGATTCCCTTAAGGTGAGGTGGTATAAAATCCATGATTGCATCCATGTTAGGTGTTATAAACTCATGATTGCATCCAGATGTATTATTCTAAACTCAATGATTGCCACCATGTCGGTTGGTATAAACTCAATGATTGCATCCAGGTTGGGTGGTCTAAGTTTAATGATTGAATCCAGGTCAAGAGGTATAAACGCAATGATTGCATCCATGTGGGGTGTTCTAAATGCAATGATTGCATTCATGTAGGGTGTTTTAAACTCAATAATTGCATCCAGGTGGGGTGGTCTAAACTCAATGATTCCTTCAAGGTGGGGTGGTATATAATCCATGATTGCATCCATGTTATGTGTTATAAACTCAATGATCGCATCAAGGCCGGGAGGTATAAACTCCATGATTGATTCCACGTGGGGTGGTTTAAACTCTACGATTGCCTCCAGGGGGGTTGGTATAAACTCCATGATTGCATCCAGGTGTGGTCGTCTAAGCTCAATGATTGCTTCCAGGTGGGCTGATATAAACTCCATGAATACATCCAGTTTGGCTGTTGTAAACTCAATTATGGCATCAAGGTCTGGTGGTATAAACTCAATAATTGCATCCAGGTGTGGTAGTCTAAACTCCATGATTGCATCCAGGTGTGGTTGTATAAACTCAATGATTGCATCCAGGTGAGGTGGTCTAAACTCAATACTTGCATTTAGGTCGGGTGGTATAAACTCAATGCTTACATCCAGGTAGGTTAGTATAAACTTAATGATTGCTTCCAGGTGAGGTGGTTTAAACTCAATAATTGCATCCAGTTGGATTTTTCTGGTCATATTCAATTGTGAATAAAATATTCTACAATTCGCTTAACTAAACCTTTAATAATAGAAAAGAGGACTATTGACCCTATGAAAATCCTTTCCCCAGTAATTAGAAGATAAACGATTATCTCTTTTTATTTTCTTTTACTCACTTTGTTTCAAGACCCTTACACTGAGTGAACGGTGCTTCACTCTCTTCTTTTCCAAAGAGCTGAAATGTTTCATTTTCCCCCCCATTTCATCTATTGTTCTCATTATTATCCTCTTGTTTTCCCTTTACTCTCTTCATATTGTCCTCATTTCTATTCCCTAATTTCTCTCTGTTTCTGTAGCAGGAAAATATCTAATGTTTATCCCTCTGCATCATTATATCAACCCTCTCTATTTTAAGCAGCGAATTTTAGTTGATCCCTTAGCGAAGAATTAAGTAAAGATCGGGGGCAAAACTGATAGAAAGGAAAGACTTTCAATGCAAGATCAGTCCTCTTTTGTAGAAACAAAAGAGTCATATGAATGTGTAAGAAATTTGCATATGGCCAGTAGTTTTACTTAAGGCTGTAGACCCGATCTCCATTGGAGAAGAAAGCAGAGCAGACACGCCGGCCTTCGACATAGTCAAGACAGTCTTTAAAAATCAGTAGGTATGGTCCAAAGTGCTCTACCAAATCCTCGTGGTTCTATGATGGTTTTGGCCTCTCAAGTTGATCCCATAGGGAGTGGCAGAGTTTGGACATACTGCTGCTGTCTGTTTTGCAGTCCCAGTGAAACGGAAAGATAAGCTGTCGCTTGTAAGGAAATGTAGTCGTGCGAAGGTAACTCTATAGAAAGGGGTAAGGGGTATGCTTCAGATGCAGATGTAGTGAGAAAAGTTGACGACTAAGAGAGGCGCCGGTCTCGCATCTACAGACGCATAATACACCCTGAACGGTACAGAATGAGTGAAAACACCCCAGTATCTTCAAGTAGGCTTTCAATGAGGGACGAGTAGAAGGCAACGGTCGCCAGACGGAGAGTAGTGTTGTGGATCGGATCCATCTTCACAATAGATTCAGGCCGTGGATGCCTAAATATCACATTCATATTCAACTTTAGAATGAACAAGAAATGGTTAGAAAAGCAATGCAGTAGCCCTATCAGCCACACAAGTGCTGAACGTCACGAGGTGAGGAATATCGATCAGGCAGGTACAAGAGGCACTAAGTTTACGAATATGAGTCTCCCAGGTCAGGCGTTGGTCGAAAACAAACTAAGATTACGGTGCAAATCCACCACTTCCAGACTAACACCGTTTAAAAACAATTGCCTGTCTGAGTGGAGCAATGAATTGCAGCCAAGGAAAACCATAGCGTACCCTTCTTCGGTATAGTGAGAGATCCTATTCAATTTATGTTTTTCTTAACGCTCTAGGGTTGGCATCTGGGTCAAACAGAAAGAGAACCAAAGGTTGTCCACGTAGAGCATAACGAGAACATCTTTCGACAGCTCCGATGGCATATCTTTGATGCTCAGGGCAAAGATTGTGACACTGAGGACAGTCATTGCCCTGTCGGATACCCTCTTCCTGATCCATTGTGCCTAGAAGGGTTCTCCCTACCAATATGCAGAATTGACGATCGAGCAAAAATTATGACATAAAAGGCTTGGGCACATTACTTTTTCTCCATCGTGTAGAGTCTCCATGATACTGCATCGCCATGAATTAGTACTCTCAACGAAGAAGGCCTCACAGAAGACATTTTACGGTCAGAGCAGAGCAGACAACGTGGAGTGAAACTTGCCCAAGACGCACTGTCCAGAAGACAAGTGATCTATACTTTCAGGAAAAAGGTTTAACTAACATTTATAATTTCTTTATCAACCTGCTGAAAGTTAGAGAGATTTGGCGGAAACCACCCGGGCAAGATTAATCCTTCCCCAGTTTATGCAAAGAAAGCACAATATCCCTTCACCAGTATTCAGGTAGGTTACCTTCTGTACGCATCATATTGATTATATTTAACAGAAATGACATGACTCACTTACCTAGGTGTTAAATATGACATACGGGACAGGGTCTGGACCAGGGGCGGTAATCGCGCAAGAAGCGAGAGCGGAACGTAACTCACTAAATACAAACCAGTCGTTGAACTGTTCTTTGCCTCTGAACGTAAAGTTCACTCTACGCCTTCAACAACATAACAACGCACATTGACTGCTGGCAGAGCAGCATCCTCCATATTAGAGAAATAGGACAAAGTGGTTGCATAGGAATACGCGACGGATGCGGGGTAGGATATTAAGGTGCCATTCTTATGGATTACGGGAGGTGGGTACTGATAGAACTTGGTCCGAATCCTTTATGATTGTAACACAATATACCAGTCAGCAATATCGGAAAGGCATGTTAGAAAAAATAGAGGGAAGCTAACTTTGACGACGAAATTCTCTGATAGTGAGATCGTTCAAGAGTCTCTTCTTGCGCATCTGGCTATAACACATCTGTTTGACGGCCATCTCACAATCAGGTGACCACTAAGAAAGGGATAAGCGTGCAAAAAGGCTAGACATTCTAGAAATAGTTGTTTAGCCCCAAGGCGATGAAGTTGCTGAAGAATAATTGAATGGACTCATTGACTCACATAATCTCCTCGACTGGGTCAAATAAATGAGTCATTTCCTTAATTGCGAACCACGGCGCACGCCTCCAACAGCAACGTGGGTGTCTTTTAGGTGGCAGTGGTACGGAAAATGATATTTGAATAAGAAAGTGATGAGTACCATCGAGTTCATCGATCACCTACCACCCAAATCAGGTTGTGCATCCTTACAGCACAGACATAAATCAAAACAGAAAAACGAAGCGATTCTCAGAAGGTTATGAGTAAACTCATCCATATTTAAGAAAACGATCACCTGCTTGACTTTCAAGTCTCAAGTTTCTGACCACAGAGTTTTATTGAATTAACAGTATACTTCCTATGCAGAAGAATTTGCCTGATACCACTTTAAAGGCGTTATTTAAAGCAAAGAAAAAAACAGGGAAATCATGCAGGGTGTAAATCGCGCACATCTTTCCCACCCCTATCGTCAGTGATGGCGTCGCAAAACACTTATACTCAGGGATGGTGGACAAGGTGCATGCATCCAGCATGGTCTCCTGCAAAAAGAAAGCAAACCAGGAACGGGAGGAGATGAGCTTTCACAGAATCTTCCATTTTGCCCAGAGTCCGTGACGGGAATTCCATTGAAGTAGAATTTCCCCCACTTCTAGCCCTAAGGAGATTCGGGGTGCTTCTTAGACGATAAGGCTCTCAAAGGAATAGCCGTACGCCCCCTGTAGCCAGAAAGCCGAGCGCTGTTTGCCAAAGACGCTGTTTCCTTTGCTTACTTATGGGTTTAGTTTGTACTTGCTATTAGAGATAATCCTCCCTCTGCCTCTAAACATTTGGCCTGCGGTTCGGCAGTATCCAAGGTCTCCAAGACACCCGGTCAAGCTTTGGTAGGGGCACGGCGTAGGAACCATTGCTTCTTTGGTGCTTTCATCCTTTCGAGGTAGAGCTTAAGGAACTTCGGAAGACAGCCTCACAACCACCTTCAGGGTCGTTGCCTACTTTGAGCCTAACGACTCAGTAGAGGCTGGTGCCAATTTCGTTTTGCAGGAAATGGTTATGCTGGGGCAAGATGGAAGGCTGGTGTTAGCTGAGGCTGGTTGTGACCCCTTAGTGCCGCCAGCTCCAATAGGGCAACGCCATGTGTGAGTAGAACCCATATAAGTGTTCCCAATGGTCGCAGAAAATAACGTGTTAATAGGCTTGGAGAGGTCAGGAACAGAGGGCCCCTTTTTTCAAATTGATGCATAACATGGCTCAGAAAGTTCCTGGCATGCCAGGAGCAAGTCCCTAGTTCGCAAAATTAGAGAAGATACGCAGCCTGAATGGCCATGATTTCCTTTTCTAGAAGATACCCACGACTTCGCTTCGAAGAAGTGAGATGCGGCTCTCAACAATTGACATAATTACTCATTAGCTATAGAGACTTATCGTGTCGTGCCATGGAACAACTTGCACACACTTAGCATGGCAGAAGGAGTGCCAGTAGAAACACCTCCGTGGCAGTAGCACGAATGCCTTTACGCTGTAGCGATAAAAACGTGACGTTCGAACGTAACGAAGAGTCTAGGAATGGGTCTTACAGGCACTGCCTGTTTTCTCTTATGACGTTAGACCTTGACCTCCCCGTGATCAGCCAGCTGTAAGCTGATGTCTTATACGTAGTAGTCTACAAGTTTCCTCCCTTAAATAACTCCTTTCGCGAAGGCCTTGCTTGAGTACAGCGTCACATTCACCGTCGAGCCATTAAGTCTCCGAAGGGCCTTAATCACGGCCACCTCGGTAAGCCCCGCCGTATTCACTCTCTAACAATCATGCTAGCTAATGCTCTATGAGGGATCATGTTACTTATTGCCAACATGCCTCTTCATGTTAATGAATAACCAGAAATCTTTTAAAGGCAGGGGCTAAAAAATGCCTGGCACTACTCAAATGAAGGAGTTCTACGTAATCGAGGCTCATCTCAGCGCATTTCCGAATTTTGTCTTGGTCTAAGCCTCCCTTTCGTAGGGCGCCTCAGATCTGGCCGTGCCTATCTTAGCCTGGTCGCTTGCTGAAGTAGCAGCGGACTCGTCCTTCCCTGAAGGACACGCGTAGTAAAAGAAACCCTTAGTCATCTATGTCTTATCTTCCTGTTTTTGTTTTCTTGCATAGAGGAGAAAGGGGAGTAAACCTCCCTTCTATCTTCACCCGGAAGGCCCCCACTAGGCCGGATGGACCGCTCTCAGCAAGTTCCTTCTCCATGAGGAAGAAAGGCATACCTGTCAAGTTGGCCTAAGTTTGGCGGGAGGTCCCTCCTCTCCTTGTGAGTCCTCGGAGGCCAGTCACCTGAGAAAAAGATTGCACCTGGAAGAAATCAAGTTTAGTGTTTCACACCGAGCCCGACCCTATGGCAGATCCTGCCAACTGAAGGTGAGTCACTACGGATCCAAATCTAGGACTCCGTCTTTTCTTGGTTCGTCTAGGCCGGTGACCTAACGTCCAATAAGAATAGGCAGCCAGGCACGTCAACCCTCTGCAAACTTGAAATGCAGGACATTAGGACTGTAGGGGGGAACGGACCGACGGGCCTTGCTATCGCCGTCCTCTGTGTTTGGAAAGGGGAAACTGCCGCTGGCAGGGAGATGAAGTATCTTGTGTGTACCCTAAAGAATGGGGTCAAGGGGAAGCCATCACCTTCTTAATTTTCTGGGAGGTGTACCCTCTTTTTGGGTAGAAAAGAGTTGGAGCGGTACTTTTGAAAACACAGGAGTGAGGGCACTTCATTTTAAGATCTTGAGCTGCCTGGGAGCTGTTCCTTAGATGCCAAAGGCTAAGCATCTTTGCCGTATGGCGATGGTAAAACGGAAACTCCTCCACCAGTCGAAGAGGAGTCTAGTGTTATCTAGCTCTACCTGACACTTTTGGAGGGCAAGGCCACGCCTGAAGGCGGCTTTCCCTGTTTTCCATTTGCGGACTGCCTCTGCTAACATTGCCCGCAATTTAGGTGAAAATTGCCCTGAAACTTTAACCATAAATGATGGTGGAAGGTAAACAGAGTCGACGGCCAACACAACCAGTATTTAATACTTACCTTAGGCAGCTGGCTTTCGGCCATCGCAGCAGGTAGGGACCTCACGTTATACACTGCCAATCGACTAGGTTCTGGTAAGAGGATTTAAATATGGAAAGGAGTAAGAGGGTATGTAATAAAGAGAAGAAGAGATAGCTGACTTCACACAAAATTAGGCTCCGTGATCAGCCATTATTATCATGCCTTGGTGGTAGTGATCTGAGGATGGCATGTAGTCTACCAAAGGTACCATGGCTATCGGACTGAACTCTGTTTAGGTGAAATCGGTCCTTTTGGTACAGAGTAGGGGGAGAAATAATAATGATGTTAAGTTAGGTTAGGGTAAGGTAGGTTAAGTTGAGTTAGGTTAAGTTGAGGAAGGTTAAGTTAAGTTAGGTTAGGCTAGACTAGGCGAGGTGAGGTGAGTGTAAAAGAACAACCTCTGATCCCTCCCCCCACACACACAAATTTGTCAGGGACCACGTGCTATGGTATCGTGCCATAGACGACGTCATTCCTGTTCAAATATTCTAAATTTTCGACTCCTGAGCACGTTGGGAAAATATTCCCGAATCGTGCGAACTCGTCCCAAGCATCCTCCCCGCCCCCCAGTGATGAGGTGAGAAGAAACCGTCTATCTTGCCCTTGCTGTTAAATGATGAATCAACTCCGCCTCTGGATTAAGATGTCTGGAGCTGGTGACTCGTTTCTCCAAACTCCCCCTTCCCCTCTAGAATCGGGCATACAAACATTCGGGCTATTCTGTAGTAGGAAGAGTCCAGCCCGCACCGCAAGGCTATCCTTATCGTCTCGTCCCGTGAGCGTTCGTCAGACAGCAGACTTTTTAGCCGTGATTCTACTTAGGCCAATTGGTAGCTTCTGTGAAGGGCAAGCCTTTGAATTTGCGCAACAGTCTCCCTTCGTTTAATCGAATCGAAGAAAATCTCCATCGATTACCTTTGAGGAAAAAGAAGTTTCCTCTTCAAATGGAATTATGAGAATTCCCACATTTCCAGTCGAACGTCATCTTTGAAGTTTGGCTATCTTCATCGGAAGGTTGGTTGGATCTTGCCCCACCTGCTTCATCGGATCGTTCCCCACACGCCTCATCGCAAGAACGACGTTCCTTGAAGTCATCGACCCATAAGACTGAAACCCTTCTCCATTATTCCTATTGTCAAATTTCCCCTTTTGATCTGAGCCTAATTAAATTAATCAATCAATTCCATTTGAGAATCCCTCTCCATTATAATTATCAAGAGAATCTTTAATTATAAATATTTCCCTTTTTTGCATATTATTCTTATTTTGATCTGTGTAAATAAAATTATATTTTTGTTGTTTTGTCTCCAACTAACTTGAAATGATACTCTCGACCTATTCAAGTCAATCTCGCCAACCATTTATGCAATCTGTTGATTATCAAGGATTTGAAACCTAACGCCTCAATTGTAATCAACCACCTAGTCGGTCGTTAATCCCTGCAAGCAGTCCTTCAACTGTTCGCGTTGCAGTAGGTGATTAAGTCACCCACTCACATAATATAGGAGTAGTGTATAGTATAGAGTGGTTGTACCACGACATATATATATATATATATATATATATATATATATATATATATATATATATATATATATATATATATAAATATATATATTTATATATATATATATATATTACTAATTTATTATAAAAAAACTGGTGTCAAGTGTGTGAGGTCTATTACATAGTAATTCCATTTAGTTGATTTATATTCCCTTTAAGTTTTAGTAGTTCCCTCTCATTGTTGATTTTTTTTATTTTTCTATTTTGGCCGAAGTAAGTTCAAGTTAGTTCTAGATCAGTGGAACTTTAGTCTATTAACTATGTAAAATATACATTATTAGTTTGGACTTGTTCTGTGTGTTTGTGTATTCCACTTACCCGAATATTGGAGTTAATCCTCAGCCTGATTAAAAAGATTAACCCGCCCTAACCGTGTAGGAAGAGGTTTAGGGTTTCTTTAGTGGAATAATTTTCAAATATTTAGTTTTGAGAAAGGTTAGGCTTCAAGTATATTGCCGAGTAATTTCGTTACGCCAATAGCCCCGTTCGCGTGTTACGTTACTCCAAGTAAGACAACACGATGTCTTTTTCGTTTGACCGTTTCAAGAGTCAAGGAGAGTCGTTAGGCTCGTCGGGCCAAGAAATATAAATTATTAACTTATATTCAGGAAGAAGAGAGAAATCAAAGAAAAGAGAGAAGAGTGAAGGAACAAGAGCTAAAAGAAGCTAAAGAAAGAAGAGCAAAAGAAATAATAGAGCTGAAGAGTGAAGAGCAAGAGAACAACAAGAGATGGAAGAGCGTGAGAGAATGAGCTAGCATGAACCGGAATTAAGCCGTAATCAATTGGACTCAATGTTGGTTAACCCCCGGACCGAAACTCCACATTCCCCTTCAGAAAGATTCCCTCTCTTTAAAGAAGGAGAAAATTTTTGATCATATCTTACGCATTTCGAGCAGATTTTGGAAATCAACAATTGGGACATCGCGGTAGATGGTGTCGCTAAATTGCTCCCTGATCTAGAGTAACGGTTGAGAGACCTATTCATTTTGCTTCTCTCAGAGTCCACTGTGGAATATACTACCCTCAAATCTTAGCTGCCGTAAATATGACCCCAGACTTCTATCGTGTCCATTTCCGTCACGAAAAGATTCGCCTCGGGCAGATATTTCACCATTTTCGGTATACCCTTCAGAAACACCTTCAATTTAGTTTCGATACGTGTAAAGTCCCCAAGAGTACACATCCCTTCTGGACTTTGTCCTAAAAGATGAATTATTAGCTTTCCTGACTCCTGAAATCAATGCCTTCCTTAAGGACAAGCGCTGCTCTACGTTCAAGGAATGCCTAGAATAGGCTGATGTTTATGCAAGTAGCCATAACTTGTATCCTAAGGTTAATAAGAAGCCTCCCTCGTCTCCTCCCAGGTTTAAGATTAATACCTCCAGGCCCCCTCCAAAAAATACCCCTAAATTCGTGACAGTACAAGGCCCCTCAAACCCCAGGACCCTCCCTCCTTAGGAAACAAGAAACATTAAGCCTATAATTACCACTCTCCCCGCGTTGTTATTCCACAGAAGGCATATAATCTGTTTCACGTGCGGAATAGAGGGTCATGTACGCACGAACTGCCCTCAAAATTCTCAATTTAGAAGCATGTCTTCCCATCAGGTACACCAAGTTAGTGCCACTCCAGCTGCTTCCCTGTCTCTTCAAGATACCACTACGTCTCCCTCGTCGACCAACAACTCCGGTCACCAAGTAAATTTTCTCTTTAATAAGAGCTCCCCCGGTGGTTTGAAATTTGAAAATAGAGCCATGAAAGAATGCCGTGTATCCACCTTTGTACGTGGCACTGGGTGCACATGCATCGTGGTATCCGAGAATTTACTTCCCTCAGTTGGTCCTGGCCACCAAAGGTTTGCTGTGGTCCATGATTACCTGGATCGAGTGAATCGTTTCCCTATTGTAAAATGCCACATAGAATGTGAGTATTTGACTGGTTGGGTCGAAGTAGTAGCAGCTACAATCAAGTTTTGCTCTGTACTACTTGGTCAGAGCACCCAGGTTACAAGTATCCCGGTAGCACAACCCGTGGTAACCCGTGCCCAGGCCACCAAGGCTTCCCTGGAACTCGTTCCTTTAGAAAACTCCGTCGATCCAGAGATTGAGAGCATCCAGAGATCGAAACCATCCTAAACGAAGATTTTGCCCGTCCGCAGAAGGGGTACGCATCTCTCCACCCCCTTTGGGAGAAAGCCAGGACTCAGGAGCAAGAGTCTTCCTGTGGTGGAAAAAGCATCTCATACCTTGTCAAGGATGAGCTATTACATCGTAAATGTTCCGACGTAAACGATCCTGAAATACACACCTTGTGTGTTCCTCGCTCTCACGTACCCCAAGTCCTCCAGATTTTTCACGATAGTTTATTCTCCGATCATTTTAGTCATAATAAAACCTCTCAAAGGGTTCTTAAGTATTTTTATTGGCCAGGTGCGGCTCGAGAAATTGTAGAGTACTTCAAATCATGCGAGGCCTGCCAAAGGACATCGGCAAAAGGGCGCGTCATGCCAACCCCCCTTCAGAAAAGCCCGATCATCTCGGAAACTTTTTCTCGTGTGGGCATTGATCTTATTGGCCCTATTTATTCCATGTCTAACGAAAGACACAGTTACGTACTCACTTTCGTAGACTTTGCTACTCGTTTTCCTGGTGCAGTTTCCCTTAGGCGCATATGATAGCGTTTCGTGCGCCGAAGCCCTCATTTGCATTTTTTCTCTTATAGGAATTCCTAAAGAGGTATTGTCGGATCGAGGAACACAGTTTACTTACGAGCTTATGGAATATGTCGGAAAGCTCCTCATGGCAAATCCTCTGGTGACCACCCCATACCACCCAGCTATATGGCATATTAAAAGCAATTCCCCCCAAATTGTGCATCGATCAGCCCCGTGAATGGCACCACTTTTTACCCGTAGCACAGTTTGCATTTCGTTAAATCCCCTATAGGACCGTAGGGTTTGACCCCCTTCGAATAACTACTGTATGGTCGTAATGTTCGAGGCCCCCTCGCTATTTTAAAGGAACTTTTCCCCAGTCCCTCTCTGGATAACGAAATTCAATCCTCCTATTGGTAAGTCCTAGACCTTCAAAAGCGCCTCGAAGTACTGAGGTAAATTTGGAGAAGCATCGAATTTATTTCGATTTAAAGACGAAGGAATGAAGATTTATGCCTGGTAAGGAGGTGCTGTTGCTACTTCACAAGGAAAGTAATAAACTCTTGAGCCAGTGGAAGGGCCCCTTTTCCGTTTTAGAGGTAAAAGGACCAGGGGACTACTTGATTCGAACCCCCTTAGGAGATAAGGTCTTCCACATCAATATGTTAAAAAAATATCACTGCCGTGCGTGTATTAACAATATTGTGGCCCTCGATGAAGAGTCCTCTTTGGAAGCGGTGTATCACGCTGACCCCCTCAATTTTGTGTAAGTAGTATGCATTGAACCAGATGGTGATTAACCTATCCCATTTTTACCTGGATCCCCGAAATCATCATCCCCCGTAGTGGATGTCTCTCCCAGGCTAGCTCCTCTTCAAAAGAGTCAGCTGTAGCAATTACAAAATGGATTTGAAGATGTCATCTCTGAAACCCTTGGTTGCTCCAATCAATTTGAGCATAACATCGTCCTTAGTACTCAAGAGCCTGTTCTCTCCAAAAATCTGATGGGGCCTCCAGGACGAAAAAGTCAGAGCCCTTGTCAATATGCCCCTTCCCCGCACGAATAACAGCTAAGGTCATTCATGAGATCGGCCTGCATTTACTGTAAATTTATCCCTAAACCTCGCGTCTATTTCCGCCCCTTTAATGCCATCTTTCCAAAGAGATCCCTAGATCGCCTTTGATGGAATCTCGAAGCTACGCCCTATTCCAGGTGCTCGAGGACAACCTAGCATCCGCCCTAATTTTGAGGCTCCCTAATACCTCTAAACCCTTCGGCATCGGGATGGATGCCAGTGACGAAGGAATTGGATGCGTGCTGCTCCAATACTTCGACGAAGGTGAAAGCCACCGGGTGGCTTAAGCGAGCCGAAAGCTACTACCCCGTGAACGTAATTACTCGGTAATAGAACGAGATGCTTTAGTTACAGTATGAAGTATTACCAAGTTTAGCATGTATTTAATAGAAAAAGAGTTTATTGTTGAGTCTGACCATCGCCCTTTGTCGTACCTCCAAAATACTAAGAGCAGGAACGAACGTATAATGCGATGGTTTTTGATACTCCAACAATATCAGTTCAAAGTTTGGTATATACGTGGTACCGAAAATTGTTTAGCTGATAATCTTAGCCGAAATTTATTTTTTTGTGTGTGTTTCACTACCCTTTAGACAAATTCATAATTTTGTTCCTTAATTAAAATGTTTGTTTTTTTATATTCCTTTCCATTAGCTTTGCTCAGATCGATATCATATCCCTTTTGTAAGCCTGTCGAATACAGGTTAGGTCCCCCTTTTTATCAGGCTGACGCCTAAATAATAAATTCCTCCTATCTATATTTGCGATGTCCCTTGTTCTTCCCTCTCTCTCAGAAAACTTCCATCCTATGGAAGGGAGGTGTGTAAAAGGACAACCCCTGACCCCCTCTTCCCATTTATTGGAGACCAAGTGCTATGGTATCGCGCCATGGTCGACGTCACTTCCTTTTTTAGCATTCTCGAATTTTCGACTCTTGAGCACGTTGGGAAAATATTTCCCAATCCTGCAAACTCGTCCAAAGCATCCACCGGTAAAGAGGTGTGACAGAACCAATCTGTCTCACCCTTTCTGCTAAATGATGAATCGACTCCGCCTCTGGATTAAGATGTCTGGAGCCTGTGACTAGTTTCTCCAAACTCCCCCTTCCCCTCCATAATCGGGCATACAAACACTCAGGCTATTCTGTAGTCGAAAGAGTCCAGCCCGAACCTTAAAGCCATCCTTATTGACTCGTCCCGTGAGCGTTCGTCAGATTGCAGACTTCTTCAGCCGTGATTCTACCCAAGCCAATTGGTAGCTTCTGGGAAGGGCAAACCTATAAATTTGCGCAACAGTCTCCCTTCCTTTAATCGAACCGAAGAAAATCTCCATCGATTACCTTTGAGGAAAAAGAAGTTTCCTCTTTCGGTGAAATTACGAGAATTCACACATTTCCCGTCGAACATCATTTTTAAAGTTTGGCTATCTTCATCGGGAGGTTGGTTCGGATCGTGCCCAACCTGCCTCATTCTGATCTTGCCCCACTTGCCTCATCGGATCTTTCCCTACACGCCTCATCTCAAGAAGGACCTTCCTCGAAGTTATCGACCCGTAAGACTGAAACCCCCTCCATTAACTAACCTTGAACGATACTCTCTAGCCAACCATCTATGCACTCTCTTTGATTATTAAGGATTTGAAACCCAACGACTCAAGTGTGACCTCCTAGTCGGTCCTTAATCCTTGCAAACAGTCCTTCAACGATTCGAGTTGCATTAGGTGATTAAATCACCCGCTTACATAATATAGAAGTAGTGTAGTGTATGGTTTATAGTAGTTGTACCACGACAGTGAGGTACTCTGCTTTTATGGATGTTGTTAGTTATTTTCCGTTAATACGAGTATTAAAAGTTTTCTTTGTATTCTTATTATTTAGTTTTAACATGCATTTAAAAACAACTTATAAATCATAATTATGTAAAACAGAATATTTTAAACCATTTTCTATTCACCCTAATACGCCCTGTGACGTTTAGTTCCACCATTTGAATCATATCTTACCTGAATGATAAACTTCTTCCGTTGCATTTCTGAATGTGTTCTCTTTATTGTGAACTGTGCAACCGAGTGTAGTATCATCGCTGGTGTTCACATAAACGATCAATCCCCAACTCTGAGACTTGTACAGGCCAACACTGGATCCCTCAATGTCCGTCCGTCCTCTGATTATTATAGAGTGCCTAGAATATAAGGAAAGCGAACGCTAGACATATCATTGCTTTCCTTTGAAAAAAAGGCCGTGCTAATGAAGGATTTCGAAGATGGATAAATGAGAAAGTCATTAGCGATGAAAAATAATGAAGTTAACAAAAGCTTAGGTGATAAATACGATAAACACTAATGAGAAGAGGACTGAAATAAACTGGAGTGATGTGCTAAAATGGGCGCAGCTCTGATAAGGGCTCGAGTTTCAAATTGATTTTCCCTTAAAATAAATTTTGAGAGCGTTACTTTCAATTCATATGCTCATTTGTACGTTCTTGCGTATTTTATTGGATGTTTGACCAACTACCAATATTTGTTGGCCCATCCTTTCTCTAGCATGGATTGTATACGAGTATGTATCCTTTTTTATTATCTAATGTGATGATCTAATATATGATTTAGAATTTCAAAAACACAGAAACCCTAAGGAAATCGTGATGATTGTTTTCACCGTATCTAAAAAAAATTCCAATAAAAGTTATATTCTAGCATTTAAGTCTGTGGCCATAAGCCACAGACCGAAGGTGTGCCTGCGAAGCACAAGTTCTTCCTAAAAGAAGGAGTGGCGAAGCTGCTTGTATAGGTCTATTAATTATTAACTAACAAATGTAGTTGAAAAAATGATTAGACCTAGCTTTATTTTTAAGTTCAGATCTTTTTATCCAGCTTCACATGGGTGACTACTGAAATTAACAACATACCAGACTCCTAAAAAATATAAATAATCTTAAAAAATTGAAAACATCAATAGAGATAACGTCAGATGAAAGAATATCATAACTAAATGGTCAACCAGCAAATTAGTTGCTATTTAGAAGGGCTGGGACAGGGTCGATAATAGGAGGGGAAGGAAGAATTCTACAACTTGACCTCAAGTTTAAGTCGTCAAATCTTCATTCCTTCCAACGACCCTAAATAGATGATCATGGAGGAATATTTCAATTTTGTCTCAACTACAGCGAAGGAGGAGTCAAAATCAAAGCAAATTAGAAAAAATATTGAGCGATGGTTGCCATATGTATTAATATATTGGCGATAGTGATCTAAATTACAAAAGGCCGAAATCCGAAAGTGCTGAAACTTTCGTTTTTTACTCATGCCGTGATGTGAGGTCAATTACTTATGCTAAATAGGTAGAGTGCCGTAGCTAAGTTTAGGTTATGCTATATTTTTATGTATATTTTAGAATTTTGACCTCTACCAACTATTACGAATGCTCTATCGAACATTTTCTAAAATGGAGAGAAATTGCATTTATTTAAAACAAGGTCAACATACCTAAGTCGCGTGCTCTTAAATATTCAGACTTATGACCTTATAACTATATAGACTTACGAGCAGGACCTTTTCAGTTATATCATTCGAAATAGAATATGAAAAACCATAAGGATTTCAAATTTCTTTATATTCGGCTCAATAGTTACGATGTTATTGCCAAAAAACACATTAAAAAGTAAAACAGTTACCATCCGACCGACGACCTACGGACTGACATAGTAACTTATAGTCACGTTTACGCGACTAAAAACAAAAGTAGGTTAAAAAAATTAGACCCTGCGCAAAATGATTTGGGCGAAGTTCACATTTCGTAAAATCAGCTCGAATCTTTCCATCTATTTGCTTAGGTTATATTTCTCCTTTTCGCGATATGGACCCTAGGGACTTTGACTTTCATGATCCATTTACGCCACATAATGGACACACGATACTAGCTAAAGTATTCCATACTTTTTTGAAGATGTTGAAGCAGAGTAAGTGTTGAATCTCAATTTAGTTTGGTCAATTGAAGAGCCGAGCCATTGTACGATACCTATTGAATTGTTTGAGTAGGATGTACTTTTCATTATAAACCGCATTTACCCACAAAATATGGCTTAAAGATGTTTCCTGAGATGTGATCAAATATTTTCTTGTCAGTATTTCCTTCTAATACCCAAGTGTTAGGAATGAAAAACAAGGTCTACTGACCAAAAGGTCGCATGCTCTCACTTATTCTGATTTATCACCTTACGGCCTTCAAAACTTTTAATAATTCCCGGACTAACCTTGGGAGGACCTTCTCAATTCTATCTTTTGAAAGAGAATGTAAAACAACATAAGGGTTTCATGTTTCGTTAGAATAAGCCGAATAGTTATGATGTTATTGCCTAAACAAAATAATTCATGGGCTAACCTTGGGAGGACTTTGGCAGTTATATCACTCGAAAAAAGAATGTAAAACAACATATGGGTTTTGAATCTCGTTAGAATCATCCGAATAGTTATGATGTTATTGCCAAAATAGTATAATTCATGGGCAAACCTTGGGAGGACTTTGGCAGTTATATCCCTCGAAAGAGAATGTAGAACAACATAAGGGTTTCAAAATTCGTTACAATTGGCAAAGTAACCTGGGTGATTACAGGCTGAGAAGTCTTCTTTTATATCATTCCTCGCTCTCTACCACGTGTATTGTACAGACCAAACCACCGGAGAAAATTCATAAGAGTTTGGTTCCATGTATCTTTTGGAAACTAGATTTCCATTAAAAACCTACACCTTGCGAAAAATGTGTCAACCTTGACTTGACAGCCTTCAAAGTTATGTGAGATTATATACATTACAGGAAACTAGAATGCTTATCGTTGATTTTGTGCCTTTACACTCACCTCCTGTAAGCAATTACTCATTTACTATTTCCTAGTTACTAATTTATTTTCTCCATCCCTATTATGTTATTAAGATGTTAATTGAACTTCTTTCACAAGATCGATATATTAGTTCTTCATGGATTTAGGAATTATTGCATGATAGAAATTTGCTAGAGTAAGTTATTGCGTGAATAGTAACGAAGATTTCAACTTTAGAATGGCGAGATTTTATTGGCAGGGAAGGACCATGAGGTCTACTCAATATTAATTTGGTAAATTAGAAACTTCTCTATTTTTAAAATACTTATCATGGGAATTATTGAGCTATCACCGCATATGATGTTTTCAGTTAGTGATTCCAATCATTACATACTTATAATTATGAAATATTTTAGGTCTGTTCTAGATTGGAAACCTTGGGAGGACCTCGGCAATTATATCATTAAAAAAAAGAATGTAACAGCAACATAATGGTTTCAAATTTCATTAGAATTGGCCGAAGAGTTACAATCTTATTACCGAAACAAAAAAAGCAAAATGGGGACCGACCAACCAACGACATAGCTAGATATACAGTCACACGCCACTAAAAATTGGAAATATATTTTTGTTGTTTTTTATCTTTACCTCCATTGTAGGACATGCAATTCGTCCCCCTCTTTCTCCTATAGAGAAGCTAAACGGAGTAACTCTTAATGGGGACAAACTTAAGCTTCTTTCATTCTGGTGAATGCGAGGAGCACCTAGACGTATTGGCTAAATAGAACCTTCAGACAGAGTAGGTGTATGTATTGCTACATCTTGATGGTTATCCCTTGTCATATTGCATTGTCATCCACAGGCGGGTTAGTCACTGCCTGCAGCTTGGAAGAAACCTACGGATTCCTCTGCTTCAGGCAAGGACGTTCAATACCATATGTCGCTAGCGTGTGCTATAACGCCGCTGCGTTTAGCTCTTCTGGAAGCAAGCCAAGAGGGAAGTTACTGTATATGAACACAAACTCGCTAGTGTCTTCCCATCTTAGTAATTGCGTGCCAATAAAAATCCAAAGATTGTAACTATTTACAGAAAATAAAGGAAAACTGGTACTAAATAGTTATATATAGTAATTGCCTGAAATAAAAGTTTTATTAATTTGTAAACTTTAAACGAACAAATATTATGCAACAATTGACTGGAACGGAACAAAAAAAACTATATTAATAAACAATAAAATTTTATTAGGGGTATCTAAAAAGAACTTGATTAAAAATGAAAATGAGGATATAAAAAATAAAGGATTTTTCCTAGACAACAACTCCATCCTATCTGAGGGGTATCTAGGAATGATGTTTTGGAGGGGTAACTTAGGATTAAAGGTTTAAAATAGATAATAATATTTGGTAATAAGATTAAACCTAAAAAAAGATAAAGTAAAAATGCTCTTTAGGATTAAATTTAGTTAAGATAATATTGGTTATGTAATTATAACTGAGAATAACCTAACCTAACCTTGGCGTCATTAATTAAGAATGGTGTTCTCAGGGGCCGTTGTCAAGTATTGACCCAAAATAAATGTTGATTTTAATATGAAGAGTAAATGAGATGAAGATAAGAATTAAAGTAAAATAATAAAGGAAAGTTAGTGAAAAACTCGAGCGTGGGTAGTCCTTGAACAACTTGGAAATATGCTTATTTATAGAAACTTTATTTAAACTAGTATTTATAAAGGAGGTTGGCGAGGTATTCTGTTAATGTGTTTTTTTACTTCAGTATTATTTGTTACTTTGAGTCAGGCAGTTGTTTTACTGCATAGTAGCAATTTTTTACTCCACCATTTATATAAATATGAGTGATGAAGCAACAAAAAAATATTAGAGAGAGGCAGTCATGAAGAAATATTAAGTCTGTTGAAAGTGAAAGCGAAGTAACCGTAGGCAATGTTGAAGACCGTAATTTTGACCTGGACACTGATAAATTGCTGGGGAGAGTGATGATGATATTTCTGGTGAAAACTAATCCTTTTATACGGAATTCTTTTATTCTTCAAATGGAAATAACCTCTAGGGTACTTAATTTTTCTTATTTAGCACAAATAAATATTTACCCCACGCTACCATATTTGTATATTTTGCCTACGCCATTACTCCCGGTTATTAAGCATATTTAAACAATCCCTTGTTTTAGAATGACAAATTTAAAAGGAAGCGAAATAATTTAAACGCTATTAATAATGAGTAGGATGATATTGTAACTAGAATCCTATTTTTAAAGAACTAATATGGTCCCAGATACATGAATACAAATAAAGTAACACACGGATATTAGAGGAAAGGAGTTACGATATTGCATCACATCCTCCGTATTAAATCAAATTCTTTTCTACATTGGTTTCAATATTTATCCCTCTTCTCTCTTTTTTTTCCTTGTTATTAAAGTACATCTTTTATTGGCTTATTGTTTCTAACCTTATCATTGATCACTTTTATATTGTTTATATTGACACTTAGAATTACATGAAAACATTTGAGATTTTTTTATACGTAAGATCATACAATGGCTTAGCCACTCCCTCTTACGGGGGGACCTTGCGTTTCGCTACTAAGATTAAAATTTAAAATCTAAAAAAAAGCAAGCATGGTTAAATTTGTATAAATTTTCTGAACTTCGCCAATTATAATAAGTTTAAAAATTAACTCTAAACTAAATTTCTCCCCTTTCAAAATATCACGTTGCTAAAATATAGTTATAGAAGTTATATAAAAATAAATTTTCTGAACTTCACCATTTGTAATTTTTGGGTTTTAAAGAATTCACAAAATTTTGCCTCTTATATTTATTTCTGAACTTCACTATTTTGTTTTTTGATATTATAAAATAATTATTAGAAATAACTTTGACAAAAAAACATAAGTCATAACCAAACTAAATTGAAATTATTATTCAAATACTCCAAAAAAACCCTTCTTAAATAATAAAGTTCATGATAGTGATAATAAAATTAAACCATATTTATTCGACAATTACATATCAAGAATACATACAAAATTTTTAAGAGTTTCAGGTATTTTAAGACCTTGTTATAATATAGGTGTATGTACAATATTTCACAAATGATATTGTACATCGAAAGATAGCAACATAACCTTTACTTGTGTGACAGAATATTTATAAATGCATCTTATTCTTTGTCCACATAACAGGGAAAAACATCAACGGTAAACAAAAACGTAGCCATCTTTAGCATATGCTTATTTTATGACAAGTGCGACTTTAAATTTACATTTTTCATCCAATCAAATCGGTCAATATGGGCTAAAAAATTCAGGCATTTCGTTCCAGAGGGAATTTGAGCCATCATCCATGCAGTTCTCAATTTAAGGCGAAAGGATAGAATTGCTTTTCGGGACGTCAATTTTCAGTGTTTTTTGAGAGAAAATCTTAATTTTTTTATTCTTACGAATAGGTATTTGTGGAATGCAAATACCTAAGAAAATGGAGTTTCTACAGAAAAATATGAGGGAGAAAGTCAGGCCTCGCGGTAGAATATGGGGCTAAAAATATGAGTGGAAATTCTTGTCAAAACTAATAAGATGGTGAATATTATTTAAATCAACATATAAATATGCAAAAACTGTGATGGGTACTCAAGTAATATATGGGTAATATTATTCAGGGGTAAAGAATGAATATATAGTATATATGTAGAAAAAAAAGAACATCATATATTCATGGAGAATGAGCTGAAGCAAAAATGTAATTGACTATGACTGATAATGTACTCATTCCATCATAAATATTTAAATTATGCGAATATATTACAGAACATCTCATATAAGTGTTTTGTCAACCACATTTCAGCATTTAAAATGTTTCTATAGGTGTAAGCTGTATAGTGGTGCTATGTATCTAGAAAACTGCATGAACATCTCGTTAGAGGAGAGATAGAGTAAGGTCTAAACGTGCAGAGAGTGAATGATAATATGTTGGATGTGGTAAAATCCTTATATCTTGTATGTAGGGTGAATGTTCGGTTCTAAGCTGTCAGTATACATGTGTGTAATGTAGGAGTATATGGGATAAGAGAGGATAAAATGGACATTATTTTTTAAAATCTATGTTGATAGAACACTAATATAAAAATAGTGGCAGTAAGGAAGAATGGATTTACATTGATACAGAATGGTGGCGCCCAGTGTGTTTTCTATGTTGTTGGATGTTGATTACATTAGTAATAGGGGTTGAGGGTGAAAGGTTGTTGGAATTTTTTTCCGCATTAATCTTGCAACTGTCTGTTAAGGCATAAGTCACCAGAATTATCTATACCATAATGATAAACTAGATTCAAAGAAAGTTGCAGAGTACAAAAAGCGAATTTCCCGCAATTCCCACATGTAACCTGGTTTCTTGCAACTTCTCTTCCTTAAAAGGCGTTGTTTAATGGGATTGCAAAGCCGCTCTCATGACACGCCATAAGGTAGCTGGTCAGGTTCTTACAAATAGGTAAAATAATAAATCACGAAGAAAGAAAGGACAATACGATATTTAATAAAGGTGAAAGGAAGACTCGAGAGAGGGCACCAGTTTATCTTCGCAGTAATTTATAGTTTAAACCACCGCCTAAGCCTTCCTGGGGGTTTTGTACTAGGGAGGCATTAAATTCGCTAAAATACTATTAGATGAGAATGAAGGCGTCAGATGAAGGATTCTAGGAGATCTGGGCTGATGTTTTAAATGATATCCTGTAATTTTTACAACAGATTCAGGGCGTGAAGTGACCCGGAGAGCAGCTCTAATTTTTCTGAAATGGTTGGTGCAAAATTATAATATTTCAGCTTATATGGTTTGCTGAATATAGCTGAAATTTGGTCAATTACAAGATAAGAAAGGAAACAGACCAGGGATTAGAGATTTTCGGCTCACTTGTCTCACTCTCAAGGTCGCAGAGTAATTCCCCTTAGGCGAACCGGAATTCGGTAAATTTTTTTGTAATTCGGGAAGGGATAGAGCGTTTATGAGGCTTAATAGGGCAACTGTAGATTCCTTTTGGTGTCTGAATGTCGTTCCTTCGTGGAGAGATACGTGACTGTCTATCTTTGCTCTAAAAAAGATTTTATTGCTCCTGGTAACAAGGTTCTTCTAGAAATGGTATTCCGCATATGAATTCTTGCTTGGGAAGGTCACTTGGTCACAAAATTAAGTTTTGCACTTTAGACACCTCACATTCAAGTTCTTCTCGGACCCATCAAAAGGCCGTGGTGAATTAAAAGAAATTCTACTTTTGATTTGAATTTTATTAAGAAAATAGTCTTTTGTTGTTAGATAACACTTCGTAAGTTTACTTGCTGTTTAAATATTGTGTGAATTGAAATTAACAGCGAATTAAGAGGCTGAAGATTTGATGAATTATATTGCTCAATTCGCTTAAATTGGAGTAGGAATAAATTTGAAACTAAATAAGCTTGAGTTTCATTGATCGACCTCATCACACATTATTATTATTTTATTAGGTCTTTTACTACCCTCATCACACAAGGATAAATTATTTAATACTAATGCGAAGTTGAACAGGGTTAAAATAAGCTGTGTGATTAAATGATTTGAATGTCCTATTTGGAATATCTTTGAATTAATTTGAAAGAAATAATCAATATCCTTGTGGAAGATACTTTCATTTTATATTTTGTTAAAAAAATATGTAGAATTCGCTTCTTCTCTTTTAATATCTCCATTTATTATCGAGATTATTAATAAATGACCAATGAGAATCGACTGCTTTAGGGATGCAGAGCCTGAGGCTATTCTCTCTCAGGATTGGTTGAGTGGGAGTTTTTAAACTGCCATTAATGTCTTTATCTAGAAATATGATCGTTGGTCCTACATTGGTGATAATCAATAAGAAGCGTAATAGTCGTCGAAATGGTTCAAATAACGAGTGTATGAACTGAACGTCGTTTATTAATGTCTGCCACACTTGTGTGCTTCTTCACTCGCTCGGTAAAAAGTTGTATTGATCTGTGAGTTTGGTAGATGAGAGTATACGTTTTGCTACATAAATTTACTAATATAAATATTAAAGCATACATTCATATATATTGTTTAAATTTTAATGTACTATGAATATGGAAAATATATGAATTATTATTTAGTGGATGTCTTTTTTGATGAATGTAAAAGGATTTTAACCGTCTGTGATGTCTCGTATTGAAGCATCAATATAAAACTTACTCAGGCATACCATTGTTATGCAACTCTTCAAATTTCTCGAAAGTCGAATGGGAAGGTCATCCAGGATTCGGGTAGTTGATCCATCATAAGATCCATCAAAGGATGGTCAACTTATTCGATCAAAGAGTTAAAACCTTTCAGCAAATGGGTTTAGTTCTAATACTTTAACCATTTCCCGACATTTTATTCCCGTTATTCTGAACACTCAATAAGTCAACGTAATTGAAAATTTCTATTAATAAACGTGAATAATTCTAAGTTCAATTAAGAGGTCTGGGACCCAACATATGGCAAGGATCTCTATTTGATTAGTTTAGGCACGGAAGTGGAATATGTGGAAGATTGAATTAGATAAGCGGGAGGAAGCTTGTTAATATGGTAAGCGATGAATTTGGGAGGAAATTAATTATCCTTGAATAACTAACTACCTTAGGATTAGAAATTTAACAGAGGAAAAGGCTGTTATAAAAGAGGGTAAGAATCGCATTAAACCCAAATCAAAATGAATCATACTGAATTCTTTTTATTAAACAGGGTCTGGAAATGAGTCCAATAAATAGGAAAGAGCAAATTTCTACCCAACGACGGTAATAGTCTAGTGCAAATTCTGGGTAGCAATGTTAAACCAAATCTAGTCATGTTGGCTCATAAACATATTGGCAAAGGTGGGAGAGATAATCCAACGCTTCACATCTCATTTTTGGACTATGATTCAATTTTAAAAAAGAAATAAGTGTTAGAGAAGGGAAGATCAAGGAAGGATGAACCTGATAACCTGAAAAATTAACCAACGAATAGAATGACATTAAAAGCATATTTAAATAGTTGCTTGCAAAAGAATAATGGTAAATTGGCTTAGATGCATCAAAGGTGACAAGGAAGCGTTGATTATAATTAGGTCTTGGCACCATTTAATCAATAAAGTCCTTTGAATAAGCAAGAGTCTAATGAAGTTTGAGTAACAAGAGAAATAATGAGAGTAATTATTTTTTCAGAAGAATAGGCATCATTATTGATGGCAGAGAAGAGAGAAAGAAGAACAACATTCATAAATCTGGTTTATGAATGTTGTAAAAGTTATTATGGGTATAACCAGGATCAAATAGGGTGAATTTGTCCAAATCCAAATTATCAACTAGTTGGATTCATATTATTAAAGTTTATGACAAAATAAATGGCCACATTATTTAAATTTTAGATTAAAGTTTATATTCCTATATTTATATATTTGAAATTTTCAAATGCGTTCATCGTTCTTCTTTAAAAATATAAAATTTTTATAAATATCTAGAAAAAATGAATATATATTGTTCACAAATCGCCAAAATTTATATATTTAATGATGACAAAATAATACAAAATAATAATATGAAAATTTAATTACAGTCCCCCAAAACGGGTCTGTACACACTTTTTGTGATATATCTTTCATTCTTTCACTAATCACCCTTACTTTTCAGTATATGACAGAAAGAACGCCTGTGAACACAACTAGATCTCAATGGGAGCTTCAGCAAAGAATATACTGCGTCATACATTACTACACGATAGGCTCGTTCAAGAAAGTGCAGGACACTTTCCTGCATCAGTTCGAATGTGAAAAAGCCCCCTCCAAGAGCAGAATGCAGCACTGGTTGGACTACTTTGAGAACTACGGGACAGTTGAGAGCGTCATTGCAGCCAGTGACAATCGTCCAAGCCATTCAGGATGCTCCAGGAAGCATACAGTTGAGCTGGGTGAGAGAGAGAGTTAGAGAGTCTGTTCAGCAGAGTCCAAAACGCTCTGTGCGCAAACAAAGCCAGCCTCCTGTTATATCGCGTGAGACTTGCAAAGGAACGCTAGTAATGGCTATAAAGGCCTACCCATACAGAATACAGACGAAGCAGAGCCTTAGAGCCTCAGCCAAGGATCTAAGAAAGGCTATGGCAGTCAAGAAACTGGGGAAGATTCAGGAGATCCCAACTTTCCTTAAGCTCCTTTTGACCTCAGATGAAGCTCACTTCAATCTTGAATGAAAGGTAAACTTAAGAAAAATTAATGTCTTCTGGGGGACCCTTTAGACCAAATGAGGTAAATACCAAGCCCCTACACTCCCCTAAGTGCAAAGTATGGACTGCAATCTCAGCCAGAGGAAGGATCGGACGATTCCTTTTCGAGTAACCTGGCCAGACAGTGACAGTCACCAAGGAAAGGTATGTTAAGCTCCTCAAAACCTTCAAGATGGAGCTGCAGACCCCGTTCCTGTCGCTTATGGGGAAATTCTTGTTCCAAGAAGATGGAGAAAGCTCTTAAATCTCAAACCTGCCATGAGATTGGCTGAAAAGGGTTTTTGGTGGCCATGTGATCAGTCTCAAGACTGATTTTGAGTGGTCCCCTCACAGACCAGACCTTAGCCACCCAGATTTCTTTCTCTGGGATTACCTTAAAAACATAGTGTACGCAGGGAGACCCAGGACCATCACGGAACTCAAGGGAGCCATCAGAGAGAAGATCAGAGCCATTAGTCGGTCGGTTTGTAAGGACGTCATGGACAACTTTGTGCTGCCCCTCAAGAAATGTACAGAGCTAAATGGAGATCATGTCGAACACGTTCTTTAAAATAAAGAAGAAAAGTCCAAAGACTCTCATGTTTCAATATGATTTTTTAAAACACAATAAAATAGTTATCACCAAAGTTTCATTTAATCCTTGCAGAAAATTAAGAAATGAGGCCTATCGAAAGTTGGGCCTCGTGTTGGGGGGTGACCCTGTATTTAAAGTATATTTATTTACATTAACAGTAATTAAAATTTAAATAGCAGCTGCCTATTTTTGCCTAAAGCTTTAAAAAATACAAATAAAATATTAATTATATCGTTTTGTTTTTTGAATTTCGGTCAAATTAGTTTGAACTATTACTGCATAATAAATGTTCAACTTACAAATGTTTTCTCCACGAGGTGTGGTCGGGGGTGATGTAATTTTAACTGTGGGTTATAAAATGCGATTTAATATGAGCTTATTCATGAGAGAAATGAGCGTGGACTATCGGGAGGTCAGAACTAGTATACTTTTTACAGTGAATCTGAACTGGGCCTTAGAAAGAGAAGTGCTTTCATATTCATTCAATTTATTTTTCGAAGTTTTATGTATTTTATCTTATTTTGTCATCCTGGGATTTTTTTAATGCGAATACATAGGTATCCGATTTTTTAATAATATATATCGTGATAGCTCGATATATATATATATATATATATATATATATATATATATATATATATATATATATATGAGAGTTAAATTGATATTTTTAGATAGATATTTTTTGTGTTTTTTTTACCGCCCAACCGGTGACATCCTACAAGGGCATAGGTTGCCTTACTCAGCCTTAAGCCTAATACTAAGCTAAAATATAAGTCAAAAACAAAAAAAAATCAAAGCAAGAAGAAAAAGGAAGTACGCTCCAGCGTCAGTGGTAGGTTAGAAAGATGGGGCGGAAGCCGGCCGAGTTAGAAAATTCTCTACGGGTTAAGAGAAGCGAGCAAATTTGTTTTTGCAAGGAGCCAGGAAGGATATCCTTTGTCCAGATCATGTCGAACAAATCTATCAAAAATGTCATGCCTCGATCATCTAAGTATCAAAGCATGGAATACTTTATATCATCTGTAAATTTGCAGGTACACGCCCATGAAGAGAGAGCGAAACGCAATTAACTTAACGTAAACCTTTCGTTGAAGGGATATCCGTCCCCAGAGGTAAAATCCAATCAGAGGTCTTCTAATCACAACGTGCAGTGAATGCTGGTGGAACAGCATCTTGGTTAGTGAATATGAAGAAAAACCAAGGACGCAGAGTCCAAGATTGCGGTCTCGCTCTCCTTTTGAAAAGGAGAGCTTCCTGCGAGAACTTGCTCCGAATCCTTTTGACTCGCTTTTACATATAAAAAGCGGTGTCCTCCCATTAACTGAAGACACGTATTCCTGCCATAAAGATTTGCGGGCGTGCTTTGAAACATAAAGGAACCTAGACCAATCTCGACAAAATTCACCCACGTTAAACTCGTTAGAGCGGTGCTTATAGCTCATACATGAAAATTGCGCCTGTTTGTAAACGTTATCATCTAGAAAGCAGATGGCGTTAAAAAAAGGCCAGATATTCTAGGAATTTTAGTTAGACAGACGGCGATGATGTTGCCGAAGAACTCAACAACCTCATCCATCGAGAGAAAATGGCACTTTCTAAAATGCGGGCCACAGTGTCCTCTTGGATTAAAAGTCAGCGGTTTTTTCAGGCAGCAGTAGTACATAAAATGATACTTGAATTTGAAACTTATCACTACCATTAATTTCATCGACCACCTCTTACCCAATATCAGGCTGTGCATCGAGAAAGGTCATGTAATAATCGAAAAATTGACGCATTTGGCCATAGACGATAGGGAAATATCGTGTAGGCCCTTAGAACAACCTATAGACTTCTAATAAGCCCGGCTTTGCATGATTGGAGGAACGATTCGTATGGCCGAAGTGGTGGCCTTAGTTGAACCTTTACGGCAGTGGCACGAATGATTTGAAGTGAAAGCGATACCAACCGGCACGCACCGACTCAGGGACCCTGTCACAGTTGAAGGTGACGAAAAGTCTACCATGACCACCCTATGGTCGGCCAGCTCTAAGGTGATGTCTTATATAGGGTAGTTTACGAGTTCCCTTGCTTAAACCACTCCTTACGAAGTTCATGAAATAGTCCATCGTCACACTTACCAGCAAACCATTAAGTGTCCTAAGAGCACTGATCATGGACGTCTCGGAACGGTTCGATGCATTCGCCAGAAGGCTCCCGTCCAAGAAACTGGTCACCTTTGATCTTTACCATTGAGCTAACTAAAGCTCTCCATTGATGGATCATGTTGCCTTCAGCCAACATGCTACTATCACTGGAGAAAAAACTCAGTAAGCGTTTGAACCTAGCATACTCAAAACGACAGCTAACCTCTAAATAAGGGTTTCCGATGTAATAGAGACTCCACTCAGAGCACTTGCAACTTTAGTCTTAAAGTGGGCTCCCGACTTGATAGCGCATAGGGTCCAGCCATGCTTAACTTGGCCTAGTCGGTTGCCAAAATGGTACTAGACCCTATGTCCCCGGAGGTGGGGGGGGGGAGAATGAACCCGCTTCTTTTCACCACCGGAAGGAGCCATTCGGTAGAACTGACCAGCATCAGCATGATCCTTCTCTGAAATTTAGAAGGTTTTAGTTGTTAAAAGTTGTAAAATTTGACTTAGGATGTCCCTCTGCTCCTTTTAAAACATCGGGTCCCCAAGCCACGATACGGTAAGCTTGCACAGGGTCTGATTCAACTTCGATGTTTGGTATCGAGCCCAAGTTCGCTCCCATGAAAGATCACGCCATCTGTGTCTGTCACTTCCAGGATCAGCTCTAGCTTAGGGGAAACTTCATGTTGCCATCTCTCACTCAAGGCATCACTTATCATTTTAGAGGTACTTTTTATTGTTTTCCTTTGCAGGTGAACTGACTTCAAACAGGGAGCAGAGGTGAAAGAAACGAGGACACCTCCCAATATCTAAATAACTAACTGCAAAACTGAAGGAGGCACGGACCTTCCCGCCACGATTTCCGTTGCCGCCTTATGGGGGTTGGTCCTATCGAGTCGTCTATTATCGACCCCTGAATAACAGGTGAGCGGATATCCACAACACCCCCAGATTTAGGAGAGGAGTAAACCTCCTCTCCGCTAGTAGAAGGTTGTCTCCTAATAAAGTAGAGGGGGCAGCAGCTGCTTGCAGATAGCGAGAGGTAAGTACCTCCACCGTTTCAAGGGGAGTCTCGTGTTACCTCATCCTCCTCGACACCTAGGAAAGGCATGGCCACGCATGGAGGCGGATCTCCTTGCGAATTCCCACTATTACCTTGTATTCAAATAAATATTTGGAAAAAAGAGCGCATATAAAGTAGATTATATGATATCACAATGCTCTTGGAGGTTAAGAGAAAAGCCTCGATAGGATCCTAAATTTTCAGAATGTGATTATTCACATATATTCGGTAAGGGTCATGCATTCATAGGCTTTTTCAACCCAGCCTGCCATTCAGGCGAAATTCACCTCGTGGTTTAATCACAGACGAGGGTGCCGGCGTAACCACTTTGTATGTATTTTGAAATAAGATGAGCATGGTTGACATTCCAGCATACTCCGTGCTGATACTTTACTTATCCAGCGGTATTTCTGCCCTCTCAGGAGGTAAGGACCACACAGTATACACTGGCATTCAACTAGTGACTGGTAACTGGACCGAAGTGCGCCGGGTAGCATGAAACTGTGGATACAGGAGCAAGTTTAGAAGAGGGTAGGCCGGTATGTAATGAAGAAAAGTAGAAATAACAGGCACGAACAACTTTCCCAGACCACCGATTTGGCCATACTAATTCTGTCTACGTTGCTCCTAGACCGTATATGATAAGATTTTATAGCAGGCCCGGGCAACCCTTGGCCCGTGTGCCAAACGTGGCACGCCAACAGCTTCTTACCGGCACGCGAAGCCAAATGCTTAACTTAACAAAACAAAGTGAATGTGTCTCTAACTTCTTTTATATAGCAACCGCATTGTCTCTAATCTCTTATCATCTCTTATCTGTTATCATTGATGCTGAAGCAGAAGTCTCATTGATGGAATATAAATAAAAACTCCACAATTTTTCTTTCTCTAGTTTGGATTTGTTATTTTCCTCTTAAATCTATAAAGATTCAATTCTGTTTAATATAATATGTAATTTTTTCGGTAAAATAACTATCTTTTCTTTGTAATCTTTATGCATCATACGTGTTTAAGAATAAATTAAAGAATATCTCTAATTTTATTTCCTTTTATTGTGTTTTGGTCAATTATTGGCACGTGAGAAAATTTTGTATCCAAGATTTGGCCAATTTTGGCACACCCACTTAAAAACGTTGCCCACCCCTGTTTTATAGTGTATGGCCAAGTGTTTCAATTGCGGAGAGCTGCACACTGATTCCTGGGAGCAATTTATTGTGTATTCCTTTAGAATTAAATCCTGGCCATTCAGGCTGCGTATCGTTTTTCATTCGGCAAGGCTAAGGACTTGAGCCTGCCACGCACAACACTACGCTGGACGTATTATGACTCTGGTCCTTCCAGGGCTTCGGACACTGCCATTCCCAGGCCATTCTGAACGCTTTTGCATGTTCGATCCATCCAAGGTGCTTCCCTAGTAGAGTTGGTGGCACAAAAGATTCACACCAGCCTTGGCAAAAACTAAGACTCTCCTCCTCCCCCAGAGGGACAGTTTCCTGTGAGGCAAAACGGCCGCGCGCCTCCATCGAGCCGTTAGACACAATGGAGGCAACGCTTCTTAAGGTGGTTATAAGGCCGTCTCCCGGGCTTCCTTAGGCTGCCCCGTCTAAATGATGAAGGCACCAAAGGAGCTTCAGCTCCTATGCACCCGCCTATGGGGTGACTAGAGGGTCCCTCGCCTCAGAGAGCTGCACCTGCCCGCCGAAGGTTTCGTGGAGAAGGAAGGAAAAGAGTAACATATCAAACCTGACCTACCGATAACCGCATGAAGGCTACAGCGCTTTTAAAGCCATATTCAGCCAATAGCGGACGGAGATGTGCCTCCACAAAGCGTAAGACCATTCCATCGAGGGTCTTGCATCGATGAGGGGATTTGCTTCTCTTCCAAGCAAGGCCTGAATGTCATATTTCTTGAATGGAATTGCCACGAAATTCAGGCCAAGTGGAAGGAGCTGTGTAGGCTATTTTCATCCAGTACTCCATTAGCTATCTTTCTCCATGAAACAATGCTGATTGTCCGCTCTAACTTTGTATAATGGTTTCGTGAACTACCATGGGAAAGTGAGCGGGCACTAGGATGTGCGATTTGCAACAGATTTAATGTTTCCTTTCTTCTATTTGCTATTAATACCTCCTACCAAGCAGGAACAGGGCATTACACTGGGATAGATGGTATACTGTAATTTCTGCGTACATTCCACCGTCAGCAGAGTTCAACGTGAGAGACTTCCACGCTTCATGGAATGGTTTCCGAGCCACTTCCTTCTGGTAGGGGACTTTGAACGGTAGACATTGCTTCTGTGGAAACTACTTAATCAATCTCAAGGGTAAGGTCCTAGCCGATCTGATCGACAAGCTTTATGAGAACCGTTTCACTTTCTGCCATGATCTATTCACATATCATTTTCTGCACCACTGTTACCTAGAAAACAACATAGTGATACATGTAAAAGGCTCAGTGGTCCACATTTAAGGAAATTTTTCCTTTCTCTCGCTCATTCAAGGCATATAGATCGGTGCATCAAGCAATTGAGTTTTTTCCTGGAAACTTATCGCCATGATCCGAACTAATTACTCATAGAACCTCTGTTTTTTTTACATTCTGTCCACTTCTTGGTGGTCCGTTAAGTGTGAGACGGCTCTAAAACAGAAGTGATATGCCTACATGAGCCTTTAGCACCACCCAAACAACTTCGCTATCAGTATTTTTTTTCTAGTTAGTGGTAAGTTCCGGTATGTTTCGAATCACGCTCGTCGATCTTCGTGGTCGGTATAAGTGTTTTCACTTAAATGGAATCCGTTCTTGCAGAGATGGAGAAGGATGTAAAAAGGAACCGGAAAATTCCTAGCAGAACCACACTCTTCTTATCTAGGAAAACGGGAGCGCAATCTCAAATCCCATGTATGTGGCCAAGTAAATCGCGACCGCATTGTCCATTTTCTCTAGCCGAGAGGCTGCTCGTGACGTTATGATGTCACTGAGAGCTGCCTACTAGACTTTACCTCTAGACGCAGAGATCCCTTCAATGACAGTTTTTCGTTGAGTTCCTTGCCCTCCGGTCTTGATTCATGAGCGGACATTCCCTCTGGTGTAGACATGTGGCATATGTCTTGCGTCATTCCCTTTGTGAGTCAGGCATGGCAATTCTGCTAAATTTGTTCAAGACGATATGGACAGAGGAAACTTTGCAAGACTTATGGCGAATGGCTACTGTACTCGCTTCCCGCAAACCGGGAGAGGACTAATCTTTCAATGTTTATTTTCCAATTTCTCTAAACTCAAACGTGTAAATTTTAAAGGAGAAGTCGGTAAATGATATATTAGCCTTTTTCCTGGTTAACGGAGGCAACCTTTCTTCAGCTTAGCTCGTCTTCCAAAAATTCCAATCCATATCAGATGCTCTGTTCAGACTGCTAAATGATGCTTGTGGGGCTTTTCGTCGTAGACAACACTACGCTGCAGTGTTTTTTTGATTTGGAGAAGACATATAATATCCAATGGCAATACTCTCTCATGGAGATTATTCATAAAAGAGAAAGAGAGGACTCTTCATTTTCTATATTTCTTTATTTCTGCGATACGTCAATTCGGTTTACGTGTAGGGGAGTCGTATACTTTCCAATTAAGCAGAAGGAATGTGTTCCCCAGGGAAGTGACCTAAGTGTCATACACTTTTATTTTAGCATCAACGACATAATTTGTTTCTACCTGAATATATACTGACTATGCTCTACGTGGACGACCTTTCGTCTTTTGCCGAAGCCCCATTCCAATTCTTGAGCGTCAACTCCCACAGGCATTAAACCCCAATTCTCGCTTTGGCGAATCGCACATGTTTTGGTTTTTCTTGGCGTAGACTAAAGTTATGCTCTTATGCTTCCATTCACAGCTCCATGCATAACTTGACTTGTTCCTAAACGGGGTTAAACCTTGCAATGATGGATTCAAACCGTTCCCTTAGTCTTGTTTTCGACTGACGCCTTACCTGGGAGGTTCATATCTACATTCCTTAGGGCCTCTTGAATTCGCGCCATGGACTCTTGTTATTCTATGACATTTAGCACTTGGGATACTGATAGGGCTACTGCCTTACTTTTCTACGGACCTGTTGATCTTTCGAAGCTTGACTACGGAATGTGAAATCGATCCCCCACAACTATTTACCGCTAGCGGCCGGTGTCTTCCGCACTTCCCCCATTGAAAGCTTATTTGCCAACGGCGGGGAGTTAATATTTGGGTTTACGGCTAGGAAACTTCTTCGAGAGCACGGTGTAGCTCTCTAGCCGGTGGTGCCTCACGTTCTGGCCAGGATGAAAACCCTGTAGCACCTTTGAGTATCTCGCGCCACGCCTCTTCTCCCAAATCTTCCACAGCGCCGAAAGTTTTATGTGCGGCTTTGTTTGGTGCACACTTTTTGTCACCCAGGATCCTTGGTAGTGCACAGTTATGGCTTCACGTCTGAGGTAGTAATAGTTTTTCTTGTCTTATTCAATCTGTTTAACGTCAACAGGGCTCTACTTAAGGCTGAGCTGTATGCAAAATACCGGTTTGAAATCAAGATTGCGATATTTAACGACTCACAAAACGCCCTGAGTGCCCTTGGGTCATTGAGCACTCCACACAGCCTGGTTCGTGTTGTCCTTGACTCCACGGTTGTCGCGAGCCCAGTGAAATTAGAGATTATCTTATGCTGGGTTCCTGGTTTTTTCATTATCTTGCCTAATATTAGGCTCTTGGACTAATGCCATGCTAGCGAATAATACCATAATAGCCAGTCGCCAGATTAGAGCTGAAAACATCTTGCTTGATATATGGATGTTTTGGTTGTAAATTCGCCATTTGACAAAATTATAAACAAAAACAGACCACACAGTCATGGGCTACTAATTTTTGCCAGGATTCACTGGTCTATCTCACCATTCAGCAAGAACCTCCATCCATCTAATGTACTGGTGAGTATTGCTGTGATTTTTTATTCCATTCTGAGTTTCTTTCACCTAATTAAACCTTCAGCGGTAAAACCTATCATCAAAAGCTGGACAATATTTGAACCTTTGACTTAAAAAGTTCCCTTATCACCCTCTTTATTTTCCAGATCTTGCTCCATCTCATCACAAAAAATTCCAGTGTGAACTTAACCAGATGAAATAATTCTTACAACTCGCGAAGATTGTGCGCTCTATACATTAAATAAATTTTACAATTAAACTTTCCAAACCTAAAAAGGTGGAGTTGTCGTGTTTAAGGCGTTTAAATATGTGCTAAGAAGACAATTCTGTTAGATGTCAGCCACAGCTGAAACGTCTTTTTGGAGGCGTTGGATGAATTCCGTCTTGTTGATGCAGTCAGATCGCCTGCTGTATCCCTTTTTGCTTGCCACGGCTTCGTATTCTTTGTTGCTACAGTCCATGTCACGTCTTGCAGCCTTTACAGTGTTCAAAAAGCATTGAACAGCCTTTATGCTGTCGATATTTTAATACCCGGCGTGAAATATCATGATATACCTATCTCTTTTCCAATATGCAGATAGTTTCCAGTCCTCCATGTCATCCATCATTTTTTCAACTAAAACTTTACTCTGTAAGCTATCCTTCCGGTGAAGGTTCAGCGATAGGTTACATTTTTCTAGAAAGGAGATATTTAATCTCTTAAAATTTCGCCCGAACACCCTGTAGAAGAAAATGATGTAGATATCAGTCAAATCTTTCAAATATTTTTTCTAGAAAAAGGTGAACATATTTAATATTTATATTTTTGTCAAATATTTCATAGGAATATACTGATTAATGAACAACTCAAGCGTGATGAGATTCTTTTGAGTGAAAAAGCATTATCAAAGGGCTTATCAAACTTTCATATCACTCATCAATCAAAGTCAATATATAATCTAAAATAATTTAGGACAATTTATAATTTTACAAATTATAAAATGTATTTTTTAATTTATTTTATAAGAAATCATAACTCAAGTAATATATTTTGAAATATATAGACTTATTCTAAATTAAATCTTGAAAAATGGTAAAAGTAATAAAGATGAGAGGCTGAAATGTTCATCCAAAATGCTTCTTTCAGAAAATCAATATACAAGGTATTCCTAAAGTCTGAACGCAGAAAATATTAAAATAGTCTCCTCGTTCACTAGACTTTACCCTAGTTGCCTTTTTTTTCTGGGGTGTGCAAAAATAGAAAGTGTACTCAATGTTCTCCACATTCACCAAACCTTATTCCCCTTTGATGTCTTTTTCTAGAGTGTGCTAAAAGAGAAAGGAGAAGGTGTAATAAATGAAAATTAAAGATACGAGACACCCAAGGCAACAGCAGATCATAAATGAATGTGCTCAATTTGACTGAAATTCGGAGCTAATGGCTCAAGTTCCTCTAATGAATCTCGCGAAGCGCATTGAACTCTACATCACAAAAGGTCAAAATCATATTAAATATGTTATTGATTGATATTTTAATCAAATAAAATCTAGTTGAAATCAAATAAAATGTGGAAAACCTGTAGTAATTTTAGTTAGGCTACAGCACAGCCTGTAGGATCCAAGGTGTTCTCCATTAAGCTCTAAAGAGATCGGAGGGACCCGAGACCACATGTATTATAACGCATTGTTAAGCTTAGGAATACAGACGCAAATAAGGAATTCAGTCAAGTACACATCAAGAGATCATAATTTTTTGCTCTTCAAATTTACCCAGAAACTGAACATCAATAGAGTCATAAGAGCCAAAATTCCATATTTGTGTCACTAAAAGTAATCTCAATGGATGGAGAGGCACCTTGCGAAGGCTTCAAAGTCATAACGGGCGCAATGTAAAACGTATTATGATTGGAATTATCACTAATGTGATTAGGATGATGAGGATGGTCATTATTATGATGATGGTAATTATTATAATGATGATGATGGACATTATTATTATGATGATAATGATGATTATAATTATTATTATGATCCTGATTATAATGATTATTATTATTAAGATGATTATGATCCTTATGATGACGATGACGAATATTATTATTTTTATTATTATTACAAAATCTTCGAAGTTTACTTAATTTTCAAACTTTTTATCTAATTAAATTAATAATCTTGCCCATACATCTAAGAGGAGAGTGACGTAAAAGAAATAAGTTGAGTAAATAAGTTTTTAATACCATTTCGCTTCCAATCATATTTTCGTTAGTTAAAGGGGGATGACTTCTCCCAACCAGATGAGGAAATCCACTTAATCAATGACAAGCTATTAGGCACCAGGGTCGTGGTTCGCTGCTACCAGCTAACGAGCAGGTACTTTTCTCTCTGGCTCAATGGTGGCTCACCTGTTTTAGAGACGTAAAGTGGGTATATAAATCCCCTTTGAAACGTTCATGGATAGAACTAAGATATGAGCAGTGGGGATACAAGGAACAACATTGATGTAGGCAGCGGTACGTGACGAAGTGTGTGGATGGACCTTCAGGCGTCCACGCTTAAGCAAAGATGCGCTGACAATATTAGACTAGCTCCCTACGAACGCCGAAGTGTTGTGTTCGCTTTCCCCGGGAATCAAACCCGATACCTTGGCGTTGGGAATCCCACTATTTAAGTGAATTCTTTGGTCTCGTTTGCAGTAAGATATGGATATGAATTCTTTATAAAGAAGCAGCGTTCTTTCTCAAATAATTGACTACTTGACTACCTGCCCATTTGGGCGATTATGATCATTAGCTTCCTCTGGAACGATAGCAATATTTATATTCCTTATTAATATTACACAAAGTCAAACCCTTTCATTCACTCGCCGGGATTTTTTAAAAAATAATAGAATTATAAAATTAATAGAACCAGGCAATGGCTTCGCCCCTTCCCCCTTACGTGGGTTAGCTTGCGCTTCGCTACTATGATTTAAATTTAAAATCTAAAAAAAGCAACCAGGGTTACATTTTTATAAATTTTCTGAACTTCACCAATTATAATAATTTTAAAAAGGAATTCTAAACTAAATTTCACCGCTTTCAAAATATCACCTTGCTAAAATATAGTTATAGAAGAAGATATAGAAAAAATTTTTTTCTGAACTTCACCATTTGTAATTCTTTGGGTTTTAAAAAATTCACAAAATTTCTATACTTATATTTATTTCTGAACTTCACCATTTTGTTTTTTGAAAATATAAAAGAATTATTAGAAATAACTTTGATAAAAAAACATAAGTCATAACCAAACTAAGATGAAATTATTATTCAAATACTCAAAAAACTTCTCTTCTTAAATTATAGAGTTAGTATTCATGATGATGATGATTAAGAATATATTTAAAAATCGATTAGTTCCCGAGGGTTAAATTAAGCCTCTATGGAGCTATGGCAGCTAGCCCCATCGTTGGCTGGAAAGTGACATTATTTTGAATACAGAACACGATACCTCCCATACGTAAAGGCATTTATGGTTCATCCACAAGTCTTTTGGATATCAAATATCCTTTCTGTTACTCCTTACAATTTATGAACCTAACCAAGAAAGAAATTAAATTAGATTTACTCGTCTTAAATTTTACCTTTCCTTAAATTACAAAACATTCACATCCACTAAGAGAACCGTATTGAATTTAAGCTAAAGATAAAACAGCGATTTTTTTGGCTACTATTTTTAATTGAGTTCTTACAATGGGATGGTGGTCCTACTATTGCTGGTAGTAGGCAAAAGAGTAGGTCTAAAACAAGGTCACAGACCTAAATTGCGTGCTCGCAATTATTCAGACTTATCTCCTTATGACCATATGACCTTACAACCTTGTGAGGAAATCCGACCCATAGTTAGTTTTCTTTTAATAATTCCTGGGCCAGCCTTGGGAGGACCTTGATAATTATATCATTCGATAGAAAATGTAAAACAACATAAAAGGTTTTAAATTTTGTTAGAATTGGCTGAACACACGATTTTATTACCAAACAACCCATTGAAAAGTAAAATTGTTACCACTCGACCGACTAACCTACGAACCGACATAGCAATTTCTAGAATCAGGTGCACGCGACTAAAATCTTTCGACTGATGATTCAAAAAGGAGGAAGAGTGGTTTAATAATACGTGTTTCATTACTTCACTAGTTAATATATCCAGCTACCACCCATTTATTCTCTTTCTGGTTTTATATCCTTTCTTTTAGCTTTCAATAATTTTTTAGGTCGTTTTTTGAATGACGGTAATAAAGACTCCCCATTTATTTAACTGATATCTTCAGTAAGTCCTGAAAAAAAATTCATCTCTAGCCCTCTAGATTGATTTACTGATCGAAATCTCTCAGCTAGATCTTTCAACCTAGCTGTTGAAAATAATTCGTTTTTTTATCATGCATAATCAACATTTTTGAAGCTAAATCACCAAGTAAGTGGTATAAAAATGTGGTATGAATACCAGCCACGCACAGGTTATTTTACTTTTTGCGTCCAATGACACATCAATATTCCATGGTGTCTAAGGCTTATAATATTTATGCCTGTGTTTAACAACGACGTTATACAACTCTAGGATCGTTAAGGCGCACTTAAATTAAGGTTATAAATAATTCCTGGCCATAAATTTGAGCAGTATAATGCTGCCATCGATTTAGAAACGCGTTTAATTTACCGCTTTTTTGACGTTGTCTGTTTGGTGATTGATGCTTTAACATCATAGCAATTACGAGGCAAATGAAAGCTGTGATGATAATATTTATGAATAGACGCCTAGTCTTTCCTTTGGCTCCATAAGCTTTAAAAATGCAACTAAATAAGCGAACAGAACTAATTTATGATTCTCTTCATTTGGAAAATCGATTGAAAGAAGTCATAAATTAATTGACCAGTGAGAAAATATCACGCAAAGCCATAAAGAAGAAAATTAGAAGCGAAAAGAAATAAAAAATTAAGGGAGATTGTTTGATTTCGTAAGAGGGAAGAAATTATATTTGAGATATAAAAAAGCAGTAATAATTACGACAGTGTTTGAAGACTGCGTTGTCTAATGTGCTATTTTTCAAAATAAAATCTCTATATATTATTTTTATACTGGTTTTACAACCGATTTTCACTCTCTGATCTATATCTCAGTGAAGATATGATCCAAATCCTTTTTTGCTACGAAGTATGGCAGCTGGAACCAATCAGCATGCAAATTCGAACCCGAAAGCTAACCGACCGAGTGCCGTTTAACTTATTTAAATATAGGGAAAGAAAATACTAATTTTATAGTTGCTAGTTCACCTGAGTAGGTATAATTAAAACATGGACTTAGGGACAACTCAAAGTAACCATTACAAACGATCCTTTTGGCTCGACGGAAAAGACAGTAATATAGGAAGGAAAAATGAAGCAAAATATAGACGAATTAATAATCATAATTGGAAGGCCGACTAAAAAACACTAATATTTATCAATAACTAGTAATCAATGTCATATTTCTCCCCCTTTTAGTACGACCTCCTTTCCGAGAAACATTGAGTCACTTGATTTTCATAATCGAATTCTCTTTTGCTTCTAAGATTGACTTCGATGCTAATTTTACTATTCTTCTCCTTAGACCCATAAATTTAAACTAGGATGAGACGAGGCCACTCACAGGGTCAACACACAGTGGAAAGCCCAATTGAGATACCTGATGATCTTTTCAAAAGGCAAATGATGACATAAAGCAGTTATTTCGTCACTGCTCAATTTATTTTTGTCTCTCTCTCTTCGCTAACACTTATATATACAGTTTTGAATCTTGTTTTCAAGAATGAATAAAATAAGTTGAACTATAAAAAATAGGAATATATATATATATATATATATATATATATATATATATATATCTGCTGCTCAATAACAAAGATTATATTTACCTTCTTCCTGATGGGTCGATTAAATACAAGTTAAATTCCGGCTTGGGAGACACGTCGTATGCAGTACAAGATACATTAATCAGGTGATAGGAGGGACGCCAGTAGGTTATTTCAACACTTGATGGAGCAGCTGAAAGAGAAACATAGGATTGATAACTTCAAGATTAAATGATCATTAATGTGAATATGTAACTTAGGGATTTAAGTCTTTCCCTTGACTGAAAGTAATAAATGTTTACATGATTTTTTTTATTTTTTATGTTTCATTTATAAGCTCATTTAATATATCTTTTATTTAGCAGTATTTTATGCCAAGTGTCAGAATAAATAATGTACATTCAATAGAGAGGAAGTCCTTTGTGCCTACATGGATTTATATTCAAGTTTCTTGTTAACATTAAGAACAATAATTCAAACGGTCATGAAGTCATAGATAAAATTGTAAAAAGATTTACTGAAAGAATCTAGTGACCAAAAGCCGGTGCTGAGGCAAGTTCATATAGTGTTAGCAAAGAAATCAATAACACAATATACATAACCAATATAAGTGGTGGTTATACTATTTTGATAAAACCCTTCGGTGAGGGTGTGAATGTCATCATAGATCTATTCTGTATATATATATATATATATATATATATATATATATATATATATATATATATATATATATATTTATATATATATATAAAAAATATATATATATATATTATATATATATAAATATATATATATATATATATATATATATATATATATATATATATATATATATATATATATATATATATATATATATATATATATATATATATATATATATATCATGGTATCCGTGAGCGGATAACTTTGCTGCAGAGAATGCAGTCTACTTACGTTGCAGGCGGCCACATAGATAGACCAGCTGCATAGGGCTAATAAGCGGTGAGTGCGTGAGGAGATTAATGGTTGGCCAAAAGGAAGAAGTAATTACCTGGTTTCATTCAAGGTTATTGAAATATTAATAAACAAATTAAACTTTTATCACACTAATAATGCTAATTATGGAAATGTCTATAATGGCAAATGAATGAGAGAATCATGTGGCTTCCAATGAAATAATAAATCAAATACTAATCAGTTTAACGGGGATCAAAATATGGGACTTGGTCAGACACTGGGAAGTCCAATTAGAGGGGCAGGAGGAGGATATCAAGTGGCGAGGATAAAATAGGGAATTATCATTGAAAAGGGGTAAAGGGGTTTTACCTTGACGGCTTAATTCTTCGTGAGAGGAGCAATTCTTAAGAAGCGAGCTAGTCTTGCGGCTCGAGGAGCGTTGTATTTTCTTGACGGAGGGGTCGTGATTACCTGGGGCACGAATGAGTTAATCTTCAAGCTGGGTCAGACACTCTCGAATTGGAATGAGTAATCTCAGACGAGAAGCGAGGCTTCCTGGACGAGAAAGGTGGTTTGCGCAATTCTCCAAAGAAAAATCGTTTCACGAATTCGCCGATTGACTGTGGCAACACTCACGACAATTTGTTTAGCCGACAAAACCTAACTACGAGCTTCGCCTCGAGACGAGGGGTTGTATCTTCGCGAAAGGGCGGGCGGTACTCTCTGACGAGTAACGGTTGACCTTAGGTTAAATACTCTGCTGGCTTCCTCGCTAGAAAATCTCCAGGCATGGCAGTCTCTTGGGAGTAACGATTGTTGCCAGTCTCTTTAGCCCCAAATGAGATAAGACGACCGAAGAAGCTTCTTTCGGATCGACTATGGCCTCCAGGCAGGGGAGGAGAGGAAAAATGCGTCTCAGCGGAGGATAGGCCATCTGATCACACACAGGTGTTACCAGCTGCTTTGAAGCTTTCCCACGCGAGAATAGTTCTCTCACCTTGCGTTTAGAGATTTAGTTTAGGCCCACGTGGTCTCTGCTTGAAGGGGGTAGGGCTTAAGGTGGACCTAAGGGTTCGTTCCCTCACAATATATATATATATATATGGGAAATTATAGGAAGATCAGATCAAGTTTCAGTCACCCGTTTCTATTGGACCCAAAACATTACATTCGAACCAGTAACCATCTACTGTAAATCTCTCGCTGTTTTAGTAGAAAACGAGGTATCAAGCATAATTTTTTTGGGTATCTATGCTAAACACTTTTTGACAAATTTTCCAAATTTGTCACCATCTGTTATAACTTTCCAAATTTGGATATATATTTGAGTATTAACTGGTACCTGTCTCAAAGAGATGAGTATCAGTAATATTATCTAAACTCACATAATGCAATAAAATCATAAATTTAGCTTGCATGTAATAATTCTCCTTGACTATTTATTAGATATGTTTTAGCTTTTAAGCGGCTGCTCGCTTATCAAGAGTTCTTCTGCTTTGCTTCTCCTTTTTATCTTTTCTTCCGATTTAGTATCTATTTAGTAAAATTTAAAGTAAGTAAATTCCATATATAAGCGCTTACAAACTAGAAGTAACTTATTGAAGAAGCAATGCTTAATGAGAAAAATTATGACTAAGTAAATAGTTAAAAACTTGATAATTTTTTTAGGTCAGACTGTTTATTATCCGGTCTAGTCTGGAAATAAACTTGATAATATTACGAAAGTTAGTTCTTGTTCTTACTCATACAACGTTTATTTCTCTATTTAAGCGTGAAGAATGACTGTAAACTAATCTATTTTGATATTTATCTTCCATTCCTAACGAAGACTGTAAATTGACTCGTATTAAACCTCGCGAGTAAGGAAGATCAAAAAAAGAAACTACAGATTCTCGAAATAATTTGTTCGGGTGACAAAAGGTGTGAAAAATATACACATTCAAAACAATCAACTTGTTAAGGGTAATTATACATGTTTTTCTCGTGCTTTGAATTTTTGATATTGGCATTTATTTCTTGGATTTATTTTCCAGTATCTTTGCTACTTTAAGGACGACAAAAAGTTTCTTATATCATAATAGCGAGATCTTGAATAGATAGCAAAATAAATAAAATAAAAAGAAGCATTCAATCGAGCAAAAGCGAAATTACAGGAGAGAACAAATATATAAGAATTAAAAGATAAAAAAAATAAATCATCGCACCCTGTCCCCAAACAGATTTACACAGAGACATAGATGACATATATTAAACGAAGAGAAACCATTTAACTAATATGAAGTCCGAATTATAGACTTAACATCTCAGTGATTGCAGATAACATTCTTGTCTTTAGTCTTTATAAACCTCTCCATCGCCTTCGGCTCTGGTATGTGACATTAATCTCCAAATCCCTCAGCGCTAATTTCGGCGGTGATTGGATTTGTGTGACTCGAACTGAGTCTGTTTGGAGTTCTTTCAGCCATTCTTAAATTCTACCATTGAAATCTCACAAAGAGCTGGCCAGAAAGGCGGCGCCCTTCTTCCCCCAAAACGAGGGGGAAACAGAAGATCAAAGAGAACTTGATAAGAACTGCTCCGGGGAAGAGCGAAAAATCGCTCGTAATCTCGAATCTCTGTTTTAGAACGAAAAGGCAAAATATTTGTGCATTTATTTAGCTGTAGGCAGTTATATTCAGGCATACTCAGCTGTACACCCGCATGTATAAATCCATCCACGCAAAAGGACATGTGCAAACGTACATAGGTTAACATCCAGACTGAATTACGCGAAAAATATTCCCAGATCTATAAAGGAAAAAATCCATTTTGGTGAAGAGGGAAAAATTGACGGCAATAGCAAATATCTGTTTAGGCACGAATAGGACAAAATATATTTCTATTTATCTAAATTTCACCTGTCATATTCCTACCTATTCTAGATGTAACTGTATACAGTTATGTTTACATGCATATAGATGAAAGGCATGCGTTCATAGTTTCAGATAAACAAGGCAATGTTCATGGAGAAAGTGAGACCACATACACGCAAATATGCGCGTTTTCTCATTCGTAAATCTATTTTTATTCATGAATTGACGTTTTAATTTCTGTTTTATTTGTAAATATAAATAATATAACTCAATAAATTAATAAAAATATCATAAAAAAGACTTTTCGTCAGAGACGAGGAGAAATAGTTTTCACTTTAATAATGTTATTGTATTTTTACAAAATATAAATATGAATTACAAGTAGATATTGAAGTCGAGCTGTTTTCTTCTATCTAAGGCGATTTTAAGCAAATAAAAATTCAATTTCACTTAAACTATTTCGTAAATATTGCCATAAACAAATTGTATGCAAACTCAAGGGTTTATGTAGCTACATATCAAAAACATTGAGACCAAGCACCTTTAGTAGTGACAAACATAAGTATAAAATGTCAGTATTCTCCTCCATAAGTTAAATCTTAGGCAGATATTAATCCTATTACAATAAGTACATAATTTAATAAAATTTTAATTAAAAATATAGTGATCAGAATATTCAAATTGTAAAACAATGGGAGTAATAACAGTTCGGCATAAGTTCTCTGGGCCGTTGTTTTGAGAAAGTATATCTGAACCGATGTTTAATGTATAAAAAATTCCATAATTCTTTACCTCCCTCTTCTCAATGTATTATAAGAAGAAAAGTTAGTCTTTTGGTGCCTAGTTTCATTCGCTTCCCCATGAAATCAAATCCAACGAATTGGCTGCGACCAAAACCGCAAAAATCGATTCAAATGCCTAAGTTGAATTACTGTTTTTTACATGCTTCTGACAGTTAATGCATCAAGATGACCCTAGAAAGTTAGATTGCTCAGTGATTCGATTGCATTTGTGTCCCGTGTGGATTTATAATATTTTCTATATTTAACTTCTATTCAATTTTCGCCTTTTCTTTTTTGTCTCTATACTTTTGATTCTCCTTTATCCCCCTGAGCGGATTTCTTTTTTTTTTTGAGTTCGTATGTAAATTTAAAATTACCTACTCTTTGACCATTATTTCGATTGACAAAGTTTGTATAAAAGTGATTTAAATTAATTCCATTTTACTGTTTCTTGCACTTCCTTTGTCTAGAAGCAAGAGAAATAGAAAGGAATTTCTCTTGAAGGAGGTCCTAAATAATTTTCTACATACATTGATAGCAATATTACCCTAGGAAATTTCCAGAGCGAGGAAACTAATCGTTTGTAAATATTTTTGAATCCCTCATTAAATATTTTTATATTTTACTAAATATTTGCATTGAATCGAATGTGATAAAATACTCCATATAACTCCAAATTTGAATACGATGATATTCGTCATTTAAAGATAAAATCCTTCAAAATTCATTTAATTCAAAGAATATTTAATAAAATCTAACGCTAATTTTTTAAAAAATAGACTACTATCGACAATCAGAAATGCTTCTTAACAAAAAATGATGTTAAGCCACGTTTTTTTTTGTTTTACGTCTAAAGAAAGTTCTTGTAGTCATTTGACCAAGTGTATTAATTTTTTTTCCCCAAATATTGAAAGAAACGGATTGTATCACGTATCTGTTTTATAGCCCTATATTTACTATTTGATTGAGATATACTGAATTAAGCTGACATGAGGGGCGATCCATTGTCAAGAGCCCTATAGGAAAAACAACCTTCCCATATCCGTAGGAAATAAAATTAAAACGAGCAAATAAAAAAATCGATTCTCCTTGAAGTTACAAGTTAGCTCTCAAAGAAACACACAAACAGACAGACACAGCCACTCATATAGGGTCAAGTGTACAGGGACCGTACATAGACATGGACCTTAAAAAAGGCCTGTATGTTGATCACGCAACAATGTTTTGTATTTTAAATGAGAAAAAAATGAATAAAAATAGAAGATCTCAAGTGCAAATTTACTATTTTTATCAGTGTTAAATGATGCTATTTGTGTTATTATCTAACATTATTTTACGCTAGATGAAAGATTTAACTATATACAGCGCTGTGCTAAATGCATTAAGTAATAGGATAAGTGTTTATATATATATATATATATATATGTGTGTTTTTTTAATTGGAATTCATTCAGTTAGATTATTTCAGTAAGATGGGGATTTTACATTCCCTAATTTGGATATTGCTATATTTATGCATTGATAAACAATGAGAGCTGTGCACTACTTGCTAAAAAATGGTTTTTAAAATTACAAAATTTATTATTTTTCATATTTTTTGATACCTATGTAGAAATGTTGTAAAATAACAATTCTAACCATTATTTTTATATTATATCTCTCTTTATAACATTTGTGTAGCATTTGGGAGTACTGCATCCTTTAATTTCATTGCGGCGAATCAAATAAAAATGACCAAAAATGGTACTAAGGAAGTACAGAGCGTGTCATACATGGTCACGATTAGTACCAAAACACGATTATAAAAAATGATACCATAAATATGAACTGGTAAACATATTTCAAAGTGCTATATTTGGATTAAAGAGTTATTTATGTGAGCTACCTGTTGGGATTTCTGCTAACATTAAAACTTTAGTTTTGATGACCAGAAACACTGATCCTAAATATATATATATATATATATATATATATATATATATATATATATAAATATATATATATATATATATATATATAAATATATATATATATTTATATATATATATATATATATATATAAATATATATATATATATATATATATATATACGTAGGTGAGTCAAAAAGTTCTCAGACAAATGGCATAAAATTTTTATTTGTAATAATACTGTAATCATTTTTCTACATAAGCTCCATTAACATCTATACACTTTCTTAATCTATGAATCCAACGGTAAAGACCATCTTTGTAGAATTCACGGGGTTGTCTCTGGCACCAAGTAATGACCTGCTTTTTTGCTTCATCTAATGATTGAAACCGGGTTCCTTTTAGGTGTCCCTCTAAATTTGGTTAGGTTAGGTTAGGTTAGGTTAGGTTAGGTTAGGTTAGGTTAGGTTAGGTTAGGTTAGGTTAGGTTACCTAACCTAACCAAATTTAAAGGGTCACCTAAAAGGAACCCGGTTTCAATCATTAGATGAAGCAAAAAAGCAGGTCATTACTTGGTGCCAGAGACAACCCCGTGAATTCTACAAAGATGGTCTTTACCGTTGGATTCATAGATTAAGAAAGTGTATAGATGTTAATGGAGCTTATGTAGAAAAATGATTACAGTATTATTACAAATAAAAATTTTATGCCATTTATCTGAGAACTTTTTGACTCCCCCTCGTATATATATATATATATATATATATATATATATATATATATATATATATATATATATATATATATTATATATATAATAAATATATATATATGATAAATAAAGGTGGGAGACTAAGAGATATTTTTGTTTCTATATTCGATTTTAAAATTTACGTGATATATAAAATTATTCTGAAATTTAAATAATTGCAGGTGGAAAAAATAAGAGAAAAGTCTAATGAGAAAAGAATCAAGGTCTGGTGCCTAAAGTAGCGTGCTCTCACTTATTCTAATTTATACCTTACAACCCTTAGAACTTTCAATAATTCTCGGAGGACCTTGGCAATTATATCATTCGAAAGAGAATGTAAAACCACATAAGTATTTCAAATTTCCTTAGAATCGCCCAATAGTTATGATGTTATTGTCTTAATAATTGCCCGGCTAACCTTGGGAGCACTATGAGAATTGTATCATTAGAAAGAAAATATAAAACAACATAAGGGTTTCAAATTTTGTTAGAATCGGCCGAATGGTTATGCTGTTATTGCCAAAACAAACAAATTCTTGGGCTACCTTGGCATAACCCCTGCAATTATATCATTTGAAAGAGAATGTAAAGCAACATAAGGGTTACAAATTTCCTTAAAATCGCCCCAATAGTTAAAATGTTATTACTAAAACTATATAAAGCAAAACGGGGGACCGACAGACTGACTGGCCGCACAACATAGTCAGATATAGAGTTGCACGTGACTAAAACCTGCATTACTTTGCTGAATCAGAAATTACGCTTTGGCCCTATTCCTGTAGGAGGCGAGTTTCAGTCCTTGAATTCATAATATTCGATTGAAAGGGTATAATGATGAGAGGTATGGGTGAAATGAATGATCTGTAGTTATTATCTATTTTATAACTATTTTTTCGTGAAAATAAAAGATTATCTTTTTTAATTCTAGAAATGGTTCTTTCTAAAGAAAAGCGTGCAAATAGAAACTTGATTTTGGCATTATATCAAGTATCACTATTATTAACTTTAAGAAGTCTCTTTGGTGCTTAAAAGTTTCATATGCATAACAAAATGGCCTACTCATAAGTTTTCAGCTGAAGGATTGGGTTGCCTCTGGTGAAAAGCTTGCTCACATTGGAATGACCTTAAGGATTAGACCTTTTGACAAGGGTATCAAGTCACTAGTGGATGCGAAGAAGCTTTATATCACCAGGAATAACCTTACAGATAGGCTTCACTTTTGTAGGAAATAAGAATATTCTATTGAAGAATAGAGCAAAGTAATATTATTTGAGGAAGCTTCCTTCCGCTTCTTTGAGTTTCCTGAAGATCCTTCGTTAGGAGAAAGCATAAAGGGACACCTCATTCGTTCTGACCTCGTTCGCAAGCTGAAATTCATTAAACAACTGCAGGAGAAGGTGATGGAAGACCCGAGCAAGTAAATCAGGGCTTTAAGGAGAGAGACGAGTGCTAAAGTAGTTACTATTAACCTGGCGCGGCATAAGAAACTTTGTAACAACTTGTAAAAGAGACGCGAGGGAGAATTCTGACAGCCAGGGCAAAGGAGAGACGCTTGACAAGGCTCAAAAAACACATGAACAAGCTAAATGATATGGTTCTTCTCAGATAAAAGAACCTCTGTCAGACCAGTTGCCCAAATCGAGAACAACAGGTAGCTTGCCTACAAACAATGCAACGTTTCACACATCATGAAGATCCCAATATAATCTAGTTCTGATTCATTTAAAACTACCTGAATAATGTGACTTACGAGGGCGGTCAATAAGTTTTGCGAATCGGTAGGGCAATACAGAGGAAGGGGGATGGCTGTTTGTGGGGTGTTAGGACAAGTTATGACAAGTCAGCAACCTGCAGTGGCACGCTACTGCCTCGTCTATTTAAGAAGCAGTAGCCGATCACAGATCGTCAGTAACAAATATTTCTACAATGGAGAAGGTTGAGCACCGCGCAGTGATCAAATTTTTGACCAAGGAAGGCAAGAATACAAAAGAGATCCATGAACGCATGGTTGCAGTGTACACCGACACCGCCCCTTCCTATGCAACCATTGCTCGCTGAAATAGGGAGTTCTGCCATGGTTGTGAGTCCCTTGACGATGACCCGTCAGACGTGACCAACGAGAACAATGTGGCCCGTGTGGAGAGGATGATCCTCGAAAATCGACGGGTGAAGGTCGAAGAAATCGAGCGAAAACTTAAAATTTCACTTGGAAGTGTTATCAAAATCATCCACGACAATTTGGCCATGACCAAAGTCTCTTCCTGTTGGGTCCCTAGAAGCTTCACGCCCCATGATCGACTTCAACGTCGTCAAAGTCCACAAGGCCAGAGTGGCCCCATCTGCCCTAAGCGAGTGCGGATTCGAGGAGCTCAACCATCCCACTTACAGTCCAGACCTGGCCCTTAGCGACTACTTTTTTATTCCGCCAGCTCTAGGCTGCACTGCGTGGACGCCGGTTTGAGGACGATGAAGATGTCCAGCTCGCCGTCCAGGAGTGGATTGAACAGCAGTCGGGAAATTTCTGGTTGTCGGGAATTCGAAGCCTCAGGGAAAAGTAGTGCAAGTGCATCGAAGTCGAGGGTAGTTATATGGAAAAATAATAAAACACTTTTCTTCATATCTCCCTTTTCTTATATCCGAATTGCAAAACTTATTGACTCCCTCTGGTATTAGACTGTTTGGGGGAATTAAATAAGAATTATTATATTAATAATGATATCTAATTCACTGATTCCTCATTTCGCAGGTTGAAACATATCCATCAAGGCCTGAATAATAATATTATTATTACTATTTTTAGTATTATTACAAATATTACAATGATTAATACTTTTATTATTACTAAAATCATTACTAATATAATTATTATTAAGATTAGTAATAATACAAATATTTATAATAATTAATAATAATAAATAATTATAGGGTTAGCTTTCAGAAGGAGCGAGGGAGAAGCGCTCCAACTGTGTGTCCAAGGCCCATCAGAAGGTTCAGCTTAAGCTGGTTACAGGGCTTTCCTAATTTGCACTCAAACCCAGAGCGCATATAGCCCCTCTAAGTACAAAGACTAAGGGGCAAAGGGTGGTACCCTCCGGCGGGGATTCGTATGTTAATTTAAAAACTAAGCTTGTATCCATGGCTTCTTTCAGTGTACTTAGTTGTTGTTTGTGGTTAGTTGTGAGGAAAATGCCGGCAATATATCCTGTATATATGTATTTTAATGGAGACCCATAAGTTTGTAGAAAGAAAACTATCTTTGAGGTGTACCATATACAAATTTGCAAATGTCAGATCGACTAGTGTGCTCATTGCTACTCCGTCGATCTGTTCTTATAACTTTCCATCTGGGCTTCGAAATGGTTCCTAAATCGCTAAATTTGTTTTAAACCTCTGAGAGGATACAGGTTTCTTAACATGGAGGAGGAAGATCAATAATTTTATGAAGGTATCTCAGGATAATTTCAATAGATCGTCAACTAGAAGGTTGAGGATTCGGCTTTTCACATCCACAGGGGTTGGATTGCCTTCAGCAGGAAAGCTTTAGAGTAGTGGTTTTCAACCGGGGTGGAGAGAGAGCGACCAAGAAATAATTTGTAAAATCAATAAATTGCAAAAGAATATGCAATTACAAACATTTATAAATGTCTAATGACATTTGAAAGTTTTTGGAAACCTGCTTCTATGTATTGTGCAACATAAAAACAACGAAAAGAGAAAGATTGTAGAGTGTGAATGAAGAAATGAGAGTTACCTTTTCAATTTTACTTCCCAATATTAAAGAATTTTTTGATACTTATCAAGCTCAAATTTTTCACTAAACTTTTAAAGGTAAGATTTATTTATTTTCAAAATTTCATGACTTATTTCGATTAAATCAGATTAAATGTCAATCGTAGTTAATTTTGAAGTGTTTTTCACGTAATTTAGTATTTACACATAAATTATTTTATATTAGGGTGCCACAGCTTCTTCTAGATAGCAATTAGGGTGCCACTATCATAAAATGGTTAAAACCCACTGCTCTAGAGTATATCGATGAATTCTGCAGTCGATTTGATGAAGTAATTTGCTGGGATATATATGGCAATCTTATACGTGGAAGATATAAATTGTGAGTTTTTACATTACCATAGATATAACTGGATTAAATACTCCTTTTCATCTGCGTTAGCTGGATTTGGTATATATGCTGTTGCTTTCATAAATTAGTGTTTTCTTGGCTCTGAATTTCTTCAGTTGGGTCCATTATTATGTTTCTGAACTTGAAATATATGTGAGAATCATATTTAATCTTAGGAAGTAGTCGTTCTATTAAGTAAGAGAAATATTGTTGATTTGAGGTAATTTTAGGTGGTATAAATGAATGTAATCCCTATTTGCTGACAAATGTATTTTTTCTTTCGAATTTATCGGTGACAGAAATATGTCAGTAGAACAACTGGTGTTTTCATTTTACATTCACTGTATATGACAATACTGATTGGTTTTTATATAATTATTTAATGAGTGTAAATAGATACCTGAACCCCTTGAACCGCATATTGCGTGATTAATAATGTATAACCTATTTTGAAAACAATTTCTACGATAATAAAGGCCTACGAAATATGCGTTTATTTAAATCACTTTTACAAACTGGATATATGCAAGGATTTATATATTTTTGAAAGGTAATAAAGGCTAGAATCAAAAGGAGAAATATGGAGAGGCAATAAAACAGAGAAGTTAAAATGGACTTACCTTTTCGGCCATAACCTTGAAGGAAAAGTTTTGAGCGCGAAAGACGATATTGTTTAATCTTTTGAGAAAAGGAGATGATAAAAGATCATTTATTATTATTGTCCTAGAATAATGTTCTGCTGTAGTTACATATTGATTTGGCTTTTACTCTATAGGAGTCAATGAGATGGTGGGGGAATATTTTACTTAGATATACACAGAGATGCTGGTTATGTAAACACGCTTCAATTTTATGTTATCTTTATTTGGTCGATCGGGTCAGAATTCTTCTTGAGTCCTCAAGTTAAGTGGCTGCAGCTCTCTTTAATAGAGAACTTCGAGATTGAAGAGGCAGCTGTAACTTGGCGTGGAGTGAGCAAGTGAATTAAACGGATGGCCCTGCGATGACAACATAATATTATTCGCTAAAATAGCGTCAGATTTGCAGGTGTCGCCATTATGGGGTTACGAGCGAACGCTGGCTGCGTCTCACGCATGTTGTTTATGTCCTTTCATCGTTTTATGGGACATTTTAAAATTTATCTATTCCCTTTTAGTCACCTCAAATTTTGTCCTGATAGAGAACGCCATTGAGCCCATCTTAATTTGCCCTTTTATCCATTTAAACTTTTTTAGTAACGTTTTCAGCAAACTTAATTGCCTTCCCCTCACCATAAATTTCAAAGTCTAATGAGAAAAGAAAATTGGCTTTGATAATCTAATTTGCAATCACAAAGTTTAACGATCAAATCACACTTATTTTTCATCATAAATTAAATCATTCAGATTCAATTCTTTTATCCTCTCATGATTTCGAAATTGCAAAGAATAGTGGACTATATGTAAATATGTTCCTTTAAGAGCATTTAAATGCAAAGGCCAGTGGAGTATATGTAAATATGTTGCTTTAAGAGGATTTAGATGCAAAAGCCAGTGGACTATATGTAAATATGTTGCTTTAAGAGCATTGAGAATGTTTAACACTCGTAACCAGATGTTACATCGCCAGACACTTCGTCACCGTTGCTGGGTGTTTCGTGGTCGGATGTTTCGTTGGTAAATGTTTTCTTCTTTCGTCTCTGTTTCCTTGCCAGACTAATTGTCGCAGTGTTTTGTTACCAGACTCTTCGTCGCCTGGTATTTCATCACTGGGTGTTTCGTGGCCGGATGTTTCGTCGCTGGATGTTTTGCTACCGAGTGTTTGGTAATCAGACTATTTGTTGCATGTCTTACGTCACCATACTATTTGTGGCTGGATTTTTCGTTGCTGGATGTTTCTTCGCTGGATGTTTTGCCACTGGATGTTTTGTCACCTTGTGTTTCGTCGCCAAACTATTTGTCGCTGGATGTTTCGTCGCTGGATGTTTCGTCACCGGATGTTTCGTCACCTTTTGCTTCGTTGCCTAGTGTTTCGTCGCTTGATGTTTTGCTACCGGATATTTATTCGTCTGATGTTTCGTCGCCATACTATTTTTCGCCGGATGTTTCGTTGTCAGACTATTTATCGCTAATTGTTTCGTCACTGGATGTTTCGTCACTGGATGTTTCTTCGCTGGATATTTTGGTGCTGGATGTTTCGTCGCTGGATGTTTTGCCACTGGATGTTCCATCGCCTGGTTTTTCGTCGCCAGACTATTTGTCGCCGGGTGTTTCGTCCCCAGGCTGCGTCACAAAATCTTTTATACTACGACCGTTTCGTCGCTGGAAAACTCGTTGTATATACATCAGAAGATTGCTCTAGCCTCTTCGATACTCGGAGTTGGATTTATATCACCAAGGTATCGTGTTGAATCACAAGCGGGAGCGGTCACTAACGTCAGGGCATGGAGAGCGCTGGCCATCAATTGGTAAAAGAGCTGTGATTGCTCCTACGTGAGTAGGTAGTTATTACACAGATTGTCACACATATAGGAAAACAACACCGCTGTCATTCCTCCCTCATCGTTGCAGCTGAAGGCACACACACTTCACTTTCTATTCCAAAGAATCCTGCTGATGAGGATTTCCATCCAGATACATTTGACTAGAAACGAGACTCACTTTACCCATGAATGATTGGTGGAAACATACAATATACTTCTCAACACCTCCTCTCCCTTAAAATATAAGCCCGGTTCTTTGTCCCATCGTGCTTACAAGCGACATCGTGCTGGTTTTTATATTGATTTCATCATACGATCAGTAGAGTGTCTTCTAGCCAAGGTATGGATGGCGTTCCCAACCCATAGCATGGATCTCTATCGATTAAAAAATAGCTCAAACTCAATAACGCGAGTTTAGCTAGAGCCAAATTAAGATCCAACCAAATGTTAACAATCGTAACAAATCGAATTGCAGACTACTTCACTCTAAGGGACTAAAAAGGCTTAGAATACCGAATATACCACCTGGAAGGAAGTGTCCGATGTAGCCAATTACCAATCAGGTGTGGATAGACAGAAAGAGGTAAAGTTCGAGAAAAGAGATGGTAGTCAAGGAGATTTGCAAAGGAATGCATGGCGCCTGGTGGGCAGACCTATCACTTTCATTACTATGTAGCATGGTTGGACATCTTACGGAGTGTGTATCTTTCTGACCCATCCAGGATGTACGTCATAGTAGCCTCCATGAGTAACTGAGGATATATAGTTTCTACACATTTTCGTTTTCTCTATTTTTACGACTTTCTTTGCAAATCTCTCGTTACAAAGTTCCTGTGTGATACGGCCTCGTTGTTATTGCGTTTCAGGTTTTACGAAATATTCGGACAAATATAATGAGAAATGTTGCTAAAATCTCTATGTATATTTTATTCAAATATATTTTTCTCTCAGTCCATTATGACGGTCCGTAAGATATATATATATATATATATATATATATATATATATATATATATATATATATATATATATATATATATATATATATATATATGCCCTATTTCTCTCTGGTATATTTTATTTTTACAGAGGTTTGTCCCTGAAAGGATCTAGTCTTTTCGTGGTAAGGAGGATCAGCCCTGGGGCTAATTGAGATCCCTTATTGGTGCGAATCAGACTTATATTAAACCGCTTTTCCCCGAAAGTCATTTCCATTTATTTCTCTTTATTTTCTCCCTCTTCTTTCTCCTATCCAATGCTTCTAACTGTTCCATGCTTTCTGCTTGTTTTGTTCAGACTGATTCTGAATTTTTCTTTAATGAAGGTCAGACGGAGGTGTGGGGTCACTTTCGCCTTCGTTTGCTGATACCCAAGGGGAAACCTATCATTGAGCCCTGTTCACCGTGCGTAGGAGAACTCTAGCAGCCTATTTGCCCAATAAAAATGGTGTAGTGGTGGATCCGTATCCATTCTCCAAGAGTAACTCCTAAAGCCCCGGTTGCTTTAGCCGAGGTTGGGCATGGCTATAATAAAAGAAGAAAAAGAAGTCGCACGCGACCAAATCGAGAGTTGCAGTAGCGCCAGTCCCTTGTTGGCCTCCGTGGGAAGGAGGCCCGAGATAGAATGTTAATTTTGTTTGCTTTGGCCCATCTTGAACCCCAAACTTCTCCTTTTTGTAAAGGTTCTCCGTTTTCGTGCCAAACGTTTTTCAGTTCTCCTTTCAGCCTTCCTTAGCTCGGTAGATCCCTCAGTCAAGGATGTGTACTCGGATTTAGATCTCCGACGCTTTTTGGCCTTCAATTCTCCATCTAAAAGTGTTAGATGTAAATGAATCGTGTGACTTCCTGTAGTGAACCCCGCCGAATTTAAAGAAGAGGTAGTGGTGTTATTGTGGTTGAAGTGTCTTCTCACTCTTAACACAACCTTGTCCGAAGTTCCCGCAACCATTCTATTATAACCTTGCCTAATTTTGTCAAAGATGTCGTCCTTTCAAATGAATTAAAGGACTACGATCTTGCCTGTCTTCAGAGTAAGTTTAATGCCTAACGCGTCAAATATGTACACAAGGTTCATCTAACTGTGGGATCTGCTTGTGTCCCAAATGCTACATTGATTTTAACGTTTGAACGCCCATCTTGTATTGGAATATCCGCAATTTGACATTCTACGGTCGTCCTGTTTTCCAACCCTTTCAAATATACTTCGAATGCCTCGTTTTTTTCTAATATAGGAATCATTTAAGCCCTGATTTTAAAGATTTATCTCTTTTATAATTAATTTGCCTCCTATTATTGTGCTGCCATTTAGAATTCACTAGGATTGGGCCACTTTCCAATTTATATATATATATATATATATATATATATATATATATATATATATATATATATATATATATATATAGAGAGAGAGAGAGAGAGAGAGAGAGAGAGAGAGAGAGCGAGAGATAGAGAGAGATGCATGTACAAAAAAATTGCACACAGTCATGTACTCCTTACACTTAAGAAACTCCTAGGCTATATGAGCTCTCTTTGCTCATTCATCTACTCTTCAACTATTATTTATTGGCCCTGATTTGTGATTTGTAACTACAATAATTCTGCTTTCCAATTCTCTTATCTTTTCCCCTCGAGTCTGTGTCAGGTTCCTTTGATATTCGATCTCTGCTCTCTCTCTCTCTCTCTCTCTCTCTCTCTCTCTCTCTCTACCTCTTTCGCTCTCTCTCTTTCTCTCTCTCTCTCTTTTCTGCAGATATAAATAAAAGGATTTATACCCATGGGATCAGCTCAACATTAATGAGGCGTTCGATCATATAACTTCATTTTATTTTATTCCCTCCACTAAAAAAGGGATTTAGGTTCACCACCTTTAGCCTTTCATTTTAGAAAAACTTCAACTTCAGAAATAAATTTATATTTTCATAAAGTTGTTTAGAAAAATCAAAAGGGCTTATTTGGTCGACAGCCTCATGAAAGGACCGGACCGACTTCTCTCGCTACACAAATATATATATATATATATATATATATATATATATATATATATATATATATATATATTAAATGTAAATCTCAAAGTAGCCGTGAGTTTAGCAATGATTAACATGTCTCGCGATAAAAAGGATAAGGTGAATCCGAGTACTTTCGAACTTTGTTCAATTCCTTATCCTAATAACTAGTAGAAAAAATAATATAGAAATTAGGGGAGGGAGGTTAACGAGGTCCCTGACAAAAATATATTCATCTAAGGCAGCCCCGAGGCTAAAAGAAGTAAGGAAGGCTCCCCCGCCCCCCATCTTTTTGCTAATATTCTCGAATTTTTCATTTTCTTGTGTTATTTGTGTCAAAATGGGGTCGTTGGGAGATATATAAGTGTATTCATGTTATATATATATATATATATATATATATATATATATATATATATATATATATATATATATATATCTTTTTTGGAGAAAAATCCCCCCTCAAAGTATTTAAAATAATAGATATCTTAATATATGTACATATTATATATTTTGAGCTAACAAACAGAGCCAACCAAATTAATCAAAACAAAAAGTAAAGACAAAGTAAGGACGGACCTATAAAATATAGACTTGGTAAACTCACCGTAAAATAGTAAACAGGATAACAACATTTCATGCATTCGAAAATGTAAATCCCTATATTAAGAGACATAAATAGTGCTTTAAAGGCTATTTAAAACATAAAAGAGCCTACAAAATACCTACCTTAGGGGTAAAAGAAATCTTATTTGAGATCAAAGGGAAATTACCAGATCGCAATTATTTACATATAATACCAATAATTATCAGCTATCATTCTATTTTCTGTAAATTGAAATTAAGATAACTATTTAAATTTTATTCAAATATAATTGTTTTCGTCTGAACCATTCCATTTCCCAAGAATCCTTTAAATCAGATTTATTATTTATGAGGCTGCAAAATAAACCTATTTACTATTCCAGTGTTGCCTTATTAATAGCGTGTTTTTGACGGATTTCAAAATGTTATTTTTAAAACAACGGTCATACATAAGTTATCTTTTCTATTGGCTATATATTAAAGAGTAAAAAAGAGTGGTTGCGTTTCACATCGACACATTGGCTTTTCTTGCACTCTTCAGGCCTTGGTGTTAATTGGGAGCATGCTCAGAAAAGTTGGTTACTCTCTCGGACCATAGTGATCAAATGAGAACGCTTGTCTTTAATATATCTCCGTCAAATTTCTATTCACTTTTGGGCTTTTCTCAATTCAGGGACAATGCAAAGTTTTGATTGAAATAGAAGATGACCAAAAATTAGAAGTAACCATGGCTTGTGAATGGGGCAGCTATCGCACCAAAAAGGAGTTTTCTTTGAAAAACATTCCTGAATCCGGTAAAAATGGTAGAAAATTTGTAGAGCTCTCGTTAAAGGTCGAGTTTTGCTAGCATAGTTGACAAAAAGTAAAATTTTGCTAGAGTAATTGTGACAAGGTAGAGCATTGCTAGATTAATCGACACAAGATCGAGTTTTATCAGAGCACTCGAGAACAAGCCGAGGTTTGCTATAGTACTAGTGACAAGGTCGAGTTTTGCTAAAGTACTTGGCAAAAGGACGATATTAAGTATAGTAATCAACAAGAAGAAAAGTTTTGCTAGAATACACAACAAATGGTTGACTTTTACTAAAATTTCTGTCTAGTCTTTATACACTACCAGCGACAATACCTTGTCGCTGGTATTGTGAAAGTACTCAATACAAGGTCGAGCTTTACTAGAATACTCATGAAAAGGTTGAGTTTTGCGCAAAGCACTCGACACAAGGTCTAGTTAAGTTAAAGTGCTCAACACAAGGTCGAGTTTTGTTAGGAAAGGTGATGCAAGTTCGAGTTTTGGTAGAGTACTCTTGAAAAGGTAGAATTTTGAAAGTATACTCGACACAGGGTTGGGTTCGAGTTTCGTCGTACTCGAGGCAAGGTCAAATTTGGTTAGAGTAGTAGTTTTAAGAACGTGTTTTGCTAGAGTATTATACACAAGGTCGAATTTTGCTAGAGAAATCTTGAAAAAGTAGAGTTTTGATAGTTTAATCGATACAAGGTTGAGTTTTGTTAGAGTACTCGACACAAAATCGAGTTTAGATACATTAATTTTGCCAAGATCGAGATTTGCTAGAGTGCCCCTGACACGGTCGAGTTTCGCTACGGTACTCGACACAAGGTGGAGCTTTCTAGATTAGTCGATAGAAAGGCAAGTTTTACTAGAGTACCCGGTCGAGATTTGATAAAGTAGTCGACAGAAGGTGAGTTTTGCTAAAGTACTCCATACAAAGTTGAGTTTTGCTAGAGTACTTGACACAAGGTACAGTAATGTTAGAGTACTCGACATAAGGCCGAGTTTTACTAGAGTAATCGTGATAGGGTCGAATTTTGTTAGAGTACCTAACACAAGCTCGATTATACTAGGGTACTTGGGACAAGGTCAGCTTTTATTAGAGTATTCGACACTATGGTGATCTTTGCCAGAGTAGTTGATATATTTTTAAATTTTTCTACAGTACTCGTGTCAATGTCGGGTTTTGTTAAAGTACTCGACACAAGGTCGAATTTTGATAGAGTACTCTTTATAAGGTGAAGTTTAGCTTTATTACTCGATACGGGTTTAAGTTTCTTTCGAGTACTCAACAAAAGGTCAAGTGGTGTTAGAGTACTCAACACAAGGTCAAGTGTTGTTAGAGTACTCAATACAAGGTCAAGTTTTGCTAGATTATTTAATACAAGGTCGAGTTTTGCTAGAGTACTCTTGACAAGGTCAAGTTTCCTAGATTCTTCGACACAAGGTCGATTTTTGTTAGAGTTCTTGACTCAAGGTTGCGTTTTGATACAATGCTCTTTACAAGGTTGGGCTTTGCCAGAGTACCCATAACAAGGTCAAGTTTTCTATTGTAATCAATACAAGGTTGAGTTTTGTTAGAGTGCTCGACACATGATCGAGTCTTGCTAGAGTAGTCAATACAAGGTCTAGTTTTGCTAGAGTACCCTTGAGAAGATAGGTTTTTGCTAGAGTAATCACACAAGGTTGAGATTTGATAGATACTCGTGACAATGTCGAGTTTTGTTAGAGTACTCTTTTCAAGGTCGAGCTTTCCTTTAATGCCGGTGGCACGCAAGTTTGAGTTTTCTAGAGTAATCGTTACAATTTCAAGTTTTGCTAGAGTACTCGACACAATGTCTAGTTTTGCTAAAGTACTCGACACAATGTATAGATTTGTTAGAGAATTCGACATAACGCCGAGTTTTACTAGAGTAATCGTGATAAGGTCGAATTTTGTTAGACTACTCAACACAAGCTCAATTATACTAGAGTACTTGTGACAAGGTCAAGTTTTGTTAGAGTACCTGACACAAGGTCAAGTATTACTAGAGTACTCGACACAAGTCGAGTTTTGCTAGAATAGTCGTGATAAATTAACGCCTTCCAAAGTTCGCCTCATGCTCGAGTGGACAAGAAAGAATACGACTTGTAACGTCGAAGCATTAATGCCCCTTTGGTTACTTTAATATACATCGCAAAGATACTCTTAATAAATTACTTGGTTGTTAATCAATCAATATCTTTTTATAAGAATTTAAAAGTCTTTTTATTCCTCTTTCAATTGTTCCAATTTTTTTTACAATCTGTTTCTAGAGACCTACAGTAATCCCTAAGTCATTTAAATGCAGTAATACCTAGGCCAATTTTACGTTGGCAATGAATATGCCTTTACTATAATAATGTCTTGGACTTTTGAAGTTGTGTCAGACCCCTGCGTTAATGTTAATGGCAAATGAAAGACACATTTGGCTTCTCATGCTTTATTAATATAAAATTTGAGTGCCACATTAACAGTACATTAAATAAATGAAGTGTATGAAAGTGTGCTTACTATTCGTATGTATCAGAATTGGTTCGAAAATACTGTTCAGGCAATTTCATACTCAAAAATTCCGAGAGTATTGGCCATAATAATGCAATTATTCTTTTCTCTAAGCATCCACAGGTGAATGTCAAAAAGTTCAAATGGTAGTCATAAAATAGTGGATATATTCTTATAAACATGAACACTTGGAGATGTGAGTTTCTGGTGCTACCATTAATGGCCCCACATTTAAATATTTGCTTTGAATGGTTGTACGAAGGTCAGAGTATTATTTAACTTCGAATTTCAGAAACGCTTAAAAATAAGATTTTGGTTAGATATTATTAACCCAGTGTCCGTAAAGTAAAAATGCAAGGTTGAGTTTGGGTTAAAGAATGACCAGGTTTTATATGAGGTTAAAACTGACGATCGGTTGATTAATGTTAAAGCGCTTTGTGTTTGAGAGTTACTAAATAATACTTGTGCAGGAGAAGGCCAAAGATATACAACCATTAATAAAGCTAAATGTCGCAAATCGCTCCATGGCGTAATTCCATCTTGGAAAATCATTTTAGACTTATTAATATTATCAACCCCTCAAATCATTATCTAATGGCGTCGATGTCCTTAGAGTAGCGTTAATGAATTTGATCAATTCAGTGGGACACATGCTATTATCTCCTAAGGATGCTATTAAGGTCATTTATGAAATAAATTCCCTTGGTATAATTCCTCAATATTTATCGGCAGCTCACACTAAAACATTCAATTTAAAATCTTCTCTAAGGTTTCGATAGAAACGATTTGGACAAGCGACAACTTTTGCATCATGTCTTGCCTGAAAATTTCTGCGATCGCCTATACAAGAGTCTAGCACATGCTTAATAATCTTGCACATGATGAATAATCTATCACATGATAAATAGTCTATCACATGATGAATACTCTAGCACATGATGAATAGTCTATCACATGATGAAAAGTATAAAACAAGAACTACAGAACTACAGAACTACAGAATCTAGGACCAGCAAAAACCCTAAGGTCCGCTCGAGGCTAGTCCGCTACACTACATCCATAACTACGATACACACTTATCTACGAGTGTATCTCTAACATGCTATATATTTATTTTTTTTCATTTTATTTATTTATTATTATTATTTTTAATATATAAACTACTGTACACACCTATCTACATGTGTACATTGTCATGCATATTAACTACTTCAAACTAGGGGTGGGGGGGTGATAGAAAGTTTTTCTTCACAACTTCCGCAGTCCTCGACTGCTAGTGGTGAAAATCTAATTTTAGGATAGTAAGACTATTTATAGGATAGGCGGAAAAAAAATGGACATCCAAACTACACATGCAAGAGAAATCACTGGCATCATTTTTAGTCATCATTTTTACTCTCGTTGTTCCTCCGCTCCAAACTCCTTTTGCAAGACGTTTTTATTTACTGTGCTCAGACTACGTTATATTTATACTATTTAAGTGCGCGTCGAGACGGTTTTTAAAAATATTTACCGACGTACTATCTACTACGTGGGTGGGTAGCCTATTCCAAATTTGAGTAATTTTAAACGTAAAATAGTTTTGGGCTATACTAGTGTTAAATCGCTTGTTCACCAATTTTAATCCGTGTTGACAAGTGTTTCCCCTATGATCCAATTCGAAAAAATTCCTATAATCAACGTTTGAAAATCCTTTCAATATTTTAAATACTTCTATTAGCTGGCCACGTAATCTTCTGCCTTCGAGAGATGGCAAATCTAATGCCCTGAGTCTTTCCTCTTACGGCCTGTTTCTCAGCTCGGGAATTAATTTTGTAGCCCTACGCTGCGCTCTTTCTAATTGCGCGATATCTTTGTTTAAGTATGGAGCCCAAAATTGAACCGCATATTCGAGCAGCGGACGCACAAGTGATTTATATAATGGTAAAATTACATCTTTGGATTTGAACGTGAAATTACGCGCGATATAACCCAGCACACGATTTGCTTTTTTATATGCATCCGCGCATTGTTTCGTGACTTTGAAGTCATCCGAGACTAAAACTCCCAGGTCTTTTTCCAATTTAACTACGTCGAGGACCTGGCCTTTCATGGTATACTCTACCCTCAAATTATGGCTAATAGAGTTCTATGAAGATATCTTTGAGTAAATTCAAAATTAGAGTATATAGAAAAGTTGTTATAGATGAGTTCTCTAGTTAAATGGTAACAAGCTCAACGGACCTCAGTCGCCTGCTCTCAATTATTCTGACTTATCCCCTTATGACCTTACGACAGGGGTGGGCCACCTTTTCAGAGTGAGCACCATATAAGACTATCAGGAGCAGGCCACGGGCTGGAGCGCCATCGAAATCTCCCAAGTAACCATAAATATGGCCACCTTATTAATGCTGAGCAAAGTGGCGGACCAGAAGCTAGGCTTTTGCGGGCCGCAGGTTGCTCGCCCCTGCCTTACGACCTTCAAAACATTTAATTATTCCCTGGCTTATCTTGGGATGCCCCTTGCAATTATATTATTCAAAATAGAATCTGAAACAACATATGGGTTTCAAATTTCGTCAGAATCGGAAGAATAGTTAAGATATTATTGCCAAAAAACTCACTGAGAGGTAAAATGGTTACCATCCTACAAACCGCCCACCAACCGACCGATTAACCTACCATTCGACAAATGGACCGACCAACTGACCGACATAGTAACTTAGAGAATTGCTTAAATGCGAGTAAAACTAAATTACTTAGCCCACGAAGAAGTTTTAAGAGACGTCACTAATTCCTAGTTGTATATAGTTTCTTGTCACGAAGAATAAGTTTAAACGTTTGCTTAGATACTGATCTTCTTTTGTTACCATATTATTTAACATACCTTTAATTTAGACAACATTTTTCCTGCAACGCAGATTTGGAAAAACATGTAATTACACCAAAATTCTTCTTTGCGAAAAGCATAAGGTGTCTGCTCATTTGGTTTGGTGAATGGATCACAACGATCTTAAGAGCACCATGTTTATTTGTAGATATAGAAGTTAATATATATTTCCGAAAGTCAGTTTGTATGTATATATATACATTTATATGTGGCAAATCCGCTAGGAAAAATGAAAAGCAGATTCCAATACTTTCGAAAATACATGAAATCTGCTTTTCATTTTTCCTGTGGAATTTTCGGCAATTATTGCTCTACTTACGCGTAACTTTGTGAGTTTCTCATATATATATATATATATATATATATATATATATATATATATATATATATATATATATATATACATGAACGCTATAGAAGGAAGGTAACTTAGAGTGAGCTTGAAGGCCAACAAATGTCACCATTGGAGGTAACCTGACTTGGGGAAGAACATAGGTTACTCAGATTGGTTAGGTTAGGTTTAAATATTTACCGGCTATGAGTTGCATTTAAAACATTAACCGTGGCCGTGAAAAAATTAACATTTTCCAGACCAATTATTCGACTGCAATGTTTAAAAAACGCAATAATACGTATTATCGGTATGCCTGAGACTCGCATAATTTCGATATTTATTTAAAATTCACGCTCATCTGCTTGAGGCGTGCTTTAATTTCTGTGGCTGCCACCCACTACCCTTTGCTTACTTGCCCGCCTGTCCGCTTGCCCACCCACCCGCTTGCTCGCCCTGCCGCACTAATGTAATGTGAAAATCGTTCTTTCTTAGTCTTCCATGATAATACACTATTCCCTTACTCCAAATTAAAATAACCCTTATTTTTTATACCAACCAACTTTTAATTTCGTAATTTAACTTAAGCAGAAAATTCCTTTTGAAACAGTTGCCAATTCCTACTGGATATCTCTCTTAATCAAACATTTGAATAAGAATGACAAAAGTGATTCTGATTTAGAGGATGAAATGCTATCATAATATTTCTTAATTCGAAAAGGGTTTAAATTTAGGGGTTGATGTCCCGACTTGCCTTCTGTTAATTATCTTTTCAAAGAGGTTACAAATTCGGTTATAGAACGTATAATGCTACTCGGATTAGTTTAAGGTACTGCAACTTTCTAATGTACATGACTAGACCAAATATTAATTTGGTACTCCAAAATCAAAATGCAAGTTTTAAAGGAGCATTTTTTGGCAAATACAAGAAGTTCAAAACTGAGTGGAAGACACACAAGGTTTAAAGTTAATGGCATCCATCTAAAATCTTTTAGGAAAGAAATGCAATACGAAAGTGAATGACATCCACCTACGATCTTGCAGGGAGGAAATGCAAGTTATATAGTGAATGGCAACCATCTTTGATCCCGAAGGAAAGATATACAAGTTGTAAAGTGAATGGAATCCATCTATAATGCATTCGGGAAGCCATGAAAGTTATAAAGTAAATGAAATCAATCTATGATCTCGCAGGGAAGGTATATGTTCAGGTTTTAAGGAGGAATAGCTTAAATCTATGATCCTTTGAGAAGACATGAAATATATAAAGTGAACGATATCATCTATGATCCCGCCAAGAGGATATAAAAGTTTAATTTTTATTTTATTTTTTAAAAATTAGTCTATCTGGCTAAAAAAGGGGCGATAATTGTACAAAATATGTTTACACTCGGGTGGCATCTAAGAGCTATCGGCGACACAGGCTGTAGAGTTACATTAAACTTTCGAAAATGCAAGGATTAAGTTAGAGTTTATAAATAGGTGTAGAAGAGAACTCGGTAAAGGGATCGGTAAGGCACTAGGACCCACAAATAGCAACTGCATTATGGTTTGCCATACTACAGCTGCCATCTCCGTGTATACTGGGGCTTAGGCTTGGGCAACGTGCTACTCGTGCAGGTAACAAGTGTAAGTCTAAATGAAGCCGTCTTTTGCGTCGTCTTAGAAATAATACCGGCGCACCCCCCTCCTGCACAGACTACATTTAAGACAGACCCATCCCTGATTTGCAAAGAAGATGGGATACAGCGAGCGGGAGTATAAAGTTTCGTGCTACTGCATCCCTAATATTACTCTGGATCTTATCACCATTCTTCGACGGTATTAAGTCATTTTAAGAAGAGGTATTAAGCTTACAAACACAATCCTTAGAGGCTCTGGCGGTGGGTAAATGGTAAAAGGAGTATATGGTTTAAGGAGATGGAGAATGCTTACTATATCAGCACCAGAAATTTAAGCATAAATGCGATTTTCTTTGGCGAGAAAGAAATCGTGGATTTCAGTTCGAGGAAAGAAATTACCAGAAAATTGAGAGTTAATTAGGAATAATTGAAGTAAAATAGTGCTGCAGGATATTTTAGTCTGAATTTTTTTAAGCAATTCTTTCATGTCGATAGAGACCATCTTCATCTAAAAACTCACGGCATCAACCTGCCACCATGAAAGCCATAATATTACAGGAACTTTCCCCCTAAAAAAAAATTTGGCATCCAAAAACTCCTTCACACAAGATATTAATAAAGGGATTACATAGTTACAGGGAGCCAGCTTCCAAATGCCATTACCATTAATTATCCTCGATTTTATTACTCGTTTAAAATATTTAATATTAATTAGGTCATCTGAAAATGTTGAGCCACTTGTAAATGCTGAGCGTCACCCAGGCGTGCCCGAGGCCATGACGAGGAGGCAAACTACGCTAGTGTAACCTCATAGCAAAGCGTCGCAATTGTATTTAGCACTAGCGAAAATAGCTCCCTCCTCTCAAACCGAAACACCCATTGAAATCACAAACCCCTACTTCGCTCGCAGACACCAGGTTTTCAACCCCTTTCCACTCACTCACTCACTCTCTTCATCTCAAACACACGCGACTCCACTCAAATCCCTCCATTATAACATTTTAACTCACCCTTTCACTCGCTCACCCTCTTTACTGCTAAATAACGAGGTGTTCTGTCTATGTTTGGGAAAATGTCCCCGCCTCTGTGCCATTCTTACTGCAGATTTCGGTGGTGTCAACTAAATTGAGAGATTTCTTTTTAATTGCTCGAATGCAAAAGAGGTGCGGGAAGTAATTGGCTTCCTTTGGCAAGTCTGAATTCCGCGCATGCGTGTTGTCTTGCGTCGCTTCTTTCTTCTTCCTCTCATACAAGATTCATTTGTGGAAACTTTGTCAAGAAAGCAATAGTATAGCTGAATTCACTCCTCATTTGAAAAAGACAAGATATGCTGCTAAATATTCTTGTCTAGAACTCCAATGCGAAGATATTCGAATGATTGGCTGTCATTCTGCTGAAGGTGCAGAAGATCAAGAAAGAGTTGCATGACTGCTTTTTATGAGGTTCCGGCGCTACCAAAACACTCTAAGCCAAGAATGGGCAAAGGTTTTAAGCAGCAGACCAGAATGAAGCTTATGTAAAGCTTTGAGGGGCACACTTAAATAGTTAAATGCAAATTTCAATTACATATAAGTTAACTGAAATTATTTTTGTGCATTCGTTTGCATATACTACATAGTCATAGAAGTAGCTACACTTTAATAACTAAGGGTAATTATTTTGCATAGTTTTGTCACACATTTTAGAACTGTTTCCATCTTTATATCAAAGTTGGAACCTAAAGCCTAAAATGAAATCTAAAATACGATTTACAATTCTATCTCATGTGATCATCACCACACTTTACGTAGCCTAACTTCCGCGAGCGAAAGATAGCGTGTAGATAAGGATAATGAGAAAATTCATAAATTATTATTTTTTTAAAAATCATTTTATCTACGAATGAAATATATTTGAAAATTACTCTTTTAATGAATCTAGCAGTTAGATAAAAAATTAATGAGATAAATCTTTGGCACAATGTTCAATAATTAATCTTCAATATTTTGTCGAAATCTGAACTGAAACGCGAGCCACAGTTTGCCCACCTCTGCTCTAAGCGATTTGATACGAAACGACCCCCCGAATTTGTCGCAAGTTCCAAGCCATCAATAACAACTATCCCAGCTAGTCAATGAGGTACATGGCTATGGACATACAATATAAGAAAGGGCCAGATTCACTCAAGGAAGATAAGGAACAAAAAAGTAGAAACGTGGTATGAAAAATGTGAACAAACTGTAAGAACTTAAGCCTGGCATACTTTGGTTCTTCTCATCCGAGAGGAATTTTTTTCAGCTCCAAGTGGTGAACTTGAAAACCTCCGCTGGCTTGCTGTGTCCCTAAAGATGCACCGAAAGGGATGAATACCATAGTCCTGCTCCAGATCGTAGTGTTTGAGCTGCTCCATAGCGAGGGTCACGCTATGCCCTTGTCTATCTCTCCGGAGTGCTATTTAATAATATTTGAGAATATTTCATATGATACAATCGTATATTCATGTATATTTATGTACCATGAAAATTTAATTTACCTCCATCATATTTTTAAAAATATTTTAATAGAGGAAAATCGTTCTCTTATTTTGCTCAGGAGTGTATGTGTGGGGCGAAGGTGAGAGAGACCAAGTTCTCGTGCAGCACCTAAGTGGAGTTTATTACAAGGATCAGCACAGTTTTCACTCAGTTAAATTGTGGAACAATCGAGAATACCCGCAATAGATTACCATCGCTTCTTGGCCGTCGTTGAAGTAAACATGATTTTCTTGAATACAATTAATAGTAAAAGTTACCCACTAAAAATATAAAAGGACTTTATATCCATTATTTTCATGGATTAATTATTAAAAAGCTTTTAAATGGTGACATAGTTTGATGGAAGAATTTTTAAAGAGCTTTTGAATGTCACATTGTTTAATAGAAAAACTATTGAAGAGCCTTTTAATAGTCACATTTTTTGAAAAAATAATTTTAAAGAGCTTTGCAATGGTCAGCTAAATTGGTGTAAGAAATGTCAAACAACATTGTGATAGTTACATAATTTAATGGAATAATTATTAAAAAACCTTGTTATAGTTACAACTTTGTGATTTTCACATATTGATTGAAAGATTCTTGAAGAGGTGTATGATGTTCAAATAGTTTGATGAAAGAATTATTGAAGAGCCTTGTAATGGTCGCTAATTTTGATTCAATAATTATTAAAGAGCTGTGTGATGGTCGCATAGTTTGATAGAAAAATTATGAAAGAGCTTTGTGATGGACAAGTAGTTTGATGTAAGTTTTATAAAAGAGCTTAATGATGATCTCAAGTCTTGTTTAAATAATTATTAAAGAGCTTTGTAATGGTTGTATATTTTATGGAATAATTAGTTAAAAGCTTTGTCATGGTCACATAGTTAGATGGGATATTTATTAAAAGCTTTTGTGATGGTCACATAGTTTAATTGAAGAAATATTAAAGAACCTTGTAATAGTTGCATATTTTCATAGAAAATTTATTAATCAGTTTTAATGGAGTCAAATAGTTTGATGAAACAATTATGCAAGAGCTTTAAGGTAGTCACATACACTCTCTACTTTGACTACAATTTTTGTTATTGTTGGATTACATTGGGTAACAAAGATTTTGATACTGGGGCAAAACCACGTGTTTTAAACTGAATCGACTATACTTATTCTGTATCCGAATTCAGAATTGTTCTAGCACGTTAGGATTTAGAGGTCAGCAAATGCGCAAAATCATAAACTATATATTATAATCACTTTTTTAACTATATTATATTATAATGTATTAAAAACTATACTTATGAACAGAATTATAAATTATATCCCCCATCCCATGATTCACTTGTAGACCGTGACACGTCTGACGATAAAATCCCTGATTCTCCTCTGGGAAAAGAGTATGTAATTGACTCTAAGAAAAATGAGCTTCGCTTGTTTAATCAAGAAAAGTTGAAAGATTCAGCTAGAGACCTAGAATTGAAAAAAGAGAAGGCATAAGATTTGGTAGCAGACTACAGCAACTCAATCTCCCAAAGAAAAGTGAGAAAAATTCCATTTTTCTTTCTCGCTATGAAGATTTATTTGTGTTTTTCACGCAAGAAAATAATAATGCTTGTTTCTAGACTGACTTAAATGCGTTGGTCACAAAATTAGGACAAGATCACGTTTGTAAAATAAGGTTAGCGTGAAAGCTGTGTTGTTACATAATGAGAGGAATTAATTGCTCAGTTCACAAGTGGAAACATTTTTTGTGATTTAAAGGAGATTTTTCTCCTCCTAAGACTTCAGTGGAGATATAACAAACAATATATTGTCTTGTTTCAATGAAACAACCGCGATGACAGCAATAATTACGCTGTATTGACTTAAATAAAAGAAGTGAGCACATACTTGTAGTTGCTCAGTGCAATGTGCAGCATAAGTCACTGGTAGACCCGCAAATGATCTTCCTGACAGCCGTTCACATCAAATTCAGCCTCATTAAAATCCTTATAAAAAGATGACACAGGATTGTCGTGCCTTTCAATAGCTTAAAGTAAAATTTGGTGCAGAAAAAAGTGACGCATAACTGAAAACTTGTATTTTCATTGGACCAAAACTCACAGAATTGATATCTGCTAGCATATTCAGAGGTAAATGGAATCCATTGGAGCTGCTGCATATGATTCAGTTGTTAGTTGTACACAGCTTTCTGGGAAATCATAGAGTTTAAAGGTATGCTGATTTAATAAATAACTTGGTAACAGCGTAACAAAGAATCGGATGCAGGATGCCCCTTAAAATGTTTTTGTTGTTTTTTCATCTCGATGTTTTCTAACAAATCTGGGTGCCTTTAAAGATAAGCATGGTGAAAGGTTCAACTAGGAAAAATGTAAGATTGAATCTAGGTATCAAGGCCGGTTCACCCTAAGCATGATCGTTGACTACTGTAGCCCGCCTTATAAGCGCAATAACATTTGAGAGCTGATAATATAAAAAATAATGTGAGCATTATATGTATTAATATAAATATACTATGTACTCTTATATAATATTAATTTCATTGAGCATAAATATACTATATACATTACTAATATACTATTAATAGGATAATTATTTATATTGAAATCTAAACATACTATGATAATATATATATACTAGTAAAATCTAATTTCATACATAACTCAAAATCCTAACGTACTAGAACAATTCTGACTTCAAATTGAGAATAACTACTCCATTAATTATATACAGTACCATTAGTTTTAGTCGAAGAATTGTTTTTTGTTTCTTAGTCATAATCGAAACACTCATTTATATAATTAAATAGTTTCTTATTACTAAATAAATGATAAAGTTTTCTTTCACCCTTGAGATTCCTCTATTCTGAAAAAGAATACGATTAAGCCCTTATTTGGATCGTGCCTGTGGTATTTTCTTGAGAGTTTTGTTCAGATATGTTATTAAACATTGGTAACTGTATGAGAAGCTTTCTTTGCTCACATTATAACATTTTATTAAATTATAATATTCAGGAGCTCAGACATCTAGTCAGATAAGAATATATTCCAAAAGAATGTAAATGAATTTATTGGAAGGCAAGGGAAGCAAATTTCACTTGGCCTGGTGACTACACACCAGGGAATTCTTTGATTTGCATCACTCAGCGCTTTTCGCGAAAAGAGACTTTCCATCTGCTCCTCCATTCCGTCGTGTCTCAAGGGAATTTTCTCTTTCCTTCAATAAAGTTGCTTTTGGAATGCAGGAGTAAACTTAAATTTCGCTTTATTCTGCTTTGAAGTATCTTAAAAAGAGAAAAACCTCTCCTTTCAAACTTTAAATTAATGTGTGTATTACTAATAGCTTTGTTTTCCAAATATCATTTAAAGTTTTCAGCAATTACATTATATTTATATGACTTAATCTCAATGCCACTTTTCCTTTGTGTAATTTATGTTTTATAAAACTAGATAAAGGATGATTTCAGTGTTTAGCAAACAAAGAAAAATTCGATTATTTCGGCGACAAGATAGCAAATAATTTTAAAAAGGTAGCTTCGGAAACTTTTACTAATTAATTATAATTAGTTAAGAGAAATAGAATGATATTTTATCCAATAATAGTATGCTAACAGATCATAAATGGAGTAGAATTTTTGACGCAAGGAAAAAGAAACTGGAAATTACTAGGAATAAATTGAAAGCTGAAAAACATTGCTCTAAGAACTTTAGAGGGGAAGAGGGAGATATATACTGCAACTAATAACGTAATTCAAATATCTTCCACTTGTTTACAGATTCAACGCTAAATCAGATAGGGGCAATTGTTACAAAGATAGAATAATTTATGAGTAAATTGCGGAGAAATATTTGATTAACAAGAAATAACGTCATGATTATCAAGAAAAATAATCTTAGGGATTTGATGAGAAATAAGTGGAATAGAATCCGTTGGGAAAAAATCCCTAACTTCAGAACCAAGAAAATCGCACTAAAGACGAAAGGTAAAATTGGAAAATATGCAAAAAAGTTATATTATTGCATAAGCGATTATTCTGAGCGGCAAATAATGAAGCTCGAATGAATGAATGAGAAGGAAAGTCGAAGACAAAGAACTGATCGTTCATACCTCCTCCCTGTTCCCTTGGGTTTCGTAAAAGTAACAAGGCTACACAGGTGGCGCGACCCGTTATTCATTTGTATTTTTTCGTACCCTCATTATTTAGAGCTCAGTTGACTCCGGGGAGTGTGGGTACAGAAGGCACGAGTGAGAGGGAGGGCAAGCAGAAATGTTTAGGATAGGAGAGCAGGAAATATAGTATGAGATAAGAAAGTGGACTTGGGCAGTCATGAAACCTCTGGGTTAACGCAGATTCCAAACCACGATGTGTAGCATGTTAACTATTCTAATATTAATATTTCGTTACTCTTTTACTCCTTCTCCACTGTGAGTCCCATGTATAAGTCTGATAGGATGTTACGCATCGAAATCACGCAATTACCTCTTAATATTTAATTTCTTACTACTAAGTTATTCTCCTGTCCGTCAAAAATTTTCTCCCTTTTTATATAGAGGCTGAACTGCCTTCTGAAAATATACCGAAATTTGAAATCGTATTACTCAAAAGCTGTTAGGAATGTTTTGGTACTGTAAAAGTTCTTTGTTTAGAATATATTCAACTTTGCATTGTGAAACTTTTATTTTACGATATCGATAGACAAATAGTTGTTTCCGCAAGGAAGGGAAATAATGAAAATCCGAAGATGTTAGGAAGAAATTTAGCAGAAGAAAAATAATTCGAATAATAGCACCGCATAATTCTCTTTTATTTTTATAAGTAGGTTTGATATCAATGGATTGCATAAAATAGAATATTCTCTTCCTCGCCTACATTAAATCGTTTTGACGGATGGCAGAAAAAGATAATTCAGAAGAGCCCTTTTATCATGCACTTAACAAATATTCACAAAGTATTTGTTATTACAAACTTTATTAGGAATGTCAGTATTAAGCATTAAAAGATTTATTGGAGCCATGTTTTCTTGATAGGCATCTACCAAACAAGCCCACCATGTATTTGGCAAAATGTCAGTAAGTTGCAAAAAGAAATAGCATCTTAAATCGAAACAAAGCTCATTCAGGTCGTAGGTAATTCATTAGAACAAGAGAAAATATCGAAAATGTTCGGATGGCACTTATTAAAAACATATATATCACAAAGAATGGCTTTTTATTGGTAAGGTCAACATTTAATAATTTAAACACGCCGTAAACTGGCAAGACAACAACTTGAAACTTAATTTCCTCATCGTAGACAATTTGTAGATTGGCTTCCACATCAACCTTATCCTTCCTTTGACAACATTGTGAATGGTGACGAGGCAGCCTTTTTACTGAATGGAAAAGTAAATTTCAATAATATTTAAAAGTATGCGCCTCTGAAAAATACCCAGAATTCATCTTTAAGAGACTTATTTGTCAGGGTGGAAAGTGTACCTGCGGATAGCGGATTGACATACCTGCAAATGGCCATCTCCTTCACATATTGTTTACGACAATAATTACACTGGAGCTGCCTACCGAAAAAATGATCAACAAATGGATCATCCCAGTACTCCTCTGTATTTAACACAATCAATTCAATAGACTTTGCTGGATTCAGGATGGAGCCATAGCTGATAGACTGCTTGCTGTAAGAGAAAGCCAGAACTTTTTAGCAATCGCATTGTTGCGTTAAATCATGCAAATCAATGTCTCCCAAGATCTATAAAATTGCCATTTATAAAATTGAAAGCGGCAGAAGAATTTGCTAAGATTCAAAAGGAAGGCAGCCAAAGAACATCTCATTCCCAGTGAGTTCGAATCTGTAACGTAATTCAAAAAGAGATGTTTTTTTCGTGCTGGCTAGAAGAACCGTGGCTTAAATAGCTTCATTAAACCCAATCGACACATCTCATTCTTTTTAGACTTCACTTCAACTAATGTACCTCCATGGCCAAAAGTTTTGAGAGTAGTACAATTTTTCATATGGGAAAATTGATACATAGAACGAATAAAAACGGTGGATTTTGTTTTATGTGAATATCATTAATTAGGTGAATTAAGCAAAGGTTTAGAGTACAAACTTATTTTATTAATAGTCATTATTTACAAGTATGTACCTTGTTCTTCAGAACTGCTTCACTTCTTTATCACATGCTGGAGGGCAAATATGTAATCATATTCGACCAATATTGCTCCAGTTTTGTTCAATAAGTACCCGCAAGTACTTAAAATTGAATCTATTTTTATCAACAGCAAATTTGATTATCACTCAAATAATTTATTTGTTGCATTAAAATCCGCAAATTCCGTGACCAATGTCCCCCAAAATAATGCTCATTTCAGCCAAGGTCTTTGCTATCGCATTTTATTTGTGACAAGTTTCTAAATTGGCTTGGAACCGTTGTGAAAAAGATGCTGAGTTAAGGGTAGATTTCTTGGTAAAAATTGTTAGAACTCCAGTACTTGTCCATGAGAACCAACCACAGGCATTTATAATGTACCGATGCTTCTTCGTGGCTATGATACAGGACTAGGGAAACTGCTCCCCTTTATCCTTCTAGCAAGGGATCATAAAATCCTAAACAATCGGAAGGGAGCTTAATCAGAGAATATCACTTTGCCCCATACTTCATCAGTCCATTATTTATATTTATTACATAGGTGGGGCCTAACAGTAAGGTTCTTCATGATGACATGAGACTCTTGTTGAAAATTCGCTGTATCACTGTGCGTGGTGAAACGTTCATGAATGCTTCTTTCTCTTTGTGAGCAAGCTTAGCTAAACTAAAAACAAATCGATTCATAAGCTCGGAAATTACAAGGTGGCGATTTTGGCAATTATTTGAATTTCCTGGGTGTCAGGTAAATTTCTTCAAATGAATACATATACCGCGTCATTTTATGTTCATTAATGATCATAATGATGGTGCTCTTTGATGCAATATCATTAGCAACTATCTCCTTTCATTTCAAGACACTTTAGCGCGAGACCACAATAGTTGCATGTTTTTATTTTAAAAGAACCTTTTCTATAATTGAAAAAGATTTATATTTTTTTTTCAGAAAAATATTAGGAATAGATTATACATAATTACACAACATCATTCATTTAACCCATATTTGTTAGCATTTCATCACTTTGATGGAATATCAAAGCTTAAGAGAGTGAAACTCACCTCTTGCATGAATTAGACCAGAGCACGAGTTTGAAGTCTGAGAAGGGATGCAGTTTTTTATCGTAATATATTTGAAATTCTAACTTTTGAATAAATCTGCAATAGTTAAAACATTAGAATAATTATTCATATCACGTAAATTAAAAAAAAAAAACCAAACCGTATATTAATCTCAAAACTTTTGCTCCAGACTGTATCTGTAAATGTTTTGAACCTACTTGATTTCCAACTAGTATTTTACCGTAGTTTCAAGAAACTACATTAGCCAACCACTTCGATCTATGCAAATTTATTTTTTTCCTAATTCATCTGAGGCATTGATTCAAAATGTTTGGAGGATCTTAAAAAAGAACTAGAACATCTTTTCTTGTCTTCACCTTTTGGATGCCATAATGGTATAATCAACAAACCAAGAATAACATATTTCAAACCTCAAACAAGTCGTTGAGTGGATACGTGTTATGGCTTAAGGTTGAATTAAAATAAGAGTGCATAATTTATCGGAAAATGAAAACATTTTGGTAGGGATTGTATATATATACAATTATGTTTTCATGGGCTTTTGTGGTTAGTGAATTCAATCTTTGTTCCATGATTGTTGTCGGCTTATCAGGTAAGATGTGAAATAGAGAATAGCTATGCCACGGAATAAGATTCGGTTTTTCTTATCGAGAACAATATTGTGATTTACTGTATTGAAAGATTTGAAAAATCGAGAAAATCATATAGTTGAGTAGTAGTAATATAGAGTATCGTATATTTTAATAAGATATTAATTAATGAAATCAGATTTGGACGGAATCCATATTGATTAGGATATAAGATATTATTGTCAGGAGCATTTGGGATAATGTGAGAAGTAAGAATATAAGCTCAAAATTTAATCAAAGGTTATTACAACCTGATATGAAGATTGGCATAAAGCAGGTAAATCTTAAGCAGGAAAAGAAATTAGTGATATGGATTCTGTAAGTGAGTAGAGAATTAGGGGAAGGTGTTTGTTTAGTTATAGAGCAGTTGATATTTCTACAGTATTACTAGTTGGAAAGGCGAAGAAATTACTAGTAATTCTGGCGAGGATTTAGTTTAACGATGATATGTGTTTGTGGGTTGTTGTTATCCAGTTTGTTAGCAATGGTACTCAAGTAATGGTTGAATTATTGATCAATGTCAGAAGGATTGGAACGAGCTTTTTCATATTAGATAAGCTGAGAAAAAGAGCTGTTGAAAGAGATGTTGGTTAATAGGTTATTCAACATTTTCCATTTGGCCTATCTATCGGAGAAACTGGGATTGAATGTTTGCCATCTTCCCCTTACAAACTAAAACAAATCTCTTCTTCCACAAAACATTTCGCGTTTGCCGATAAACAAACCTATTTATACACTGTGTAAATCCTTAACTACTTAATGGAATTATAAATTCTTAAATCACTCAAATGACCTAAATGCTGCGTACAATGGAAGTAATAATGTTTCTTAAGTGTTATAAGTAGTAAAAGAACTATTCTACCGTTTGTACAGCTTAAAGAGTATTTTATTTTTGTTAATGCATTTGAGCTTTGCTAAATTCGAGTGCATAGGGCAGTTTGTATTGTATATTTTATGGAAAGTTTTAGAAAAGTTTTTTACCGAAGTATTTTTATCATTAAAGTAATTTGAAGCGCGAAAGTTACAGTTTGTAAACTTATTTTGACAGTGGTCCAGAATCATTTGTAGAAGACGAGATATTTTTTTAGTTTTTAAATGGAATAATGGCTAAAAATAGCCACATGTTCAGTTACGTCCGATGTGCCTATTCCAGAAATGTAAGGGAGATTTACTTGTATCAATATGGTCGAAGCAAATTAAGGAAGTGGAAGAGAAATGGCTAGCATGTGTAATATTGGGAAAAATGAATTGATGTTACAAATCAGTAGGAAAAAAAGTTAAGCATTAGAAGTATTTATTATATCAATATTTAGGTCGCCAACCAATATGGTCGGATGTGCTGTATTGCATTTAGAAAGTATGGTAGAGATGCTTTCCTTGAAGCAAGGCATAAGGGACTTACACGGCGAACGGTATACGCATATAATTATTAGTTTTAAAAAGTCAAGAGGTATTCGATTAATACAAAGTCCTCTTATATCATCAAAAAATACCCAGTCGGCTTATGCTCAATCTTTATACAAGGTTAATACTTAAACAAAATCTCTTCCCTTTTTTCTTTCTCTGAAAGTGTGGAAAAGAGCGTCACTGAAAAAGTTTCAGTGAGAACTATTATATTTTATTGCATGTCCGTTTTATCTATATATGCAAATAACTATTCACAGTTTTTTAAGAAAGTATATTTTCATGTAAGATATACATATTCCCTCTTAGTTTAGATGGTACAAAGAAAAATTAGGTAAAGGAAATGAGTTTGTGGGAACTTTCATTAGTTATTTATCTCAGTTAGGCTAATAACATCTGGCAAAGTGAAGTATGTTTGCAAGAAATTTGTTTGCAGAAATCTCGATAGAAACAAATATTATATTGTGGCTTCGTGCAACGAGCTGAAAGGCGTTGTCCTGTTTGAGCGAGGAATCGCTTCCCGAAATTTCTTCACTATGTAGTGAGTTTTTAGCTTTTACTTATTACTTTGGTAGATCAGTTCCCTTTCTAGATAAAAATATTATTTGATTGAGCAGCGTATAAGGTAGCTTCTTGTTAATAAAGGACTGGACAGAGTTTATTCTTTTAATAGAGGAAGTCAAAGAATCAGAATTTTTAGCAGATAGCTTCGTACTTGAACCTTTGGTGTTGAGGGCCGAAGATTCAGACATGCAATTATTTACACAAAACTGTACTATGAAACTGTTGAAAGTAGAGGAAATATTGCCAATATTGAAGTTAGGTAAACAGATATAACTTAATAACCTATTTAGTATTGTGAAAACCAATCTAGTTTGTTCAAATTAATTTATAGAAGCAATAAAGAGCCATGAATGATTTTTGAATTATATTAGGAAAGCCAAACTTTCGTAGGTTTAAATTTTATACAAGAAACTGGGTCGAGTTGATTTTATTGAAAGGTTATATTTATCCAATATCAATTTCTGAAAAATAGGTCAAGATTAAAATACGGATCTTGGGCACCATTTCAATTAACCCACTTTCTATTTGAGTTGCTGCATCACGATACCTATTTTTTTAAAAAAACCGCTCATTGTGATCCTATAATTTAACCAGCATTTTGAAGGCACTTGGATGTAGTGTGATCAAGTTTATATCAAACTTAACAAGTTGGAAGCTCGATATATACTTCTTTATATCACTGGTTTAATTTCAATTTGAGGAATACTGAAATGAAAAAGAAAAATATCAAACTCTTGTACATCGTTTGCCATCACCTGAGAGCGAAGGTTAAATTTGTAGGAATTCGTTGAGAAAAACAAATAGAATTCGTCAATAATGAAATTGTGATTTTAATTCTTGCATTTGGCAATGATATCTGCTTCATAGTTCTCAGATATTAATGGTTCACAACGATGAAGTAAAACCGAATTTTGATTTAATATGTCAATGTAGCTGAACACAAGTTAATGACTTTAATGAGTATATTGGTCTCAGAAGAATTTGCAGTGACAGGTTCAGAGCTACGTTATATAGTACTTCTGTGATAAGAATTGTTGCGTGATTTGAGTTGTCCTGGATAATGTACCATTGGGTGAAAATCTCACTACACTGGCTTTGAACAGGTAAATTCATTAACAAAAAGACTGATAAAATCTAATTAGCATGAAGTCACTGGAGAGTGAATAGATTTTGGAGAGCGAAACATATTCTAATGAGTTGTAGATTTAAAAGGATGACATCTGACCTTTGAATAAGGAGACCTTTGAAGCCATAATAAAATGTTTTCCTCTTAATTCAAGGTTCAGCTGTCATCCTTTCGACTCTACAACTCATTAGAACATACCTAAAAAAATAACCGTTCTCATCAGATAATGAAATATTTAAGAAATTATTAAACTAATGTGTAGTTTGTACATTATTAGTTGAATACCAGCAGATTAATTATCTCAAAAAATATTAAGAAAATCTGAACGATATCGTATTATTCTCAGCCTGTGGATTTCCTGCATAAAATAGGATATGTGATTTCAGTGCTTTTGCCCTATTTCATTATAGAGGTATATATAAATAAATGGGAAAACGCTTGAAATCGCGTTGCATTTTTAGTCGCGTGCGAGTCTACATCTCACATGCGGTCGCTCCCCGTTTTGCTGATATTTTTGAAATTTGACAATCGGAAATTACAATTCTAAAATGTTACCATGAGAGTGTTTTGGGGAAGAAACGTGTTGAGTGAGGGAGAAGAGGTCAAGGATCTCAAGAAGGGAGGTATATTAGGGTTAGTGACTGGGAGGTTAAAGTCCCCATGATGATAATATGATCCGATGGGGATAGACTAGCGAGAAGGTTACTTAATCTTTTTCTTGATGGATTTAGTTACCTTCTCGCTAGTTTCTTCCCATCGGGTCATCTCATCATGGGGGACTTCAACCTCCCAGTCACTAACCCTAATCTACCTGCCTTCCTTGAGATCCTTGACCTCTTCTCCTTTACTCAACACATTTCTTCCCCAACACACTCTCATGGTAACATTTTAGACTTTGTAATTTCCGACTGTCAAATTTCCAACTTGACCACTTCTATCCTGTCTAGTGTTATTTCTTACCATTACCTTATTAACTTTAACGTCTCAGCCCCCCCTTATTTGCCATCTCGGCCTCCTCTCATCCCAAACCTTATCGATGGCTAGCCTGCATTGAAATCTCATCCCTCCTTAATGATCTTGCCTCTAATTTACCCCCTCCCGACGCTCTCGCCTCCCCTGACCAAATCCTCTCTTCCTTGGAGCAATCCCTCCTAACTTACCTTAATGCCCACTCCCCCATTATTACTCCTTCGTTCTCTCGCCGTCACCATGCCTCAGGGTACTTGCTGAACTCCTACGCTTGAGAAAGTCTTTACGTGCCCATGAAAGAGCTCTTCGTAAAGCTCGCTCCCGTGGGCAAGATACAATTGCTCTTTCGCTCACTTACCGTCTTGCGACATCTCTCTACTTGGCAAAACTGAAATCTGCTCGTGAAGCCCATTCGCGTAAATTGCTAGCCGACAATAAGAATGACCCCCGTGCCGTTTTCCGCCTGCTCTCTTCTCTTACCTCCTCACACCAAGTCTCCACCCCCATCAGCCCCACCATCCTCTTGAAATTATTCTCCAATAAGGTCATCAACCTTCGTGCCTTCCTCCCACGACTGCCTAACCAGGCCTTTAACATTCTCCCTGATCTCCCCCCTCCTTACCCGGCCGCTCAACGTATTTCCTGCTGTAACCGCTTCTGAGCTGTCTGCTTTACTCTCGCGCTCTAAAAATTCTGGGTTCCCTTAAGATTCGTTCTCCCCGGAGTCATACTCCCAATGCTCCTCCACCTGTTCAATACCTCCCTTGCTACTGGTGTTGTCCCTTCTACCTTTAAATGTGCCCAAATCCGTCCGATCCTTAAAAAGCCGAAGCTTAATCCTTCCGACCCAGCTAGCTATCGCCCAATCTCGCAACTTCCCTTCCTCGCTAAGATCCTTGAGACAGTAGTTGTTTCGCGCATTAATTCCCACTTCGTTGCCTGTAATATTGATGAGAGTTACCAATCAGGTTTTAAAGCTGGTCACTCTACCGAAACCGCTCTACCCAATGTTACTGATTGCTTACGTACAGCTGCTGACCGGGGTTGTGCCTCCATTCTAATTCTACTTGACCTCTCCTCTGCCTTTGATACTATTTACCATTCCGTCTTGCTTGATCGCCTCCACTCTTTCCTTGGCATTTCTGGCGCTGCTCTCGACTGGTTCCGCTCTTACCTTTCGTCTCGCACCCAATCTGTAGTGATTAACGATGTCTCCTCTGACCTCATTTGCATTCGCTTTGGTGTCTCTCAAGGCTCTGTCCTCGGCCCTCTCCTCTTTCGTATCTACTTATTCCCTCTTAGCTCCCTCCTACGTAATCTCGGTCTATCCTTACACCTCTATGCCAATGACGCTCAAATCTTTATTTCCCATTCCCCCTCGACCATTGTCCATTCAATCTGTGACCTCCTAGCTGCCTATTCTTCTATCTCGGACTGGCTATCGCTAACTTACTCAAACTTAACCACTCCCAAACTGAAGTCCTTCTGGTTGGTACCTCCGCTCTAGTATACAAAGTTAAATTCCTCTTTCCCTCCCTCCCTCTGGGTGGAAACTCTGTCGCTTTCTTTGACTCTGTTAGAAATCTGGGCGTTGTGTTCGATGAGCATCTCTCCTACAAGCCCCACATCCACAATATTAGTAAATCTTCCCTTTGTTTCCCCCATAACTTCTCCCGCATTCGCTCTCACTTCGATCGTAAAAGTCTTGAGACTGCTGCCCACGCCTTCATTACCTCCCGCCTTGATTACTGTAACTCTTTTCTTATTAATCTATCATCTTCCTCTCTACGTCCCCTTCAGCTAATCCAGAAATACACTGCCCGACTACTCCTCCATCGCTCTCGCTTCTCCCCTTCTAAGCTGCTGCTTCAGGAACTGCACTGGTTACCTGTCAGATATCGTTCTCATTTCAAGATTCTTCTCTTCACTTTCAAGGTCCTTTACCAAAAGGCCCCAACCTACCTTTACTCTGCCCTTTCCCAACGTCTCGACTCTCGGGCCCTTCGGTCATCTCATGCTCTTCTCCTGAATACTCCTCGTTCGTCCCTCTGCTCAATGGGTGACCGCTCCTTCTCAGTCTGTGCCCCAAAGCTTTGGAATGCTATTCCAGCGGAAATTAGATCTGCTACCTCACTCACCACTTTCACTCACGCACCTGATCAGGATTGCCTACTCACCCACTTGATCTTAGCCCACAGCCGAACCTGCGCTTTGGGAAGGCCTCTGGCCTTGAAGAGCGCATTATAAGAAATTTATTATTATTATCAACATCGTAACTAGTCGGCCGATTCTAACGAAATTTTAAAACTTTATGTTGTTTTATATTCCCTTTCGAATACTATAATTAACAAAGCCCTCTCAAGGTTAGCCCGGAATGAGTTTGTTTTGGCATTAAAATCATAACTATTCGACCGATTCTAACGAAATCTGAAACCTTTATATTGGTTTACATTCTCTTTTGAATGATATAATTGCAAAAGTTCTCCGAAGGTTAGCCCAGGATTTATTTTGTTTTGGCAATAACATATTAACTATTTGGCCGATAGTCTGCTACACTAGACTAGGCTATAATATGCTATAATCTGTTAAGCAAGCCTAGAATAGGGTATTATAGGCTAGGCTATTCTATGATAAGATATAATGTACAAGGGTAAGATATATTATGCTAATTTAGATTATCAAATGCTATCCTAGGATAGCATATACTATTGTAGGCTAGACAATACTAATCTATGCTTGCCTAGGATATAATATGATAGTATAGGCTATACTTGTCTAATATAGTTAATGCTAGGCTAGGTTATGCTATGCTAGGCTAGGCTTAGCTATGGTAAGCTATACTATAGATATAATATGTTATGCTAGTGTAGCCTAAAGTATAATAGGCTAGGGATGGCTATGTTCTGCTATGCTAGGTATTACTATGTTAGGCTACGATAGGCTAGCGAACCAAGGCTATAATAGGCTAAGCTATGCAAGGTTATTCTAGTCTAGGGTATGGTATGCTATACTACTCTAGGATATACTGGGCTAGGCTATAATATGATACGCTTGGCTCTATTATGTTAGGTGTGGTTCTGCTAGGATAGGCTATAACAAGCTAGCCTATACTATGCTAGGCTAGGCTATCGTATGCAAGAATATATTGCTTAGGCTATAGTAGCCTATTCTAGCTTGGCTAGAATAGGCTAGGTAACTCTAGGCGACGCTAAGCTAGGCTCTGGTATGGAATGCTAAGCCATACCTGGTTAGGCTAGGCTAGACTGAATATTGGGTCTTTGTATTAATCTTCAATTTATCTTCAGATGGAGATATTGGAGATAATTAGCTGGCTTTTAATCTTATAAAGGGAAGAAGACAAGTAAAAGAGTAACGGAATATTTACGGTACTTTTTTAATTTTTATGATAGTATCCATTATATTTTTAATATATAAATATTTATAGGGACAATATGAATAATTGATGATGAGGTATGGCACATTAACTTGTAAATAAGGACTCTTAGAAAGTGCCTAACTGTGGACGCAATATATGGAGAGCATCTCAGTTAATAAAGCTATCCTTTGAGATTTTTCCCAAATGGGTTCGTTTCTTCCATTTAAAAATTAGCCCAATATTCGTATGGTTCTACGCCACACTATTTTTCAGACCATCTCGAGAAACGTGGAAAATCAAATCTCTATTCTAATATTTTAAAAGAATTTAGAAATATTTTTAGGGGAAAATCAATACCAGATTTAATGTTAAGCCAATATATATGATGAATAATTTCTCTGGTTACCAAACGCCTACAGAATAAATGAAAACGAAAAAATTCATCTTCTTTTTCACTAGTCTCTGGCGTTTTTCACGTACGTTCACAGGTTTATATAACCTGGAGGTATCAATTTCACTGTAAGTCTTACAAATTAATAAAGGCTCCGGTTGTAAGTAGATCGCATGAGGAGAATCTAAATATGCCTCTGTTACTTCACTGTCAACATAAACATGTATGGACATTTAAAGACCCCTATATTTATACCGGCTCGGACATTTGTTTTCATGGGTTATCTCAACGGGTTGAGTTTTCTACCCTATAATTATTTAGTTATTTCCTTTTCTCCCTCTCTTGACAGGTAGGCCTATGAACATCACATGACACTCTTTTAAATAATACAATTAAATCTTTATTTCATCACTTTAAATATAATTTTTTTTTTCAAGCGTCAATGAGATCTGTCTCCATAGCCGATTCCTAGTGATAAATTTTTATTCTACTAATTTTCTCTTTTATTCCAAACTCTTAAAACTTCCTTGTCGCGTTGTTCTATTGTTTATTTTCGTTAAGAGATATAGATATAATGTAAACTAAAATTGACGTTCAATATTATTCATTACATTCCTATCTGCACCAAAATAGTGTTCAGCCCTATAGTAAACCATTAAATGGATTAATTTGAAATTAGAACTAGATACGTGGGTGTGAAATTAACTTAGAAATAAAAGTACGATAAAGCTAATGTCAGTATAAGGCAGCTTACATTTTTCTCCTCGAACAATGATTGAGGGTTGTCTGGGCGAGGTTCTTAAATTTATTGTAGTAAATAATAGGGTCTCAACCTGGCCAAATGGATCGAGACAAGCACATAGAAGAAATAATATCTTTATAATACTACACATGTAATTATTCGAAGTTGACCTGACTTCAACGATATATTGCGAATAAAATCAGTCCATTTATCAATAAAGTGCAGTTTGGGAATAGGAAGAGGTTAATATAAAATGGATTAAATATGAATATTAAAATCATAAAATATATCCAAATAGGAAATGAATACAGAGTAGCTGAATACAATATGTTAAAAGGGTTTATATAAAGGTATATAATACAATAAACTTCAGTATTGGAGAAGAATATGACATATGTAAAACGATAACAAATTTGTGTCATATTAACTTAAGTGGATCAATTCTTTCTCTAAACTGAGCTCAAAATTTTGTTCTAATTCTTTAAAAAACACCATTTCACCATACAATTACAAGCCTTCGTCAGGTTATTTTCAATACAACTTTATTATTTTTCTCTCGATGTTTTCGAGCTTATTTCTGCAATTAAATAAATAGTGCCACATCGAGGGGAATTTTGTATAAATACGGTCTTCCTGAAATGCAAATTGAACCAAATCTAAACAAGTTTTATTAAATTGGGGGAATTCATCGATTTTTTCCCGTCATCGGGTCACCTCTATGCAAATTTATGCAGTAAAATGAAAATAAATCGCTATATATAATTCATTATTTTATAATCCTTTAAAAATTATGCTTTATAATTCATTGGTTTTCTTAAAATAACTATCAATCAGAGTTTACCATTAATAGCAATTAAGTACTTAAATGTCATTTTCTAAGGAGAAGGATAAAGTTTAAGGAATTTATTTTCATGGATGACGAAGTGCCCCAAGGACTCTTGACCCATTTAGTTAGTCTATAAACCTAGAAAACATTTTTTGACATCAGAATTTTTTCAGGAGAAATCCCGAAATTGATAAATTAGTAGAAAATAGGGTGAGAGGAAGGTAAACGTTTAAAAATGGCAAAGAAATTGTTTTATAAGAAATAGGAAGATTGCCTACACCAAAGAACCTGCATCTTTCAAATAACGAAGATATTTTGTGAATTCTTTTTACTCATTGGCGTCTCTTTTTGTTCTCTTCTATAACAGTCATCTAGCAAAACCAATCTCTTCTAATTATTTAATACTGTGAAAATAAATAGCAAACTTGAGTAATCATATGAATGAATGCCACTCATCAGGTAAGAGAATAATGAGGAAGCATTACAGAAAGAAGTCGAAGATGAGAGAAATACATTGAACAAGATGGGAATATTATGAAAACTAATCAATTAAGCTGAGAGGGTGGCATAATTAAAGCCTGCACGAACTATATATGAAGCCTCTATAGTAATTGATATTCACTTTCATATTCCATCGGGTATTCTCCAAATGTGGTCCTTAAGCATTGGCAAACAATATATTGTAGTAGATTGACCAATCTATCACTCCAATTTGCAGTTTCTACAATTATCCATGTCACCTTACGCTAAATTTCGTTCCTAGAGTGGAAATTTAATATACATACATAAATGCTCACCAGACAAAGAGTTAGTCACCTAGCGCGCTTAAAATGTTTTTTAACTACAGGGGCTTGTAGTTTGTATTGAACGACGAGAATATCTGGTACTGTGCAATGCTTGTATCGTATTCTCTGTGTAAAATGTGGCGCAAAATAGCTGTTAGTGAGTGCAAAAAGCAGTGATTGCATTTGAGACAACCAAAAGCCATCTTATGAATGATGTAGCAGACTTTGCTGATTTATTTACGCAAGGCAAGAAGTGCTAGAAGACGTCATTCCGGTCCTATGGCACCAATTACTGAAAGAACAACACTTGCGCAAGAGGCCTTTGCTTACTTCTGCTACAAAGTTACCAGGATATAGTGGGCAAGAAGACACAAACAGTGGACCGTGTATGACTGGAAATGCGTTATCTGGTAAGACAAATCAGATTTCTTCATGTGCGATTCTGCCTTGTTAGTTTCACCTTTTTACGCAAAGGCTAGAGGAAAGATACCTCGATCAAAAACCAGGATCGAGAGTGTCTATAGGCGAGCACCAACAGACCGGTGTCTCGGCAGCTCCCTGCAGCCGAGGATTAAGCCTGATCGTCTCGATCCTCTGCTGCCACCAGGGTCCTTCTCCCCTCGGTCAAGATATGGGTCCGAAGACTGCAGACTTTCCTGCCCGTTTAAACCTAGTGCAGGCATCTTCCAAAAAAAGACACCCGGCATCGTGTTTAGCGTAGACCTCATTTAGCTCTCAAGAGAGACTACACAGGGCGTGGTTCAATTTGGATGAGGCTCTGGGATGTAGTAGAGGTGTTTTAATGATCCGAATATAGGTCATTCGATTGAGGTGAAAGAATTTGGACCAGTATTCCTACATCAAGCTGCTAGACGACCAGGCTTTGATGGTGCTCATAATCTTACCACGGAGCGTAACATTCCTATTCTTGTCTTCCACGATGTCAACTCTTGCTTTCACTGGACTAGAATTGTAACTAACTGGCATTAATTACATGCAGAAATAATCATACATCTAGAGTGGCCGGCAAAATCGCCAGAAGTGCACCCTACCAAAAATTTATGGCACTATCTCGAATGTGTCAAACGTCAAAGACGGTATCCACGCAATTTGACCCAATTTCACAATACGTTGATGCAAAATTGACAGAACATTGATGTCCTCTACATCCAGAACCTTATACGGTCCATGCCACGTTGTATCAAAGCTGTTATCCAGACTCGTGGAGGTATTATACGCTATTTTGTACCCTCCTGATCATGGTGACCAATTTCTTTATGTCTAGTGAGTTTATTATCATTATTTTAGAACATATGGAGTGTTTGTCGTATATTTAATTATTAATAAATTAGATAGGACATTTTGAAAGAAAAAGAAATTAAATTTAGTGAATTATTTGACGTTATTTCTTTATTTCAAGCAGTAATGTTGAAACATTTTGAAAAGGTTTTGTTTCAATGCAAGAATGCCCAAATCCTCGCAATTTAGCCTTTTTTTCAGCTTAATTAACTTTATATATTTAATTAATTTTTAATCATAAAATTTTCTTATTAAACTTTGCCATTTTTTTATTCCTATAATTAACTCCACAACCCTTCGTGGTATGCTACCCCATACATCAAAACCTAGCGGCAATCATCCAAAACTATGTAAATAAGCGATTAAAATCTCTTTTCTGTTTTCATTTATTTCATATGTAAATAAATAGAAAATCAAATTAACTTTGTCTGAAAATTTTTGACAAAGGAACCATGATTCATTTGGGCAAATATAGGGGCTTAACTGGTAAATGTGACATATAACGTGGCCACAGAATTGATTTTAAACTCTCAGTGGAACTCGAACGGTTAAAGAGAAAGTTAAAATAGGCATTTAAATTGGTTTTTCTCACGACAATATTAACGGGCCATTGGATATAATAATCATATGATTGGTTGAAGATCGTCTCCGAAGCATGTCCACTGCATTTATGAAAGTGACTAAAATTGCTACTGTAAACGCATGACATGAGGGCGGTCCTCCTATACGATGTCCTGTGTGAAACACCCTCTCATCTCCCCTCCCCACCAGATTCCAACATGTAAAACTAAAATTTTTAAATAAACATTCCAACATTTATGTACAAACAATCTTTATTGAACCTATGGTCTTAACATTTAAAACTACACACATGTGGAATTGTATATATATGTGCCATCAATAACTAAATTAAAACGTAAAAAAAATAAACATGAATCGATAAACGTTGGCTATATAAATAAATAAATAAACACATCAAATAGAGTACGAAATAACTATATTGCACAAATCCTTTATTATACATATTGAATAGAATCAAATTATTACTCCAGCAACGGAAGTCCTGTGGAGATATAATATTGGCTTCTTTGTTGGTGCTACCCAACGTATGAAATGATTAGATTTAGGGAAGAATCCAGCAAACGGTTTGGAGTTCTCGCTTCCCTCCCCCCGGAAATCCATGCTGCCCCTGGCAAGATGCTCATATTACACATACCCCAATCCGCTCCTCCATGATATGGTTCTGTACATTGCAATGCAACTGATAACTGCCGGAAATATAACGAGATTACACGCACGAGATTACATGCAATATTCGTTATATAATCCATAAGTCGCAGCGGCCTGACAGAGATTCCGGTTGAGTTGCTTCCTAATATTAACCTAGAAATTCTATATAGGTTGCCATAATATCAATTTCATAATTTCGAAACGTCTTTAAGTGTATGTATTAAAAAGAATGAAAAATTAAAGCAGATTTGGAGCTCATTCGACTTTATTTCCAAAGACATTTCCAAGCAAAGAAAAAAAGGCAGAATACATTCTCTTAAATAGAAGAGGAGGTCTTTTTAAATAAATAAACCCGAAAGCTCTCGGAATCTCTTTTCCTTTTACCTTGTTTCTATACATACTTGTGACTGATGTGCTATTTTTTAAGCTTTTCTTAATCGTCGTTATTCGTATATATATGTTTCTCCATAAGTCGTTTACTCGGGGACCAGGCCTTCGTCCATGTACTAGATCCCCCTACTAAATACTGAAATTCCTATATACATCAAAATTAAAATTACTGGTAAGCCTGAAAACTCCAGCTGCAAATGCGACAATTTCAGTTAAAATACTTTTGTTGGAAAAGGTTAAGAAGGAAAGAGGTAGATCTGTTCATAGCTTTCTTAAAGGACATCTGCACTGTATGCATAAATACAATATTACTTAATTTAATTGCAAATTCCTTCTAAGAATTTTTTTAACGAATTTTTTAAATAAATAAATAAAATCAAGTTCTTTATTTTTTGCAAATGGAACACTTAATCGGAACCATGAGAGTAGACCGCAATCTTAATGAAAACCCAGAAGGTAGATCGCACACTTATCCAAAACTCACACGGTAGACCCACACAGTAACCCAAATCTAGTGTGTAAATTGCACAGTTAACCAAATCTCAGACAATAAACCAGGCACACAGCCAAATCTTAAACGGTAGACAACCCACTTAACCAAAACTTGACCCTAACTAAACAGAATTAACTCGCGCCTTCTATTAAATTTACCCATGAGGTTGAAAATAATAGAACCCTTTCCTTCCTCGATATTCTTATTAATAGAACTGAGACTGGTTTTAAACTTCTTAACCCCGTCTAACTTACTTCAAACTTCTCCGTTTAGAATTGGCCATGGAAAAACTTTAACAAACAAAATATCGTCATAAAGTTTTGATATCTTCCTGGAATCTGGAATTGCAGTTACTCAGCATTGTTTATACGTCGTCATAAAGTTTTCATATCTTCCTGAAATCTGGAATTGCATAGTTATACCTGCAGTTACTCAGCATTGTTTATACATTCCATGTCACATTTGCATGCAAAGCTGTTAACACATCTCCAAATCAATCTAGTTATTGGAGGTCTATAAATGTTCTAATAATTCTATAATGTTGACAATTCTGTTCCAAGGTATGCATATAATGTTTAGTTGGTTCTCCCGAAGATAAGAAAATACCTAAGACAGTCTTTAAAATCAAATCTAAAGTAAGTAACGCTTTGTCCAACAATATACACCGAGGTGCGAAAGTTCATGGCATAGCAGTATGCAAATGAAATGGTAGCATAGGCTACCTTAGCTTGAAGTTATGGAAATGACCAAATATTTATTGTTTTAATCTCATATCTTGCAGGTCAGTATAACCATCAGACAGATTGCTCGTGGCATTGCGATGTAAATTTTGGAGGTTGAAAGGTAGCATGATAGTAAGGACCAGACAGTTTGGATAGTTCATTTATAAAGCTATACGGATATTCAGCATCTCACGATATACAGTCTCACGTGTACACACCGTGGAGATCAGAGTGGCTGACCATGCTGCTTAAAGACAATAACCATGGCAACAAAAAAGTTTCATTGCTCAAATCGCATCTACATGCAATGAAGGATGCACCAGAATCATGTCCATCAGGTCAATCAAGGGTCCTTTAATTACCATTTTGTATTGCAGCGGAAGACCCACCAGAGTTCCGTTGTTAACGCCACGATACTTTAGGCCCTTAGGGAACGAATAGGACTCAAGATGACTGGCGCCATGAAGCCTGGTCCAATGAGTCACAATTGTAGTAGTATTGGAATAATTATAGGAATCTTCTTTGGTGCTGATCCTATGAGACAAAGAGCCCTAGTTGTCAACAATGCACCGTGCAGGCTCATGTGATCACATGCCAGTTGGGTGGAATGTTCATGTGGGATAGGTTAACTCCGCTGGCTCTCAACCCCATTGAGCAGTCAGCCCTAGGTTGTCATTTTTGGTGACTATTTGCATCCATTCATGGATTTTACATGTATGTACGGTAACAGTGATGGGATATCCGACCAGGATAATGCACCTTCTTATCTGTCTAAGCTGCTCAAAATGACTTTGGTGAGCATTTGGGAGAGTTCCAAAGAATACCGTGACCACCACATTCATCCAATATGAACCCAATTAATCATTTAGGTAACATGGTGGTCAGGTCTATTTGCATCCAATATCTGGTAGCCACAAGTATCAGTGAACTGTGGGTAGATCGAGACGGCATATATCAAAATCTCTCCAGAGCTCATCGATTTCACTGTATGTGCATATAAGCGCATAATGGAATGTATGCGTTGCCGAGGGATAGCATCTTCCTCGGTATAAAAAATAGGCTATAAATTGGGAACGTGATGGAGGCACCGGTCACTAGGCGGAGACACGTGTGGTGGATTAAGTCCACCTTGCGCAGGACAAGCTCTGCTGCGGATGAGGAAAGTTGCATACGTCATCTAGCTTAGATCAAACAAAGGCTCGGTAGAAAATAAGGCATTCTCCTTATTAGCAGCCCAAATGCTAATGGTTACCTGCAAGCCAACAAGTGGCCAGGGTCACTTGTACTAGCCGACCATGCCTGGCCCCTACCCATTCCAGAGAATTCTCTCGTCCGAGAAAGAGGTAACCTTCTGTTTTCTACCAATTATCCTTGGTAAATCCTGTACCTAATACAATATATGGCATTTGCTACCATGGTGCCAACAGTGAACCAAATGACTAAAAGTGTTTGAATCTATCAGGCTCGAAAACGACTCGTAGCTTCTCGATGAGGAACCCTCATGTCCCCAAAGCTCTTATTTTATTTATAACATTGTTCTTAATCGCACCCCACTACCCGAAAGCACCACGGGGCAGGATCTGCCATCTTTGGGATTGCCTATCAATGAAAAGACAGGGGATCCTTCCGCTGCCGAAACTCCGGCCGAAAGAGAAGTAACTTTACTTTACCTTTTCTTTGGGTGGGGGGAATAAAGAGGAAAGGGAGTATAGCCTCCTCTCTCTCTCTCCCGCCTAGAAGGGATCCAAGAGCTGGAATGAGTACACTAAGCAATATTCTCAGAAAAGGAGAAGGATTTTGCCGTTTTGTGGGGCCCGATAGAGAGAGGGTCTCCTTCTCTGTTCTAGATTTCTAAGGAGCTCTCTTAGACACTGACATCTCGGTTGGAGGCACCGAAACCATATCCACTTCTGACATTAGCCTCCATCTGTCCGTTCCCTTTCAAGATGTCAGGGACCCTTATCGGTGGCTCAGTAACCCCATGGCTCCCTGGGCTGAATTTAGTCATCGGGTCTAGCAAACCTATCACCATTGGGATAGAATAGATGGGAGGTACACTAGCCCCCATTAAGATCAGGGGAAACACGAGTACATTACCATGAGGAGAGGGACGACCTTTCAGGCATTCTTTTTTTTTTTTAATTAAGGGGCTATCTGGCGACTGCCGACTTAGGCATAAGTTGCCGTAAACAAACAGCCTAGTTCTAGGCTACTTTAAAAAATTGAACAGGAAACAACAATAAAAAGAAATAACAATAACAATAACAAAGCTATAACAAAAACGATAACAAAAACAACAACAGCAATTAAACCGGGTTAAATGAGAGCGAGAAGGCCGGCCTCCCCCAAGAAGTCAATAAGTCCACCAGTCAAAGTGCACGTACTCATCCCGAGTACAAGGGACAGGCAGTAGCGACCCTGCCCATCCCGGTACCGGGGCAGGTGTCGTGCGCAAAGATCCCCCAGACTGGGACATTCGACAAGAATGTGCCGAACAGTCTGGGGGACGACGCAGTCGTTGCAATAGGGCGCAGGCGAGCGCTCCATCAAATAGCGATGCGTCAAACGAGTGTGCCCGATTCGGAGACGAGAGAAAGCAACCTGAAGCCGCCGCGGCATTAGGGGATAGGTCCATGGGAACAGTCGCGGCGCAATGGCACGCAACTTTAAATTCCCTTCGACCGTCTCCCATCTTCTTTGCCAAGCAGTCCGAAGAGCTGCCCGTATTCCTGCCATGTAGTCAGTGTGAGGAAAAGCGAAACGCTGGTCCGGTCGCAGAGTCCTCGCGGACTCTTTGGCGCCCTCATCGGCGCGCTCATTTCCCGCAATTCCTACATGTCCAAGAACCCAGCAGAAGATAATCTCGACATCCAACCGGCTCGCCAAAACCGTGGCGTCACGGATATCGCGAACCAGGGGATGCGGAGATTCCAATGCCCCGAGAGCACTCAGGGCGCTTTGTAAGTCGCTATAGATCACAATCCGGTCTCCGAACCGGGCACGTCGGGTAATCTATCGTACCGAGTGGTGTATTGCCACCAGCTCGGCCGTGAAGACAGACGCAGCGCCTGGTAGAGCCCCGCTGACTTCAATCAGAGGGGATACGGCGTAGAGGCCGACCCCCTCTTGGGATTTGGAGCCATCCGTATACACTGGCACGGTACAAGCATAACACAATGTGTGCTCCAAAAAGGTCGAACGCAATACTCCCGGCGCAGTACAAGCTTTGGGAGCACAGGCGTGGCGACAAATAGCCAAATGTGGTACCCTTCAGGGTGGCGTCCTGGGCAGAACCAGGGGCGCCACTGGCCCGAGAGCTATATCTACCTCTCGAAGGAGTTTCCTAGCCCTAAACCCAAAGGGCTTAGGGTATAACTGGCGTCTCTCGGTGGCATAGGCACCATCAAGATCAGCTGAGCATGCAGTGAGAGCTGTTGGCGACTGAGGAAGGTGCCGGGCTCGCGCGTACAGGCGAGTGATGCACTGCACGCGGCGCAGAGCGAGTGGCATCTCCCCAGCATCGACTAACAGGCTCTCAATGGGGAAAGTGCGGAAGGCACCGGTCGCAAGGCGAAGGCCGGTGTGGTGGATCGAATCCACCTTCCGCAATAAACGCTCGGCTGCGGATGCATAAAACTCGCATCCGTAGTCGAGCTTCGAGCGAACAAAGGATCGATAAAAAAGTAAGGCAGTAGCCCTAACAGCGCCCCAAGCGCTAAACGTCACGGAACGGAGAATGTCCATGCCGCAAGTACAAGAGACCCTAAGGCTGCGAATATGAGCCTCCCAGGTGAGGCGTCGGTCGAATACAAGACCAAGGAAACGGTGCGACTGAACCACATCCAGGCGCACCCCATTAAGAAACAAATCTGGGTCGGGGTGAAGCCGTGGATGGCGGCAGAAGTGCACTACCTTAGTCTTGGCCAAAGAAAACCTAAACCTGTGCGCTTCGGCATAGCAAGAGACGCAGTTCAATGCCTGTTGGAGTCGACGCTTCAGAGTTGGCATCTGGGCCGCGCCAAAAGAGATCGAAAGGTCGTCCACGTAGAGCGTAGCGAGAACATCTTCCGGCAGCACCGAGGTGATGCCGTTGATGCTCCGGTCAAAGAGTGTGAAACTGAGGACACTTCCCTGCGGGACAACCTCTTCCTGCTCCTTTGAGCCGGAGAGGGCTCCCCCCACCCGTACGTGGAATCGATGATCTCACAAAAATTCAGATATAAACATTGGGAGGTGTCAGCTCGCCCCCATCGTGTAGAGAGTCTCCATGATACCGTATCGCCATGCGGTATCATAGGCCTTTTCCAGATCAAAAAACACCGTGACGTAGTGCTGTCTACAAAGGAAAGCCTCGCAGACGGCATTTTCCAGTCAGAGCAGAGCATCCGACGTGGAGTGGAACTTAGGGAAGCCGCACTGTGCAGAAGACAGATGGCCTCCGCTGTCCAGGAAATAGGCTTATCTAAAATTTACAAATTTCTCCATCAACTTGCCCACGCAAGAGGTTAGAGAGATTAAGCGGAAACCGGTCGGAGTAGAGTGATATCTCCCCGGCTTGCAAAAGGCGAGCACAGTAGCGATTCGCCAGAAGTCTGGGAGAAGACCTTCCACCCAGATCTTGTTGAACAAATCTAACAGAAAGGCCATGCCTCGCTCACCCAGCTGTCGAAGCATGGCGTACAGGACATCGTCCGGGCCATGGGCGGTGTCCGCGCACGAAGCGAGAGCGGAACGCAACTCACTCACAGTAAACTTGTCGTTGAAGGGTTCTTTGCCTCTGGAGGTAAAGTCCAGCCATCGGCCTTCCGCGACATCAGGACGTGCATTGAATGCTGGCGGAGCAGCATCACGGCCAGAGAATGCGGAAAAAGCGGTCGCTAAGGATTCCGCCACGGACGTGGGGTCCGAGATTGCGGTTCCGTTCTCCTGGAAAACGGGAGGGGGCTCCTGCGAGAACTTGCCCCGAATCCTTTTGACTCGCTTCCACACCTCAGCTAAAGGGGTCTTCCCGTTAAGTGAAGACACGTATGCCGCCAAGAAGAGCGTCGGGCGTGCTTCGAAATATACCAGAACCTAGCCCTAGCTCGACGAAATTCAGCGACAGTGAAATCGTTCGGGTGGCGCTTATAGCGCATGTAGGCATAACGCTTTTGTTTGAGGGCCGTCTCACACTCGGCCGCCTACCATGGGAGTGGTCGGCGTGAAAAACGGCCAGACGTCCTAGGAAAAGTAGTCAGGCCCACGGCGATGAGGTTGCTGGAGAAGAACTCAACGGCCACCGCGCATGCGCCAAGCACCACCGAGGTGGTCTCTCAGGCGGCAGTTGCCCTGAAAATGATATTTGAATGGGAAAGTGATCACTACCATGGAGGTCATCGACCACCTCCCAATCAAAATCAGGCTGTGCATATGAAGAGCAGAAAGATAGGTCGAGGCAAGAAAATGAAGCGGTTCTCGGACAATGATGCGTAAACTCATCCACGTTTAGGACACCCATCTCAAGCTCTTCGATCAGATAGGCAAGGACTTGTCCCCTGCGATTTATGGAGTAATCTCCCCAGAGAGGATGCCTGCCGTTCAGATCTCCAAGCAAGAGATAGGGCCTCGGCAACCGTACCACGACGTGGCGGAAGTCCCCTGAGTCGAAGTCAGCTGACGGTGAAATGTAAGCAGAAATCAGAGTATACCTCCTATCCAGGTGCAGCTGCACAGCCACTGCCTGAAAGGAGGTATCTAAAGAGAAAGGAACAACGGAGACATCATGCTGGATGTCAACCGCGCATCCCCCAGCCCGGCCATCCCGCAGTGGTGGGGTCGCAAGACCCTTATACCCCGGAAGGGCGGGCAGGGGGCACGCGCCTGGCATGGTCTCCTCCAAAACGATAGCTAACGGGGAACGGGATGAGACGAGCCTCCGCAACTCCTCCCAGTTGGCCCGGAGTCCATGGCAATTCCATTGAAGGAATATGCCCTCCAGGCCTAGCTCGGAGGAGATGCGGGGGCCCTCCTCAAACTGAAGACCCTCACGGGAATTGCCATACGCTTCCCGGGGGCAGAACCCCGGGCGCTGTTGGCCGGACAAAGCGCTGGAGGCGCTGTCGCCTTCGAGGACTTATTGGGGGAGGTTGGGCTCGCCATGTGAGTCTTTTCCTCCCTCCGCCTCGAAACCTTAGGCGGGGGTTTGCGGCTTCGGAGGCGGGGAGCCCTCTTTTCGAGGAACCTCGGTCTCCGAGCCACTCGCTCCACCTCGGGGCATGGGCGGAGGGGCCGAAGCTCCTTTGTTGCTGTGTTCCTTTCGGGGAACAGCCTTAGGAACCCCCGAAGATGGCCTAGCGACCATCTTCAGGGGTGTTGCGTCCTGTGAGTCTAACGACTCGGTGGAGGCGCGTGGCCATTTTGCCTTACGGGAAACGGTCATGCTGGGGGAAGAGGGGGGAGCCCTGGTTTTAGCCGGGGCAGGGTATGAACCCTTTTTGCCGCCAGCTTTACCAGGGGAGCACCCGGGTTGGGTAGAGCCTGCAGAAGGGCTCCGAATAAGCACGGAAACAACCATTCTCATTGGCCTGGATGGGCCAGGAGGAAAGGGTGCTTTTATAATTATTGAGGCATATGACGTCCCAGGCAGAGCCGGGCACGCCAGGACCAAGTCCTTTGCCTCGCGGAATGAGAGTCTATCCTGGGCCTGAACGGCCAGGATTTCTTCCTCAAGGAGATATGCACCACATTGCTTCGAAGAAGCAGGGTGCGGCTTTCCGAAATTGACACACTTGGCCACACACGATTTGGACTTATCGTGTGCGACCTTGAAGCAATTTACACAGACTTCGGGTGACTTCGACTTTGCACGTCTACATGAACGATTCGTATGGCCGGAGCGGTGACAGTCATAACACCGCCACGGCAGTGGCACGAATGCCTTCACGCGGTAGCGGTACCAACCGGCACGCACCGACTCAGGGAGCTTGTCACAGTCGAACGTGACGAAGAGTGTAGGGTTGGGTCTCGAAGCCCCCCCCCCCCTCTGTTTTCTCATCACACGTTCGACCTTGACCGCCTCATGGTTGGCCAGCTCTAGGGTGATGTCCTCAATGGAGTAGTCAACGAGTTCCCTCGCATAAACTACTCCTTTCACAAAGTTCATGGTAGAGTGCGGCGTCACACTCACCGGGGTGCCATGAAGTGTCCGAAGAGCACTTATCTTGGCTGCCTCGGCGGAATTCGCCGCATTCGCCAAAAGCTCCCGTCCGAGAAACGGGTCACCTTCGGCTCTCTACCAATTGCACTAGCTAATACTCTCTTCTGATGGATCATGTTGTCCTTGGACAACATGGTACTATCAGTGGAGCGAATAACAAGGAAGCGTTTGAAGCCAGCAGGCTCGAAAACGCCAAAAAAACTCTGAATCAGGGGCCCTGATGTCATCGAGGCTCCGCCCTGTGCACTTTTCGTCTTTGTCATAGTCAGGAGCTCCGTACCCGAAGGGGCAGAGAGGTCAGATGTGCCGGTCTTGGCTTGGTCGCTTGCCAAAGTGGCAGCAGACCCATCCGTTCCCACAGCCCCCGCAGATGGAGAGGAGCCCCGAGTCTTCTTAGTCTTTCTTGTCTTTTTCTTCTTTTTAGGAGATGAGGGCGGGGAATAAACCTGCTTTTCTCCTCCGCCGACAGAAGCCCCTAGGCAGGATGGACCGGCCTCAGCCAGGTCCTTCTTTTGAATGAAAAAGGTCCTGGTGGTCGCAGGGACACCGGTCAGAGGAGATCCCTCCCCTCCTTGTGCTACCTCGGAGGCCCCAGCCATTTGAGGAGGACCTTGCATAGGGGCGGATTCAGGTTCGGTGCTTGGCGCCGAGTTCGAATTCCCCCCCCATGGAAGGCCCTACCCTCTGAGGCTGGGTTTCCTCAAGGACCATCCCCTCCCAGGACATCGCAGGTCCCCTACGCAGCTTCACCAGTCTTTTGTGGGAGGAGCAGTAAATTTGGTGGCATATTCAGCGGAGGGGATGAGTAGATAAAAACCTCCCCCGTCAACATAGGAGTGAGAAAAGCCCTCTTCTCCTAGAAAAAAACGTTGGATACGCCCATGGGAATGCACAGAGTGGGATGTCTCCTTATCAGATGTATGTTTGAGTGCTGCTCCACATCATTTAAAAGGGAAGCCCATTGTATTGCTTGAGGATGGTAGAAAAGGAGCCCAACCATCAGTCGAAGGGGTCTCTAGCGTCACCTCATCTTCCTCGGCACTTATGCGGGACAAAGCCTCCACCCGAAGTGGCACTCCTTTCACACGAAGACACACACTAATGTCTTTTATTCTAGCCACAATGAGAACAAAGGATGGAAAATAGATTTTATGTCTACCCTATGCCATTCCTAGGTAGAAGATATCCTCCCTAATGGATCAGAGTAATCCAAAATGCGATTATTCACACACACTTAGTCTGCAGATTCGAGCTATGATTGCTCTTGACACCCCGACCCAACGTAATAGCGATTTTTTCATAGGCTCGATACTAGAAAAATGCTGATGCTGGAAGCCAGTCATATGTGCACTGAAGAGAGGAAGTAACCCAGCACTCCACCCACCAAATAACTTCCATACCCAGCGGGCATTCTGCTTCCTAGCAGTTAGATACATCATGGTATAACATGCCACTCGTCCAGGCTATGTTGAGAGGAAGAATGTGGGTCAAGTGCCCAGAATCTCTTTGGATACTATGAAAGGTAGAAAATGGTGTGCAATAAAGATAAATAGAGATAGGGGGTTCTAATATGGAGTGGGTGATTAACTATTATTATCAATTCTCGGCCTTTGAGAAGGGTAAAAGGTGTCACCCTCCAGTTACCATCTGTAGCTAATTAAACAGGGTTCCCTCTTGATGGTTAATTAAGCTACGACTACCCTGAAAAACTAAAGCGTGAAAGAAAATAGAGGAAAATAAGCTTGTAAAAGTTGCCAAAGTAAAGCTAAAATGCAAATGTCTAAAAGGAATAAAAACCAGGTAACGTCACTAGGGTTTTAGATTGCTTGGTATTTAATATACCCATGTTACCTGAGACTGGCTGTTCATTTCTAAAGTTCAATCTAAGAGAGAATGACCTTAGTTCTAAAACTTAAGAAGTTCTTCCATATAATCTTCGTATTGTCGTTCTAGTTCTAGGGATAAATAATATAGACATTTTAAGTAGTTTTAGAAACAGTTTTACCACGTTCTCAAGTTTTGTGCACATTTTTGTTATTCCAGCCTTGACTTATGTATCTTTTTTGTAGGCAATATAATTATAAATCAATAATACCTCGTATTTCTTTAAGTCTCAGAGATAGCAATACAACTTCGAATGAAACCCTAAGAATTGCCAAGGTTTTTATTCGATTATTACTTATTTTATAAAGTACAAGGGGGATAGTCTGCCATATAATTAACAAGAAAATGCCCCCAAAATGACCCATTCTTTCTCACATACACATTTATTTAATACTTTTGTAATTCAAACTCCACAAATCATCAATTCAGAAAGAATGGGAAGATATCAGAGTTGAAGAACACAATTGCCAATTAAGGCAGTTAATTATATGAGAATATTTTCATATTTCATGTATTTTAATCCCCTAACACAACGTTAGAGGAATTACTATCTTAAAGACTAATAAACTATCTTAAAGAATAATTAAGAGCCTAATCCTTGAATTACAATAAGAACAAATGGAAAATTACTTACTATTTACGTTTTAAGGTATTTTAAGTTTCAGAGTACTCAGATCGAAAGAAGTCAGGATCTTTATTGTATAATGTCGTTAGCAGAATTCTCGCAGAGCTAAATTGGCTGATATATCTGCAGCTGAATCAATTAAGAATGAAAGAACTTAACACAATCTAACTCAGACGATAACATGGCAATAGGTGAAGTGTATATAGCTAAAAGTACAACACAACTGGCCAGGATACCATGTATTACAAACAATTACAGCACCACCTATATTAAATTTCTCCAGATAATGCAACACTCGTCAAATTACCATACCTTAAATATTTTAGTTTCTCTATAATGTATATGTAGCGAAATATATGTTTTATGAATAAATTTCGCTTCTAGGGCACCCATCAAAGTCATTACTCACAATGGTAGGTAATAGTACAAATTGAAATGAAAACCATATCGACATAAGGCTGCAGATAACTAATAGTTTTGCTATTCGTTTATAGTCAGGGTTTTTTAGTCGCGTGTGGTTGGTCGGTTCGTAGGTCAACGGTCGGATGGTCAACGTTTTACTCCTTTAATGAGTTTTTGAAAGTTTTAAAGTTGTAAGGTCATATGGTCATAAGGTACTAAGTCAGAATAATTGAGAGCTGCTGACCTATGATAGAGAAGGGATAATCGAAGTTTAGTACATTAATAAAATTCATTTCACATTGATTTAGGTTACAAAGTATAAGTATCAATTGTAAGGCAAGTTCCCTTTTCTAAAAGAAGCGCTAAATCGAGGAATTAGTCAGATGCCTTGGAATATTTGTACGAAAATAAGGAAACATTTAATAAAAAACTCAAAGAATAAACGGAAATATATGTTGACTCACTAAGGAATAACTATCTAACGCAATGCAGCAAGAGAGAAACTCCAATAAATAAATTAATTAAAATATTACTTTAAAGTTAGAAATTTAATTCCAGCTAAAAACTAATACTAAAATAAGACTAAAACCTATATGAGAAAGAGTCAATTTATGAGCTTAAGAACTATATACCTTGAAAATACTATACTGTAAAGGGATCAAGTAGAGACAAAATGCGGGGATTAACTTTACTTGGTTAATTGGGGGAGGAATGACCTTTACTTGGTTAATTGAGGGAGAGATGACCTTTACCAGGTAAAATGGGAGGTAGACGAGGTCATTTTAATGCTACTGGAATAAGCATAAACTAAGAATTAAACGCATGCTAGAATGTAAGAGATAAATGCTAAACTCTTATCTACAGGAATTTTGGGGGTTTGTGTAGGTTTATTGTGCAATAGCGTACATTTATACATAATCTAATACAAATACAATAATAATATGATATAATAATATATAAATACACATAATATAAGCGTACACATTACACAAAGCGGGGAGCCCGCCAGTGTTGGTGTGCAGTAAGACGCGGCGGAGCGTCCCACGCGTGTCTTATCTGCTGCAAGTGGGTGGCGGCGGTCCTCACCACCCGTCGCCCGGCGGGGCGTGGGCGGCAATCAGCGCGGAGGGGGTGCTGTTCTCAGCACCTCCAGCAGCTCGTTTGTTGGGGTGTGGCGGACCACCTGGGCGGTTCTTGCCTCTCGCGCCCTTAGCAGAGCGCCTCTTACAGGGGGAGGGGCTGGCGCTCGCTCTGGCCTGAGGCGGGCGGTGGCTGGGCTACAGGAATTTATGTGGCTTGAAAGACATAAATACAGTGTTTACAATGATTTTTACGATACGATTGCCAACCACTACCGTTTTAATTAAGTTATTAAAATTTAATTTCTAGACTTCTACAAAATTTACAACTTTTAATTGTATTAAAATATACTTTCTAACACATACTCGTATGTTTTTAAATACATTTTTAACAGTATTTCTTTTTTGCCTTGGGATGGATTAGCTCTACTAGTGTAACTTTGAGAGGGTTGATTTCTACTTGGTAAAATGGGAGGGACTATCTTTGCTGATCCCTATAACGTAAATGGGAAAGTTTTCTAAACAAAAGATGCATGATGGTGATAAAAGGACGTTTGGAAAATTCGATTTCAGATGCCATTGCGCAGTTTTGATCAGAACTGATTTGCATGGATGTTTTGTAGATCTTCATTCAGGGGTAATCTAGGGTGTAATAAGGCCGATAAAAGGTAAGATGGTATCTTCCAAACTTTTGTGGAAATGTTTTATGCTGATTTCCTCTTCACAAAAGCCTTCTGACAGGACAATTTTTTGGCCATCGAAAGTATTGTAACGCAAAGTTGGGTGGAGAGTTTAAGACAAAAAACGAGATAACTACTTCAACTGGTTTAATTTTACGATTAAGAATACTAGAAATGTGTGATATAGAGACGAATTCTTGGAATTGTATTAAAAAATAAGGGTCTTTCTCGAAATGGCTCCTGCAGCAAATTCGATGTTCGAGGCTATCGTGAGTTAATTTAAAGCTAAGGTTAGGAATGTCATTCGAGGCTTGTAGTGTGCGTATAGCTTTTAGATTAGGTTGGGTTAGATTTTGGAGGAATAAACTAACATAAGCTTTTCGTAGAATGTTTTTCCAATCAGTTATACCTTCTGTTGTCATTTTAAGCTATTTAACAGAAAAAAATAGTCGTCAACCCTGTGTAACATGCCTGAATGAAATAAACTATTTTTGCAAAAGATAATTTTTATTCTTCTAACGAAGTGATGTTCCCCATCCAACACTAAAATTTCATTCATATTTATTACAGTTAGATTGGCATCGAGAAGGGACCAGTAAAAGTTTGATAATATGTCCATCTTTGCAAAGTCGCTGTCCTAAGTTAACCGAACCCAACCGAGACCTAATCTTAGGCTAAACTCAGCCTAACCTTACCATCAAAATAGCCTCGAACGCTTAATTCGCTGCAGGTCCTGTTCCGAAAAAGACCCCATAATAGGAATAAAAAAATCGCACAAATGGCCATATTAAGTAACTTCAAAATATACATAAATACCAATAACGAAGATAAAGACTTAAAAAGGCAAAAATAATTCATATATCAATTTTTGATCATGGAAAGGAAACGTGTCGGAATGATAGTAGGTTTCTCTTTAGGGGAAATGGAGGGGAAAAAGGGGAAATAAAAGTAGAAAGGACGTAAATTGTCCGAAAACAAGGAAAATTTATTTTCCCTGAATAATTTAATACAAGGAGCATTCACCCACAAGAGTCTACAATAGACCTCTTTTATAAGAAAGATGGAGACAAGGATTACATATAATGGAGAAACATGAATTTAAAATTCTACATAATAATACAGAGCTTTCATTCTTGATTAATTATTCCAGTAGAGAAACACACACGTTTCCAATGCATTGCTAGTTTTAAAACAGTGAAGAAGATAAATAACCAAAGACTAAAACCATTGAAATGTCGAGATTTAAATTAAAGTAAGAATGTTCTAGGAATAAATCTGTCTTTCTTAATTCGAAAAGCATTTCATTCTTGTTAGCTCCGCTTTGCTGAGCATTTTTGGTGAGTAAAGAATCTTTCCATTCTTTCTTTCCCTCTCCTCGTCGCAATGGACCAAAATACTTCATAATACATTCACGAAGAAATATTAACAAAGCGCAAGAAGATCTATAACTCGAGGAACAATGAAAAGGGAAAATTCAGGAGGGGAAAGACGATGTATGAGAATGTGAGTTGTCTTTATCCTTTTGTCAGCGTCTGCTATTGCAACGGTATCAGATTGATTTAATAGAATGAAAGAACTCGGTACATTAATATAATAACTCTACTTAGGACTTACGATTTACGTCATAGTATTTAAGTTGAGAAATATTTATAAAAAAATAATGAAATGGTCGTTATCGATGCATTCATATGCTGAGAAATATTAAGGGATTAGAAAAGAATATAAAAAGTAATAGAAGTCATACGACATAAGCATGTGAATGTGGTTAAGCAACCCACTTTAAGGCATAAACTAGGAAATATAGAACAAATTATCCAAGAAATAATTCGGTCAATATGGGCGGGTAATCAGAAGAATAATTTTTTCCACCGCCTGCAAAGAACTTTATCAGAAAGTTAAGTGTTATTCTACATAAATTAAGTTTCATTGATCTTGAAGTATAAAAAATCAATAAAACAATGGTTAATCTGAAGATCGACAGCGCGCCCGAAAAACTGTATTTTTTTTCAGCCGAAACGACACTAAGTTACGTTTATGTTTCGTTCACCCGCGCATTAATATTCATGCGCGTTTGCTTAAATAAAAACGTTAGAACATTATTCTATAAACAATTATGATTATATACTGGGGGTTGTGCCCCCATACCCCCATAAATGATTGAAACTCAGGATCATCTTAGGCGGGTCCTCCCGCAGTGATATGTCCCCCATGAGCAGTCCCCTTGAATTTATTCAAAAGAGGTGAAACATATTGGAACACGGACGAAATATTTTGCGTCCCATCGGTTGCGCCGCCGATCTTCAGGTCTACCAAAACAATTAGAAAGAATTCATGGAGAATATACATCTGCCAATTATCTGAAAATCTCATATCCTTTATTGTTAAACCAATGGAGAAATTGTTCATATAACCTGTATCCGGTTCTGGATCAAGCCTAAAATCTAATAAACTTACCGAGGACGACGGTCCACTAATTTACAATAAGACTTATTTGAATTCCTCAATAAAATTGTAAGATATCTTGTATGAATTCATTCAGCTTAACAAATATATGTTGGTGATAGCCTACGTCACATATTTTAGCAGAGGTAAATTTGGGATTATATCCTGAAATACACCGGCACATACATTCCTGCATAGCAAGACAGAAGTGCAGTGCGACAGATGTGATTTCAGTAAAACCATAATGGACAGGCAGGAATAAATTGGCTTCCCTTATTTTATTTGTTATTAAAAGAGAAAGATGGAGAAAGGGTTCTTAAACGGACAATGTTATAAGGTAGGTTCTTAGAGAACATTAATAATCAATTCTGCCCTTATTCTAGCTTTCAGAATACATCTTCATACAGCGTCAAGAATACGGAAGAACAATATAGTGGGAGATACTATACTCGCCGCAACGAGAAATGGATGATGAGGTACTGCAAGAACCCTAACAGGTGTCTCCCCACTGTTTCCATATCTCCACAGATTACAATGAAAGGCAGAGACAGAGAGTAAGGTGGCGAAACGGGGTTGAAAAGGAAGGGGGGCAGCTGATTTGTGGATATGGCAACAGAGGAAGGACACCTGTGACGGTGCTTGCCGCACCCCATCATCCATTTCTCGCTGCGGCGACTATAGCTGATGGTATGCGTTTGCCAATGCTGCAAATGCACAATGCACATAATTTGCAGTAAAAAATAAATTGCCCCGTCACCAGATAACTATAGCAAAATTGGAGTTCTTTTTCAATTCTATATCTTTACTCCGACTAAAATATGTTTATAGTTATACCAATTTTTATAGTTAATGCAGCTTAAAGTACATTGAAACTTCCATTAAAATGCATTTTTATGGCAAAATTCTATTATAACTTGCTTTAAATTTTACAATATATGTAATTTCTACATAGAACTAAAATAACAAAATTCAGCCATTGTATGTCATTCACCTAGTAAGCCTTAAAAAAAGTGGAAATCTTCTCTAGTGCAAGTGAAATTTCCCATCCTCAATTTTACTGAAACATTGGGTAAGAACACTTCAGTAATTTCCGAACGGAGTTGCTTGTCTGATGACTCCTTCTCATACCTAAGAAAACATTAATATTCCTCCTCCGCAGAACGAAACTTAATGGAAATAGTGCACTTCACGATATATGCCAGTGCCTAGAAGTATGAATTAAGCCCCTCACAAATGAAATCGCCACCGTTTCTAGAAGAATAAAAAAAATGTACCACAAACGATTACACTCGTCAAGAAGAACCCCCTCTAGAACTCATCAACTCTTGCTAGCACAAATAGTTTGCTGAAGAAACACGCTGATGACTGACCGGATGTATATATTAGCAGCGAACAGGTAAACTCCTTGACGGGGCGAAGCGATAGTAGGGAACGTGTCATTCGTTGTCCAAACAAACCTCCTTCTTGCACCTCACTAATCCTCTCACAACCAGGAGACTGATTCAAGTCTCTGGAACTTTACCTCACTCATCACACCAAAGCATAAGAACCAACAACCTCAAAAAATGAGAATCTCTAGAGTGTTTCCGGAGACACCAATGGAGCAGTTGGCTATGCAAACACGTTCGAAATAATAATATTTATTAACAATGTAATGTTGTAATACTTTTTGTTGCCTTAAGTCACAGGAATTTCACCTAAAGAGGTGGAAAGCTTCATGGAGGTTGATGTGAAAGCTGGCAATGGTATCCACGCGTCTTGTGTGAATACCAACTAATATGCCTTTTCCTTAGGTCCAGATTAAATAGGCCTGAAACGGAGTGGGGTTGCTAAGTGTGGCGATCTTGGGATTGCCAGCAATTACTAGCTGTGCCATCTCTCCTTAGAGGGCAAACTTTCTCCAATAAAAAAATACGATGAAAAGACTTTATTTATAACTCTTGCTTTAGGCCTAAGCATCATATGGGGCATTTTACTTTGCCACGTAAAAATTAGGACATTTTTACCATATTGTAGCAGATTTAGGAGCGCTCGCTTTATTGGTGGCAAAAACAAAAATGGTAACAAACGAAGTTTAAAAGAGTGTAGAATTGTCGATTCCGATTGATTTTCTCCTTTATTTTCAAGGAACTCGCCCACCAATTCACTATTATCTGAATATAACGAGCCTTCTATAATATTTCCCGCATAGCAGTGCCTAAAAAGCATAATCGCATCGTTCCACAGCAATATTTACACCAGATTGAAAACTAAAGGCCCTACTTGTTTAACTTAATTCATTTGTTTCTCATAATGAATACAAATAAAAAATATTCGAAACATTAGTGTCAAAATGGAAACTACTACAAGTAATTCCTCTTATCTTAGCTACAGGGTACCGTTGGGCTTATTGATTATTGAATTCAATGCCCATCAAAAAATAGCACACCTTTCAATATTAAAGATTTCACGGCCATTTAGAAAGGTTGTCTTTTCTAAGGTACACGACGCATTTTCAAAAACTCCTCATAGAAGATAATTTCAGGCAGAGGACGGCGATGGTCACCCCGCATGGGTGTATTGAATGGCTAGTGTTTTTTCACGGCTTATAAAAAACTCACAATCTTCCCTAGTTACATATACCATGTCATTATTTCCCCAGGTTTCGTCCTTACTGATATCGAAACCTTTGTGATAGCAATCATAGAAGTTGAAGGGCACTTAATGCACCTAAAAAATTGCAGAGATTGCAAATCAAATTTTAAGTCAACATTTCCAACTGAATCATTCAATGTTTGTGGTTACAAAGTCAATTCAAGTAGTATTTTTCCAGATGTTAGCAAGGCTGCCGCATATATTCATTTCTACGAGCGAAAACACTGCAGGAGTTTCAAAGATTATTGAAGTTCTTAAGTTTCTCAACAAATGTCGTAGAAATACAGATTTCTCCCTCATTCCTATCAGAATAAAATTCCCTTAGAAATTCTCTTACACCATGGAACGAAGAAGCAGAAACTACCTTCACTAGCATCGAAAAGGATGCTGTAAGATACACTACTCCTACATATCAAAAAGGTATTACCCACCTCGTTCTCTTACTGACGCGTCGATATTATAGGTGGGTGCAATCTGATGACAAAATTTCAACTAGAAATGGGAGATGCTAAAGGGTTTTAGCCAGGCCTTTAAACTTCCAGCACTAAGTTGCTGGACATTCCGAAGGGAAGTGTTGAGTAATTCCTTTTTGCATGTGGACATAGTGGAAAAAACTCTTCGTTCAACTGATCAGGTTCTGCGTGGTTGAGAGAGTGTATCATCAGGCAGTGAATCTCTCCGCATAGCACGACCAATCGCTCGGTAATCTCTCTAAGGATATTTTCCTTGGTTAATGCTTGATCCAAGAAAGTATTCGAGGGTGAATTTGAAATGCAGAAGAAGAAATAAAAAGAACGGAAATGATCCAGATTTTACAGCACACATGTATTTAAAATCATTTGAGTTATATTTGAAACCACACAGGAGTAATTGGAGGGTGGTTCCTCTCCTTCGACATGCAAATCTGCTCCGTAAACGTTGAGCCAGAAAACACGTAAATTTCAAAAAGTGCTTTTGTACTATCTGCAGGAAAAGCACACCGCCAAGGTTTTCCAAACGAACGATGTAAAGCAAGATATTACAACTGTTTGTACACAACCACATATGGAATTAAAGTAATTCGGGGTTCAAAAGGTGGCATAGATGCAGTAGTGTGCGCCGTACGAGAGAGAGAGCATTTATAGTTATAAACTTCCTAGCTATAGTTATAGTTATAAACTACATAGTTTTCTAGGAGCCTCTAAGAATTACTCTTTGGCAGTAAATAATATAGTCTGGTAAGGATATTCAACCACTTTCCTTCCCACTGCATTTATGCTAATTAGGATTAAGGACAATCCCATTTGTGCGTCTCATTACTGTAGCGCTGGATGGGCTGTTTATCTTGAAAATTCTAATATGATTTACCATTAGCTAAATATTGTAATAAGTTAGTTCTAAGAAAGTGAGTGAAATAATTTGAATTATTATAATGAAATAAATGTTTCGGCAAAAATTTACTTCTACTCAGCACATTACTGCAAAATAATAGAAATTTAAAAGGTAAAGGAATGTTTTATTATAATATTATTATAATATTAGAGGTTCCTCACTTTTTTATTTTGGGAAATAAGTTAATTAATTTGTTTATAACTTGCTCAAGATTTAACAAGAATTTAAACTGCTATGGTACAGATTCAGCCATTTTTTGATTGGCGAAAATTTCACCATATGTGATGGACTCTGGACTATTCGTAGTAATTTTTTATCACTGGTGTCATTCAATTTCATTCTGTAGATATCAATAATGACTATTTAGAGTCGTAAAAAAATGTTTAGTATTCCAAGCAAGAAAATCTAGTAGTAAAAGCAACGATATATTAAAGAAGAAATTAAAAATTGCGTTTTGGGCATTTCCATGTTCTTGCTTCTAAATCAGACCATTTCTCGGCTAATGTGAGTTAAATAAATCAAATTTTATTGACTGATTTGTCGATGGTAAGGAAGAAAAAGCTCTTTTCACCTGATTATGTATGGTTTTCAATTTCTCAGGAATTAGTTTTCCATAGAAATAATGAAATGTCGACCTTCTAGTGTCTCCTTTCTATATGATCCGAAGCATTACTTTCGATATTGGTTGGTGATAAGGCTAATTCCTATTTTAATTTAATTATCTTCTGGTGTTTATCTCAAGGAAAAAATTAGGACAGTAATTTTAAAAGCTATATAAATTCGATAATTTTTATAGTATAATTATTACAATTTCTTACATGGATTATTGAGCCTGCAATTGAGAGAGATCTTTCTAATTGTTTATAAGTCACATAACAGAATTTAGGATTTCCTGTGATTACCTTGATTTAGAAATCGGTTTGCATTGTGTAGACTATTTAAAAAAAAAAACAAATAAATTGCCCGTTCGAAGATAAACCTTTTCCAAGAAGCAAAGTTGTTTAAGTAGGAAATTGTATAATGACATGACTTTCCTCAACATACAGATGAAACCTTTGGTTGGATTTTTGCTTGGGAATGTCATTATCTGAGAATACGCCTTTTTATCCCTAATTCATTATTGTATTCTTCTTATTCTCAATTATGACATTTTATTTATACTATAAAATACGGAACATTAGTTCAATAATTTTGTGTAGTTAGCTTTTATTTATAATGAAATAACTTTCATCAACATACAAAGAAACTTTTAGTTGGAGTTTTGCTTGTGAATTTCATCATCTGAGAAGACACCTTTTTTTATCCCTAATTCATTGTTGTATTCTTCTTATTCTCAATTATAACGTTTTATTTATACTAAAAAATACGGAAAATTAGTTTAATAATTGTCTGGAGTTAGCTTTTATTTATACGGCATTTTATATTATCTTGATAATTTTTCCTTTATTTGAACCCGTAACTTTAACCTCGATAAAACAGTGCATTAACTATTTTTTAAAGATTAGGAATAAAGGTGAGGCAAATTCATTCCTTAAGCTTCTTTGTGATCTTAGATAAAAATGAGGAAAGTAAAATATTGAAAACTAAATTCAGACCGAGAGAAACAATTTCCTGATAGAGGGGAATGATAATTAAATGAATGATTTAATTGATGTTCCTAGAAATTATTATATTAAGAATAAAAGTGAATGTAAAACTTATAGTTTATAAACTAAATATTATTTAACTGCATTGAGATTTTACCAAATTGTATAAATGAAAGATCATAAAACTTTAATAGGTAATTGTTGGAATTAAACTTCTACCTTAATATTCAATTTGATTAATAAGCGGCGAGGGATTTTTCTTAAATCATAGGTAATATTATGAGTTACCCAAGCGTGAATTGATTGAGTAAGGATTAAATATATAAATACCTATTAAGGTAGCCATCTCATTAAGATCAAAACATAAGAATTGTCGAGAAATTAAGAGGAAGACTACAACCAGAAGGTGAATTACACTGAGGAAAAAAGGATATAAAAGTATTAATAAGCAAATAAAAAATAAAATAAAGGTATTTGATTCACTTTATTGGGAATGTAACTTAAAATCCGACATAAAAAGCTTTAAAAAGGTAGGTTTATTGTACTAAGATTAACTTTAACATGTTACTAAATACCACTACAGTAAATTAATTATTAAACCTATTGTCTCATAACTTCAAAAACTCAATTACACGAGGTTTAATTTGAATGTGGAAAAACATTTAAACTTAATTCAATAGAAGGATTTGTAAATGCATCAATAATTGCTATATGGCTAAGACGAAGATTCGCCCTTATTCATAATAGAAAATTTTTCCTAGAGCCTAACCGGCAACTATCTATAACGACATACGTCGCAGTACTCAATCTCATATTTAATACTAGGCTGGATTAAATTCAAATAAAGTAAAAAAATCCGCAATCCGCAGAGCTGCCCCGACTCCTGTCGTGTAGTGGGTGTCAGGAAAAGCAAAACGCCTGTCATTTTGTCCACTCTTCTGGGACTCTTTGGCACCCTCATTTGCACGCTAATTCCCCGCAATTCCCAGGAGCTCACCAGAAGATAATATTGACATCTGCCCAGCTTGCCAGAAACGTGGAGTCACGGATGCCGTGAACCCGGTATGTAGAGATTCCAAAGCTTTGAGAGCACTCAGACGTGGTATTCTTTAGTGTGGATTCCTTGTCAAAGCCTGTAGTGAAACTGGTCTGATAGGTGTACACCGAGCTTTCAAAGGAATTTCGTAGTCCTCAATCCAAAGAACTTAAGTTATGACTGTCATAGGCACCACCGAGATCAGTTGAGGATGTAGTGAGAGCCGTTGGTAATTGGGGTAGACGTCGTCCTCAGACGTCTGAGCACCTAGTGCATTGTCTATGCGCAGATTGAGTGGAAGCTTCGCGGCATTGGCAAGCTAGCAATCATTGCGGGACGTTCAGAAAGCACTGGTCGCCAGACGGACATTGTTGTAATGGATTGAGTCCACCTTCCACACTTAAAGAAATAACAAGGAAGAAGTCAACATCAAATTATATCTACTCTGATCAACTTTAATGAGGTGCAGAATCGTATAGTTGGGTATTTTCTTATAAATCAGGTTGGCTTTCCCATCTCAACGCCTTGTTTGTATTCAGTTACTAAATTAAACTATTCAATTAAATCATTAATAAACCTAAAGATCATTCAGAGAGCACATACCTCCAAACACTTTTGTTAACTTAAGAACAATCATAAATTAATTTCACTCAATTATACATCGTATGTATCCCAGATCTGCCTCAGAGACAAATATATCCCTTTGAAATCATATATTTATCATTAGTAGTTTGTGAGGTCTGAACAAAAGAATCATATTCCCGAATGAATCAGGATTTCTAGTTAAGAATTAGCATTATGTTAAATGTATTAACCCTCTATAATTCCTTCACGATAGATACCTGTCGGTCTCATTATAACTCTGCCCATCAGTACTTTATGAATTATCAACAAAATGCTTATATTTTTGATTGGCGCATCCTGATCTCGTATTCAGCTAGATATCATTCTTCACCTTTAACATACAAATCGTTTTATAGTTTCTAAATACAGATGATATCTGCTACATAATGTGTTGTACTGTAACTGGGTTAACATTGTAATTATAGATATATTGTAGAACTCTAAACACCGCGTACGTTAGTGTACGCAGAAGTACTCCGACACAAGCTGCATGTCCCTCCCGTATATCTAAATGCACCACTCGCCTCGAATTCTCTATCACCCCTTTTCGCGCCATTGTAAACTGTAATGTGGCTCGAAGGTGTGAAAGACTTATTCTATCTGGCCACAGATTAAAAAGGTCTTTCGCGTGGCGATACGGATTTTATGAGAATTCGGTGCTCTCTCTCGATTTCTGCTCGCTAATGAAATAAAAGGAAAACTTCTCGCTGGATTCAGGCTGAAGACCTTGAACCTACGTTGTAAGGTGGAGCTCATTCCACAAAAGAAACAGTTCGCCCGTTGCAAGAAAGAAACTTCTCGGAGAATTGGTTGTATCCGTTGCGGTACTTGTAGGTGCCAATGTTCTCGCAGGCCTCCCCATTCAGAGTCAAAGGTTACAAAGGACCTCCCTCTGCGGATTACCCTAGACGTAGCTAGGTAATTGGCTTTGGCTACCCACTGCAGGAGCCAAATAATCGGACAGGCACATCGAGGAAGAAGAAGTCCGATTTGAGCCACAGTTGGCTCGCCCTCGTGATCCGGCATAGGATGATTATATCACCAGTCTAGGATTACCTTATCATTTGGTAACCTTGAACGGCCGGACTAAGTGCGATAATCGTCACCAGAAGAAGAACTTCAACGTCACTTTCAAAAATACTTACGAACTCAAAGGTATCGTTAATTGAATTATCACCTCCCCTAACTTCACCAGTTTGTTTGTGAACTAGACTTCCCATCCCAAGCCCATAACTTCGAGTATTAGAAGTGCTTAATTTAGTGTTTAAATCAATAATAATATTCCATTCGTTCTGTCAGGTGCCATCAAGCTGCAAGCATCCTAGTGAGTAATTTTCAAGTAATCACCACGACAATATTGTAGACTTACTTATTCAGTGCAAGGTTAATTCTATTTGTATTTATATACACTACTGCTTATTTCAAATTCCTGTACATTGAAGATTATTTTTGTATCTGTGTCTTTACGATCCTTTGGCAATTATTAAGCAATCTACTCGGCTTAAATCTTAATATTACACCAATCCATCATTGATTGGCTTTTATTGAGTGGGGAAACACTCAGGGGATCATCATCTTAGTTTTAATCAAAGGAGACGCACCGGGGTTATTTTTATTCACCGTAAGTGGCTAAGGTAGGTGTATTGGATACACTTCACCTCCGCTTCACCTCGGTGCGGTAATAAAATATATGTCCAGGAAGTGGGACTGGGATTACCCACTCACTAAACCTCGACATATATATATTCTTGTAGATATTGAATTCAAATGGTCAATCTACCAAACATAAACAGCATTAATTGTCTGTACTCTAATTCTTTTATTTTTGTCCTGAATTGTGTGAACTTCTGGTGAAAGAAAACAACCAAAATATCTAACTTAAGAGAAGCATTATATTAGCGTTCACTGAAAGAGTCTCATTCAATAGTACATTTTCTGTTGAATGCTTCCTAACATCGATAAACTAGGTATACCTAAATATACTGTCGATCTTTTACATATATCTTCCCCCCAAAAGCCATTTCCAGGTATAGTTTTAGTATTATTATAATACAAACTTAAACAAGTCTGAAATCTATTATTAACAGCGTCGATAAAAAATGGTTTTATCTTCCGCTTTATTCATAAGAAATGAGATACTTTCCTCTTGATTTCCTTCTTGCATTACGTTTTGACTGCAGGAAGCTGGCGGAGGAAGAATAGTGCACAAACCTTCCGGAAGAGACTTAAACAGAGATTCACTTTTAGAGCCCATTGCTTAAGGTTCAATAAATCAAATCTAAATGCTAATTTCTCCCTTTTCCCCCTAAAAATTTGCAACTTGTTTCTTTAATCAATTAAAGTTTAAGTATTATATATATATACTTATATATATATATATATATATATATATATATATATATATATATATATATATATATATGGATAAAACTACAGTAATAGGACTAATTTTATATGCGAAACCAGGTTTCGACGGAAACAGAAGCTGCTTAACGCACAAACACACAAATCAGTGGTTCTAAGGTGGAAGATGCAAAATTATATGTGCCACATGGCCTATCAATGATAACAGATCTGATTTTTTCTTTGAAAATTCGAATAAGATCCACCCAACTATTAAATTTAAAGTAGAATGGCAACTGAACATCTCATTGCCGTTTTTGGATGTAAAAATATCTAAAATAAACAGCAAAGCATATTGTTCCGTCTACTGGATACCAACTAATTCTAGTGCCTATATTCTCGTGTCACGATGTATTCGTTAAAAGGTATGTGGTTTTTTCCATGTTTCTGAGAGCATATCGCATAAATGATCCTTGTTTTTAGCAAGACGAAATTAATACAATCATCCAAACATTTATTGAACTGCAATATCACCTTTGGTTCATAGAAAAGTGACACTATAAAGCCAGAACCATCTATTTCTCCCCTGCTAGTTATAAGGAAAACAGATGTGACAAATATCATGTTATCTTCCCATAATCTCCCTAGTTAATCAATCTCAAAAGGTTGGCACGGACGAAAAACATCAATGTTGCCCTTCAATACAAAAATAGGATCAGAAATAGCCTACCCAAAAATAGATCGATCGAAAAAGAAGAGGGAGTTTATTTTATTCCCTGCAAATCATGTAATAAATTATATATCGGTGAAAGCAGCAGATTTTCCAAGCGAACGAATGAATATAAATGCGATATGCGACGTAGTACCCTCTCGTTGAGTTTATTTCTACATAGGTCCAATGAAAATCATCAAATTGATATTGATATATACATCGACGTTTAATTGAATTGGCACTCATAAAATAAATTTCCAACTTTACTACTTGCGTTTCTTATAAATGCCGCTATATTCTCGCTCTTCTACCTTAGTGCCACTGATTTGTGTGTTTGTACGTTAAGCAACTTCTGTATTTGACTTGTTCACCTGCGAAACCTGGTTTCGCAAATAAAATTAGTCTATTACTGTGGTTTTATCACTATAATTACACGTACGCTGTTGTACCTTTTTGGATATATATATATATATATATATATATATATATATATATATATATTAGATTGAGAGGAGAATTGCAGAATTAATCATTATTAACAAAGTCGATAATTTCAATACATCTGATGAGCAATATAATTTCAACAAATATATCTTGAATAAGGTGGTTATAACCATGTTTTCACGAAGACTAGTAACTTACCCCCCGATCTACGCCAAATATTTATGTTTTTCTAGTTTGTTTCCTCCGTTTTTACTTTTTTTAGTATTTTGTTCGCCTTTATCTATTGAAGTCGCTTGCCTTGCATTTCATTACTAAGTTGAAAATTGCCAAAAGTCTCTGCCTCACCGTGCAGGCTAAAGCTATCGCGCCTGCTTTACGACTATGGTGAGCAACCTCAGTTCTTTGGCGAGAAGAAGAGTTTTCAGAGGAGTGTAACCAATATTTTTAAAGTTATTAATGATCATAAAGATGGTGCTCTGTGATGCATTACAGGTTGCACCCTTTCTTTGAAAAGAACCCTTTCTGGAATTAAAAATATTCCCAAAACTATTTTTACAAAATATTTCACGAAATAAATTATAATTACACAAGATTATCCATTTAACGCATATTTGTCTTCATTTTATCCTTTTGATCGAATAGGTCAGCTCCAGTCATTATAACCACTGCTTACATGAACAGGACCAGAGGAGGATTTGGGATTTAGCAAAGGAATACTGTTATTTACTATGATTTTTAACATGCTGACCTTTCAATAAACTTGCAATAATTAAAATAGTCGAATTATTATTTTTAATTATTTCTCTCAGGTAAATAAATTTAAGAACGAATAAAAAAATATACCTTTACATTTTTTTTACCATGAATATATATATATATATATATATATGTGTGTGTGTGTATGTGTTTTTGTGTGTGAAAGATAATAGTAAACCACAATATTTGAATCAAAATTTTATTTATAACTATCAGACTAGTTTCGGCAAAATGCCATTGAGAGGAGAATTGCGGAATCCATCTTCATTAACAAATTTTATAATTTTAATTTATCTGAAGGGTAATACAAATTTAATAAATATATATCGCATAAAGTCCCGAATCGTATTTATAAACCCCTGGAAGCAATGGTTTTCGGAGATTAGCATCTTTTCAGATTGTTTCCAGTTACATTTCACTTTGTTTAGCTTGTCGTTTGCGCCAGATACACTCGAGTTTCTCTCAGATTGTTTCTTGCGGTTTCATTTTGTTTAGAATGTTGCTCACCTTATATATACTATCTTCCTTGCCTAGTTTCTTCATTATTAGTTGAAAATGGCATCTTGCCGAAACTAGTTCGATAGTTATAAATAAAATCTTGATACGAATATTGCGTTTTACTATTATCTTTCACACATATATATCACGCCAATGTGATAACTTCCATTCCACTATATATATATATATATATATGATTAAACTTTACAAGGGAAAATATCGCAAAGCCCAAGAGCTATCATGTTTACATCTTCTCAGCAACATGAAGATTAAAAAATGGAAATACAATCTTACAAAAGAAAATGTAATATCACTAAAAAACTTCATTGAGCTCATCTTTTAGTTCTAATACTCAGTACAATTTGCCCTCTATGAGAGCAAACGGCCACGTGCATTTTCTCTCGGTCCAGAAAAAAAGTTACTGCTGTAAGTAGCTTAAAAGTCTGTTTCTTTATCTTCCTACATTGGTATATAATGGTATCACGGAATTTTATATAAAGCTCTTGGGAGATTAGGCAGTCGCATATATAAGTATCATGCCAAAACATTCAAACGTACCCAGCCCTATAATTATTTTAGTAATAACAAGTTTTTGTTAACAATGACCATTAACCAGCTTTCGATAATGTACATTGCCAAATTAACAAATCCTATGTTTATATAAATACTTAACCTTCAATAAACAAGTTAAATAGACTATCACGACAGACTAAATAAAAATAATTGATATCAGGGGAAATTGAGCGATATGATAATAATTATTCAAGGCAAAGTGAAGTGTTTACCTGTGCAAACTATCACAATATACATATAAATGGGGTATAATCTAAAAGGGCCACAAAAGGATATTATTTTGGTAGTTGAAATAAATTTGAATGCCAAGGGAAGTCTACAGAGCTAAATTGTAATAACGTAATAGATAAATAGAAGGAAAGAGCAAACAAAAGAATATTATTTTTGTATTCGAAATAAATACGAATGTCCTGACATTACTCACCCCAGACAAGAAGATTGGCTGAATCTGTGTCTTCTTCTTCGAACGTTGAGACAGTGCAAGTGTAGGTGCCCGAAAGCCCTGGATCTGGTCTCAGGATCCTGAGTGCTCTGAATTCCTCCCAGGGATCATCGGATCTCCTGTAATAGGGGTCAACTCGCCCTTTGAGAGTTCCAGTCGCTTGAGGTAACCTTGGTGGTATCCATTGGTACACCAAATTCACTCTATTGACATGCCTGTTGGGAGGAGATGAATAAATTCCTTGTGTATTAAAATAAACCAATCATCTTTATAAAACTAAGTCTGCTGACCGAAGTCGCGTGATTTCACTTATTCTGATTTATGATCCTACAACCTCCAAAACTTTTAATAATTCCCGGACTAGCCTTGGGAGGACCTTTGCAAATTATATAATTGGAGAAAGAATTAAAACAACATAAGGGTTTTAAATTTGGTTAAAATCGGCCGAATAGTTATTAAGTAATTGCCAAATAATTCTTCGGCTACACTTGGCAGGACTTTAGCAATTATATCATTCGAAGGAGAACCTAAAACAACATAAGGGTTTCAAATTTAGTTATAATTGGCCCGATAGTTACAATTTTTTACCAAAAAAAAAGAAAACCAGGGACCGACGGACCAGCGACCGAGGACCAACCGACATAGTCAGATATAGACTCGCACGCAACTAAAAATCACGCGTTATCATATTATAAGTATCCACCCAGGAGTAGGCGGAATACGGTTTACATTGTTAGTGAAATAAATTGAAGTGAAAGTGGGACGAAACTAAACGACCAGAGTATAAAAAAAGAGAAGATTAATAGCAATTAGTAAACACCTTCTCAATGAATCGGCCCTGCCTAGGTGACGCTCTTATCCACGCTTAGAAACCGATTGTATCCTGATATGGTAGAATGAAGAGCGTCCCTAAGCTTTCCTTAATCAGTTTGAAGTTAGCTAACCACCTACCATCAATGCGGACGTCGTAATTTTCATTCCTAAAGAGATTAGGATGTCCTGATTAAGCAGCCACTGGATTGCACTGATTTAAACTATCTTCTGCTAAGGTTCTTCCTTAGTTTGTGGAATTTTTTTAGTTAATGGTCAGATTAACCATAGCTGAATGAAAAAAACTTGCGCAGTCACATCAGGAGAGAAATCGTCAATCAGTAATGAGACGTAAGGTATCTCTGAACAAAAATGCAAGTGGAAGTGAAGTAGTGAAAACTCTAAAATATGAAATGGCAACCATATATCAGTTAATACTTTTAAGCCAAAATGCTGATTTAACCCATAAAGCAACGAACTCGTGCAGTTAGAGGTAGAAATTCAATCCTTCTACCTTGCTAATTTAATAATTAGATTCAGTTGTGAAGGAGACCATCTTTCATTCATTGAATAATTTGATTAAACAAAGTACGAGTGAAATCCCTGAAGCGAGAGGGCTAAAACAGCTCTGACCACACCTGGTTAGTTCAACAGTTTGTGGATTTCAATAGTTTTTCTCTCGTTTTTTATTAAGCGACCAAATTTCGTAATCAATTCATGGTATGAGAAGTGAATGATGGTTAATGATCAATATTGTTCCCAGGCCGGCCTTTTTGCATTTAGTATTAATTAGCAAAATGAAAACAATTAGTGTTTAGACACTACTCTTCGGAAAATCGTTTACAATTATATGTTTTGAATTAGTAATATTAATTGCATATTTGGTGTTATTCTTTTTGTTGGCCTAGTTTTAGTTCAGTATATCGTATGAAGTAAAAGTAGCTGAGATTTGTAACACTAATAGTTGTTTTTTATTTTATATTAAATCAAATAGTGAATAAATATAAAAAAACTGCAGAATTTACCTTTGTCCAAGATGTACTTTAAATTCTTTCTTAATCCTCTAATCCGAAATCGCTGTTAAATAAATCTCTAGTTAGGGTTCTAACAAAACGAGAATGTTATCTCCTAAAGTTGAGTGGTCAACTCATCTTCTTTATACTAGAAAGATTAAACTAATTTACCTTCGCTTCTGATAGTTACTGTACGCTAACGCCCCCAAAACATGTCTGCACACACCTTTTGTGATATATCCTTCATTCATTCACTAATCACCCTTACTTTGCAGAACATGACAGAAGCAACTCCTGTGAACACAACTAGATTTCAATGGGAGACCCAGCAAAGAATACACTGCGTCAAACATTACTACAGGACAGGCTCGTTCAAGAAAGTGCAGGACACTTTCGTGCATCATTTCGAATGTAAAACATCCCTTTCCAAGAGCAGAATTCAGGACTGTGTGGATCACTTCGAGAACTATGGGACAGTGGTGAACCTCCATGCCGCCAGTGACAACCGTCCAAGCCATTTACGAGGCCCAAAAAAGCGTAGAGCTGAGCTGGTCGAGAGCGTGAGAGAGTCAGTCCAGCAGAGTTCAAAGTGCTCTGTGCGCAAATGGAGTCAGTCCCTCGGTATATCCCGTGAGACCTGTAGGAGAGTGCTAGTAATGGATATAAAGGCCTACCCATACATAATACAGACGACGCAGACTCTTAGCTCCTTAGACAAGGAGTAGAGAGAGGCTATGACAATCAAGATACTGGAAAAGATTTAGGAGACCCCATCTTTCCTTAACCTCCTTTAGAACTCAGATGAAGCTCACTTCCATCTTGAAGGAAAGGTAGACACGAAGTCAAATGCCTTCTGGGGGACCTACACACCGAATGGGGTAGCCACCAAGCCCCTACACTCCCCTAAGTGCAAGGTATAGACTTCAATCTCAGCCAGAGGCATCATCGGACCATTCTTCTTTGAAGAATCTGGCCCAACAGTGACAGTCACAAAGGAGCGGTATGTTGAGTTCCTCAAAACCTTCCAGAGGGAGCTGTAGACCCTGTTCCCGTCGCTTATGGGAAAGTTCTGGCTCCAGTAAGATGAAGCAAGCTCTCACACCTCAAACCTGTCCCGAGATTGGCTGAAAGAGAACTTTGGTGGCCATGTGATTAGTCTTAAGACTGATTTTGGGTGGGAACCTCACAGCCCAGACCTTAGCCCCCAGATTTCTTTTTCTGGGGCTAACTTAAAGATAGGTTGTACGCAGGGAGACCCAGGACCATCATGGAGCTCAATGAAGCCATCAGAGAGGAGGTCAGAGCCATTAGACGGTCGGTTTGTAAAGACGTCATGGACAACTTTGTGCTGCGCCTCAAGAAATGCACAAAGCTTAATGGAGATCATCTCGAACACGTGCTCTAGAATAAAAAAGAAAAGACCAAAGACTCTCATGTTTTGATATGATGTTTTTAAACACAATAAACTAGTTACCACCAGAGTTTCATTCAATCCTTGCTGAAAATTAAGAAATGCGGCCTATAAAAAGTTGGGGCCCGTTTTATTTAGGTGACCCTGTATCTTCTGCTCTATCCAATAATCCAACTGAGAATTAAAAGTATTAGCGTAATATTTTGTTCTTCATAATAGTTCATTTGGTTTCAGGAAGAGAGGGAAGATCTTTAGTACTTTAACGGATTCTTCTATTTTCATAATGTTGATTTCTTACATCATATATCCTGTACATAGCTTTAGGTTTCCAATAGTTCTTTTATATAATTGCGTTCTATTTCTTTCACTTAAAAAAACCCTATCATTATCATTTTGAATAAAATGTAAAATATTTTGTTCTTATTCAGTTTTTTGTAAATGCTCATAGTAAATGCTCATAGTTTTCCAATGAATTTTAGCTCGGCGAATCATTGCACCATATTTTAAGATATGTATCGAAAAACAATTAATTGTTGATTAAATTGTGTATTTACACGACTATCCATCAGATCAGCAGCCAAAATATATCTCTTATTAGTAAAATTGGCTCAATGGCAGAAAACAAGCTATGTTTCATTAATCTGATGCAGATAAATGAGTAGCCCGAGAGAGAAGAAAGGTATGCCAGCGGTATTTGAGCTCTGTTTCGTTGATCTAATTACGGAAAAAAGAATAGAATTGGGAAATGAGAGGTATTTTAGGGATATTCCAGTTGTTTCGTTGATCTAATAACGGAAAAAAGAATAGAGCGAGGGAAATGAGGGTTATTTTAGGGATATTCCAGTTGTTTCGTTGATCTAATTACGGACAAAATAATAGAGCAAGGGAAATGAGGGTTATTTTAGGGATATTTTAGCTGTTTCGTTGATCTAATAACGGAAAAAAGAATAGAGCGAGGGAAATGAGGGTTATTTTAGGGATATTTCAGTTGTTTCGTTGATCTAATTACGGACAAAATAATAGAGCAAGGGAAATGAGGGTTATTTTAGGGATATTTTAGCTGTTTCGTTGATCTAATTACGGAAAAAAGAATAGAGCGAGGGAAATGAGGGTTATTTTAGGGATATTTCAGCTGTTTTGTTGATCTAATTACAGAAAAAAGAATAGAGCGAGGGTAATGAGGGGTATTTTAGGAATATTTTAGCTGCTTCGTTGATCTAATTACGGAAAAAAATAGAGCGAGGGGAATGAGGGGTACTTTAGGGATATTTTAGCTGTTTCATTGATCTAATTACGAAAAAAGACTTGTGCAAGTGGAAAGAAGGGTATTTCATGGGTATTTCAGCTGCGTTTAATTAAGCTGAATATGGGAAAAAGGGGTGCGAGGGAGGAGATGGGGAGTTTAGGGGTATTTCAGCTCCTTTTCATTAACTCGAATACGCCAAAATGACTAGTGAGAGGCACAATATGGGTATTTCACAGTGATTGAAAATGATTTTTTTCTCGAATTTACTCAGCAATACTAACGAAGGCATCTCTTTTTCAGAGTTTGTAACGAGAGATCTATAGAGAAAATGGTGAAGTTAGAGGAAATGAAAATGTTGTAGCCGAGTGGGCAGACCTTTGTGCAGATGTCAGCGTCAGTAAAATGTCCATGCTTTACCTGACGTCTCCATAAGGGTACCTAAAAAATAAATAGATAATGAAATTGTTGTACGTAAGGGAGGGGTGACGGTACAAAGAGAATGGGACGGAAAGCATGCAGATATGTAATAAACCACCGCCACAACCAGATCAAAGAAGGTTGGGTAACCCCCTCTCTAACCACGACCTGGAAAAAATGGACGAAAACGGGTGAGCGACTAGCCTACGATTTCATTCCCTCTAAAATAGAATAGGAAAAAGGGACTTGTAAAGAAAGTAGGTACAAGAGATCTAGATAAATAAAGCCAAAGCAGACTCAATTTCGTTTGGTACATCCCAGGCCACTGGGGCAGGAAAAGGGCGCAGGAGTCCACACGAAGCACTCGTTTCGGTAGTTTCATATAAGATGGTAAAGGAAGAAGAGGAAAGAAGAAGGGAAAATAGGAGGAGAAGCAGAGGTAAAAAAATTGAACTTAACCACAAAAAAGGCGATATCTAACCGATACATCTCAAGCAGAGCGTATCTAAAGATGATGATGCTTGAGCTGGACCGTGTCGTGTTTATCAGTGAAGAGATGCTTAGCCCCCCTCTCCATGAACTAGCTTGATAAGGCCATGGAAACCATCAAACCTGGCAAAGCATCTTGGGATGGATGGGATAAGAAGAGAAATGAAACGGCACTTAGGACCTGTGCAGAAACTAAGCCTATCACTAAAATATAGAAGAAAGCTAAAGTGGTATATTTACTGAAATCGATCAAGCAAGAAGAATTAGAAAATATTAAAGGACCAAATGCTTTGATTTAAGTCCTTACAAGCTATTTGAATGATTGATCATGTCCCGCACATGTACAAGCGTGAAAGAACAACTCTCACCCGACCAAGTCGGTTTCAGACTCGGACGATCCTGTTGTCGATAGGTTCGTAAAATGACGCAATATATTTAAGACGGGTTTGAGAATAAAAAAATCATGGGCGCAGTCTTTGGAGATCTAACTGCATCATTTGACACTGTGAATCAAGGCCTCATTTACTCAAACTAAGAGAGACAATAAAGAAGACCACCGTGGTCTTAATAATGGAACCACTTGTAACTAAATGGCCATTATTTGTAGAGATGGATGGCGAGTGAAGTATTTTATGAGTACATAAAAACGGATTACCGCAGTGACCTGTGCTAGCACTACTGTTTTTAATATCTGTACTCTCAACTTGTTTGGGTCACAAAACACTAGGAGATTCATCTACACTGATGTCCTTTGCATTGCCACACAAAACAAAGTATTTCTACCATTGAAAACAAACTAACAAATACCCTCAATCCCTCTAAACATATTATGAAAAATGGTTTCTCAATGATAGTCCTGGAATGACTCAAGTATATGCGTTCCTTTGAACAATCATCAAGCAATGAAAACACTAAATACCAAATGTGGTCATAAGACACTGGCAAACAACGAACAAGCAGTGTACCTGAGCGTAACTCTTGACAGAATATTTCGATTAAACTACTACAACCAACCTGAAAGGTAAGATCTCATACAGAAACAACTTCTTCAGCAAGCTCGCTAATTCGAATGAACCATATGATGACCATAATAAAAGGAGAAGAAGACGATCTCGTAGGAGCTTCATAACAGTTGCTGCTTTAGAAAACGATAATTCATCTGAAAATAGGCTTAACACAAGGAGAAAAAATGACCGGCCTCCACCCAATGAGTGATTCCCATAGCTCAGAACCTTTAAAAAGGAACATCCTCTATTAGAAAGAACTGTGTAACTATAAATTGATCAGATGCCAAAATGGATAAAACAGGAGATAACCTTGTTGAATTGGATAGAAGGAACTGTGTAACTATAAATTGATCAGATGCCAAAATGGATAAAACAGGAGATAACCTGGGTAAATTGGATAGAAGTGCTGCATTCAAAGCATTAAACCCATCAAACTATGGGACTAATTCTCCGAGGATGCTCTTTGGGACCAAGTTATTCTGAAAGATCTATTGGAAACAAACCTTTCACCCTTTTAGTGGACACAGTGGCGGCGTAACATGATAAGATCACTGTGCAACAAAATTTCATTTTTGTCTTGTATTTGGGTTAAAAGTGTTACTTCTCAATCGTTTGTGGCTCTATTAAATAAAAATGTCAATTTTAATCCCCAAACTTTACTTTTATGGCTAGGAAATTAAATTTTTAATTTAGCCTATTCATGGTAAATAACATTATTTTGATGTAAATAGTAAAAATATATAAAAAGTTTCAAGGGTTATTTTTTTCAGTTATGGTATAAACATGATATACTGTACTTAAAAAGTTAAAGAAACAGTAATACAGTAGCAATAGTTATTATTTCCTTTATATGTTTTTTGTCATCTGGACAGAAATGGCAGTTCTCTTACATTCAGCATAAATTCAGAATTAATTTGGGGAAAAATAAACTGTAAAGCTTTCAAGAAATTTCAGGATTTTTTTATTTTCTTGGCTTGAAAAATCTCTAGAACATTCTGGCAACGAACATGACTGTATAAATACAAAGAATGTCTATTCAACAGATCAGTTTAACTCTAGCCGCCACATCATTACTCTTCATTCATAGAAGCCTTCGTCATACATGGCATCAAGAGGTTGTAAACATCCGACAGACGAATCTTTCCATCTCTGCGGCAAATTTATAAGACAAAAGCGGAAAAACACTCTGTAGAGAGATCTGCTGAAATATGTGAGGCCTACAAGGCATATTTCGGCATGGCAGTAGGCGATCAAGACAAACCTTGGGCACCTCAGTTCATCTGCGAGCTCTCCAAAAGAACTTTGGAAAGTAATATATAAATATATATATATATATCTATATATATATATATATATATATATATATATATATATATATATATATATATTATATATATATATATATATATAATTTTAGAGGGGGGATTTCTTCGAATATTTAAATAATAAATTCATCTTAGTTTGGTTAGGATTTATTTTTTTATCAAAGTTATTTCTAATAATTCTTTTATAATATAAAAAAAAATGGTGAATTTCCGAAATAAATATAAGCATCGAAATTTTGTGAATATTTCAAAACCCAAAGAATTACAAATGATGAAGTTCAGAAAATTTATTTGTATATATCTTCTTCTATAACTATATTTTAGCAACGTGATATTTTTAAAGGGTGAAAATTTAGTTTAGACTTCCCTTTTAAAATTATTATAATTGGGGATGTTCAGAAAATTTATAAAAATTTAACTATGGCTGCTTTTTTTTAGAAATTTAAATTTTAATTTCAGTAGCAAATTGCAAGCTCTCCCCGTAGAGGGTAATGGCGAAGCCATTGCCTGGTATATATATATATATATATATATATATATATATATATATATATATATATATATATATATATATATATATATATATATATATATATATATAGTGTTTTGTTAATTTGGATACTGGATTATTTTTAACATTTCTAATAACACTAAGTGAAAATATTTGTATATTTATTATTCTGTTTTCCTTTTGCTTTTTATTACAGGTTGGTAGAGCAGAGAAAGAAAGCTATGAAATTCGCATTCCCACGAATTTAGAGGGAACCAACTGACCACTCAAGCAATTGTTTCTTCTGCATGGTTAACCCTCCCAAACGCCGAGCAAGCAAAGATGCGCCTGTTATATATCCAGACCTTCAGTCATCTATTGCGCCATTGCATAACAGTTCTGAGCTCCCCGTAGTCACTCTTCCAAATAGAGGGCAGCAGTGTTTAGAAAAGCAAAGCAGTTCATAAGAGAATGAAGTCACTGATCCAGATTCCAGAGTTGCACCTGAGGAGAGAAACCCATATTACCCAAACCAACAAGATCCTAACGCCCTTGTCAGAAATCTTGGTCTCACAATGTCCAATGCCGAGAAATTAACTTCTAAATTTTATCAGTGGGATTTGTTAGATGAGAGTGTCCCAAAATATCAGGTCAGAAAAAACGTCACCACTGTTTTTGAAGCTCTTTTACACGGAATCGCCTGTAACCTCGACGAGTAGCGTCATTTATTGACAGCTTGTCCAGGAGCCTCAAAGCAGTGCTGCTTCATAACGGGAACATGTTTCTATTTATTCTCCTTGCTCACTCAGTCCAGCTGAAGGAGGAATATAGCAGTGTCAAGATCTTGCTAGATGCATTGAAATGTGAGAGGTTATCGAAGATTTCAAAATGGTTGCCTACTTGATTGGTCTCCAAGGAGGCTTTACCAAGTTTCGTCGTTATCTATGCCTTTGAGACAACAGAGACACCATGGCACACTATCATCAGCGGGATTGGCCCCAACGGACTGAGTTTACTGTGGGGAGAAACAACGTCAAATGGGGGCCTTTGTTGGACCCCCGAAAAGTATTTTTGCCTCCTCTGCACTTATAATTGGGCCTTATAAAACAATTAGTTAGAGCTCTAGATAAGGAGTCTGCAGCTTTCAAGTATCTCCCAAATTTATTTCCTAAGCTATCGGCGGCAAAGTTGGAAGCCTGGGTCTTCCTGGGTCCAAAAACAGCGTGGAACAGCTTTATCGCAGTGGTACTGGGCTTCCTAGGTAATCACAAAGCAGAAAACCCTTTAGAACTTGTTGAGGACTTGGTGAGAAACTACGGCAAGAAGGGTTGCAGGATGTCCCTGAAAGTCCATAATCTTCTCGCTTATCTTGTGAAATTGAAGAAGAACATGGGAGCGTACTCCGAGGAACATGGTGAGCGCTTTTACAACAGGATCTACTGGACTTTGAACGTCGCTATTAAGGATCGTATCACTAAAATCTGATGGGAGACTATATTCGTGGGCTGATTCGTAAAAGTATTTTACAGTATTAGCGTAAATCACGGAAAACCACTCATTTCTAATATTTTAATTGTCTCACTTATGTAATTCTAGAATAAATAAAGCTATTTTTGTATCATGTCGTTTTGTTTCTACTTTATGCAAATGAAAGTTCAAATTCGCCACTTCGTTCTAGAAGGAATAGGTAAATTTCATATAAATATCATTATGCTGGGCACAAAAGCAAAGTCTCAAATGAAAAACAGTGTTTTTTGCTTTATTCTAGACACACGCAAATAGAAAATAACAGTTGCTACCCAAAGACAAAAATCGTGTTACACAGTGTAATGATTAGATCTGGTTCGTAAGCAAATTTCCTTATTGTGTAAGTAAAGGACTGCAGCATGCAGTGCTAAGTATGGGTAAAGCTTGTAACTCCTGTCCTTTACGAAGAAAAATTATTCTATTAAAATGGGAAGAGAAATTAAAGAAAAAAGAGGCAGAATAAAATAAAATACACGAAAGATAGGTGTAGGGGAATGGTCACTTTCCCTTCCCCCTCGTTCACTCTTGGTGCAATCACAAGGCGGTTACCGCAAAGACATCCGGCCCAGGCATCGGCGGGTTCAGTGCTTAACCGCACTGTGGCACAACTCGGTGTTATGAAAGACCCTAAAGGTCAAAATGTAAGATCTTCCCCAGGAAAGTGAGATCCAGTTTCACGTCAAATAAGAAATTGGAGACGTGTTTCTCCCAATCTCGAAGGCTAACGAGGAGCCGATGTTCGACTTCGTGTGAAAAACCGTTTGGAAAAAGAGCTCTCCTAGGGCCGTCCTCAAGCCCCCCATCCTTACCACTCTCCCAGTGGGGTGACGAGGTATGAATGAGGAACTCTGAGGAAAATCGAGGTAGTTTACGTCAGTCTCTAGGTGACGAAGTCTTCGGATCAAACCCAACTACCGAGACTGGAGAGGTAGAGTACTTGGCTCGCCAGACCAAAAAGTACCCTGCAAGAGAGGCAGGGCTACCTACCTTAAGGGGCTATGAAGAAGCTCATCCTCGAGCTAAGTCCCTGGTTGTCAAACCAAACGATATGTTAACTTTGGTAAGTTCGACTTACTTTCGCCAGAGAGACTCCTCATATCCTGGTGCACCTTAAACACCAGTGGTATTCCTCGTCCTTGAGGAATTAAGAAAAGTAGAAGGAAAAGGCTCCCCCCTCGAGCCCGTTATTCGGTGGCCACACCGAACTCCTAAGTTAACTTGGTAAGGAACCAAGTTCAACTTGTTCTCGCCAGAGAAATCCCCCTCCGTTATACTCGCCCTTGAAGAAGACTGGAATTAAGAAAAAGCTCATCCTCGAGCTAGTTCCGGGTTACCAAACCGAACGTTAAGTAATTTATTCTTGCCAGAGAAACCCCCCTCCGTTATCCTCGCCCTTGAAGAAGATTCTTCCCGAGTTCAGTCCTCGTCCATAAGGAAATAAGTAACGAAGGAGAAAAGCTCCTCCTCGAGCTCGTTACTCGGTGGTCACACCGCACTCCAAGTTAGCTTGATTTAAGAACCAAGTTCGACTCACTCTTGCCAGAGAGACCACGACTGCCTAGGTGTTGCATAAAGCACCGTATTGGTTCTCGTCCTTGAAGAACCCCCCCCCCCCCCCCCGGAAGAACGTGTCGACCCCCCAGCTGTCACTCTCGCCAAAACAACCGTGTGATCTCGCTCATCTACATCTGGCCGGCGGCACGCGTCGAGAGTCAATAACATTTCTGAGGCCTTTAAACTCCACATGAGTCCGTAAGCCTAATTTTTATATTATTGTGGTGAGTAGAGAAAACGTTAACCAATTTTTGTGGGTAAACTAATTTAATTAATTCTTGCCTATAATAATATTTAGAGTATTGCTGTAGTTAATGTATAAATGATATGTATTCAATTGATAAAGGTAAAATATAAGTTTATCTTGGGATTAATGTTCGTTCCTCTTATATATATCCTTACGTGTTTCGTAACGGCTCTGTTCGTTAAGATATTCTTATAATATCAATATATTAGACACTCTTAGCACCCTTAGAGATAGAAAAAAAGGGGGGGGAATTCTACCACAATAGGCGTAGTGAAAATTAGAAACTTAAATGTATTTAATAATCAGCCCTTAATTCAAAGTCTGGCAAGGGAAACAGAACTTTATTATTAATAGTAATAATAAGGATGAGTTGGAAGACAAACATCAGAGATGACATGAAAAATATGAATTTATAAACCTTGTTAAACATGAGCTTCAGAAATCGTACATAATTGCTCATAAAACCTTGACAACTCGTTTAAAAGACCCAGGAATAAGCATGGCCAAAGTTTACAGAGAGAAAAGACTTTGACTCATAACCATAATATGTTTAAGAAAACATTGGGTCTTAAGACGTTACATCTTTACTTCTCTCCCATTTTTATTTCTAAAATCTGTATAAACTTTTATGCCAATACATTTTCATCCATATCTTTTCTCTATCCCTTTCTTCGCCTTTCGAACATATCTGCACCTTTTATGCGGTTTATATGAATCTTTCATTACCAATGATTCTTATCATCATTCGTGTAAGCTAATATCCTTTTGATTGCGAAGCTTTACAAATAATATCAACTCTAGTCATAGTTTTTCTATTTCCCTGCCCTTCAATCAGGGAGAGAAAGAGAGGGGACGTGGTAGAATGAAATAACATATTTCAGAAAGTTGGATGAAGAACGAGCAAAAAACCTTGGATGATTTATGATACTAATAATATACTATCTAACCTGGATTATGGGCATGTTTGGTTGTTTGAAAGCTCATAAATGCTTTAAAAAAATTAACTGTCTAATGAAGTAATAAGATAATACTTAAAATGTTAATGGAATAATAAGAGATGACGGGGCAGAACGTAGGGGAGCGGTTTAGTATGTAAATACGCTGAAATTATATATTATGTTTATTAAAATGGTCGGGTAGAGATTCTTCTAGTTTGCTCAAGAAAAGTGGATTCAGCTCGCATGAATAGAGAGGTTGGAGGTTGAGGAATAAGGCTGGTATTACGGCGAAGAGCGATCGATGAATTCGAGCGAATGGTTATAAGATGACCATATAATATGATTACCATCTCTTCTTAGTGAAGATGAAAAGGCCCAAGAGCCAAAGGTTACCAGGTTTCGCCTTCAAAGTGTTGCCAGCGGTTGCTAGCTGCACAAGTAGTTGCCAAGCAACTATACACTACGGTGATGGTGAAAGAGAACAGATTTATTATTTTTGCTATAGGAAATTAGTTTAATTACTCGAACTCACTGCACTTTGTCATATATAGTCTAATTAAGAGTTTTGGTCGATCTCTTTGGGAATAATTCCCATGAACTTTTTAGTAGTACAGAAGAGGGTAAGAACGAAATATCATTTTAGGGGTAGTAATATAATAACGCCAACTTGACTGAGTTCTCACAATGCTCTATGGTCAGTGAGGGGATTAAGATTTTAAAACTGACCTCATAAAGTTTATATTATGACTGAATGCTTTCAGAGGCGACTTAGAAATCTACTTTTCCACTAAGGTTCCTTGGGGTAATGAACTGCATCTCGGAATCTTGTAAGCCTTCATTTTCGAACTTTGGTCAACCACATTATCAATCTTTGCCGAAAGATATTTCTATTGTTCAGCAGTAATTCCTTTTATAACCTTAATGGATCGTAATATAACATTTCATGGATTTGATAGTTGAATTATTATTCTAAATTTTTAAAAAATTTACTTATTGGTCTATTGTACCAACCAGTTGCTGAATTTTTATATAGTTCTTTACACTTTCCTCATAAGAAGAAAGGGTTTGATTTTATTAACCATTATCATATTTTAAAATGAGGGTCAGAAAAATTAAAAATACATCAAGAAGAACAGAGTGAGAAAAAAGGCCCTTTAACTAATAAAATTTAAGTCAAGTTTTAATTGTTATATTATTTTGTAGTAGTATATATATATATATATATATATATATATATATATATATATATATGATAGTGAAACTACTGTATAGGAGCGTAGAATTTATTTACGAGACTAGTTTCGGTATAAAGTTTCCCATACTCTCTGAAGAAGTTATGGTAAACTTCATGCAAAAACTAGTCTCGTAAATAAATTCTATGCTCCTATACTGTACAGTGGTTTTACTATTATATATATATATATTATATTATATTTCTTCGGTCATTTCCAAATTACTTATTGCTTTTACTTAAACCTTTTCTTTGAGTAAAGAGCTATATACCATTAAACACACATGGAGTACACAAATACTACATATATTAGTAGCGTACCCCCCCCCCCCTAAATCAGAACGCATGTATTTCTATCCCATCTTTCAGTACTTTGCCAGAGAAAATCTAATGTTTCTAAAAGTAGATAACGATAACCGACAAGTATACATTACGGATCGGTAAAGGATATACATTTTTTTATGAATAAAAGTAAATTTATCAGTAGATATGCTATATACTATAAAAATTGGTGTCCAAAATGATCTGAAATTTTTTTTTTCTTGTAAGGAGAACCGGTATTGTTTGAATAGCAACTCACTTCAGCTCAATCTCGTGTACATTAGATCATGCTTCTGACTGCCGTCGTCTAGATAGCATGCATAAAAAACCTCTCCTAATGTCACTCAATGTTCTCTACCTGATCGTAAAGCTGCGATTTAATATAGCCATCAACATGAGACATTGCGGATGCTGTTAAGCTTTCCAAAAGCTAGTCCACAATATTCTGTCAACCTATGACCAAACCGGGTTATGGAAAGCTAGAAAATTAACAAGTAGGCCATCAAGATCTAAAAAATGGCAGAGGGCGTTATGCTCCAAATTAGTAAGAAAGACATTTTCAAAGCGAATGCCGTATTATCAACACTGCTGCAGCACTTTGCCGAGAGAGTAGTGAGATTTGGGCATCAATATCTCAAGGCAGACTGTTACCTCAGCTACAGGAAAATAAACTTTACGCCCATGCAAAAGGCTTCAAGCTATTGATCATTCCAAATACCAAAAAGTTTTTTTCGTCCCAGAGTAGGCGAAACATTGTCAATTTCGACAATAAGACTGAGTTTGGCGGAGGAACTGTGTCACTGATGAGAGAGAGGGAAAAAGAGACAACATATACCTGATCGACCCTTTTTGAGTGCGCAAATGGAAGTATGAAATTATGAGGCACTGTGGTACCTGAAAGTTCGCCATTACAGAAAGCTGCGACAAGTTTGAGTTCCCAAAAGGTCCCATCTGAAGTCGGACACAGTTTTGCCTCACCGATTAGGAACCTTCTCGCAATCGTGCTAAAAGGGGTGAGACTACTTTCGCCTGCCATTGCGTCAGACCCGGGAACCATCCTCTTCGGACTGAGGGGAGAAAACCCCATTTAAACACACTATAAATCCTCCGGAGCCAGAGCTGGAAGGCAGTATCCGAAGCCTGCCCACCCCATCAGTATCATATGCCCCCACCCCCGCCAGTACTCGCTAATCTCGTCGCGTTGGACTCTGCACAACTCTTGCAGAACCCCTAAAACTCCGGGTACTCTCGATTAATTCGCGTGAGTCTATCCGGTTCTCGTTCTACCCACTACTCAAACGCAATGCGTTACAACTCATGTTGTAACTCGAAAGTAAGATCTAAGTTCATCCCGTAATAGTCATTGTAAAGAGACTATTATTGGAACTTGGCGCCAAGGCAAAAATTACTCCCTCGACCAAATCCCCAAGGTAACAGCAACGCGCAACTCTCCTGTGCTAGTACTATCTCTACTACCTCCCTTCCCTACAGTGTAATCTTCCATCGTCGGCTTCGTATACGCTCAAGGTCATTCGAGCGGCTCTCGGGTTTGTTTGTACGGTGTCCGTCCCCGCTAAATCTCCCCTCTTTTAGCTGCTGATACTTGTAAACATCTAATGTGTATAAGACTGGTCTTAAACCACATTTAGTCTTATAAAGGAGTGTAACACTGAGGAAACTTCGCTGCAGGACACCTTCTTCCTGCTCCTTTTGCGCGGAGAGGACTCCCTCCAACCGTACGTGGAATCGACGATCTAGCAAAAATCCAGATATAAAGATTGGGAGGCGTGCCCTCGGATCATCGTGTGGAGACTCTCTATGATACCGTATCGCCATGCGGTATCATAGGATTTCTTCAGATTGAAAAGCACCGTGGCATAGAGCTGTCTACGAAGGAAGGCATCACAGACGGCATTTTCTAGTCGGAGCATTTCATCCGACGTGTAGTGGAACTTGCTGAAGCCGCACTGTGTCGAAGACAGAGGGTCTCCGCTATCCAGAAAAAAAGGCTAATCTAACATTTACCAATTTCTCCATCAACTTGGACACGCAAGAGGTTGGACAGATTGCGCGGAAACCGGCCGGAGTAGAGTGATCTCTCCCCGGATTGCGAAAGGCGAGCACAGTATTGATTCGACAGGAATCTGGGAGGAGACCCTCCACCAAAATCCTGTTGAATATATCTAACAGAAAGGCCATGCCTTGCTCACCTAGGTGTCGAAAGGCACGAAGCAAGGGCGAAATGCACCTCACTTAGAGTAAACGTATCGTTAAAGGGTTCTCCGCCTATGGAGGTAATGTCCAGTTGGCGGCCTTCCGCAACATCACGACGTGCATTGAATGCTGGCAAAGCAACATCTCGGCTAGATAATGGGGAGAAAGCGATCACGAAGGATTTTGCCAGGGACGCGGGGTCCTTGATTGCAGTCCCATTCTCCTGGAGAACAAGAGGGGGGGGGGTCATGCTAGAACTTGCCCCGAATCCTTTTAACTCGCATCCACACATCTGCTAGAGGGGTCTTCTCGTTAAATGAAGACACATATGCCTAGCAAGAGGAGCGGCGGGCGGCTTTGAAATATATCAGAACCTTGCCCTAGCCCGACGAAATTCACCGACAGTGAAACCGTTCGAGCGGTGCTTATAGCGCATGTAGTAATAATGCTTCTACTTTAGGGGCCGTTTCACACTCGGCTGAACACTGCGGGAGTGTTCTGCGTGCAAAACGCCCAGACCTTCTAGAAATAGTAGTTAGGCCCGTGACGATAAGGTTGCCGGATGAAAACTCAACGGCTCATCTACCACCTAAACTCTTTCGACTGAGATAGAGAATTCAGTCATTCCGGAAATGAAGACCCCCGCACCCGTACCAAGCAACTCCGTGGCTGGCTTTCTGATGGCAGCGTCTCAGAAAATGATATTTGAATGGAAAAGTGATCACCTCCATGGAGGTCATCGACCATCCCCAAATAAAAATCAGGCTGTGCATCCGGAGAGCCGAAAGTTGGATCGAGGCAGGAAAATCAAGCGTAAACTAATCTACATTTAAGACACCACCCTCAAGCTCGTCGATCAAGTCCGAAAGGACTTGACCTCGAGGATTAATAGAGTAGTCTCCCCAGAGGGAGTGTATACTTTTTAAACCTCAGAGCAAAAGAAAAAAGGGCTTCGGTAACCATGCCACGATGCGGCGGAAGTCCCCCGCATTAAAGTCGCCTGACAGTGGAATGTACGCGGAGATAACAGTATACCTCCTATCAAGGTGCAGCTACATAGCAACTGCCTGAAAGGAGGTATATAAAGCGAAGAGAAGAATGAAGACATCAGGCCGGGTGTAAATCGCCCATCCCCCAGCCCGGCCTCCATTCCGTGGTTGTGGGGTCGCAAAACCCTTATGTCTGAGGGGAAGGGGGCAGGGGGAATGCGCCCAGCATGTTCTCCAGCAAAAAAATAGCTAACGGGTAACGGGACTCCTCCGCAACTCCTCGCAGTTGGCTCGTTGTCCGTGGCATTTCCATTGCAGGAATATGCCCTCTGGGCCTAGATCGGAGGAGACTTGGGGGCCCTTTGCCAATAGAAGACCCTCACGGGAATGGCCATACGCTTCCCGGAGGCAGAACTCCGGGCACTGAAGGCGCTGTCGCCTTCGAGGATTTATTCGGGGAGGTTGAGCTCCCCCTCCGCTTCAAAACCTTATGCGAGCGGGGTGACTTTTTAGGCACGGAAGACTCTTTTCGAGAGCTCACCGTCTCCGAGCCACCCAGCTCACCACTGGGCGTGGGCAAAAGAGCCAAAGCTCCTTTGATGCTGTCCTCCTTTCGGGAGGAAGCTTTAAGAACCCCGGAAGATGGCCTAGCGACTAACTTCAGTGGTGTTGCCTTCTGTGAGTCTAACGACTCGGTGGAGGCGCGTGACCGTTCGAATTACGGGAAACGGTCACGCTGGGGGTAGGGGGGTAGCTCTGGATTTAGCCGCGGGTGGGTGTGGACCCTTTGTTCCGCCAGCTTTACCAGGGGAGCGCCCGGGGTGGGTAGACCCAGCAGAAGGGTTTTTAATGGGCGCGAAACGACCGTATTCGTAGGTAGGCCTGGAGAGGCCAGAAGCCGCGGGTGTCTTTTTCAACATTGAGGCATAGGACTTCCAAGGCAGCGTCGGACGCGCCACGACCAAGACCTTAAACTCGCGAAATGAGAGACGATCCTGAGCATGAACGACCGGGATTTCCTTCTCAAGGAGATAAGCACCACATTACTTCGAAAAAGCCGGGTACCACTCTCCGCAATTGACACACTTGGCCACACACGATTTAGACTTATCGTGTGTGGCCTTGAAGAAACTTACACAGATTTAGGGTAACCCCGACTTTGCACGTCAATAGGAGCGATTAGTATGGCTGAAGCGGTGGCTTTAATAGCACCTCCAACGCACTGGCACGAATGCCTTTATGCGGTAGTGATAGCAACCGACATGCACTAACTCGGGGGACTTGTCATAGTCAAACGTGACGAACAGTGTAGGCGTTGGTTTCGAGGTCCCTCCCTGTTTTTTCATCACACGTTCAACCTTTATAAGAATAACGGCAAAAATTTCCTCATCGCTTACACAAGCACAAAGTTACTCGTGCATGAGAAGGCTTATGCGGTAATTGAGAGAGAGAGGCACTCGGTATTATTTGGAGAATCTGTAAATTTAGCATGTTTTTATTAGGCAAGGAATTTGTAGTGTGTGCAGTTTATAAATAAATTTCTGATCTGTATACTTTACATACGGGGTATAGTATGCATTAAATTCCTGAATACCAATCATATTGGCAATCGGACGCTAAAAAAATAGTACCAAATTGGCCTTATAAAAGTAGTATGATCACTATAATGTGCTGTTAAAAAGGTTTGATTTTATAAAGTAATATGCTCCAAATATGTTGTTTTTAACAAATAATTGTATATTACATACGTACTTCCAACCCTGTCCATACGCTTGCGACTTATCTACATATTATTCCTTGTAAGTCTTGGGCTCTTTTTCGATTACGTCCAATTAACTTGTAGAAGAGATTCAAATTGCAACTTTCCGACATCAACCATGTACCCGGATGAGTTTGTTGCATGCATCTCGATCATTGATCGGAAGTCATTTGCTTAACAATCAATCTCATCGTACAAATATTACCGTACTCAAAGTACTGGTGGTGGGGGCAACCCCGTCCCCGGCCCGACAGTGGGTCAGGAAACCTCACACCGTCTCCCGGAGTCTCTCCCAGAGATCCTGGGACCAGGTCTGTGTGTATGTGTGAGCAGTAAAAGAGATGTGTCGTGTCGTGTTGTATGGGTGGTGGGAGATATTTTGTGCATGTATGATGTCAGGAGTGGGGATTCGTTTGTTCGTATCTTTACTAGTGTTCTTCTGATCTATTTTGTTAGTGTTTGTTCTGAGTTGTGTATGGTTGGAGGTGGTGCAATTAATATTTTTTGTGTGTTCTGTGTGTCAAGTATTGCTGTGTAATATAAGAGTGGATTGTTTTCATGTTTTTCCCGATTGTATCTTCTGTTGTTGTGTTAGGTCTGTGTCTAAGTTGGTGGTGTAGTTATTGTTGTCATCAAATATAGTCTGTTTTTTGTAACAGTGATTGGAAGGTTGTCTAGAGATTTGCTAGAGGGGATGAGTTGGATGTTGCGTTTTCTGCCTGAGTTGTGCTGCATCTAGTTTTAGGTGATTTTGATTAGTATGATGTTCATCTCGTCGTGTAGATGTTGGGTGTTTGTGTCAAGAGTGCATCTTGTGGCAGTGCGGAGGGCTGTGTTTTGTATTGTCAGTAGGTTTTGAGGTTGGGTTCTGAATTGATTGGGGACCAGATTGTGATAGGGTAATCTAGTACTCGTCTTGTCATTGTCATCAATGTGTTAATGAGCGTTTCCTTAGTTTTCCCCAGTGTGTAGTTGTGAGTGCCTTGATGACTTTGAATGTTTTCATGGCCTTGACTATTGTGTTTTGTATGTGTTTTGAGTGTCTGAGCTTGGGTTTGAATGTCAGGTCAAAGATCTTCGGTTCTTTTGCGGGGGATAATGTTATGTTTTCTAGGTTTAGATTTATGGTTGTGTTGCATTCTTCAGGATCTGGTGTAAAGAGAGTGCTCATTTTTTTTGGTGGTGTTTAGCTTTAGTGAGTTTTCTATTGTCCATGTGTGTATTTTGTTGAGGTAAGGTTGTATCTGTTGTGCAGCGGTTTCTGATTTTGGTGTGAAGAGAGTATTGTGATGTCGTTCTCATCCTCATCGCAGATTGGCAGCAATATCCGATTTCATTCACAAGATCACGCATCAGTTCTCACCCAGGAACGGTCAAGATTAGACCCAATCGAGTGAAGGTCGCCGCCTAGAAAATCTCACTTGCATTTTAAAGCTAACGCTCTCTTCCTTCAGCTAGATTTCACTGCTCAAGAGTCGATACTATTTTGTTAGATTTTCAATGCTTCTCGCCCATTTGACTACGCAATCAGCAACTTTAGCCATTTGCCAGCAAACCATCTTCAACGAAAGAGTAAGGTTCTCGATTCTTTAGTTTTGGACCAAGAAATCTTACAGCAAAAGCGATTGAAAAGATTCTGATCGCAACTAGACTGAGGTGAATCAGGTATTTCCACAATTTAATTCTCAATATTTCGCACTTTCATCTATGTGAGGGAATCCCCTCACATGTGCAGCAAAAGGCCCGGCTAGGACTAAAGTGATTAGCCTACCCTCCCGCCTCCTCCCTTCCACAAGCGGTAGCCTTGAATCGAGTCCCCCACGATTCACCTTTATGCGGGCTAAAATAGCTCTGCCAGAAGATTCGAGGCCCTTCAAGAGTTGAGCTGTTTCCCGCTAACCCCCAACTCCAGAGAGAGCCTCGGGTATAAATAATGCTTGACTCCCCGGAAGACACACAGAGTTGAGAAGTCTCGTCCAGAATCCAGAAGATTTCCCCATGGTTCCAAGTCAAGTGCTAGCAACAAAGCAAAGTGACAGCTGGACTATTTTGTGTATTTGGAATTATCCCCAGCCGAGGTAATTCCACTGAAAGATCGTCCCGAGTGATTTTCTCGACTTTTTTCATCAACTCCTGTCGAAGCCCAACTCATTTCGGGTAGCGGAAATACTCTCCCCTGGACCGGAAGTTACCCTCCGCCTTTGCTTTTGGAAAACCGTCATAACTCTAACCTCCCGCTCTGAAGTCAGAGCGGTCTTACCTCACGTATAGAAGACATCCGTAAGCCAACCCCCTCACCCCCTGCAGTAACCCAATTGAGTTAATCTTCCCCATCTTCGTTTATTAATGTGATTTTTGACCGTTAATTCTCTGAGGTAATTTTACCCTTCAATTCTCTTATTATTTTTTTTTGTGTGAATAAAATTATATTTTTGTACAAGTCTCTTTAAATAACCTTGAACTTTGCCATCCTTCATAATTTGCCTGACCTCGTTGCACTCTCTCGTTACTCAGCCCGTCTGAACGCGTGGTTTTCCGTCCCTTTTGTCGGTTCGCTTTCAAGCTAGTGGTCCCTTTCTGATAGATATAATATGGTTTGATATAATGTAATGTCATACCACGACATATATATATATATATATATATATATATATATATATATATATATATATATATATATATATATATATAATATACATATTATATAATTCTGGTGTCAGGTGTGGGTTTTTTACGAACCCGTGTCATTTTATTTTCGACATTAGAAGTTCCCTTGTTATTCACGTACATCCTTTTTATTTTTAGTTTTTGTATTGTACTGACAGAAGGCAAGTTCAAGTTATTTGCAGAGCAGTGGAACGTAATCTATTTAGATTTTGTGTTGGACCATAGGTAATTAATTTTTTTTATTGTGTTCGAATTTTGGAGACTCTCCTGGTTATTAATCCAAAAGAGTTAAGGTCTTTGGTGTCCTAATTCTGGTAGGACCATTTTAAGTTTTTCCGCTTAGAAACAGCACAGGTAGGTAGCTGTATCTTAATATTTTTTTTGTGATCAAGGCCTTCACGAATATTCAAGTATTCGTTTCTCCTATCAGTGTTCCCTCAGTTAACTGCGTAAAATGTCATCCTTCGAAAAATTCAAGAGTCAGGGTGAAATATTAGGTCTTTCGGGCAAAGACCTTTTAAATTACGTACAGGAGGAAAAGAGGAACGAATGTGCAGAGCGAAGGGAATTGGAGATGGAGAAGAACAAAATGGAGGAGAACAAACTGGAAACGGAGATAGAGAACAAACTGAAGATGGAATGGAGATGGAGAAGGACAAAATGGAGGAGAACAGACTGAGGATGGAGATGGAGGAGAACAAACTGAAGATGGAGATGGAAGAAAGTGAACAAATTAGGCAGCATGAGCTGGAAATGAGCCGAAATCAAATGGATTCTCAGTCCATCGGTTCCCGGGCTGAAATTCACCAAACTCCTTCAGTCCACCTTCCCGCTTTCAATGATGGAGAGGACTTTGGATCATTTTTAGCCCATTTTGAGAGAATCTTTCAGATCAATAGATGGGATCTCGAAAATGATGGCGTCGCTCGCTTACTTCCCCTTCTAAATTCCAAGTTAAGGGATATCTTCGTATCCCTTCCTCTGGAAGCAACTTTGGCATATTCCACGTTAAAGTCCGAATTGCTAGCCTTGGTTCACATGAATAGTTAATTCTACCACTCCCGATTCCGTCAAGGAAGGATCCGCCATGGCCAAACATTTCGCCAACACGGGTACATCCTCCATAGAAACCTTCAGTGTTGGCTGGATGCGCGCAAGATTCCCCAGGTCTACGAGTCCCTTCTGGACTTCTTCCTTAAGGATCAGCTTTCAGCTGCCGTGGCTCCCGAAATTCACGCCTTTATTAAGGATAAACGTTGCACCACTTTCAAGGAGTGCTTGAAAGAGGCCAATGTTTACGCAGGTAGTCACGATTTATACCCTAAGGATGTTAAAAAGGCTCTCCAATCGCCCCACAAAACTAAATTTTATGGCCCTAAGACCCCCCCTAAATTGGTTCCAAGATTTACCAAAGCTCCTAGTCCCTCGAAGCCAAAAAACTTCCATCCATCGGAACACCGCGACGTTAAGCCCCTAGTTTCTTCTCCCCCGGTTGTGCCGTTCCCAAAGAACCCGATCGTCTGCTACACCTGCGGAGTTCCCGGCCATTACCACACGAACTGTCCTCAAAACTCCCGATTCGCATACTCTCAGTCCCACCATGTACACCAAATCTGGGCGACCCCTGACCCTCCTCCGTCGCCTCAGAAGACTCCCGAACCTCCCTCGCCCGCCAAAGACCCGGTCTATCAGGTAAATTTTCTCTTTAATGAGAACAACCCTGGTGGATTGAAATTCGAGAACGGAACTGTGAACGGTCGCCGAATATCCAGCCTCGTCCGTGACACAGGATGCACCTGTATTATAGTGTCTCAGGACCTACTCCCCCCTGTTGGGCCCAGCCACAAGAAATTTGCGGTGGTCCATGACTACCTTGGCCGGGCGAGTCGTTTCCCAGTAATTCGTTGTCACATCGAGTGTGACTATATGTCCGGTTGGGCCGAAGTGGTAGCGGCCCCAATCCAGTTCTGCTCCGTTTTATTCGGTCAGAACCCCGTAAGTTTTGCCGCGCCCAGAAGGAGGAAGGAGTGCGCAACTCTCCCCCCCTTTGGGAGAAAAGTAAATCCCTCGAGCATGAGTCCACCCGGGGCAACAGACGAGTCTCATATCCCGTGAAAAAGGACTTATTAAGAGGTTTGAGACTTAATTGGACCTTAATTCACGGGAACGAAAATTCAAGCCTGGCGCAAAGGTGCTGGTGCTACTTCCCACGGGAAGCAACTAAATCCTTAGCCAGTGAAAGGGACCCTACCCTGTCCTCCAGGCTAGAGGAGCAGGGGATTCCCTCATCCATAATCAGGCGGGAGCGAAGGTTCTCCACGTGAATTGTATATATATATATATATATATATATATATATATATATATATATATATATATATATATATATAATGAAAATTAATGCAATATCGCAAGAAAAGATGAGGAATTAAACCCCATTCTCCGAAGACAATTAAATTCAGAACAGTTTCGGTGTATCTCACACCCTTTTTCAACTGACACTGGATAGAAAATATAAGAAAAGTGCATACAAGCATAACACAAGGTCAGGTCGTGAATGATTCCCTCTTTTTTCCCCAATCCACTACTTGTGGCTAATCTGGGGGGGGGGAGGCCTAAACATATTGAAGGGCTGACATTTAACTATTTTGTTTATATGCTTTCTTATTACAGGATTAAAAGAAAATTGACCCTCAGATAGATTTAAATTAGGATGTGACGATATCAAGCTCGATTCTACGATTCTTCTCTTAACATAGTAAGCCGATTTAAATACCAATTTACTTCCATTGAAATCGATCGTATGATTCTTGTCTCTAACATGGCAATTATTATACTACTTTCGCTGCCCACTCTAATATCTCTTTTGTATTCGTACAATCTCTTGTCTAGATTTCTCCCCGTTTCCCCTATATAAACTTTATGGCAATCGTTGCATGGTATTGCATATACTCCTATGTTATGATGTTCTTTGGGTTTCCTGGCCATCATAAATTGGTTTAAGGAATTATTATATTTAAAGGCTAAATTAATACCCGCTTTTCCAAATATGTCCTTTAAACTATTTAATTTATTATTAAATGGCAATGTTATACATATGTTGAAGTCGTTAGTGCGGGAAGGCTTATTACCATAGGATGTTTTCCTAGCTGCAAAATGGCCACACGATATGAACCAATCGTGGTAATACAAATTAGAAAAAATGGTCCTGATAATGAAAATTTCTTCATCTAAATAGGAAGGATGACATATTTTGTATGCTCTAAGGAAAAGGTTAGAAATTCCTGATTTTTTAACAGTATTATCGTGAAACGAAAAATAATGTATATAGGCATTCGAGTGGGTTGGTTTTCTATACACATTATGAACACTCAAGATTTCGTTGACCGCCTCAACCACTTTCAATTACCGGATGGAAAACTTCTGAGCTTTGATGTAAACTCTTTGTTTACCAAAGTTCCGGTTGACCAAGCCATGGGCCTTCTGCGGGAAATCTTGCCTAGACTTAATTTGGATCTTCCCATTTCTACTTGTAAATTTATCGATTTAGTTGAATTATGTCTCTCTGACAATGTGTTTCGAGTAAATAATGAGTTTTATAGACAAATATTTGGCCTGAGCATGGGAAATAGTTTATCTCCGATATTGGCATGTCTCTTCATGGAATATTTTGAGACTGAACCCCTTCCTACAATTTCTCCCCCTAACTTTATATGGTTAAGGTACATTGACGATATATTCTCTGTATGGCCTAATGGCCATGATTTTGATACCTTTTTTAATAATTTGAATAATTTGCATGTCTCCATCAAATTTAAATATTAATGGGAATATGATAATAGATTACCCTTTTTAGATGTCCTCATTAATAAAGATCACCATGAATTAAAACTTGACGTGTATAGGAAACCAACCCACTCGAATGCCTATATATATTATGTTTTGTTTCAAGATAATACTGTTAAAAAATCAGGAATTTCTAACCTTTTCCTTAGAGCACGCAATATATGTCATCCTTCCTATTTAGATGAAGAAATTGTCATTATCAGGACCATTTTTTCTAATTTGTATTACCCCGATTGGTTCATATCGTGTGCCCATTTTGCAGCTAGGAAAACATCCTATGGTAATAAGCCTTCCCGCACTAACGACTTCAACATATTTATAACATTGCCATTTAATAATAAATTAAATAGTTTAAAGGATATATTTGGAAAAGCGGGTATTAATTTAGCTTTTAAATATAATAATTCCTTAAACCAATTGATGATGGCCAGGAAACCCAAAGAACATCATAACATAGGAGTATATGCAATACCATGCAACGATTGCCATAAAGTTTATATAGGGGAAACGGGGAGAAATCTAGACAAGAGATTGTACGAACACAAAAGAGATATTAGAGTGGGCAGCGAAAGTAGTATAATATTTTGCCATGTTAGAGACAAGAATCATACGATCGATTTCAATGGAAGTAAATTGGTATTTAAATCGGCTAACTATGTTAAGAGAAGAATCGTAGAATCGAGCTTGATATCGTCAGATCCTAATTTAAATCTATCTGAGGGTCAATTTTCTTTTAATCCTGTAATGAGAAAGCATATAAACAAAATAGTTAAATGTCAGCCCTTCAATATGTTAAGGCCTAACCCCCCCCCTAGATTAGCCACAAGTAGGGGATTGGGGAAAAAAGAGGGGATCTTGTGTTATGCTTTTCTTTTATATATTTTCTACGCAGTGTCAGTTGAAAAAGGGTGTGAGATACACCGAAACTGTTCTGAATTAAATTGTCTTCGGAGAATGGGGTTTAATTCCTCATATATATATATATATATATATATATATATATATATATATATATTATCATCAATGTTCGTAATTATGATTTTTTTAGGGGGGTCCACTAAATTGTTAAGTTTTTTTTTTGTCCCATATTTATGCCTCCATTTAATTTTATCCTTTTTTTGGTTCCACTGAAATGTCGCCAATGTTCATCCTGTGATTTTCTTTTTTTGAAATTGTATTAGTTAAAATTCTCTATAATCGACCTGTTTAAGTCTTATGTCCGTAAATTCCCCGCTGAGCTTAGATTTACGGTTTTTTTGGGTGTGTAAACCTGTCGTAGAAGGTCAGAATTTCCCTAGACCTTTCATATTACTAGTTTGACGGGTTGGGATGATCCTTTCCTATGCAACTGCTTGTAAAACATCATCTTTCGGTTGGGAGATGTGTGAGGGAATTCCCCTGTGGAAGATCTTTAGCAGAAAGAACCTCCCATGTGCAGCAAAAGGCCCGGCTAAGATAAAGTGGTAAGCATATCACCCCCGCCTCCTCCCTTCAACAAGCGGTAGCCTCGAATCGAGTATCCCACGATTCATCTTTATGCGTGCTAAAGTAGGCTCTGCCATAAGATTCGAGGCCCTTCGAGGGTAGAGCTGTTTCCCGCTAACTCCCAACTCCGGGGAGAGCCTCGGGTATAAATAACGCTCGACTGCCCGGAAGACACACAGAGTTGAGAAGTCTCATCCAGAATCCAGAATATTTCCCCATGATTCCAAGTCAAGTGCTAGCAACAAAGCAAAGTGACAGCTGGACTATTTTGTGTATTTGGAATTAACCCCAGCCTAGGAGGTAATTCCACTGAAAGATCGGCCCGAGTGATTTTCCCGACTTCTTTCATCAACTCCTTTGAAGCCCAACTCATTTCGGGTAGCCAAAATACTCTCCCCTGGACCGGAAGTTACCCTACCCCATTGCTTTTGGAGAACCGTCATAACACCAACCTCCCGTTCTGAAGCCTGAGCAGTCTCACCTCACGTACAGAAGACATCCGTAAGCCAACCCCCTTCCCTCCTTTCAGTAACCCAATTGAGTTAATCTTTTCTCCCTTTGTTTATTAATGTGATTTTTGCCGGTTAATTCTCTGAGGTAATTTTACCTTTCATTCTCTTATTAATTTTTTTGTGTAAATAAAATTATATTTTTCTATAAATCTCTTCAAATAACCTTAAACTTTGCCATCGTCCATAATTTGCCTGACCTCGTTGCACTCCATCGTTACTCAGCCTGTCTGAACTCGTGGTTTTCCGTCCCTTTTGTCGGTTCGCTTTTAAGCTAGTGGTCCTTCCCTGATAGATATAATATGGTATTGATATAATGTAATGTCATACCACGACAATCTAGTTAAAAACTAAAAGAAAACTCAATGAACATTTACTTAAGTAAAATAAACAATTTTCAGAATTTAATTGTATATAGGAACACTTCCTATTAAACAAAATGTCAAAAAGTGTGAAAATACTTGTCACCTGACTGTATAAATTTCTTCTACTCTTCCAGAATTGCACGCGTGGGTGGTTGCGCTTGTTTTAGTATCTTTTCTAATGGTACTCACAAATTGCATACATAGATTTGTACATGCACTTATCAAAAAGGAAGAGCTATTAGCCCCCGTTTCTCTTTACTCTATTGAGGTTCGGAAGAAATTTACGTGTTCATTTTCGTTTTACCTGCGTTTCGATTTCAGCTGAGAGCTGGCCTCGCCGTTACTCTTACCTGACATCGGGAAGAAAGAGTGAGATTTGTTCCATTCCCTTTTGATTACATCTATATTTATTCCTTTTATGGAAAGGAACTTCTTTGAGCAAGAGAACTCGATAAATTTTCACAAATTAGGTTGAAACAGAACTATATTAGAACGCACAGTACAGAGCTAAATTCAATCAAAACAGTACACTGACAAGTTTCACCTCGCAGGTCTGCATTCGTACATGCCATCCATTAGGGTTCAACACTCACTTAGCTTTGTCACTCTGCACTTTTTGCCAACGCCGTCTAAAAAGGACTTGTTATTTAACTCTATCAGCACAAAGATACAACTAGAGAGCTTCCGTGAGACTTCTAGTCTTGTAGAAAAGGCTCAACTGGAAGAAAGAGCGAAACCCAGTTTCTTTTGTTTTAGTTTTCGAGTCAGAGAATTTACAGATTCGTAGACATGTTTTTCCTTTTCATTGCAAATCTTATCCCCTCACTCTTACAGCTGACTTCACGCAATCCAAGTTTCTGCTCGTCTGGGCTCTAATTCACCTTGCAATATCTATACACGACTCAATGTCGTGTCCTAGGAGCACCTCTCGGCAAAAGAACTATTTTGTTCAATAGCAATAATTTCCGCGAGAATGAATCAAAGTCAATTTAAATCAATTAATTACCAGCACTAGTGAATCAAATTAAATTTAAATTAATTAATAAAATTTGAAGTTAATCGCGTAAAGTGCAATGGAATTATATAAATACATCAATCTCAGAGCAATTAATTCTCGGCAGTGTCAGTTTAAATTAATTTGCCAATTTTCTTTTCATGTTTAATTATTCACTGGTGTAAATTAACCTTTTGTCCTTTTCTTTCATGTCTAAATAATTAATTATTAATATATAATATACCTTGTTATTAATAAAGTACAAAAAAACACGTTTATTGCCTCACCTTACCGCTTACATGATCAAAGAATTATTTCATCAACGTCCTCAGTCAAAATATAGTAGCGAATTTCCCCTAAAAATATGGTCCCAGAAATAGCCCTATACATGTAGTGTAACTCTTTACACGCTCAGGAATTTGGCTACACACCTAAATCATAGTTATATTGTAATAATTTTCTAACTTATCCTTTATTTATCTTGTATTTTTTAGTTCAAAATAGGTGATGTTGTGTACCCATTTTTTATTCATAGAGAGCTCATCTCTCCTTGGTTCGTTTGAATAAAACTCCTCTCTATGTTATGAAAACCACCTTGTAATACTTATGTTATTGTTTTCTTATAATATCCTTCAATAGTTACACTTGTAGGTTATTACAATAATCTGCACTTTCAGTCCTTGTTTGTTACAAAGTGTAATTCAGGTTATTTGGGTATGTTAGTTTAATTAGTCGATTAAGAATTTGTTATCGTATTATGATTCTTAGTGTACACATTCTTTATTCCTAGAGAGCTCATCTCTCCTTGTTTCGTTTGAATAAAACTCCTCTCTATGTAATGAAAACCACCTTGTAGAACCCATGCTATTGTTTCCTTATAATTATACTCTAATAGTTACATTTTTAGGTTATTACAATAACCTGCACTTTTATCCCTTGTTTGTTACGAACTTTAATTCAGGTTATTTAGGTATGTTAGTTTAATTAGTCGATTAAGAATTTGTTGTCGTATTATGATTCTTAGTTTAGATTATTTGGCTTTGTTAGACTTAGTTGAAATCTGAGTATTTTAAATGTCTACTTTAACGATATTATAAAATTACGTAAGGGAACCTGATTTAACCTGCGTCATTAACCTCGCTGGTATAGGAATCATAAGATAAATACATTTATATATCTCACAGCGCAGTGATCTAGCGTCAAACATAAATGCAAACATTCGAGAAAGATTTGAAAAGAATCTGTTTGTTTCGATGATAAACCTTTTTATTATTGACACTAACGAGACAAAACAAGCAAAATTAACTTTTCTTAAAAAAAATGCCGATAAGGAAAGTTCTTTTTGATCTGCTAGCGATCACCTTTTTGCGCCTACAGCTGCAAAATAATGAAAATATCAATAATTGCGAAAAAAATAAGTGATTTTGCCTATAACAAATGAGCTTCTAGCGGATGTGACCACCAACCTTTACCATACGACTCGCACACACTCTAACTGTATGTCGGTACGACCAGTAGAACCTCTCGCCCACCTTCCCGCTCCCTCTGAGAAAAATACAGTGAAAAGTGATGCTCCCTCATTTATTAGTAGTTAAGATTCTCCATAATATGTCTTTTCTGTTTCCGGTGGAAGCAATGTGCCATGGGTAACCAATCCTTCTCTGAGCAGAGGAAACGCCAGAGTCCCTTAGAGTTGATCTAAGTTCCATCAGAAACCGAGAATATTGAAGTAACGCCTGGTAAAGAGACTCCATGTCTTAGTGTTATGCATTTTAATGATCTTCCAGTAAACAGGCCACTCCCAGAATTACATTCTCACTGCATTTTAATGTCAAGGGTTGATATTTTTTCATTATCGTCGAGAGACTCCATCGATTAAATTGCTGGTTCATTGCTCAGCAAGTTTCACATGCATCTTTCTTGGAACTTTACCAATTAATTGACTAAGTGCATTCACTAACTTTAATATCATCTAAAAAGAATTGTTAAAATTCAAACTGATTATAGTGTTTTCACTGTGCCTAAAGTGAAGTGATATTTGCTGCAATAAGAGCAAACTAATTCTTATTATAAACTATCGACAAAATTATTGATTCCATATTTTCCCTGTTACAATAATTTTAGCATGATCAATTAATAATTAGTCACCTGTTTAATGTGTGTATTGAGAAAGGACATAAACCAGCATGTATCCTTCAATCCTCCAGAATTAAGAGTATACATTTTACGTCTTCCAATTTTCTCCATGAAGACAATGTCACTTTCGTTTCAGAGCTCGTTTAAAGCAAAGGCAAATAGGTTCTAATTGCATACATTTTAGTGTCAAACTAGTCTTTAGTGTTTCCAAAGTTGTATCAGAATCAGAGGTACTTTGGTTGACCGTTTTGCGAAATAATAAATCTTTCTCTTTGGTCGTTACTTGGAATAACGGTTAATTATACGTGCAGAGAAATTCTAATTAATTATGTGCGGTGGAGCCTACCCATGGTTATATTGCCTTCCCAATCTCACTAAAAGTTGAGTGACCTCGAGTTAAGTGATAGAGAGTGTAAAGCTATATTTAAGATTCATAAATATGTGTGTGATAAGGTAAAATGCACATACGCGATATCCTATCTTCCACCATCAACTATTGGGATAGTAGGCACTTCAACTCTATACACTCTACCTATGGGACGATATGAAACACTCAAGCACGAAGTAATAGATTGCACGACAATCCCCAAGGAACCAACGTCTACGGTAGCTTCTGAACCATGAGGATTTTGCAAACAAGAGGCCCATGTAACTGCTTTTTTCATTTAGGTTTCTCGCCGATTTGCTTTAAGATTACATCAGCGCCCACCGCCCTAGAAGCTGCAGGTTTAAACCGCTTCATTATCCAGCACAAGATAACAAAAGTGACCAATACCCTCCTCTAATTGTCTTCTCCCGAAGTAGCCCCAATAAACTTCACCCTTCGCATACTCATCCTACCCAGCCCGGTACGTTTCAAGGTCACAAATTCACCCTTTCGTATACTCATCCTACCCAAGCTGGATACGTTCCAAGGTCACAACTTCACCCTTCGCATACTCATCCTACCCAGCCGGGTACGTTCCAAGGTCACAACTTCACCGCCATTTATCTGTTCGCTGTTGATCCCTTCGCTCAACAAGTGGCATTCAGACTAAGGGTACTACCACCCTAAATTCAAAGAAAAGGGTCTCAACTACGTTTGTCTCTGTTGTATTTCGCGGAAGAAAATTAACGCCTTTCATCATTAAGTGTACGGGGGGGTAGCCTATTTTAATGGTTAACCTCGTCACCAATATCCGTTTTCTGGTGGATTCTGTGGCAGCTTACCTCAAAGTACCCGTCAGTTTCTTTTTATGAACAATATACGAGAGCTCATTCTGTTAAGTTAATGATTCACAAACACTTCTATCGGCGATTTGCACTGTTTTGAATCGCCAGTTGCAAGGCAAATATAACCAGCTGGATTAATCTAGCAGTTTATCACCAACATTCGAAAGAATAAGGGAAAATACAACATTGCAGCAGATGTCTCTCTCAGCAATCGACGAGGAAATCGGACTAAGAACGACATACAGTCTTCAAGGCAATTGCCGCGTAGTTGAACGAATATTCCAAACTCAAACTCAGATGTCAACTTGAGAGCCTCTGTCCAATTAGATTTGGCTGGTGGAAGTCCCCCTTCTAATTGTATTTGTCCACGTGGAAATCACGGCCTTATATACTTTTTGACTTTAGCATAGTGTTCTCGCTGGCCAATATTCATTCAAGTGCTTCCCAAAAGGCACTTGAATTGATGTTCATTCGCTCATGTTCACCCTGAGCAGGTGGCGCAACGTCACAGGGCAAGGTGGTTATCAAGGGAACTCAAAAGAATGTAAGTGTCTTTTACAACTAAATTTCGTTGTTTTGGAATCGCAAGAATTTCAGTGATGGGGGCAACTTGTGGATTACGTTGAAACTGGCTTTCCCACGCCCAGTGATGAGACATCCCAACTTTCATTCGAGACGAAAGTACCTGCTCCTCTCAAAGGTACCAAGTGTAACAGGTTATAGAGTTTACCCAATGTAGGGAACCGCTGAAACATTACATTAGCTTATGTAAATACATGATGTAGATAAAAATCTAAAGCAAAGAAAATATCTCAAGCAAGACAAAAACTACAATAAAACAAAAGCATCAACAATTATAAATAAGGTACACTCATTAGCTGGATAAGGCCGCTCTATTTGGAGACTAAAAAGAAAACTCACAACCACAAAATATAATCATTGAAGGGGGGCCTGCTTTGTCTCCAAACTGTATCAGACATAAAGATCGCAGGACCGTTAACATGGGCGAAAAAACCCAAACGAAAACATGCTAGGATTACTTCAAATATAGCCTGGTAGAAAGAATTTTTTGCACCACTAGTAACCATGCACATAACACAATAAAACATTCAAAGTTTTGCCCGAATCCTCCAATCATATACTAGATGCCAAACGCAATGACTCTAGGAAGTTAAGAATCTGTATCCTACAGAAGAGACTAGCTAACGGTATTATGACCCTAAACTTTTAATAGTTTAAAATTTTTTAGAAAATTATAAATTAGTTGCCAAGGCTTAAATTTCACTTAAATTTCTAATTAGAAAGTTTCACGCAATTAGAGCAAGTTATCGCTCGACCATACCAACTTTCAGATGTGATCTTTAGCCTTCTGATCAATAAACTGGAATTTAACTAAAAGATTCACAATCCTAAAACGCTTTATCAAAAAAAACATTTATTTTATTGTTCTACAGAAAGGCGAAGGTCGAAACGTTTTAACTGGTTTTAATAACAAAATTTTCACCCTGATCTTATACCGATGTAATAGATCCAGATCTTGATGTAATAGAACCAGATGCCTAAAAGATGTAAGATGAAGTTGCATTATATAGGCACAGTAAAAGTTGCCCCACTATAAATATTAACAATGAGCCACTGAGCTTTGGGCTATATCTGCTCAAGTTGATAGCATTTCATTTCAAATATGTGCTAGAAGAATCTAGAAATAGTTAAAGGTATGATCAAATAAAAGGAAAAGCATAGGCGAACTTACAAAAAAGGTTTTGCAGAAATCGATATATACATAGAAATAAGTGCACGACTTATGCTTCGCCTACACACAATGGGAGGGGGCTAAAAACAGGAAGGAAAGAAGGATTAGGAGAAAATCACATTATTTTCCTCCTCTTAGCTGTAAGCCTCAGAGATTATAATCATATCAAGAGAAAATGTTTCAAAAGTCTAAGAATATACATCAAATTCATAGAAAAATAAAAAATATATTACCTAAGCTTAAGCTTATCCAAAGTACATTAAACGTTGAAAATACAGATAAAGGGAGGAGATAAAAAAGCTTTAAATAATCTCCATTATCATGAGGAATTAAAGAGAATGCGCTGTTTAATGATTTGATCAAGGTTGATAAAAAACAGGAGAAAAGTTTAAATTTACCTTAGTTGTCATATGTATATATACACACAAGAATATGTCGATTACTAAAGTCCTCGGAACTGTAGAGAAATTTAGCTGAATTTCAATAAATACGGTGATTATTTAGACACATGCACAAAGGAAGCACTGTAAAGTTTGCCTCTTCTAACATTGTTTCTATGTTGATTTACGCGGACAGATAAAGATTTTCTAGTTCGTCCACAATAAGCTTGTTTGCCTATTTCTAAATTGTATAGAACCTAACGATCTGGCAAAAGGACATTCCATGATATATTCATTCAGCATATCTCCCATATCCTTCCCTCTGTTTTTGACTCCCAGGCGAAAGAGCCAAATACTCTTACCTTTTATTTCACTCTGTTCCTTTGCCTTCTTTTTTCCCTCCCTTCCATACATTTTCTCCTTTTCCATCTCATCATCTCACTCTCCCTCTCTTGCTTTTTTTCGAAGCACCATTTTAGCCTACTATATAAGGGTTAAATTTTATGGCTTGAGACTCGATGGACTCGGAAACAGATCGGAGACAATGTAATATCTTGCTCATTGAGTTTAGTAAAAGAGTGAATTTATTGTCTCTCATTGCAATACTTCCAAACAAATCTTAGTTTCATCTTCCAGGAATAAGAAAGGGACCTGGATCGAGAGAAGCCAGGGAAAAAGTAAAGGCACAAAATATTGGAAGCAACGGTGCACCAATCAGAGTCTGGTTGGTGCACCGCGAGTCTTATCAACGCCATTCCAGAAGACATGCAATACTGCCCGTGAGCCTTATCGATGGTCATTGTTACAATATAAAGGCGGGGTGGGTGTGATATTAAAATTCTAAGGCCTTACCTCAGCCATAGATCTCTAGACTGAAAAATACCAGCGTGAGTTCATCCTCATCCTAATATAGTTCATACCCCTGATTATGTGCAACATTTCTTTCATTTTTTATGGTCAGATTTGCACTTCATTTGTCGAGAAGTCATCTGTTGTATGCCCACCATTACTAACATATACCTATAAAATATATCCCTCAACTTTTAATGTATTTTTGTCTGCTTTTTATTTTGTTTCTTTGTTTGTTCTTTAATATTGTTATATACTTTCTTCCAATTAAAGGTTTGGTTGTTTAAAATTTAATGATTTTTAGTTTATATTTTCTTTGGTAGTTTCGTTTTGTTTTTTTTCTTATCCGGAGTTTTCTAATGAGATTTAGGAGTTCAGTATATTTGATCATTCCAATAATTATTTAAAACTGACTCATTTTTTGCCTTTGGTCATAATATATTTTCATACCTAGCTTATATTTGTGGAGACGACTTGTCTCTTATTCGGCATGCTTCGAAACTATATAATCTAGTTATTACTTGTCTTAAACTAAGAGCCTGGTTCAAAGATGACGCGCTCATTCACTTTCAAACTTTTATCTATTTCAGTCTCCTGTGATACCTATTCTCTAAATGTATAGTTTGTGCAATTGTATGTCTTCAGATGGCTTTAAAGCATGAATAAATCTGGAAATATCACTGTGGGTGGTTTACTAACCACAGAAACACTGCTACCATCTCTTTGTATAGATATCTATTTATATATTCCTCAGTCTCTGTCTGTTTTTAAGTCAAATTTGAGAAAAAAATTCTCCCGATTTCGTGCATATTTTACAGGCTCCAAAACCAATTTTAGCCCCGGTTTTCGTGCTGTTTTATTGGCCGGATTTAATGAGAGGAAATAATTGGCTATAACTCTAATCCAATACGTAGGCCACAACACACGGGAGTTGCTCCATCTGTAGCTATGAAAGTGTAAATAGTTTTATGTATATCTGCATGTGTGCGCTCACCTATATATGGAAATAAATTCAGTCTTTATTGGAGTCGAACCAGCATCCTCACGCGTACGATGCGCAAGCGTTGAGCCCTGGGTGAGAAAGGAAAAAGGGAAAAAAAAGCCTGAACTCTCTCAAGATCTCCGAGGAAAGTGATGCCAAATTAATGGGCAGAGGTCTTTTACACGTAGTACAATAGCGTTTTGAGGGTCAGCCTCATCAGCAAATACGAACTCATGTTAAAAAATTTATTAGACAAATATAAAATGTGTTATATTTCCTGATTGAGAATAGAGAAACCAAATCTACCAAAGGACTATAATAATAAAAATTAGACAGGGCTAGTAAGTGATTACTAACGTGGCGAGGGTTAGAGTCATTCACAGAAGGTTGTTAGATTTTAGATACTTTATTGTTTTAAGTAAGTCGCCCTAAAAATGTTAATGTTTTTATTAAGAAATAAAATATTCAATTACATAGTCAACTCAATGACAAGTGAGAGAATCCTGTTTAAAAAAATACAAAGAGCTTTAAAGGAGAAAACGTTTTGAGATATACAAATTTTTAGAGTAAGAATAAGACAAAGTCATCTAAAAAAGTGAGGTTCTTTAAAATACTTTTAGACCAAACAAAAGAATGTGACGAAACGCACTAAAAGAAAGACAGCAAAATAAAATCAGATGTTAACTCTATCAGGAAATATCTCATAGCAATGACCATTACACCCAATCTCAGTATATCCTTAAGGGCACTGCTCTTGAATCGAGTGACACTGAGAAGGACTTGGGTGTAACTATCACTAGCGACCTCAAGTTTCCCAAACAGTTCATCGAGGCAGAGAAAAAAGCCCAAGGGATGTTAGGCTACATAAAGCGCCAGTTTGGATAGCGTAACAAGGAGATAGTACTTTGTCTGTACAACTCCCTCGTTCGGCTGCACCTGGAGTATGCCGTACAATTTTGGAGTCCTTCGTTTCGAAAGGATATCGCAAGGTTGGAACGCGTACAAGTTAGGGCAACCAAACTGATTCCCTCTATCCGACATAAAAGTTATTAGGATAGACTAAGGGAATTAGATCTGTTCTCGCTGGAAACCCATAGACTGCGTGGTCAGCTCATCGAAGTTTTCAAAATACTTCAAGGGTTTGAAAATGTTGACTACCGGGATATTTTGACACTGAGTGAGAACAGAACCCGCAATCACGGCTTCAAACTTGAACTGAAGCGTTACAACCGCAATCTGTGTGAAATTTTTTTTTACTTCAGCGTTAAGTGGAACGCACTTTTTAGTGGAAGTTGTCAACAGTGAATCTGTTGACCAGTTCAAGTCAAGATTAGACAAAGTCTTGAAAAGTGGCCGTTTAGGGACGCAAAACAATTGAGCAGCCATGTGCCTGCTCGATTGCTAGTCCAAAGGTACCCTCTTTGAATGGACCGTAAGGTCTACTAGGGTACTTCCTTTCCTTGTTACTCCTTGTTACCTCATATAACAATTTCACAATTAATGATTTGCAAGACCACCAGTAGGATAATGTAAAGTTTTGCAAGAACCTATGCGCACGAAAAATGGGAAAGCACTTGTTGTTTCCTTTACTATCTCTTAGGGTGGCCGACAGCCTATGGTAAAGAAGCCGAATTTCTAAAAATATTTATCTCTATTCAAGCAAACTAAATGAAAATGATATCACCCTCCCCTGACCCCCCCCCCGCCTCATCATCAGCTATAATAAATATTTACACTACACGCTTAGGTGGTGAAAAGAGGCTTCCCTGACTCAGAGGGCTAAGCGATAATCAATTAATTCTCTAGCTAGTTTGTCTTGGTGAAATATGATTCATCCAAATGTGACATATTTTATAGTTGATTCATCTAGATACTAACGTGTTTTATACATGCTTCGTCCAGATAATAACTTGCTTCATTCGTGATTCATCCAGAAGCTGAATTTTTCAGCCATGATTCATTCAGATGATAACGTGTTTCATCCATGATTTATCCAGATGCTCTCTGTTTAATACATGATTTATACAGATGCTAACGCGTGTTATACATGATTCACCAGATGCTAATGAGTTTCATGAATAATTCATCCAAATGCTAACGTATTTTATACATGATTTATCTAGATATCAGGTATTTCAGACATGATTTATTCTGATGCTCACGTGTTTCATGAATGATTGATCCAAATGCTAAGGTGTTTTATACATGATTAATCCAAATGCTCATCAGTTTCATACATGATTCCTCCAGATGCTACCGTGTTTCATGAATGATTGATCCAAATGCTAACGTGGTTTATACATGATTAATCCAAATGCTCATCTGTTTCATACATGATTCCTCCAGATGGTAACGTGTTTCATGAATGATTGATCCAAATGCTAACGTGTTTTATACATGATTAATTCCAATGCTCATCTGTTTCAGACATGATTTATCCAGATGCTAACGTGTTTCATGATTTATTGATCCAAATGCTAACTTGTTTTATACATGATCAATCTGAATGCTCATCTGTTTCTTACATGATTCATCCAGATGCTAACGTGTTTCATGAATGATTGATGCAAATTCTAACGTGTTTTATACATGATTAATCCAAATGCTCATCGGTTTCAGACATGATTCATCTTGATGCTAACGTGTTTCATGAATGATTGATACAAATGCTAACGTATTTTATACATGATTTATCCAAATGCTCATCTGTTTCAGACATGATTCATCTTGATGATAACGTGTTTCATGAATGATTAATGCAAATGCTAACGTGTTTTATACATGATTAATCCAAATGCTCATCTGTTTCAGACATGATTCCTCTAGATGCTAACTTTTTTCGTGAATGATTGATCCAAATAATAACGTAGTTTATACATGATTAATCTGAATGCTCATCTGTTTCATACATGATTCCTCCAGATGCTAACGTGTTTCATGAATGATTGATCCAAATGCTAACGTGTTTTATACATGATTAATCCGAATGCTCATCTGTTTCATACATGATTCCTCCAGATGCTAACGTTTTTCATAAATGATTGATCCAAATGCTAACGTGTTTTATACATGATTAATCCGAATGCTCATCTGTTTTCTTACATGATTCATCCAGATACTAACGTGTTTCATGAATGATTGATCCAAATGCAAACGTCTTTTATACATGATTAATCCAAATGCTCATCTGTTTCAGACATGATTCCTCCAGATGCTAACGTGTTTCATGAATGATTGATCCAAATGCAAACGTCTTTTATACATGATTAATCCAAATGCTCATCAGTTTCAGACATGATTCCTCCAGATGCTACCGTGTTTCATGAATGATTGATCCAAATGCTAACGTGGTTTATACATGATTAATCCAAATGCTCATCTGTTTCATACATGATTCCTCCAGATGGTAACGTGTTTCATGAATGATTGATCCAAATGCTAACGTGTTTTATACATGATTAATTCCAATGCTCATCTGTTTCAGACATGATTTATCCAGATGCTAACGTGTTTCATGATTTATTGATCCAAATGCTAACATGTTTTATACATGATCAATCTGAATGCTCATCTGTTTCTTACATGATTCATCCAGATGCTAACGTGTTTCATGAATGATTGATGCAAATTCTAACGTGTTTTATACATGATTAATCCAAATGCTCATCGGTTTCAGACATGATTCATCTTGATGCTAACGTGTTTCATGAATGATTGATACAAATGCTAACGTATTTTATACATGATTTATCCAAATGCTCATCTGTTTCAGACATGATTCATCTTGATGATAACGTGTTTCATGAATGATTAATGCAAATGCTAACGTGTTTTATACATGATTAATCCAAATGCTCATCTGTTTCAGACATGATTCCTCTAGATGCTAACTTTTTTCGTGAATGATTGATCCAAATAATAACGTAGTTTATACATGATTAATCTGAATGCTCATCTGTTTCATACATGATTCCTCCAGATGCTAACGTGTTTCATGAATGATTGATCCAAATGCTAACGTGTTTTATACATGATTAATCCGAATGCTCATCTGTTTCATACATGATTCCTCCAGATGCTAACGTTTTTCATAAATGATTGATCCAAATGCTAACGTGTTTTATACATGATTAATCCGAATGCTCATCTGTTTTCTTACATGATTCATCCAGATACTAACGTGTTTCATGAATGATTGATCCAAATGCAAACGTCTTTTATACATGATTAATCCAAATGCTCATCTGTTTCAGACATGATTCCTCCAGATGCTAACGTGTTTCATGAATGATTGATCCAAATGCTAACGTGGTTTATACATGATTAATCCGAATGCTCCTCTGTTTAATACATGATTCCTCCAGATGCTAACGTGTTTCATGAATGATTGATCCAAATGCTAACGTGTTTATACATGATTCATCCGAATGCTCATCTGTTTCATACATGATTCCTCCAGATGCTAACGTGTTTCATGAATGATTGATCCAAATGCTAACGTGTTTTATACATGATTAATTCAAATGCTCATCTGTTTCAGACATGATTCATCCAGATGCTAACGTGTTTCATGATTTATTGATCCAAATGCTAACGTGTTTTATACATGATTAATCTGAATGCTCATCTGTTTCTTACATGATTCATCCAGATGCTAACGTGTTTCATGAATGATTGTTGCAAATTCTAACGTATTTTATACATGATTTATCCAAATGCTCATCTGTTTCAGACATGATTCATCTTGATGATAACGTGTTTCATGAATGATTAATGCAAATGCTAACGTGTTTTATACATGATTAATCCAAATGCTCATCTGTTTCAGACATGATTCCTCTAGATGCTAACTTTTTTGATGAATGATTGATCCAAATGATAACGTGGTTTATACAGGATTAATCTGAATGCTCATCTGTTTCATACATGATTCCTCCAGATTCTAACGTGTTTCATGAATGATTGATCCAAATGCTAACGTGTTTTATACATGATTAAGCCAAATGCTCATCTGTTTGATACATGATTCCTCCAGATGCTAACGTGTTTCATAAATGATTGATCCAAATGCTAACGTGTTTTATACATGATTAATCCGAATGCTCATCTGTTTTCTTACATGATTCATCCAGATACTAACGTGTTTCATCCATGAATGATCCAAATGCAAACATCTTTTATACATGATTAATCCAATTGCTTATCTGTTTCAGACATGATTCCTCTAGATGCTAACGTGTTTCATGAATGATTGATCCAAATGCTAACGTGTTTTATACATGATTAATCCGAATGCTCCTCTGTTTCAGACATGATTCCTCCAGATGCTAACGTGTTTCATGAATGATTGATCCAAATGCTAACGTGTTTATACATGATTATTCCAAATGCTCATCAGTTTTATACATGATTCCTCCAGATGCTACCGTGTTTCATGAATGATTGATCTAAATGCTAACGTGGTTTATACAGGATTAATCCGAATGCTCATCTGTTTTATACATGATTTATCCAGATGCTAACGTGTTTCATGAATGATTGATCCAAATGCTAACGTGTTTTATACATGATTAAGCCGAATGCTCATCTGTTTCATACATGATTCATCCAGATGCTAACGTAATTGGTACATAATTTAATCAAGTTGTGGAGTAAATTATCTTACTCTATCATTGAAAGTTGTGAGCTCTAAAACTTAAGTTGTAGGGTTAATTCTTCTTAACTGTTAAGAGATGTTATTTAACTGTTCTCTGGGTTGTTTGTTTTGATTTATTAAGAAATCTTTCTATAAAAAATTTTGAATATTTTATATTGTTATACAAAATTAAGCATTTGACAAAAATGAGATTAGGATTATGCCCATTATTTTTCATATACAGTTTTTAAAATAAACCGAAAACTAATGGCGTTATTTACCCGCAGAAACGTAAATAGATATATAAATAATGTGTTGAAGAAATAGGAAATCAATGTGTCAAAAACATACAACCAAAGATCTATCGGTTCTGCAGCTGTGAGGCATTTAATCCTTTAGTTGTTATTGTTTGTGGTATGTGTGACATATAACCCGGAAATATTTAAAAAATACATTAGCGTTTTTCCAGACCAGGAGAAAACGAACCAGCGAACCCGAGTAAGCAATTTAGCTTTCTCTCAGTTTCTGTCTCTTTACCGAACTTTGCTTTTATTCATCACTAACTTTGAACTGCGTATATATATTAATAGTTAGCTACTGTTACTGTATCAAACATGCCTGTAAGACGGTTCTTTCCACGCTGATATGGTGTGATGATAGGTATCCGTTTCTAGAATTACCCATATCACGGTAGTGTTGCTGTTTAACTGATTCTCCTCTTGGATTTTCCAACCAGGTCGGATCTATTGTACAACATCGTGTTTTCTACCACAGTCATGATGTATTTGAGGTGATTTTGCGCCAGTTCTGTTACATTGCTTAGGAACTTCTTAGATCGCTGAGTATGGCTAAAACTACAGGAAATTATTACTAAAACCGAAAATTAATTCGTATATGAGAAGGTCATTAGAATATTATAATTACGTATAGAGCAGTATGTTGACTTACTTCTGAAAGAGAAGATTTATTTTAATTTATGCTACCAGGAAGATGTAATCTTTGGGAGATTGATTTTTGGTCAATTTTACCAAAAATAAGAACTTTGGGGAAAACCCTTATTGTATGGTTTTATATGGTTCGGCTTTAAGAATATCTTTCACTCGTAATTTAGGCTATTTTCCTCTTTCATTGAGGATTCACATAAGTAATCTAACGATGGCAGAAAAATTGTAAGGCGAGATTTGTAAAGTGGTAAAGATGGGAAGTGAAAAAGTGTGCAAGATATGTAACGGGAGATGAAACTGTGATCTTTGGTGCTGGGTGAGAGAGCACCTAATCGTACAGAGGTTTGCTACAGCATGGCTACCATTACTAAACCTGATATACTATTGCAAGGTTTCTGAGGGCAGTTGAACGACTTTGGTGTTTCGATCGTTTTTAAGGAATTAGGGAATTTCTTTAATTATTTACAAACTCCTTTTTAGAATAATGATATTCTAAGTAAATATAGAAAGTCTGGCCAAATAAATTTTGGGTACTCCTATAGTTTGAGGTCTAAAAGCATCTTCCTCTTTATTGTTTGTTTGTCCTAACATCAGGCTATGAATCTGGAGAGCGTAGAGACAGATAGTGAGGGAAATGAAGCGATTCTCCGGCAGTGATGCGTGAACTCATCCACATTTAAGAGACCTCTCTCCAGCTTATCGATTAGATCACTGACCCATGGGATTAATTGTGTAGTCGTCCTAGAGAATATATCTACCATTCATATTGCAGAGTAGGAGAAAAGGTCTCGGTAACCATAGCACGACGCGGGGGAATTCTCCCTCATTAAAGAGAGCTGACAGTGGGATGTAGGCAGAATTTACGTTATACCTCTTATCCAAGGTGTCGCGAAAATCCCTGGGGTCGTCCATTTTCCTCACCTGACACAAAGGAAATCTGCCTAAACCCTACAGCATCATGACTAGAGGAGCAATCAAGGCACCAATCCTAGTTTAACAGTTGGCTCCAGACCTAGTGATTTAATTAATATATAGAGTGGATCTCCACTGAGAAATCTACACAAAAAATAGTTCTAATACAATAGTAATTTGAGTTAAACGTTAAGTGGAAGTAAAAAACCTAACTAATCAAGATTTAAGGTTTAATAAATCCGCCAATAATCTATTCCAACGGTGGGGAAGCCGCTAAAATAAAGTATAATCAACCTTAATTGAGAAGCTAAATTTGTACTTCAAAGAGGGCTGAGCTTAACTTTCAGATGAGAAAATTATGCGCTCTAACGGAAACTGCTCCGCTCATCCTGAACTGACGATCAACTTTCATCACACAAATGTCACTTATGTAAGAAGCAAAAAAAAAGGATACAACATCAACCACTTATGAATATTTATCAATTAACAGTTAATTATAGAGAAATCAATGATTAAAAAATAAACGTAAATAAACTAATTTAAGCGATTATTCGCGTATCCAGAAAGCTTTATACTAAGATCCAAAAGCTCACTGCTCTTAGAAAAAAATTCAGATGAGGTCTTCACCCAAATATAAACAATTCTCACTCTCCACCTTTGCTCAGGAGAAGCAACTCAAGAAAAATACTTAAGTAACTGCTCGAGCGAATACGAGCTCCAAAGACGTAAATCGTTAGGTAAAGTTAAGTTATCTCACTGGAACCAGGTAGGTTCAATGACCATCAGAGGTTACACGAAAAAGTTTGTTTAAATTACCAATTAAATCTGCTGATTCTCAGAAGACTAATGCCTTTAACTGAATGTAAAAGGAGAACGCACTTTTATTCAGGTGGGACGTAATGACTTGGTCATAATTGTTTTAATTACGTTTTGAAGAATAAAAAAACATACTTGTGAATCAACCATTGAAAAGTTTTCCATACCAATATGACTATAAGAACGATTAAATTAATTGAAAATATAAGTTACCAGCGTTAGGCTTCAATTTAGTAAAATAGTTCTTTTGAGAGGTGAACTTCTTCAAAAAGCCGTTGTCTACGGATATAAACATCATAATTGAAAGGGTGACATTGACGTCTTATAATAAAGCAAAATCCTAAATGACCGCCAGCACTAAGAAAACAAGAAAAAGTGAGATTATATCGACTGGACTTTGTAAATAAAGAACAGAAAAGCCGCTTATTGTACTAAAAATAAAAATAGAAAACGACTTTAAAAAAAGTAATAAAAAAGAAAGTTAGTAGTAATGACAATTCCGTGCAGAAATTGATAGTTAAAATGTAATGTTTAATTAAAGATTCCCGATACAGATGTTGCTGCATTGTCAATTCCTGAAAGAAGGTATTTATAGAGAATAGAACAACAGATACATCATGGCTGGTGTAAATCTCGCATCCTCCTGCCTGAGATCGATAACGTGGTGGTAGTTTGCAGAAACTTACACCACGTAAAGGTAGACAGTTGTCACGCGTATCATGTTCATTTGTAAAACAATATAATTTACGGGAAACGGGAAGAGATGAGTCTCCGCAGCTCCTCTTTGTTCGCCCTTAATCCAATGCAATTGTAAACTTCTTGGTCGATAGTTTGATTTGGGTTACGAATTTCACAACACTACTATGTCATTCACTTCCTATTAAGCGCACATGAGTATCCTTAGTAGATGATGACTCTTTTTTGACTGGGCTTTTGCATTTCTCCAGGACTAATCCATTGGAACACTTATAATATTGTACATTACTCACTTTTCGTCTCTTTTAATAATCATAATAAAAATGGTTCATCTTTCAGTCGACAAAGGAGAAGTTAACAAAAGTTAAATCTTTGTTGAAAGTTTATCTCTATCAGAGCGTGAGGTATTCATTGTTTCTTTAGGTTTCATTTGTTTTTTCTACTAGGCCTTTGTGGTTTTTCTTATCCATTGAAAATAATAAATGTCCTAATCATGAAACTTTTGTCCTATAAATTGCCTTGCGCGGTTGAATAGGTTGAATTTAGTGTATAGGTAACTAAGCTTTGAATATACTTCACTAGGATTGTAATTATAGAAGTAAACCTTGTTTTGATCATCTTTATCCATAAGATAGTAAACTTAAAAATAATCCCGCAATACCCATGGATGCTTTAATAGATACCTAAACATAGAGGGTTACATAAAATAGGTTTATCTGATAATATTCCACAACTAGTTTCATTCAATCACACATTATAACATATGGATGAGACAAATTTTGCTTGATGGAGCAAATCCGAGGCCAATTTCGGAATTTAAACCACATATTTCTATAAAAATCGCATACATTTCAAAAGTATTTTGATAGCACTCGTTTTTCAGTTCATTGCTGCTATTTTTATTAGATTTTTTAAAGGTAGAACTCTGACAATCATATTTTTCCTCCTTTTGGTGTAACATTAAAATACAAAGCGATTGCTACAGGCAATTTGCGAAGCATTGTAGAAAATTGCCATAGGAACCGACTTTTCTTGTTTCCTATAATGCCGTCATTTTTCAGGAATTCAAGAAGCTCTTATTGCGGTTACAGGTCGGTATACAAATGAACTATATTTGGGTTTCTATTTCTGGAACACCTCATGGAAGATGTATGAAGAAAATAATCTTAAAATGTTTATAAGTGAAGCTTTATACGAACCATAAATTTGAGTTGGTCGGTAATTTTAACTAGTAGAGAATTCTAGTCCTGAGGTTCTATAAATATGAAAACCTTTTCTTAAAAAGTATTTTCTTCACCTAATTCAGAGATTTATTGGGAACGCGATGCCCTTATGTTTCAAAGACAAATGGAGCTTTTAACGAAGTGCAATTGACTAAAATAAAGTCCTGCATCACTAGAAGTTAGACGAAAGTATGGCACTCATACATGCGTACAAGGGAATTTGAAAATTTATAAATACTGGAGGGAAGAATTTCATCACTATTATATTCTAATTTTCAGGGCCAACATAGTATCATAGGCAAAACATAAGTTCAGTATTACAATCGAGCAAACCCTTAAAAAACAGTTGTTTGTAGCACACAAAGAGAAAAAAGGGTGTAAGAAATATGTAAAGAGATAAAAAGAAGAGAATAAATTAATAAAGAATTAGTTTTACATCTCCTAATTCCCTAAGATCATAATTTAAAGTAAAATTTCCCAATTATATTAATAAAGTTATTTATTAAAATGCCTACAACGAATTAATACGAAAGTTATTTAAAGTCTGTATATTTTATATGAAATAATTTTTTGCGGTCGCTTGTGAAATCGAAGATTTACTAACTTCAAACCGTCACATTAAGTGGCCACTCTAGCTTAAATATTGACTCATAATTTATATTAGTAAGCACAACGTTAGTTGCACAAATACAGATATTCTACAATAAAAAAATACGGTGCCTTATTCTTCTTTCATCATATATATTTCTAAGTTATGGAATAATCTTTTTCGGTTGACCTAGACAAATTCCAACATTAATTTTATTTTGCATATTTAAAAACTACACTTATAAAACATACTCCAAATCAGATCATTCAATCTCTGCTTAAGGAAAGAATATGTTTCGATTTAAACACCTAATATCTAGGTAAGTATAAGCGAATAGTTTTGACAATTTTAAATTAATCGATATTATGACATCTCTATTTTCAATATGAATATTTAAAATTTAATTCACAGTATTGTAATGTGTTCGATTTTCATGAATTTCATTTACCAACTTTACCATAATTGACTACTATTTCTTTTTGCCAGTTATAACAATACTATGATATTTTTCTGTTTAGCCAAGTTTCGTTTTATCATCAACTTTGTAAACTGACGGAGTAAATTCGTTCGAAGATAGTTTATAGATGCACATAAATTAAAAAAAATAAAATCGAGAATATAACCCCAAAACAACACCCCTAGCCTCCAATACCAACTGTTCTTCAACTAGTTTACAATCCATTTCAAAGAAATACCTCCTATTCCATGAGATTTTAGCTTTATTATGAGTCTTTAAAGTGAAACGGTGTCAGTAAGCCATTTGAAATCGAAAAACAAAACATCATCTACGTTTTCATCCTATTTAAACGTTGTGATAATTTCAAAAGCCTGTCTTAAAATCCTATTAGTGAAAATGTTGAAAATATATAAGGTTGGAAAGAAAGAACAAAGGTAATATCAGATTTACTAGATTCCTTTTTCATAAAGGCTCCCCTTTTCGAAAAAGTACTCATAGAGGCTTCCTACATTCCCTTAATGTTGGAATAAATTATGCGATTAGGCTTCTTTGAGTTTGAGTATTTTCTCGAGTAGGCTTTTCGGCCAGTAGACAAAAAACTTGTTTCTTCGTCCTCTCAAAAATTTCTAGCAAGATTATGTCAAGTTGTCTTCTCCTTTTTTGGAGCCTATTTCTCAGAGAGAGTAACTGAATTTTCTAATTTTATCCTCCCCTTTGCTACTATATTCATATATTAAATATTTTATTAATTTCCTTAGTATACCTTTTTACCTAGGATTGATAATGATATTTTTTGGCTTTTAATGCCACTTATCTCAATAGAATTTCCGATTCAATCTAATCTTGACTATTGCTTCATCCATCCTCTTAATATGCCGTTTCATTTATTCTTTCTTCCAAATCGCTATCTTATTTCTACATATGACTAAAGTTGAAGAGAAAATACCCCATAAATCTCTTTGTACCAGAAAAATTCTCCTCTTGGCCTCCTTAATTTATTTATGCTTCAAGTTTTGTGATTCTTAATACGCTGTTTTAAACAGGTTAAATTGAATCCTATTTTACCTGGTGAGGAATAGACTTTCTTTAGTGAAGAGGAATAGATTATCTTCATTTGAAACGCTTATATTCTATTTCTTGTGTAATGTAACAAATTTTTAGTCAATTTGCTGTGACGTCATAGACTATTATCGCATCTCAATGGAGTCATCCGGAGTTACTTAAATAAAACTTTTGTTCGTTGTTTTTGTTTCAGTTTAAATTAGTTCAAGTTGAGTGTCAATTAAGAAAAGAGAATAGAGTTGGGTAGGAATCTCTATATTGCAGATATTAGTTAACTTTTGTTGCTGGTGTAATTTTACAAAGTATATGAGTGAATGTTAATTACGCTAGCGCCTAATTAAGATTTCTATTTGCTTAGCAAGTATGGCTGATGTGCAAAATATTTTGGAAATATTGGATGGATACAATGTTAGAATTGAATTATCTATTAGCTTGTCTAGAAATTAATGTCGATTTTAGAAACAATACAAATGTTCCCTAAACTTGTTTAAATATTTCTAAATTTGATACAATCTAGTTAAAGATAAGTAGTAATGGGCATAATTTTTAAAGATATCATAATGGATAGACCATTTTTTAAGCTAACAATCCCTATGCCTTTTTAAAACTAGAGATGCCTTTCAATGACAACGCAAAAATACACAAAAAAAGGTGTTGGGAGCAACATGAACTGTGTGTAGGACACGTTTTCAATGTGTAAATATTGATTCATCTCTAATAGCTGGAAATGTCGAGTCAGCCATATCAAGAATAAATACTTAGGATAGATGAAATCTGGATTTGTTATCTCAATGTTTAAAGGCCTATCAATGGATTGATGGCAAATAAAAACACTCCAAAAGTAATTCCGTCTCAAAAACATGGTCTCCAACATCAAAAGGCTGTTCTTTGCATTTGGTGAGGTATAAAAAGAGTTTTTCCTGAAGCTCCTCACTAAAAGGCACCGACACTTACATACCTAATTCTTCAATAATTGAAACTTTTACTCAAGTTCTCGGTACAAAACGTCATTCACTTGTCAACACAAATGGTTTCTTTTTTTTATAATAATGAACGCCAACGCAAGCATTATTATGAAGGGAGATGGTCTCCCGCATCTCTTATAATCATCTGGCATTGCGAATCAAGATTATCCCTTATTAAATTAATAATAACACCTCGTAAGTTGCAAAGTTTATTCAGATTTATTGTGGTGGAAAATTATGTAAAATTATTTGTATAACCATAACGGAATATATTATTTAGGAAATTGTTAAACGATAGAAGACCATTATAAATAGTGATGAAAACGAATTTACTGAATAAATGTATTTTTGTCAATTTGAATTTATCATACTTTTCATTTAAATAAACGACATTAATTTCTTGTCAATCTAATATTTTCAATTTCATTATAATAATTGCAATAGAGATAAGCATTAATTTTGGGACTGTAGTCTAACAGTTTGTAATGGACAATTCCTTCAATATCCCACCATACACTCAACATGATCTTTCTTGGATGAATAATTCTGCTCAGTTGTTGAGAAATTCAGCCTTCCTGACTGATCCACAAACGACGGCCTTTAGCGTTATGATAAAGGATTGACTTCTCATCACCAGTGACAATCGAGCCCCAAATGGTACCTGAAGTTGTTGTAAAACCAATCACTCAACACAACTAACAAGATGGTGAAGATTCGCTGTAGACAGTTCGTGCAGGGCACATTTTCCTAATCAGTGGAACCTTTCCAAGTCCTTTCTGTTGGCGTAGTGCGGTCGTATGGATTACACTAATTTTGTATGTAAGTTTCCTGGAAGTTGTAACAAGGCCTGCTTTTACAGCATCTTCCAAATCTTCGGAATCAAGTCTTTTCAGACGACCTTTTTTTATCCGTCTTTTACACTGAAATCCTCACTTCGCCAATGGGAAAACCACAACTTACAACTTTTCATTTACTGCATCATTCCCATAAGTATCCTGAAAGGACTTTGCTGTTGTACTAGTATGGGCACCTTCAGGAAAAAGGTATAAATTATTAATTGATGTCTTTTTCATAGAATAAGACAAGATCATGAGATTTGGAGAGTTCCCTGCCCTTCTCTTTCACTCTAACTGATCTTTTTTATCTTGATAGATCAGTGAATTTTCTATTGCCCCTAACTTTACTTGTTTATGGACCGGTAATTCATCTTTTCTAAAAAAGAGGGCTATCAGAATGATATCATTTTTTTCATTTTTATATTAAATACCTAAATTAAAAACTTAATACGAAATCAAGACCCACAAAGTCCAGTTGACCCAATTGAAACTAACCCAGTCAAATATATTTTAAGTGTTTCGATAAAAGGTGCTTACTTAAGAATCTAGAAAAAAAGGAGTAGTCTCATTCTATAGGATCCGTCAAACAAACCTCCGAATTCTCTTTGAATTTTTCTAAGTCTCTGATCTTTGACATCGGAGTTTTCTGAGAGATGGGAAAAGACGAAGAAAGAAAAGGGTGAGAAGTTTACGTCTAAAAACTGATTTCCCAAGAGATTTCTGGCTCTCCTTTTCTGGGTTTTTTTTCTTAGTGAAAAACAACTTTAGCTATTTTTCTCAAAACTCTATTTCCTTACCATCCATTTTTTTCCAAAGCCTTGACGGATAATAGACTTCACTTGAAAAAAAGAAAAAGATCTTTCGCATACCGGCATGGGTTCTGGCCCCAAGGGAAATATTATTATTGGAAAGTGATAGTTTATCTTAAGCTCTGCGAAGAGAACTTCGAAATGAGGGGATAGTCCAAGTTTTAGAAATGAATGCACACCAACTACGAGAGGTCGCCATAGCAAGCACCTGTAAATCAATTAGATAAAGCGAGGAAAATGATAGAAAAAAAAATTGGTATCATAAGAGAAATTACTTACCATGTTAAGACGAATCCGAGTTTTTTTTCCCACTCTTCCACGGTATAATCACAATCCAAAATGACATCTGACACATTGGCTTGGATTTTGTTGGGTACAACCAAACTCTTAATGTGAAGACCGCATCCTAAGCCTAGAAAAAAAATATAAATTATATTAATATTAATATAACCACGCATTTTTCTTTGACTTATAAATTGATAAGAATAAAAAAACACCTATTTACTGCTATTACTGCAGCACGACCATTACCACCAAATTAACTACTGCTATAAGTAATACGATAAACAATAATACTATTATTTTATAAAAGCCCTACTTTGGCTGTTAGTTCTAACTGAGCGCTGGTCTGGAATGCTACAATGAAGTAGAACGTTACTGTTAAAAGCCTACCTAATTTTAAGAATTGTTAACCTCAAGTGAGACTGATAATCTTTATTTTTCCTCCAATGAAAGATTATATAGTTGCTTCTATATGCTTATCCCGTTCCCTTAGGGCCCTCAAGTTGTCCTTGATGCTCCACTCCTCTTCTCTCAAGTTAGTGGACACGCACTTCGAAGACATGCGGCCTTCTAAGAGCCGATTATTAAAACATATTACTATTAATACTATTCAAAATTTATTTTAGGAAGTTATTTCATGGAATTATCGAGGGTTGGACCATCCCTGGATTGGTGGATTTTCCTTTCCTTGGGGCTCAATTTGTGCGTCCGGCTCTGATGCCCTTTGGAATATTATTTCCATAAAGGTTGAGTTTCTTCATTTTCCTTGTTTTTATTCAAGGGACACTTTTCGAAGTTATGCAGTGGGGAAAAAGAAACCCAAATCTTTCCATTGTGTCCTTTTTGGAACTTTTTTTTAAAAGCTTATCGCTTATAGAGCCGCTAGCTAATATTGTAGGCTAGACGCCAATACAGTAGTTGTAAATTTATCTCTGGTTGGATCCCCCAGACTGGTTTCATGTCCCAGTCTGAGGGATTTTCGCGCATGTTACGTGTCCCGGTCCCGGGACGAGCGGAGTCTCTACCGATTGTCCCTTGTACTCGGAAGAAGTTCGTGTACATGGACTTGCTGACTATGCGACTTTTTGGAGGAGGCTGGCTTCCTCCACTTTATTTTACCTTTTTTTAGGTTGCAAGTTCCTGCACCTGGGAGAGGCAGGCCTACCCCCGACGACGGAGCGAGCTATATTCTTGCCTTTATGCTTTGTTTTTGTTTGTTTTTTTGTTATTTTTTTAGGGTATGTGATTTTTATCGTTATTATTTATCTACATATTGTTATTTTTTTAAATATTTTTTAGTATAGGCTGTGTTAAGTACGGCGATCTATGACCCAGTAGGAACAGTTGCCAGATGAAGTTCTAAAGTTAAAAGAAAATACCTCTGTTTGGGGCCTGGGGAGCTAGATAATCCCTGCTACTTTGGTTCCGGTTGGTGTGGTTTAACATGTTTGCCTTCGTTCTCCCTTTTCTCCTACTTCCACACATCTTTTTTTTCCTTATCTATACTTTTAAACCCCCCAAAGTGGATGTATGGATATTTGTGTGCTCTCATAGCCCCCCCCAAACCTGCAATTTTCCCTCCACACCCAAAACTACAGGAAGATCTGCGGTAATGTGTCTTTCACCCATTTTTATTTCTTCTACTTTTATCAGTTTCTTTACAAATATCTCTTTACAAGCTTTCCTTGGGCCATTGGTCTCTTTGTCATTGCGTTTTAAGGTCAACACGAAAAAAAATATCCTCTAAGAATTTAGAGTCGGTCTAAATGATAAATCTGTAGTTTTTATCATTACTCTTCCTGTAATTATAGTAATTGGCTATAAGGTTCATAGGATAATCTCAAGCTGTCTTGGTTTGCGGTTGTGTATTAATGAAATCCAAAATGAAATAAATAGTTTTTAGTTATTAGCATTAAGCAGGTGCCTAAAAGCAATTTTTAGTTATAAGATATCAATCAGTTAACTGAGCAATATTTTTATAATTATTCAGATGTCTGAGCGCAATTTTTAGTTATTTGCACCATTCCAGCGCCTGAGTGCAATTTTCAGTTATTAGTATCAATCAGGTGTCTGAGCGCAATTTTCAGGGATTAGTATCAATCAGGTACTTGAGTGCAATTTATAGTTATTAGCATCAATCAGGTGCCTGAGCGCAATTTTTCGTTATTAGGTGTTAATCGGGTGATTGGGCGCAATATTTAGTTATTAGAATCAATTAGATAACAGCGAAACTTTTAGTTAATAGAATCAATCAGGTGCTTGAGCGCAATTTTTAAGTATTAGGTATCAGTCAAGTGCTTGAGTGCAACATTTTGTTATTAGCATCAATCAGGTGCTAAAGAACAATTTTTAGCTAGCAGAATTAATCATGTGATTGAGCAAAATTTTTACTTATTAGCATCAATTAGGTGGCTGATGACAATCTGCAGTTATTACCATCAATCAAATGCTCGAGTGCAATTTTGAGTTATTAGCATTAATCAGATGACTGAGTGAAATCTTCATTTATTAGTTTCAATCAAACGCCTGAGCCCAATTTTTAGTTATTAGCATCAATCAAGTGCTTGGGTGCCTTTTAATCTATTAACATTAATAAATTGATTAAGCGCAATTCTTAGTTTTTCGCCCCAATCAGGTGCTTAAGTGCAATTTTTACTTACAAAAATCAATCTCTTGCTTGAGGGCAATTTTTAATTAGCATCGAAAAGGTTCCTTAGCGGAATTTTTAGGTTATTAATATCATTCAGGTGCGTGTGAGAAATTTTTACCTCGTAGTATTTTAATCAGGTGCTTGAGCACAATTTTTAGTTTTTAGTACCAATCAGGTGTTTGAACGCGAGTCAATATAAACATCATTTTGTAAAATTAATTCTTGATCCTAAGATTAGGTGTTTTTCGGTATTTTCTGTATGGAATAGTAAACTAAATGCTGAAATTTACAGAATAATATCTACTATCTGGTTACATATACAGAGAATAAGATGACACTATCAAGGATTATGGTACTATCATTGTCACGCAAGTATTATTTTCCTCAAATTAATTAGAAATGTAGTCGAAAGATAATCATCACAAGCTTGTTCCACTGTGAGACTGAAATTGAATTTTCAAATAGGACTGTCAAAGAATAGGAAAAGGCTAGAGAGAAGAGTTTTGGCTTAAAAGCACTATTGAAGACTCCCGGGAGGAGCAGGAACAAAGAGCAGGGAAAAGGGGGCTTCTATAATCTCTGATCATGAAATTAGAATGCGGTGTATTCCATGGAGTGGAGACGGCTACGAAGACCTTAAAGCAAGAGGGTGCTTAAGATCAAAGTTCGGACGCAGGTTGAAGCAGATAGAGAGTAAAGAGAGGGAAGAGGGGCACTGCAGCAGTTAGGGCTTTAAAACAAGAAGGAGAACCTTGAAGGTGATGTGAGAACTGATGGAGTGCCAATGTAGACTCAGATGCATCGGCGTCTTGTAAGAGAAGCGACTTTGGAGGAAAACAGTTGAGTTGCAAAGTTCCTCACAGGTTTAAGAAGACGAAGCATAGAGGTATGAGCACCGGCAAGAATGGAGTTAGTTTCAATCGTGTGGGCGCGAGGTACCAAATGTATGAATGCCTCTTTCACAACTAATATTAGCGAAGTGTGAACGAATCCATCTGAGATTACGTAGGAAATGGATAGCGGACTAACAAACAAAGGGAATGGAAATTTTGAAGGACACTTGAATATGAAAGTGAGGTACAAGTTTTTCCTCTATTGGAGAATGGAACTGAGAAGCTGCCAAGATTAATAAAGGAATCTATAGCTTTACAACAGGATATTCACCAGTAGAACTTCAATTGTTCTTTGGTTGATCTTTAGAGATTTGTAGAGTGACTCATGTACTATGTCACAAACAAAAAGAAGAGTTCTGAGAGTCCAGGCGAAATTACTCGGAGAGAAGGAAAGATATTTATGAGTATCATCATCATACATAAAAAAGGATGTCGAAACTCTACAGGAGAATTCAGCAGGGAAAATGTAGATGTTAAACAGTAGCTGACAGAGAAACGTGCATTGGTTGGCACAACAATGTACCTGCGCAGGCGCAGAAACATCACACTCGATTTTAACCAACTGAGTACAGTAATAGAGTTACAAACCAAGCCAATCCAGCACCATAGCACCAGAAACTTCCAGGAAATCCCAGAGATGACAACATAAAATAACGTGAACCAGTGCCAAATGCAGCTATTAGGGCAGTAGTGAACCAAAGGTTTCGGGTCCAGAATGGTATTCTTGTCTTTCTCAGAATCAGATGAGTTACAGCATGTTTGAAGCAAGGAAGAACCACCCCAGATGATAAACAAGAATGAAAGAAACTGATTAGATGAAGGATAAGAACAGAGAGTAAAAGAGTAGAGTCTAATATCTAACACTATAATTACTCCTAAAAGAACTTGATCACGAGTGTTAAATATGTTGAAAGAAAGAAGAGTTTAGAAGCAATATCTAATAGGAAGGGTAAATTGTAAAAATAAACCAAAGATAAATGAATAAATCAAGTACTGAACGCAGAAAAGGGACTAATAAAAGGCATATGCGGGAAGATGATTGGTCACCCCTGGCTGCTGTAAATAAGCTTTGGATGACAAATGCATATTTCACCGCAATTCGACGAAAATAAATAATGAATGAGGTTATTATAAATTCTACTCTAGAGAACATTATTTCTTTCAATAAATGCTAAAAATAACCCTTTGTCCTCTATTAACTTTAGGACAAATGAAGATAAAAACTAATATTGACGCCACCAGAATTGTTTCTTCAACAAATTAATTGTGGTGAAATTTATTTATAATAAAGCCAATGGGGAAATTTGCCTATGCTAAATAGTGAGATAGTTTCATTAAATCACTTTCTTCTTAAGAATTTTTGAAATGTCAGCCTAAATTTCTTTAAGATACGATCACTAAACACGAAAGGATTTATAAAGAAGTGTAAGAAGACTTTAGTATTTCATTTTTATTTAGTTACGGGTTTAATGAGGTGTAGCAAATAAACCCGCGATGATCAAGTCCATGGCAATAGTAATCTATGATTATTAGACATCTGTAAGAATTGCTGTCACCTGAGATAGGTTAAATAATTACCGAACTACAGTTAACATCTATTTTTAATTGGTCGAGTCGTAACCTGATAAAGAAAACCATATAAAAATCAGTATGGAAACTAGTTAGAAGCCTGTTGGCACCACTATCAAGTCCTGTTGAAGAGAAGAGGTAGGATCAAAGGGAGTACAGTTATTTGCCAACACTCCGTAGGTGTGGGAAATTTGTGGCTAAAGGGTCAGCCACCACTAACGCATTAGGGGATGATTAAAATCCATCTTGGAGGATTTCCTAAGGAAAGTATGATGTATGTGTACCTAGATAAGGTGAAAGCAAACAGGAGAATCAAATCTGGAACCATGGTGAGTTAATCCAGCGCCTGATTCCCAAGGCTACGATGCATTGGATCCTGAAACATGTTACACTAGAAATCAATATATGTTTTCATCAATTATTAAACGAAAGAGCAACGAGACCGGATCAACCAGAATTATTCTAAGGAGCGATCTATAATTAAAGTGGGTAAGGTAAAGCAAGTTAAAATGTATGGACAATTTCTAACCACAAGCATTGAGGTCGAAGCGCAAAAAGTTTGCGTTGGAGCCGTGAACGCAAACTGCAGGTGTTGAGGACAGAAGGGCCCCCCAAAGCATCAAATTTCATCTGACCTCTCGTTGCGAGCCGATAAATAAATGTATTGGTGAATTGAGATGAGAGAGGAGTGAAGTGAATAATATGTTATTGTTTATTATTATTATTCGTAATTGAATATTTTTCTTGATGACATTTAACATCTAATTTACGAACTATTTTTGGCAGTGAAATATAGTCTCTTTAATGCAGATACACCCACAAAGGAAAAGTAAAAAACGATTCCGAGCGCTTTCGTCTTTATTCTTAAAAACCTTTTTGAGGAATGAACAGGAGGCTGGACATATATTGCCTTAAATATGGAGGGGGGGGATTAGACTACGCATCTCTGAACCTTAATTAGGGAGTACAAAATATTAAAACAACTTTATTTGAGATTCAGAGGTGGGTAGTCTAATCTCCTCTTCCACTATCTAAGTCAATGTATGTCCAGCCTCCTGTTCATTCCTTAAAAAGGTCTTTAAAAATAGAGACGAAAGCGCTCGGAATCGTTTTTCACTTTTCCTTTGTGGCTGTATCTACATAACTTTGACTCACGTGCACTTTGTGAGCTTTTTTCAGTCTCTTCAATATATAGGATTTGTGAGAAAAAAAACGATCTCATTGCGTAATGCATTTTACTCATATTTTAACTTTTCGTCACCAAGACCCCATCACCCAGAGAAACGAAATGACATAATATCCCACTGAGTAATACACTATACAGTACAGTAAAATAATTCGAACCCATGTATTTATATCACAACCTCTTCCAAAAATATTTTCATAAGAGATCCAAGTTTTATAGATTGGTGTACGATAAACAACAATTATAACCTACGTATTGACAAAGGTTATTCTAATTTTGATGACTAAAATTAAAGATATCAATTGAAAAGCAATTTAAAGGAAAGATTTACTCTAGAAAATAATGCGAGAGCTTAGGTTTAGTGCAGAGATAACCGCTATAAATTTGTATATCGACTAAATTCATTTCATTCTGTGCAAGTTAGTCCATTTTCCTGGTCACTGTCTTCACAGAAAATGCCTTAAGAAATCTGTCATGCCTCTCTGTCCACGAGCTGATCGTAAGACTGCGCCACCAAGATTGTCTTTCAATTAGAACCATTGTGGTTTATTTTTCACCGCCAGTATGGCTCTTGCCTTCACGGGTCTAAGTTGCTGTAATCATCTTATAGCCTAATGATAGGCTAGATTCAAAAGCAAACGACCACAAAAAGATCAGAAACAAAATAAAAACAAACAAACAAAACCAAAAGGAAAAACAACAAGAAGCAAAAACCTCTTCCCCCGCCCCCCCAAAAGACAAGGCTCTGGTCTCAGGAGGTAGAAGTCTGCTATCTCCAGTTGGGGGATACAACCAACATCAAATAAAGGCAAATGAAATATGGGAAGTTTGCCTCTTCCTAAAAAGGCAAAGAATCAACAAGTGTGTATTAAAGAACCAATCCCGAAAATGAGTGAGAACAGGTGGCGACACCGCTCGTTGCGGTAACGTGTGCGAAGAACACCCAGACTGGGACATGCTACATGAATGTAATAATCAGTATGTGTCAATGAAGTGATTGCAGTAATGTGCAGGGGAGCGATAAATCAAATGAAGCTTCGTCCCCGCGAGTGGGCTCAATTCGAAGACTACCAAAAGCGATCTGAAGCCATCGCGGCATTGGTGGGTACGTCCATGGGAACTGTTTCGGCGCAAAGAAACGCGACCTTAAGCTCCCCTCGGTCGTCTCTCAACTTATTTGCGTTGCAGTTCGGATGGCTGCTCTGATTCCTGCAATATAGTCCGTGTGGATCTGGCCGCGGACTATTTAACGTCCTCCTCGGCGGGCTCATTCCCCGCATTTTCCAAATGTCCAGGATCCCAGCAGAAGACAATCTCAACATCTATGATGGTCACCGAAACCTTGGAATCACGGATACTGCGACCCAGGTTTTGTGTAATTCCAATGCCATGGTGTAACCAGGACGCTTTGCGAGTCGCTATAGATCACAATCGAACCAGGACGATGCGCCTTCTCTTGTATAAATAGGTGTATTGCAACCAACTCGGCGTGAAGAGAGACAGCGTAGAAGCCGACCTCCTCTTAGGACTTGGAGCTTTAGCTATAAACTGGCAGGGATCCAACGTTACAAGGAATGTGCTCTACAAAAGTCAAAATCAATACTCCCAGCACTAAATAAGCTTTGGAAGCCGAGCTGTTTTGGCAAATAGTTAAAGGTGGTACCCTATATTGGGGCGTTCTGGACAGAAGTTAAGGCGCCATCTGCACGAGAGCTACACTTAGCTCTCGTAGGAGTTTCCTAGTCTTGACTCCAAAGGGCATAGTTTAGTTTCTGGTAAGAATGGCGTCTCCCAGTGGCTTAGGCATGGTTGAAATCCTCCTCCTGATATAATGAAAACGTTAGCGACTGAGGGAGGAGTCAGTCACGCATAACATACTGAGTACAACATAGAACGAGTGCCATCTTCCCACCGTCGACAAGTAATCTCTCAAGGGAGTATGTGCGGAAGGCACCAGTCGCCAAGTGCAGAATAGTGTGGTGGATACGTAAAAAATTGCATCCGTAGTCAAACTTCGAACATACAAATGATCAATAGAAAAGGCAGTGGCTCTATTATCATCCAAAGTGCCGAACGTGACGAAACGGAGAATGTCCATTATGTGGGTACAAAGACACTAAGTTTATTTTTTTATGAACTTCCCAGGAGAGGCATCGGTCGATTTAAAGACCAAGGAAATGTTGCGAATATACAACCTGCAGGTGAGCATTAAGAACAAATCCTGCTCGGTATAGAGTCGTGGCTACCGACAGAAGTGCATTAAGAACACCGAGACCTCTGCGCTTTGGCATATCGAGAAATGCGGTTCAATGCATGTTAGAGTTGATGCTCCAGAATCATATCTGGTCCGCCCCAACGCAGCAAAAGAGATCGAAACGTGGTCTTAGTAGAGCATAGGAGAACATCTTCCTCTAGCACTGAGTTGATATTAACGGCAAATCTTTTGACTCTTCCCTGCAGGACACCCACTTCCTGCTACGACTAGTAGGAGGGAGCTCTCCTCACCAATACGCGTAATCAAGGAGCTCGCATAAATTCTAACTTAAAATGTAGGACGCGTCCTCTAGATCCCATCTTGTGGAGGGACTACCTGATACTAAATCGCCATGCGGTATCAGAGAACCTCTCCAAATCGAAAAAATACCATGACGCAGTGCTATCTATGAAGGAAGTCTTCGCACATAGCATTCTCCTGTCGTAGCAGAATATCAGACGAGAAAGAGTGGAATTTGCCAAAGCTGTCCTTTGCGGAAGACAGGTGGTCTCTGTTTTCAAGGAAAAAACTAATCTAACCTTTTCCAATTTTTTTAATCAAATTTTGCGGATATTGACCCAAGTAGAGGCATCTCTCTCATGTTTTAGAAAAGGAAGCCCACTAGCTATTCCTCAAGCTTTTGGGTAGATATCTTCTGTCCAGATCAAAATGCCATGCCTCGCTTATCTAGGTTTTGAAGCATGGCATACAGCCCATTGTGCGTTGTAGGAGCGGTGTTCTGCGCTGAAACGTGAGCGAAACGGAACTAAATCAAGGTCAACCACAGGTTGAAAGGTTCTTCACCTGTGCAGGTAAAGTCTTGTAGGCGATCATCAGTGAAATCACTCCTTACCTTGAAGGCTGGCAGAGCAGCATTTGACTAGATAATGTGGTGATAGTCGTCGAAATTGTCTTTGCTAAGGACGTATTATCAGTGACTGCGGTTCTATTCTCCTAGACATCCGCACAGGGGTCGTGGGTGAACATTCCCAATATTCATTTGACCCACCCGCACATATAAACCAGAGTGGCCCTTCTTTTAATTGAAGACACGTATGCCCCAAAGAAAGAGAGCGGTGCCTGTTTCCGAACATGTTGTGACCTAGCCCTAAATTTACCGAAGGTGAAATCATTTGGGTGCCGCTTATATACATTCTGTCTAAGGGGCGTCTTACGCTTAGTCGACCACCAAGGAAGCGGACTGCGTGCAAAATAGCCAGACATTATAAGAATAGTAGCTAGGCCTTCGGCAATTAAGCTCCTGGATAAAACTCAACAGCCTAAAGTACCGACTTGATGATCTCAGCAGAGACAGAAAAATCAGTAATTTCATGAAGTCCAAATCACTACGCCAGCTCCACGCAATCCCGGGCGGTTTTTCTAGTGGCAGTGGCCATAAAAATCATAGTTAAATGGGTCACGACCATGAGCTCATCGACACCCCTCCCCAAATCAGGACAGATCTAAGCAGGAAAATGAAGTGGTTTACGGCGAATAATGCGTAAACTCTCCCGAATTTAACACGACTATCTTCAGCTCGTCAATGAGATTACTAAAGAAAGGATACACTACCAATGCCATTGATCGTTAAGTTCCTCAGAGTTGTTGCCTATCGATAACATCCCTGAAGAGAAAAAACTGCCTCTGCACGGTGCTACGATGCTTCAGATGTCCCCCGCGTCAAAGCCGTCTAACGCTGGAAGCTGGAATGTACGCAGAAATAACACTATACCTCTTATCTAGATCTAGCTGCACTTCCAATGGCTGAAAGTAGACATTTATAGCAAATTAAAGAACAAAGTGATCATGCCGGGTGTAAATCGCGTATCATTACGCCTGGCCACCATTCACCAGCGGTCGTAGGGTCATGAAACACTTATACACTAGGAGGGTTGACAGGGAACATGTCCTTAGCACGGTGTTTGGCAGAAAGTTATCAAACTGGGGACGGGGGGTGGGACGAGCTTCTGCACCTGCTTTCAGTTGGCTCGGAATCCGCCGTAATTCCATTGAAAGAATACGACCTCCAGGCCTAGTTCCAGGAGATGTGGGTTTAATCTTCGACAAGAAACAGCTAATGGAAATGGTCGTACGCTTCCCGGAACAAGACATTGAAAACACTTTCTCCTTCAATGATTTATGGGGAGGGGAACTTGGTCTCACTATGCAAGTATTTTTCTCCCTCTACATCGAAACCTTTAGTGGGCGGGCGGTTTCGGAGGCAAGGGTTCCCTATTTTGGAGATCCCGCTTTTCTTTGTTACTAAAAGCAGCATTGGTTCTGGGTGTAAAATCCCAATCTTTTTAACTGCTGTCATCCTTATAGGGGCAGCTTTAGTAACAACGGAAGGAGGCATTAAGATGACCTTCAGGTAGTTTGACTCTTTTGGGGCTGGGAGCAAACCCTTTGCGCAGCCAATTCTATCAGGGCAGCGTATTAGAGATGAAAATAGAATTAGTAGGAGGCTTCTGAATTCGGCAAGGAAACGACGGTGTTCTTAGTCTTGGAGGAGCCAGGACTAAATCATCACCTTGCAGAATGAAAGACGATACCCATCTTGAACTTCCATGATTTCTTTCTACAGGAGATACGCTCCATATTGTTTCAATGAAACAGGGTGCGGATCTCTGCAATTGCTACACTTAGCCATACACCTTAAGTACTTATCGTCTATGGACTACGGCCTTGGAACAACTTACACACACTTCGGGCAAACCCGTTTTTGTAGGTACGCAGGAGAGATTCTTATGGATGTGGCGGTGACAGTAGTAGCAACACCGCGACATTGGACCGAAAGTTTTCACTCAGTAGCAATATCAACCGGCACGCACCGACCATTGTAGTAGTTGGTCTCTAGGCACCTCCCTGTTTTCTCATCACACGCTCGACCTTAAACGGTACCTGGTCGGCCAGAGTAGTATTGTAGGTGGAGGGTGAAGTGCACACAAACTCCTCTAATGAGCGTATCCAAATACGTACATACGCACATGGACTCGCACTCAAGTCTCCTTACCCCTTCTACCCCCATCCTCTACCGCTCCTAACCTCCCCTCCTCCAATAATAATAATAATAGTGGTAGTATGATTTTTCTAAGGGTTCAGAGTCTGCACACACACATACACACACAATGCCAAGGACATTGACCGTTAATTGTCATTTAACCTTTACAATTCTTTAATTGATACGTTAATGATAGTAAGATTTTTCTAATGATTCAGAGTCTGCGTACACACAAATACACACACAATACTTGACACACTGGCTGCACATCCTTTCACAATCTTTTAGATGTTTTCACATACATTTTCTCCAGATTAATAAATTGAAAATGATTTCTTTTCCCTCTAAAATGCTTTCCACGATTCCTTTCGATATTGTTTATTTGGATGTTTATCCCTCCTGTGTTTTGATTTTCAGGGCACAAGATTTAATGAAGCAAAGAAATAGTTATCTTTGATTGGCCCCAAATGTTTTCCAATCGATAAATAAGGAAACAAATATTGCTTTTTTTTCTTTAAGAGGTCAAAATGAAGTAAAGAGATAGCTATCTTTTGTTTAAACTGGACCATCGACCATTCTTACTTTCCAACCTTGACTCTACTCCCTAACCCGACTTGAATTTTCAGATGTTTCTCTGAGAGAGGTAAAATCAAGTGAAGAGATAACTATCAAGCTTTTTCCCTCGAACGGTATTTTAATTTCTTAACTAAGTGTAAGAAAATGAAAGACCTTACAGAAGATGAATGGAAATCTTGTGGGGAGATTTGCGATTTTCTTGAACATTTCAGGGTTTGTCAGTTGACAGCTCCTTTCACATAGTAAGAGATTTTCTTCTCTGTTCTATTTAAGCCTAACTAAATATTTTGATTTATTTTACTTTTAAACTCAAATATAAAGATTTATTTTACTTTTAAACAGAAATATGCATACATTTTCTCCAGATTAATAAATTGAGAATGAATATTTAATTTATACTACTCAGGTTACATAATAAATATACAATTTGTCAATATGATACACAATTATATATTTATTCAGTCTATGCTATCAATATTCTTTACATTCTACTACAAATATTCCTTACAACGATTTCTTCGTTTCTTTGATCATTATATGAATCGAAATGTTTTATAAAAGCTCGATATGATATACCGAGTGTCATCTGCCGAATGGAATAGACACAAAACAATCCGCAAGTGTCTTAAAAGTAACTTTGAACTCTGAATGTGATAACGACAATAATTTTATTCATTTTTAACAAGTTTTCTACGAATATAAAAACGGCTCTGGAACCCTAGACATAGACTATGAAAGTAATGCGCAATTTTGTTTTAACAAACAAAGCTATCCAATGCGATCCAGGTTAATGATATGAGCCACTGTCAGTACTAAAGGTAAACATAGATCAGTGTCTCTCACAAAACATCCATAAAAACTCGTTTTTTAGTTTTATCTCGATACAATAGTTTTTATATTTCTACTGTGCTCATTTTAATACGTTCCTAGACTTATCTATCTAAATAACAGTCTGAAACTCTGCATATATAATAAGGGAGACCCGTTCTATTAATAAAAATTTAAACTGTAACTGTACTGATAATGTTCCCTGCTGTATAGGATGGATCATTCTCCAAGACTAGTGGTACGCTTGTCCTGATTTGAGGTTAATACAATAAATATTTTTACTCCTTATAAATTGTTCATATGTAAGTCCAATACACTGCTCATCTCCAATGCACCCTATACCGTTATATAACCATTCACATTATAAGGTTTAAGTTCAAAATGTTATGCATCACAACTACCAGAAAATGCAGAATGATCAACCATTCCTATAACCCAGCGTGTAGGTATTCGCCCCATCAAGATATTATCCACACTCCTTATTAATATTCAACTAAAAATATGCACGATAGGGGTAATTATTTCTACTTGAATTTACAGATGTTTCATTTGAATAGATATCAACATTGCTGAACAAAGAGTGAAGAATATTATTTTTCAGGAAAAACATTCTCTCCATCTAGAAGTTGGCTTCCGTTTGACTTGACAATTCTTGCTTTAATATAAAGAAAGATATACCTCACTAAGGTCTACATAATACTGTCCGCTACCAGATACATAATATTCAACCGATGTGAGGTTGAAAGAGCTATTGTTAAGGGGAGAGTAAGACAGATAATTAGTTTCAACAATGGAAGTTTGGGTTGGTGGAACAGTAACAAATCGAGTTCTGATTCAAACAGATATCACTTGTCGGATGAAGAGCATTCACTTTACACGTGTATGATTTACAGCCGTTGATATCTTTATAAGAACATCTATGAAATTTATGAAGGTTTATATTATGAGTAAAAATAACATCCCCATCTTCTTCATCATCTATTTTAAACTTTCTTCTATTCTTCAACTTCTTATTCATCCATTTTCGTTTATTTATTACAGCTATTTTTTTCTGATTTACCCTCATTATTCCTCTCAGATTCTAACTTTCTTTGAATATACTGTCTAGTATCTTTAGTGATATTATTTTTTACCCTTCCCAGTTGGTCTTCAAATGACCAACAAAGAATGGATATTTTCCCCTTCAACCGTTCTTATATAAATATAAATTGATCTCGAGTCCTCAGAGCTTAGGTTCAGATAGTGTGGATTATCAAAAGTTATACTGAATGAAACATCATTGAAAGGAAGATGAATAATTCTCATCATTCTCGACTGTGTCCCCCATACTAACTGATAGTCTACAAGTTAGAGTAAATATAACATGATCTCGGTTGAGATATAAGACTAGTAAAATCTATATTGAACGCTATACAATAAAGTAATTTGGGGATATCATTTCTGATAGATCTTTTCATTATAGTGGAAAATTCTTTTAAAAGATGAATTAAGAGATTTTCTTTTTTTTCACATTGAGAAATGAACCTGAAGTGAGCATTAATATATAATCAGTAGGCATTTTCCGTTGCTTTCTGTCAGATTGAAACATTAAATCTTGAGATGATAATTTCTGTTTCATTTTCAGATTCATTTTCTCTATGAGTACTTTTTCATTTTTGTAATATCCAGCGTCTATCCATATCTCATCATAAGCAGAGTCAATTTTTATTATTTTTGTTACCTTTTCTCTTGCCATTATAGTATTTTATGCATAGTTGTTTACTTCCGCCATCATCCGATAGGCTGTGAATGCGTCTTTAGACTTAGTAACATTATAGATATTCCCTGTAAATTGAAACTCACAAAGACCTAAGAGGGGCGGTCAATAAGTTTTGCGAATCGGTAGGGCAAAACCGAGGAAGGGGGATGGCTGTTTGAGGGGGTGTTAGAAAAGTTATGAGAAGTCAGGACTTGCAGCCACACGCTCTTGTCTCGTCTATTTGAGAAGCAGTAGCTAATCGTTGATTGTCAGTCACAAATTTTTCAACAATGGAGAAGGTTGAGCACCGTGCAGTGATCAATTTTTTGAACAAGGAAGGCAAGAATGCAAAAGAGATCCATGAACGCATGGTTGCAGTGTACACCGACACCGCCCCTTCCTATGCAGCCATTTCACGCTGGAATAGGGAGTTCCGCCATGGTCGTGAGTGCCTTGAAGATGACCTCCGTCCAGGACGCCCATCAGACGTGACCAACGAGGACAATGTAGCCCGTGTGGGAAGGATGATGCTCGAAAATCGACGGGTGAAGGTCGAAGAAATCAAGCGAGAACCTTTAATATCACATGGAAGTGTTATCAACATCATCCACGGCAATTTGGCCATGACCAATTTGGCCCGTTGGTTCCCTAGAAACCTCACGCCCCATGATCAACTTCAACGTCGTCATAGTTCGGAGGCCAGAGTTGCACAAGGTGCCCTGCGCGAGTGCGGATTCAAGAAGCTCACCCCCCCTCCCCCTACAGTCCAGATCTGGCCCCTAGCGACTACTTTTTATTACGCTAGTTCAAGGCTGCACTGCGTGGATGCCGGTTGGGGAGCGATGAAGATGTCCAGGTTGCCGTCCAGCAGTGAATTGAACCGCAGTCGGGAGATTTCTGGTTCCCGAAAATTTGAAACCTCAGGGACAATTGGCGCAAGTGCATTGTAGTCGAAGGTAGTTATATTGAAAAATAATAGAACACTTTATACTCATATCTCGTTTCCTTATATCCGAATTGCAAAACTTATTGACCGCCCCTCGTACTTCATACTGCCTGTGGTCTGTTATTATGGATTTGTGCAACTTGACTCTATAGTTAAACATGGTATTTTGAGGGTAAACATCCAGGCAGGATGAGGAAGGAAGGGTGACATAAAAAATCTCTGGCTCCATCTTCACAACTGATATAAAACCTTCCACATCTCCCACCTTTATATAATTTTATGAATGTATTTGCTCAAGATTTTAGGATGATATCATATGCCTTGACATATGAGTTAAACGATTCTGGGTAACCTCGCCATTTTACTAAATATATCTGTTTTTTTTTTCATTCCCTTTCCTTTTAACTATCCCCTCCACTACATATTTCTTACGGGAGTCAAATTTTAGTTTCTGTAGTTCTACTACATAAACCCCACCTTTAATATGTTCTCTATTTAAATCTTCAATATAATACAGGGCTAATACATTTGAAATTTTATATATCTTATAGACTCCCTCACTCCAGCCTATTTCTTACCCTTTTTTAAATTTACTGGAAACGCGTGTGATCCGAACATTTTTACCGATCTTATGTAGAAACCTCGTTTTTTAACTTCAGCTCTCTGCTTCGTTATAGCAACATCGTGTATAACTTTGAACGGTGTGTTTCCAATCATTCTATGTGTAGAATTATTATAAGCCTTTGCAAAATCATCTAATACGTCGATGTATTTCCAGGTATTATTAAAAGTGAAGTATCGGAGAGTCTTTCTTTTATTGTTCTTTGTACTTGTTTTGTTTAGAGAGTAAATATGATAAATGTTGATATTAAATTCGCTTAATAAACGTTTCATCTTATCTCCTTTAAACTCTTCTTCATCATTAAAACAAACATAACCTAGGTATTTTCAAAGATTACTCTAACATAAACAACTTTTGTTCTAGTAATCTTCAAAAGGCTGAATATATTAATTTTATATTCTCGTTGTATAATTCGCTTCACCTGGAATTGAGACATAGCTTCTTACGCTTGAGTATTCGTATAAATTTGAACAGACAGTGAGACAAAAGCCATTAAGATAGGGTTTCTCTCTCGCGGTTTAAATTTCCAGTTTTTTTCTCATATTATCATAACAGTGGAGTTGCCACTTAGCCTTTTACAATTATTTGATTGGAACGTCTAGTTTCCATTTCCATTAGTGAAATTGATTAATGATTCAACCAGTTCCCTATTTTGGTTTGTTGGCGATAGTGAGAAGTACGACGTGTGTTTGCGCAAACCCTTGAGGTTGAATTGGAAGAAGTTAATGCGTAAGTAATATTTTTCTAGATCTTTCCAGCGTTGCGAATATTTTATAATAGATTTCGTGAAATTAGAAGATATTACCTTTGCTCTTACTTCCCCCCAGAAGAGGGGTGGTGGTCTTTCTCAGGTTCTAGTTAAATCACTAAGGAGCTCGATAATGTTAGATTGTGAGACTCTTTTAACGTTAATTGTAATCATTCCGTTATTATCCCAACTAAATCCTTCTGTATTTTTTAATGTCTGATAAATTAATCTCGCCCTTTCACGAACCTTAGGCTCCAGTGTTTCTAATACTTCATCTGCAGATTCGTTTATTTGATTCCTATCATCCTGGTTAACATTAGCAGGAGGTAAGTTTATCTTCCTGTTTTAAATAATGTTCTAACGTGTTCTGGTAAAGTATAATACGTTTATCTGGTGGTATTTGCAAATTATTAAGTGAAGTAGTCAATTCTATTTTTAAAGATAAAAGTCTTTCTTGAGATGGTATTAAGTTTTAGGGTAGCTCTCTATCTTTTTCGGGATGTATAATTAATTTTTTTTATCTTAGAAGTTTGGAGAGTAGGGGCGTTAGAACAGAGAATAAGATTAGTAGAAACGATCCTCCACGCTAATTTATTATTTTTTTCTTTAGACCTATATGACCTGGCTTCCGAGCTAAAATACGTATCAACCGTTTGAATCCTGATATCTTTTGTTTCTGTGATGCTGTCATCGGAAAATAACCTTTTATTAGATTAAGACACATTTGCGATACATATTTGACAAAATCACTATCCATGCTTCCTATGGTTTATTTTTTCGTCTCTTTACAAAGTGTAGGGAACGTGTGGAAGAGAAACGCGTATCTTTTCATTTTATAGTTCATTCTAAAAGATATACGTTTTCGATTTCGTTTGGAAATATACCCGTCCGTAAGGTAAATCATACAGTGTTTCTCGGACTAAAGTCGCAGAGCAAGTAGCCATAAGGTTTGAAACTGCTCATTTATATATTTACATAAAGCTCTTACCTTTACCAGGTATTATTTGTTTAGCAAATATATTTACCCGGAAGATGCCTCTCCTCTAGTTAAATAAAACTAAATTTTGACAATTTAAGACTATATCGCGCATATAAGAATTTTTATAAAATAGATTTTGAGCCCCTGGGAATAGGGAGATATTCTTATGGTGAGAGGTAAATGTAAATATCTCTGATATATTTGCATCTATCTACTGCATTAAGTCATCTAAAATAAAGAGTGTATGATTTTTTCCATCTAGAGATGAAACATCGTACACACCTTCATGAAAGATCACTTAGTTTTTAAATTCTTCTTAATTTTTCTGCCATACATTATGACACCAAATGATTCTATCAACACGTTGAGTAAACATCTTATTTCTATTCCGGAGTATACGATATAGGAAGTGGGTTTGTCCGCTTGACATCGGCCCAATGATCGATGAAGTACATGGGGATATACATTTAAATTTTTTCACACTTCCTTCACTCATATTTTTTTAGACATAATGAATAATACAGCTTCTTTCAGATAAATATACACAAAAGCCTCTCTCTAAAAAAAATAATTTTTTATACCTCTTTCACTCGTGCTTTCCTTTTGTATAATGAATAAGCCAACATCTTTCAGATAGCTATATACAAAATGTTTTCTTTCTTTTATAGATCATCAGAAACGATGTTTCCTTTTCCCCTGCAAAAAAGTGAAACATCCACCAAAAGGATCCAACCCACTCCTCTTTTTCCAACCTCTCATCAAGCGAAGTTGTTGTCAGTGTGTAGTCCGAGTACGTATTTGTCACTCATGCTTTCCTTCTGTATAATGAATGCTTAAACTTCTTTCAGATTAATATATACATAATTTTCCCCCCATTTTAAATTATCAAAAGAACACAAAAGGGAAAATCGTACTTGTGCAAAAAGTACGCTATTAAGAGAAAATAGATATGGAAATCTTCTGATTATTATATATCATGTAATCGTGGTGAATCCAGAAGAAGCTTGTCTTGGAAAAGTAGTGTATGAGTTTTCACGACATATATTAAATCTCCAATGGATTTTAGATGGTGATTATCGTGTAAATATAAGTTTTCAAATTGTGGATGTATCCGGTGATTCAATCTATTTACACATTCCATTTGTTCAACTACGTGTGTCAAAACTATTCGATTATATAATGAGACGATTCGAGACAGCATTCCAATCTGCATACAAAATCGAGTTTAGTACCTTCAATCTTACAGTTCGTGTTTACACGTGTCCACACGTTCCCTACACTTTGTAAAGAGACGAAAAAATCAACCATCCAATGACAGATTTGATCGACATAATATATATATATATATATATATATATATATATATATATATATATATATATATATATATTATATATATATATATATATATATATATATATATATATATATATATATATATATATATATTATATATATATATATATATATATATATATATATATATATATATATATATATATATATATATATATATATATATATGCCATATAAATTCTACAGGCTGCGTCTTTATTTCCTTAGTCCTAGCGAAAAAAATAAAGGAGAATGTTTGCGCAAAAAACCTTTGGCTTCCAACTATAATAAAAGAGTCTCAAGAGTTGGCAAGAAAATGCAATATCGGGTAACGAGAGCTTGTCACTGTAGATCAATTCTCTTTAATAGAACGAAATCAGAGATGCAGGACCCTCATAATTACGGCTACAGGCGATGAACGTTAATTCAAATTACTCCATCTACCAACATATACTGAAAAAAAACAGCCCAACTCCTATTCATTGGTTTTGCAGGTAAAACTTAATATTTAATTTGAAATATGGGTGAACAGATGTTAAAACCAAAATTTTCTTTTAATAACGGGATGTGTTTTTCTTGTTATATGTTCCATGACAACGAAACGGTCCATCTTGGACATTGTGATCGATAAAAAATTCGAGGAATTTTATATAATGAGTGTAATCGCTCATTCTACAGCCAATCATGTTTTGATAAATACAAAAAGCTTCATATTTGTGTGTAGATTAGCATGTGTCTTAGATGTAATAATATAATCATGCAGGGTGCAAACGGCATGAGACCAAACGAGTGTGAGAAATTGTTCTGCTCTAAATGTTATACATACTATAAAGCGGATGGAGCAAAGCATAGGCGCTGGATAAAGAGATCGAAGAAGTCGATGGTCAAGAAATAGAATGTCGTATATTATGATATTGAAACCTATAAAGAAGTGGGATCATTTAAAATTTTCCTTATATATTGGTTATTTAAATAATCTGTGAACTCTGTTTTGATAAGGAGGATGAAACATATGACAAATGTAAGAACTGCGGTCCACGAACAAAGATTTTTTAAAGAGATGGTGAAAACTCCCCTTGTAAACCCTTTATAAAAGAGTTAATACGAATAAGAGTATCGAGAGAAAATGTAAAAACATATGTCAAGGCAAATAACAATGCCAAATTCGATGCCCAATTTATCTATGTCGAACTGCTTGAACATTTTAATCTTAATCTCTTTACTTCGCATCCAATGAAGCGTGGACAAAAGACTCTTAAGATAGAGCTCCTTCAGGACATAATCTTTAAGGACACAGTCCTATTCATGTCTGATTCGCTGAAAAAAATGCCCAAAAGAATGGGAAGCCCTGAAATGGAAATGGTTATTTTCCTTATGATTTTCTTTCAGAGGAAACGGAATTATACTGGACCGGTTCCTGAAAAAAAGGTATTTTAACTATGAAAAAATGAACAGCAAGGAAAAATTACACTTTAAAAGTAATTTATATTCGAATTTCCAGAAAGAAGTATACAATATTCGTACAGAATGTATTAAGTATTGCATTGAAGATGTTTCTATCCTTCGCCTGTGTTTTGAGAAGTTTAGGTGTTTGTTCATCAGAAGATTTGACATTGATCCTATGCAGTCTTGTATTAAAATATCTTCATTTTGTTACAATGTTTATAAAGATCTCCTCTTACCTGGAAATTTTATTGCAGTCATCGACACAAAGAAATCAAAAGCTGTTTCATATAAGGCTATACGTTGGCTTATGTTTGAAGAACATGTTAGAGGAATCCCGATTTTCCATTGAAGAAACGATGATAAGCGAAGATTTTCTGTCGGTGGAAGAGTTTTTTGCCCTGACGGGTTTTCACCATCAGGAGGAGGAACTGTGTTTCTCTTTTATCGATGTTATTGGCATGGGTGCCAGAAAGAAAACTGTAATCTAAAAAAGGATGTTTCCATTGGTGGACGTGGGTCGTTGGACCAAAATTATCGGACAGTAGAGAGTGATCGAATTCCTAGTAGTAAATACAAGGTTATCATTCTCTGGGAGTGTGAATTTGGAATCATGATGCAAACCATTCCAAGGCGACGTGAGACAATTAATAGAATATCTGTCTATGTAACCAATGGTGTATTGGATGTTGGGAGTTCACATTTTGGTGGCAGATATAACCCATTTATATTATACTACCCACCAACCGAAGGTGTGAAAATCCATTATGTCGATTTTTGCTGCTTATATCCGTACTGTAGGAAAAACAATCTCTATCTCGTAGGATCGCCTAGACATTGCATATCTGTGCGAGAAATTCCGTTTATTCAAGAATTCACTCAGAATGTGAATGAGACAAATTTCGGTATCGTTAAAGTTGATGTTCTCCCTCTAATGATATGTATATTCCAGTTCTCCCTCAATCAGTATATGGTAAACTTACTTTCACACTCTGCACCAAATGCACTCAGCAAAACTCACACGAATGTGATCACTCTGAAAATCAACGTATGATTTCCGGAATGGACACAACCCCTACACTGAAAATTGTACCGGAAAAAACGTATCAGATTAAGAAATTCTACGAGTTTTGGGAGTTTGAAAAGAGAGATGGTTTGTTCGCAGAGTATATAAAAACTTTTTTAGAAAAAAAAATAGAAGCTTCTGGCTTCCCACGAGGAGTAATTGGTGAGAATAAAAAAAATAGAATACGTGAAGAGGATGAATCATGTTGAGGGGATAAACATCCAAATAAACAACATCGAAAGGAATCCTGTTGAGCGTTTTAGAGCGAAGCTCTGCCTAAGCCGGTAAGGATTTCTCCCTGCGATTAGATTTTTTTTTCTGTGTTGATATATTACTTTCAAGATGTGATTGATAAATGTTAAGCCATTGCACAGCTAATATAAAGTCAATTATTTCTAAACTTAAAGTCTATAATACTACTATAATAATAAATCAAAAATCATCCCATTAATCCTCATCATATTTATTTCTTTTTGAGTCTTTGGGGAAAATTCGCTCAGAGGATTCACTTAATGAAAATGGTTATATGTGGTTCGGACCATGATGAAGTTGACTTGATCAAAAACGACGATTACAGTGGGAACTCGTTGGATGTAGTTGACAATGCATACATTGCGAAAGTGGAGAACGCTGAACATGCAGATATTGACTCCCACGTACGAATCTTCCCATTGCAGCATTCACAACTGCCTATGCTAGAATCACGCAATATGACCACTTAGATTCGTTGGGTAAATATTGTTGTACTGTGACACCGACAGTGCCATCTTCATTGCTAGGAAAGATTATCCACAACCTCAACTCGGAGAATTCCTAGGTGATCACACCAATGAGATTAAGGATGTGTACGGTGCTGAAGCATATGGAGATTCATTCTGCCCTACAGTTCCAAATCCTATTCGGTACCCATCCAAACGCCGAGTGGGGTGAAGTATATACTTTGTGCTAAATGATTAACCATTAATACTCACACGAAGGATATAATAAGCTACGATACTATGAAACGCATAGTTGGAGCCTTTGATGATAGAGAGAATAATGATAGTCATATTCTTGTACCATTTATGGGTTTCAGATGCGAGAAACACGGTAAAGTGAAAGCGGTGAGAGGGAAACGGTTTTGAGAAAGACATTTCGGAAACGTGTTGAGCTCCTAGGGAGTTACCGAACCATACCTTTCAGTTTCAAAGGGATCTTACTAGATATTTAAAAAAAGTCCATTGAATACCTGCCAACTATTATTAGCTCTTGCTTTTTGTGCATATATATTTTTTCAATTATTAAGAATATTCTGTGATTTATATAAATTAATTAAAGATGAAATAATACGCGTTATGCTACCAATGTTTTATTTTGTCTAAAAAATATCTCATCTCATTCTCTTGACCTTGTGAGAAGGGTAATTCTTTTATCCTTGCCTCTTTAATCTTGCTTTTAATTGTATGGGTGAGCTGATGGGAATACCATGAGAGAAATCGAAATAAAAAGGGTTTGTGTCGAATATAGCGATGTTCACTACCTTCTCCCAGCATTCACAATGTTAGAATGCAATATGCAGAAAAATCTATCCACCCATGCATTGTGACGATCGGATAGACCTCCTACAAAGAAAAACTAATCCATAAGCTCGGTTTTGAATTTTTCCCTGATGATTTTATCTTCTAAATCCATAAACTGGAGATTTTTAATCACTTTTTTTCCGTTAGTATAGTTGAAAGGTAGTTTGACTGACCCACTATAGAAAGATTCAATCCGATCAATTGGGTGTTTATGAATAAGTCGCCGAAGAAGATCGAAAAAATCAACCGTAGATGAATAGTCTGGGCTAAATTTATAATCCGTTCCACACATATCTTCAGTTTCAAAATATTTACTAAGTCCAGGTGTGGTACGGTCTGGATGGAGGATCATCTTAGAACGTGTGACTCACTAAGAGGTTTAACGACAAATGATTTAAATAGATGGTAACTAGACGGGCCACTCAAAGAATTGTAAAAGGTTAAATGGAAACTCCATGATTATGTTGATACGAGATAAAACCTGATAATCAATCAAAGAATTGTAAAAGGTTAAATGGCAACTCCACGGTTATGTTAATGCGAGAAAAAACTGATAATTGAAAACGATTTCAAGTATGTGTGTGCGCTTGTAGACTCTAAATCCTTAGAGAAATCTTACTATCGTTATTATTATTATTATTTGGGGGTGGGTGGGATGGGGTAGGGGTAAGGGACAGTAGGAGAGATGGAGGATGGGAGTAGGAGGTAAGGAGACTTTAGTGCGAGTCCATGTGCGTATGTATGTATCTGGATACGCTCTTAGTAGGCCAAGTTTGTGTGCTCTAGACCCTCCATCTACAATACTACTATTACCTAGGTCTTAATTGATGTCTTTTTATAGAGTTTTTCATGAGTTTCTTTGCATAAACCACTTCTCACTTTAAGGCTACCAAACATGGTGGCCTCGGCTGGGTCCCACGCATTCACCGAAAGGCTCCTTTTAGAGATTGGCTCACTTTTTGCTTTCTATAAGCCAAACTAGCTAATGCCCTCCTTTAATGGAGCAATAGGCTTATTCACATTAAAAATGTTTAGAAGAAACTCTAAAAGAGGTCTAAAAAATGAATCTGAAAATAACTCAAGAACTTTAGTGAATTCTTTAAGATGAATGTAACAAGTTAATTGCCCAATAATTTTAACAATTAGTACTTGCCAGGTGTGTAGATGTCAAAGAATTATCGGAAATAGAGGTCTCTATATTAAATAACTAATGTAAAAAATGGTTTCCACTGATTTAATCGTTTTATTCCAAAAGAAATTGGTTTCTTCTGTCGTTCAGATAAATTTTACGCTAATTTTATTTCTTCAAATTTCATAAGCTTTACCACTTTGGATTTTTTCAAGCAAAATTTCTAGAAGATTATACGATAGAAATACAGGCGTTCTTATCTTTTAAGACGCTACTTACTATACATGTATATACATAGAACACGTGGGTAGTGTGGGAGTTCAAAATATGCGCAAATGTCCTTGAAAGTTCATAAATATTGGATACATCGAAAATACACTAATATCTAATTCGACCTACAGTTTATATACAATTCTCCTTTTTCTAGAAATTCAAAATTCATTATTTTTATATTAAAGGTGGGTTTGAAAGTTTTTAGTAATATTGCTTCTAATTCTCTATTGTTCTTTCGATCTTAGGATTTAAGGAGTACATTTTAATTATTTTATGAAGATTCTTATATTACAGCGACGCTCTCTTAGAAAATAATCAAATTTGAGACTCTCTAAAAAATGAGAAAAGTAAAAATGAAGATGAGGATTTTACCCAGACATACTAGCTAAAAGCGAGGACTAATTGAGATTACTTTTGATAATAGAGAATAAACGAGACCCCTTTGCTAGAGGTTTGGGAGAAAAGAGAGATTATGATGAGTATAAGGCAATTAGCCCCGTGTACCTACCTGGAGCGAGATGTGGTAGAATAGTGACTGAGAATAAAATGGAAATAATTAATGGGCTCATCTTTAATCAATACGGAGGTTTGAGGTCTAGGAGAAGATGTATGATCAGCTTTTTGCGAGTTGAATCATAGAAGTGGTCTCAGAATGAATGCATAAAATCGTATTCGTAGCCGATGGTACAATTGCTTATTCCTCTAATTTCACTCTGAATTATGTGGTGAAAGAGATGTAAGTAAATTTTAATTCCCGAAAATATGGAGAGTGATGTAAAAGGGGAGATTTACATTTTGGTTGGAAGGAATACTCTTTTCGTATGATTTGGTCATTATTAACAATAGTTCTTTTATGAAATTAACAAAACATTTTATTCGCAAACAATCAAATTGTGAAGAAGTAAGGTAAAATTAGCGACTCATTTACATTAGTTAAAATATTATACAATTTGACGTTGATAAAGGCTTGATTACTATTTCTAATGAATATTTATCCTAATAAGGCCAAGGAAAATTGGAAAAATATACGATTTCAGCATCTTTGGTAAACTTTTCATTCATCACCATTACACGTTAACAATCAAGTATTTTTTTAATATAAGCTGATATAAAAACATATTATAATAATAGGTACTAATATTCGAGCCTAATTGGCGATGTAAATTGGCAAAGAAATGGAAAATATCGAAGTTTTGCCCATTCTATTATCTCATTATAATATTTTAAAAAAAATCTTTTTAAAAGTTTTGCATTGTATTAAACGATGTTTTAGTTTTTGTTTACATTTTCTTCTCGAATGAAATAAAATTAAATACAATGTATAATATTTGTCTTTGCTTATGAGTAACATTTGTTTTACTATAAAAAGATCGACCGATCTAAAACATACTAATACATTTATTCACTCTAAGCAGCTGAAAATTGTTATGGGTCTCACTGCAAGAATGAAAAGAATTATCCATTTAATCATTTTAAATTTTCTATATGAATAATATAAAAATCTACGTAAAAAAAAGTGACCGTCATATTCTCTACTAAATTTAAAATCTTTCGAAGATATAATATATGTGAGATAAAGTATGAAAATAAATAGCTTTTCTTTTAAACTTAAGTTAATTTTAATTTGTCTATTTTACGATCTTGCCGATGCAAGTACAAAAATAAATAGTAACAAATAGTAATAACACTATATAACAAAATTGAACTTTCTCGTGTTCTTGAGTTAAAGTGTTATATCTCAGTTGTTTGTGACAGTGTAAAATGAACAAAGGTTTATTTGGATCCCCAAACTTTGCTTTTGTATGTAAGGCCCTGAATTTCCAAATTTGCCCATTTGTAAAAAATGAGAATGTATAAAACACTGCAGGTTTGTATATTTTTCAAAGCACGGTTGGAAACTGTAAATATTATTTAGATACATTGTAATGCTGTAGAATAATATTTGTTTCAGATAAACATTTTAGATTTGATGAGAAATTTTTATAATTTGGTAGAATTATATGAAGTATCAGGAATGTTTCAGACCTTGTCAGAACACAACCCTGGAAACTTCTGAGACCTTGTGAAATATTACCTTCCAAAGATTTATACAGGGAATAATATATCTGCTATAATTTCAGCTCTAGCTATCATACTCAACACATCAGTAAAGAAATGGCATCAGGATGCTGCAATAATTATCCAGATATATTCTGTTATATCAGCAGACAGTTCCTTAAAACAACAACAAAAATGTTCTGTGTGACAGTACCTATGAGAATGTTTGAAGCTTACAAAGCATAAGTTGGCATGCCATTGGGGAACGAAGATAAACTCTGGACACCTCATTGTGTTTGTAAAAAAAGAAAAAAATACTTCGTATAGTAAGATGTTTTGTTCTAAAGAGTAGAATATTAAATATCACAATTATTTAAGCTATTATGTTTATTTGTAAGGAAAAAAAGTAATAAAGTCTATTGGGGTTTTTTTAGGATGCTATAGAGGGAAAAGAAGAACTATTCTCGGATCTGGCATAAACCTACTGACGACTTAAGTACCGGTTACTTTGCATGGTGGACCTTTCCAAACGTCGGAATGGCAAAAATGCACCTGCTCTTTCCAATCTGGACTTTCCATTCTTTATTTTACTAATGCCTAAAAGTGCTGATCTTCCTATCCCTCCCTCTACAGAAAGGAATAAGCCACCACAGAAGAAAGCAACAATTTAGAAGCTAAAAAAGATCAGTAAAGATGTAGATTAGAGTGCCAGAGATATTGGCTGTTGAGGAGAAGCCATACTTTCCAACCCAATAAGACCTGAATGACCATGTTGGATATCTTAGCTTCGCAATACCAAAACACGTACTTAACAGTTTTCAAGATTTTTTTACTTATCAAGTTGTGCTATGCTACCGACTGATGTATCTGCTTCGTTTTATGCAATTGGTATTACATGTAACCCAAATGTAGGGGGGCTCTTCATTGAAAAATCATCGAGATACATTAAAGCTGTACTTCTTCATGATTTGAATAAGCATCCATTCCATCTTTTGGCTGACCCAGTATATCTCAAAGAGGAAAACAATATTGTAAAGCTGCTGCTAAAAGCTTTAAACTTTAAGTAAGATGGCGTGGAAGTAATTGGAAACTTCAAATAGTAGCCTTTTTGATTGGTCTAAGGATAGGTTTTTGCAAGTATTTATATCATCTCCGTCTTTAGGGCAGTATGGATACCGCAGCCAATTACCACAAGAAGCACTGGCCACAAAGGACTCTTTGGCAATCAATAAACCCTTTAAACGTGTCTTTTCCGCTATTTCATTAAAAACTAGCTCTCATGAAACACTTTTTCGAGCTCTTAACATATAGTCTGCAGACTTCAAATATCTTGAAAATTTCTTTCCCAAATTTCTGAGGCAAATATGAAATCTGGCATCTTTGTTGGACAAGAAAGCATAAAAACCATAGTGGGCTTAATGTTTTGAAAAGCTTACTAGAAAGAAAAAGAAGCGTAGAAGAGTTTTGTTTCAGTGTGTCAAGGTTTTTCTTGGTAACCAAAAGGCTGGCAATAAGGATGAGCAGGTTGAAAACTTAGTGAAAAGCTATGTCAAAATAGGCAGCAGTATGTCCCTGAAGATGCACATCCTTTATGACCACCTTGATAAGTTCAAGGATATTTAAGCATGACTAGAGGAGAAACGAAAGTGCTTTCATGAATTATATACTGAACTTAAATTTATATACCAAGGAGATACGATGCAGACATGATGGAAGACTACACCTGGGGGCTTGTACGGGAAAGCGATCCACATTAAAAAGAGAAATTGAGGAAAACTTCACTTGTAACTTTTTTCTTGTGGAAGTTTCAATAAAATTGTATAAATATATCCCTGGGCTTTTGTTTTAAACTCTTATTTTGGTAGATATTTCATCATAGAAGCCAAAAAGCAAAATTTAAACAAATAATGGCTATTTTCTATTGTTTTGAAATTAAAAGAATTGAAAAATAACAATTTCTGGCCACGAATAATTGTCTTACTCGTACATAGATAGCGTAATTATTAGCTGCATGTTTTTTCACTTTCTAAAATTTTGTTAATTTAATTATTCAGTCTCTTTTGTTTTCTTTGGATTCTTTAGGGATCTTTTCATCATTTTCCGCCAAGTATGTTAACAAGTTATTGAGCCAGCGTGACGAAAGTCACTCACAAGTAAATATTTTCAAACTACCAGTTTTTCGAAAGCTTTAACGTTAAATAAACCAAATTTGCATTCCTCTTGAAGGTTCCTTATGTTTTTAGTGATGAGAATATAAAAACAAAAAAATATTGGTTCTTACAACAAAACAAGCCAGGGGAAAAAAAATAGAATATTTTCCGCAAACTTATCACCTAGTGCCAGAGGGAAAACTCAACTTTACCCAATCTCATGCATCGTTGAACCACGAAAGCACCAACGACTAAAGTTCCTCTTGTCAAAAACTTCTTTAAAGCCAACTTGCTGAAGGGAGCTGCACGCTTGCAAAGAAATCCGATGATTCTTCAATTAACTTGTGAGTTTAATTTAGTCCATCACATTCTGTCGGATTCAAGGATTTGAAAAATCATAACCACTGTGAATTGCATCCTCAAATCTGCGAGGAATTTCTTTGTATAGTTGCCATTTGTCGTGAGAATAATTAAAAAACCCTCATTTTCATAAAATAAATTTGGAAATAAAATAGAACATTTAAAATTTATTTTGAATGAAAATCACTCGGAGTTATTTACTCTAACATTAAATAGGGAAATAAATGCAAAAAAAAACGTATCGGAAGAAATAAACAGCCTTGCTTTCGGGAGTAATTTCGGTTCTAGTATATTACTCTTGGGAACTTTGTTTTAATTTTGAATTAGAGTCAAAACAAGCTTACTACTTTGAAGTATTGTTGCAAGATATCAGAATGCTATTGGTAGAGAGGCTCACACAATTCACGCGAAACTCAGAACACATCGAGAGCACCATGTCTACCTGTGCTGAGTAATGTTTGAAAACTTTATAAAATTAATATTTTAATTACTTAAACTATTAAAAATAAAGTACATGTTATTTAAATCATGGATCGGGCTATTTCCGATCAATGTCCGTATTTCTCTTAATTTTATCAAATTGAATTGCATTTCCTTTTCTCATATTGCCCAAATCTTTAAAAATGTTAGAATCTTTAACTAATTCCATTTGATTTGTCATAATTCTACCGGTTGCAATACAAATTTCTTTAGTCACCTTATACTCTGTTTTTGTATCAAGACAATTATCAACCTTTCCGCTAAAGAATATAAATATTGGTCAGCAAAAAGAAGGCAATAATTATGATGCATTTGTAGGTGAAACAAACAAGATTTATTTCAGGATCAAATAATGACTTTGATTCGAAATTAAAGTTTTAAGTTGATTGGGCAATGCACTGGTCTAAAAAATTTCGTTTTTTGTTTACAAATCCATTAGGATAATTTTAAAATGGTAACTTTAGAAACCTTACTTGACTTATGTGCTAAGAGACGATTTCTTACCTGGTTCAAAATTTTTAATTTATCAAATTGAATTAAATTTAATATTTATTTGGGTACCTCATAAGTTGTTTAACATCATTTATCGATTTCGGCCGGAAATATTACATTCAAGATATTTTAATATTTTACTATATGAAAAACTGCCTTATTTTGGGTAAAAGACTCACTGCTGTTTTTTATAAATAATCAGAAAAATATTGTTCATTAATCAGTAGAATAAGATATAAATTAATAATCATATAATTTGTGATTGTAATAAAACACACTTTTTTAGTAAGGAAATAAATGAGATAAATGGACAGATTTAATTCCATCTAAACGTAAATAAGCGCGATGCATACAATGATTATAACGTAACAAATGGGTTATAATATTAAATGTGAAAATGGGAACGCAGGAATTGAACATAAAGAGGTTAAGGCTGCCTCATAGAGCTAAATGTGAAAACAGATCCAATTGAAGGATTTCTAAGATTTCTAAGATTAAACCAGTTGTTATTATTTTCGAATTTACAAATCAATAATAACGGAAAAGCAGCAACAAATTTTGCAACGACGGTCTATAAAATGTTAAATTTAAAGAAAGTGAATATCTGTGGAAGTTATATCACTTCCTCATGCAGGCATTGAGTCCGGCATGGAAAGCTGGTCGTACTGCGCCCCGGAAGGCATAAAATCTTCCCCATGTCTGGTTCACCTCTGCAAGGCCAGTGTGTTATTCGAAGCTTAATACCAAAGACTGAGGAAAAAAGTGATGAGTCAAGAATTTCCTGGGATAAAGAAATAAAAAAGAACCCGACTTGATGGAAACAGACAGCAGAAGAAAACGGAAGGTTAATCAATGGAGACAGTCATCCAACACTACAGGAAAAGTTATACACTATGGTGGAGTCGTAAAGAAATAACTAACATTCGATGATCCAGTGACTGTCACGCGCCGAAATTAAGAACGACGCTTAAGAGATATCTTTTGTCTAACTTGAGAAAATTCGTTCGGTAAAGCCCCCCCCCTCCCAGCTGGTCTTTGTTGATTACGTAGGATACACTCTTTTGTGAATATCCCAAGCATGTGTAAAATATGATCAGCACACAGTGCTGTCTCGCTTAAATTTTTAATTACACTAATTTTATTCCAATGTGCATATAACGATCTGAAATCGAGGTCACAAATTTCGTTTTCCTTGTGTAATCTATGTCGTTTAAGCAAAGGCAAGACATAGACTAGCTCTTGTTTATTGTATACGACAGAAGTTACACAAGAAAGTCATAGTGAGATAATATTAATAAAGAGATCCTTATGCAAATTTATTAATTATATTAGTTTGGGTAAATAAAATTTTAATCATTCTAGTCATATATTAAACATTTTAGGACAAGGTATGAATGATGCACAATAATTTAAAAAGGGATTTAGCAGCAAAAATAGGTTGGATGGTTTTATAATCTGAGAAGTATCTTTTGGTAAAACTAATTAGTCTTATATAGTGAGAAAGTGATGTAGTAACTCTACTTTGTTAAAGACCTAGCTGCCAGAGATAAAAAAATCAATGAACGAAAGAATGTGACTAAAACACCTTTTTAGATGGAAAAACTTCACTAAGTGTGAAATTAAGGAAAGAGAAGTAGTTCTTTGGAATATAAAACCTCAGAAAAACTGATTGAATTAATAATCAACAATTAAAAATAATTATTCAACGGCTATTGTTGATTAAGAGTAGGCTCCAAAATGGAGAATATTCCGAAAAAAACTTTGCTGGTTTTCCTTTTTTAAATGAAGAAAACAGAAATAAAATAAGTAAGCTGGCTCAAGACTTACGACCCAGCCCAATTCCAAAAGATCTACGGCTAGTTAAAACAAAATGGCAAAGTTAGAGGGGAAGGTCAGTTCAAAGGATATGAAAAAACGAGTTAATACACAATTTTTATTCCTGTAAGGTACTATTTTAAAGTAATATTTATGTATTATTTTGTTAAAAATATTTAGTCTAGCATTTTCACACCTTTCATAAGCAATCCATTCCCAATTCTTATTTTATATGAAAAGAAAAGTGCAATTACATTGCTGAATCTTTCGTTTAATAACTTACAAACGTTATTTCAAGTTATTATTCGGAATTAGCTCAAATTATTTCATAATTTATATTAGTAATCCAGTTATTATTTTAATCGATTAAATACATTGAGTTCTTTCTTCTTATCATCTAATTTAAAGTTCAGGAAATAATTTTATCGCTTGTTGCTGTACATACTTCGTCCTTTTGTATGTAAGAAGAAAAGAGTTGCCCTTCCTTCACTAAATGATTTTATTAAAAGCTCTATATATAATAGATGGCTGGGTTTAATGAGAGAGAGAGCAAAGGGACTGGTTAGAGGAAGAGCTAAGGATGGAAGTGAGAATAATTGCTTGCTTCGAAAGAATATGCCATGCAGGCCTAGCTCGGAAGAGATGCAGGTGCTCTCTTCGAGTAAAGGCCCTCACAGTGCGTACGCTTCCGGAGGCAGAACTCCTGAAGCTGCTGATCGTCATAGGCGCTGTTGTCTTTAAAGAATTACTGCGGAAGATTTGGTTCGCCATGCGAGTCAAAGTTTGCCTCTTCAACGGAAGTTTTAGTGGGTGGCTGGGCTCTCGAAAGTGAAGGGGAAAACCAAAAGAGAGAGGGACCCCTGTCTTAAAATCGCCCCTACTTCGCCAAATGGTGCCTGATTAACTAGGAAGACATAAGACATCCCAGGTCACTACAGCACCAAATCCTTTCCTTGGCAAAAAGAGTCACCCAAGCGGTAAAATTAGTATCTGGTACAAATAGGATCTCAGGCGGCTTAGAGATGTCTCACATCGAGTGGTTGTTCATCCCAGGGAAGACCCAGCCACCTGGATTGAGGTTACTACCAGTCCCATTCCTACCTCAGGATAGGCTTCAATCTACCCAACCAAGCTAATGTCTCAGGGATCCATACTTGGGAGCCAATGCAGCTATGGCCCGTAGCAAACGTCATTGGGGCCGGCAAGCAGACCTCCAGTTTAAAAATAAAGGAAGGCTGGCATCTATAACCACAACAAGATCGCGAATCTTGGTTTATTTAAATGTTGTAGCAGATTTATATGGTACACCTTGAGGCGGAGAAGGAGAAGGGGCAGCAATAGTGACACTTTCTCTTTCTTACCCTTTACTTACATTTAAAGGTGGAGCTGCCCCATTGGTAGAGTTGAAACCACTTTACCAATGTGGAGTGGAGAGATGGGAGTTATTTCACGATAAAAAGCGTTCTCTTTAGATTTTGTTCTCTCAACCCAACACAAAAAACAGAAATCTGCTACTCCAACCTATCCCATCTGGTGTTTTGGACTCTCCAGGTCTCCTTCCTCGTGCGTTAATGGTTGCTATTCACACTTCTGCAACGAGAATCCGATCAGAAGTGGCACAGTGGGCTGTTCATTCTTTAAAGGTTCCATCCCCAAATAAACAGCCAGGAAGTCAGGGCGATTGGGTGGATTCCTTACTACGTCTTGCTAATCATCGATAGGATGGCCAGGACTTGAAATGTCTCTAGTCTAGAGGAAAGAGAAAAAAGTTTCAGCTGGGTTCAGAGCCAACAAGTTTATAAGTCTTTTCTTACATGAATATTTAGCCTCATGCTCCAAAAAAGGGTGGCAAAATGTGTTCAGACCATCAGGCGTAGTTTAGTATTTTTGGGGACAAAATTGATCGTCCCATTAATTGTATACCAACGCCCATGATCCGATCAAGTCCTGATATCTTTCAACCAGCGGGTGATAAAGAGCTTTATTTATAGAGGTTCTAAAGCCTCTCTTCTGATACAGCATGATGGATCTGGTCAGTTACTTAAGTCAATAGTCAATGGAGATGTGAAAGTCATTAAACTAAGTGTGCGATCAGATTCAAGGTTGAAACGCACCTGTTTCCCCAGTCTTCATCTAAAAGCTCAATTGGACAAAGTATGGCCCCTATTTGCACTGGGGCCATACGGATATGTTCCACTTCTGAGTACTCAGGTATTACAGTATACACAACATCCCCTGCAGGACTCAAGTGTATAAACATTCCCTTTCCCTTACGATGCCACTTCCAAATCAAACCATCTTTTTCGAGCGGGTGCATCTTCGCTTGCTTCTTCTAATCAGATCCAAACAAATTATATTTAATCTCCTCTCGGAAAAATACTCCTACATATTTTTCAGTACTTCAGAGTGTATGCTGAATAGCAAAGGCCAATCTAGTCGCTTTATTCTTTTATTGTTGAATGGTATCTTGGTAGGTAAGCGTGGTATAAGTCTTACTTCTCTCGAGCTACTAAAAGCAGTCTGGCTTGAGATTTTGTTTTATGTTCTCAGCAAATTGAAGAGATATACAAACTGCTCTCTCGAATCGGTTCTTTATTTCCATACATTTAATCATGCGAAATTTCGTTGGGATTATTTGTCGAGAGTGACTTTTTTTGTTCATCAAATCGCTGGATCTGAAGAGTAATCGCATTGAGCTTTACTATGCGTAAAATCGCAGTTTTTGAACAATTACAATCTATTGAAATGTCTGACAGTGTCATTGCTTCAATTTTCTCTAGATAACCTGTTTTGGAACATTTTTCGACCTTAACTCACCTCTTAACCATAATAAATTATAAAATCGCTCAGTCTACACAGGACAGCGCTGCAATACATATATTTTACAGGTAAAGAGAACGTATGTCATCATTCGAAAGTTATGGAGCATCCTCGGTTCAAATGAACATTACTTTCCTAATAAATTTTTATCCACTCTTCTATAAAATTAAACATGGACGGTATTAAATGCAAATTTCAAAGGGTGTTCTCGGCAATTTTAATGGACTTTAAACATATTTGAAAACATGTAAATATCGGAATTTCGTCTTTGTATTTAATATATATATATATATATATATATATATATATATATATATATATATATATATGGGGGCAATGTACCAGGCACAGTGACTCTACTTTGACCAAAGCGTTACCCTATCAAACCCCATATCTCCCTAAGCTAAGGATTTTTAACGGTAGAGCATCTGACCAACAATCCGCAGACCCAGGTTCCAGTCCCGGCCAGAAATTTTAAACTTATTTCCTATGGTGTTCTTTCTATCATCTCAGTAAGGATTACTTCATTCTGCCTCCCTTTGCTCTCTTTGAATCTAAGTCTTTTTCCAATGTCTCTTTCTCTTACCTTTCAAAAAATTCCTGTTTTTTGCCTCATTGCTCATTCGCGTCAAATTTCTCTTTCCCTTGTACTATATTGTTAATTAGTCTGCAATACAAGATTACTGCATCTCTCTTTCTATCTTCCAAAATGGTTTTGAAAGACAGAAAAATTTCTATAGCGAAAGACCGAGGTCGTTGCTATCCCCCGCAAAACTTGTATTTGTTCTTCATATATATATATATAATATTAGTATGCATATACGCTTCGTCCTTGTGTTAAAGGTGAAGAAATGTGATTACACTTTTTAGAAGATATGGATCTCAATCGTGAGCTACATTATATTCAACAGCGGGAAAAAGTTATAAGAAAGAAATATATACATGCAGAGCATATTGCATCTTTTAGGGATTGCCCGGCCCGTTAAAATCTCTCCTCTCTTTAATGCCTTAAGCGGCAAGAACGGTTTCATGGTTGAGAGTTTTTTTGCCTTATATCGTGCTGTAGTACTATATATACTCTACATACATTTTCCATTTCCTTCATTCCACACATAATGAAAGTTTTTTTAATCTTGGGAGAAAATGCAGTTGCTTTTATCTTTTTAAACAATATAAAACTAAACCTTTCTGCTAAATCTAAGTGGGTGATTTCCAAACCAACGATAACAAGCGTTAATCAAGGCAAAGAACTTTACTCTTACAGTGTTAGCTAATTCATCTTTTTATACGTTTGGGCTGTGTCTATGACCTTAATGGTTTAATTATATTAAAAATTACAAACAAACAGGAAACTTTTGAGGATTAGATTGAATTGTTTTGCGATGGACAGTCTCAATTAATATGCCATCACTAGACTAGCTAAGGCCAAACATTCGACCGACACGCATCTGCTGAGCTATTTCGAATACAAACTTTACTTTGCTTAGTAAATTACTTTGAACACCGCTGAGAGAAAACAGCCTGAACGAAAAGTTTTTTAGTGAATTTTGATTCACATTTAAAACAAAGTGATTGTAATAAAATTACAGCCTCAAAACTTTATTGCTCCCGTCCATCTAGCAGCATAGGAGCTTGCCTCAGATGTTTATCATTCATTAATTTCGTCTTAACTCTGCGGGCCACTTGAACTGACATAATTAAGGGCTTATGTGGAACCTGGTTTAATGAATAACCCAAAGGGGAAGCATAAGTCAGAAATTTTAGCCGAAACTGGGACTTAACTGCAGCCTTCGGGTGGAAGAGTAATCTTTGAATCTGAAGAACCGGCCAGAATCATAGAAGGAAGTAGCACCCGTCTCTATGTATGCTGGAAGAGGATATGGGGCAAGTACAGGAAAGGTGGTAGCAAAAAGGTAGCAGCAGTTGATTCGGTTTCTACTTCAATCAAAGGTAACCATGATTCACCCCACTTGAGGTGCTCAATCGGGAACCATCTCATCCAACCATCATCACCCATCATCCCGGCAAATCCTGAGCAGGGGACCAACAGGAAAATGGACGGGAGCATTCATACCAAATATTCTGAGCACACCTGCCTAAACAAATACGAGGAAGGAAGATAAATTTAACAGGAAAGGAAGAAGGACCCAAGGAGACCATGAAGACCCTAATTAAAGCGGTCTCCCTTGGCACCATTCAAAGAGCGAAAAACCAGGACAAGTGTAAACTGTACAAAACCCTCTACCTCGGAATAAAAGTGGCTCTGCTGAAACTTATCGTGGTTTCAACGGGATTCATCGCCATCTTCGCCGAAACTAAATATGTTGACAGGCTCTCATCGGAAGAAAGACCAAACATACTCAAGACCATCGGACTAGAGGCAAAGACCCCGCCACAAGTGGCAGAAAACTGAAGCGGTATCTGCCGCAAAGTGGAGAGTTGGATCCGTGACCACTCATCTGAGTAGCTCAAGGAAGAGATTATGATGAGCAACCCATGTGGAAAAGTTTGCGAAATAATTAATTTCCGCGAACACACACACGTGTTCAAAATAATATTCTCTACTACGGACATGGTCCAAAAAGCAACATCAGAGGGACTGTTGGTATTCAATGTGAGACTACCAGGCGAAAATATCCAACAAGAGAATTTTAACAGCATATAAATATGCTTTGTATGATATATACTAGAAAAACATACAACGAGGACCGGCTCTGAGAAAGAGAAGATGTGTTGCAACGAATGCGCCACAGAAGGTGTCCGCTGCAACAAGTGCGAAAACACGAAGAAGAAGTGCCTTAACTGCAAACGGGAACATAGAACCATGGTCCTGACTTGCCCTGAACGACGAGATATCCTAAAAAAAGAAGGAAAAGAACAGAAGAAGGCAAAAAAGATGTCCTACGCGAGCTCTGCCACCAAAAAAGTGAACCAGCGAGGGCATCAACGCCCCAAATTAGCATCTTGAGCAACTTAAGTGCAGAGATTCGTGTTTGCATCACGCATGCAAATGTCGATAATGCAGTCAAGCCTGGCTGCTATAACGAGATGCTGAATGCCTTACTGAAAGAAAACAACCTGGCTTCAGTAAAAATGCCAGACAAGCCAGAATGCTCAGGAATATTCAACGAAACCGTGGTCAGAATTAACCTACAGGTCAAATATGGTCTCAAAATGACAGTTCAAGCTCCCTCCTCGGTGAAATCTGAAGAAGAGAATGAAAAACACGAATAAAAAGAAGACGAGGAAGGATCCGCCTCTTCGGACAGTGACTAGGGCCCATGCACTCGTACACGAGCGACGAAGAGTAAATCTAAAATTCCGAGTCCTCTCCTGAGGAGTGAGAGGCCTGGTCAGGATAAAGCTGCCCAGCAGGCCAAGAAGAAATGAGGAATAAGAAATGTTGAAAATTAACACCAACGGCTAAACGAAAAAAAGGACTATTTACGGAAACGTATTAAGAGAAATTGATGTAGATATCATCTTAATTTGGAATTTTAGATCTGGAATTAAGATATTTTAATCACAAATTACTCGCAGGAGCGGTTTGATCGGGCCGTTATTGCGATTACGAAAGGGATAAAATACAAGAAAAAAAAAGAATCTGGAAGAATTTTATCTCACGATTGAGGTCGAACTCGACATAGGAAAGTTAGTAATTGCTGCCGGATACTAACCGCCAAGGACAGATGTTTTACAAATACAATCTTTCTCTGTCCTATTTGTCAGAAGAACACCCACAATATTAATGGGGGATTTGAACACGAGATGTCAGGAGTCCGGCTACAGGTCCTTCCATAGAATCGGAAGAAGCCTAGATATTTTGCTGGACATAAATATTTTACAGTGAATAGGCCTTGACTTCCCCACCTTTGTCAGAAAAAGGAATGCAACGCAACCAGACATATGTCTAGCTAATCGTTAGCTACCGTTCAACTACAAAATTGTCCTAGTCCATAGCCCATGTAATGACGATTAAGGGATACAACCTAGCATCAACAGGAATAAGTCCCCGCTGTAGCTATAAAAAACTACAAAAAAGCAGACTGGGAACGGTATGCACGTCTCTTCGAAGCCTAGCATCCACCAAACTTGGATGAGACAATTCTTGAGGAGATCAACGAGGCACTCGATGACCTCAACAACCTCTTTATCAACGCGGATAGAGCTTGTATCCCTAAATCCGAGTATATGTAAATCCATCTCAACATACAGATGGAGTACATACATGAAGGATTTATAACGTGAACTGAAATTACACTATGAAATCACATCAGAAACGCATCAATTGATTAGATACAAGGTAGTGAAGAGATGAAAGAAGAAGACCTCAACCAGTTGATCCTCGAATAACAGTAGAGACTTGGGGTGATGCGGTTGATAATCTTGATCAGGATGCATCTCTCAAAGATTTTTGGAACAAAATCCGACGTCTCATTGGATCGGCTGAGAAATAGGAGATAGAAATATTAAAAGAAGATGAAAACTTAGAAAAAGAAGAAAGAAACATCGAAAAAATATTCCGAAGTTATTAGGAAACAATCTTTAGTATAACTGTATAGGAAAACGAAGATTATGGTAAGAGTTCGAAAGCAATATCATAGACGAGCTTAACGAGTAAATACATAGGACCCACCCTCACACCAGGTAGATAGACAGCGAGACTGAGACGCCGAAATTACCAAGGAGGAGCTCCTTGAAGCACTCCGATCATTCCCGTCTAAAGCCCCAAGAAATCGACCCATACCTAATTAAACTTTGATAAGGCACCAGCGAACATCATGGAAGAAATGAGAAGATTATTCAACGACTGTCTAAACACGGCATACTTTCTAGATGCTTACCTATAATTATTTTTCTTGGCTGGAGCACAGAAAGGAAACGAGGTAAACAGAGAGCTACCGGCAAATTTCACTAGTGGAATTTGGCAGCAAGCTCTTCGAGACGATTCTCAACCAAAGATTGGTGTTTCACCTGGAGGAGAACTCTCTTTACAACCCGTATCAGTTTGGGTTTAGATAAAAGCGAAGTATAGAGATGGCTGTAGATGTCATTACGGAATAGCTTGACGAAGCCAAATGGGAGAGGAGTTACGTGGACATTGTAGTTCGGGAGGTCTCAAAGGTGTTTGATAAGGTTTCGCAGAGGGGAATGTAGTACAAGATCCTGCGGCTGGACCTAAGTGAAAACTTAAAAAGAACTGTCTGTGACTACGGGTGACCATAAAATTCGGTCTGTGGAATTTTGGTCCCTGAAATTTGGTCTCGAAAATTAAGTCATTGATAGAATGCTTGTTGATCCTTCGGATCGAGCAGATATACCAAGGAATGTATCTAATTCCAAACTTTCTTTTCTCATTTATTTTATTTGAGCGTACTAATCTTTTGGGTAGGCCACTCCAGGTCAGTTCCATGCTCATAGATTTATTTTTAAATTGTGTTAATCCTTCGGAACAGATAATAATGTTATTTAGGGTGTTCAGGATACGATCCTTAGGTCACTATCAAGCTAATTCTTGAAGATCTGTGTCGTGCAGGTTCAAAATTCTATAATTTTTTAAATTGCCCACTAACCCTATTATGGATGCTAAATATTTTAAAAGTGAGAAGAATAAAAAAAAATTAATTAACGAACCGAATTATATTTAGGATTTCCATATTCTTAGTGTTGATAAAGAAAAGAAACTTTGTCGCTGTAAGATGCGTAATAATGTTATGCTCGCGTGAATACAGAGAACAAACCTGGTGATCCTGTAATTAGAAAAAGACTCAATAGTCATGAATATGAAGCTGGTCCAAATTTAACAGAAGCAAGAATCGCCATTTCAAAATTAATAACTAAGGGGAATAAGGGCGCTGCATCAAGCACTAGAGGTCTCATTTCAGAAACCTTAAGTGGTGTTGGAGAATATGCAAAGGAGGAATTGCCAAATTTGCCAACGGTTCCAAGAAATATAACTGATTGGCCCAATAAATCTTTTGGTGCACTTCCTTTGCCTCTTTCTTTTCGTACAAGATTGAAATTCCACATACTTTCACTAGCTTTCAGAGAGATACATTGTTCTTTCAAAGTGACACTAATTAAAACGACTTGAAGAGAATCTTAATTTTTTACCACAAATGAGGTCCTGGAAAATTGGAAGAATGCCTCACATTTAGGAAGGGATGGCACTTTTAAATCAGCTCTATCTATATGGTATCAGTTGTTCACCATTAACGCTGTTTCAAGCAGTAAATTATTTCCTCGTGCAATATGCTTTTTTACCTGACAAGACTGAAGCAAAGTATGACAATTTTTTTTAGGAACTAAAGAAATTGGTACCATATATGAACGCACAAGAAGCAATGATTGATTTTGAAAGAGCTCTTTGAAATAGTTACAGTCGTAACTTTACTTGTACAAACAGCGTGGGTTGTATATTCCATTTTAGTTAGAATGTTTCTAAGAAATTATTCAACTAGGATTTAAGGTCCAATTCAGTACTTATTGCAACTTTGCGACTAAGATAAAATGTTCTGTGCTTTGGCATTTTACCACCTGAAGATGTTATTAGGGCCTATGAAGATTTCTGCGAGGATGAATTAGTGCCGAACGAATTTATAAGATATTTTGAATTGACATACATTGGCCCCAAAAGAGAAAAACTTGCTAGATGAGAAGAGTCCCCTGTTTCCAATTAATTTATGGAATGTCCACTATCGAGTGATCCTTGGATTGCCCAGAAAAAAACAATGCTTTACATAGAAGGCTTCCACTCGGCTTTGAGAACATCGGTTACCTGCAAGCATCCTAATACTTGGAAGCTCCTTGATGCTCTTCGAAAGGAAGAAGAACTCACGCAAATGAAAATTATTTACATTCAAAGAGATAATCCACAAAAGAAGAAGAAGTATGATAAAAATAGATGAAAAGTTATTAACACTTATACAATCTTACGATAAAGATAAAAAATTAGAATTTTTAAAAAGCAATTTCTTATAATCAAAATAAGAAGTTTATTATTACAAGTTCTGTATATTCCGAAAATTCTGAGGCTGAATTTTTCAAGACCAATTTTTCTTATTTTTTCAAGTACTTATTTTAATACGAGCCTAAAATATAATTGTGTTTTAATTTTTCCTGCTCCTTTAGTTTTGAGCTATTCTTTAAGATTATCATTTTTTTAGTCTTCTTTGATTTACAAGGTTTTTTTCATGTATTTAGGATATTAACTTCTTAAATTTCTAGACTAAATTTTCAGAGATCAAATTTCCTAAGGCAAATTTACCTAGCAGCGTGACCACATTCTAGAGAGAGCGGCGTATATCAGTTTAGGCTGAACATATTGCCCTAAGATTTCATCTCACTCCGGGCCTCCACATGGGGGTGTCTGTCTTCCACTCTACACTTGATTTCCACCGCAGATATCCCGGTCCCTGCGAACCTCACAGTCCTCAGCATGCAATACGCTGATGATTTCAGCCAGATAATCTCTTGTCCTTTGGGGAAATCGCCTATGCAAGCTCGTATGACAGTGGCAGAAATCGAAAAATTAAACATCCACGAGGCCAAATAGAAAATAAAAACCAACCAGGAGAAATTTAAAGCACCCCTATTGGGAAGAGACTACTTTCTCGTGCGATGGTGAAGGATAGGCGCGCTATCTAAACACTACGATTGCCGTGTACTTGGAATCAAAACTACATCATCCGAGTGCAGAAAGGACGCAGCATTATGAACACTATACGTGCTTAGAAATCTCCGTGAGAGCAACAAGAAGAAGGTCTGCCATGCTATTGAAAGAGCTACGTTGTTATGCCCCACTTCCACCCTCTCTTGTGTCTTGAAAAGGAAAAAGAGTAGACTACAAGTTGTGCAGAAGAAATGCATGTACATAATCATGGGTACACACAGGCGAGAAAGAAAATGCCAAGAAGAGCTGCACAGGAAAGCGGGGATAACTCCCATTAACAAAGTCATGGAACAACAGACATGGAATATGCAAGAACTGGTTAATCGAGAACTGAATGAATAAATCATTCAAATGATTAACAAAAGAGAAGAGTTGTAAGTCGTGGCAAATTTCAAGCTCCGCTAACCTAGTGACTGGCAGAGACGGAGTGCCGTTCTACGCATGAGGGGAATGTAAATTTACCAAAGAATATGATAAAAAAACAATTAAGACTTAATAACTCCTAATCATAAAAAAATAACCGATTTTGACTAAAATTCATTGAACAAGACTCATGTAAACCAAAGGAGGCATAAAGAGAGGAAGATGAAAGTAGAAAAGAAAAAACAGAAATCATTAAAATTACACTAAGTGTCAAAACAATGAAAACTAAGCACAATCCAAAGTAATTTATTCCAATTACAACACCAAAATGCGCATTACATACTCAATAATATTAAGAGTACTATGACAAATGGCTTGAATGCTATTATAATAAAAATTATAAAACAAAGCAACAAAAAAGCCACACAACAAGAAAATAATGAAAGAGACAGGCCTGACCACCAGGTGCCTGGCATCTCTTTGCAACTCTCCCACACTACTTTCTCGTTTCACCTTTTATTGCTGTCTATTTACCCACAAACCCTTTTGTCCCCTATATACACACCAACTTACATTAATTCGTAATTCGTACTAGCCTAGATATAGTGAGCAAATGGACTGAGACTCTATATTTCACTATGTCGGTCGGTCCGTCGGTTGGTCCCTCCGTCGGTCCCCATTTTGCTTCTTTTTTTTTGGGGGGGGGGATATAACATTGAAACTAATCGACCGATTCTAACAAAATTTAAAACCATTTAAAACATTCTCTTTCGATTGATATAGGTTAGCCTGGGAATTATTTTATTTAGGCAATAAAATCATAACTATTTGGCCGATTCTAAAGAAATTTGAAAGGCACATGTGGTTTTGAATTCCTTTTCGAATGTATAATTAACAAGGTCCTTCCAAGGTTAGTCATGGAATTATTGAAAGTTGTGAAGGTCGTAAAGCCATAAATAAGAATAAGTGAGAGCACGCGACTTTGGTGAGCCAATCTTGTTTTCTTTAGGATATTTCTCGTTTGCTATATTTTAGCAATATAATTCGAGAGTACTATACATAAGCATAAGATGAACTAATACGCTCCTGATCCAGAATAAAATATACATATTCAAAGAAGATTTAAGATTTCTCAACATTATGGCTTTAGAAAGAGCACTTATAAAGCCATAGAGAAGTTCATTAACCGGAATAACCGCGTAAATTATTATGAATTTCAAGCCTATAATTGCATGTACATGTGACAGATGTTTGTTAAGACAAGACACTTCTAACTTGATGTAAATATTAATATTTTGACCAATCAATATGACTTAGATGATACGTTCTGAGTTTTAGAAATATTTTAGCAGAGAAATGAAATTTGAAAGACATTAACTAAAACTACTTTCATCAAGAATCCTATAGCAATCGTAATCTTATATAAGTAAGTCTACTTGAACGTCCATTTTACAATTCAGGAGTTTGTAGAGAGGAGAACTTAATGGAAATTGCTTATAACAGGCTTGAGAGTCGCGTCTCTCTATGTTTTCCAATAAATAGTTTCAAACTTGCACAAAGTTGATATTTTCTAAGAGAATTTAAGAAGTAATATATTTGAGTCACTCAAAATTTATTTTGAAATGATATTATGAAAAAGTTAGTTTCACGTATGAAACCAATAAAATGGACGAACAAAATTTTTCAAATCATATTATTTGACCCTAGAAAAGATTTCGATCGGTCGCAGTCTACAATACGCAAATGAGTGTACTTCAATACATACAATACGAGTTATCATTTGAAAGGAAAACGTATGTTATTTTCCTATAGTTATGGAACATCCTTGGTTCAAATGCACATTACTTTCTTCATAAATTTTTAGCCACTCTTCTATAAAATTAAACATGAACGGTATTAAATGTAAATTTCAAAGGGTGTTCTCAGCAATTTAAATGGAATTTAAACAGGTACATTTGAAAAATGTAAATTTCTGATTTTTTTAATAATTAGGAGACACACACAAATATATATATATATATATATATATATATATATATATATATATATATATTTATATATATATATATATATATATATATATATATATTTATATATATATATATATATATATATATATATATATATATATATATATATATATATATATATATATATTAAGAAAAATATTGCAGTAACGCAATTAATTATGCGGTTAAAAGGCTATATTTTTTGGCAAACCAGTCTTCCTCAAAGCCTTCGGAAGGAGCTCTTCTCACATACACGAAAAGGTAGCAATTAAAATAGGCGTTCTCTCAGATAGCCAAAAACTATCTTTCGATTAGCATTTTTAAGTGTCACCCATGCTTTTCGAAGAGAATGGAAAATTTGATTGATTTTTCATTATTCGCTACGCCTTATAAATTAAGAAAAATATTGAGGTAACGCAATTAATTATGTGGTTAAAAGGCTATATTTTTGGCAAACCAGTCTTCCTCAAAGCCTTCGGAAGGAGCTCTTGACACATACACGAAAAGGTAGCACTTAAAATAGGCTATCTGAGAGAACGCATATTTTAAGTGCTACCTTTTCGTGTATGTGAGAAGAGCTCCTTCCGAAGGCTTTGAGGAAGACTGGTTTGCCAAAAATATAGCCTTTTAACCGCATAATTAATTGCGTTACTGCAATATTTTTCTTCATTTATAAGGCGTGGTGAAAAATCAAAAATGAAACAAATTTCCCATTCTCTTCGAAAAGCATGGGTGACACTTAAAAACGCTAATCTAAAGATAGTTTTTGGCTATCTGAGAGAACGCCTATTTTAATTAACGTGGGCTCAAAAGTTACTTCACATTTTTATAAATTAATAACACAAAAATTAATCAAGTTATAAAAGTGGGTGATCTATAAAATGAAAGAGGAGATCTTGGATTTTTATTATTTAAATATAATATTCGTAAAATGTTCTCCATTATTGTTAAAACAAAGGCAGATTCTTTGCATTATATTATCCATGACATTTTCCAAAACATCAGGATTGATTTTGTCGATTTCTTCGATGATATTTTGTTTCAATTCTTGAAGATTATTAAGTTTATTTACGTATAACTTTTCTTTAAGGTATCCCCATAGGAAAGAAACTGGAGGAATAAAATCAGGTGATCGTGGTGGCCAAGATTTTCACCTAAACGTGAAATTACCAAACTAGGGAAGGCTGCTCTTAGTGTTGCCATGGTTTCTCTCGCTGTGTGCGGGGACGCCCCATCTTGTTGAAACCACATATCATGCATATCCATATCTTCTAGTTCTGGAAATAAATAATCTTGTATCATTTCTCTAAAAGTGTCCCCTGTTACTGTTACTGTTTTTCCTTCAGCATCCTCAAAGAAGTAGGGACCAATGATTCTCGAACTAGTTATGCCGAACCAGACCGTAACTTTCTGTGCATGAAGAAGCTGCTCTTGAATTATCATGGGGTTTTCAGCACACCAGAATCTGCAATTTTGTTTATTAACGTATTCAGTAAAGTGAAAATGGGCTTCATCAGACATGATTAGGTGCGAGGTAAAAGTTGGATCATTTGTTAGTTCCAAAAAGCGAGTGCAAAGTTTATTCTTTTTTGATGGTCTGCAATATTTAATTGTTGAGTTATTTGAATTTTGTATAGATGAAGTTTCAATTCTCTTGTTAGGATGCGTTGCAATGATGTTCGAGAAATTCTTAGATGATAAGAACGTATCCTAGTTGACGTTTTTGGCTGTTGTTGAACACTAGTTAACCATGGCAACACTGAGAGCAGCTTTCCTGGTCGATTAATTTCACGTTTAGGTGACGTTTCTTGGCCACCACGATCACCTGATTTTACTCCTTCTGATTTTTTCCTTTGGGGATACCTTAAAGAGAAGATATACGTAAATAAACCTAATAATCTTCAAGAATTGAAACAAAATATCATTGAAGAAATCGACAAAATCATTCCTGATGTTTTGGAAAATGTCATGGATAATATGATGCAAAGAATCCGCCTTTGTTTTAACAATAATGGAAAACACTTGAAGGATATTATATTTAAATAATAAAACTACAAGATCTCCTCTTTCATTTTATATATCACCTACTTTTATAACTTAATTAGTTTTTGTGTTATTAATTTTTAAAAATGTGAAGTAACTTTTGGGCCACCCGTTATATATATATATATATATATATATATATATATATATATATATATATATATATATATATATATAAGCCATACTTCGTTTTCTTTCTTACAGAAAGAACTTGGTTCCACAGGCACACCTTCGGCGTGTGGCCTACGGCCTATTTGCTATTCTAAACCGCTTTTTTAAATCCCCTTTATAGACTCTTTATTTTCACACTCTGAACACCTTTTTCAACCTAGATACTCTGAAACATTTTTTAAAAGTTATTTCCCCTTTTATTATATTGTCTTTATCCATTGAAGATTTATATATAGTTGAAAATTTTCCAAACCCTTTTTTCAACATAGAAACCCTGAAACCTTATGATAATTTACTTCACCCGGTTTGATATATAAAAAACCTTCGTCAGATCTCTTTTATCATCTAAATTTGTTTCCTATACGAAATGATAGTAAAAAAGCGCCAAAGCCCAAATTGTAATACATTTTTTGAACATCACGATTTGTATGTTTTTTCATTCCAAATCATTCGATAATTATATTTATTTTTTCTGGACTCTTAGAAAGAACTTTGATAAAAGGCTCGAAACATACAAAAAACAGCCCTGCGAATAAAAGTTTCAAATAAACCTAAACTCAAAAACATGAAAGGTTGCTTGTCCACTAAGCAAAAAAACATTTTCAAAAATTTTGAAAATTTACCAATTTAAATTATAGAGTTAAGGATATAATATTTACATTTTTACGCTTAGTCCTTGTGATAAATGTGAGCAAATATGATTACCTTTTTTTGGAGAGAATAATCTCGGTTGTGTGCTACATTAAATGCCATTAGTAGGCAAGTCTAATATTAAATAAGAGGCAAAACCTAACGTAGGGAAAAAGCTATATGAAAGAAATATATATATGCAAAACAGATTGCATCTGTTAGGGATTGCCTCCTCTACAAGCTCTTCTCGCTTTATCGCCTTAAGCGGCAAGAGATCAGTTTGTACTGCAGGAGGGTATTCCTGGTTTATCTTTTTCCTGCCTTCTATCATGTTGTAGCACCCTAGTTATTTTCCCCTCGTAGATAGGCTACATTCCATTTACTTCATTTCGCACGTTAGGAAACTTATTTTCTAATCTAGGGAGATGACCTAGTTGTTTTTTCCTTTTAAAACCCATTAAATTAAACCTTTTTATTAGATAAACGAGTATGAATTCTAAACCCAAGATAACAAGCGTTAATTAAGCCTAAGAACTGTACTCTTACAGTTCCAATTAATTCATCCTTTTCTACGTTTGGCTGTGCCTATGACCTTAATGGTTTATGCATATTAAACAGAAAAAAAAAAATTATACGCTTGGGCATAAAAGCGAATCGATGTGCGATGGATAGTCTCGCAAAATATGCCATCACTAGACTAGATATAGTAAGCGAATGAGCCATATTTATCTACTCACAGTAAATTTCCTCTTTGTTGAATTTTATCAATATAATTCCAGACTACGAGATATGAGGGGAATTAATATGTTCCTGATCCAGAATAAAATATATTAAAAGATGTCCTAAGATTTCTCAACAACGACGAGGTTTAGAGAGAGCACGAATAAAGCCCAAAAGAAGTTCATTCAGGGGAATTACTGCGTTAAATGTTATGTATTTCAAGCGCTTACTTGGGTGTTCATCTGCCTGATGTTTGTTAGGAAAAACCACTTCTAACTTGATGCAAACATAAATATTTTAATGAATCAATTGGATAGATTCGAAGATTAGAGATATCAACTAGCGGAATGTAATTTTATGGTATTAAACAAGGAATCTTTCATTAAGAAATTTATACAAATAGTAAACTTCTATAACTAAGGTTTGAACGTTTATTTTATAATTCATGAGTTTGCCAATAACAATCTTGAGAGTCGCGCCTGTATATATTTTTGATAAATAATTTCAAACTTGCACAAAGTTGATATTTTCTAAGAGAATTTAAGAAGTAATATATTTGAGTCACTCAATTTTTCTTTGGAAATTCTTTCATAGAAAATGTGATTTCACCTTCGAAAAAATCAAAAAGACAAACAAAAACTTTTCCAATGATATTTTTCGACCCTCGAAAAGATTTAGATGGATTTTGAAGTAATCTTTTTATTTATCTATTAATCCAGCCATTTTCTTTCCGATATAGTTATAATAACCGAAACCTATTAGGTTGTCAAAAAATTAATGACATTTTAAATATGAGATATAAACCTGATTGGTTATATAATTAATTTGATTCAAACTGGCTTATTATTATAGCAATTTTAAATTCATAAATATGCAATGATTAAATATCTAGCTACTTCATTAAGTACCCAAAAATATACTATCGTCCTAATTTACGCAGTAAATAATATATATATTTATATATATATATATATATATATATATATATATATATATATATATATATATATATATATATATATATATATATACATAGTGTATGTGTGTGTGAAACGAGTATTCACTATAATACATAAACTAGCCATGTCGTCTGTTTATAAACCCAAACAAGTATCAAAAATAGATTAAAAATTAACCTGAGTTGAAACATCGTCTTTCGTTGATTTGAATGGCAACCGATTGTGACTTCTAACATCTTACATAAAAGAAACTCAATATATATATATATATGGAATATTTTTAATCTTTAAACTGTCGCATTACTCTATATTAGTTCTAAATAACAATTCCTACTTCTAAATGGTAGGTTTGACCTAGGAAGCAATAATTTCTCTGAGATTGAGATTTTTAAAAATAATTTAGTCGCTAATCGAGGTGTTACTACCCAATGCATAGCGGGCGAAATCTGAGGTTGGAAATTTCTTCCCCATTCTTGATACCATCGTACCATCTCAGTATTTCGATAACTAATATAATGATATTTTTATCAAGTGATAATACATAGCAAAGAGGATTTTATTTTTATCATTTTTAGAAGGTTTAAAGCCTTATTTCATCCTTTGCTGGGTCTTAACGAGCGCGAAAAACATAAGTGAAAGATTTAAAAGTGCAAAAATGATGACCTAAGATAGGTGACCAGTTTCCCCTCGATCACTGCGGTCAAGAAGTGGCCCTGCCTTTCCATGTTTCAGGTGTAACAAGAATAATACCCTGGTAATACCATCCATTCTTTTGTGGGATTGAAAGAGGTAGAGAGTCATATCCAGGTTACTATTTAATCGCCCCCTTGGACGAATCCACCGCAGAGTTAAGCAAGCGTCGAGAAATGCTGCAATTCTTAAGGGAAACAACTTTTTCTATTAACGTTTAAATTTAACTTAGTTAAACGATGCAATTAATTTGTAGATGAGTTCCTCCGACTTGATAATGAAATTTACATAAAGATAAGAATAATAGTCGCTAGCAAGCCAGCGTCTACTAAGGACTTTTCTTCATGCCACAAACCAGCGGGAGTGGGAATTATTGGTTGCGCTAGGGTTTGCTGCCCTTACCTACCAGTGGAGTATGTGGGAAGGGAGGAAGCGTAAGAGAGATTTGGGTGAAAAGATGTATTTGGATAGATAAGAGATTAAGGTGTAAGCAGTAATAAAAAGACGATCAGGGAAGAGGAAGATTGTCAAAAAAAGTCGAGAGTTCTCAACAACTTCACGATACTTAATGCGGTAAGAAACATCTCGGACCTTTACCTGCTAGACTCAATTTAGATTGCAAAACTTCCACCCAGTCTAAATAATAACTCATTATCTGTCCCATTAAATATAGTCACATAAAAAACATGCTAATTTGTTAAATTTAACATTTTTTTAGGGGTGGTGCAAGAATAGAATCCAATGTCAATTATTTTCCTTCCTATATTTAGAAATTCTCTCGTTGGTTTAGTTTGTTTTTTCCTCCATATTTCTAATGTAGTCAATTAGTCTCAAATTTAATATTCATGTTTCACAATTCTATTACATGTGTTAACTTTTTATGTATACATTTAACATGGTATTTTGTATTCTTTCCTTAGCACTGATTATGGGATTAGTTACTTGTATAATTCTGAAACGTTTAAAATAATTGTTACGAGGCATCTACGGCTCTGTCCTAGTCATCCTGTTTATACTACACTTTAATTTTCTGTCTATCATTCGTTTGCCACTTATATATATATATATATATATATATATATATATATATATATATATATATATATAATTCCCCTGGCGTTATTTCTGTTAACTCGGTAAAGAATCGCCTTCATTGTGACGCCCTCTGCTCTCTTTGATTCTAATGTTCTTCTAATGTCCCTTTCTCTTGCCTCTAAAAAACTCCGGTTTCTTGTCTCATCGCTCATTCACGTCCACTTTTCTCTTTCTCTTGTACTATATGTATATATATATAGTCAGCTATACAAGGTTTTTGCTTCCTTCTTTCTGTCTTTAAAGTTATATTTTTGGAAGCCAGAAAATAAAAATATTGCGAAAGCCCTGTAGTGGTTGTTGTTATCATCCACACAACTTGTATTTGCTCTTTCTTTCTATATATATAAATATTATGTAAAAACTGCAATATTACAAGTAAAGTTAATAAAGCTAGGAGAGGGAGACGTAACATGTCTGAACGTTTCGAACATTTTCATTGTTTATCATTATTGATCAGCCTATTCCTAAAATTGTATACAATAAATGAATTATTTAATAACACTGAAGAAAGAAAAGAACTTTTTTTGCGCCTGGGTTTTTAGACATTATTCTGGATATTATTATCACTGGTTCAGAAAATAACATCCGTCTTGTTTTAGCAGCTAATTTATTTTGTGATATTCAATGTATAATTACTGACTTTATTACCCTCCTGGAACGGTATTAGGACTTGCTCGTAAATCTAAATGTGTTTGTACTTTTCAGTTATTGCTATGATTTTGCTCATGATTTGCTGATGTTACTGTTTTCATGTGTTTTTTACATGTTCTAACGACAATTATCTCCCGTCATTGGTGTTGAAATTTTTTAAAGAGAGTTCATCAAAGCTGCAATCCAGCTATCCTAATCAGATTCCTATACAAAGAACTAAAAGATGCAAAACTAAACAAAAGACAAACAAAAACACACAAACCCACAAAAACTAGAAAAACTTAAGGAAAAGGAAAAAAAATACTCCAGCTCTGAAGTGAGGCAATCTTATCTCAGAGGATTAAGCTTATACAAAACATGAAAAAGTTAGATAAAATAGAGGAGAGCCTACTCTTCGCAAATGTTAAAACAAGCCCCATCCTGCAAAAGCTACCTAGTTAGATAATTTTTGTCAACAGTAGCAGCCATGTTCGTCCCTATACAGCAAGAGCTAGCGTGCATGAAGATCCCACTAACTGGAACACCCAACAAAGATGTACCAGGCAGTCTATGGATAGGGAGGCGATACTCTCGTCGCAGCGAGGTGCAGGTGGTGATCTATCAAATGGCTTTTTTAACCGTGAGAGAACCCAATTCGAAGAAGGCAAAAAGCGACCTGAATCCTCCGTGGCATTGGGGGTTAGTACCAGATGAACGGTTCCAGCGCCATGGCGTCTAAATTTATATTCTTGGTGGCGGTCTAACATTTTTTTGACCATGCAACCTGCAGGCCTGAACTGATTTTTATAGCCCTCATCGACGCTTAAAAAATCGCAACAAGCCACAAAAAATAAACAGCACAACAACTATCTAAAAATTTAAAAAACTAAATGGTACACTCCCGTTTTTCGAGGGAAGCCTGCCTTATCCAGACACCCGAGCATGCTCACAACACAAAGATAAGGTGGGAAAAGGGTCTTAGAAAAATATGGAGGAGGTCAACATCCTCCGAAGAGGCTAATAAGCTAAATTTCTATGTACACTGTCTAGTGCTAGAGAGAAGATAATCTCTACAGTCGTCAGGCTGACGGCAACCATGGCGTTACGGATAGCCCGAACTAGGGTGCAGAAAATCCAATACGCGTTGCAGGGAGAGTTAAAGTAAGCGAGTATCCTTCAAAATTAGACATTCAAAAAGAATGCGTGAAATAGTTTAAGGGACCACGCATCCGTCTCACTGAGGTACAGGAGAACGTTCCATCAACTGTAAATACATCCTGAATTCGAGAGAAAGCGAACTAAATGCCGAGGCATTTGAGGGAATGTCTATGACTGAGTCATTTTACGATGGTACGCAACTGTAAGCTTTTACAGGGCCATCTCAGTTCTTCTTTGCTAGGCAGACCGGACTGCTCCCCTCATTATTGCTCTGTAGTCTGAGTAAGATAGAGCGATACGCTCGTTCGGTCGCTTACTTTTCGCGGAGTCATTTGTGCGTTTATCGTTGCGCACATGTCCATAAATATATCAGAAGTTAATACCGATATGCTTCACACTCGCAGACACTATATGGTTACGGATACCGCAACATTCAATACCTCAAGATCGCTCCATATGCGTTTTGAGTTGCTTCTGATTATGATCCGGTCTCCAAACTGAGCTCATCGCGTCTCTCCCTCTCAGAGCTATGTATTGCAAGCAGCTTTGTTGTGATGATAAGCTTAGTGTCTAGTATAGCGCCGCTGATTTTAAATAGATCGGACTAGGTGAGTTACTCAATCATTTGAGTAACTCACTGTGTAAGCTTTGAAAGCAAACTTCCATTAAAGCATACAAGATGCCCTACGTCTGTGAATATTTACCTATTAGGAGAAACGTCAATCAAAAACACGAACAAAGAAACTTAGGCAATCTTTTACACTTCAAGTCGATGCCAGTCAAGTATAATTCACGTTTGAAGTAGAACCATTTATGGCTGAAGTAGTGAAGTACCGTGCTATTGGCAAAGGGAAACTAAAACTTAGAGATATGCTGTTAAATGACTGTTGGAGTAGACACTACTTCGGGAGTTGTTACTTTGGCATCACTTAAAAGATCGAAAGTTCCGCAACGTAAGGTGTAGCGAGGACATATTATAGTAGCACCGAGGTGAGAACGATTAAGCTCAATGAAAAGAATATAACACACTACGTCCATCTGTGGCACGCCAACTTCCTTCCTTAATAGGCGGAAGAAGGCTTCCCCATAACGTGTATAAAAAGCCGACCCTCTCGGAAAAACACAGATATGAAAATTGGGAATTGTCCGCTTCGAGTCCATGGTCTAGACTGTCTTCATAATAGCTCATCGTTATAGTAGGCCTTATCCAAATAGAAAAACACCGTGCTACCTAGGAATGGAGTAATTTTTAGGCCTGGATAGATCAGCAGAAGAGGGTTCATTTTTAACCGGAGAAACTTAGGGTTATCCCAGGTTGCACATGGCTAAACAGAACCAATTCCTTATACTCTCAAAAGAGAAATTCATCCATTAGCATGAATGGCCAGTATTTCCTTTTCCATAAAAACCATACCACATTGCTTCAAAAAATCAGACTGTCATTTGCTACACTTCGTTCTCTTGAGCTAAAACAATACGTACTTATCGTGTACGGTTTGGGAACAATTGGCAAAAATTTCCGGTAAATCAGATATTGTACTTCTGTAAAAACGATTTGTGTTGTGAAATCGGTAGCAGGAGTAGTAGCAGTATGGCAAAGGCACCTATCAAGAGTTTATCGGTGGGTCTCTGGGCCTTCCCCTACCATTTTTCTCATCTCATCCTGTACATAGACAATTCTATGATCCGCCAGCTCCTCGCTGATATCTCCCAAGTAGTAGTCCAAGAGGTCTTTGCATTACCACCCTCCCTTCTCACCAGAACAGGGGATCCATGGATTTTCCGAAGAGCACTAATTCTCAAGAAATATATGAAGGCATTGATTGGGCTCGAAACGGTGGGTAGGTCCAGGTTAGCCAAGTCCCGAAAAGGCTTTTTCTTAGAGTTCTACTTTATAGTTTTAATAAAGTAAGGCTGGTAATGAACCATCTTCTCTCCCTTATCAAAAGCCACTCATAGTTCGTATGAACCAACCTCTACCTCATTAGAGATAAGGAATTCTATGGCCGACAAGGGCACACCAACCAAGAAAGAAGTTCTTTCCTATCCTCATGAGTCCTCGGAGTCAATTTTTAGATTGGATCAGGGTTATCTTGCACAGAAGCGGACTCTGATTTGGCTGTCTTCCCAACGAGTCCTTGTTCGCCTCAGTAAGACATTACTATGACAGGCTAGGGAATCTCCCAATCCCTCTTAATCTCACGAGAGATTTAATAGAAACATGGCCTACGGGCATGAGGGTACCCAACAAGGTCATGAAATTCGCCTTTATGAGGAAATATTGCAAAGTCCAGTGATAAACGTCTCCCCTTATCCCTCTAAAGGGTTTAGCTTGTCCATAGGGGAACATAGATAAGTGGCGCGGCCTCTGCCCCATGAGAAGTCGCATTGATCTAGTCAGACCATTATACGCTGGGGGAGGGCTAATGGGTCGTATAGCACTCTTCCCATTAATCGCCTCCAACAAACTTATTGCCTCAACTCCGTATCTCTTGCAACCTGTTGGCGTTAAAGGGCGCTGCTTATAGACGTTGCGAAACCTGTCTTTGATCTGGCATGAGTTTAATTTTGTATATAACATATGAATGAATAGTGATTTAAGTTTTTAGATATTAGATAAATGCAAGGTTGTTAAAAATTTATTTTCTTATCAATATGAATATAGCAGTGAAATACAGAAAAATAAATGACATTAAGTTATATATGCACCAAACAACTAACATGAATTAAAAAAATAGAAAAATTAGCCAAATATGTAACATTAGTAACTTATAACAGATAAGTAGACGAATATTTGTTAAAATTACAGCAACAGCAAGATAATAGAAGGAGCTTAGTAGCGTGTAGATAATCCCTTATGAGTGATAAGAGCATTTATTGTTCTAGGCACACGTTCAACGAGGGTTAGGCACTTGAGGGATATAATGCTGGTCTATTCCTTATGGCTGACTGCCACCTTCATCTGCTCATTGTAATCTGGCTGAAGACGTCCTACTGCCCTTTTCAGTTTCTGCCTTAGGGTTTTCTGCCAATTCATATCCGGAGAGTGGGGTACCCCGTCCATCGCTGTGATATTGTTTTCTCAGAACCACAGTCTGATAGATGCTGATATGAGACATAAATATTGTTCTGTTGGCATTTCTAGAGAGAGGTCTGGCTGTGGCCAGCATGTAATCTCTCTGGATAGTTTGATACAACTCTAAATTCTTGATGCTATGGCAAAAAACTGACAGAAGTCAACTCTAATATTGAAATGCATAAGCCGTACCATTACAGAACCGCTAAAATGATCTAAGGTGTCACTATACACTCTTGATTTCATGATCTCCTGAACTTCTGCAGGCACTAAAATTTCTTGGATCTAGAAAAACTGTAACATGGACTCATCGGACCATAATAGATCTCTACACTGACACATGTTCCCCTTCAGTTAAGCACCTGCACAGCCAGTCTGGCTGGCTTTACATGACTTCAAATCTAGTTCAAGAAGTCCGCGATGGATTTTACTGACATATAAATTGACCAAGCTGTACTATGTACATTCTAGTTACAGGTGAACTGTGGTTTTCTAGATCCCAAAAGATCATGCGTCGCAGAGACATGTCGTCACGCTGTGTACTGACCCTGGTTTTTCCAAAATGAGGTTGATCTTGAATATTCCCTCTTTCTCATACATATTATCTTAAACACTTCGGAAACATCAGAATATTATCAGCTGCCACTCCAGGCTATTTTTCTACATCCGAGATCCTTCTCGTGCAGAATGCGTATCACACTTCTATCTTACACGGTTTAGTTACGTAATTTGCCATTTCTATATCGTCATCAGAAATAGATGAGGGAGAATAAATACACTATGTAACATAATTCCACTTTATTCTTGTCTTTGGGTTAAAAGTGTTATTTTCCAGTTATTATTAATTAAAATTAATGAAAAACATTTATTTTGATCAGAGAAAATTGGCTTTGTATGTGGGCACTAAATTTCTAAATTTGCCCATTTGGAAAATAAGGATAGAGTATTATTAACTTTGAGAAATAATTGAGAATATATAAAAGGATATCGGCTTTAATATTTTTCAAAGGAAGGTATAAAATTGTAAATCTTATTTAAAAAAACATTGAAATATTGTAAAATAATATTTGTTTTTAGAAAGCCTCCCAAAAAATTCTAGATTTATTAAGAAATTTCAAGAATTTAGTAGAATTTTAGAAGGTTTAATAAATGCGCCATAAATTAATGGAAGACCCCCCGCTGGAAACTTTTCTAACCTTCTGCAATATTCTTGAATATTATTTCAGAATGACTTTATACAGAATTCAGAGATCTTCTATCAATTAAGCTCTAGCTACTCTACTGAAGACATCAGAAGAGAATGGCATTAAGTGGCTATAATCATCATCCAGATGTATTTATTCTCTGTTATCTTCGGACAGTTCATCTATTAGAATGTATGAAGCATTCAAGTCATACTATGTTATGTCACTTGGGAACCAAGAAAGACGCTGGGCAACTTATTTTGCTTGTGCACATGGCAAAACATATTGAAAGGTAAAAAAGAATTGCTTTTTGATTAGAGTAAAATATTAAATTTTGAAAGTGTTTAAGCTTTCATGTTTGTATGTAACCCCCAAAAGTAATAAATATATATTTTTATTTTTAAAGGATGATATAGAGAGGAAAGAAGAACCATGAAGTTTGCCATTTGCAGGATTTGGGGTGAACCCACTTACCGCTCAAGTAATTGTTACTTCTGCATGGTGGACCTTTCCATTCTTCAAAGTGGCCAAATTGTTCCTGTTTTTCTTGAAATATCGATCTTAAGTTGGCTATTCCACAAGTACCACACAGTACTAATTTTTCTGTTTATACCCCTCCAGAAAAGAATAAACGCGCCGTTAGAAGAAATCAAGAATTCAGAACCTGAAAGATCAGTGAAGATTCCAGACTGAAGTGTTAGATATATGGACTTTGAGAGGAACCCATACTGTCCAAACCAAATATCCCTCAATAGACTTCTCAGAGATCTTGGTTTTTCTAGGTCAAATGTGAGCTTTTGATATAATTGCTCAAAAAGCGAAATTTTCTGGAGGAAAATTTGTAAATGACAGTCCAAAGCAAACGTTATAAGCATTTCTCAAGATTCCCTACTAATCAAACCCAGCTATGCTAATGAAATGATGTCTCTAATCTGTTCGATGCAATTGGAATTATATGTAAACTAAATGATTGGAGGCTCTTCATTGACACCTCTTCGAGATAAATTAATTGGAGACGTCAAAATAGTAGCATTTTTTGTGTCCCGAGAGAAGTTTTACCAAGTTGCATATCATCTATTTTTTACAGTATGGATACAACAGCACATTACCCCCCAAAATGACTAGCCAGAAAAGACTGAGTTTTCGGTTTCAACCTATAATATCAAGCATGAGCAATTAATAGGCCCTTACAATTGTTTGTTCTCTCCATTGCATTTATAACCAGGTTTCATGAAGCAGTTTGTTAAATCTCATAACAAAGAGTCTGTAGCCTTCAATACCTTCGAAATTTCCTTCCCAAAATCTCTAAAGCAGATGGGATAGCTGGTGTCTTTATATGACCACAAATGAGGAAAAACATAAAGTGTCACAATTCTTGGAGAAGTTTACTGAAAAGTAAAAAGTAGCCTAGATGAGGTTGTTCCTGTTTGTCAGGGATTTTAGGTCAACCACAAAGCTGACATTTATGTAAAACTGGTTAAAATCTACGGCCAAATGGGTTGCAGGATATCCCTAAATGTGCATCTCCTTGATGCAAATCTTAACAAGTTTGAAGATTAATATGGAAGCATACTCACAGGAGCAAGGAAAGGGAACACTTACATGAAGTATACACCATGAAAGACTACATTTGAGGTCTTATGCACAGTAAATTGATTTACATTACAAAAGAAAATTGACGAAAACTTCACTTCTAATTCTTTCGCTTGTTTTATAATTTCTTGTGGAGCTTTTAATAAAATGCATAAATTTAACTCATAGCTTTTGATTTTAGCCCTACAATGGCTGAAAATACCAAAATAATTTGTCTATTTTAGTAAATATTTCATTATAAACTCCACAAAGAAAAGTTTAAAACAAATAATGTCCATTTACTTTTGCCCTTTGAAACGATATACAATAATAGTTTACACTCTCTTCAATGTCATGGTAGGATTGATCAATTTAAACTAAAATTGTCTAGCATGATCTACTCGTATGATATTTTCAACAGATTTAAGAATAGGAAGTTTAAGTTTATAGTTTTATGAAAGGAAGATCTTGCGATACTAGCGGAGATATCTCGCATCAGTAACACTATTATAACTAGACCATACAAAAAAAATGGTGTAGTTATTATGAATCGTAATAATTATTTTCAAAAAGTTCAATACACTTTAGCATATGCTTCTAAATTTACTGAGATTTTTTTAGCCTATTAATAAAGTGGCTTTGAAAATTCGTTAAAATACATTTGATCAGGTTTAAAGAAATATAAAATAATAACCGAACCACAATATTCACAAATATTTGCTAGTACCACCTATTTACCAAAGATTTATTGTTTGCCTAAAATCCACAATCCTGAAATTCATCTACGACAGATTTTGGCCTCCTATAACTTACCCTCGTACAAATATGCTAAAAATATCGTCTCCTTGCTCTTTCCTTTTTCAAATAATCAATTTTCTACTTAAAATTCAATTGAGTTTCCAAAAGGAACTTTAAAAATCATCATTTCACAGCAGATATGTTTTTTATAGGCTTTGATGCTAAATCTCTCTTCACTAACTTTCCATTAGAAGAAACCATAAACATAATTTAAAATAGAATTTTTATAGAGAGAGTAGACTTTGCAGGATTTACCAGAAATAGATTTATATCTTTACTGAACCTAATATTTAAAATTTAGAAATAAATTTGAAAACGAACTGATGGTGTGGCTATGGGATCACCGATTGGTCCTTTATCGCCAGATCATTTTATGACTCATCTGGAACCGAAAATATTTCAAGATTCTCAATTTAACTGTCGTCCTCTGTTCTATAAGAGTTTGGTTAATGGTTCCTCTACAATTTTCCAAAATAAATCTCAATCCTTAGCTTTATTTCAATACTTAAATACAATTTATCCAAACATCATATATACAATGGAAACAGAAACAAAATCAATCTTGCCATATTAGTAAGAATCAAGATTCCCTTTTCACTTACATAACAAATTGTAAGACGTCAGTAACAATAGCAAACTTTGAAATCATAACTAGCAATAAATCTCCGACCACACTCAGGATAGCATAATAAATATACATTAAATCGCTAAAACCAGCTCTGAATTCAGATATTTCATTCTTATCCTCTTCATGTTCTATAAAACCACACCCTACCAAACGATATTCAATATTAAGGATCAAATCATCATCAGTTAGAACATTTCATCGCTTAGTGTTGAAGTCTATTCTTTAATATAGTTATTTCAGCCATTGTATATCAACAAACTCTAATAATTATTTATATTAATTGCTCAAATAATGCTTGGAATGAATTAATCATTTAACCTAATATTTCCAGTTATTAAATTCCATTCAAGAAATTAATTAAAGCTAAATTTCTCATTTTTGTTAATTTTGCCAATGAGTTGTCATATATGACTAGAACCCGATGAGCGCACAAAATCGAAACGTAGTTACTCTGCGAAAACGGATTTCGAAATGTGGTTGGATTATTTTTCGTCATTGACTTCATCTTGAAAATTAAATTACGCCTAGCGGACAACTCACCTCACCGCTGAATAGATATATATATATATATATATATATATATATATATATATATATATATATATATATATATTTATTTATATTTAAAACCCAATATTTTTAGAAAGTGATTTTATGATTTTTGGGGGAAATGGAAAAGTAAACTGGTATGAATTTCCAGGGAATTCTCCTCCCCCCTTTCTCCCCTTTTCCTCTGCTGCATCACTCTCCCTTCCTTATACCACTCCCCCAATATGTCCCTCTCTCCCTCCTCTATTTCCTCACTCTTCCTCCTCAATTTATGCCCTGACTCCTCCCCTTTCATCTCTTCCATCTACTTCTCCCCCAATCAGTCCATCCCTCACTCCCTACTTTTTAACCCACATCCTGTTCTCTTCTCTCTTCTCCCCATCTCTCTGTCCCCTCCCCCCTCTCTCCCCTCTATCTCCCTGCTTCTTTCCCTCTCTCTATCACCCCTGTCGCTCCCCCTCCCTCTCTTTTGTTTAGTTGATTTTCTGGTTGTCAATATATTTTTGTATGTTCTGCTTAAATATTCTTTTAAATATATGTTCTCTGAACTACGCGTACTCTTTACCACCAACCAGATGTCGAACTTTTCAAAATACATCACGAATAGAGTTGTGTAAATACTTAGGTCCAGTCACTGTATATATATATATATATATATATATATATATATATATATATATATATCCTCAACGGTCACGCGTACTCCCGCTTACAATATCTTTGCAGCAAACGACAGACGTTAATAAATTTATGACAGATAACCAAAATTTTACTCTTTTATACCAGGTGAAAGACAAAATGTCCTCTTTTATATAATGCTATCATTTGTTAGCAATTAAATCTTGAAGGTAGAAATATGTATCATTACAAAGAAAATTACTTGGAATTTGAATAGCTAGCTTAGTTATTGAGGCTTGTGGTGGTTAGTCTTTTCCCAGCTTAGGATAGACTATCTATGCAGATATTTGAAGGTTCTGTTTTAGGCTCTCAAAAATAGCACAATAAACTCTTTTAAAAGCGCAGGTTTGTCGTTGAAGAAAGGATTCGCCATGGCTCCATATTTAAATTATTTCGTCATTTTCAAGCAAAATATGGGTACACGATTAGACAAAACCAATCCAGATAAATTACGCCAGTTTAAATCCACATAACTCAAATCGTAATTTAAATAAAGGAAATCCATGTCGTAAGAAAAGTGTGAGGACGGAAACGAATATTAACAAAGGTAAAGACGATAATTGATGCTAATGAAACAAAGTCACTAAGAAAATTGGCTGCTAAGACACATTTGAATATGAAAGATGTGCGAACACTTCTCAAAAAAGATTTAATTTAAAGCCATACATAAGTCAATGTCAGATTGAAATCTTAATGTAGGCTAAGCAATGAAGGTTATCCCTTTGCCTCAGGGTTAAGGAAATGTGCAATGATAAACAATTACTGTTGAATAAAATAATCTTCAGTGATGAATGTCACGTTTACCTGAAAAGCATGATAAATAAACAGATCTATCGGAAGTGGTCACTAAGACCAATATTCACTTTCATTAACACTTGCACTCCCCGAAGATAACAGTTTGGTGTGGACTAAGTGGAAATATGATGTGTGTCACCTATTTCTTTGAGGACCATGAAACAGGAGAAGTTTAGTCAATTAACGCTGCCAGATATCTTGACATGCTCAAAAGCAATTGGCCCGAAGCGTTTCGATACACATCTGTATCGAAACCGTCAAGCCAATAAATATTTTGTTTTGCTCACTGAACTAGTTTCCTGCTCTCGTTCGTTACTACTTTTCTAATAAACTTTGGTGATTTTATCCATGGATTACCTGAAGACCAAAAGCGGAATGTAAGACAAATCGAGAGACTCGAAAATAAAATCATTTACGCTAAAATCGCAGTGACCTTCAATAATATATATATATATATATATATATATATATATATATATACATATTTATATATATATATATATTATAAAGAGGCCATGTTGTATATAGTATTTGTTATATTTTACAGCAGAAGAGGCATTTTTAAGTTTCTAGATGACTTTTTTAACTTTCATAAATGACTCTCCGTTAAAAGAAAGGGGATCATAAGGATCGTTCTAAATCATTATATATTATTTTCCCAAGGCGCCTTTTAACCAGGTTGGTCCTCTTCTGAGACTATACTAATAAATATAAAGAATTTCTGTTATTTTAAATACAAAATATATGTAGATATTTTACAAGTTTACAGGATATTATTATTGTCCTCTAGACCGTTTTGGAGTTCCTAACTTCCCCTCTTTATGAGTCGCTTCATAAATTTAAAAAGAGTAAAAGATAAAAAGAAAATAGAAAAGAAATGAGTAAACAATAATTAACAATATATTAATAACGAATAAAAGAAGCTAAACTGATCTCAATGGTTTTTTTAGGAAGAGAAAAAAAGAAATATGCTCTCAAAAACACCCGAGGGCGTAACTTCCCTTAAAAGAACTATATCTTAAAAATATTGAATAAAGTCAACGAAAATTTAAAACAAATTAGTAAAAATATATATTAAAAGAAAATTTGAAAGTAGCAACGTGATCTCAGTGTAAATGAACGTAATATAAAGTAGAAATATGACCGTGGCTATAAGTTTTAGGACGCACGAAATCATTATTTTTTCTTGAGTATCTCTATTAATATGTTGATAAATCTTTGCAAACATGTATTCAGTAAATCTGGAAATAAAAATAAAAGTACAAGTTTCTTATAACTTTTCAATCGCGTGCACACGAATCTATGGGTTACAATTTGGTCCATAGGTAGTTCAGTGAGATGGTAACATTTAACTTTTCAATGATATTTTTGCAATAACATCGTAAGTATTAAGCCGATTCTAACGAAATTTGAAACCCTTATGTTGATTCATAATTTCTTTCGAATGATATAATGTCAAGGTCTTCCCAACGTTTATCCGGAAATTATTGACAGTTTTGTAGGTCGTAAGGGTCATATAGTCAGAAAGGGATAAGTTAGAATAATTGAGCGCACACGAGTTAGGTCTGTTGGCCTTCTTTTGAAATATCTAAAATGGCTATTCTATTCAAAATTATAAAATCCTGGTATCAAAATGCGGTATGTTACAGGTAAAATTTCCTTATATAAAATATTATACATGTTGATTAATATGATCTTTCATGTCAACAGGATTTGATGAGGATATGATAATGGCGAAATCAATTAACTATATAGTGGAGGAAAGACATCTGATAGGCACCATACAAAATTAGCTAGGCAACATTTGTATTTTGTTAGTTCTTGTTGATTTTTGGAGCAAGTTACTATTTATTCCTCCTCAATTGACTGGTATATTAAAATTGATAGGCAATTAAAAACTTTACGACCCTGCATCTATTAAATTTCCTAAATTCATGAAAAACTATTTCCTAAATTTCCGAAAACCAATTTACTAAATGTCCGAAAACCAATTTCCTAAATGTCTGAAAACAAATTTTCTAATTGCAAGAAAACCAATTTCATAAATCTCCGAAAAACAATTTCCTTAATATTCTCAAAACAATTTCCTAAATGTCCTAAAACCAATTTACTATATGTCCGAAAACCAATTTCCTCAATATCCGAAAACAAATTTCCAAATTGCCCAAAAACCAATTTCATAAATCTCCGAAAAACAATTTCCTCAAAATCCGAAAAAAAATTTCCTGAATGCCCGAAAACCAATCTCCTAAATGTCCGCAAACTAATTTCCTAAATGTTCAAAATCCAATTTCCTAAATGTGCGAAAACAAAATTCCTAAATGTCAGAAAACCAATCTCCTGAATGTCCGAAAACTAATTTCATAAATGTTCGAAAACAAATTTCCTAAATGTACGAAAACAAAATTCCTAAATGTCAGAAAACCAATCTCCTAAATGTCCGAAAACTAATTTCCTAAATGTTCAAAATCCAATTTCCTAAATGTGCGAAAACAAAATTCCTAAATGTCAGAAAACCAATCTCCTGAATGTCCGAAAACTAATTTCCTAAATGTTTGAAAACCAATTTCCTAAATGTGCGAAAAAAATTCCTAAATGTCAGAAAACCAATCTCCTAAATGTCCGGAAACTAATTTCCTAAATGTTCGAAAAACAATTTCCTAAATGTGCGAAAATCAATTTCCTAAATGTCAGAAAACCAATCTCCTAAATGTCCGGAAACTAATTTCCTAAATGTTCGAAAACCAATTTCCTAAATGTGCGAAAACCAAATTACTAAATGTCAGAAAACCAATTTTCTAAATGTCTGAAAAGGAATTTCCTCAATGTCCGAAAACCATTTGCCTCGGCTCTACGAATGAAAGGGTGAGAATGTTCGTAATATAGAAGAAATTGGTAGAGATGATACGAGCTTAATTGTTATCAGCAAGAGATCGAATTTCTTGTGTAATAAAGAAATTTAAAAGAAATGTAATTAGACCTCTCCCCTAATAAACAAGGACCTGGTTTCTATAAGGTAAAACATAAATTGGTAAACAATATGCAGGACATAATTATGAGATTGATCCAAGAGAAATATAACGCAATATCATCACTATTTCTATAATTTAAAAAGGGGATTTTTTTTAGTATTTGAATAATAATTTCATATTAGTTTGGTTATGACTTATGTTTTTTTATCAAAGTTATTTTTAATGATTCTTTTATAATATCAAAAAACAAAATGGTGAAGTTCAGAAATAAATATAAGTATCGAAATTTTGTGAATTTTTTAAAACCCAAAGAATTACAAATGGTGAAGTTCAGAAAATTTATTTTTGTATATCTTCTATAACTATATTTTAGCAACGTGATATTTTGAAAGGGGGAAAATTTAGTTTAGAGTTCCTTTATAAAATTATTATGATTGGCGAAGTTAAAAATTTTAAAAAAAATTTAACCATAGCTGCTTTTATTTAGATTTTAAATTTTAATCTTAGTAGCGAAGCGCAAGCTCCTCCCCTCGGTAGGGAGGAGTGGCGAAGCTATTTCCTCGTCTCTCTATGAACTAGTTTGTGATTGCTTCTGTGATCAATCATCAAGAAGAAAATTCTATGAAAACAAAATATCTTGCTTTTTAAACTATTAACAGTTTTTAATCATTAATACTCTGATGTTTACATTTTATATTTAAATATAAAATATAAATTTAACAGGCAATGGCTTTGCTACTAAGATTAAAATTTAAAATATAAAAAAAAGCAGCCATGGTTATATTTTTATAAATTTTCTTAACTTCCCAATTATAATAATTTTAAAAAGGAACTCTAAACTAAATTTCCCCCCTTTAAAATACCATGTTCCTAAAATAGAGTTATAGATAAAATAAAAAAGCAACCTTACCTAATAAATTTTCTGAACTACCGTAATTGTAATTCATTGGGTTTTAAAACATTATAAAGCATCGACTAATCATATTCATTTTTTCTAAACTAAACTATTTTGTATTTTCAAACTATAAAGAAATTCAAAGAAATTACCTTGCTAAAAATTTAAAATATACTTACATAAGTCATAACAAATTGAGATGAAATTATTATTCAAATAATCCATAACATTACCTTCTGAAATTATAGTTAGTGAATAGAAGAAGTTATATAAAAATAAAATTTCGGAACTTCACCACTTATATTTCTTTGGGTTTTAGAAACTTCACAAAATTTCTATGCTTATATTTATTTCTGAACTTCACCATTTTTTTATATAATAAAAGAATTATTAAAAATAACTTTGATAAAAAAATATAAGTCAAAACTAAACTAAGATGAAATTAATTTTCAAATACTCAAAAAATCCCCTTCTTAAATTATAGAGTTAGTGAATAGAAGAAAAAGATATATAAAAGTAAATTTTCTGAACTTCACCATGTGTTATTCTTTGGGTTTTAAAAAAATCGAATGCACTTCTATCAGATTTAGTGTAACTTTACAATTATCTTTAAATTTATTATATGCAAAAGGCGAAAATGTAAAATATATATAAAAAAAGTGTCTTTGCTAAATGTGCATTTCACATTTGTTTTACCATACGGCCGTTATATTTATTTCTAAACTTCACCATTTTGTTTTTTGATATCATAAAAGAATTATTAGAAATAACTTTGATAAAAAACAAGTCATAACCAAACTAAGATGAAATTATTATTCAAATACTCAAAAGATTTTCCTTCTTAAATTATAGAGTTAGTGATGATGATGAAGTGATAATGTGATTCAGAGTTAAGAACCTATATGTTCGTGAATAAAAAATAGAACTGCAAAATATGATCAGATAAAACCCAGTAAAGTAAATAATGGCTAGACTTCTAATAAAGGACCAGCTGAGTAAAAAGAATAATATCTTGTCGTTAGGCGTTTCAATAACTCAAGAAAGAATTTTAAAATTCGGAGAAAAATATCAAGTTAATTAAAGATAAATTACTCCATAAATTGCAAATTTGATAATAAATTTAATTTCCTAGCTTCCATAAAATCTAATACGAGAGATGATTTTGAAATTCGAAAATAAATAAATTATTCAACTTAATATTAAATATTGAGCCTGAATGGAAGGGAGCTTTAAATGAAGTAAACACTTAGCCATTAATGATACAAAGGAGTGAAAAATATGATTGCCAAACCGTTTTAAAATGAACAGAACAATAAAAGGGTAGGAGGCACGTGCTGAAGAAAACAACGAAATAATTTCTACCAGTCAAAACTAAAGAACCCCATTCACAAGGCCCATGGAATTTGATAATTATCTTTTAAAATTAACATTATTTGAAAATCAGATTTTTAACTGTTAAACAATTTACTGAAAACTGCATTCAACTCATTCACGTCTCACGATTCGGGTAATGAATATTCTTTCTAGATTACAAAAATGAATCAGTTTTAGTAGGCTTAAAGATGAGAGGAAGAGTGAGATACTCACGATAATATGAAACGTTATAAAAATCGATGAGTCTTCGGGATAAACTACTATCACAGCCGAAACAGGAGCCTCGTCCTCATAATGTTCGCTTGTGCTTCAAAATGTTTGAACACAATACTCCCAGCGCTGTGGAAGCTTTGGGAGCAGAGGGTTAACAACAAATAGTCAAATTGGTACACACTAAGGTGGACTCCTGAGCAGCACCAGCAGTGCAACTAGCAGAGAGCTACACCGAGCTCTTGAAGAAGTTTCCTATCTCTAAACACAAAGCTGATCTTGACGCTGAGAGACTCCAGGCTCTCAGCTTCAAGATCATCTATGGATAAAGTGAGAGCCGTTGTCGACTGAAGGGGGCACCGTCTCACGCGAAAATGCGCAAAATGTTCAGTGTATGGTGTAGAGCGAGTAGCATTTCTATGGCATTGACATGAATATTCTAGAGGGGAGACATGCAGGACGCATGATTTGCCAGGCGAAGACCGATTTGGTGGATTGAATCCTGCTTCAGCAAAACAGGCCCCCGCTTCTTATGACTAAAAGTCGCATCTGTATGCAAGCTTCGAATCATCACAGGATAGGAAGAAAAATAAGGTAGTAACCCTATCATCACCCTTGGTGCTGAACGTCACGGAACGAAGAATCCCTAGGCCGGGGTAACTAGTGACCTTAAGGCTGGAAATATGAGTAGCCGAGGTGAAGCGACGGTCGAAATTAAGACAAAGGAAACAGTGCTAATCCACCATTTCCATTAAAAACCTGTTTACGAACAGGTCCGAGTCCAGGTGGAGCCTTCGTTTGCATCAGAAGTGCATCATCTTAGTCTTGGCCAAGGAAAGCTGAAACCTATGCGCTTCGCCATAGTGAGAGATGCTGTTCAATGCCTGTTGAAGGCGACGTTACAGAGTTGGAATCTGGGCGGAAACAAAGAGATTGAAAGCTCGTCCACTTACCTAGAGCGTCGAGAGAAAATCCTCCGTTTTCACAGAGCTGATGTCTTTGATGCTCAGGGCAAAGAGAGGGACACTGAAGAAACTTTATTGCGGTATACTCTCTTCCTGCTTCATTGGGCCGGAGATGATGATCCTTACCATTACCTGGTATGATAGGACTTTTTTAGGTCGCAAACTCTAGCGTAATTAACTATATAAAGGAATACTGGTTGACGGCCTTTTCCAATGGCAGAATCGAAATTTCCAGGGTGAATAACCATATATATCATTGTCATATGGGTCATTTCATAGCTCTAAATGGGTACAATTGAACTTTCCTTCTTTTGAAAAAAAGCTACGCCTAGACCTGGTGCTTCCTTGCAGGTAAAAATGGTAGTCTAAATTTTACCAATTTCGCGATAAACTTTCGCACGAAGGAGGTAAAAGCTATTGGGTGGAAACAGACCGTGGTAAGGTGATTTCTTCCTGCTTTGGGAAAAGCGAGCTCAGTACACATTAGCCAGGAGTAGGAGAGGATGCCTTATGTCGAGATCCTGTTAAACAAATCTAATAGAAAGATTAAGCTTCGCTAACTTAGTCGTCGAAGTATAGCATACGGGTCTTCATCTTGACCAGGGAGGGGGATCCGCGGTCAAAGCGAGAGCGAAACGTAACTCACTCAATGTAAACCTGTCGTTAAGGGATTTTCCACTTCTGGAGGTAAAAGCTGGTCGTGTGTATTCAGCGGCATCACGATGTGCTTTGACTGCTGAAGGAGTATTATCCTGGCTAGAGAATTTCGAAAAAGCGTTTGTCAAGGAATTCACTAGGGACGGGGGTTACTAGATGGCGGTCCAATTATCCTAGAGATTCGGAGAGGAATCCTGCGAGAAATTGCTCCAAATCCTTTGACTAGCTTCGACACCTCTTAACAAGGAGTTTTTTCGTTAAGGGAAGTAACAACAACAAGGAGTGACAACAAGGAAAGAAGTAACCCTAGGAGACCTTACGGTCCATTCAAAGAGGGTACCTTTGGACTAGCAATCGAGCGGGCACAAGGCTGCTCAATTGTTTTGCGTTCCTAAACGGCCACTTTTCAAGACCTTGTCTAGTCTTGACTTGAACTGGTCAACAGATTCACTGTTGACAACTTCCACTGGAAGTGCGTTCCACATACCGCAGATACTGTAAGTGAGAAAATGTCCACACAGATTGCGGTTGTAACGCTTCAGTTCAAGTTTGAAGCCGTGATTGCGCGTTCTGTTTTCACTCAGTGTTAAAATATCCCAGGAGTCAACATTGTCGAACCCTCGAAGTATTTTGAAAACTTCGATGAGCTGACCACGCTGTCTATGGGGTTCCAGCGAGAACAGATCTAATTCTCTTAGTCTCTCCTCATAACTTTTATGTCGGATAGAGGGAATCAGCTTGGTTGCCCTGACTTGTACGCGTTCCAATCTCGCGATGTCCTTTCGCAATGAAGGACTCCAAAATTGTACGGCATACTCCAGGTGCGGTCGGACAAGTGAGTTGTACAGGCACAGTACAATCTCCTGGTTCCGATAAACAAACCGGCGCTTAATATAGCCTAACATCCTTTGGGCCTTTTTCTCCGCCTCAATGCACTGTTTCGAGAACTTGAGGTCACTAGTGATAGTAACACCCAAGTCCTTCTCAGTGTCAGTCGATTCAAGAGCAGTGCCCTTAAGGATATACTGAGATTAGGGGTTTCTGTGGCCGATATGCATCACTTTGCATTTGCCCACGTTAAAAGGCATTTGCCACGTGTCCGACCACTCCCCAATCTTCCCAAGATCTTCCTGCAGGCGGGCAGTATTTCCATCCTTTGCAATGTTCATACCAAGCTTGGTATCGTCGGCAAATTTGGAAATCTTGGCAACCATGTCACCGTCCATGTCATTGACGTAGATGATGAATAGTAGTGGTCCCAGGACAGAATTTTGAGGCACCCCGCTAGTAACGGGCACCCACTCAGAAGACTGTCCATTTACCACCACCCGTTGCCGTCTGCCACTTAGCCAGTTCTCGATCCAGCAGGCTACTTACTGGCAGGTAGAGCAATATGCTTACTTCAAAAAAATACCCCAACTTAGCCCTTGCTAGACGAAATTCACCTTCAGTGAAATGGTTCAGGCTGTACTTTGAGCGCATGTATGTATGATGGGAGTTCCTTCACCATTTTAAAGGGTGCCTGGAATTTCCTCGTCTTCCTAACCTTCATTCTGGATGAGGCCAAGCTTGGAGGCGGACCTCCATGCACCCGTCCCGTATTCTTTTCTTTTGTAACTGAGACTGAGGAAAAATAATAAAATCCATGAAAATTAGATAATACGACCTTCTAATGCTTTGTGAGATTAAGAAAAAATCGCCTTAGTAACAGAAAATTCCAGAATGTGACAATTTATACATACTAGGTCCACTGGTCCAGCTTATATGGGTTTCGACAAACCGGAACATTAATCAGGAGAAACTATCCTCGAGCTTTAACAAAAAGGGACGCTGGTGGTGTAGCCACCATATATGTTTACTGGAAGAGGGTGATCAGAGTCTACTGTTCAACCCACCGTGTGCTTAATACTTGCTTAGACAACGGGCATTCGACCTTCGCAGCAGAAGGGACCTCATTGTATACACTGCCACTTGACTAAGGATCCATTTGAGGACAAAACTGCGCCTGCAGACAGAAACTCTGTGGATAAAAGAGCAAGTTTGAAAGGGGGTAGGCGGACATGTAATAAAGATAAATAGAGATAGATTGCTCGACTAAGGATTAGGATGTGTGATCACCAATTATATTATACCACGGTGCTAGGTGATTCCTAGATGTCATGCAGTCCACCAAGGTACTATAGCTACCGGACCAACCTCTGTAGATGTGGAAAGAGTCCGCCTGATAAAGATTGCTGGTAGAAAAGTTTGAGGAGCTCTTTTGAGGACATCGACCCTCAAAAGAAGGTTTATTCTGGCTATCTAGGGGCCCTACTTCCGAAGGAATCACACCTATCATTTTGATCATTTTACTGTATTTTTCAGAATTTAGAGGGTAATGTTTAGAAATATTTTGATTTGTTTGGTCTACAAAATTCATGGTGGATATTTGGCTTAGAAAGTCAGCCAGGCAGCTAGCTATTCTGCCATTAGGTCATGTTTTAAAAGTCACCTTTTATGTAGTCATCTTAAATTAATTAATGATGTCTTCTCAGTATTGATTGCCTTCATTATGCCTTCCTTTGCTATCTTTAATCTTTGTTTTCTTCCAATATCTCTTTTTCTTGCCTTTAAAGACTCTTGTTCCTTGTTTCATTGCTCATTTACGTCAAATTGCTCTTTTCTTCTACTCTATTACAATACAAGGTTTCTGAATCTTACTTTCTGCCTTCAAAAGGTTTTTGAAGGGCAGAAATTAAGTATGCAAAAGTCCTGTGGTTGTTGTTACCACCTGTAGATCTTATATTTACCTATTTTTTGTATGTGACAAGGGTAATGATCCTTTAAATTGTGAGTAGGTAAGAAAATATGCTATAAAATTCCCTTCGAGGTTTCTAGCCTAAGAATATACTGGGCTTGGCAGGGTAACTCGTTTGGTGGAATTGAGTTATGTGCCTGATAGCTTAAATATATATACATATACATATATATATAAATATATATATATATATATATATATATATATATATATATATATATATATATAAATATATATTTGTGTGTGTGTGTGTGTCTAATGATCTTGAGTCAAGCTATATTACTCATTTATTGCAGTATCTCATTTGTGTGAAATTTTCCTATAAACTTGAAGAGATTCCTGTACGTAATCTACAGAGTTTTTATTCCATTAACCAGCTTGAACAGTCTATTTTTAGATAAAATTATTATATATTTGAAGATTCTCCTGAGTTTAAACTTAGAGAAACCTTTCATTTACTTCGAGCTAGATATTCGAATTGTTCTTTTTAAGCAAAAATATTCATATTTGGCTACTTCTTTAATTTCCGAAGTTACTTGATATTTTATATTCTCATCAAATTAAACCCACTCTTAATGTTTCTCTTTTAATGAGAAAATACAAATTTTACCGTTTAAATACTTTTATAAATTAATTTTGTGGTCATTTCCTAGATCTTAAAAACTCGCGTGTCAGCAAATGTTACTCCACTTGCGAACATGATAAAAGTTGGTGTAGTTGTGTTAGAGATGTATATTGCCATACGTTTATTATAGGACTACTGATTTACATTCTAACATCTTAGAATAGAGGACAATATTAATATGTTTGATATGAAATAAAAAAAAAATCGAACACCACTTCGGAAGTTGAGTAGAACATTTTTTGTTTGAGATTTTTCCCTGAATTCTTTATGGTTTTGCTAAAAAGCCATAAAACTCTCAAACTATAAAGCCCCTTTCCTTAAAGTCTAATGAGTTTACCTGCACTAATTTGCATTTGTTTGTGAAAGAGATTATAAACTTTCAAGTTGTACAATTTCTTCATTACCAGCTTTGATGTCCATAGTTTGCTAATTAATATTCTTCTTTTTTGAGACGATTTAAATTTCCGTCAAAACTTTCTTTTTTTTATGTAATAAGTCTAACAGGAACTTGTTCCAAACTCTCTTTGAGCTTGATATTTGTATTTCATTATTTGTGTATGATGCCGTTTAGTATGAATAAATTAAAAGATTGTGAATAAATCTCACTCTTGCTCTTTCATTAGGAAATAATTTAATATGCTATCAAGAAACTGCCTTGATGATTGTTCCATTAATTTTCGTCCTCTCTTATATAGGCGCTATGTAACAAGGAGTAACAAGAAAAGGAAGTAACCTAGGAGACCTTACGGTCCATTCAAAGAGGGTACTTTTGGACTAGCAATCGAGCAGGCACATGGCTGCTCAATTGTTTTGCGTCCCTAAACGGCCACTTTTCAAGACTTTGTCTAGTCTTGACTTGAACTGGTCAACAGATTCACTATTGACAACTTCCACTGAAAGTGCGTTCCACTTACCGCAGATACTGTAAATGAAAAAATGTCCACACAGATTGCGGTTGTAACGTTTCAGTTCAAGTTTGAAGCCGTGATTGCGCGTTCTGTTTTCACTCAGTGTTAAAATATCCCAGGAGTCAACATTGTCGAACCCTCAAAGTATTTTGAAAACTTCGATGAGCTGAACACGCAATCTACGGGTTTCCAGCGAGAACAGATTTAATTCCCTTAGTCTATCCTCATAAATTTTATGTCGGATAGAGGGAATCAGCTTGGTTGCCCTGGCTTGTACGCGTTTCAACCTTGCAATATCCTTTCGAAACGAAGGACTCCAAAATTGTACGGCATACTCCAGGTGCGGCCGAACGGTATCCAAACTGGCGCTTTATGTAGCCTTACATCCTTTGGGCTTTCTTCTCGGCCTCGATGCATCGTTTAGAGAACTTGAGGTCGCTAGTAATAGTTACAACCAAGTCCTTCTTAGTGTCATTCGATTCAAGAGCAGTGACCCTAAGGATATTCTGAGATTGGGGGTTTCTGCGACCTATATGCATTACTTTGCATTTGTTCACGTCAAAAGGCATTTGCCACGTGTCCGACCACTCCCCAATCTTCCCAAGATGTTTCTGCAGGCGGGCAGTGTTTCCATCCTTTGCAACGTTCATACCAAGCTTGGTATTGTCAGCAAATTTAGAAATCTTGGCAACCATGTCACCGTCCATGTCATTGACGTAGATGATGAATTTTTAGTGGTCCCATGACAGAACCTTGAGGCCCTCCGCTAGTCAGTGCACCCACTCAGAAGCCTGTCCATTCACCACCACCCGTTTCCGTCTGCCACTCAGCCAGTTCTCGATTTAGCCGGCTACTTTTCCGTCTATGCTCAGCGCTCGCACTTTCCGGAGAAGGCGGCGGTGTGGTACCTTATCAAAGGCTCTCTGAAAGTTTGGGTACACCACATCCACCGCCTTGTCCCGATCGTGCTTACTGAACACGAATTGGAAGAATTCCACAAGGTTCATCTGGCATGACCATTGCCTTCGGAAGCCATGCTGGAAACTCCTCAGTAGCAGGTTTTACTCTAACTACGACGTCATTTTGTCTACCATCATGCTTTCCATGAGTTTACCGACTATCGAAGTCAGACTGATTGGTCGGTAGTTTGACGGTTGGCTACGGTCTCCTTTCTTGAAGATAGGAGTCACTTCCGCTTCACGCCAGTCTCGAGGAACGAATTCGGTCCGGATTGACATGTTGAAGATTGCGCTCAGTTGTCGTGAAACTTGACCGCGCACTTCTTTCCACACTTTAGGTAGAAACCCATCCGGGCCAGGTGACTTATTCGTCATTAAGTTACTGATCTTCTTTTTTATTTCCCCTTCGGTGAAGTCCATATCCTCCTGCTTTTCCCCCGAGTAGGAATCCATTGGCTTGGGGATGGAACCATACTCTTCAGTAAACATTGTATTATGTTCCTGAATTATGTAACTTATGTACACAATAACTGTTTACAAGATTAAAGTTTATTAAAACGGTAAATTTTGATATATAATTTCCCATAACATCTTTAACGGTTGAAGAAGACATGGCAAGCTACATATCGAAACTACGCCCGTTTTGCTAAACTTTATGCTTCGAAACAGTTCTTTCTTTGTAGATTTAATTTACCCGCTAATGAGTAAAAAAAGTAAAAGTGTTTTTGTTCAAACTTAACACATCAAAATAATAAAATTTAATTCTAAAATTAAGTAAAATTACCACTATCTACTTTGTCGATGTAAAACTTAACTGAGAAGATAATTATTTACCCCAAATATTTACTGAAAACCTATTTCTCTACCGTTTAATTAATTTCTGGATTAACTTAGTTCAAATATGAAATTAGTAAAACTATACTCTTTTATATTAGGGGATATAACTTAACTTCGAAGTTAAAAGTTACTGGAGAGGTTCTTATAGTTGGCCAAAATCATTTGACAAAAAAACGAGCTTATTTCATAAGCTTAACAATTGATTCACTTTAGCTCAATTATAAACTAACATTATATTCAAAGGAGTCTTCTCTTTTCTAATCGTTGGGCAGCAATTTAACAAAGTTCAAAACAAATTGTTAACCCTGGTGACATTGACCTACCCTAATTATCTCTTTATCATTATTAATATAATAGATTTGTTAATTAGCCATATATACTATTCGTGGGTAACAAGGTGCAGAATTTATTCCCGCTCTAAGCATAATGTAGATAGATTAACAAAGTATTAACAAAGTAAACCTGACGCTTCATTAATCGAAACCATCTCTTGATTCTTTAAGAAACGTCTGACATTTTCAGACGCTTTTTATACATTAAAAATAGTCATTCTTCTTTTACTATCAGCTCCTTATATTTTGTGATTAAATATAGTCGCATATTAACTAATTTGAGTTATTTAAAATTAGTTTATAATTTTTTAAATATTTTTTTCTAGTATTCTTTCCTTGTTGGATTTTATCTTAGCATTCTCATTGCTTTTAATGAGTTTTTAATTTATGTTTATGTTTTAATATTTTCGTGTGCATTAGGAAACTTTTGATACACATAATTTCAAGCTGTGGTTATTAAGTGGCTTCTTAGCATTGATGAGATTTGTTTTAATCAGCAAAAGTTTGTAAAATATATCACGAGGCGCCTCTGGTTCTGTGGCAGTTTTCCTCTATATATATATATATATATATATATATATATATATATATATATATATATATATATGAGCCAAATTTTAATTTACAAGACTAGTTTCGCTATGTAGTTTATCATACCCTCTTCAGTTGTATACTGGGAATGTGAATGTTACAAAAGTCTATAAATAGCGTACTAATCAGAAAAAAGAGAAAAAAAAACAACAAAGAAACACAAAACCAGAAAAAAGGTTATTAACCAGGGGGTTTGAGTCTAAGATCGTTGACTAAATTGTATACGATGAGGTTACGGGAATGGAGGCTGCATTTCAATTGCCCATCTGACAAATTAAAATGGGGAAATTCTCCTATTAATATAGATTCTACTATTTTTCTTTTACGGAATTCTTTACAATTATATATGATTTGTGCTTTTGAATAGTCAATTTGGTGGTTGAAATTGCTAATATGATTAATAGTGGATGTGGTACTGCCTTGTCTGACATCACCTTTATCTTCCTAAATTCGTTTTGTTAATGTTCTACCAGCCTCTCATATGTAGAATGAGGGACAGTTTGTAGAGCTACACGGGAGTAAACATACACCTGTTTCCTTTGGCTGATCCACGGGCTTGGTTGAAGGGAAAGATTTAAGGATAGAAAAAGGCTATTTAAATGTGGTTAGGCCTCGAGAAATAACTTTGTTCACTCCTTTGAGGAGGGGAGAATAAGAGAGGGATAGACACTTCGTATTACTAAATTTATTTTTATCCTTGGGATGGTAATGAGTAGATTTTGCTTTAGATAAACTTTCAATGATCACATGGAGGGGATAATTTAATTCAATGAAACTGCGGGTTATATATGTAATCTCGTCTTCTAGAAAGCAAGGGTCACATATCCTAAGTGCTCTCAAAAAAATACCTATTCGCATCATTTTGTTCTATGAAAATAATGGTGGGTTATACCGACTTTCTCAATCTTTGTGTCAATGAAATTGAATACAATAAAATCAGTACATGTGTTTGATATTATTATATTTTCCTATTGTTCTTATTACTTTTCGGTATGGGGTAACAAGGCTTTCCGAACACCATTTACGTAAGAGTACTTTTTGTATAATTGTTTGAAAATGATCACTATTTACCATTTAAAGTCTGTTTAGCTTAATATTGGTAGATTGTGGTATTCGGCCACCGAATCATGGACGAGGTCATCCTCACCGATAATGTAATACGCAAAAATAAGAATGACAATGACTGGTCAGCCTTTAGCTACGATGGATCGATCCTCACCTGAGAGAGAAAGTTTGTTTGTTTTTAAAGCTTTTACCTCTGGTCGGTCTATTCATGCTTGGTTCTGTCGGTTGAAGGTTCTGGTGGGTCAATAACTGTTATATTTTAGTGTAAATATTAGTTAACTTTAAATATTAAATGAGATTTCCTATTCGAGTAACGTCCTCTTTAATAACTGGTTTGGTCGTTGAATTTTGCCACCAAATAATGGTTTCGTTGGGGGGTTGTGAAGGGGATAATCTACTAATAAATATTTAATTCTTGATATGCTATTGAGGTTGTTGCATTAAAGGAAAAGGTAGTTGGAGAAATAATAACTATACATTAATTTAGTGCCTTCATTACTTATTTGTTCAACTATCCTTACTTCTTTTATGTTCATTAGTAAGGACGACGCCAGCAGCATGGTCTTTTGAATTTCTTATATCTTCAGGGCTCTTTGGATGCTAAGCGATTTTCCATATGAATAATATTCATGTACTAGAATGAATTGGGATTTCCCTATGATATGTGGTTTTTGGTTTAGTAACATTGTTGATGGTCGCTTTCTTGGCTTGCTCTATCATATGTTTCATTCCTCCTGTTGCTCACATGACTTGATATTTTGGTTTAAGGCACGCATCCGATATCACATGGTTGATTTTTTTGTTTTAACCCCGCATCTGACCTCACATGGCTTGATTCTATTCGTTTTAAGCACGAATTTGACCTCACATAACTTGAGCACCATCAGAGTTTGATGTCGTTCAGGATATTGGCTAGTTCGTCGACCATAGCCGATGCTAAGGGAGTTTATTTAGTTCACGTTGTAGGTGTATGCTCTGTCCGAATCGATTTATATGTTTTTTTTAGGAAAAACTATGCTAAATTCAAATTTGAATAACCAATGTGCATCGTCTTTTAAATAATATAAGAAGATAGGCAAGGTTTCATGTTTGGAGCAAGGGCTTCCTCACGACACGTAAGCAGTACAATTTCAGTAAATTATCATCATTTTTCATTTATCGACTAAAATGTGAATCATACTTTTTGTATTGTTGTTACAGGAGACGAAATGTGGATTGCGGGCAATAATATTTAACGCTCTAGACAATGGATTTATCCTGAGAGAAAAAATATACCCTCAGCCAAAAGAGATGCTTCTTCCAAAGAAGATTCTCCCTGATCAGCGAGAATCTTGCTATACATTAACAGCACCAGTTTGTCTCTCAATTATTTCCATTCTCCTGTGTGTTTGATGGGGGTATGAATAGCATAATTCATTTTAAAATTCTTAACCCAAGATAGATAAACACCAGAGACGATTATTTCGTTTAGTTGGAATGCTTAAATGAAACGTTAAAAAATAAAAGGGCAGCATTATTGAAAAGAAAAGTCATCTTCCGTCATGACAACGCGTGATGTCATATCGAAAGAGATGGCATAAAAATCTTAAATTTATTATTGAAACTAACTCGTCCTCTTCCATTCGCACCGACATGGCATTGTCAGATTACCACCATTTGTGTATTTTGGAGAATCATCTTTAGAGAATGAAGGTATAAACTATAGAAGAGATAGAATCAACCTTTAGAAATCAAATTCAATTAATTTATACAAAAAAGACACTGAACATTTTATAGAAAGATAAATAAGAGTTGTAAAAAGTGGTGGAAAATATATTACTCATGAAACTAATAAACGAATACTTATTTAAATATGAATAACTTCAAAGAGTTTTTTTAATTTCTAACATAATGCCAATCCTGAAAAACAACTGTTTCACCTGGTACCTGCAGGAGTGGTACGGCATCCTTACCAGTGATACCGGTTGTTTCAAACTTGGTGAGACTTACTGAGCTAAATTTCTTTGGAGCATTTCCCTTTCAGTCCCTTTCGTCTCTTTCATTTTAAGTCTTTCTCACAAATTTTCTTGACAGACGCCTAATTTTTGAGGCTTGCTATCGATAACCTTTATTCCCCAAATGCCATCGTTCTTTACACTCTTTCTTTTCACTCCCCTTCTTCACCATATATATATATATATATATATATATATATATATATATATATATATATATATATATATATATATATCTGTTCAGGATCTATTAATAGGATGCCAGGTCTAGCATGAAACACATGCTGCGGTTAACATCTATAAAAATCTATGTACTCTGAACCTCATCGCTCGCAATTTTCTATCCAGGCGACAAAGCCTCCTGGAGCAACCGCGTCTCTTTCTCTCTTCCCAACATTTCCACATTCTATAGTTTTAATCATTACTTTAGGAATCATTGGAAAGCTTTCAACGTGAGGGTCCTCTTTGGTATTGTTATAAATCAAAGAAAAATTATAAGAGATTCGTGCTTCCATTATACTTAACCAAAACCACCAAGGATCAAGGTACAACCGAATGAGTTTGTATATTTTAGTCATTAGATTCGTAGATAAACAGGAGTTTTAATACGAATATATTGAACAAATAATCCTTTCCTGTAACGAAATCAATGAAAGGTGGTATAGCTTCATAAAACCCGTTCTTAGAGTTGTTAGGTCGATTAGATGCAGTTACTTGCTCAGCGTGGCATATATATATATATATATATATATATATATCTAAAGGAGTACAGTAACGTATGTGAAAATGCAGGAGAAAAAGCATAGTATTTTGGAACAATTTATTGCGAAACTATGTTTCGGCGAAGACATTAGTCAACTTCAGTCGCTGGCAAACTAGTAAATACAAAAAGGTGCTTAACCTAGGGCCACAAATTTACAAGTCAGAATATAATCATGAAGATGGTATGGAACGACATTTTTGAGCAAAGGCAGGATAAGTCTTCTGCTTATCAAGGGTTGAATGTTGAATTTCCAATAGGAAGAATTGAAGTTAGGAATTTCCTCTATGAGTACTGATTCTAATAGGCAACAGTGTACATAGTTGTGGGAATTATAAATTATTTTGGCATTATCAATGACAATTGCATAAAAATGTCGCTAAAATTCTGGAAGTAGGTTTTTCTGCATCTTAGTGGCCTTTGTTTTTTAATGGAATATCTTTCTTATATTTATTTCAATGTTAATTCTAGGCCTACATCTTATCATCTTCTGCTCACAATTTCATTATAAATCTCATGGTTTGGTCCCTTCTGAGTCCATATTTACTGTTCCTTCCTTTTGAACACCTTTAGAAATTTTGAGTCCTTGCGCTAGTGTCAACTCACCCACATTTTGTTTCTTTTTGTTTCGTTCCTCCATTGAGAACATTTCCACGCAGGACTCTTTACCGTCCCTAATTTATCATTAAACTCCTGATGTCACTATGTAATTTATCTAATTCCTCCTGTGTACTAGTAGATGTTGGTGCGTACACTTGGACTAATTTAAGATTGTACTTCTTAAAGTCTCTTAGGTCCACGTAAACTAGTCTTTCAGATGAGCCCTGGTAATTAGAAGCAACTAAGCTTAAGATGTCAAGTGTTTCCAGCTTAAAATTTCGGACTCGAACAAAAGGCCTCATTCGAAGAAGTTGCCAGTGCGATTACAAAAAAATATAAGAGTGAATTGCCACCAATTAGAAATTGTAATTTATTGTTTGTATACATTTATTCCTACCAGCTTATACTCTCTAGAGAAGCAAACCTCTCTCCTCCGCCAGAGCGTGCCTTGTTAATATTTATTTTTGTTGTTGTAGGTTGTTTCTGCTACATTTTTAAATCGCTTTTACTTTGACTTTGCTTAGTTTTTGACTTGTCCTAAAAATAGACTATTTTAGGTAGTTTTGCCAGCTGTATTGTGGCTGATTGTCTTGAAAAGGGCTAAGTTAAAAAGATATAAATTTATTGCAAACAATTTTCAATGATTTAACAAGATATATATAAATATATATATATATATATATATATATATATATATATATATAGAGAGAGAGAGAGAGAGAGCGAGAGAGAGAGAGAGAGAGAGAGAGAGAGAGAGAGAGAGAAATAACATTAAAGTTTGTAATGAATGATCTCTAATAAATGTGGTAAAGATCGAGGAAGTATTAATGCGAGGATGGTAACTAAAAACAAATCCTTTAGCGGAATTGGAGTCAAGAGAAAAATAATATTTCTACTGGCGTCAGTTGTAGCCTGCTACAAACTGTGGTAGGCTGGTCATGTCATTTTTCTAATTTTCGATTGTAGCCTTTAATTATTGCTCCTAAATCATTCAGCTCGCTTTGAAAGAACCTTTTAATAAAAGGCTTATAAATGCTTAAATTTCTGAGATGAATTTTGCTCATATCTTCTTTGATAACTCGTTATATTTGAGGTAATTATTATTCTTATCCTCAACATACTTTACTGCAGTTAAATAGCACTCAGCACTATAGACTCAATTTTCGTTAAGCTTTAGTTAAGTTTTGGAAAGAATTACAGTGACTGACAAAGCATAATTTATCAATTATTGGTAATATCGTTAATCTTAAAACATTTTTCAATCCTAAAATTATAATAGTCGATAATCTATTTTATATTATGTCAAACCAATATCTTTTTATATCATCATATGGAAGATAATGTGTTAATCTGGGGTGTAGGGGGATACATTTAGCGTATGGAATCCATAGTAACATCGTTATCTTCTCAGTAGTGACCTTCGTTTGTTCAAGTGGGAGATTTCATGGCCTTCTCACCTTAAGCTTTATGCCAATAAATATCGTTACCAATTTGCCATTTTTATAGTGCAACATGGAACATCTAAATTGAAAGTTAACACTCTTGCAACTATGTTAAATGATGTTTTAAGGTCATCATTTCTCCCTACCAAAAAAATATATTATTCTCAGGTAGGATTGAATGATAATTATCCATATACCAATAACATAATTTCTCCTGATGTCTTTTAATATCCTTGTGTTATTGAAGTAAAAATATATTCATAAAGCCCTAATTTAATCTTGTATGTTTCTTGAGATTAGAAAATATTGTAAAAAGTCTAGCAACAATTGAAAAGTTCTATTCTACAACACCAACATGAACAAGAAATGACCAAGTTTGCTTTTGTAGTGCGATTTATTACAGTTGTCATTTTTGCTGTCATTTTGTCTACATGTGATTTTCCCTTTTGTATTTCCGTCCCAATTTTTTCTTTCCATGTTGCAGTATTCTCTAGATCCCTTCTTCCTTTCATGTAAAAATACAAACACTTTTATTTCTTATTGGTTTGATCCAAATTGACATAAAATGTTTTCTATGCGGAATGAATGTTAACGTGAATTCCTTTCAAAACTTGTCATGGAGATGTGGACAAGACTGAAAGTCACTGTTGCAATGTTCGTGCGTGTTAAAAACTGTAAAATTTATATTAGTAAAAGCTAGGTTGCGTGTGTATGCAGAGTGTGTGCAAATTCATGCATATTGTAAAATTTAACCCAAATAATTCCAGATAAAAAATGAATCGTTTTATCGAGTTCTACGATTAACCAATAGGAAATGAAATAAGAGGGAAACATTTTTATTGACAATCAGTATTGCTTTTTCCTAAAATCAATGATTTACATTACACATTTTTCTAAGAAGATATTCATCCGATAAATTAAATGGAGCATTACAAAGTAAATTGTGTTATCCATTTGTAGAAGAACTGTAGCTTTTCTCAAGCGTGAGAGGCCCCCACTCCAATATTTTGGTGTATCAACTAGCACATACAGTGCTCAAGAAAGGTTTAGGCCGGGGTCGTGTCAGACAAGTTGCACCATGATAAAAGTGTCATAAAAAATATTAGTCTTACCCTTAATACTTTGTTGGGCATCCTTTGCGTTTCTTGACATCCCTCAGGCGTCGTGGCATGGACAGAGCAAGATCATCTTCTCGTAGCTTCTGGGTAGGTATAGCATCCCAACAAGCCCAATTTCCTTCTTCAGCTTGGGGAGAGTGTTGACGTGCTTTCCTTGTACCCTCTTTCGGGTAAATTTATAATAACTTGGGCTACTTCCTTCGTCAAATGGAATCTATGCTTCAAATTCGGTGAAAATTTGTATTTTACATTTGATTGAGATGACGGAAATATTATTAGATCTGAACAGCCCTAATTATAACATTACCAATAAGGATTACCCATATTTGCAGATTAGTAAGAATAATTGAAAAATGGAGTGAAATGAGTTCAAAATGTGGCAAAGAAGTGATACGAAATCCACCAGCTAAGCTAAATAATTTTTGAACACAAAATCTGAAAAAGAATTAAGAAATTAAGAGTAATTCTTTACTTGAGAACAGATTGCCATATTCTATATTTTCCAAAAGGACAGCAAAAGTAAATTCATTAGTGATATAATTTAAAAATGTGTCCTCTATTAAATATTTGCCCATTTCTTGGATTCAAATCTGAATGCACCGTGGCACTCTCAAAAGAAAATCAGGAAAAGTTTGGGTTTAATGGCATAAGTCACCATGATTGTAATTCTAGATCAGTACTGAAATTTTCCAAAATTAACAAAAACAAAACAAAAAAAAGTAAACAGGACAAAAAACAAAAACAGATAAAAACAAAACAAAAGGACGCTCCGCGGTGAGGGACGTACTACCTCCTCCAGGAACCAGAACTTACGACCTACAACAAAGAGATTAAAATAAAATGAAAGAGGCAATCCTCTCCTCCCCAACTCCCTCCCTCTCCAAATATTCTACACGTCTGTGACACGATACTCGAACAGGAAACGTGGGTGAAGATAACTTAGACTGGGACACTCTAAATAAATGTGCCGAACAGTCAGGGGGTTAACGCAGTCCTCGAAATTACGTGAAGGCGAGCACTCCTTCAAATAGCGCTGCGTCCCACAAATGTCCTTAATTCAAAGTTGAGAGAAAGCAAACGGCATTGGCGGGGTAGATCTAAGCGAATCATAGCCCTGGAGGGCTTCCGCAACTCGACGAAATTCACTGACAGTGAAATAGTTTGGTGGCGCTTATAGCGCATGCAAGAATAACATTTCTGTTTGATGGCCCTCTTACACTCGACTGACCAATAAGGAATTGATTGGCTTACAAAACGGCCAGATATTCTAGGAATACCAGTTTGAGCCTCGGCAATGAGATTGGCGGAGAAGAACTCAACGGACCACGAGCCCGTGGAAAGCACCAACGGGGGTGGGAGTCTCTCACGTGAGAGCGCTCCAGAAAATTATATTTTCATGAGAAAATGATGCCTACCATGAAGGTTATCGGCTACCTTCCATCAAAAATCAGACTGTGCATCTGGAGGTCACAAGTACATATCACGACAGGAAAATAAAACGGTTCTCGAAAAGGGATGCGTAAACTCATCCACGCTGATATCCTCTACTATTTCCTTTAGTTAAAATAGTTTGCTGACTTTCTTATCATTTCCTCTGTTTGATCATTTAAAATCACTCCTTTCCAGCGTAAATCATCTATTTGGGGAAAAATAAAGAAAACTCACTCTATCACTTCACCATAAAGGAAACTTTGTTTACTTTACTGGAAATTAATTTTAGCTAACTTTGTTTTAATATGAATCATTTTTTTGGGGGGAAAGGGGGGAGAGTGGAAGAGAGTTAAAGCTAAGATTAAGATCTGACTCTAAGTTTGTAGGAATTTTACTGTATTCTTCTTTCTACGATTTATAGTCCAATCACTGGTTTATAATTTGTAAGCCATTTTGGTGATTGTTTGCTCGGTTATCAATCATAATCAGCAATCAATATTTGATATTACCACACCGGTTTAATACTTTATCCACATCAATTATTTATGCCACTTAAATTTCCTTTTGTGAATGATAATTGCTCTTTATTCTTGTCTGGATAACAAAAATTAGAAATGAAGACATAAAACATTTACTCAGTGCGTCACTTAAGTTTGGAAACAAAAATGTAACTGCTTTTTACTTAATTTTAACTCCATTTTATTTAATTAAAATATTATAAAGTAACATTTTCAATGTGATTTTCCCTACTTGCGATACAAAGTTCGAGGCGCTTTGCGACATCCACCCAATGAATCCGATGCATTGGCTCCAAACTTTCGTCAATTTGAGCACATTCATTTATGATGCGCGCTCCCACAGGGGGGGGGGGGGTAAGGTCTTTTCAACGGGGAACCATTGTGATATTTCTTATGTGTCGAGACTTTAGGGACACCCTGTATAGGGGCGGAATGATTGGATGATTGGTTTGATGTAAATATTAAATTTCTGGAAATATAACGCAACATCCATAAGCTTTCTTAGAATATTCAATGCAATGTTTCAACAAAGACCTTTTCCAAATTATGACAGAGGGATCTTCCTAAAATTTCTTCCTCATTATATAATCCAGTATTACATTTCGACTTACTAAATACATGATCTTGCATTTAAGTGAATTAAACTTCACTTGCAATTAATCTTCCTATATATATGTGGAACAATTTGTTCACATCGCCTAAAAAACGGCTCTCTATCATAATTCTGTATCACCATATTATTTAGAAGTTTGAGCAAATTAATTTCATGGTTGGTTATGCATACTATAAATTACAATGAGTAAAGAAAAATAACTAAAGGAGCATTAATATAAAGCATAGAGCAACAACCGAATGAACAATATACAAGTTCTTTTACTCCTAGGGTAAAGAGAACAAGAGTTTTTTAAGATTGATGAAGATTCGTTCTATATTCAGTAACAAAAGCAATTTTTTATATTCGTTACATCCACAAATTTTGCTTGAATTTGTTTCATAAAATCAATCATCCCTTTTCCTCTTGGATCTTACATAATAAATATACGAAAAGAGAATAAGAAGAATATAAAAGCGGTAAACAAAATAGATAAGAAAATTGTTTCCGATGTTTGAGGAAGGATAAAGTTAAAAAATATTCGAATGTTGTAAAACGTCAAAATTAAAAGTTTCATTAACAACGAATATTTTGGGGTATACACAAACTAGAAATTATTTTCATCCACTTTTCTTCAATAAAGCATCTACGATGTCACTTTAAAAGTGTTTGTAGAATGTAATGAATTGGAAAGAATTGGAAAAACGTTGCTCATATTGTCGTAAACTTGTTTCTAGAAATAATTCTTCATGTTTTACTTTTGTAAGAAACGTTATTGAAAAGACTTAAGTTTATAACCTCAATAATTGTACAATTAAATTCTAATGAAATATATATTATAGGCCATAAACACTGTCCCTGCCCCAATTGTAAATAAAAAAAAAGAACACATGAAAATTGAATTAAATGTGAGAAGTTATTATAGATAAACTCTTAGGTAAACATGAATGACGTAACACAAGATTACCGAATTAGTAAATAATAAGAATTCCCACTCATCAAAATATTCTCTTTAACTTTGATTTTAATGGCAAGCGTATTATTTGCATTATATTTACCAAATGAACCAAATATCCTCAGAGAATTTCATTGCAACATTCAAGCAAACAAGCCTATTAAAATCTGTGAATTTTCTGGTTGATGTACTCACATTCGTCTATTCAAATTATCCCATAAGAGCTCGATATTATGGCAATACGGACAATGGCGCGATATCTCTAAGATTGTAAGCTGTTTTTTCTATAATTACTCAAAATAACTAAAGCAGAATCTGTAGTTAGGCATAGGTTAAATGTGCTGCTGAAAATATAATAATTCAAACGATGACCGGGCTCCAGATGGGAGAGTATGTCGCTGCAAAATTGAATGATAGCTATGCTGATTTAATTCATTATTTAATAAAGATTAGACAGTGAATTGCCAACAACAAAGACCCAATCTATCGCGTATTGTCTACTGCATCATATTTTAGTGTAGGCACCCTACAGTGAAGGGCCATTCGCTTACCACTTCTGCTCTTACAATAAATACGTTTGGAAAAAAATAAATCAAAACGGTTCTAACAACAATATTCTACTAACTGATCAACTAATTTTGTTTTTTGGCCCAAGCCGACAGCCCCGTTTTTTTTTAAATGTCTTGATAGAGGTATTTTTGCTTTCACTCTAGCATAAACTGCAACCGCTATAAGCTTCCTCTTTACCCGTGTGGAGTGCGTTGTTTTATTAATGAGCTAGTTCTTGAGAAGTAAGGCTGGTGTTCCAGAGGGATGTTACACTTATCAACTTAATGTGCGATTTTGGAGTCTTTCCAAGCATTCCGGATTGTTTTCCATCCTGTACTATAACTATCTTTTCCAACCTATTTTTAGCATTTCTCACTGTAATGACAGATATTTAAAGTTTTTAGGATATCTTTTTAGGATCTTTTCTGTTTGGTGGCAGGCGGATCTTTTGTACCAAATTTTCACCAAAAATGCAGTTTTGAGTGTTGAATACGAATATAACATTTATTTTGGGGAGAAATGAAAGGAGGTATTGAAAAAAAATTTAATGCGCACTAGTTTAGAACATTATTCTATAAAAAAATATAACTATATACTGGGTGGCTGTGCCTCCCAGACTCCCCCCAAGCGATTGAAACTCATGATCATTGTAGGGGGGTCACTCCGCAGTGCTAAATCCCCCACGAGCAGTCCCCTTGAATTTCCTCCAAAAAGGTGAAACATATTGGAACACGGACGAAATAGTTTGCGTCTCATCGTTCGCGCCGCCGATCGTAATGTTTACCGGGCACTGATTTCAACAATTACTTAAGAGAGGTAAGAAGGCATAATAGAGGCTTAACCGAACCTAACCCACCGTGAGATGCTCGATTCCTACTTATGTGAATTTATGTGGCGAAAACGCAATAGAAATGAAAATTTGTTTAAAAAAATATTATGGGATACTTATATCTAAATACAAATGGATGTTTAAAGAAATAATAAGAGGAGTGAACAATAATATTAGGAAATCATATGGCAGTTTAAGTGCGTTTTATTTCCATTTCGTTTTTTTTTTCTAAATGAATCAGACAAACCAAAATTTACAGTTTAAAATTTTTATTTTTTAGATTCTTCCTTTCATTTCTCCAAAAAATGAATGTTATACTCGTATTCAGCACTCAAAACTGCATTGTTGGTGAAAATTTGGTACAAAAGATCCACCTGCCGCCAAACAGAAAAGACCCCCTTTTTATATAACGTCCTTTTCTTGCAAGGATTTATGATGTTTTGTTATTACACAATTGATTTTGAGTAATAGTTATCCATAATGATTACATAGGAATATTATTTCGAATCTGGTCGAAGCATATATGTAGGCCTTGAAAAGTTCTGATAACGGTAATGAAAATTGGGAAAACATACCTTAATTGAATTTATTAAAATAAGGTCAAGAGTCCTAAGTTCCGTGTTTTCAATTACTCTGACTTATGACCTGTAAAACGTTCTATAATTCTAGGTCTAACTTTAAGAGGACCTTGACAATTATATCATCCGAAAGAGAATGTAAAAGAAAAAAGGGTTTCAGAATTTTGTTAGAATCGGCCGAATAGTTACGATGTTATTTACAAATAATTCCCGAACTAACCTTAGGAGGACCTTGAAAATTATATCATCCGAAAGAAAATGTAAATGAACATAAGGGTTTCAAATCCTATTAGAATCCGCGGAGTAGTTACGATGTTATTTATAAATAATTCTCGAACTAACCTTAGGAGGACTTTAATAATTATATCATCCGAAAGAGAATGTAAAAGAACATAAGGGTTTCAGAATTTTGTTAGAATCAGCCGAATAGTTACGAAGTTATTTACAAATAATTCCTGAACCAACCTTAGGAGGACCTTGACAATTATATCATCTGAAAGAAAATGTAAAACAACATAAGTGTTTCAAATAACGTTAGAATTGGACTAATAGTTATGATGTTATAGCCAAAACAAAACCATGTCCTGGTTAACCTTGGAAGGACTATGGCAATTATATCATTGGAAGGGGAATGTAAAAACAACATAAGGGTTTCAGATTTTGTTAGAATCGGCCAAATAGTTACGATGTTATTGCCAAAAAACTCAACAAAAGTTAAAATGGTTACCAACCGAACGACGACCTACAGACCGATATAGTAACCCATAGGAAACATTAGCTATTTAGGATACTAACGATGGATTTATGTTATATAATTAAGCAATTCTTTTGCAGAAATTAAATAAGAGCATGTAATAACTTATTGATATTTTAATGAATGTTATACATGTAGATAAAACTCATAAACTCTCGCTTTTTCAGTCACATTATAAATTTATTCATTAAAATCATTTATAAATCACTTATCACAATTTCGATAAAAGTTTTATCAGTTAATGCAAATTTTATTCAAAAATAAGTAGGGGCTAGTCGTGTGGGTATTGTATATACATCATCTTACTCATCCTCACTCATTTCACTGCTGGGAAAAGGCAACACAAAGAAGCTTCAACTCTAAAAGATAGATGAATCGATACCCCCTTGATTCTACTATATTCACCACCTACAATATTGTTTACGGATCTCTATATAAAAGGTTTTATGGTTAGGATTTCTTTAATGACTTCATTATTAATTTTTTCACTGATACGTGACTGTATTCTTAGGAAAATATGTTATAGCAGTGTCGTAGAATAGGGTCGAGTTTAACCCTTCCTGCGTTTTTCAGTTGAGATAGATAACCGCCATGTGCGTGAGAAATTCATTATACAGACTGAGCATAAATTAACCGAATTTAAGGTTGGCCAAATTGTCGGCTATTTTGTAAGTTCAGTGACAATAGAAAAACTGGTACAAAAATAACTTTACTAATATGCCAATTAATATTCTTTTTTATAAAGGTTAAAAAGGCGTTTTGAAACAAGCTATATAACATATTAGACGTACACGAGTCTCACGACTTAAGGAAAGGGAAGGGGCCTGGCGAGAAAAGTCGCTGTACACACAAACGAACAATACTGACCAAAGGGTCGCTCGAATGACCTTGAGCGTAAACGAAGCCGACGATGGAGGCTTACATTGAGGGGGCTGGGGGGTAGTAGAGGGGAGAGTACTTGCACAGGAGAGTTACGCGTTGCTGATACTCGTACCTCGAAGATTAGGTCTGAGAAAGTAATCCTTGCCTTGGCGCAAAGTTCAAATAATAGGCTTTTGACAATGACTACTAACGGCATGAACTTAGATCTTGCCTTTGGATTTACAACAGAGAGCCAAGACTGGGCGCGTTGCGTTCTGGGAGTGGTTAAATACGAGTACGGAGTAGACTCACGCGAATTTTGCAGGGTCCAACGGGACGTGAACGGGGAAATGCAGACTGCAGGTACTGACGGGAAGAGGGGCAGGTGGCGTATACTGCCTTCCAACTCTGGCGCCGGAGAATTTATTGTGGGGGTAGAACGGAGTTTCCCCCTCACCGTCCGAACCGGTGCATTCCAGGGTCCGACGCATCAGCTGGCGAGGGTAGTCTCGCTCTATTAGCACGAAAACGCGAATGTTCTTAAGCTGGTGAGGCGAAACTTTTTCCGACTACCAATGGGACCTTTTAAGGATTTCAAGTTTGTCGCGGTTTTCTGCGATGGCGAGTTTTCAGGCCACTCCGGCGTCTCGGGATTTCGCAGTTCCATTAGCGCAGACAAAATGCGTCGACTAAGTTTCCGTTCTCTCTCTCTCTCTTTCTCTCTAATCTATGACAAGTATATAATTCGTTCCTACTAATTCGTTTTTCTCTGAGTCACTTAAAAAGAATCTGGATTAATTGAGTCAGATTTTTTTTTACACTCTAGGTTTGCCAAGTACTGATTATTTAATATTCATTATACATCTGCTGCATTTTTAAGCAGCTGCCTGTGTTCAAAGGTACATACTATGATTACCCTTGAATCCTGCACGTTTTGGTGGCGAATTGATGGCAAGCGTTTGAATTCATGTTAGGTAGGACTTCTTTCAATTTTTTTTTTAAAATGGATGGAGTGAACTGTTCTTTGTAATTTTCCCCTTCAAAATTACAGACAACACCTATGAAGTTGTAGACCATGTATTGTTATCCTTTTTCTTTTAACTTTTTCAACAAATCAGTCTTAAGTTTGGCGGCGTGTTCTCTCAGAGCTTTGAAAGAATGTTTATTACACCTTCATTTGTGGTGCTCACAACAAATTGCAGGATTTAATAGGCCTAGTGGTCTTATTAAATCGTGACAAACTCCACACATATAAAATATTATGTCTAATATGTGAATAAGGAAATGAAAATGTATATATTAATTTGCATATATAAATTTTTATAGAAAATAAGCAATGAAAATATATATGTCAATTTGTATAAATAGAGAAGAGGCAAGCTGTAGTTGGAGGTGCACACGGGAACACACAAAATACGTACGCTGGAAACGGATATCAGGTCAAGATACCTGAGTCAATAAGAGGAAAAGTATGAAGAAACAATTCGTGTTTGGGGATATATTTATCAGAAGGCGGGAGTCTACAAAGCAGCTGGGCAAATACAGACTCTAATCAAAGAAATTTTAACACAGATTTGTGATAAGCGAATCCTCAAATAGAAATAAAACTATTTGGATATGTAGGTAAATCTGACACACACAGCTCTTTGGTAACTCCGCCCTTGGGATTGAAACTAATTAACTCGACGATGGAGGCACATACCACTGACGAGTCCAGGCCACGCCCCCTAAGAAATAAAACTATATATAATCGAGCAATTCAGTTAAGACAATTCATTAAGAATTATTAAGACTCCAAGTTCTATTCAGTATTAAGACATTAAGATTAATTGGTTCTTATCTGAGCGTTGTGGAACTTGTTTAATTCGCCTAAGTCCTGTCGTTTCAGAATTTACTATTTTTTCTCGTTAAGTTTTAATGTTATTTTTATCTTACTTTGTCATTAATTCTCTACGTTTTACTTTAATCCTATCGATATGTGTTGTCTAATGCTAACAAACAAAGTAATGTTTTTAATGGCATTGGTCAGTAGGATTGTACTATAAGTCCTTTGATTTTGCTTCTTTGTAACCATATGACACTAGCTTGATTGGAGAACAAAGAATGTAGGAGTCATTTACAAATTTCCAGGTCTATGCATTCATCATTTTGTACTGTGAGAAAAATAATAAACAAAGAGAGAGAATGTGAAATGACAATGAATCTTTGCAAGCTAAAGATGAAGATATATATATATATATATATATATACATATATATATATATATATATATATATATATATATATATATATATATATATATATATAAAAAGAATCTTGGTGTAACTCTGAAATTCTTTAAATACAAATGAATTACAAAATTATCCTTACATATCAATTGCATCTCTTGCGATACGAGGCAGCAATTTATGGGATTAAAGGGCAGTCTTCTTTTTTATATTAAGACCTGCCTTATTTCTCCAATTTATGCATATAATGTGCTCATATGAGCACAGTAAATCTCTTCGATGGTAGTCTAAATCGGGTTAAGAAGTTTAAAAAGGGTTATGAGATTCATATCCTAGCAAACGAAATACAGAATATTCCGTAGTTTAGGTTTCTGTTTCGGGGAGGGTAGTGCTTCTTACACAAGACTAATCTAATCGATAGAAAGTATAATATTATTGTACACAACACAAATATTGTCTCCTGCAACAATCTTATTATAAAAGGTTCAATTTTAGTAGAAAAAAGGAGAGATAAACAAATATTGATTGTTTGGGTGATATCAGTGAGAAGCATTGTGAGAGATTCCATCAGGACATAAGAACATGTTAAAAGACTATTTGTGATCTTTAGTAGGAAAAGATAAAAACGTTTATACTTGGAAAGCATAAACTTCTAAGCACTTCTATTGTAAATATTTTTCATTAATATTTTGCTCTTATTTCTTTACAGTTCCTGAATACATGGAATGCATGAAATTTACGTTATCTTAATATTCTTAAGAAATAGAAGTAGATTGCACTAGCCATATCAGCTTAAGGCAAGATTGCTTATATAAGACCAAATGAATAAAACTAAGAAAATTATTAACAATATTGATGACATGTCAATATTTAGCTAATATTTGAGCTCAATGGCAAAATATACAAAGAAACCATGAAAAGTGCATCTTAACAAAACCTTTGTTACATAGTGTTATTCAGGATGAACTTTTCAACATGGCATCGAAAAGCTGCATCTCCCTTGTGCAGACATCTTGACTTACTCTTAAGACAAATTTAAAGTCATATGTGACGAGATATTTGGTCTTTTTGATGGCTTGTTCAAATATGATCGTTTTTTATTATTTTGAGAAAGGTTAACACTCTTTCATCCTTTGCTGTGTTTATATAGGCGTCAAAAAATAGTGAAAGATTTCAAAGAGTTGCAAAACATGATCCGAGAAATAGCACTAGTTCCTCTGGGTGAGCAGAGATCAAGAGGCCCGGCCACTTCTCCAGGTTTCATCTATAGCAGGAGCATTCATTTTGTTACACCAGCCTTTCCCTTACGGTTTCAAGTCCGAAGTAGAGTACAGCTTGATGTTCTATAAGCAGAAACCTGAAAATGGTGATCTTCAGGTAGCTATAGCGCATCATTTTAGAATCCTATGGGAGGATTTTTATCTCCTAAAATAATCTGACCGAGGACCAATGATGTTTGATATGTCCCAGCAAGTGTATTCTATGAGAAAAAGTCGACCTTTTACGTCAAGTCTGGAACAATGTATTTACAATCTTTCACAAAGAGGAAGAAAACTTGGACCTGTGGCCCCAAAGAGAGTTTTAGAGCACATAGAGGAGCACTACAAGAGACTCTTCCCTCGAAGAACCGGGAACTTTATTAGACTGCAGGACTCGGCCCTTGAAAGCAAAGCGATTACCAAAGAGGAGAAATACGCTGGATCTTCAGATTCATTCAAAAAGCTCCATACTTCAGCCAAACAAAATTAAGCACCTAACACAGGCCCCTGAAAGAAGAAAGATCACGCTTTTGAATCTTTCCATCCCAGCATTGGCAGCTGCCTACTTTTTAGAGGTTCTGGAAACATTTAAGATGATCATTATTTCCAATCAAGAGAAGCTTAAATTCAATGCTTAAGATAAATGGGAAGGGTTTTAAAATAATTCCTTTTGAAAAGACTGGTCTCACATCTGTCAACGCATCACTCAAAGAGCAAGGAAACAGCAATCACAATAACATACTGCACTTGGCCAAGAATCTTGCATCCGACTTCAAGTAGGCATACTTGGAGGGAACTCCATCTCATATATTCACTAAGGTGTTCAAACTCCAGGATCGGGAGAGGTACAAGGCATATCTGCCATTAGCAAGATTGGTAAGTTCAGCAACCATTTACAAGTATCCTCTCAAGAACGAGAAGAACAGATTAAGTAAAACAAAAGAATAATTTAAATAAAAATAAATTAATAAAAGAGGGTAAGTTAAATACTTATATAAAACGGGTAAAAGCACAAAGATACAAATCACACTGAGATAGCTAGATTATCCGTATACAATTTATACCTACACCTACCGGGTATTGCAAAAATACTATTCCACTTGTTCAGAGGCTCGGAAAAATGGACACAATGACAGTTTTAATGCAGTTACACACGTTTTTATTGTTTTAACATATAAATATGTTAAAATTGCAATATTAATCAATATGGCCACCTTTGTCGGTGAGCACGCACTTCAGGCAAGATATGAAGGTCAAGCACACGTTGCGAACGTAGTTCCTCGACATACGCCCACCAGCTGTACCCGAGGGTTTTAAGGTCAGGCGACTGTGGTAGACAAAATTCCTTTGACAAGACGTTTATGTTCGATCCCACCCACTCTTGCACGGATGTGGCTGTGTGGGCACCGTCCTTCTTCGTGATCTTTCTCAAACATAAGAGGATTTTCGTGGCCAAGATGTCCCTGTAATCGGCTGCGAACTACACCGGTGGAATCTTCTCGCCATTCGCAACCACGACGCTGAACTTTATCACGGATGCCGGTTACTTGGTTGCGGACACGTAGCGGACCTCAGAAATGACCAAGCCTAAACTTACCACGCAATTGTTCTGCTTGTTAATGACCGGATGGACCTAGAAGGTCTCTTCATCAGAAAAAGTGAGAATTCAATTTCCATGAATCTCTAAGTCATTGAGAAAGCGATGGCAGCGCTTCCGACGTTGTTCTTGTATAAAGTCGGTGCTCAATGGCTTCTCCACGAACCTCAAGCTCTTGCCTCCCTTCTCCTTGACGTCACTGGACAGCGAGGCCACCAAGATTTTCTCCTTCTTTGCAAGCATAGTAATTTTGAGCTTCGCAGCACTTTTGCAGGTGTTTCTCACAGCCAAAAGGTTGACAACTTGCGGTATTCCCCGTTCTTGAGCCTCTCCGCGACTCAGGGAATGTTCATTCCGATGATGTTGAGCTGATAGCGATGTCATTGTTGTTTTGGCAGATATCGCGATTCTTTACACTTCTATCTAAACACACATGCACACAATGGAAAAGAATTTTGGGTGATACGTGGTGAAAAAGTAGAACTATAAACTTGTTTGATGGAGTTTTGGTCTGGCACACGTAAACCTCTTTAGAGATAAAAAAACAGAGGTTAACAAAATCTTTGCAAACCACAGCAGATTTAACTTACACAACTTTCTTCTACCTATACCTTTAACTCACTCATGAAAACTATGGGAAAGGGGCTAAGCTTCCCCTCTTTCTTTACAAAAAAAAAAACGAAAAAAATACATCACTCTGATTCCCTCCATCCCCGGCATCTCACCTCACTAATTTTCAGGGAGAAATTCTGTGTGTTTTTTTTCATTCTTAAGCTATTCTTTCCTGCATGGTAGTCTCCCTCCTCTCTTCCACACGTTGTTTATAAATATTTTTTTCACTTGTCATATAACATATATCTTTATAATCTAATTCATTTAGATTTACTGTTGTTTTTTGTTCGAATTTTTACCTTGCCCTCTGTAATTAAGGTTTTCAGCTCATTTTGAGACTATGGTATCCATCGTTAGCTCAAAGCTCATCATGCACTTGGAAGCGGTCAAGCTTTTTACTCTTTTGTCTTTAAGGAACTCCATAGAGCGTAAAATTCGGGAGTTTTATTGTGCTCTCTTTTACCAGGCAATTAAGCGAATGTCGTTGGCTACAACTATGGAATTGTTGACGTTTTAAATGTGCTTAAAGATGCAGCACAATGCTTGTTGAGCATCTTCATAAATTTATGCCTTTTGTTCTTCTGTTAAGCCAAAATGCATCCGTACTTTTAATAAATATGTGAGAATCTACAAGGGATGGTCTACTCTTTTGTGTGCCTTCGGTTGCTAAATTGTTTCCAAAATAAATTCTTTAGGACGGAAATTATTTCTCTTCACCAGATTCCAAGAGACTCATTTTGACAAACTTGTGTCATAAACCTAACTTTCGCTTATGGATAAGAGTTTAACTGGCAAGTTGATGCATTGCTTTCTCGTTTAAAATTGTTCTCCACTCGAACCTAAACTTTATCATAGAAACCGAATCTATGATCGATCCAGGATATGAACGAGCAACTTTAGCTTAGCCCAAATTGGAAATAGCCTCCTGTGAGTAACCAAACTTAATGTATTTTAACTTTTTTCACCCGAACTTGGCTAGGTCCTATATCATGTAGGAAAGGTTTCTTCCCATTTTATACTTTTTGTAAGCTCATTTGACAAATAAATACAAAATTAATGGTAATCTGGAGTTCCTGTCTACGTCGGTTCTTATGATGATTAAATAATTAACTAAAAACGTAAGTAAATTTCATATAACACCATTTCTTTACTTAACATTCCATGACCTACTCACTTATTAGATTTCTATATAGCAATGGAAACTTGGTTTCACCCATGAACCGACCATGAAAAAAATAATATATTATCATAGTTTATCAATAGTAAAAAAGAATAGAATAGGAAAAAACTTAACTTAACATAAACATTCGGTCTTTAACATGATAAAAAATACAGGGAGAAATATAGTATCTTCTTTTTAGCAAACGTATTTAAAAGGCAAATGGCGCCACCATTTGTAACCTTACAATTGCAGATAGGGAAGATTAATAATCAAGAAGAGACAGACACATCTTGTTCTAAATAAAACAAAATTAGGAAATTGGCTAAAGTATTACAAAAAAGAAAATTACTTGCCCCTTTTCAACCATAGGGTGTATATAAAATCTTAAAATCAGGCAATGGCTTCGCCACTACCCTATACGGGGGGAGCTTGCGCTTCGATACTAAGATTAAAATTTCAAAGTTAATAAAAGCAGCCATGGTTAAATTTTTAGAAATTTCTTAACTTCGCCATTCATAATAATTTTAAAAAGGAACTCTAAACTAAATTTCCCCCGTTTCAAAATATCACGTTGCTAAAATATAGTTAAAGAAGAAGAAGATATATAAAAATAAATTTTCTGAACTTCACCATTTGTAATTCTTTGGCTTTTAAAAATTTCACAAAATTTCGATACTTATATTTATTTCTGAACTTCCCCATTTTGTTTTTTGAATGTTATAAAAAAATTATTAGAAATAACTTTTATAAAAAAACATAAGTCATAACCAAACTAAGATGAAATTATTATTCAAATACTAAAACAAAATTCCTTTCTTAAATTATAAAGTTAGTGATGATGATGATGACGACTTCATTTAAGCTAGAAAGGCCTGCTACCTTAAAGCGAAAGATTTCAGATTTTGGCAAGAAGATTACAATGCCAAGAAATGGAATCTTTAAACAAATTTAGTGAGAAGAAAGATATTAAGAGTCTTTGCTCTTTAAGCCCAATTTTTAATTTGATGCATTTAAGATACAAAGAAGAGGTAAATTGAACAGAAACAAAGCAGTTTAACGGAGATGACTGAAGTATAAGGAATAATAAAGAAATACTCCAAGAACTCATTTGTTGGTACTTACACCAACTCTAATATATTAAAAATAAGTTATATAAACCCAACCTGCAGAAAGTCGGGCTTGTCTAATTTCTCACATTTCTCCTTAGTGAAATCTTTTCTGCGAAGCAATTCTAATCTTAGTTTAGTGGAACTCACGTTCGATCGTATCTCCTCTGGGAATAAGTCTATCCATATCTTAATTTTATCTTATTGGAAATGCTTAAAAATTTTCACCCATACATACACATACACACATACACACAAATATCTATACACTATATATTTCAAGAGTTGGTATAAAATTAAATTCGCTTAGAGACAGCAGTAACAGGGTAGAATCGAGTGCTGGATATAATCAGTGTAAAGTTTGGGATGTTTTGCTAAACTTTAAAGTTTTATTTTATATGAAGAAAAAAAGACGATGCAACCTGGTAAAGTTTGAAAAAGAGTAGGGTATAGAAAGCGGTGTAGAGGGAGGAAGTAAAAAGTTGTAGAGTGTTGACACATTGTACACATAACATCTACAGGAAAAGCTTCCTAGTCAATGTAGATTATTAGTGTGAATAAACAAGATAATTATATATATATAGATTAAGATTCCTGCGACCAAGAGAAGAGCAAAATACATGTACGAATGATTTATTTTCTATAATGAGAAATGCAGAGAACGTAGATTCAAAATTAAAAGGTAAAATTAGTTGAAAAATGTTGCATAATAAAGTCATTAATTAAAACTATTTAAATCAAAACAAACGGGGAGTGAGATTCTATGGCAAGTCTTTTAAAACCAAGAGAGATGAATAAAGGATTTAAATAATACAGTAATCGAGATACTAACTGCCCTCTACCTAATTTTATCGGAACGGAAAAAGGACTTTAAGAAAGTGAATTATGTCACAGGATGTTATTGGATTGCTTACTTAGGAGTGTTTATGAGATTAATAACGGATTAGAGCTAAGGTCAACGTTGAGCCTTTGGTTTACTGATTCTCTGTAGAGAGATTCGAATTAACGAATAATATTTCCTCATATATTTGTAAGTAATATTTTAATTTCTTTCAAAATTACATTACTTTAGGATTTTTACGAGTGCTGTAGATTGGTATGGTAAAATGCTTCGTTTGATGAAGGATTAACACATTCTAAGACTGATTCCCTTGCGGAAATAAACCCTAGCCACAACGCTTATATATATATATATATATGTATATATATATATATATATATATATATATAGAGAGAGAGAGAGAGAGAGAGAGAAAGAAAGAGATATATATATATATATATATATATATATATATACATGTGGAAAACTCACAAAGTATCGCGTGAGTAAGCAATAAATGCAACAAAGCCCACAGGGAAAATTAATACAAGGATTCCAAGTACTTTCGTACTTTATTTCGAGAACTTTATCAAGGAATAACAAAAGTATTGAAAATTGTAATATTTATAAGGATGATACAAAAGATATGGAACGCCCCCCAAAAAAGCAAGTACCAATCAACAAAATGAATCAACATGAAATGGAAACCTTAGGAGGAGCGGAGATAACTACAAACTAAGATCATTAAATCAGGTAAATTCAAAAGACTAAAGGTTGTGAGATTAACCTCAGAGGTCAGGATTTAAAACCAATGTAGAATAAGCACAAATGTTCTAAAGACCTAAGTCAAATGGAAATAAATAAACAGACATAAACCTAATGCTACATAGTTGCACACAAAAAAAAATCAAATACTCACAGTTTATTAAGATTAATATAAATATTTAGTCTCAAATTAAAAGTTTCGACAGTGGATTGTGAATATAATTTAAAATTAACCATCGAGTTTATATAAGTCAGGACTTAAATTAAAATTGGGGAATTTACTAATAAAGTTCGATTCAATGATATTTCGGGAAATTGTATCGTTATTATGACAGATGAGTTTAGCAGAATTCCAATCAATTTTGTGATTAAGATATGACATATGAATATAAAATGAGTTGCTTCCTTCGCCACGACGCACATTCTATTTATGCTAAGAAATGAGTTTTTTAAAACTTTTACTTGATTGGCCAAAGTAATATTTAGAGTAATCGATACATTTTACGCAATTTACATTGCCATTAGGAAAAGGGGCCTTCTTGACTAATAATTTAGAGATAGTATTATTATAGTTAAATTCTACACAAATGCCTTGAGATTTTAAAATGTAAGGGAGAGATGCAAAGGATGGATTAAAAGGAAGTACAAGAGTATTCTTGTTATTAAAAGGCGCGCGAGGTTCAGAACGATAAAAAGACGATTTAACTAATAAAGGCATTTATCAAGGAATTGAAATGGATAGCAAAGTTTATGGCCGATGTCAAAAGTTTGGAAACTTTATAGTCAAAGAATTTAGGACTAACCACACGAAGTGCACGGAGAAACATTGAAAAAAATAGATCTTTTGACTTCAATATGGTGAGAGGAGTAAAAATGAATATAAGAAGAAAAATTTGTTAGTCTCCGATAGACAGAGAATTTATAAACAGAAAGCGTGCGGTGTATTAATAAATAAAGGAAAGGAAGGGAATTAAGTTTGTTCAAAAAAGGAAAAATATTTTCAGAATTGGGCCACAAACAAAGGATATCATCAATATAGCAAAACCAAATTATAGGAAAATCTACAATCGAGTGAAGGAAAACTGTTTGTATTTATCTCCACTTCTCCTAAGGTTTCCATTTCATATTAATTCATTTTTTTAATTGGTGTTTTTTTTGCTTTTTGGGGAGCGTTCCATCTCTTCTATATCATCCTTATAAATATTACAATTTTCAACACTTTTGTTATTCCTTGATAAAGAACCCGAAATAAAGATCGAAAGTACTTGGAATCCTCGTATACATATATATATATATATATATATATATATATATATAAACAACATTACAACGCAAACTCGTAGGAGTTGGCTTTCTGATGGGAAACTTGATGCCAATTTTTCTCATATTAATGAAATTTCCACAAAATTGGGTGTGACAATGATTATTGAGTAAACGATAGATTTCTTTCAAGGGAATTTATTCAGAATGCCCATTATTTAAGTACAGATAAATCAGGAAGTTTATGGATATACAGAATTACTAAAGAGATTTTAATTACTTTGTCTTAGTAAAAGGAAGAAAAACAATTATTACGGAAGTAGGATTTTAGGAAGCGAAATTCATAGTGCATTAGAGAAATATAGAAGAGAGATGGTATCCTTTATCTAAAAGATGCTTAATAGATGAAAATTTGAAATATATATATATATATATATATATATATATATATATATATATATATATATCTAAATAAGTTTAAACCTAGGGTTGAAAACTTAGGGTTTCTATAAACGGAATTGGTTATGACACCATTTAGTTTATAAATTAGCAACCCTAAGAAAAGCAGAGTTCCATTATGTTCTCGTTCCATCGTATATGTTACACATATTTAGAAGAACAGAATTTAAACCTGGAAAAAACATTTTGCCTGATTTCCTTAATATTTAACGGAGATCGAATCATCAATGAGACCCTTATAAATTATAAGGAATTAACACACAAACCTCTATTTAAACTCAGTTGAGGCGAGAAGGAATATCGAGTATAGGAAATGAAGGGCGAGAATCAGCTCATAAAACCAGTTGTAGGTAGTTTAACGGTAGGGCGAATTTGTCGTTGTACTTAATGCCAGATTGGGCATTATTGAAGTTTGGATGAAAATTAAATTTACAAGTTCCCTTAGATATACTTTAATAATTCCTTAATTAATATAAATTCTATTTATCTTTTATAATAGTTAAGATATAAAAAAACCTTGGTATTGTTATGATCACTCCGATGTTTTTAGTCTCTTTTACTAAAATTCTCACTTTTACTTATATACTATTTCTGACAATTTAAATTTGGAATTGAATACAATCTTGATATTTGATTATATGTTTTTCTCTTTAAAAAACATTGATTGATGGTATGAACAAATTTAGAAGCCATATTTATATTATTCTTTGCAGCAAAATTTATTAGTTTCAAAAGTTGTTTGGTAAAACGTATGATAAGTTTTTTATGACGATTATTCCTTGTAGGGCCGTAGTGGGAAAAAACAAGCTGAGCATATGATAAATACATTCTGCCCTAGAATGGCACGTTCCAATAAACTATACCAGGAATTTTTTAATAAGCTGTATTGCCTTAGTTAAAATATGCAGTTATGATAGCAATATCTCGCCCCATTAATACTACATCGACAGCTTTGGGGTAGCGCCCAACATCAACCCCAGCAAGTAGCTGTATCCAATAGACGAATTGAACGCCGCCAAAATTGACAGTTAAAATAAAACATTAACACAGTCTTTTTCAAAATGTTAGAATGGTCTAGTGGATGGAACCATTTGCTTGTTGTTAATGAGGAGTGCAACCAGGGGTACCCGATGCAAAATCAATGAGACTAGAGATTTTTATCATAACCTTATGTCATAACAGTCAGTACAGCGTATTTTAAAAATATATATGCATAGCGTGTCCCCTACAGGTGGATAAGGACCATCCCATGTCAGAGATGGTTGAAAACGAATAGTATCTTGATGGCAGAAGTAAATGTTAAAATAGAAACACTCTTTTGCAGGCTTCTTAGATTGGTCTATTGAATATATAGCCGCAAAATCTGACGATACATTAATTAAAATAACGTACAGGTAACGAAATTAAATATATGTTAAAGTAGACGCCTGCAAATGCAGAATGTTCTAAGAATATAGAAATTCAAATTTAATAGTTTACTGTTTACAGACCGAATTTTTGCCCCATCCTAATAAATCTTGATCTCACAAAAAGATAGACAATTATTTTGTTCACATTATTCTACCTTGAATTTAATAGTGTTGTTTTAATTTAAGATATTGAAATAGGATATCTAAGTTTTAGAGATTTTCGTGAGGCCAGGAAGAGAAAATATCATCAACGTATAACCTCTCAGAGTTGGGTAATATTGAGGAAGGAAAAATTAAATATCTATTATATGGAATGTTACAGACAGCATATTTAAATTTTTTCTTTAGGGAGTGGGAAGTTTGTTTTAAACCTTTGACACAAAATGACCAACAATAAAGCTTTAAATACAATTTTTGTACAAATGCATAGATTAGATAGTGGATTGCGTCTATAGGGAAAAAATACCCAACTTACGCCTTTTTATATGCGGAAATAATTTTTAGCGACCGTTTTATCGCCTTAACATGGACAATTCCCTTTCGCTTAAACTCTCTTATTTATTGTTCTGTTTGAAATCATTCCAAAACTTCGATATATTCTCTCAAAATATTAACACCATACACCTCACTATTGAATTTAAAAATTAAAGAAAGGGAGTTAGATTTATTCTTGTTTGCTTCTAATCAGAAACGTTGTGGGTCTCTTGAATCGAGAGCTTTCTTGGAGGTTTGATTTGCAAGTGGGAATTGAAAAGATGAATATCTTTCGAGCGAGATTGTGCCAGGTCGTTCGTGGGTGCGAACATTAATAGGCCAAAGATGGCTAAGGATGCCAGATGTCACCATCTTAGGGTTACCAACAGTCTTTGGTTACACTAGTACATTTATTGAACAAATGTATCCACTAGGGTTTATTGAAATGTACCAATTTAGAGTAAATCTTATTTATTATAATGCTAGCGATTCTCACAATAATCGTAAGAAAATGTTATAATTTAAATTTTACCCGCAACCTTTGGACCTATAATGTATATTCTGCAAATAATAATATATAAATATTGCCTTTACAATAATCATACAATATAAAGATGTTTTTTCAAAATGAAATCCATCGGGGTTGGGAGGGGGGAAGTCTATGCAAACTGGTTTCGATTGATTTCACTCAATTATCTGTAACGAAGAAATAGCTCCTAGCAATCCCAAGCTTGCTTAAAAATCTGCTAGCTATTATAAATAACCTATAATAGAATCTATTTTAATTAAATAATTATCAAATTACAGTGTCTGAGGGAATTTTAAAATTTAACAGTGGCATCCAAAACTCATTTGATCCCAAATTGGCATCTGAAATGATCTCGAATTTACTTGATCCATAAACGACCTCCCCCATTTATCGCCAATTCTCGCCATTCTACACCAAATAAAACGCAGGCTTTGTCATTCAGCTCTAGTTTGTATAAATGTCTGTCTAGGCCTCTTCCCTTACGGAGCTGAAGATGATAATATATAACTAATTAGTCCTGTACTAAATTGATTCGATTAAAGTATAGTTTACTTTAATTTGATTAATTTAACCTTATTGCGTACTTGTCATGCCTATATGTATATATATATATATATATATATATATATATATATATATATATATATATATATATATATATATATATATATTCAAACGGTTTGAAGGTCCTATAACTTAAGCAAGCAGCTCAATCCACAAACGCAACCAAACATATCCAACCATATCTCTTCTCTTCCAAAAATACATCACTCTTCCGTCCAGAAATCTGCCTAATGTGTTAGTTGGTGTTTAAAACCACTAAACCTAATCTTTCTGTACGTGCACATTGTCGAATAGAACTAGACCCTTATTCGTTCACACTTTCGGAACTTTATGCGATTTTCATTATCCAGTCGTGGGCAATTGTCATCTACAGAAAGGAGACGGGGGTGTTGCAATTAATTAACTATACTTCATAAAAGAAATTAAAACCTGATTATACCTCGTCTTTCAATTATCAAGCCAATCATAATGAACCAATTCGTTTCACTTTAAAATTGCTGCCCCTTTGCAGTTCTTGTAAGTTATCCCTTTCCTGATAGAAACTGTTCAAAGAGTGTGGAAGCTAATTAAAATAATTAATTAAATTAATTTCAACAGGTGTTCATAGCTTGTCCAATTATTCTCCCTCGCTTAACAGTTTATCGTATTGTCATTTAGGGCGAAATCACTAATAAGGATTAGAACAATAAAATATCACGTTTAGAGTAGTAATAAATTACATTTCTACCTTTCGGTTTGCCCTATTTTTTTATGTATACTCTATATTATAGGCTCACCGGACAAATAATTCGTCACTTAGAGAGAAAAAACATAATTTAACATCTGAAGCGTGTAGGAACCTTAGGCAGCCGAGAGACCTAGTTTAGTTTACGGCGAAACGTTGAATAGGCTTTATTTGTGTTGCGAACGGCGTGAAGATCTGTAGATAGCAAATCAGCTCTACTTAAAGTGAACCGCAAAAGCGACGTCATGTAATGTCAAAAGAGAGTGATTGCATTTGGCCGCGCCAAAGGTCATCATGGGAAGGAGGTAGCGGAATTTGGTTTGTTTCAACGAGTACGGTCATCTAGATTTATAAGCAATGGCAAAAGGCCTAAAATGCAAAAAAAACTCTCGCCAGAATTGCAAACGGAAGATGGTGTTGACAGAGAGACAGGGACCGTCGTAGAATCTCCCTTGTAATTGCAAATCAATTTGCTTCCAGGGAGGAATTGCCCTAAAACGTCATTTCTGGTCCGTCACCAGCCATTTCAGAAAGTACCTTACACAGGGAATTCCAATGCATGAACATATGGAGCAAAGTGGCGTGCAAGAGGCCCTCACAAGTTACAAGTGACTAGTTTTCTGTCTGGTGATCTTATCTTTTCTAAATAAACCTCAATTCTTGCAGAGATGAAACAATTGGATAGAATAGCATCACTGGACCTGAGCAGATTGGTAATGCTCCATTCCTTTCAATCTTTTTGCCCCAGAAGGGATTTGTTTGATTACCTAATTCGTTTACTCTCCCATATTTTCTTTTCCCCAACTTCACCTTCCTTACCAAAATGTAAAAAAACTTATGGCTCTGATGGTCCTTTGGTTTTTCTTTTTTTTAAATATATATATATATATATATATATATATATATATATATATATATATATATATATATATATATATATATATATTATTTCATTTGGCGACTACCTAAAAGGGCATAGTCATCGGAATTATCTCACAGTCTAATTTTAGGTAAGATAAGAAATAGGATACGCAAAAGATGAAAAAAACAACCCCCACCCACTTACAAAAGAAAAAAATGCAAACATATACAAAATGAGAAGCAAAAAAGCAAGAATAAGAAGGAGGCCAGACTACTCCCGGCGCAGGAAAATGCGAGCAACAATAAAGTGAGTAAAAAAGGAAGAAAGAGGCTAGCCAGCCTCTTTCAAAATCTCAGATAATCAACAAGTCTATGTACACGAACTCGTCTCGAGTACAAGGAAAAATCGGTAGCGACCACGCTTGTCCAGATACGGGTGCAGGAAACGTGTATGAAGATCACCCAAACTGGCTCATTTAACAAAAATGTTGCAAACAATCCGGAAAACAAAGCAGTCCTCGTAGTAAGGTGCAGACAACCGCTCTATGAAATGGAGGTGCGTTCCTCGAGTGTACTCAATTCGTACCCGAAAGAAGGCGACTTAAGGCGTCGTGGCATTGGGAGATAGATCAAAGGAAATAGCGTCGGCGCAATGGTAGGCAAGGTTAAATTCCTCTCGGCCGTCTCCCATCATATATGCCAAGTTGCCGGGAGGCTTACAGTGATTTCGTTCATGTAGACGGTTAAGGAAGAGTGAAGGACTGGTCTGGTTTTTCATTCCTCAGTGGGATTTTGGCGCCCTCATGGGTGCGATCATTCACTGCAATTCATACCTATTAAGGAACCCAGAAGAACATGATCTCAACAACCATCTGGCTCGCACTAAACGTGGGGTCTTGAATACCACAATCCAGGATGTTTGGAGATTCCAATGCTTCGAGAGCACAAAGATCACAATACGGTTGCAAAACCCCGCACGAGGTGTTAACTCTCATACCGAGCAGTGTATTGCAACCAGTTCGTCCGTGAAGACAGATGCAAGGCCTGATAGAGCTCTGCTGACTTCAAAAAGAGGCAATGCGGTCTGGAAACGCTCAAAACAGACAAATGTTATAAGAATACTAGATAGGCCCACGACGAGGAGATTGCCAGAGAAGAACTCAATAGGCTGATCTGTTGACCTAAACTTCTTGAGTAGTAGGGAGAAATCAGTCATTTCCTGAAATGCAGTCCACTGTGCCCGCTCCAAGCAGCACAAAACCATGGAGGACATCGACCACCTCCCAACCAACATCAAGTTAGGCATCCAGAGAGCACAAGGATCGACCAAGGCAGGGAAGTAAAGTGATTGTCTGGCAGTAATCTCTAAACCGATCCACCTTCAGCATACATATCTACAGCTGGTCAATCAGGTTGACAAGCGCCAGACTCCATGATTTTATCGAGTATTCTCCCCATAGGGGGTTGCCTCCCCTTTAAATCTCGCAGCAGCAGAAAAGACAACAGCAAAGCTGCCACGAAGCGGCGGAAGTCCCCATGAAGGGAAGGGGGATGCACGCGCTCAGGATGGTCTCCCAGAAACTCCGTAGCACCACTCAGTTGGCACAGAGTCAGCATAATTTTCTTGATGGAATATGCATTCTAGCCAAAGCTAGAAAGAGATTCGTGGGCTTTCTTCGACGAGAAGACCATGACTCTTCCTGGAGAGTGAATCATAGTGATGTTTGCCGAATAGGGCCTTGAAGGCACTATCGCCTTCAGTGACAGATTCGAAGAGGATGGACTCACTATGCGTCCTTTCTTCCGTCCGCCTAGGAACCTTTGACGGGACGGTCAGCTTCGCCAGCGGGTGTCCCTCCTTTTTATTTTCCACTCTTTCCGAGCCAACTAATCTAGCCTTGAGGGAGGAAGAACATTATCTCCTTTGCTGCTATTCTTCTTACTTGGCGCATGTTTAAGAACTACTGTAGACGGCTTCAAGACCACCTTTAGGGGTGTTTCCGCCTGTTAGTCTAACGCGGGTTTGCCTGATGGGAAATGGTCACGCAGGGGGATGGCTAAGAGAGCCCTTGTTTTAGCTTCGGCTGGGTATAAACGCTTTGTACCACAAGTTCTACCAGGGAAGAGCGCGGGGTATTCTCCTAAAGGCTCCGATACGTTCCCAATGGGCACGGAAACGAACGTTCTTGTGGGCTTAGGGTAGCTAAGAGAAGAGCGGGCTTTTTTCAACAGCAAGGGATAAGAGGTCCCAGGCAGCGTTCGTCGACCAAGGATCAGGTTCTTGAGCTCGCGAAATGATAGAAGATTCGAAGCCTGAAAGGCCAGTATTACTTCTTTCACGACATTGACAATAAAATGTTTCGAAGAAGCGGGGTGCGGCTATCCGCAATTAATACACCTGTATGTACACGATAAAGACATATCTTTTACTGCCTTAGAGCAATTTACACTCACTTTTGTTAAGAAAGACGTAGAACGTCTACACAAACGATTTGTATGGCAGAAGCGGTTACAAAAGCAGCACCTCCACGGAAGTGGCACGACTCAGAGACACCGACTCAGAAAGCTTGTCACGGTCAACGAGACGAATAGTGTAGGGGTTTGCATCTAGCCCCCTTCCTCTTTTTTCATCACACATTAGACCTTGACCGACTCATGATTGACAAGGTCTAAGTTGATATCCTCTAAAGTGTACCCCATGACTCCCCTCGTATAAACCATTCCTTTCACGACATTCATGGTAGATTGCGGAGCACATTCACTGTGGGGCAATTAATTGTCCAAGGGCACTAATCTTGGCCCTTCGGAAAGTCCAGACGCATTTCCCAGAAGGCTTCCTTCCGAGAAAGGGATCACCTTTGGCTCTCTAACAATCAAGCTAGCAAATGCTCTTCTTTGATACAGCATGTTACATTTGGCCAACTTTCTGCCCTCAGTGGAGCGAACAACAGGGAGAGCTTTCAACTAAGCGGGCGCAAAATTTCCAAGTAGTCTTTGAGAGAGGGGGCCCGACGAAATCGAGGCTCCCCTTAGCGCACTTGTTACCTTGATCTTTTTCATTTACTTCCCTCCAGAGGGCACTTTGGGCCCAAACCTGATGATCTTGGGCTGGTCGTTTCCCCAAGCTACAACAGCCCCTTCATTTCTCGTGGCCTCATAAATGCAGAAAGGCTTTGATGTCAAGAGAACAACAGTCAAGGGACGAGGTCCCTTTTCTCCTTGTGAGTCCTAAGGGGCACAAGCCGTCTGAAGAGATGCTTTCACAGGGGCTGACTCATGTTCGCTGCTAACCACCAAGCCCAGATTTGACCCCATGGAAGATCCTTCAATTTCTTACTGGGTCACCTCCGATATCTCGTACAGCTCAGTAGTGGTAGCTCCATATGAGTTATGACACCCCTTAAGGCAATGCAGATTACAATCGAATACTCTGTTTTCTCTCAATGTGTATTTTTTACTGACAAGCCGACATCCAGCGACAAAATGAGGAGGGCAATTAAGTCGACCACCCGCAAACTTGAGATGCTGGACTGTAGGGCCGTAGAAGGCTCGGACAGAGAGACCCAGTTATCCTTTGCCCGTCTAATGGGGTTGCCCGAATAGAGCCACTGCAAACCTAGAGCGGTCAATTTTATGCCACCTGTCTGCTCCCTTGGCTGTTCGATTTGATAGGAAAGGTGGGGCTGCCGCTAGTAGAGAGATTCATGCGGTCAAATGTTACTCCAAACAATAGGGTGAGAGAAAGCTACCTGATCTGTATTCGTAAGAGAGGAGTAACCACCTCTCCACTAGATGCTGATTGTGGGGGCCCCGAGGTTGACGTCAGAGAATGCAAAGGGGATTCTCCTTTGCCGCATGAAGATGATTAGAGTAAAGCCAGTTCATGGGTATAAAGGGTCTCGCGTTACTTCTTCCTCTCCGACACTTAGGAAGGGTAAGGCACATTAACTCTTCGGTATTATTGCATACTATTGGGCGAAATTTTCCTAGCGCTTTAACAATAACGGATGGTGCCAGTGTAGCCACCTTATATGTGTACTCAAGGAAGATGAGCAGAGTCGACGGCACAACACACCCCTTGCCTAATAATTAACTTAGCTGGTGAGCTATCGGGCCTCGCAGCAAGTAGGAACCTTAAGCAATACCCCACATCAGAGAGTTCATGTAAACCCAGTGACAAAGCTTCTCTATCGAAGAGTGAGCCTCATAATGACGACTTGCTTATGCAAAAGAAATATTCCATCAAAAGCGCTTACATATTTATATTATGGCTACGGATAACATTCCTGTGTTCAACTTGTCTCCATTCTATATATCTCCATGATTTATCTGTTTTATGTTTCTCATATCTTAGTTAATTTAAATTGGTTAGGCTCTTAATTATGCTGATTAAAGTGGATATTACCATGTTTAACGAAACGTGTGCCTTTTTGACCATAGATTTAAGTGGCTTCACTTTGATCTTGACGTTTTTGAAAGCAAGATTTTATCTCTTAGAAAAAGTTGAGAGATTTTATTTTAATACATTAAATTTGTAGTATATTATAATAAACGTTTTCCTAAATAGTCCTATTTTACATACTAATATTGGTTCTTTTTTCAAAATAGTATAATAGCGTAATTTATTTATTTTATTAAACTTCAATAGCTTATAATACTGTAGCTCAAAAAATAGAATTTCGTGAAAATGTATTATTTGTAATTTAATTAATAAAGTAAACTTTCATTTATTCTATATTGATTACAGGAAAGGTGCAATATTTTATGGTTATATATTTTTTAATATAGATGGTTATGGCTTATAACTCATGGAAATCAGAAGTCCAATCTCTCAATTTATTAAAATATTTCATTTTGATTTTCAGTAAATTACGAGTCAAATACAATTAATAACGTGCAACTCTCTCGGTCTATTTCAGTACGTGCAATCAAAAATAAGGGGAAAGGGACGACTGATAACTTACAGTTGTTGAAAAGACGATCATTGACATCTTGATAGCGGATAGGACTGGTTGTTCAAGGGATGTTTTATCAAAGCAGTTTAATTAAAGGATTAATGGAATTGGAAATGATCGGTGAGAAGAGGTGCATAAGGAACAGCGATAATTTAGCTATGCAAGTATTTTCAAGATAATTGGAATAAAGTAATTAGAAGAGCTTCATAAAGATTGCAGTGAGACTGGTTTTACTGTATCAAGAGCCACTACATAAAGACGTCTAATATAAAGCTACTCTTGAACCAGAGAACATAGGAAGAGTTTTATCATAGCTAAGGGGGATATATTTGGACACTGTTCCTTAGTAAAAATACTATTTGTATATGAAAGTAAACTTTAATGTCAATTAGAAATTAAGGTGTCTTTTTAATTCATGTATATCAAGAGTTTCTCTAGTCTTTGTTGCATTTTGGTGCCATTCACCAACTGATTTTGACTTACTGTGGTTTATAAAGTTTAAATCAGTGCTACCCTCTACCCGGATATTTCAGAACCATCAATGCTTCCATCTGAAAGCAGATTTATTTAGATACCAATTTCAATATCTATAAGAAGTTATCACTTCCCTACAAAACAAAAACTAGTAGCAAATTACTTTCTGACCAAGATATTACTGTGATTTCCTGGCTAGCAAATTCTACTAACGCTAACACAATCGTGAATTTATGGGGGATATTTTCAAGTGGAATTTAACAAACACCAGATCCCCAAATAAAGACGTGATAAATGCTCCTCCTATCAATTCAATCTTGGACTTAAAAACACCTCATCCATGCCACAAATCGATAACATTCACTTAACATCGCCTTAAGGGGAGCGTTGAGTCATTTTTTCCAAAAATTTTCAACTTTTTTTTTCTTCTTTTTTTTAATTAGTTATCCATTCTTCATAGAAAATTGATGAAAAAATTCAGAGAAAACTGAACAGAAGCCATTATAATTTAGTGTTGAATACGTTATCATTGCTGTATATTTCAGTGTTCGTTAGACAATCAGTGCTATTACGGTGCATTTTGTTGATAATTATAATGGGTCGTTTGTCAAGAAGAAAGAAACAATTACGTCAAATTTCGAAAGTTGGTGGAGAAACAACAAAAGCGACCAAAAATCTAAAACGTGAATCCGAAGCTGCATCCAACTCCACAGCCGCTAACGAAAATGTTTGTGAACCCTCTGTTGCTACTTTGTCAACCTTTCAAAAGAGAATGAATTTGATAAATGAAAATAGGGCATTATTTCCAGACAGTAAAATCTCCGAGAATGATGATTATGAAAATGTTATTCTTGATAAAAAAACTTTACGTTCATTGGTTGCGTCATCTTATTGTGTGGATTGTTGTGAAGCAGGTGAGGTATCATTTGTAGATATGGACTCTGATGTCATTGTGAATGTCAAGTGCGCCTTATGTGACACTGAACTTTTTTCGACTAAAGACACATCTAAAGAATGTAAAAAGAACAAAATGAAGAACACATCAGCTCTTATATATAATGCTCTAGCATCTGGACAAGGGTACATATAGTGGCTTCGTATTGACAGTTTCGCAGTTGAACTTGCCATATATCAGCACAAACAGGTATGAGACTTATAAGCATTGCATAGGAAAAGAAATTATTGATAGAAATGCTGCAAATCAGGAAGGTATTAGAGTTTGCATTTTCCAAAAATATGAAGAGTTAGGCATTTTTCCGGATGACCAGGGAGTCCTTGATGTTGATGTGTCTTTCGATATGACCTGGATGAAAAGAGGTTATACATCACATATAGGAGCTGCTACTGTCATCGAAGCACACACTGGCTTTGTCATAGACCATGAAGTACTCTCAAATTTTTGCTACGTGTGTACAAGGTCTAAGGCTATGAGCAATGAACAAAAATTGAAGCACTCAAGGGTCTGTCACAAAAACTTTGATGGTAAAGCAGGTGCGATGGAGAAGGAACAGGCTGTAAGACTATGGCAACGATCACAAGCACTAAAATATAGGTATGTTACATTTGTTAGTGATGGAGACAGCAGTGCATTCAATGCAGTTACTGCACTCAATGAGGGACAAGGCCCTTATTCGAATGTTATAGTTTGCAAGGAAGACTGCATAAACCATGTGGCAAAAAGATTTGGCACAAGACTTAGACTAATAAAGAAAAGCACAGCCGAAGATATAACAACTAAGACCGGTAAACAACGGAAAAAGACCGTCTTGGGGGGTAAAAATAAGTTGACAGACACAGTCATAGATAAGTTGACATTCTATTTCGGCAAAGCAATCAGAGACTTTGTTGGTACCACCACTGAACAAATGAGAAATAGAGCATTGGGAGGCTATTACCATGCTACGAGTACGGATGAAAATGTAAGGCATCATCAGTGCCCGGAAGGTGCTGACTCATATTGCTTCTATAATGCAGCTTTAGCTAAAAATGAAAATCCTCCTTCTCACAAAAATATGAAAATTTCTTTCCAATTGTCACCTGAGTTCAGGAAACTTGTGCTCAACGTGTACATGAATTTGACCAGAGATGATTTGCTGAGTCGGTGCCTCAAGGAAAAAACTCAGAATCCAAATGAGTATTTCCATGCAAGAATTTGGAACAAACTCAGCAAGACTAAGTTTGTGTCATTACCTACAGCGAAATACTCCATAGGTCTGGCTGTGCTAAGACATAATAATGGGTATGTTCTGTCACAGTTACCGATCAGCACTCCTATGAATCTGAGAAAAAAGAGACAGCTGGAAAATTCTGACAAGGAAAGAACTCGGCACTCACTCACACCAGTAAGCAAAAAAAAGAAGAAACACTGCGATGACACCGACACCACCGATTATGCTGCGGGGGCTTTTTGAGCGCTGCTCTTATGACTTAGGTTTCGAACCCAAACCAAAGGCTAAGGGTTATATAATGCAGTGAAGAGAAGAGGGGTCTCCACTGTTCAAAAATTCTCCTTCACTAAGAAGTTATATGACCGATGATGCCACAGTGGGGATGCATAATTTGCAGTCAAAACCCCTTTTGCAAGTACGAACCCTCTTTTGCATTTTTCTGATATTTCTATTTTTGCAAAATGCGCTCACTACCAAACGTAATTTCTTCTAAAGTTTTTATGCGATTTTCGCCATACAATGTCAGAATAAAGAAAAATGTATGAACAATCTTCCTACGGCCTCAAAATTGCAGTATTTTTTTTCCAAAATTTTGTATCTGAGATTTTTTGAAAAAAATCAGGTAAAAAAAAATAAAAGTTGAAAATTTGATTTAATTTCGAAACTAGAACGAAAATCAGAAAAATAAGGCCATACATTTGTTTCTACACGCATTTTCCATGTTTATAAAAAAAAAATATATGTATACATAAAAAACTTTTGAAGGAATTAAAAATCTAACCTAACCCGCCAAAATGCAGAATTGTTATGTAACTTCTCAAATAACAACATTTTCAAAATAATTGTAAAGAACAAAAAGGTTTTAAAATAACGTTTTACATATAGTAGCAAAGTTTCAGATCAACCGAGCAATTAGTTAACAAGCCGACCCAGCAACTCAACGCTCCCCTTAATAAAGTAATTCTTGGTAAATGAGCCCCAAACAAGTTGCTTGGCTTTGGGAAGTCCATCAAGATCGATGATGACAGATTCTCTCTTGACGGCATTATCCTGCACTAGGTTTAAACGGGTAGGAATGTTTGCATTATTCAAACCCGTAAATGACCCAGGGGAGAAGGACTCTGGTGGCAGGAGAGGCTTAAGACGACCAGGCTTCATCTTCGACTTCAGGGAGCTGCCGAGACACCGGTGTGTTGGTGCTTGCCTATAGGCACTCCCGATCTTGGATTGTGATCGATATATCCTTCCTCTAGTCTTTGCATAAAGGCAGCACCTAAATGTATCGAGTGTATGATTGAACATCAGTTTAAGAGGAACATTTTATTATTGGACATCCTTTAATCAGTGATCTAATAAATGATAATAACTGATTTAATAATTTGAGATTATCGATTTGATTTTTATAGTCATCAAAATTAAAACTTAAAGTGGCTACAAATATCTCACGATATTCTAAGATTTTGAACTTCACTAGTAAGTATTTGGGTCGCAATGGGTGAAAGTGGAGTTCGGAAATTCAATTAATCAATGCTTTTTATCATTTGCACAAAACATAAAATAATAAAAGATTAAATTCCATAAAGAGCTCGATTGTGTATGAAAGGGCATTACCCTTTAACTAACTAAAACATGGATAAGCAGCACACTGTCCTGCTCTCAATGCCCGAAGAGAAACGTGCTCTCTTGTGACTTCTTTGGCACCTCATTTTAAATTTTACACTATCTTTTTAATGCTTGGATACACCCAATCAAAGGTGAAAGAGGAGGTTTAAATTTCTTAGTAGAATAAAAATAAAATTTTATCACCCCTTTTAGATAGAATTAATAGCTATATTTTCCTTACTATTAATTTTTATGAACCTTTTCTATATAAACAGAGTTGAAAGATAATGCTTAATCATTGTACTAAATTATCTTTGTTAAGTTATTAATTCCTTTACGTTAAATTTTTTAGCCACAAATTGAGTTAAATTTTTTAAACACGTCCAAATCTTTCTGAAATATCAAACATTTAGTTTGGAATAACTATAAATATTTTTAAATTTTAAATTTTACTCTTAAAACTTGTAAAAAAATCTTACCGGAAAAATGCACATTGAAAGAGCCATCTTTACGAAGTGCATGGAATTAATTATCCTCCCCAAAGGATTTCTATAAGCTGATGGCGCAGTATCCTTTAAATACGCGCAAGGAAAAAGATCCCAACAATTTTAAAAGCACTATCAGTTAATTGCTACATTCAATGCTACTTGAAATATTTTGTGCACACGTGCAAAGGCAATTAGCAATTTTATTAATTGCTCTAAAAAAACATCCTGAACAAATAAAAATTCTTAAAAAAAGGTTAAAATCCTAACCACAATTTCCGGTGGGAATATCTAAAGTTTCAATTATTGACTCGTGAAAGAACACAAATTGACCATTTACAAGAACAAGGACGATCCTACAAAAGTAAACCCAAGTCGAAAGTGATGCTGAAAGGAGAAACAAAGTTAATTTTCGTTTGTTTAATAATGAATAAATGAGGTTCAATAAATAAAGCCAAAACAAAAAGAGAGAAATTACAAAATAAAGCTACTTTCATTAATGTAAGTTTTTAAAAATTAAGGTGTATTTTTCTGGTCTTATTTGAAAGCCTACTATTTAGGATCTTGTTACATCTCGTTCATTTTTCGCCTCTTGAATATCAGTAATTTATCAAGAATCTTTTTTAGGTTGTATTCTTTTATGTTTTAAAATTTAACCGTAGCATATTTTTCTGAAACCAACTAATTAGTTAGAGTTAAGGAGAATATTGAGAGAAAATGACGTAAGAGGAATATGGGTAGGAGCGAAGAAATATTATGATTAAAGTTCGAAAAAAAGAGACAGACAGGGCTTCAGAGTTATTAGCTTGGAACCAAACTACTGTAATTTAGAAATTTAGAGTATATATTATAAATAAAAAATTTATGACTATGAAAATATTAAATCATATACATAATTTCTTTTGCTTCCTAGAACTTTATTAACTCTCTCAAAAAGCTTAAAAGTGCCACACTTTTAAAATTCTTTAGTTTAATGCAAAATATGAATCCAACTCGTTTTCACCCTCATCTTTTGATGTCAACTCAAGACCATCCAAATGGTTCTGAAAGCCCCTAAACAAGTGATAAGCAGAAAGAGCAAGGTAAAAAAGTATGAGGGATGCAAGAACATTTAACAACCGTGTTAATCCAAGAGATCTTTGTCATTCGATCTGTGTGATAGATTGACGTTCTTGATTCAATCTTTTTAATGTTCACAAACAAATAACAGAATTTAACAATAATTTTTACACTATAGGAAAACTAATCGTTCATCAAAAGGAAGGTAATTTACAATGAATGCTTCGGCACGAGCTATGTAATGGGATTACGATTTTCCAAGAGGGGGAGGGGGCCTTGAGGGGTATTTCGATGGAATATCTTTGCAGGGCACGGAGCGAAGCGCTTACATCCTTGACTGCTGTAATGCTGAAGAACTGGTTTCTTACCTGCTAGTCCTTAGTGTACTAAAGAGTCACTTGTGAAGAGGCGCGTTGTGTCATTTGGCTGGTTCCAATGAATCCTTTTAATTACTGCTTTGGAAACTGCGTAAGCAATTCCTGGCTCCTGGTTGAATACTAATGTACTCTTTTCCGCGCTGGGAAGTATATACGACTTCGCCGAAAGCGATCTTTTGCCGTCGGAAGTGGGTCCCACTCGGATTCAAGGCACGGCGGGAAAGAGCTTAGCGCCCTCTCGCTGATTTGTGTTCCGGGCTCCAGTTTGACTCATCTCGCTTCGTTATCACCCCAGAAGTTTACCAAAATACGCCAGTTGAAGGTCCAATCTTCCGTGAGATACCCCCTTAGGTCTCTTTGTCCGCATTAATCTCTCTATGTATGACACTAGATTGTTTTTTGTGAGAATCATTTTTGTGGGTTCGTTGATTTTTTTTTATCAAGCAACGAAAAAAGAAGCCTATTCTTGCGAAGGGCCGTGGCACAGCATTGTCTACAGTTTTTTATTCGAAAGATTGAGACTAACCGTCTTTAAATAACCCATTACCCTTAACCCTGTACACTGTAGTTAAATTGCAGTCATCATTTGCAATATCTATTTCTTAATTCGGAGCAATGAAAATATTTTCCTGAGGCTTATGACATCATAGCACCAGCAAATAATAGCTTTATACCTTCGAAAATACTACTTTCAAGAACTAAGACTATAATAATATTGCTTTATGAAATTGTTTATCTGTAGAGTAACCAAACTAAATTGATAGTCTTTTCTCCAACAGGCCTTGTGTTCATTTTAGAATTGGGTTCACTTTAGTTTTAATGAGTACTTTTTTAGAATTGTTTCCTCGAAGCTTTTTATAGCAAGCAGCTGCGGAACAAAGTTACTCGGCGTATTACTGTGTTTATAATTATGTTCTCCTTCTTGCTTGATATTACTTGATACGAAATATTCCTAGGGGTATATTTATACTAAAACTCATATGTTGACACAAAGCAAATTATCCATTTATAAGAGAATAAGAAAACATAATTTGGGGGCAAACTTAATAATAAGGCACGATAAATCTTCTAACACAACTCCATGAGAGTCAGAAAACAATTAGTTGGGATATTTTATTTTAAAATAGATAAAAATAATTTGGCAGAAAATATTTAGTATCTATTCCTATGATGATATCTAAAATTCCGAGTTATTTTGGCGTTTATTTAATTGCAAGATACAGACAACGTTGATCGCAAAAGGTAACTTAAAAGATGTTTTTGATGTTAATGTCCAAAGTGGAGTTTCCGCAAAATAATTTGGAGAGACTCATAATTTATGACGAGGATGGAAAAAGAAGAATGCTATTGAGAAGAATTTATTACAAAGTTTCCCTAACAAAGCTTCTTTAAAGAATGTGAAATATAACTTGCTTTGTTTTATTAAGGCTAGTGAAGTAATTTAATAGTATAAAAAGAGGAAAAATAAGTGGAGTAGAATAGGATAGCAGCGAAACGAGAAACAAGTAATGGGTATGCAATGTGATGCAAGGACGTACTGAGCGGAGATTAATCTCTTTTTGTTAATGTTTACCTGTTTCTGTATGATTTACTTGCCGAGTAATTACGTTTGGCTTGATTGCTATTGTTTTGTTCGGTTAATTGTTTAGTGTACTAGGTTTTATGTCGTTTCTTACATCATTTGCTTACCAACTTTGCTTTATTTTCGCTTATCGGTTGGGGTCTTATGCAAGGTAAGTAATGATCGGTTTGTAGTGTCTCATCTGGGAGATTGGTTAAATTTTAAGTATTCAGGTCTCATCCGTCGTTGATATCGCAGTCGCTGTGGATTCCTTTTTATTGTTATTTATGCATAGAATATTGCCATCTCTACTTTTCTAGCATATTTGCGCAGCTTGGGAATTTTGTAGGGAATAAAGTATCACTATTGTGCTCAAGGAATTTTCTTATTTCTTCGTTGAGGTTGAAATTTATTTTCTGTCTCATTAACTTCGATCTTTCTTCTAATATTTTATTCATAGTTTTAATATTTTCTGTTCTGTCAAGTTATTCCTGTCTTTTTCTTTTATCTGCGTGCCTGACTGATGAGGTAGGTACATTTATTCCGAATGCTTTGCATCGCCCGTTATTTAGTATTTGACAAGTAGATGGAATCGGAGCTGTGCCGGTTCTGTGTGCCGATGCCACTCTTAGGATTCGATCTATGACATACTTCTTGTACCCGGTACTCGTAAATTTCATAACGAAATCCTTTGATTTATTGACGTAAGGACATCTTATATACACCAATCTCACATCTTCCATTAACGTTATTTCTGAAAGAACTATTTTAACTTTATCATCATTGGATCGCATCTTCCATTTAGCTCCAAATTCATTTAAGCTATTTGTTTCCTCAACATTCATTCGAGCTTGCATAGGTGCATTATTTATGATCACTTTATTTTGGAGTTTTTATCCTCGGTGAAGTGAGATTCATAGCGAGTTTGCTTGGTTTGGGATGTCAGTTGTATATATGGAGTAGATGGTTGCGATAAGCCCGTTTGGATGTTATAATTTGCTCATTTTAATTCTCCATACTAATATAATTCTAACTCTCCATGATATAGTGGCATAGTTTTTTTAGGTGTTTTTATCTTACTTGCAGAACCTTATATTGCATCCTGTTTTGTTATTCATTTATAAAGCCCTTTGAATCGTCCATAAACGCCACTTTCACATGGTTCCCATTTTTCTTCACTTAGGTAATGTTTTTAGAGATTAAAGTGACTACGATTTCCATTCTTAGTTTTTTCCTGAAACCGTATTATTGATGGTTATTGAGCGAATTCTCCTCTAAAATATTCGGCGTCCTCAATTAATAATCCTCTCAAAGATCTTAACTCCAAGTTCCTGAATGGAAATTGGTCAGTAGCTTCTCTTTATTGTCTGCTGCTTTCCCAGTTTAGATAGAAAAGCATCGGTATTGGATTAAATTCATCGGGGAAACTAGCCATTGATAGACAGGCATTGAAGATGTTTAAAATCCCTCCCAATATGTAATTTGGCGCTTTGGCGAAATCCAATTGAGTGAAGCTTGATTCACCTAGTGCCTTCTCTTTGAAGGAATGGATTGCTTGTTTGAGTTTTTCCATTGTTACTTTATCCTCTATTTCTATTTCCCTCTATTCCACCTGGTGGATGCGTATATCCTATCAATGATTTCATTTCGCTTATCTATTATTTTGTTTCTAATCAATGTTGATTTTTTTGTTGTCTTAGGCGTTGATTCTAAATATTGTCTCGCAGTTATCGATGAAGATATTTTTAATGTCTACTAGTTCTATTTTGATCTCGCCCTAGGAGTTGTTTAGTTTAACTAACTTTCTCCGAGGCAGTCCTTTTAATTAGTTTATTTTCTTTCATAACACATTTATTGTTCCATAACACTCTTATGCTTTAACGAATTCATTATATTTATGATGTTTATGTTCAAGACACATCTTGCTTAATTTCTGCTTGATTTATCTAATTTGAGAGATTAAATATGTCATGGGAAGTTTCCGTCCCGATGGTTGTGTAATATATCATATTTCATCCATTTCGATGTGCAATCTTCTCAGAAATTTGGCCCATTTGCAAAAGGAAATATAGCTTCCTCCCTTACATTAAGAGATAGCTAACGGGCAAAGAGAGAGGAAAAGCCTAAAGAGCGACTCACAGGGGGCTGCACCCCATGGCAATTTCATTAACGTAATGTGGTCTCTTGGCCTAGCTCGAAGAAGATACGGGGTCCCTCTTCGTTGAAATGACGCTCGCGAAAATAGGCGTACGCTTTTATGAGACAGAACTCAGGGGTCTTTCGAGGCTTAGAAGTGATCGTAGCTTGCTAAGACAGATTCGAGGCGTGTTTCCTATTTTGGAGGCTCACCTATCTCTCAGTCAAAGTTTCCAGTCTTTGGTGCAAGCGTGAGAACAGAATAACATTTGTTGCTGTCTTTCTTTCTCGAGACGGCTCTGGAATTCCTGAAGACAGCTTCAAGACTAACGACAGGAGTTTAAATCGAGTAAATAACACTTTGGAAGTATACAGGAGTGAGTTGTATGGCCGAAGCAGTTAGAGTTGTATCAGTCCCGCTTCAGAGACACGAATGCCTTGACACTTAAGAAAAAGCAACTGGAACGCATCGACTCAGAGAGCCTCTCACGATGAAACGTAAGGATGATTGTTACCCCATATCAAGAATATGAAAAAGTGCGGTTTTTAATAGCATGCGAGCCATTGAAACTCCAAAGAGCACTAAAAATAGCCGACTCATACGTATCCCTCTTACTGGCAAGCAGGCCACCGCCTTTCAACCAGTTAGTTTTGCTAAGGATATCCTCTTATGTTACATATGGGCATTGGCGAACATACTGCAAACCTTGGCACGATAAGTAGGAAGCGTTTGAAGCCAGCGTGCTCAAAAATCTGAGTAAGTCTCTGAATGACAGGCGCTGATGTTATCCAGGCTACGCCCTCCCTATTTGTGAATTTAGTAATTGATTGTGCCTCCCCGGTCGAGGGCGCATTTTTGACGAGCGTGCCATTCTTAGCTTGGTCAATTTTCAAAACGGCAGTGGCACTGTCCGTACTCGGAACCTCCGTGGAATGAGATTAAACTCTGGTCATCTTCATCTTCCCGTTTTTCTTTTCTTTTAAAGAGGAAGGCATGGACTAATCCCGGTTCTTCCTAATACCCTCAGCACGAGCTTTTTCTTAAATAAGGATATCGTCAGTTAAGTGGGCACCTGTAGTGGAAGGGTGTCCCTCCACTTCTTGTTAGTCATCTTGGAGCCGTGCCACCTGAGAAAGGCCTGTACGGGTGCGCACTGAGGTTAGTTGTTTAGAGGCAGGTACATGTAGTCCCCCAAAGAATACTCTTCCATCTGTATGTGTTACTTACGAGATTTCCTAGACCTAGGGAGGGGGGATCTCTAACTGCCCCCTTCATGCCGTACCATAGGCCTTTTCCACCTTCAAAGGATGGATGGCATTTTCCTGTTGGAATAGCGCATCCGAATTGTAATGGAACTTTCGGAATCTGTGCTGTGCTGAAGATAGCTGGCCTCCGCTGAAAAGCAAAATGGTCGAGTGATAACTGCCCAATTTGCGAAAAGCGATCACTGTAGTCATTTGTCAAATTCTGATATGATAGAGTCTCTCCAGATTCTATTAAACAAATCTATCAGTTAGGCAATGCCTTGCTACTTTAAGAGTCAAAGCATAGATAAGGGACAGAAGGGCCAGAATGTAGCGAAATTCATTCAATTTCAAACTGAAGGTAAACGGTTCTATGCCTCTTGAGGTAAAGTCATTTCTGCGGCTTACAGCAGCGAAATCAAGACGAGTATTGAATGCTGGTGGAGCAGTTTCCCAGCTAAATAATGCGGAGAAACCGGTCGAGAAGAACTTCGCTACGAACGCAGGGTCAGAGATTTTGGTCCTTTTCACATGTAGAAAGGAAGGATGAGATCTTGCGAAAACCTGCCCGAATCTTTTTGACTGGCTTTGACAACTCTGCAAGAGGGGTCTTCCGATTCAGTGAAGTCACTGATGCAGTGCCACGAAGAGTGGCTGGGGTCTTTGACCAAATTTACTGAGTGAAGTTTTTTGGACGGCGCTTATAGCGCATGTAGGCGTATAGCTTCTGTGTGGAGTCCGTATCACTCTAGGCTTGTTAACAATGCAGCGGATGTCAGGCAAATCGACCAGGCGTTCTAAGAATAGTAGTTGGGCCGTCGACCATTAATTGACCAAGAAGAACTCGACGGCATCATCCCTGAACCATACTTTTCGACTGAGACTGATGAATCAGTCATTTACTGGAATGCTGATAACCGCGCCCTTTCCACGCACCAGCAGGGCACTTTTTGTAGTGCCAGCTGCCCTAAAAATGATAGAGGAATCGGAAAAGGAACATTATCATAGAGATAGATCATGAACTAATTTCCACCCAAAATTATGCGGTGTATTCGGAGACCACAATGCTAGATTAAGGCAGGAAAATGAAGTGGTTCTTGGATAGTGATGGGTAAACTTATCGTCATTTAGGACACCTATCTCCATCTCGTCGATCACGTTGACAAGTACCTGGTATCTGTGATTCATCATCTACTCTCCAGAGAGAGATTGTCCACCTTTCTAATAACCGAAGGGAAGTAAAGGCATAGATATCTATGCCTTGACGTTGAGGAAATCTTCCGTGTCAGAGTCGGCTGAAAGTATAATGTATGCAGATATTCTTGTATACCTTCTATCCAGGTGTATTTACACTGTCACATCCTCAAAGGATATATTTATAGCAAGTGGAATAACGGAAACATCATGCCCTTTCTAAATCGCACACCCACCAACCCGGCCCCCTTTGCTTGACTAAAACCTCCTCCACTTCTGTGTTGGGGAAAAGTGGAAGAAGAAACCAACAAATCCAGCCACAAAGTGAGGGACGACTGATGGCCAGGGATTTAAACTGGAGGTGGTTAGAGAGGCTAATGTCCTATTTCTAAGCCACCTGCAAAATGTCATTGAGCCCAAGATGCGACATCATCTAAGGAGATGGAGAGAACTTGTCAAGAGGAAAAACTAACCCAAATTTTATAAATATATCTCCAAAGATCAAAAAACTTTTGTTATTTTGTGCAACCGCAATAATCTTCCATCAATTCCTTTTGTTCTCTCTATTATTTAAAGGAAACTTATAAAATATAGCTTTTATTCCTAAAAAGTTTTCTAGAAAGTATTGAGTACCAGTGGCTAATGTACGCTGACTTAAAAGTAGTAGCAATACTAAATGGTCTCTAGTCGGGATATACTAAATTTATTTGCCTTTTATGCAGGTGGTACATTCATGCTCAAGCACTACCTTACACGCACTCTCAATGGCCATCTCGGAACGAGCCAATACTTATTGACATAACATTATTCATGAACAATTAAAGAAAAAGCAAGGTTAACAGACCTTAGTCGCGTGCTCTCAATTATTCGGACTTATGATCTTATGACCATATGACCTTACAATCTTCAAAACTTTTAATAGTTTCCGGACGAACCTTAGGAAGACCCTAACAATTATATCATTCGAAACCGAATGTAAAACAACATAAGCTCTTCAAATATTGTTAGATTCAGCCAAATAGCTACGATGTTATTGTCCCCAAAGTAGAAATGATTACCACCCAACCGACCGACCCTACGGGCCGAAATCAACTTATAAGGGTCGCGTGCACGGGACTAAAAAAATGCACCCACTCCTTTTATCTAAGATTTGGACTCATGAAACAATTTGTCCAAGCGTTGAAGCATGAATGATCAAATCATCTTTCTGATATCACAAAGGCAAATTTCCAAAGTTTATTGAATTAAAAGTAAAAAAAAGGATCTTTTTTATCCTCAAATTTATCGACTCATGGTAAACAATCAATTTGAATTTACTATGAATGAGTATGAATGAGTTACCTGGCAAAGATTTAAGGCCATGTATAATAATAGTCTGCTAGGAAAACAAGGGCTAACAGCAACAAACATATCCCCCAAATTATTCATTCCGATAAGCATGTGGACGGCAATATGTATCTCCTTAACTTTAGAGCACTAACGAACCATTAGAGGACTGTGTAAGTCTAATTTGAGGAAAATGGATTAGAAATGATGAATAAATTCGAAATTTACAATAACTTTTTCGAAAAGAAATAAGAACAGATGTAAAAGAAAATACAACTGAAATGTCACTTTCAAATATCCAAATAATTCACCCTCTGGGCTAAAAGACGTAGAAAATCTCAAAACTATTACAATTGATGACTCCCTAAAACATTTAGGATGTTATCCTTAATGTTCGCAATTAGGTTTATTCCTAAACCGCTTCCTAAAAAGCATAGAAAAGCATTTGCAGTTGAATTAAACCCCCCCCCCGCAAAAACTAATAGAATCATTTTATTGAGCCATCAACTCGAACTTTAATATTAAAACGACTGCAATAAATGAAGCGCAAAGGCAGAACAGAGAGATCGAAAAAGGCATTATTTGAAATTATTAGCTTTTATACAAAACTACCCTTGGGAATTTAGAAATGAGTTTAGTTAATTATATCCGTAATTAACAAGTGAATTTAATTTGTTTGAGTTCTTACTTTATCTTACTTTTTTATTACATAATCTCTACATTGGTAGTTTATATAGCGATAAAGATGATAACAGAGGAGTAAGAGGATAGGCAACAAATAATGGTAATCTACAGGAAAAGGCAAAAGTCACCAACCAAATCTAAATAATGAAGTAAAAATAAACAAGAGAATAGCTAGTTAAAAATAAACAGAGAAACAATATATGAAGACTTAGCCCTGCCAGTAAATTCAATCCGATATTTCCGTTAATAGAATGGTAGGGAATTATGGAATATAATTAATTGGATTAAGTTAAAAGAAAGTATCTAAATAAAGTGCCACACTCTATAAAGATTTTATATTCATGCCAAATTAAGAAGCGGCAAATAAAGTGCTAACCTTCTCGGCGCGCTATGGATTTACGCCACACAAAACAGAAAAATTTTTAATTGTTGGCTAATCTTGGTTCCAGTTCTAAAGTTTAAATAACCATCGCATACTTATTTGCCAAGTGTATTTGTTCCCGTTGTCATTTATTCTTTTTTGTAAATTAATTGTCGAGTGACCGAGCTTAACTATTAATTTTATTCCCCCCACCGAAATGAATTGTTGTTTTCGAGGCCGCATCATATGCATAAGTTGACGGTATAGAAAAATAGTATTATTCTTCGTATTGCTGCGATAGCAGTTCTGTAATTCTTGTCTCAATTACAGTAAAATCTTGACTGCAAATGTCTCTGTAGAGTGTTTCCTCCCATGTTGTTCGCGTGTTTGTTGGTTAGCAAAACACTCACACTCCCGTTAGTGCGTGAAGGAACCCGTAATTCCGGTATGCTCGTTGTCGTACGTTAATTTAATTTTTGTTGCTGTGCCTGTCGCGTAAACCAGCAAGCATGTCGCCGTTTGAAATTTTTAAGCCCCAAGGTGAGTCATTCGGATTCAGTGGAAAATATTTGCTGGCCTACATCCAAGAATCCAGGAAGAAGAAAGAAGAGACAGAGAAGGAAAAAAATGAACGAGAAGAAAGAGAGAGAATCCTCTCTCACGAATTGGAGATGAGCAGAGCGAGGAACGAGACGCTATCCATAAACTCCTCGAGTGTTAAGCTAGTCTCACCGCAGTGGGACATCGAGACGGACGGCGTAGCACAATTTTTAGCCTTGTTGAGCTCTTAACTCAGAGATAATTTTATCTCCCTTCCATCAGAGACCACAATTGATTATTCATCGTTAAAAGCCGAGTTGCTCACCGCTTAAAACATGACATTGGACTTCTATCGCGCTAAATTTAGACACTGTTACATTCAACCTAACCAGACCTTTTGACAGGTTGGCTACTCCCTATACCGTCATTTTAATTTTGGATTGACGCGTCCAAGCTGCCTCATAAGTACGACGCCCTGGTAAATTTTCTTCGTCAATGACTAATTTCATGCGTCGGTCCCTTCGGAAATCAGATCTTTCGTGAAGGACAGGAGGTGCCATACTCTTAAGGAATGTATTGAGGAGGCAGACATCTACGCGGAGAGACACAACTTCTATCCGAAAGAAGGCAAGAAATCAGAACCCCCATCTCCTAATTCTAAAGCCAGCAAGAAGAAATTTCTTCCGAATAATGGGAATAAGTTCGTGAAGGTGAATGGGCCTGCCAAACTCAAACTTCTCTTCACGGCGGTCCACCCTGATGTTGAGCTCTTTACTTCTACCTCCCTCTGCTTTGTTATTCCCCAGGAGGACCATCGTTTGCTATTTCCTTGGTTTGTCTGGCCACGTGAGATTTAACTGCCCGCCAAACTCGCAGTTTAGAAGCACCCCTCCTTCTAACCAGGTACACCAGGTCAGTGTCACTTCTACGGCTCCGTCACAAAATGAAGCCACCTCTTTTTCGAACACACTGAATACGCCTGGCCACCAGTTGAACATTTTTTTCGATAAAAGTACCCCTTGTGCCCTCCAATTTGAAACTGGAGCCGTGTATGGGTGCCAAATCTCCACCTTAGTCCGTGATACTGGGTGCACGCGCATCATTGTATCCAATGCAGTTCTTTCCCCTGTGGTCTGGACAACGATAAGTTTGCCCTAGTGCATGATTACTTGGGGCGCACCAATAGATTCTGCATTGTTCACTGCTACTCATATTTTACTGGTTGGGCTGAAGTCGTTGCAGCCCCTATCAAGTTTTGCTTTGTCCTAATTAGTCAGTCTACCCGGGTTCTTTCGAACTCGTGGCTCAACCCCTTACCACCTGTTCCTGCGCGAAGAAGAAACTGAAAGCTTCTAAAACTCTGGAACCTACGTGTGCTCCCGGATTTTAGAGTGCGATGAGCCATGGCTTTACCACAAGCCAGAAGGAATGTGAATCTCTTCGTCCCCTGTGGACAAAAGCCCAGAATAAGAACCGAGAAAAAGTCAGAGGGAATAAGGTCGTTTACTTCCTCGTCAAGGACGATCGCCTCTATCGAGTGTGCATCTAGAAAAACAACACCGAGTCCTGCAAACTATGTGTACCCCGTTCACACATCCTTCCAATCGTGCAAAAGGCTCACGATATCCTATTTGCTGGTCATTTTAGTCACACTAAGACTACTCAGAGGATCTTCAAATATTTTTATTGGCCTGGCGCGACGTATGAATTTCATCGATATTGTCGTTTATCCAACATATACCAAAAGACGGCCATAGAAGGACCAATTAGACCTGCGTCCTTACAGGAGGAACCACAATTCTATGAACTCTTTTCCCGAGTAGCTATTGACTTAATCGATCCGATAACCTCCTATCGATCGAAGACCATAGTTACGTTTTAACGCTGGCCGACTTTGTCACTCAAATTCCAGAGGCCGTGCTCTTCAAGAAAATCGATAGCATCTCCTGCCCTGAAGCCTTTATTTACATATTTTCCCGTGTGGGCATGCCGAATGAAATACTTCTCCGAATTAATGGAGCACGTTGGTAAATTATTGATGATCATTCCCCTGTTTCCAAATCCTTCTTACCCTAGTGGGAATGGAATGTGCGAAAGGATAAACGGAAGCCTCAAGGCCATTGTCAGGAAGTTGTGTGGGCAAAGCTTCCTCCCGGTAGCCCTCTTTGGCGACTGTGAAATTCCCCATCGTACTTTTGGTTTCGCCCACTTTGTACTTTTATATAGTAGAAACCTCAGAGGCCGCCTGAGTATCCTAAAGGAACTTTATTCTAATCAGAAATTGGATCAAAATATTGACTTTTTATTGGTGCACACTGTTTTTAAGAAAGAGGCTAGAAAATTGCGCTGAAATTGCGTTACAAAATGCCAACGTCAATTTTAACAAGTAGAAGACATACTCGATTTTCAAGTCCAAAGAAAGGAAATTTACCGTGGGAGAAGAAGTTTTGCTTCTCCTCCCCACGGACAACAACAAATTGTTGAGCCAGTGGAAGGGCCCCTACCCCATATCGGGAAGCGTGGCCCAGTCGATTACCTTATTGAAACCTCCTCGGGAAGAAGGCTCTTCCATATTAATATGCTCAAGCCGTACCACTGGCACGTGAGCATCAACCAGATAGTTGCAATCAACGAAAAATGCCCCATGGAATCTGATTACCCTGCTGAACACCTTTTGCGTAATTAAAGTCGTCTGCGTGGAGCAAGACCAGGAATACCCATTGCATGCTTACCCTACTTTAATAATTCCCCTCCTGTGGAAATTAAGTTATGCGACCACTTACCATCTCGTCAAAAGGATCAACTGCAAGCGCTTCTGAGTCGTTTTGATGACGTCATCACCGAGATTCCCGTTGTGCACCTGACTTTGAGCATAATATACAGCTAACTAGCCTGGAGCAGCATCCATTCCAAACCCTACCCCCTGCCTATACACCTACGAGGAGCATTTAAAAATGAAGTTGATAAACTTCTAAGGCTGCAGATCATCGAACCTTTGCAGTCGAGCTACTGTTCTCCGGTTGTCATAGTAAAGAAGGCCGATGATTCTTATCGAATTTGCATCGATTTTAGAAAGCTAAATTCGGTTACCGTATTCGATGCCGAACCAATTCCCTCCATAGATCAGAAGTTCCACCTTTTTAAGAAGGTCAAATTCATCTTCGAGTTGGATTAACGCAAGGCCTATTATCAGATTCCATTGAGGGAAGAATTGAAGTAATTTACTGGTTTCCCCACCGACAAGGGCCTAATGCAGTTCCTGAGGCTTCCTTTCGATCTGATAACGGCTTGCAGAAATTCTAACCGGATGATGAGGAGGATTTTAGGAGACTTACCCAACGTCACCTTCTATTTCAATAATGTTTATGTGGCCACAGAAGATTATGATTAACAATAAACCACCCTTCACGCCCTTCTGTATCAACTCCGGGAATATTAACTTGACAATTGCCCCGGGAAAGTGCCCCTTCGCTTTTGCCACTATCGATTACTTCGAAATCCATATTGGGAATAATCGATTGGCTCCCAAGCAAGAAAAGACCAAGACCATCGTGGACATGACGTTGCCCACTAATAAAAAGCAGTTGCAATCCTTCATAGGCTCTGCATAGTTCTATTGTCACTTCATACCCAACTTTGCGACCGTTTCCGCCCCGCTCTGCGAGCTATTAATGAAGCAGGCCCCCGAACGCCTCGAGTGGATGCCACTTTGAACTCACAGCTTCAGCAAACTCAAAGAGAATTTGGCATCCGCCGTTATCCTTTTCTTCCCTAACTCGGATAAACAGTTTGGCATTCGCCCCGACGCGAGTAATGGCGGTATAGGAATTGTCCTTCTCCAATATGAGGATAACGGCGAAAGCTTTTCCATCTCTTACGCAAGCAAAAAGTTACTCACGTGGGAGAAAAAATACGCGGTAATTTGGAAAGAGGCACTCAGTATCATTTGCGGGATTTGTAAATTTAGAATGTATTTACTAGGCAAAGAATTTATAGTGAAAACGGTCGCTTGATGCGGTGGAGCTTGTTCGTCCAAAAATTCTAATTCCGTATTTTGTACTTAAAAGGAACCGATTACTGTATGGCTAATAGTTTAACTAGGAACCCTTTAGATCCTTCTCCAAAACTAATTCCGAGTCATTTCTTTTTTTAATCCGTGTATTAATTTTGTTCGTGAAATAAATTGATTTGTATATTTAACCATATATTATTAAAACGCGTATCCTTTATGTATATATATATATATATATATATATATATATTTAGAGGGGTTTGTTTGTTTATATGTGTACAATGAATTCCTTTTATATCCTTAACTCCCACTCCAGCTGGTGAGCCCCACTTCATGGTATCATAGTGAAAAATATCCTCCAGCAACCATGACGTAGCATTTTCTAACTTGAATATGTGTATGCCCTCCCCCCCTCCCCGCGTTAGCTCTACTATTTGGTACTTTAGCTCCATTTTGAAAATTTATCCCAGGTATTCTCAACTTTATTCGCTATTGTCATGCGAATTTAAATTATATTCCGCCCAAACTAATCATTCTCCGTTGTCAATTCTTCCCCGAAAGTTCCATCTGAGGATGGCAGATTGTGTTAGATAACAGAGAAAGAGAGGAAAATACACGCCACCTCGCCCTTTAAATAGAGAGAGAGACAACAGACACCTGGGCGACCCTTTTTGTCTGTGCTAATGGATGTTCGGAATTATGAGACACCAAGAGACGCCGTAATGGCCTGAAATGTAGCCATCACAGAAAGTTTCGACAAGTGTGAGAGCCCAGAAGGTCCCATTTGAAGTCGAAAAACGTTCGCCTCGACAGCTTAAGAACCTTCTCGCGCTCGCGCTCAAAGGCTGAGTCTATTCTCGCCTGCCGATGCGTCTTACCCAAAAATCCTTCCCTCCGGTCGGAGGAGGAAAACCCCATTCGACCCCTAGAGATCTTCCCTTGCCAGAGTTGGAAGGCAGTATCCGCCGTCCTCCGTGCCCCGTCACTATCCACCGAGTATCTGCCGTCCTCCCTGCCCCGTCAATATCCTTTGTCCACCACCGTCGGTACCCACTATTCGCGTCCCGTTGGATACTGCGCAATTCTCGCAGACCATCTCAAGCTACCTGTATTCTCGTTAATTCACGTGAGTATACCTCGACCCACTTTTCCCGCTTCTCGAACGCAGCGCGCTCAATCTCGATTTGTATCACTCGAAAGCAAGATTTAAGTTCAACCCTCTAATAGTCATTATCCATAGACGATTGTTTGCCCCCACCTTCCGCCCGTGGTGTAAGCCAATCATTGGCTTAGTACCGCTCAAGGTCGTTTGAGCGTCCCTCGGTCAATGTTGATCGTTTTTTGTACGGTGACCATCCTCACCACGTCTCTTGCCACATTAGCTGTTGAGACCCGTGTGCATCTAGTGTTTGTCTAGCTCATTTTAAAACTCCTTTTAATCTTGTAACAAAATACACATTTGTATATTAGTAAAGTTAATTTTGAACCCGTTTTTCTGTTATCACGGAACTCCAAGATAGTCGACTATTGGCCAACCTACTTTCAGTTAATTTGAACTTTGCTTATATTGTAAACTTCTTATGCACACGTAAAGCAGATAGGGTGAACTTCACCCTATTTTACGACATATATATCAAACTCGTGTAAGGTGTGTAGAGTTACTTACGACATTTATATTAATCTGGTGTAAGGTGTGCGGGCTTAACCTACGACAAAGAGAATGTAATAAAACTTCTGAAAATTCGAAAAGTTGGGTAAGTCAATGAAAACAAGGGCCACCTTTAGGCTTGTTAAAAAAATCAAATTCTTCTTTTTTTTATAGGTTTATGTGCATTTTACCATGCTCTTGATCTACAAAAGCCGAAAATCACAAATGTTTGGAGTTATCTTTTATGGAACTATTGTCGCACTGCTTTGAAACTTTTTGCCTCGAAATTGGTAAAAAGCACCAGTTCTGGGCTCCCTTAAATCATGTTTTATACTATAATTTTTTTATAGTGCCACAAAATAAGTACCAAATCAACGAGATTATTATCATCTTTCTAATTTAAACAATTATTATAATCCTGGATCATATAAGGTTTTCATAAATATCACAAAATTTGTGATCTTGTTCATGACAAAAAGAATTAACATTTTATGATAAATCTAATCGATAAGAACTAAAAGCTTAAATGATGATTAATGTCCTAATTACATTTAAAAATTAGGTGTTGTAAGTTCTTTTCTTATAGTTGTCAAAGTAACGTCTGTTGAACACCACAGCTTAAAGCATTTAGATAATCCCTTAGCTTCAAATCTCTTGTTATGAAAAGTTGAAGTCCTTCTTCATCTTGGCACCACATTAAGCAATGCCATTAACCACTTTTAGATTCTTAAAATAGTCCAACGCTTATCTGTAGTCCTCATTCTGCGGTTAAGATGTGATAGGTTCCTCCTGAAGACATTTGGATACAATGTTTAGTGTGTCCAGCAGGAAATCTGATTCTTCGCCAATGATTTAAATCAGTATTGACTTAGCTTTGACTCACTTGAGAGAGGTTTTCCTATTCTAAAGTAGTCTGGTTTCTTAGTTTCAGGGAACTGAGCAGCAATGTAGTGCGTAATTGTGTCACTCACTCTATTACTGAAAAGGGCAGATATCACGCCTTTCTGCGCAAGGTACCACGAGGGGCGGTCAATAAGATATGCAATTCGGATATAAGGAAACGAGATATGAGGAAAAGTGTTTATTATTTTTCAATATAACTACCCTTGACTTCAATGCACTTACGCCACTTGACCCTGCGGTCTCGAATTGCCAACAACCAGAAATTTCCCGACTGCTGTTCAATCCACTCATACACGGGGAGCTGGACATCTTCCTCGTCCCAAAACCAGCATCCACGCAGTGCAGCCTTGAGCTGGCGGAATAAAACTTAGTCGCTAGTGGCCAGATCTTGAAAGTAGAGGGGATGGTTGAGCTCCTCGAATCTACACTCGCGCAGGGAAGCTTGTGCAACTCTGGCCTTGTGGACTTTGACGACGTTGAAGTCAATCATGGAGCGTGAGGTTTCTAGGGACCCAACGGGCAGAGACCTCGATCATGCCCAAATTGTTGTGGATGATGTTCATAACACTTCCATGTGATATTACAAGTTCTCGCTCGATTTCTTCGACCTTCACCGGTCGATTTTCGAGGACCATCCTCTCCACACGAGCCACATTGCATCGTTCGTGACGTGTGACGGGCGTTCTGGACGGGGGTTATCGTCAAGGGACTCACGACCATGGCGGAACTCCCTATTCCAGCGAGCAATGGTTGCATAGGAAGGGCGGTGTCGGTGTACACTGCAACCATGCGTTTATGGCTCTCTCTTGCATTCTTGCCTTCCTTGATAAAAAATCTGATCACTGCGTGGTGCTCAACCTTCTCCATTGTTGAAAAATTTGTGACTGGCAATCTGCGATCAGCTACTGCTTCTTAAATAGACGAGGCAAAAGCGTGCGGCTGCAAGTCCTGACTTGTCGTAACTTGTCCTAACACCCCCACAAACAGCCATCCCCCTTCCTCTGTTTTGCCCTACCGATTTGCAAAAACTTTTGACCGCCTCTTGTATTTATGGTTTTTCAGCATGCTCTAGGTCAGTTTTCTTGTACTAAAACCTGTCCTGGCCTAAAGTTCGATCAATCACGGGAGCATTTGCAACAGACATTGAAATTATAAATATAGTAGTGTAGAACAGCGCAAGGAAGATGTTAATTCTTTTCAGCTTTGAAACAATGTTTTTGTTCTAATCAAGTATATTCAGAAAACTATCATTTTCATGCAATACAAGTTTCTGGCCATCTAACTGATCATCCATCTTTTGATTCTCCAAGAACAAAGACGCTCAGTTTAGCCCCATCCCTCTAGTGGGAGCTTAAAAGCCTTTCTGCTGTTATAATATCTTGAAGTATTTCTTCACTCTTCTACTTTTTATTCATACATTTGTTGTTAGTAGCTAGCATCTTTGGATTTTCCTTGGAGATGGAGAATTCTATCTAAATATCATTTAGACCTCAGGCTAGTATTTATTCGGCTTCTTAACCTTCTCAAAGAGCTTCTCCCAACCTGCTACTACTAGGATCTACAGGATGTGATGTCAATAGGCCCGAAAAAAACCCTTTATGTTCATTTTCTCTAGCAGTTCGTCAGCTGTTTTGTAAACTCCATTGTTACTCGATCTAGTGTCAAAAACAAAGTAATGCCTGGAGTAAATGAATGGAAGCCTCGGATGAGCTGTGTCAAATGAATAATCGATGAGAGTTATTTCCTCAAACTTTCCTTCTCTGTATGAAGGTAGACCAGAGACTAATACAGGTAAAGACTTTGAGGGACTTCCAGGTTCACTGGCCATGAAATATTTCAACAAATTTGCATCCAGGTGTAAGACATTGTACTGTGTGGGAGTTTCTTTAACCTGAAACATATTCTGTGTTATCAGATTTGAGATGAAAAAGTTATACCTATAAGCCTTCCCAGCTTTCAGGGTGTCCTAAACCATAGCAGTATATGGATTGTCTGATTAAAAGACGATCAGCCGTATTGCAGAGGACATCACATTCCATGAACCTTCTTGGAAATGTCAAAGTCAAGCTAGTCGAAGTGGCTTGATGGTGAGACGATCCAGAATGAGGTTGATAGTAATCCTTCTCCTCTCTGATAGCGTCATTGTCAGTTAAGTCACTATAGGTAATGTCTTTCACACGAACAACAACCTCCACTTATTCTGCTGCAGCTGTAAAATAGTACAAAACGTTGAGTAAATGCTAAATATCAGAATGGAGTCAAACTTAAAAACCTTGTTGTGACGTTTAGAGTAATTAGTTTTGCCTTTTTAATGTCTTTTTCTTATTTCTCGCTGATTACTGCAGGGGTATTTTCTCAAAAATTATGTCAGGAACAGACATTTGAACGTTCCTGTTTTTTGCTCTTCGTAGAACCTAATATCATACTCTTTCTTCTCTCTGGATAACAGTCTGTTGTTATAATTATAAATATATTTTTTTATGTTCATTCTGCAAAATGACAACAGTTGAAAACAGGAATTCTTCCGATTCTGTTACTCAAAATGAGACCTTACCTTCGAAAAACCTCTGTCATAAAATCATTAAGGAGTACATTTAAAGACCCAAGCAACTTAATCACTCAAAGCTCTGTTTTCGGTCCTTATCCGTGATATATTATAGTACGCTCCTTACTTGGGGATGAAAATAGCCAAATCTTCATTTTCTTGAAAATACAATAATTTTTTATATAAATTGCACAAAATATTCATTGTAATTTACTTTCGATTAGGCGAAATTCATTTCACATAACACCGGCTGAAATAATAACGAATGTAATATATATTTGGAGAAGGATGCTTGTAAATATAGATCGATAAGTATAATTGTACTCATAGCAAAGAAAAAAATATAATTATCTCATATACAAATGAACAAATATCAATATGAATCAGCAAGCTAGTCGTGATCAAAGAGCAAATTTTGTTACTTTGAGAGGCACATTTTCCCATAACTTGGGACCTGAATAAACCGGAAAAAAGTGTTTTGAGAAAGGATTAAATTGCTGGATGGAGCTGTAAATTTTTGGACTTGAAATTGGTCACAAGCACAACTAGTTCTGCGTTCCCTTGATTGAGGTTTTGCACTAAAACTTTTTATCTAAACTAGATAGAACAACAAAATAGGCACCCCAAAAAATCAATAAATAGAATTAATAATAAATAATACAAAAATAAAAATAAAATAATAATAAACTTTACACTAAAAATATTACATATTAATAATAAATTAAATGCAATTAAATTATTAATAATAAAAAAATTTATATTCATAATAATAATAAATTATTATTGATAATAATAATAAAGGCCACTTATTTTTATTAATATAATTTTCCGGAAATAACAGAAACTAATAATAATAATAATTATAATAAAATAAATAACCTAACAATAATAACAAAACAAAAGCAATAAAAACAATAACAATATCAATATTAATAATAATAATCCTAAAACAAATATGAATTATAATAATAATAATATTACTAATACTAATAATTATAATGATAACAATAATAATAAACGATAATAACATTACTAATAACATTAATATTAATACCAAATAATAATACTAATAATAATAACGATAATAAGTAATTAAAATAATAATAAAAAACTTAAGTAGTTCAGAGAAGGGTCGAGTGGAAAGCGCACCCATAACTTTGCTAGGGCCCCATCAGATTGTTCAAGTCAACCCAGTTCCGGGCCTTCCTAATCCACACACAGCCGGGAGGATTCGTAGCTCTTCCAAGTACCAGGTGTATCAGCCTCGCGGGATACCCTCCTCTCAGCCGCTAAAATTGAACTGCAATCATGTTTTTATATTCGATTTTGGCTTCCTTGCGTTCATCATTTTTCGATAAATACCCTCTATTTTTTATAGACAAAATGACTTTCTAATTTTTCCCCTTTCCTCCCTTTTCCCTCGTTTAATTTTACCTAGCTGTTTTCATCTGTACCCCCTCTATTGCGTTCTTTATCTCTGTACTTATTTTTTAAGTATTTAAAGAAGTTTAGAAAATTATATAACATATAGAGTAGAAAAGATTGCTAACAAAGTCATCCACTCTGCAATAGTTTCGACTTAACTTATATAAACACTTTTCATTAAATTAGATATTTATTCGATTACGGAATAAGATACGCGAAAAATAAACAACCTTTCTTTTCGCTACTCCGCTTAAAACTTGATTTTAATGGAAAGTTGAAATGTTACAAAAGGAATGGTTCGGGGGATGTTTACATAGTAACAATATTTTAGGCAATATCCGTGAATCACATATTTATGAAATTACGGCCGAAAAGTTGGATGAAGAATAAATACTTCAGTTTAAGTTTCTGATGTTTAATAAGCTATTTCATTTGCATAAATTACAATACTCAGCCACAAGCTAATTTCGTAAGGATATGTTTTCAAAGCTATATAATTTGAAGTAGTTGAAGTTTTAATCAGAAACTTAGTGAATTGAAGTTTTCCATCAAATATGTTCACCAGTTGGACTTCTCAACCGGTGTCGAAAGTCAAGAAACTTAGGAAACTTAAGGTATTTAAGAATGGCTGTTACTTACCCCAAATAATCAGTTGCCAAAGATAGGTGAACAGATGTGTTTTAATCTATTTTTTATTGTTAATTCGGAAAATCATTTTTTGCCTGAATTTGATATTTATTTTTATCATGTGCAATAAGGTTTTATCTATTAATTTTATTCAAGTCTAGTATTATTAAAATTCAATTAAATCATAAAATAAACCTAAATTTAATATAATTCTCTAAATTAATTGATTTATTGTTTTCAGATATGAGTATTTCAACGCGATTTTGTTCCTTCCCAAAATATAGAGCAATTATGGCTGCTGTCAAAAAATGGCAGAGCTGTTACGTCAGATGTCGCTGTATTCTGCGTATGTGCCCCTTGCCGAGGAGGTAGAAAATAACCTAAAGCCTTTGAGGTATCAAGATTTAATTTCACGATAAAAGGCGCCACGCAATGACAGGCAAGTTTAGATACTTTCTGCTGGGTACCATTTTCTTTGCCATGCAATCCAAAGGCTAACAAGATTCGTGATTTGTAGTTAAGATAGGGAACAAAAGCTGGTCCGGTCTTCCAGTACTGCCTCGCAGCCGGAAGAGATGTGGTGATTTCAATGCATTGAGGGTACTTGAAGGGTTCTGAAAGTAGCCATAAATCCCAAACCTCTTTCTGAACTGGACACGACGTGTGTATTTAAATAGGTTCGGCGTTGGAGACAAATGCTCACCTGGAAGACACACGCTTGCTTCAAATAGGGCAGGGAATGTGTGAAAGCTGACCTCCTATTCAGGTTTTTAGCCATTCGTGTTTAGTCGCAGGGCTTAAACGTGTCACAGGATGTTCTCCACGATGTGTTTTCTTGGTGTGTTTTTAAGCCCAACTGGCGATTGCCTTCAAGTGTATAAATCGCCGGGATCAAATGAATAATTTCTTTCCCAAATGTGTTTGGGGGTGGAGATTGTACAAATGGAGTTGATATTCTACAGTTGATAAATGCTCGCGATACTGATTACCTAGTTACAACAACAGGTCTATAACATATAGTTGATGGTGAGTGTTTAAATCAAGTTATTCGTTGGGGGCATATAATTGGTTACTAAGTGGAGATGATAGCGACATTCCTGAATAGTTATTCTTCTCGTGACTACTTTTGGTGACCTTTTATAAATAATTCATAGGAATTATATTCTCACATATATATCAGGATATTTTAAATGTTGAGATTCTCTTGCTCTGCGAGGATTATTAGTCATGTTTTAACTGGCATATACTGTACTTTTAAAACCTCAGGTTGGTTGTACGATTTCCAATTAAAGCATGAACTAGATGAAATAAGCAAAAACAAAGGATAATATGCATGAAAAGAACAAGTGAAAGACTGCTCAAAATACAACATTATCAATACGAACTGGATCCTTTTTTGCCATCAAATTTGTCCTTGCAGCCATGAATGAGTCCACGCTACTTATTTTTGGAATGTAAATACTTAAGTAAAAGCTGAATCTAGACAGTTATAAAATATTTAGGAGATATCAATGGAAGACTAGTACAATTCTTTTCGTGGAGTATGTACCAACTACTTTTGAGCGAATCCTATTGTTTCTTTAGGAGGACCCGGATTTGTTGTGGATTTTGACAAGGCTTGCTTTCCTCATAAGCCAAAGCCCAATTGTGGATGGGTGTCTCTTGGCATTGTGTTTTTTTGGTATAGTTGAATCTAGTATAAATCTTGCAGTTAGGTACATGTTTATCATGGATTAAGGTAATCCAGGTTAGCTTTTATCCAAACAGTTGTGCGACCTGGGTTTATCATTCACATCGAGGAATGGAGATCCCTCCAGAATTTGCAAGGTCTTAGGTTCGTGCAAAAAACCATCAAACATTTAGTGAACTTTGTCGAACCTCTGAGTGGAGTTCATACCCAACATAATGAGTCGTAATGGAACAAGCACAAGGCTTAAACTAAGAAATGTGTGGGTCTAGAATGGTAGTCTTGAATTCTTGCATGCAAGAATTCATTTGAAAAGACCATTTTGCATTAAATGGGTTAGTAAATTTCATTTGACCATAATTATATTGTTTCATTTGTATAATTATTATTTAAACATTATGTTTCGGAGTGTAGATTGTATGACTGAGCATAGTTAGGGTGAAGATTCTACCGTTAATTCATGTGAGACTGGGGAAGATTCTACCATTAATTGATGTGGAGGTGGGGAAGATTCCAGATATGAGCCGATCAGCGTATTTAATATTCAAACCTATTGATAGGATACTCTAAAAATTCCCAAACCAAACCAAAGAAATAAAAATGGAAAAAACACACAAGAAAGAAACAAAACAAGAGGAAAAAAAGCAAGCAATAAGAAGCACAATGCGGTGGCAGAGATATGAGGCCTTCCCCCTGCACAGCAATATACGACATACACAAAAGAGAGTCAAATAAATTTCAAATGGCGAGCCTTCGAAATGTCAGATAGTCCAAAGTGTATGTACACGAACCCATCAAGAGTACAATGGACAAGATGTAGGGACCCCACTCGTCCTGGTTATGAGCCATGTAAGGTGCACGAAAAACACCCAGACTGGAAGATTCAATAAGAATGTGCCGATCAGTCTGGCATACATCGCAAAGGGCAAGGGATTGCTCCATCTAATGGAGGTGAGTCACGCGAGTGTGCCCAATTCGAAGACGACAAAAAGCGATCTGAAACCGTCTCGGCATTGGCCATTATATACATGGGAACGGTCAAGCCGCTATAGCACGAAAAGTTAAGTTCCCCTCACACTTCTTACTTCTTTACCAAGCAGAACGGAGGGATGTCATGACTCCTGTGATGTAGTCGGTGTGAAAAAGCGCTAAACGCTGGTCTTTTGGCCAGTGATCTCTAAATATTTGGTGCTCTTATCGGCACGATCCTTTTCTGCAATTCCCAAATGTCTCAAAACACAGAGGAAGATAATCTCGACATCGGCCCAGCTGGTAGCAACCGTGAACCGGGGTATGTGGAGATTTCAGTGTCCTGAAAGCACTCATGGAGCTTTGTGAGTCGCTAAAGATCACAATCCGTTCTTTGCATGACGCGTTATCCCCCGTACAGATCAGTGTATTCTTCCGACTGCGGCTGGCTTACATCCGGGATCATGTCTAACTAAAGGGAGCCTCCTTGTGGCCATCTTACCCCCAAGACATCAAAAATCGCATTCGATTTACCTTTAGTCGTGTCTCTTTCCGTAGAAACGACCTTCATTAGTAAGGAGAGAGGAGTAGGCACTAAGACATTATTATAATTGCTAATGAAGAACTACATTACTGGCGGGAACACGAATCTGCCGGCTCCTGCTATCCTTTGGGCTTTGCCCTATCGAGGCCCTCCTACCCAGAGGGGTCAAGTTTGGGCCGACCTTCCCCTCTCTTGGCAGTCTCCTGTGATGGTAAAGGAGGGACTGCCGCTGGTGGCGAGATAAAGTATCACGAGGGTGCCTCTAAAGAAAGGGGAATCCATCGCACTTGTAGAAGCGGGTTGGTGGCCCCTGATAATGCACAGGGTTGGCAACTTTCTTTTCAGAGGTAGAGCTGCCCGATGGTTACTCCAAAGATGCCAAAGCGGAAACACCTTGGCCACATAATGATCATTACAGGGGACCCCCTCCACCGAATGAAGAGTTGCCTCGATTTTTATTGTCCTCCCCGAGAACTAGAGGAGGCGAGACCGGGATGTAGATAGATTTCCCCGCGCTTTCCTACTATTGCCTTCTGTTGTAATGGCATTATAAAAGGATAAAAAAGGAACTCAGTCAAAACAAATATTATGACCCCCAATGAGTAAAAAGGTTAAGAGCAAAGCCTACATAAGATAAAAAATCCAGAAAGTGATCTTTTACACAGAATCGGTCCTGGGCTTAAAGGTGGCAAGGGGAAAGCGCATCAACTTTACCACGCCCTATCGCAGAGTTAATTTCAATCTGAGAAACGAGTCTAACTTAAGTTCTGATTTTGATTTTGAATCTGTCAATCTTTCCGTCATCAATGGTGTGAATAAGTAAAAAGCATTTGAAGCGACCAGCCTATAAAATGCTAGGTAATCTTTGAATGATGAGCTCCAACGGAATGGAGGAGCCGCTCACAAACTTGTGACTTTGATCGTCGCCTGGGCCGGACATGTTCTCTATTCTTTGGAGAGGAGTTGGGAGAGTGAATCCGTTTCTCTCCTCTACCGGAAAGTGCCCCAACGTTCCACGAGCGAGCCTTTGCAAAATCTTCCTCCCAGATGGAGAAGATCTTGACTGTGAAGAGGACACCATGCGAGGTGGTCCCTTATCTCATTGTGAGTCCTCGGTGGCCTGTGGCACCGAGACCAGTTTCGCTCTCTTTCAAGACACTGCTATCTAGAGCGGGATCACCTCCGGCTCCATCTTCACTACAGGCGGAGATTCAAACTGGACATTCCCCCTAAAGTGTCACGTATCCCCACTAAGGACTCATAGGGCCTATGGCCCGTTACTGCGGCTAGCAGGCAGACCCGGCCTCAGCGAGAGAGTAGGAGCGAGCATTCCAGCTGCTATCAGCGTGACCTTTCTCAGTTTCACGAGGTACCTCATCAAGGCTAGTGGACAATGCCACTTCTTACCCTTCTACGGGGTTGTGCTGGGTAACCTGAACCCAACCTAGAAGCGGGGACCGTGGCAGCGCTTTTTGTGTCTTTCTGTGTTCTTGGTGAGACCCATATAAAGTAAAGAGCGGCTTGTGTGAAGTAAAGAGTCGCCCGGGGGCAACTGTCTAAAAGGTGCTAAAGAGGAAACCCGCTAACCCATCACAACTGGTGCGAAAGAAGCATCCTCTCCGCTCAAATAGTCTTTAAAGTGCTCGTGACAAAGTAAGAGCACCTCTATAATAAAGATGGGAAATGCTAAACCTATTTACTTCAGTCAGAAGTTTGGAGGAAAGCCCCTCCACTAGTCACAGTTGTTTTGGTGCTAGTATACTCTTTCTCTCTAAGCTAGGTTTAGCGAATTTTTACAGAGAAGGAAAAGATATCAATCTTTGAAAAACTTCCGAAAACTTTCGAACACACGAAATTTCATACACTTGTGACCCCTTGAAAGAAAACATGGTGTATCCCGAGGGTGGATCTAAAGAAGGTGAATTCCATCGCACTTGTGGAAGAAGATTAGAGGGACACTAATAATGCTAACGCACAAGGGCAGGGGGACATCCTTAGCAGAGGTGGTGCTGCCTGATAGTTACTCCAAAGATGCCAAAGCGCCAGCACCTCAACCAGTCAGAGTGGTTTAGCGAATTTTTACAGAGAAAAATTTTAAAAAAACTTCCAAACACACGGAATTTCCTACACTTGTGGTTACTTAAAAGAAAACATGGTGGAGACATTTGGTGGTCTATATCCCTCATCCATCCTCTCCAATTAGAGTCTCGGGATTTAGGAAATTTCACTAATCCATCGTGGGGGCGTTAACTATAGTGTTTGTAACTGAGAAGAAGTTACCCAGTGTCTAGTCCTTCACCTATCGAAGCTCCCAACATGGCGCCAAGAGAGGTAGGGCAACATATCATATCATCTTAGTAGAACGTACAGATTGTCGACAGAGGAGCAAACATCTGAATAACTGGTGTTGGCGAACCAGAGACGTCACCCAAGATTTCAGTTGGCCTACCAGCCAACGAGGCAGTAAAATCACGCTACCACAGGAATACTGGAGACTGGTAACCCCATTACATGCAGGGAAGTGGTTAATGGAGAAAAACCGATATTACCAGTATTTGCTCCCTAACGCCCAGGTTTCCTCAAGGCCTGGTCTCTTGCGCCATACAGGCGTAAAAGGGCGTTATTTATGGATGTTCCAAATCCTATCTTCCGAAACACCATGAGATAGCTGGTCCTTAAGCTTAGCCAGAGCTTTGATGGGATAGTCGTAGAAACAGAAGAAACCTGAGAGGGAGAGAGGAGGAAACGCACACAAATCTTCCGTCTCCGTCAAATACTTCGATTCATCCCAATGACGGGGCGTCACTAATTTTCACTCTGTCCCTGTTAGAAAAGTTCCTCGTAGTAAATAGTACAGGTAAAGTAAAGATGAGGAGATAGTCATAAATTAAAAAAAATAAAATTTAGCTCTGATAGTGAGAGAGAGGGGGAACCGCACAAAGTTTCCTAGGTTCCATCAGAGAGGTCAATTCAACCCAGTGAAAGGGTTTCTCTAATTTGCACTCAAGTTGGGAAGGAGTGCAGTTCCTCCATGTTTCAAGTGCAACAGACTAACAAGGTACCATTGTGCGGGGTATTTGAGAGGATGGTAGAGAGGAGAACTGCTTGTCTCTACCCCTGGCAGGGGCCGAATACCCGAAAAGAGTTGCCTCATCAAGCTTATTTTCGGATACCAGCTTTAACAGCTTACACAATGTGTCTCCCATCCTATGGGAGGAAAATTCAAAGGAAGAGCAGTGTCAATAGCAAAGAATTCAAATCTCCTGTAAATGGATATAAAAGGCCTGTTATATTCTAGATACTGCATCCTCCCACGAAAGAATAAGCCTTTCGTGCTTCTGATTATTAGCATTCTGATTTCTAAGTTATAAGTAGATTATCTTGAAAGAAATCCATAATTTACTAAATTATGAATATCTCAAACTTTTTTCATTTTGTTCGTTTTTCTTCTCGGCCAACTAGGGTTCTCTAGCTACCTATAGAAGGAAAATTTCTTCTATTAAAAAGAAAAAGAAGATTTCGGAGTGTTACGAGAACTTCATGTCCATAACAGTCCAAAAAGTCCATTTTATATGCTCAGACTATAATTGTTCAATGAAAATTCAACGCTTGAAAATTGCACCCAGAAAATTCTTCACAAAGAAAATTCCAATCACGGAATATTTCTTTCATGGAAAATTACATGCAATAGAGTAATTAACAAACAATCATCCCAAAATTAGCTAACACAGCCCTTGAGTGACGTGTAAATAGTTGCCCTTCAAACAGTTTAATGGACTTTGAGGAAGGCATACATAATTCTTTCTCGGCAGCATTTCCATATTCATCTATTTACTAGCTGTTGATTTTCTTTTTGACAATCGTATTGGAAGAAAAAGTCTACAATAATGACTCAGAATTTGTCCTCAAATTCAAATGTTTTAATGCATTAACATTTCTTCATCCGCCCGAGGTAAGTTCTCTCTTTGAAATGCTTTCTGATGATGATGAAGATATACCCAACGACTTTATTTCATTCTTTAATAGTACCTCTATTAGTATAAACCAATAAAACTTAGGAACACACGAGACTGGCTCTTGCAAAACTTACCATTATTAAATCATTGATTAGAATTGAGAAGAAGGTTTTCCTAGTGCAATCTAGTCATCATTAATAAGCATACATCGAAATTTATGGAAGCTATGTTCTGCATGGCGAAAAGTCGTAAGAAACAAAAATATAACATTAGTGACAAGATCAGAAGCATTGTTGAATGTTCTGAAGAAAATTATGTTCAGTAATTTCTCAAAGGTGTGGCGTATATTATGCACTAATGATTATTTTATTAAATGAACTTTTAATTATATTACAGTATGTTACGTTTTGATCTAACCAAACCTAACAAAATTTGTAAATTCTATAACACTTTCCTGTGTGTAATCATTAAAAATAATAAAGTTTTAAATGAAGTGTTATAATTTATTCAGAATTATCCGGTGGATTACTCCCCGGGTCAAATTTTATGCGGGGGAATTTTCCTTGAGTGGAATTTTCCTGGGTGGAACTTTCGTATCACGAATATTATACTTTCACGAATTTTTACTTTCTCAAACGTCATTGATTTTTTCAAATGCCCATCTGGCGTTTGCCAACAACGGCATAAGATGCCTTAAATTAAAATGTCACCCTGATGATAGGCTACTTTAAAACTTACAAAACGAAACAAAGAAAGAACAAACGAAATAGAAAAATGGCAAATAACGAGAAAGAAAAAAGGTAAGAGGAAGAAAGGAGCACGCCGCGGCATCGAGAGGAGCTCTGTCCACTCCCCCGCGCACGATCATGCCACCAACAGCAAAGATAGTTAAATAAAATGGTTGATACGGGGGAAGTCTGCGGCAGTTGTATATGCTGCACGTGATCAGGATCTTGAATTAAAATCTAACTCCTTTTGAAAAGGGGCTGCAAAGTTGAGCGTAGATCAGCGGAAAACCACGTACTAAGGAAAACCCGAAATGATTAACGTCAAATTTCCCTTGTCTGTTAAAGAGACGTGAACTAATTTTTAATTCGTACTGCGCTTCCTTTTTAGGTAAGAAGAAATGAACTTTTTCACCTATACACCCTCTTCTAAACGTAGGTTTTTAGTTTCTACTTTTTTGAGGAGGTCAGGCTTCTCTTTTTATATATCTTTTTTGCTCTTGGATAACTTGTACTAAGTTAAGGTGTTCATAAATCATAGATTATTTCAGCATGTAGGGATGTGTGAATGTATGCATAACGAATGGAAAAGCTACAAATTTAGCTAAGGAAATAAGTAGTCTAATGGAGGATAGAGTATTTTTTGAAAACTTTACGCAGAATGGAAACATCTACTTTAGAAATGAATTTCTTAATTCCACAAGACGAAAATGCAATTTCTGACAAACTTTAATCCCTGGAAATAAATACAATTAACTAATCCATAAAAGGTGCCTTTCCTTCTGTATCTTTCCTTCCTTTGGCACACATTCGGGTCTTCCGGAGTCTTTTTACCTTTTTTCTTTTTCACCCGTAACTCCTCTTGTTTCATTTATTTCTAGTTTTTCATTGTATATTGCTCTTTTTGCTCCAAATCCCCATAGCTTGAGAAAAAGTTGGTGGATGAAATCAGTCTATCGCTTCACTGTCATTTGTGTCTACCTCCATCTGACTTCGTAGTATCTTTCAAGTGATACAATTACTTTGGACCATTGAAAGACCACTTATTTTCCCCTCCGTGTTGATTTTCACTCGCTGAGGCTCAAGCCTTTGAAGAAATTAATGAAAAATTTTCTTCTTCTGGTTCGGTAGTTTTTAAGATTGTCATTACGAACTAGGTCCTTATGAGGGGCGGTCAATACATTTTGCAATTCGGATATAAGGAAACGAGATATGAGGAAAAGTGTTCTATTATTTTTCAATATAACTACCCTCGACTTCAATGCACTTGCGCCACTTGTCCCTGAGGCTTCGAATTCCCTAAAACCAGAAATCTCCAGATTGCTGTTCAATCCACTCCTGGACGGCGAGCTGGCCATCTTTATCATCCCCAACCTGGCGTCCACGCAGTGCAGCATTGAGCTGGCGGAATAAAGAGTAGTCATTAGGGGCCAGATCTTGACTGTAGGGGTGATGGTTGATCTTCTCGAATCCACACTCGCACAGAGCAGCTTGTGCAACTCTGGCCTTGTGGAAAGGAGCATTGTCGTGGAGGAGCAGGACACCGCATGTCAACTTGCCGCTCCGCTACTGACGGATGCATTTCTTCAACCCAGGCAGTTCCTCGACGTAATATTGGCCTGTGATGGTCCTTCCACGAGGTTCATAGTCCACCATTAACACTCCTACAGAATCCCAGAAGATGGTGGCCATGATCTTTCCGGCTGAGGGTTTGGTCCTGAACTTGATGGGGTCCGAGAGCCCCTGTTTGTCCAGGCCATGCTTTCGAGCTTGATCTCGGGATCCCAGTAAAGGAGACACGTTTCATCACCTGTCACTATGCGTGACTCGAATCCCGCCGCGCCTTAATTGTACAGCAGCAGCAGCTCATCCGAACTTTGACGACGTTGAAGTTGATAATGGGGACGTTAGGTTTCTAGGGACCCAACGGGCAGAGAAGCTGTTCATGGCCAAATTGTTGTGTATGATGTTGATAACACTTTCATGTAATATCCCAAGTCCTCGCTCGATTTCTTCGACCTTCTCCCGTCGATTTTCGAGGATCATCTTCTCCACATGAGCCATATTGTCCTCATTTGTCACGTCTGACGGGCGTCCTGGACGGCGGTCATCTTCAATGGACTCACGAGCATGGCGGAACTCCCTATTCCAGCGAGCAATGGTTGCATAGGAAGGGGCGGTGCCTGTGTACACTGCAACCATGCTTTCATGGATTTCTTTTGCATTCTTGCCTTCCTTGGTCAAAAATTTGATCCCTGCGCGGTGCTCAACCTTCTCCATTGTTGAAAAATTTGTGACTGACGATCTGCGATTAGCTACTGCTTCTTAAATAGACGAGGCAGGAGCGTGCGGTTGAAGGTCCTGACTTGTCATAACTTGTCCTAACAACCACACAAACAGCCATCCCCCTTCCTCTGTTTTGCCTTACCGATTCGCAAAACTTATTGACCGCCCCTCTAGCTCCGAAATAAAAGTTCTAGTCTTCAACTACGTGCTGGTTTATGTGCGATCTGCTGCATAATTCGGTGGCAAGTAGCAATTAGGTGCATTATTGCTAGCTATCCTGGTATTTTATTTTGTTATTTATACCATTCCCTATAATTAACTTCCCATTTTTTACTTCCTATGCTAAATTATCCTTCTTTTATTAAAATGTTTTCGCTCTTAGTATATTTTTTTGATTTGTTTTAGCTCGTTATCTAAATTCTGTATCTAAATTTTTTTAGAATCTTATTGTCTTAACTGCTGAAGATTCAAAGAATAAGTGTGTTTTATTAATGGTTCCATTTGAATCAACTAATTTGTTGATACATAGAAACTATGCCTCCGTTTCATGGTTAGTTTAATCGTATGGTTATATTCAAGATTGGCAGTATGAATGGGACTGGCAATTGAAACTTTTAAAAAGGGTATGTAATGAAAGTTAGCAAGTGAAAATGTGAATGAGAATTGCGGATAACTGACTTCCCGTCACACATTCAATACCTTTGGGAGAAAGGATCAAATGATCTTCTTGTACTACACCACAGCAGCAAATTTAGCTTTCTCATTCTAATCTGAGGCCATATTAGCATAAACTCACATTTCCTAACCTTCATCTCTATTAGACCCAAATAACAGAACATAGAGACAAAATACAAAATCTCTTACCGTTAATATTAAGAATGAGGACTAAAAATGTTTTCATCGAAAACTTTGCCATCTTCATTTGACGTTGGTGGTAACTTAAGACAAATCCACAATTCAGGATACCATCTTACTCTCAGGATCACAAGATAAAGAGTATATATCGAGCTATTCGATATCAATCGTTTTAGTTAGATAAAATTGACTAGTTTCTAGTTTACGAGATATTACAAAGAAAGATCATTTACGGTCAACGTCACTTGTTTAAATATAAATAAAGATTGACCCTGTTGTGACAGATTTGGCCAAAACCACTGATCAAATTGCGGTCTTTATCTCAATCTTCTTCTCTTCATATTTGTTTTTCTGCAAAAAGAAATAAGTCCATATTAAAAATAATAATTGCATATATTTCTAAGGATATATATTGGTAAAAATATATTTGGTAATTTAGATTGGCCTACCTTCGTACGTTTACATAGAAAATATGAAGTTCATTAAAGAAAATAGTTAATTATGAAATTGAACACCGAATAAGTCTAGCCGGGATTCAACTCACAGGCACGCATGGAAGAAGAATTCTTTGTATAAATTGCGCTAAAATAAACCAAGATTCCGCCTTTAGGACGGATTAATATGAAATCCAAGCATAAAAACATTCTCTCTTTAACAGAATTGTAAATATGTTATTGCTCAGTTAACTCATTATATTTCAGTTTCACGTGAATACTACTCAAGAATGTGCCTTCTCAAAATAAATTGTTTGCATTTCATGAGCAACAGTTTAGCATAATTTAGGTGTAAACGTGTAGGAAAGGCTTTCGCCTACAACATAGAGCAACTGTGATACTGATTTAAAATTAAACGTACTAAGATGGAAAAGTAAAAAAAAAGCAAATTTTAGTTAAACAACGCTAAAAAATATCGAGAGCACAGTTGAGATAAGAGCGCTTTTCACTATTTTCCGCTACTATACATGTTTTCACTGGAGGTCAGTTTCTGTTAAGGTGATCCGGGAGTGTGACTCTACTTAGTTTGTTTCACCACCTTTATTAAATTATGTTTGCGCGAATTTGTCTTGATTATTCTAAGAATTGATCAATAAGATATTTTCTTTAATTTGAGCAGTCCTTTCTGGAAACTGCCTACATGATAGTGAGTTGCCACAATAAAATTAGCCTGAAAATGGTATATATTAAAAGGAAACCTTCAAACAAAAAAACCGAAAACAACCACGAACAATAAATTGCCCACAAAATAAGGGAAACAAAAAACAACAACAACAAAACGCATATTCTCTCGTACCGAGCGTTATATTGCAAACAGATCTAGCGCAAGTTATGATAGAAGCGGCGCCTGATAGAGCCACGCCGAGTTCAAATAGAGGATATTCAGCGTGGAAGACAACCGCCTCTTCGGACATAGAGACATTGGTGTATACTGTTATGGTTTCATGGGGAAAGAAAGTGTGCTCTCAAATGGTGTAAAGCAACACTCACAGCGCTTTGTCGAGAAAGAGTCAGAGTTTTTTCCTCTTCTGAGGGGTGGGCAACTTTGTCAGTATCAGAGGTAGAACCGGCTCGAGGACTATGTATATTGATCACTGGAAGGAGATTTCTAAGCATAAACACCAACGAAATCAGCTGTAGATACAGTGAAAGCCGTGACGAGTGAGAGAGAAGCTATGCCCTCGCTTACAATCGCAGAATCCACTGTGTACTTCACAGAACAATTGCATCTCCTCTGTATCAACAAATACACTACCGAGATTAATAAGAGAACATCCTTTATTTAAATATTTTTATACATATGATCACTGCGTAAATAAAATTTCTATGGTGCATAAAGGATGGCATTTAATATATTTTATTAAGATTTGATATGATACACTTGTTTATTGAATACATTATAATAATTAAACTAACAAAATGAAATATTGCTACTTGAAAAGTATGAGAACGATTTTTCAGAAACATTGTAGAAGTTTTTTCAAATCATGTGGCAATATTTTTCTTAGTATTTAGGAAGCGTATAAACGCCATTGTTATCGTACTCACTCTGAAGAGTCACAATCGCACGTGAAAATGAGTCCTGAATCTCGTCAAAGAATTGGTATCTTAAAGATTTCAGGGAGGAATCTTTTATTGATTTCAAGGGAGGTAGGAAGGGCAAAAAAGTGTGATTTCGCTCATTTTAAAGTTATAAAGGATCCGTTTGAGACTGCACTAGGAATTGCTCGAAAAAATAAGACCAATATTAGGAAAGAAGTGAGCCGTTTCACAGTGTCCCGCAAAGCATTTGGTCTGAAAACGAGTTATCCAGCAATTAGACCAATTATCATTAAGAAGATTCGGAAGGCGACATGAATATGCTGAAGTTTGAGTTTCTTGGATGGGTGAAAATCGGGAGAGAATTTACGTCAGCTACAAAATTAGATTTAATTAGTTGGATCTGAGGGCAAACGCTTTGTTAGACGCTATGCAGCTGAAAGACAGCCCAAAATGTGTTAAAATATCTTCCAAGCATGGGGTAGGCAGCGTTATGATATGAGAGATGTCTTCATTTGAAGGACTTGTTCCGCTAGTGCGAAAAGATGGAACGGTATATGCAAATATATACTTAAATCTCGAGAATCTCTGAAAAAGCCCGTAGTATTCACGTAGGAACACGTGCTATGTCATAAGGTAAAGCAAGTTAAATAATCTTTTGAACAAGAAGATATCGAAGTAATAAACTGGCCTTCTCAGAGCCCTGACCAGATCCCAAATGAGAACCTTTGGTAGATCCTTAGAGAGAAAGTTTGAGACCATCAACCAGCAAATGTGAGCGATTTATGGACAAAAATAAGCAAGAATGGTACAAAATAACACTAGAATTTGGCAAGAAACTAGTCAGCTCCTCTGGTCGTCGTTGCGTCGAAATATTAAAAAACAATGACTTCAATGCCTCATATTAAGTGCATTAAGGTTTAGGGTAGTCAAATCTTGCTTTTTTTCTATTGTATTTGATGGTAAGTAATTTTGTGAATGATGTTTCTCTTATTTTGTTAGTTTATTTAGTATAATTTCTTCAATATATTATTTTATCCTATAAAATCTTAAGAAAATATAATATATCCATGTATTTATGCACCATGAAAATTTCATTCACCTGCTCATAATAATTTTATTGGTAGTGATTTTTGAGCATAGTTTCTTCTGTCCTTTAAATAGTTAAAAGGTTCAAGCGGAAATTTCTATGACAGAAGATAATGTTCATAAAGCGTTGCTTTTTACTACTGGCCAAAAGAGTCCCCTATCACTGAAAGTATAATGTAACATAAGAGGGATATTTTTGGTGATTTAATTTTATTGGTAGTGGTTTTTGAGCATAGTTTCTTCAGTCTTTTAAATAGTTAAAAGATTCAAGCGGAAATTTCTCTGACAGAAGATAATGTTCATAAAGCGTTGCTTTATCTACTCGCCAAAAGAGGTCACTATCACTGAAAGTATGATGTAACATAAGAGGGATATTTTTGGTGATTTAATTTTATTGGTAGTGGTTTTTGAGCATAGTTTCTTTAGTCCTTTAAATAATTAAAAGGTTCACGCAGAAATTTCTCCGACAAAAGATAATGTACATGAAGCATTGCTTTATAATACTGGCTAAAAGAGGTCATTATCACTGAAATTATGAATGATAATACATTCGAAGCATCCCAGTATTTGATAAAGGCTACCAAACCAATTAACTCAACACCAATGAATGACTACTATATTAAACGATCTTATATTAGTCATATGAGATTTATGAATGGAAAATGGCCATATTATTTGAAAAAATTAAAAGTGACCACGATAATTTCCCAGGATTAATGAAATCTAAAATCGATATGTGCAACTTGAACTCATAACGTTAAATGACTATGAATCACTTGAAAGGTTTCTCTAATTGTGAAAAGGCTCTACGTATTCTCACATCTTTTGTGGCATGCCTGTTATAAGAGATAAAAAAAATCCTATTATATTTGTAAATTACAAAGAATATTCCAATACAATAAGTAGTTTGTAAGAGTCAGAAGTAATATTCAAAAGAAACTACTGATTATATTTAATAATATCTTAAGCAAAGCGGGCCTCAAATCTCCGGGCGTTTGTAATTAATGCTTGGTTTTATCAGCCCAACAGAATTGGTCTTGTCTTAGGCATTTAAGGCTATATAAGAAAGGATGCATGGGATTTGAGTTCAGGCGCCAAATACATATTTTATGAATGTTTAGATGCGAACTTGTGAATGGTGAATGTGAAATCAGATGCTCCCCAACATTTTTTTACTCTGTGAGAAATTACTTTTCCTGCCTCGCCATTAATTATTTTTTTTAATCACTCGTAACCGATCACGATAATATGAATTAATTATAGTCATTAAATGATAGTTAGTTTTAATTGTAAAATTAAAAGATACATAATTCCATTTTCACTAAGATTATTATGGAAGTTTTCTTAGTTTTAATATTTTGCTCTCATTAATAACATCAGTTACACAATTTTACCTTTTATTTACAATGAAAGCAAAAATCCTGTTCCTATCCAATCATTAACAATTTTATTGAACTTTGGGGGACATTTTCTACTCATTTCTGAATTCTAGATTTACTATTCTTTAAATAAAAATAAGAGCAAGTAGTTTGCTTATTCGTAATTCACATTTTCTTTGGTTTAATGTTTGAATGAACGATTTTTAGAAACAAAAAATATGACAAAACATAAAAGGGGAGATAAAATTAGTATAACTAAGGAAAGATGGGCAGAAAAGAGTAAGAAGAAAGATGAATGTAAGAACCAAGAAACTAATTAGGAGCTAGTGGAATTCAGTCTTCCTTTTCTACATTTTTGAGATATTGAAATTCGGAACTCGTTTTGAATAACGAAAGAATAAATAGTCAAATTGAGACGTGCAAATAAATCATAAAAGATAGAAAATCGCTGAAGTAGGTTTGGAAGGAGAGAATAATCAACTATTTACTCACAGAAATAGCAAAAGTGGAACAACTTTTTTCAAAACTTTTAAATGATTCATTTCACGACGTAACAATCTTGTGTAACCCCTGAAGAATTTTAAATCTTTCTGTCATACCGTATGGGCGACAATTTTTGCCTGATTGTACCAATGAGTATAATTAAGTGTGCGTGTGTAATGCAATGTGTCGGCCTTTCCAGGTTATTTGTTATTTAGTATCTTCCTTCATATTTCTATAATCACTAGAATTTTATACCATCTGTCCATACTATAACTAATACACATTAGAGGATATCTTCTGCGTATTATTTAGATCTGTAAGAATTACACAGATACGAGGATAAAAAAAAATAGTACGCAAACAAACTTCAGTGAGACAATGATTCTCTGCTCTAGTTCCTCTATATTGGCGGAAGAGGGGAAACAGAGAAGACCTTTCACAACCTCCCAGAAAAATAAATCTGCAACATGTCAGGTGAGGTGAAGGGATACCATTTTAAAAGAATATTGCCTTCATTAGCTGTGAGGTGCAGTCCCGTCATGTCAAATTTATTTGGAATGAGCTCATGTATTAGGCACTTCAGAGTTCACACTTTGTCAAAGAAAAATAAGCTAGACAAACGAGGCTGAAAAATAGTGCATAACACATTAGTTTTCGGTGAAACCATTCAGTACTGAAGCTTAGCATGGGAATTTTCTTCGCCAGTCGTATCAAATGTGCTCTCATCACTGAAAAACGAAGCGTTTATCCGTCTCATCTAGAAGTTTTTTTCCCATGGATATCAACACAGAATTGTTTGCATTTTTGTTTGTAATCTGAATTTATGTTCTGAATGAGCTGCAGCTGGTAAGGTTTAATTTGCAAACGTTTCTTTAAGACACACGAAAGAAGTGCTCGAGAAATCTTTGTTTCTAGGATTGTTCTCGTTATGGACTTCTTGAGGTTTCGCATGAGATTTTATTAACGCGCACGACCATCTCTTTGAATGCTGGTGGTTGTCCAGATCATTTTTTCTTACACAGACTGACTTTTTCTTTGAACCTTCTGCCTCGTCCAAATCTGTATTGCTGTTGGTGCATTGAAAGAAAAAATTTCTTTCCCAAATGCACGATGTTCAGTCATATTCTACTGTGTATGAGCATACTTGAACACACAAAATGCCTTTTCATTTCCAGAGAATAGTGTTTTACTACCTGAAAAGCAAAAACAAAATAATCATTAAATAAACTTTGACATATTTTAGAACATACTATTGAAATTTGACGTCAATCGAATCAGAATTTGTAACGTTATTAGATTACAGAATGATATAAAACTTTTAGAAACACTCGATAGATTTTTTATCTGAGGCAATAAGTCTGTAACGTAGTTTGAAGACGAGAGGGTGTAATATTATTGATTGAGGGCTTTAGCTTCTTTACCTTCATTTTAAATTTTGTTTTATTTGTCCCGCTTCGTATATATCCTAATAAAGAGTAAAAAAGGTCGTTAGAAGTTGCTAAATTTTTTTAGTAACTCAGACATTTCCATTCTTTCTTTCGTCATGAGCCTTTCCAGCTAGTCGGCATACGCCTCAAAATCTGTTTACCAGCAAAGGATCCATCTATTGTCGAATGAAATGAACATCACCACATCCTGCAAGTCACTACTGAGTCCACCGAAGGTGCTGGGAATTTACTCCCAATAGGTGTGGTTTGAACAGCCTTGATTCAAAAGAGCATCCTCGAAGCTTAAGATGACATGTTTGAGTGTCGAAGCTTCACCCTTTTACAAGCCTCAGTTGATAATGGGTGTAGTGTAGTATAGATATTGGTCTCTTCCAGAGGAGATTTGGAGAGAGTTGGCTCTTTCTTGAACCATCCACGTGAAGTCTCATACTCCAAAGAATCATTCCTTTAGAATGATTTATTGGGATTTGATGAAAATTACATCAAGGTTTGGGATGGAAATTCATTACCAAGTAGAAACGAACACTACGTTCAAATTCAAGTTCCAAGAAGTGAATGAGTTTTATAGAATTTTATGTAGCCACTTTATTTAAAAGAAAAGTAGCATAAAAATAATGCTGGAAATATTTACTTTAAACTTTTGAGGAAATAATCACATTTGTAACTTCAGAAAGTAGGACCTAAAAATTTTGGAAATATTTCAAGAGGAATTACGAAAATGACAGAAGAAGAATGACTTCGGTTAGTGCTCCCCTGAAGCAGAAGATGCCAACCGGTAAGTGTTAGTAAATCTCTACATAACAAGTATTAATATATTGTAACAACTGGAAATTATTGTTGAGTAAATTATGTCATTGTACTTTCTAATCTACGTATGTTGTGTTACTCTCCCGTAATCATTTTGATCACGATATTTTTTCTAATAAAAATGCGCTTTTCAGGTAAGTTGAAGTTTAATTCATCCTAGCATCTACAATGTACATGAACAACATATAGTCATGCTTATTTTCTATCTGTAATTTATCATGTATTACTTATCATTATTTGGTTTTAAGCTACTGTTTTGTCATGGAAACCTACGTATCCGAATCATTATCTCTGCTAATATTAGGTTGAGGAATAATTCCTTGCGTTTGTTTAATGTTGTGTTGATTTAAGTTTTGTTGTGATTTGTGCACATACGAGTATTAAGAAACAATAATAAATATTGAGAGCAAAATTTGCGAAGTTTAGGCTACGTCTCTGAGCAGCGTAGACTATTAGGCTTTTGCTTAGGCTACGTCTTGAAGTTGAATACTAAGTCATTGTGGTTTATTTAAAAGATGTTAATTTATTTTTTGTTCTGGACCTTCAAAATGGAATGTCAAGTTGAAAGAAAGGCGCATTTTCAACACTTGTTATTCATTTTCAATCGAGACGGAAACAATGCAAACGCAGCCAAAGCTCGTCGCGATATTTGTGCTGTGTACGGAAAAAATGCTTTATCAAAAATGACAGCTTAATGGTGGGTTTCACGTTTCAAAAACGGTCATTTCAATCTTAATGACAAAGAACGTTCTGGTTGCCCTATTAAGTTGGATGAAGATCGATTGAACAACCTTCTTCATGAAAATCCTCGTGGATCAACTAGAGAATTAGCTGTACAACTGGCTTGTGATCAGAAAACTGTAGTGAATCACCTTCATTCAATGGGAAAAGTTAAAAAACTCGGTGCATGGGTCACGCACGCTTTGAGCGAAAGCAACAAACTTCAACGATCCACGATTGCCGCAAGTTTGCTTGCTCGTCACAAGGCTACTCGTGGATATAAGGACAGATTTCTTCACCGCATTTAACTAGCGACGAAAAGTGGTGTGTATATGTCAACATGAGCAATCGAAAACAATGGCTTAGCTTCAATAAAAAAACACTTCCGCGATTAAAGCAAGGATTTCCTCAACAAAAGACGATGCTGTATGTGTGGTGGGATTGTGAAGGCATCATTTTTTATGAGCTCCTTGCGAACAACGAGATTATCAATGCAGAACTCTACGTTCAACAAATGTATCGACTCGTCGAAACTATTCGTGAAAAGCGACCTCATCGACGTTATAGAGTCCTTCTGCAACACGAAAATGCTCGTTCTCACATTGCCAATATGACAAAAGACACCATTCAAACACTTAATTTGGAAATCCTACCACATCCTCCATATTCGCTAGACTTGGCTCCATCGGATTTCCATCTGTTCCGATCGCTCTCCAACAATTTCCGCGGCGTTTCGTTCAATACTGATGTGGAATTAACAACCTGGTTAGACGAATTCTTCAGAGTTAAAATCCAGTAATTTTTATTGCAGAGGCATCGAAAAACTAGTTGAACGTTGGGAAGAAGTCGTAAATAACAACAGAGAATACATTATTGATTAAATTGCATATTGTTATCAATTAAAAATTAAGTTTTGCTAAAATTGTTAATGGTAATGAATAAATTTAATAAAACCACAAGAACTTATTCCTCAACCCAATATATATATATATATAAATATATATATATATATATATATATATATATATATATATATATATATATATATATATATATATATATATATATCAGAAACTCACGAAGTAGCGCGTGAGTAGAGCAATAAATGCAAAAAATCACATAGGAAAATGACTGATAAAGTTCGAAAGTACTTGGAATCCGCCTTTCATTTTCCTGTGGGATTTTTGGGGTGGCAAGAAAAACTTCATTAAATTCAAACTTGAATAACTCATTCAAATATAATTACCTATAAATGAAAATTCGTATGCAACATTTTATATATTAACTTTACTATCTCTAAAAATCTCAACAATATATCTATAATATATTGCTAAAATTAAAAAAAAATATGATAGCCACTTAAATATCTGTTTGCCGATTGCTCCCGACAAATTATAATGTTTTAACACTCATAATCAATATACCTTTATAGAAATAAATGATCAATATGTCCACCTTCTTGGTCACTTATAGCCCTCACTTGCATTTTAAAGGAAGAAGTACATTTTATGATATCAGATTCCTTTATGTTATCCCACACAAGAAAATAAATTTTTCTTTAAGTTCAGACTCACTTAATTTATTCTTTCTATTACCATAATTTTTTTTCGAAGTAAATTCTGCATGGTTACATATGGTTACATTCAGGCGATTGAGTTGGCCATCCATCCTTTTTGATATAATGGAGACAATTTTCTTCTAAATATTTAGGTGTGGTTTTGCTAGAATGAGAGGGCGCACCATCTAGCTGGAAAATAAAATCTACTTTAGGATAGTCTTGATTGATTTTTGTGAATTGATAAAATGGATCTTTGATTTATCATTCCATGACATTCATGCAAAAATGATTGTTTTTTTGTTAGTCGTGAAAAGAGGTTGCGACCTCTCTTATATTTTTACCGTAAGAGGTAACGCGCATGAAGTTTCGGCAGTTTGGAAAAGTCAACAATAACGCCCGAGCAATCTGTGAGACCATGCGGCAATCGGTGTAAAGTACTGGAAAACTTGTTTAAAGGGTGCCTCATTGCCCTGTATGAGGCCACCCAGGTAGTGATGGATAGGTCCACGGGAACAGAGGCCGTATGATGGCATACAACTTTAGGTTTTACTTGGCTGTATCCCATGTTATGTGCCACGCAGCCTGGAGCGGTAAGCTGATTTAATCCATATATTCAGTGTGCTGAGAGGTAAAGAGCTCTAATGATCGAGACTTAGTTCCTTCATCTCTGAACTCATTACAGGTAATCCTTACATGTCTAGGAAGACATCAAATGATAATTACGACATCTGTTCGGCTCGCTCAGTCGTTTTGTGAAGGCTACCGCGAACCAAGTAATGCTGAGGTTCCAATAACACAGAGCACTCAGGGCAGTAATTAGGTCGCTAAAGATCAAGATCTGGCAACCAAGTTGAGTACAATGCGTTATCTTCCTAATGAGCGTTGCACTGCACCTACCTTGGTCAGGAAAATAGATGCAGCTCCTGTTGGAGCCATACTGAATTATTAAAAGTTCAATAGTGCGTGGAAGTTGACCCTTTATTCTGAATTGGAGCCATCCGCCTACTATGGTACGGTACAAACATGATATGAATTATGCTTTCAAAAGGCGTTGTAGAAGTTTTGGGGGCTTTGGGAGCGAAAATAGACAGATATTGTAACATCCAGGGTGGAGTCTTGGGATAAACCAAAGGGATAAAGGAGGAATTATCTTGATCTAAACCACGCAGATGTATTAAGAGCCGTTTGACATTGAGTTTGACGCTGGTCCTGTGTGTGTAAGTGAATAATGAACAACGTACGGAAGAGAGTAAGGGGCCTTTCCTTGCCACCGAGAAATCGGCTCTCAATCGGGTACGTGCAAAACGCACCGGTTGTCATACGGAGCCCGGTGTAGTGGATATCGTCCGCCTTATATTATTCACCCCTCAGCTAAAGGAGCGTAAAACGCGCTTGTGTAGTCAAGCTTTAGACGGAAAAAGTAACGATAAAAAATCTTTTCACCAATACTACTCCTAGTGCCTATCCTTATTGAATGAAGAATGTCCATGCCGTGGGCACAAGATTTCCGGGACTTTGGATATGGGCCTGTCCCGATGTAGTAGTTTTTAGGGTTTTTTTTATTCGCCTCAATTCACCAGTACCTACAAATAATACCCAGCTTTTGTTTCAGGTTTTGGTGAACGATAGAGGATAAAGCTGCCTAGAAGCAGTGTTGACCACCGGTTTGCCAATGGGTGTTTATATCTCCCCAAGAGGATCTTGATTGAACCAATTATGATTGAAATAAATATAAAATTTAAAGTCGTATGTCAGGCCATATTGGAAGGTTTACAAAAGAAGCAGAGAGGGAACACAAAACCAGGTATGTGTAAGTATGAGTGAGAAATGTTTATGTGTGTAGGATGTGTATATATAAGCTAGGGAGAGAAGATATATAACACTGTTCAGAAAGCAAGCATGGGGTAATTTTACCCTCTTTTATAACTCCTAAGGTCACGCTACCATCGTTATGAGTGAGAAAAAGCGAAGTTTGTAGTGTGGAGTTCTAAAGCTGCAGTACGTGGTGAGATCTGAGTTTGCGACTGTCATCCCTTGATCCTACTCGAGAGGGATCACGCCAATGACAACTTGGGTCATTGTGAACATCTCTTCTTCTTTTGCTCTGCCTGAGAGGGAGAGAAAACCCGCCTGCGCCCTTATTTTACCGTTTTACATTCAAGGAAAGTGAGGGTACCATTCCAAACGGTCCTGGGCACTTTAGTGATTATTTAGCTAAATGAGGGGGTTCAATTAAGGGGTTTGTGGTAACTGCAATTGGTAAAGAGGGGGAGAGCACAAATAATTAGCGGGGTATACTCGTATAAAGCATTACAGTGTTTCGTGTATATATATATATATATATATATATATATATATATATATATATATATATATATATATATATATATATATATATATAATATTGAGGAGAAATCTCAGAGCCACCAGAAACGGGTTTAACATCATCTATTATCCATGCAACGTTTCAAAATCTACAAGTTGTTATCTTCAGGCTAAAATACATACTTAATAAAATTAATACTCAAAGAAAATACGATCAAGCAGTGGTCAAAAAGATATTGAATTGCTTTGAAAATCGCTAAATATAAATATTAATAAACTGTATATTAATTTAAAAACTATAAGAAGAATAAATATCTGTTTTTTAAAAAATTGGCAAAAGAGAATAAGTTTTTTTTTTATAATAAAATCTAAAATTAATAGATAAAAAGAAAATACGAACAAGCAGTGGTCAAAATGACATTAAATGGCTTTAAAAATCACTAAAACACTAATTAAGACCAAATTTTGATCACAAAAAATGAGTACTTTTTTTAAATTGATAAAAAAGAATAAGTTTTAAAATTTGTTTAAAAATTGTTTGAAAATTGCTTCAAAATTGTGGAAAAGTTTTAAAGGATTAGGAGTAATTATAGAATATTAAAAACTAGCTGTTCTTAGCACTTATTTATGAGGATCCATCCTGGAGAGGTAATGCAGGATTTAGGCTAAGGGACTAATATTTATAGGTGTCAGGTTCGAAAACGTGGCGCTTGAGAGAAAAGGAAAGGAAGTGATACAACCATCTAACCAATGGTAGTTATCATTTAGGTAATTAATAACTGTATCGCACTAAAATCTTCATTGGGAGTGTATTTTTAGTGTTTTATATATAATGTTGTGGTGGAGCCAATGTGAGTGTATGTGGAGGGCCATTCTCCTACCCCTTTGCCAATACCCTCTTCCTCCCTCTGTAAGAATGTGTGTAAGAAAGGGAATGTTTTTCGTTTTTTTCTTTTATATATAATTGATTTTCATGTTTGTGTATAAAATGTTTTCTTTCTCTTCCTCAGCAAATTGTTGATTCTTATTTTGCGAAAAGCCATTCCATTATTTTGCCCAAATTCAACGGGATAATCCTTCAATTTGTAAAGAGTGGCGGAGATTGTAGGCTTCGAAGTAAGAATTAAAATTATTGTAGGTCCCATTTAAAGGTAGGGCTTCGATATTGCCTCAATACTGTGACAAGATCACTTATATTATATCGAGCTTGGAGGCGCCAGCCTTTTTTGAAATTTTCCAATTGTGAACACTCGAGTGGCAGCCGGCAGGAGTTCCCCCAAGGGTAAAACGTGAAGCCTTTTATTTGTTGTATTGTTTTGGATCAAGTGTGGTTGTTAGGCCTCCTTAATACGATTTTTTATTATTTTGTTGTACATTCATCTCGTTTATTGTATTTCTTGTTTTTTGCATTTATCTCTTGTTTGTTTGGTAGTAGGATTGAATTATTTAAGATTGTAGATATTTCGGCCATAATAGGATTGTTTTTACGAGATGTCAAATTTATTTACCCCTATCTCTTATAAATATTAACCCCATATTTTTCTTGTAAATAAAGGACTGTACATACAATCCGTTTCATTTCCCCCTCGATTAATTACCTCCGAATTAGTGTAAGAAACGGGTTGAATAGATTGGGGTTAGAGGATAGATTTTTAGCCCGCTACAATGTTTTAAGTGTTGTTAGGCAGTGAAGGTTGTTATTAAAGGTTAATACTTGAAAATTACTAATAAAAATATCGTCTTACAATTTATGGCATGTTCCCTAAAAGAAGACTTCTCCTTTCTTATCAATATTTTGCCTGTGCAACAAATAATTCGCATATGAGCAGAGAACCTAGCTACAAGAGACCTAAAAGTGCTGCCGATGTAAGAGGTGCCAGTACAAATGGAAGAGTTAAGTAAATAAGCACCATCACTGCGGGACACCAAAGCGATAGGATCTTTAGTGGTGAAGAAACTTCCTATTGATAATTTGTTTATAAAACTATTTGGGGGTTAACTTGGGGGATAGATCTTCTTAAAATAAATCAACGTTTTCTTAATAAAAAACCTTTCAAAAAACTCATCTCTGAAATTACCAGATATATGGGCATCTTGAGAACATTTATGAAGGAGTGAGGGGGGCTCAATGGGTTTATCTAGTAGCTTTTTAAAAAATCTACAATACACTCGTAAGTTAGAAGAAAATACATTCTTTATGCAAGATATTTTGAGAAAAATAAATTCATTATGAATTGAATGGTAGGTAGAATTTGGAGAGAAAGTTCTATGTAGTAAGGTTTTTATTGTGGTAATTTCAGAAATAGGCTCTTTAGGCGATAGTTTTAAAAGAACTCTTATTTATTTTAAAAAGGCTGCACTCACTTTACCTGCAATAATGGACCTTAACGTTTTTATTCCCCATCCCATCACGCGCCGAGCCAAAAGTGCCAGTCTTGGGCTGGTAATCTACTGAAACAGCAGGAGACTAATCTGGCACCATGTCCCTGCCATGAAAAGAGGTGAATCTCTAGTCTTCTTCCTCTTCTTCTCATCTTATGATTCATTTTTTTTTATTTTATGAGTACGGCAGCAATAAACCCTCTTTGCTTCCCTATCACCAGAGGCCCATAGACTGGCAAAACGAGCCAGCCTTAGCCTTATTCTTCTCCAAAGTTTAGAAGCATTGTGGCTGAAAGGTTACCCAGTTCTCTCCACTTGCGACCACTCCAGAACATGCCACCTTGGGTGATTATCTTAAAGGGGCGGAATTAGGCCAGTGGGCATCATCCCCATAGTCAATATTTACACCCAATTAACACCCTGTTATCTAGTGCTGGGGCACCTATGGTTCTATTTTATCCTTGGAAACGGCCTTCAAAAGAGCATTTTCTAAAGATGTTGGGGACCCGGACTGGGCAGTTGACATGGCGATGGCCTGAAACAAATGACATTGAGATGAGCTTGCCGGCCTCTATTGGGCATAGGTAGGGGCGAGCATGATTACCCTAACAAATTTACAAAACTCTGTGATGGGGACTGGGAAGGCGTTGCCTCTGCCTTACCCTTTTCTAGCAAGCTTTAGGAAAGCAATGGGGAGCCGGTGTTTGTAGAGAGACGTCCAGAATCGATTGAGGATCGGCTAAATCTGGATATCCCGCACCTCCAGCAATAGGAGAGTGGGCGGCTCTCGCCACTAGGATATTCTCGGGTAGGCATCGTATAAATTACTGGAAAACCACCTCTATCGCTAAGGTGAAACTTTCCGATATGTCAATTAGGAAGTCTTTTAACGGCAAACAAATAGTTATTGGGGAGCAGCTCAATACTAATAGTGGTGTAATCGAAATCATCTTAACCCCAAGGTTAGGCTAGGTTTCATTTATTGGGAATTGTTGGAATTCTTTCATGCTTAACAACAAAACTAATTTTCCCTCTAGGTGTTTCTGATTTTTTTCCAGATCTCCATAAACACTTCAAACAGTAACGTTCGCAACATGAACATAAAAAATGCACTTAGCAAAAGTCACCCAATGACCGGTTGCTCCCAAAAGTAGATTATCTTAGATTGGGAAGCTTTGCGCAAGTTACCTTTCTCAGAATAAGGAGAAGCGGGGGATCGCTACGGCGTATTTCTAGTGCTCGCGAACGGTTTGTCACGCTTGACTCAGAACTGACTCACTTTTTGGAGGAAAATGGCCTCCTACATTTTTATACCTGTCCTTTTGATTTTGGGAGTATGCTCAAGGGCCGAGTTCATCTCTGACGCATGAACATCCCTATTTTTGGTCTTTCTTTCCCTAGTTTTTAGTTATTAGTTTGTATTTGTAATATCCCCTAATGATAGGTTAAATTGCTTAAGAAAATTTATTAATATAATGGTAGTTGATAGTTGCGTATATTAATGGACGTTCCAGTAGCAGAGAGTGATTTTTTTATTTTAGAGGATTATGAATCACAGACATTTATCTGACTAGATCCTTGTCCTGTCCGAAAGAGATTTGCTTCGCAGCTTGGAAGGCCAGGACCTGCTCCTGATACAAATAAAAGTCATATTGATTAGAAGAAGCAGGTTGCTTCTCCCCATAATTCACACACTGGCTTGACATAGAGAAACCATAAGAGAGAAGGAGAGATAGAGAGATAGATAGTCTATTAAGTGCGAGGTCAAATAGCAAATATTACTTTACGCAAGCCGAGGTAATGGCTCTTAAGTATACTTGCATGAGCAGCCCTTAGCTATTGTCAATTGAGTATGCATGACAAAAAAAAATATTAACACAATGTATTCATATTCTTCGCATTAGGAAGAGGAATCCAAGTAGAAGATGCAATTATTTCTTCTCTTTTCACTTCCCGGTTGCGAGGAAATATCGAAAATATGAATTTTCATGGTATTCTTGAAATAATTGAGAGTAAATATCTTTTATGTTTTACTCACATTTTTATTTTTATTTGTCATCTTTTATAAAAATAAAATATATTCGCCTATTCCTATTAATATTGCGTGAAAATTCACACATCACAGAAAAAAACATTTGTAATAAAAAATACTAGAAAAATAATATATTACCGCTAAGAAGAATCATCAAAAATCGGCTATTCTTCGAGGAGATAATCCCTGAAAATGAAAGGTGAAATTTTACGTGCATTTACATAATGCGATGAAAACAAATGGCTTGTGGAAAATATGGGTAATGCATTATTGCCATTTTGACCATCGGGAACCAAATTCGGAAGATTTATCTTTTTTATGATTTTTCAAGTGCATTTAAATCGAGGCATGTACATATATATATGTATATATATATATATATATATATATATATATATATATATATATATATATATATATATATATAATATATATATATATATATATATATATATATATATATATATATATATATATATATATATATATATATATATATATATATATATATATATATACTAAAATTAATTGGCACGCATTTCTAAAAAGTGTGAAAGCAGACTGGAATGAAGGCTATCGACTTCATATGCATGTGCATGCGAATTAATTATGTAAGGTTAAATGCGATATAATATTTTTATTATTTCATCATTAGAAGAGAATTACGAGGGGCGGTCAATAAGTTTTGCAATTCGGATATAAGGAAACGAGATATGAGGAAAAGTGTTATATTATTTTTCAATATAACTACCCTCGACTTCAATGAACTTGCGCCACCTGTCCCTGAGGCTTCAAATTACCGACAACCAGAAATCTCCCGACTGCTGTTCAATCCAGTCCTGGACGGCGAGCTGGACATCTTCATCGTCCCCAAACCGGCGTCAACGCGGTGCAGCCTTGAGCTGGCAAAATAAAAGGTAGTCGCTAGGGGCCAGATTTGGAGTGTAGGGGAATGGTTGAGCTCCTCCAATCCACACTCGCGCAGGGCAGCTTGTGCAACCCTGGCCTTGTGGACTTTGATGACGTTGAAGTCGATCATGGGGCGTGAGGTTTCTAGGGACCCAACAGGCACAGACCTTGGTCATGGCAAAATTGTCGTGGATGATGTTGATAACACTTCATGTGATATTCCAAGTTCTCGCTCGATTTCCTCGACCTTCACAGGTCGATTTTCGAGGATCATCCACCCTACACGGGCCACATTGTTCTCGTTGGTCACTTCTGACGGGCGTCCTGGACGAGGGTCATCTTTAAGGGACTCACGACCATGGCGGAACTCCCTATTCCAGCGAGCAATGGTTGCATAGGAAGGGGCGGTGTCGGTATACACTGCAACCATGCGTTCATGGATCTCTTTTGCATTCTTGCCTTATTTGGTAAAAAATTTGAACCCTGCGCGGTGCTCAACCTTCTTTATTTTCAAAAAATTTGTGACTGACGATCTGCGATCAGCTACTGCCTCTTAAATAGACAAGGCAGGAGCGTGCGGCTAAAGGTGCTAACTTGTCATAACTTGTCCTAACACCCCCATAAACAGCCCCCCTCCTTCCTTTGTTTTGCTCTACTGATTCACAAAACGTATTGACCGCCCCTCGTACCTTTATATTGCACATATGCAAAGGTTTATCTAAGGTAATAAAGAATTAAACATTTCATATTTCAGATTTACCTCATTATTAACGAATTACAAGAGGTAGAAGTGAGGCACAATATTACAGACACCAATGGGTTCTAGATTGGTTATAACCTATATCCAAACCCATTCAATAGATGAAAGAAATGAGAAAGAGCTGGGCTTTGATTTTGCAATGGTTCTTCAAATTCTTACACGTGGCCAAATTTGTCTAAGCTTAAGATTTAAATTATTGATCTTCTAAAATAATTTGCACAATAATTAGGATTAATTATATGAAGGAAACTCTGTTTCATATTAAATATTTTTTTCTTATAATTACACTAAGAAATTGAAAGATGATATAACAATAACTCTACCTCGTCAATTGCTCTATTTGAAAAGACTAGTTAAGTAATCTAAGCATGTGAAATAGAGTTCTATCAGAACATATGGAGTATATACCAGAGCAGGCAAGATTTCGAAGTACATGCAATGCAGGCAAGAATCCGCACACTGTTCAACTCTTATCCCATGAAGTACAAACAGAAAATCCTTTTTATAAGCAATTTACTTTTACTTACTCAACGAAATTCATTAGGGATAGCACTGCAGAAATGATGAATCTGTATGAGAAATTTATATCATGCTCTGCATATATAGTTACGTATCTCGATCATTTATTCTTGCCAGTTGGCAGAAAAATTAAAGTTAAAAAGTAAAGTTAATGAATTAACCACGACCTCACGATTTGAGAATGTTTTGAATGAGCTCTTCTTGAACATGGTCTAAAATTAAGGGATAACTGAAAAAGTGGTAGAGAGTGTAAGCCACCCTTGCAGTCGATGAAAAGAGACTCATAGACCATTTGTTCTTATAATCAGTTGTAAACTAATCATTCTGAAGAAAACAACGGAGTATTATATCATTCCTCAAGATAAAAAATGCGCATTAATTAACTAATTATGAACTTTTGTATCATGCTTTAATATAGACAACTTGCATTTTGATTCTAGCAAGGCGGGTTGGATTATATATAGAAAAATAATCCTCAGATTAAAACATTTCCTAAATTTCAATGGAATCTCATCCCTTTTATCTATATATTACCAAATTAGCCAAGTTGAATAACAAATATGAGCCCATATAAGTAAGAAAATAGAATATTTACTGCTATAATCGAATATATAATGTATGAACATTGATTTATTATTACAATATTGATTAATGCTAACGCAATAATAAACCCACAGTCTTCTCATATTACTTTCTGCGTCATTTCCTACGTCTTTTTAACAAACATGCTCGACATGATTTTCCATTAAAACCTCCAGGGTAATCATTCCAACGAGTTTTATCCAACATTAGAGTTTTTTAACAATTCTTATTTACCATTTTCAAATATATTTTTCTAAGCTGCGAATTATAATGGATTTAATTAATATTCTAATGTATTTATTGTAGTTCAAACTTTTACCCTCATAAATCTATCACTTCATAATAATTCTCCTCTTGATTTAACATTCTTCTTTACTTCTCTCTATCCAACTTTCTTGACCAGATACTGAATACTTTTTCCATTTTGCATTACATCCTTCATTTTAAGTTATTTAGGTCGCATTAATGTAACATTTCTTGTTTCACATTGTCCAGTTCACATATGCATCTTTTGCATTTTCTCCACATCAAGGAAAACTTACGTCTTTGTGGCATTAAAACAATTTTCCTTTTTGATCGAATTGAATAAGTTAAGCAGAATTATTTTTCATCAATTTAAAAAAATTAAACATTATTTTAAAAGAATCTCACATATCCCCGAATATTTTATTAATGCATTTTGTAAAAATGTCAACAAACTTAATTTAGACGGAAAAAGGTGAAGTCCAGCTAGAATGCTGCATGCGAAACCCTAAAATGCCTCCTTGTGTCTTGTCAAGCTCTTTTAGACGTAAGAATGAAATATAGCAGCAATTCAAGATAATGAGTTCTCGCCAATAACAATTCGCAGAAATTGGGACCAAAGGTGTGCTAAGGTATTATTTTGCCATCTAAATGTTATTGCTTTGGGTCTCCAGAGAAACTGGCGAGTGAAAATAGACATAACGCGAATAAGTTTTTTGGGGAAAAGTCAATTTCTTTTACCAAAAGTAAATTGAAGTAGCGATATCTAAAACTTAGAGAAGATTAATAAAATTAAAAAATCGAAAAAGGAGTAATTATAAATACTATTAAAGGATAACAAAGGTTGCCCGCTCGATGAGTATTGGAAGTGATTCATACAGCTTCCTAACTTCATTGAGAGGAATCTTAAGCCATTAGTTTTGCAATACCCGCTCCAGCTATTTCAGAAACCACAGGGGAGGGTAAAACCTTCTAACCCGTTGCTCCAAGACCCCCCACAAATGCTTAATAATATTAAAATCTGGAGATTGTAGGGGGCACTCTATGTGTTATAGCTCACTCTTATGCTATTCATAACAATTCTAAAACCACATGAGAGGTGTATAGTGGTGCATTGTCGTCTTTGAAAAAGGACTTACTATCAAGGAATAGTGTCTGGACCATGGAATGGAATTGCTCTTTTAAAATATTCAGATATTTGTTGCTGTTGATCCTACCATGCAAGCAACAAATCAACCAAGAAAGTTCCAAGATATGGCTGCTCAAACCATCACTGAGCATCCTCCGTGCTTTACTGTAGGAAGAAGGCAGTTAGGATTAAAAGCTTCCCTGGGCTACCTCAAAAACTCGAATCGTCGGAGAATATTACTTGCTCCTTGTGGTCTGTCGACCAGCCCTTGCGATCTCTACACCAGTTCCGCCTTTTCTGAATGTTTTGATGAGAAAGCAAAGGTTTCTTGATGGCGGCTCTTCCATGATATCCTAATTTATTGAGTCAGCTCACGGCCAACAGCTTTTGTCGAAACTGAGCAATTGAGATGTTGATTGAACTCTGCAGTCCTTTTAAGAACAGTTGTCCGGGGATTTTTCATCACAATGCGTTTCAACACTCGTCGGTCTCTTTCAGTGAGCTTCGACGCGTTGCCGGAATTACTTCTCCTGCTGGAAGTTTTGTCCTGCTTTAGAATTCTTTTATAGTCTTTGATATGGTAGCTCTTGAAAAACCAAGGAGTTTAGCTGTTCTGGTGACGGAAGCTCCTGCAATTCGAGCTCGAACAATTTGCCCTTTATTGAACTCAGTGAGGTCACGCATCTTAGCATTTATATTACGCTCTGAAACAGAAATACAAATAATCATTAAAGTTGATGAATAAAATATGTATCCACAATAAAATAAAAAGACTCTCAATGAAATTTGGATGGATATTCGTAATATAATGGCTCATTGGAATATTGGTGTTAAATTTCTGCTGTTCTAATTATTTTGTCAAATCCCTCTCTCTCTCTCTCTCTCTCTCTCTCTCTCTCTCTCTCTTTATATATATATATATATATATATATATATATATATATGTATGCTTGAATTATCCCAAAGGAAACAGATACACAGAAATAGTCCAAGCGTTTTCTTGTTTACCTTATCAAGGGCAGGGCAACAGTAGATGAAAAGGCATAAAAATCAGAGGAAATGTAAAAAGAAATAAATTGAGTCCAATAAAAGGACAGATAAACAAACAAAACCATTATTTTATTCGTGAAGACATTTATTTGTAGTAATTTTCTTCTTTTCAGAACTATTTTCTGTATTTTGTTCGTCAGTTAGTTTGAATAACGTCCTTTCTTTTCCTTATAGTTCCCCATGTTTTGTCTTTTCCTTTACTGTGCCTTTGTTCACCCAAAGAGTTACCTTTTTAAACCCATTATCTGTCCATGCTAGAAACCTCCAATGGAGGTTTAAGCCGCAGACTTGTATTTACTCTTTCTTAGAATGTGACATGAATAAAGAGCCTTTAAATTGCGAGCGCGTATAAAATATGGTATAAAATCCCTTGGAAGTTCCTAGAATGGAGAGATACTGGGTTTGATACAGTGATGTTTTGTGTGGGTTTGAGTTATTTTGCCTGGTAGCTTAATGGTAGAGAATCTAATCGTCAATTAGCGCACCTGGGTTCGATTTCCAGGAAAATTCAAACTTTTTTTCCCTGTCGTTATTTATGTCTTCTTTGTATGGATTACCTTCAATGTGCAATTCTATGCTCTTCTTGATCCTTGTATCTTCCAATTTCCCTTTCTCTTTCCTTTAAAAATCCTGTTTAATTTCTCATTGCACATTTACATCAACTTTCTTTTCTCTTCTACTGTATTGCAATACAAGACCTCTGCATCTTTCTTTCTGTGTTCAAAAAGTTTATGAAAGGCAGAAATTAAATATGGCGAAAGCCCTGTAGTGGTTGTTACCACCCGCAAAACTTGTACTTGCTCTTTCTCTCTCTTTCTATATATATATATATATATATATATATATATATATATATATATATATATATATATGTATATATATTTAGTAGTAAAATTGAAGCACAAATTACCTTGAGAAGTTTATTATCAGAATTTTCTGACTTCTGTATTAAGTCGTTCTGGGATGTTAACCGCGTGAGTGTCCGAGTTTCAAGTTTATTAAAAGAACATGAAAAGTATAAAGGAAGAAGTTCAAAGTTGATGAAAGAAGGAAAAATGCAAAGGAGATAAAATTTCCAAAGGTCGGAATCTTCAAGCTTTTAAAGGAAATTGGACTTACATTATAATTTTTTAAAATGCATATACATATATACATGTCCTTACAATTTGGTATTTTCTCTAAAATTAAGTTGGTAATTATAATTAATATAAATATTCGCTGTTGCTTGGTTTTGTCAGTAGAAATTTTAATATATTCCTTTTTTACATTTTTCACTATAAGAGATATTAATATTCGATTGACCTTAATCATTTTAATTTTTTTTTTTATATTTTAGACTATTTGTTATGTAAATATTTTAATTATGTATGCTAAACTTTTGACCCATTTTGATTCTATTCTTACTTTCACTAAATATATTATTAAATAGTTTAATTATTTATTTCTGAGTGTTATTTCCACCTATATTACCAGTGTTTAGCCACCCTATAGCATTTATATGTTATATATTTCCCTTTTAAACTATTTTTATCAATTGCCTTGATATTATTAACACTTTTAAGTTAACTTTACATCAATTTTCCTAACTTTTACTCTTACACTTCACTGTATGTTTAAGTATTGCTTAATTTTACCATTCATGATTACGTTGAAGGTGTGCCGGCTGCTGTCAGGCACGAAGGTTGACACTCCATCAGGTGTTTTTTTAAATTCCCTTTTGAGGTTACGTACCCTAGTATATATATATATATATATATATATATATATATATATATATATATATATATATATATATATATATATATATATATTTATTTCCCTCTGGTTAGTCCATAGATCATTCTATCATTGTTCTTATCTACTGTTAATCTGTTCATCGGGGAGGCAAAGAATTTGAAGCCTATATTATCTCCGTTGAACAGAAATCGTTGGTCTAAAATGTCTAAGAATAGCGTTCCTGGGCCTTTTATCCTTGTTGTCTTCTTCGGAGGTGCTGTTTCTTCGTTAATAAGTCGGTGATTGTGAGTGATCTCATTTTTATCGTCCGTCATTCTTCCGTGGGATTTTGTTGTTCTCTTTTTTTAAGGCTTCTTGCTCTTTTTCTGCCTCTTCGCTTCCTTCTTTTTTTGTTAATCTTGTTCTTCATTTTTCAGAGTAATTTTAATAATGCCTTCTAGGAGCCATAGCTCCAAGTTGAAGCTGATTTTCATTAGTATGGTGTTTACCCCTTCGTTCAATAAACAGGCGCGAGACAAGTTGGTCATATGCGCATATATTATTAAATTCATTATTTCTTTATTTTCCTTTTCATTTATCGGTTTAGGAGTGTGTGTTCTCAGGATTGCTAGAGCCGCTGTAGCTACTGCTTCAGCATATGTAGTCTTCTTTCCTCAGGTTATTTCCTTTTGTTTTAGTGGGTCTTCGCGAATGGAAGACTTTGTGGCCAAGGCCCTGTGATCCTTTGAACCGTTGACGCACTTTCGGGTCGTGATTATGGAATTTTACCACTCGTGCCTGACCTGACGCAAGCACTTTTCGAGTACGTTCGTTCTTCTATCGGATACTCTGCGTTAGGGTGGATCTCTACTGAGTAACACCGTACTCTCTTTTGGCTTCTGTGGGGATGTCAGACTTGGAGAATACGATCTACAGGATATTGTTATTTCTCCCGAATTTCTCCACCTTATTTATTTTCGCCACGATTGTTTTTCCTTGAAGTTGGACCTGTTTCCTCCGGGATATCCTCTAAGAATACATGGTCTAATCTTTGGAAAATCACTGAACGTGGCACCAGAATATCGTGAAGGATATTGACTGCTACTTCATTAATTATGAAGGAATCTTTTCCCTTCTCAGAATCCATAATATCCACGTCTTCTGTAGTGAAAAATGAGGGCAATGTCATAAAGCCTTATTAAGGCTACATATAAGATACAGTTAACGATCCTTAAAACAGTAATCCTGTCTCGTTTCGCTCACCCCTGTGTTGTATGGATACTGGAAATCGGGGAAAGAGGGAAGAGTCTCCCTTACTACAAACACAATGGCTAAGCTGCTCGGTCTTATGAGCTTTAGAATTTAACGATCCACTTGTTAGCTACCTTTATCGCGCGGGTTAGAACACGATACAAGAAGCGTAATGATAATCACAATAAAATATGCAAGCCAAACAGGAGAAAACGGTAAAAAAGTAGATAGGAATGAATAAACTGAGAGGAAAATTGTTATAAACTAATAGACAGTTGAGGGCAAAAGTTTAACCATATTAAATAAATTAATAGTTTAACTACAATTAATTATGATTAAAGTTGGGACAAATTGGTTCTAAAATGACCGAATTATTGGTAAAAAACTACCACGTTGGATAACATTGGATAGATTAGCCTCGAAGTTTTAATGGAAAATCCTATCGAGACTTGCATTAAAAAACGTATAAAATCATTTAAAGTCACCGTGTTTATCAATACGTTAGAATTAATCAAGAATTTCAGATTAAATCAATGTTCATACATTATTTATTTAATTATATCAGGATATATGTATGATATTTTCATATAAGCAATAAGATTCAGTTGAATTTTATTAATGAATCTAATCTTAAAATTGTACATTTTATATAATCCAACACCACCCTGCTTAGATCAGAATGCATGCTGCCTTTAGTAAAAACATTCTGCTAAAGTTAATATATAGGCCTATGAGTTTCTTTTTATACACTGCAAATGTGGCTTACAGTCTTTAATATTTTCACTAATCCTTTAGATTTAGGTTAGAATCATAAATAGCGCCTTGAGAACACTTTCAATGAGTTAGGCTCATGGGCTATCCATTTACATGTTTCAGATACACAACAGTATATGCAGAGCATGATAACAATTTTTCTCACAAATTTTTCATTCCTACAGCGCTCTGCCTAATAGATTTCTGTTGAGTAAGTAAAAGTCGCAAGCTTATAAAAGGATTTTCCGTTTGTAGTTTATGAATAAAAGATGAAGAGCTACAAATGCTCGGATGCATTTCATGTACTTCCAAATCTTGCTTTCTTCTCTCTACTCTTTGAAAAAGTGCCATTGATCAGGTAGTGTTATTGTGATATGTTCTTTTCCTTTAAACTGTTAGTAAAATGGAATAAATTTTCTATTAATCCACTTATTTTTTCAAATTACACTGTAATTATAAGGAAAGATTTAATATTCACTGCGCAGAGCTAAGCAGTCCTTTTATGGAAATGAAATTTAACACTCATTTACGCGAAATAATATTTTAACACTTCCTTTTAATAAACAGTTGTCTTATGTTCCGAAATTATAAAAATATTTTGATGTTAATGTTGTATTCTCTACTAATTCCACATTAAAAATTCTTACTCCTAATAAAATGGCCTGGGTTTATAAAATTCCGTGCAAATCTTGTCTTGGTTTTATATAGGCCAGTCAACAAAAAGCCTACATGTGAGAATTAAACAACATAAGTACTGTTGGCAAACGGGGCAAACCTCAAATACACTGTTTATTCATCAATCTACTTTGAACCACCAAATAGATTGGGCTAAGGCGAAATCAATTATTTTGTGCCTAATTTTAGTGAAAGAAATTTAATGGATTTAGCCATGATCAAATTCTCCCATAACATGAATTTAAATCTAGGTGAGGGGTTATTTAAATTATATAATTGGATCATAAATAATATTTGTTTGCAATATAAATTTAATTTGTTGAATTGATTTGTATATTGTAGTTCCGCGGATGAGCTATTCATTTGTTCGTCAGTTGTTGTTTTTTCATAAACCATTGTCTGTGTTCGTCGGTACGTTTGAATCACGTCACTTTTCTTTGTTTATTTACTGTTTCTCTATTTTAGTGTTCTTCTGCCCCTGATGATGTATACACGAAAGCGCTTGTGCTTTTTCTGTGAATGATTTCAAGCATATATATATATATATATATATATATATATATATATATATATATATATATATATATATATTTATATATCTCTCAAAGTAGCACGAGAAAATGATGATAATGAATCCATTAAACCACATTGAAAGAGAAAACAGAATAATTTCCTTGTAATAATATTTTATTCCCTTTTTTCGAAAAAATCCGTGCAGAAAAGCGATTCGAACCAGGCACACTGAGGCAGCTTACTAAAGGCATACTTTTAACTGTGATCAAAGCGGTGCTCGCTGCCTCAGTGTGCCTGGTTCGAATCGCTTTTCTGCACGGATTTTTTCCAAAAAAGTTAATAAAAATATTATTACAAGGAAAAATTATTCCGTTTTCTCTTTCAATGTGGTTTAATGGATTCATATATATATATATATATATATATATATATATATATATATATATATATATATATATATATATATATATATATATAATAATTTACAGATGATTAACAAATCCTAGTTATATTTTATTTCATTTAAAAAAAAAACATAAATAGCTAAGATAACCTTAAACCCACTCCAAATCTTTTCATTAAAGTCCCGTATTATTATTATTGTAACAAACTAAAATTACCCGGTAATACAAGGTAAATAATTACCGAGTCAATTCAAAGTTAATTACGGAGTCAAAACAAAGCAAATTACTGGGTCAATTGAATGTAAAATTCCCTACCACCGATAGAATTTGATAGTAAGCGAGGTAGAAATAAATGAACAAGATCACATATTTTTAGATTTGTTCAGGTTGAGATTGATAATCAGAATTACTCTAAGATGAGAAATCCTGTACACAAAATAGTACAGGTAATACATGCCCATGTTTACACAAATAAATACATTTACATGAACACTAAGCAGGGATAAGGATTGTTCATGACTGTTTCCAAGGACAGAAATTCGGGGCGGTTGCTCCCTCTCTCAGTACTTTTGTCTGGCCATGCACCCTCCAATTCCGCTTACATACCTTTGTGCCTTTATCCTAGCTTCTTCACTCCTCGCCACACAATATATGCAAATCAAAGATGCTCTGGTACAAAAATGTATTCTTCTACTCTCTTCCTTAAGAGCTTTGACCCAGGGAGTGTGTGTGGGAGAGGAGTGGGTTCTGTCTAGCGTCGCATAAGGATGCGGGGTTGTATGCCCTAGCAGAGACAGACACTGGCACAGGAACGCACATCCGAAGCATCTTCTACTTTTATGCATAGAATCACCCCTTTAGTCACTTTTATTACTAAAAAAAAGGGTGAACACTCAAAAGAAAGACCTGAAGGTTGATATAAATCGAAAAGTGTTTGATAAGGAATGTAATAAAGTTAGATTAATTGAGAATGTGTCTAAGCTAGAATCTTAGTAGGAAGAATTGGATATTACACTGCATGTTTCTTGCTCTTTCCCCGCAAAACTATAGAGGCTCTATCCTGGGACTAGATTCGTTACTACAGACATGTGTGGAAATGAAAAGAGGAAAGCAAACGCAAAAGAGAACGTGGTAGCCGAGGTAGAGAAATGTGGAGTAAAGTGCCAGATTCGAAATATGACCCAAGAAGAGAAAACAATGTTGAGAAATGGAATAACCAGGACCGGTTTTATTCTTATATCTATTAATCTATAGCCTTCATGTTATCTCTATCTCTCTGTATCTCTGTATCTGCTCTATATCCCTGTCCTCACTTTCTCTCTTTCTTTTTTATAATCGAAATTATTTCTGGCTTTTGACTCCTACTGTTGAATTAAACCCTTTCTTTTCTCTATGAACTTTTGTCGATCTTTTTCAATTTATTTCTAGTTTTTAGATTTTCCTTAAAGATTATTTCTTTCTCTTGATTTGGGTCATCTTTTCGGTCGTGGTTTATCAACTGTAGTGCAATCGGTAGTATTTCCACTACATCTATCGTCTTGGAATCTTGCCACATTACCTGCCCAGCTCCATTTCAGGCTTCTTATAGCTTCTAATATATAGGCACGAGTGGTTAGTCCACGTATCTAAATGGATAATTTTCTATTACCATACCCCAATGATAATAGGATTAAAGACTCTTTGTTTTTCTAAGTCTTAATGTTAGTTTTTTTCTTCATGGTTCAAGTTTCTGGTTCACAGGTTATAATCGAAATTATGCATTGGTTGTATAATTTTCAGATGTGTGCATTTTGCTTTCCATCCTAAAGTGGTTTAATAATAGATTTATCGATCTTTACTGACTTGCTTGGAGGTAGATATGGAGCATCTCCAAGGTATGACCGATTAAGTGTGAAGTTGGCTACTCTTTGCATTAATAACAGCAATATCATCACTATATTACTATTCTATTAATTTAAATAGCTCCATCCTTCATCAGGCTGATTTAGTTTCAATAAGGAGCCTCTTTAGACCAAACCTAGCTTACCTGTTTATAGTACCTCTTGAAGATATGCATTTAGAGCTGATACCTTCTTCTTTTCAACTGCTTTTTATAGGCGTTTTTTCGACTATATTTTCCCTATTTAAATCTGAAGATGGGCACCTCAAATTTCTTAGAATTTTTGGAATAACCTTCATAATAATACTAAGTTCACTTTCCAGAAGGCACTTAAAATACTTTAGAAAGCCAAAGAATTTTGATTTAAGTTTAAATTACTTTCTCTCTTGCGATCAAAAATACTGTTTTATACAAAAGGTGGACTTCGTTCTTTGTACAACTTAATGCACCTAGAATTTGATTCTAAAAAACTCTTTAGTGATCAGTTCATTCCATTTGGGGTTAACCAATGGATAGACAGAATATTAAATAACGTTTTACAATCAAGCATTGCAGGCTATCATTTTCCCTAAAGATTTGAGTTATTTTCTCCTTCCTCATCTTAGTCCTCTGTACTAAGAGGCATAGTGACACCAACACAAGATCTAAGATTTTTTAGCAATTTCAATTTCTAATGATTTTCATATTTTTTTATCCAAGAGATAGTTTATTTAAGACTAAGTACGAATATATAACCATTGTTTGTTTACGTTATGGTTTTCGAAAAAATATCCTGGCCCTGAATGTTCCTTGGGATCAGACGTAGTAAGTACCATTCGTTCATTACACCACAGGGTATGTGCACACTTTAGCGTTAGTTTCAAAACAGTAAAATCTTTGGCCGAGAACTAAATCTCGCCCACCAGAGACTACATCAGATAATGCAAGGCTGATGCCCGCATCGATAATTTTGAGATTTAAGGTTATAATCCTAATACCACCCTCGTCAAAATCAAACCATACACTCTTACATTAAATATGAACTCAATATGCTGTTTCTTGTCGTTAACAAGAACAAGCAATCAGCTTCAATCTTGTTTATAAGTTACAAAACCAACCCGGCAATAATGAAATCCCTTTTCTCTAAATTCCTGGCCTACTCGAGACTAACTATGAGCAGGAATTTTTTATGTATATCTTTTTGCTTTAAATTTACCCATCTTTTATTAAATTATATCTTTAACTTTAGTTGATTTTATATAGTTTATATAAAGTCCACTATGTATAATTACCTTATTTTTAAGTTTAAGTTTTTATTTAAATTCCCATAGAACATGATTAAAACTATTTCAAACTTTACTTATTACCCTCTAACTTCTTGTTCATCGCTCTAGACTAAAGATGGATTAGGTAATCTGAAACGTTGTTTACATTAAATAATTTAGTCTCTCATGATCTAATTCTTTCATACATAGATGTAGAGATATACGAGTAAACCGAGGCAGTTAAGGAGTTGCGAGTGTATATATATGTATATGTATATATATATATATATATATATATATATATATATATATATATATATATATATATATACATATATATATATCGAAGTCTTTCTCATGCTGAAGAAAAACAATGAAAGACAAACAAAACCCACCTGGGTCTCTCTAAGCCACTCTACTCAGTCTCCGAGGGTGTATTTATAAACAAACAATTCAAAAATTCCAACTTTCGATCTCGTATTACGCTCTCCCAGAGCGACAAGACGCCAACCGTGTCTAAATCAATATCTACTTCTGTCAATTCAACATGAGATCCAGTTTCCCTAAGTTCAAAATGTCGAAAAAAGATAAATAACAGATGCTTAAAAGCCAGGGAGCCCTCGGGTCTCCTCTTGCTATCCTTCTTCCCCCTCCCATCACCCTTCGGGAGTAAGTCTTGTATAAAACGGTTTGTCAGGAGAAAAAGAGAACTATTTTCGTTTCGTCACGACATCGATAAGAACTTGCCGGGATAGAATTCCCCCAGCAAGTTAAGAAAGACTTTCATTTTCTTAGGCAATTCCAGATTGCTCCAAGCATAATCAGCACAGTTCGATTACCAAAGATCGTAAAGTGATCATATCCTATCTGAGTTTGACACCCAAAAATAGATAGATTTCGCACCCACAACAGAAGCTATGCAAGCGAATTAAGTCGCTAGAAAATCATTCAACCATCTTCAAGCCTCGTCTGAAAAAAACTTTTCAAGCTCCTAAACGCTTGACGCATCGCCTCTTCAATTGGCCGTTTTATTTTGGTTCCTTTCTCCTCCGTCGCCTCGAAATTCCGAGTGACGTCACTCGTCCACCCCTCGTTCGAAGTAACGCCCTGTATTGAGAAGCAAATAAACTACACTCACGACGCCTCTCCAGACTATATTCGAGTGAAGGTATTTCGTTTGGATTCTCTGAGGAAACCCCACTACCTTATGTGAGTAATCAATTCTATTTTTCATGTCCCCGTACATTTAACGTAGATTATTTGTATATCTTGAAGACGAATGTTTTTTAAAGTAAATTGTTCTCACTTAGAGCAGCCAGAAAACTAGTGTAGGTAACGGGACTTAAAAACCATTTTTAATTTGTATTTTGTACGTGTATATATTAATTTTGTTTGAGTTGATTAATGTAAGGAAAAATCTATTTTGGTTAAAGTGTTTAAATTATCCTGGACGAGTTGCGTTGGCAGTATTTAGTAGATTAAAAAGAGAACTCCCCTTTACTGGTATATTCATTCAATAGAATAAAAATAAAAAAAGCGCTCTTAGAGATCGATCCTGAAGCAATCACTGGAAGTACAAACGTACGACGAACTTTATTAATCTTAATAATAAGAATAAATAAAAATGATAATCTCGGCTAACCAACGACAATAGATATATAGATAGATGAAAACAGGAAAATAAAAGAGATCCTGAGCGCTTTCATCTTTATTTGTAAAGACTCTTTTCTATAATGAACAAGAAGGAAAAATAATATAGAAGAGAGGGTTGGCCCTCTTTCCCTCATCTTAAACGAGACAAAATAAAGGAAAATCTCCATTCGTGGCCTACTTAATGATGTTATCTAACGAAAATAACCATGGTTCTAATGAAAATTGGTTAAAGATTCAATAGATTCTAAAATATTTCTGGAGACATAATTATTGCTTCTGTTGATGTATTTGGTGCTATCCGACTTGATTGCGTGATTATGATTGCCATATCTATCTGAAAAACAGTCAGATTTCTCGCTATGACTTCGTACATTGACCTAAGGTTGTTGTAAACGTAACTGCAGTTGTTTTCAGGATTTTCCATAATAAAAATACAATTATTACACCCTGTAGAATAAACAGTACCCTGGTGGGTGTGGGAGTTGTTGACAAGGATGCAATGTTATGATGACTCATATTTAAAAATGACTTTTATTTTAAGGGATCCGAATAAACGAAGAATTTACTGAAAATATTCTTATTAGATATGGACAACGTATTTTTGGCATTAAACATTATATATATGGATTTCTTAGAAACAAGTCTCCCCGCTATCATAGACTTTCTCTTTATTTGATATAACTACATTGATGAAGTTATTGGTTTGTGATCTAATTCAAAATATGTATATTGCGAAAATGAAATCACACGTTCCCTCAAATAAATGAACCCTTGAAGTTAAAAATAATAAAACCCTTCCCTTCCTAGTTCATTTTATTTATAGAACCGCATCTGTTTTTAAATCTTCCCTCTTACGTAATTCTACAAATTCTAGCCCTCCAATTTCCTTTTTTTTACCCATATTCATAAAGTTAAACAAACTATTTTTCTTTCCATGTTTCTACGTAATTTACGCGTCGTAAACTCTAAATATACAGAACGTGAATTCTTGAATATCTTTGAGATCGATTATAAATATTGTTACCCTTATCATTTTCTTTTAAATATTTGACTACCAAAAGACTTATAGTACGGATTGAACTAATTCTTTTAAAGTTAAAGAATTTATAGGTCTATCTTTTACTGTCGTTTTTGAATGCGACTCCACAATGAAAACACTAGGGGTTAATAAAAACAGAACAGATATAGGTGGCGTTTAATCAGACTGATGTTCTAATTGCACCAGCAAATACTATAGGCAGACAGGCAAGAAACTTTCTTTCAGTCTTAACCAACATCTATGCAATGAAATGAGATTATAATTGTTCGGGGTTTTTTTCCTAATGTCTTATAATGAATATTTACAATAATCAATTCAAATTCTGCTTAATTTCTATTCCATTCTAATGCTTTGGTTAAGACTTTCTTCAGCAAACTTTGACAATTTTAATACTTCGCCCGGAGTTTTTAAAAGTCATCCTATTATCAAAATACTTATTGTTAAAGGGATTATTTTCTACTCTAATTTATGTTTTTTTTTCCCCGAGTATTTTAAGTTATTTGAGTATGGATTATAAATGATCTCATTTTTATATTTTTTATTTTTCACTTTACTCTTATTAATTTCTTTTCCTTTATTTTACTCTTCCAAATCCTTTTCACTTATTACCTCTACATTTATCCATTCCAAATCAATTTCTTTATTACCTGTGGTTAATGATCTTCTTTAACTCTGCTGATTTTCGGTTTGACTTAGCTACCTGCTCTTCATGAGTTTGGATGACTTCTCCTCGCCTGATCCCTATTCCCCTCCTCTCCACTGGTCCTTTCTTCTTTAAGTAGTCTTTCTAAACATTTATTTTACTTTTCTATAATACTGGAGGCAAATTTGTCTTTTAGTTTTCCTTGAGAAAGAACATAATAAAGTTCGAAGGTACTTGAAAATACTGTTTCATTTCTACTTCTCAATATTTTATATATATATATATATATATATATATATATATATATATATATATATATATATATATATATGGTAAATGAACATTAATGTTTTATTCAATGCATTAGGTAAGGGTGGAAATAAAAATTCATTGATCCTCTATAAAAGTCTCTTGGATTTCCTCAACCCTATTCAGGAGCATTAAATAAAGCCGAGGCAAACATCCATTTCTCTAAAGGAGAAATTTCAATAAGCCTTTTCTATAAGCTAACGTTTACTTTAACAGAAGACAGGGAATGTGTATTCCCTTGCGGAGCTTAACCCATCTATTTTTTTCAATATATATATATATATATATATATATGTATATATGATGTTTAAGGAAAGGAAGTAGATGGAGAAATTCATTTTTTTTAATACAAAGTTTCGCTGTTAATTTTATCCATTTTTGGTGTACCAGAAAATGCATTAAAGAAATAAATTTCTCCGTCTACCTCCTTTCGTTTATCTTTCATATATATATATATATATATATATATATTTATATATATATATATATATATATATATATATATATATATATATATATATATATATATATATATATATATATATATATATATATATATATAAGGAATATTGTGCCCCAAATTATTTGACTGACTTATCTGATCATCGTCGGCCCAATCACAAATATAAATTAGTTCCAATATTAGTACTCTTTAATTTGAGGCGAGAGAATCCTTTAAAGTCAAAGGTCGGTTAGAAAGACAAAACAAAAGTATACAGACGGATGTAGACAACTTAATTGAAATGAACTTAAAGATATAAAGAATTAGAAACAACAAAGTTTGAATAGAGGCAAATTACCAAAGTAACATTGGAGACGGGGATTATAGAGATATATGAGAGGATAAAAAAGAAGTAAAGAAGGACACATCAAGTTAGAAGGGGTTGTAAGATTTTCTAATGTCAGTTGTTGAAAAAAGTTTTCTCAACCTATGTAACAGAAATATTAAATGGAGCTAATGATTGTTAAATAAATTGGATTATTATTCTGTTAAAGAAATCGTTATTACAAGTTTTGCATATTTTTCTCTCAAAGGTATTATACCCTCTGAAAATTTTCAAATATTATTTTAATTCTTCGTTTACACATCAAAATTATATTTATTTAGTATAGTCTGAACAAAATGAAACTATATTAATTAATAATAATATAATTAAAATTCCTACAAAAGATTTTCTAAATGTAATTTCTTTTTCGTTTGCAGGACACTTTTTACATAGTATTTCTTTTTTTGTAAAAGCCCAAAATTCGTGGAGCTAAAGTTTTGTCCAAGACACGCGAAGAGCCAATCCAATTATTCAAACGAGAGTAGACTGATATTACCAACTGGGACATCTTGATCGAAGGTAACGAAGAAATAATGGAAAGAGAATATAACACAAAGCGCATAAATAAATGCAACGATAGTGCAAATGGTTAGAAAAGACCGTAAGAGAAAATTTCGTCTGTAAATCCTACGGTCTTTAAGATGTTTTACAAACAAAAAAATCTTTTTTTACAAACACTAAAGGTACTTAAAGTTATGAATCGAAAACCTTCTTGGTGTTTAAGCTAAAAATTCTCTAATTTTGCATATTTTTCCTCATGTGAAAACCGTTTCCCATATCCTAGGGCCTACAAGTTTAATTCAATAGATTCAACTAATTTAAAAAGAAGAAGAAAAGTAACACTTCTCAAGGAATAAAAGATGTGCCATAGACTAGTTGGGGAGGAGCCAGTAAATCGTCAACTTTTGTTAGTGTGCGGTATCTGATAATTAGCAATGGCAGTGTGAAACCGTTGGTCGAGTGTGGTTTTGGCTAATATTTACCTCGTGCTAAATTCAAGTTCAGACTTAATATATGTTATCTGCAGTTGCATGAAGTTTAAAAAAGTTTAATTACAAATGATCTTGTATAGTAGGAGCAGAGGAGAGACTAGTAGCTGCGATGAGCTTCACTCCAAGGAAGTGTTTCAATCCTGAATAATTATGATAATAATAATTAATATTCGCGTGTCACTATTTTAGGCTAATGTCCACGCTTTGTCCTTGTATGATTCTACTGTAGAAAGTTTATCCCTGTCTTGGCTTTACTCCTTTACCACTTCTTGACTTGACTCATTACATCGAGCTTTCTGACTTTTCAGCCTCACCTCATTAATTTGTGAAAGATGGAAGATTTGCGGTTGCTACTTCACCATTTCTAGACTAGTTATACTTCGAGTGGCAATTCGCCATTTTTAGATTATCATTTATCATCGGTGATCATTAACATTTGCAGGTGAATGAGAGAAATATACGAAAAAAATACCCTTTGATGCGCCTCACCACTTTTTATCCTATTTATTCTCTACTGATTACTCAACTTTCACTCTTTTACATCTATTACTTCTCACTCCCTAACTTCCCCTACGTTGGTCATCAAAAAGAATAATATATTACAGCGAGTGGCCGTCACATTGATCATGGCCTAAACTCGACACAGACTCCCTCCCCGCCACTCTCACGACTGCTTGTTGGGGTCTGTCAATCATCGCCCTTCATAAATATGCGTTCATTTGAAAGTAAAAAATTAGGGGAATGAAGAAAACTGACTTAAGAATTAGTCCAAAGCGGATCCTAATGACTCAGAGCTCTACAAGGCAAGTGACAAGGTGCAAACCCTTGGTAGGGTTAATTCATCTATGGAGACGGAATAATCCGGGTTTATCCATCCATTCATCTCATCACCAATAGCACATCCCTCCTTGTGGCCTTGGGGACAGCACATAGGGGTGGGGGTCATATCTCAACTGTCACATACACTCACATCCGGAATTGTATGTAGAAGATTTCTACTAAAACTACGAAGGACGCTGCGGGTCACACGCTATTGTACAGACCTTTAAGAACGGGAAGTTGGAAGTGACACTTATCCATCCTAATGAGAGAAGTAGATACATAGGAGTCTGTCACAGAAAGAAGACATTGGAAATTTAATGAAGTAAAACCTGAATTAAATAAATCAACCCAGGAATCTGAGAAGACGCAGAGAGCAATAATCTTTAAAAGTTTGCACCCCATCTTAACTGGAAACTAGGAGGACAGAGATAAGAGAAGAAGTACTCATAAAGAAGAGACACTATTGGCATAGGTAAATCAGGTGGTAAATTTTGGTAAAAAGAGTAGCAGATGGAAATAATATTTAAAAGATCTCACGCAAAGCAGTGAAACGAAAGTTACTATGGTCTACCTAAAGATAATTGCGGAGCATAAAAAATTCCCCCAAACAAGACTGTTACAATTGCTATGTTATGGATGGGTTCATTAAAAAACTTAACATTAGAACATATGTATTATACGCTCAGAATGTTGAAAAATGAGACATTTTATAGGGAGTGAAGAAACGTGCATCAATTGCGACTGGGCAACTAAACCATTGCCATGAAATAGCACAAAAGGAAAAACGCTATTAAAGCAGTAAAAGAAAGGATAGAAGGAACAACAAAATAAGAAAGTTAAAAGTTATGCTGACATTGCCAATACACTAATCAGCAAGTTAGAAAAAACTTGCAATGAAATACTCCCAAAAGAAAAACACTATTAAAGTAGAAAAAGAGAGAATAAAAGGACAACAAAATATGGCAGATGCAAATTATGCTGGTATTACCAACGCACTAATCAGCAAGGCATAAAAATCTATACACAAAACGTAACGAAGGCTGAAGACATGATGAACATAAACGGCCCAAGAAACTTCTAAGAACAACTAAGATACCAGCTAAGAATAGAATCAACATAAAATCACGCATCAGCAAATATATTAAAAATAAATTTCAAAGAACAGCAAAATAAGGAGTAGGGCTAAGGTAACGAAAACGCAAAATAAAGTCCAAGGTTATCAAAAAACGACTCTCAGACAAAACAAACTAGGAAATTAGTAAAAAAGAACTAGAGAATACATATTAGTCACTTCTATGAACAGAAGAGACTCTCAAAATATAAAATAATAAAGTTGAAAAACTATGAATCTCACAGATAATAAAAATAAATGCAAGGCGCAAGGGATAAAATACAATGACCTAACAATGCAAGCAAAATTATTTATCAAAGCAAACAACAAATTTCCATGAGTGAGAAACAAAAGGGTAATAAAGATGGAATAAAGAAAAGCACATATAAATAGATTTATTATTCTGACAACTAAAATGAAAATATTGAGCTATTCAAAGGCACTATAAAAATCTCGCACGAGAATTACCATTTAAAAAAGAATAGATAAACATAAATGGATGGACTAACCGTACAGTACCATTCTTTAACGCTATTGGACAGAAAGACCAATGTTTGATCGTCATTATGAACCGTGACAAAATACTAAAAATAAATCCCGGGATGCCTATAAAAATCACTTAAGAAAGGTTTGAGGAAATCACTATGCAATAAAAAAGAATTAGACCATATTGAAATAAAAAGGTTCAATGAAATCTACGTAGTCATTCAAATTGAAACACTGAAAGCGTAACTAATCCTGATGAAGGGACAGGCAAGCAATTCTACAGTCTTAAATATATATGTATGTAAGTGCAATATCATCTAAATCTTCAACTGGTGGAGCCAGGCATTCTCGCTGACGAACAAGTACTCGTACAGCTAACCTTAGATTAGCCAGGAGGAAGGTTGGAGCGCTCGACCAGCATGGAATTTATATAGAGGCTAATTGAAAGATGGATCGTAGTATTAAGCAGCACAAATTGTCTAAAGGACTTTTCACCCTAGGCAGCAACCAAAGCCACAGTGTAAAAAACATAGATTCCTCTGCAATATATTAGTAGAACAAGAACGATCACAATATCCATCAGGACAAAACAAATAAAAACAAATCCAAGGAAGGACTAAAAGAATGCCTGATATGACTAATAAAAGCTTCGATTGATGAAGCATTAGTTAGAGTAAGTAAATAGAGCTATCCATCAAGCATATGAAAAATAGTAGTCACATAGGTACAGTACCCTCCAAAAGTGTTAAGAATGTCTGTATTCCCATCATAACATTCATAAATTTTGCTAGCGAAAATCAAAGCTTTCCGACATACTTATACGATGATGCACGGATATTAACTATGTATTGGTAAAGGTTATTCAAATTTAGTTGAAAAAAACATTTTTTTGGCAAATATGCAAATAATTAGGAAGCTTGAAGTTACTAAAATGATCGGAACGGTGGAGGAGGACAACCTTCTCGCTGTTACACTCGCGATCAAACCATTGATTAGTCCTAAGAATAGTAAAGCTCCTCTTTCCTTCAACCATGAGCCCATTACATAGATGGAAGACCAATGAAACTAAGTCCACTTCAGTAACTAATCTAAGTTCAATTAATTTAGATCAGGTTTCACGATATTCGTTCGTCACTGATCGGACAAAAGATTGTATGTGGATTGCACTACAGATGATAGAGTTTGGCGGATGAAGTGTCATGGAGCGACGCGTGATTTCGGTAGAAGGCACTAGGGCCATTTATGCGCTTACTGGGCCGAGTGAACGTACAAGTAAATGAAATTGATGCGACATCACATTTTGCCCCATCTGTTTCTATATGAAGAACGGCTGGCAAATTTCTTTTAAGATAGCGTCTTCTGCCAAATCGGAAATTACGTTCTAGTACTAAGCACGTCACAGTTATGAAATGGTCTGCAAAGCTTTCTAACCTGAATGGCATGGAAAAGATTAGAAGACACTCAAAGAGGCCTAAAGCTAGGAATCTGAGAACAGTTCAAGGACACTTGAAAATTCCTCAACAAGATTGGAACAAGAATGCAGCACAAGAGTGTTAACAGTTGGTTCGTTCCTGTTGTAGATGTCAAAACCTCATCGTGAATAAAGGCATCGACAATAAATAGTAATTACTTATTTTTCCACTAATAATTTAATCGTTATATACCGATACATATTTGTCGTTGTTGTTGTCGTTTAGATCATTTTGTACACTTCAAATTTCCGAATTAATTTCTTATCTGCTGATAACTTTCGCCTGATTCTCATAAATTTGCTACGTTTTAACCATAAGTGTTTATGCCTATATATTATTGTACACTCTCTTCGGAAACTTCTCACTTTCTCTGGCAAATGTTAAGGAACATCAGAGAAATGAAGGTATTCATTTGAGACACTATCCTAACCTGGCATTTTTTCATTTACATCATTATTTTATAGATATAAAAAATCGAAAGCAGGTGTTTTTATACTAGCCTTGTCTACCATGTACGTGTATGTTCTAGCCCAACTCAAGGCGTAGAAGTGATCATAAATACATTCGAAATGTTAGGCTTTTGGAGTTTAGAAAGGAAATATGATGAATTCTTAACAGCGGAAAGTTTGTGGCGAGTATAGGATGAAGCATCCATTAAGCTAAGTCATTGCCAAAGGCTACGTATTAAGGCAAAATCAGACATGAAGTCTAATGTAGGGATCCATTTGTATATTCATTAATTTGGAATCTTTTTGTCGTAGTTATAGTGTAACAGGCACATCCTTTTCCTCGTATAAAAGTTAATATTATTGGAACGGAAATGCATTGGCAGAAAGGATACCTAGTTGTTTTACTGATTACATTGGCCTTTTTCTTATAAAACACCATACTAGATTTTTTTAAAACGTTATTAAAATAATTCTAGGGTAAATTATAACATACGAGAAGGCTAGATCACGACGCTTTCAAATATATTTATAAAATATGAATCATAAGTATTGCCTATACTTATACTCACAACTGTAGTTTTAAAAGTTTTGCTCTTGAAAAGTTAGCGATATGTGCATTTATTCATTTGATAAGAGCGTTTAATTCTTTCCATATTTGGGTTCCGGATAAAGTTTAATACGTACAGTTGTTAGTACATGTGTACTTTACAAATACACCCTCTATTTCAAGCCATATCTTCGTAAATATTAAAGAGATATTATTTCTTTTAATTAAACTGAAAACAACGAGGCCCCTTCCCGTAAAATGTTGGTAAGGAATGGACAGTACTGAATGTAGTTAAGGTAGAGACAAAGAAAATGTGTAGTAGGGGTGGAAATATATAGCCACAGATCACCTGGATGTTACGCATTCAGCCAGGTGTCAGCTTTAGCTTAGTTCTCAATTCAGTTATTATTTACTTACCACAATCAAGTTTCAGTACATTATTAGTTCTCTTTTTCCGTATTTTGGCGCAATTGGTCCATATCTGTTCTATTTTTGCGCCCGGAAGTCGAAATAATACAAAATAAAGTTCGAATCAGAATCCGTCGAAATAAGATTCCACCTCAATTTTGCTGCGTTTTGGATTTTGACCAATAAAAAAGGACAGATTTGGACAAAGCGCCCAAAATACTCCAAAAAATAACCCAATTGTAGAGCACCAACCTTTTTACAACCCCCCAACTGGTTTCTAATTAAAAGGCTCATATTTGAAATTCTGAGATTCCCAGTAATTTTCCTGAGTTTTTTTACGAGAATCTTTTGGGTTGAGACTTTAACGTTTTAAATATTATCGGTTGAGGAGGTTTACAAACTCGAGGAATAAAACAACTTCATTTCTTTAATCAACAAACGTTTGGCAACTGCATTAATTTTGACCTACGATGAATATTTTGAAATAGAGATTTCGCCCCATTACCTCACTATAATGGTTGGAAAAAAACAGACCCAACTATTTTTAATCAGCTAGAAGTATTCACAATTCGAAAGCCTACTGTTAGGTTTGAATTCAAAAGCATGCCAGACGTCGTTAGCCGCCCAAATGTTCATTGTTTGTAGGCCGTGTTTCTTGACCTTAGACATATAAGCCCCGCCCAGAATGATAATTAATTTAATAATATTTTCTTTAATATTAAGTAGTATAGAAGATTTAATATAAAATTCCCTTGCATTCAGAGTATATATGGCTTATTGGTGTATTGTTTTTGTTTATTTGCGAAACATGGAATTATAAAACAGGGGAACACAAACCATTTAAATAAAAATTTATCTCAAAAACTAGCTCCCAAATTAATAACCAAATAAACTTGTGCGTCTTATCTATATTATTATCTTTGTTACGGCTGAATATATGGTTAACCAGAGAGTCCTGACTCACTTAGGAAGCGGAGAGAAAACAAGAAAGTTTTATGGAACAACACCAACTTTAGGTTAGGTTAGCCTTACTCCTTTGGTATAGAGTAGAATTAGATCTTTGATTCGCTACTGTTACAAGTGAATTTTCAACAAGAGTTGCTGTGAAGGAAATTTGAGATACTGAAGGAGAATGCACAGTCAGTTAGGTGAAGGTCTCTAGGTGGTAGAGACGATTCAACTCCGGGGATCTTACCCTTAACTATCAGCCACGTTCCAGCCAACCATCGACCTTTGACAGCGAGGCTTTGGTGGCAGCAGTGAATTTGCGAAAGTTGTTAAAGTGTCATCCCATCAGACTGCACTGAACCGATTAGAACAAATCGATTTTGTTCACAAGATGCCCGATTAGAACCATATGACCTCACTGAAGCAACGTAGAGTAGAGATTTGCAACTAATTTCTCAATAACCCAATGGACCACTGATTCTGGAGGCGAATCTTCACATCAGATGAGGAATGAGTTTACTTGGTTAATCACAATCGGGAGAGGAAATGGGTTCCGCGAGTTGAAGAACCGCCATCCGTTCCACAACGAAATAGGTTTGACAAGAAGGTAAAGATTTTTTCTGGGAGAATTTCCAAGGCGTTTTACATTTACAGCTTGCTCCACATGGTTGTTCCATTAACGCTAAGATGTATTGCTAGCAGCTAGACCGCGTGTACAACAAACTAAAGAAGGAGTATCCTGTTTTGATCAGTCGTGGTCAGGCTTTGTTTCAGCAGGAAGATGCGAGGCCACACACTGCCAGGTTGACTATGGAGAAGTTCAAACAGATGGCAGGTGTTGAAAATCTTTCACAGCCACCATTTAGTCCCGATTCTGCTCTGAGTGACTATGGCTTGTTACACCCAATGGCACAGTTCCTCCGCGAACAGCGATTCAACACTTTTGATTGAATGAAGGAATCTTATTTACAGTTATTTTATTCAAAGCTAGCTAACTGGAATCTGGCTCAGATTTAGATGCTGGATGATCGCGGGAAGAAGATCGTAGAGAATAATGAACATTATTTTAAGGATATATGTTGGTTTTGATTCCCAAAAAGTTGTTGTTTTCTTTCTGCTTCCTAATTGAGTCAGGACTTTCTGGCCAAACATATATTACGTCATGCAGACAAGGATAGCATTGGTAAATAACGGTGGACTTCTGTATATTTTAACAATAGAAATAAAGCATAATGCAAAGAATATCAAGCTAAATTATATATATATATATATATATATATATATATATATATATATATATATATATATATATATATATATGTGCCAAATGGTACACAAAAACAAAAGAACAGCTCTCTTAATGAAAATGAATCCGAGATAAGCCACGAGAAAAAAAAACACGTCACCCCAGTAAGAACTCAAACCTTTAAATATCTAGTTATCTAGACAAGGACTTGACCGATGAGGTTATCGGCCCGATACCGTTAGCTACACATTTTTCCCAAGTAAAGTTTTTCGTTCCCATCTCCAAAGACCATCGACCAAATAAAAATGTGCCTCCTGGATGGTGTATGTTGATTCTGCAAGGTGAACGCATTCTTTCTTTTTACGACCGCAAACTATCGGCTAGTTGTGGTTGGCGTGCAAACTTCCAATCATCTCCAAAGTTGTCTTATGCTTCCTGGTAAAGGAAATGTGTGCCAAAAATTACACCGAAACAGGGGAACAGAGATCTTAGGGAACGATTTCTCTATATTAAAATATTTTTTTTAAATATGAGTATGTAGATGAAATTTCCATGGTATATAAAATCATTAATTTAATATATTTTCTAAAGATTCCATAAGATACAATCGTATATTCGAGAAATTATACTAAATATACAGACAAAATAAAATATCGACACGTGCAAAATAAAAGAACGAATTTTTCAAGAAGGTACTAGAATTTTCTTGAAATCATCTGGTAATATTTTTGTTCAGTAGATAACATCTGTTCAACCGTTTTTGTGGTTGAACTTACTCTTTAGAAATGTCCCCTACCTGAAATTGACCCATGAGCTAAGTCAGACAATTTTTCGCTTGAAGACTTCGGGTAGAACTCGTTCTGCGTTTTGAAGAGAGTTTGGAAGATCCAAGAATTTGGTTTCCAGCGGTCTAAAGTTATACAATGAAAACAAAACCAATTAATCTCCTTCAAAAGTCGATCGACCCCGCCTAACCAGTGTCCTATAAGACTGAGATATGAGGCGCCTCTCTGTGAAGGACAGCTTAGAAACTGCATCAGTAAAGAGGTAAGACGTTTCAGTGTTCGCGTCGCCCCAATGCATCTGGATTGAATGCTCTTTCTCCAGCAACCAAGCCAATCCTCAGGAAGAAGAACCAGAAGGCGAGACTTGAATACGCTGAAACTCATGTTGCTTGGATGGATGAAGATTGGGAGAGAATTTATTTTCGCAACAAAAGTAAATTTAATTTCGTTGGATCTGATGGCGCACGCTTTCTTAGACGCACTTCATGAGACAGACTTAAACGTAAATCTGCTGAAACTTTTCACAAGTGATGTTTTCTTCTGAAGTAGGTGGTCTAATAGTGCGAATATTTGGAACGATGAATGTATATGCGTACCTAAACCTCGTACAACAAGATGTAAAACATTCCCTCCGAGCATCTCTGTACCAGCCAATATGCTCATGTATGACAGTAGGCCATGCCATAATATGAAACGATTAAAATACTATTTCATACAAGAACATATCGAAGTATTTCTGTAGCTTGCTTAGAGGTTAACCCTGAACCCAATTGTTAATCTCTGAAAGATCATTGGAGATAAAGGTAGAGACTAGCAGCGTTCTCCTGCAATGCTTTATGAACGTAAATTAAGCAAGAATGGAACAAAGTGATACCAGAATTTTTCAAAAAACTGACGAGGTACTATGATAGTCTTTGTGCGAAGTTAATAGAAATCAAAGACTTCAAAACTTCATTAAGTGTGACAAGTTCCATCGTTGTCAAAACTTGCATTGTTAGTAGTATATGTGATTCTTAAGCAATTCATGGACTGATCGTTCTCTTATTTTTGCACATATTAATAGTAAAAATTCAAATTGAAGAAAAAAGTGGAAAATAAATTATCTATAACGGATTTTCGAGTAAACAAAATAGGAAACTCCTTGGAGCATAAATAAATTATATGGTGCGCAATTCTCTGGTAGCCAAGGCAGAACCCGCAAAGATAGTTCCTAGGACGAAATCATGAAATTCGACTATTTTATGCAATAGTATAACAAAAACTAACAAATACGGGGAAGTCAAATGTTAAATGAAAATTTTATCAAATCAAAGAATGACACAGCCAAAGAATAAAAGATCTGACATTTTAGTGTTTGCAAGAATGCTTCCAAAGAGAAGATACAAAATACAAAACAAAGTTATTTTCTCCGTTATATTTACTTCATCGATATCCCTCCACATATTTAACATTTCAATATACGAGCGGAAATGGTTTCTCTGCAATGCAGTAATAAATGTCTTCAACTTTGTTAAATAAATCACATTAGTAGACCTAAGCATTTAAACTAATTCTTTGTCTCAATACGGATTGCCATAAAACAGAGCCTTATAATAGGAATTAAAATTAAAAAAGTAGATTTATTAACATATAACACAATCATTCACTTACTTGGTAATAAAAGATATTTAATCTGACGTATTTCAATGTCGCACTATGTGTTTTGGCTCTCTTTAAATATCACAAGAATGTGACGATCCAGGATTTGCACCGAATTAACAACACATTCCCCCACGATAGCTCAGGACACACTGCTCAGACCTGAGCAATACCTTAGCATTTTTTACTTGTATACCGATTTGGCGCTTTCTCACAGTATCTCATTTGGACTTGTTCTTTCGTTATATATATACATATATATATATATATATATATATATATATATATATATATATATATATAATATATATATATATATATATATATATATATATATATATATATATATATATATATATATACTTGTAATTGATTTTGTTCGTTGGGAATCTTATACGTTAATAGTTTTTCTATCTTTAGTTAGTTGATTTCACAACTCTTACGATAAACGTTAGTCCCTCTGTTTAATTCATTCATATTTATTTTCGGTTTTTGTTTTTATGTTTATAATTTAATATAATAGGTTATTTTATTGGTTGCTCCAGTTACGTTTAATTTTTGATATTTAAGTCAGTTTATGTTAAAACTTCATTTCTTTCTTGTATATTTCAAAATTACACTGGATAGTATCAATTAATTCTATATATTGTTATTCGTATTTTACTTTAATCTCAATAATTGTCAATTTTATTATTTTAACGTATCTTCACCCGCTTTTTTAGCTATTACATAATACATGCTTCGAACTGTTCAACTGTTATCGTTAATATTCCTTCCCCTTCTCATTAGTCGATACAATTGCTGAAAATGGTCCTAGTGAACGTTCGAAACGTCTGGCCAATAAATGATTAGTGTAATCTCCTGGGTCTTCATATTTCTACTATATAAATATATATATATATATATATATATATATATATATATATATATATATATATATATATATCAGAGAAATTAGCATTGGAAAAAGACTAGGATCGAAAAGAGCAAAGGGCGGCACAATGGAGGAAATACTTATTGAGAAAACAGAAACAATACAAGGTTTTTGCAACTTTCTTTCTGTCTTCAAAATGGCATTGAAAGGCAGAAAATAAATATGACGAAAGCCCTGTTGTGGTTGTTATCGCCACCAGAACATGTATTTGCTTTTTCTTTCTATGTGACATGGAAAATGAGCCTTTAAATTGTAAAAGAAGATATGATATATATATATATATATATATATATATATATATATATATATATATATATGCAGATACACCCACAAAGGAAAAGTGAAAAACGATTTTGAGCGCCTTTGTTTTTATTCTTAAAAACCTTTTCAAGGAATGAACAGGAGGTTGGACATACATGTCCTTAAATAATGGAAAGGTGGATCATACTATCCATCTCTGAACCTTAATTAGGGGCTACAAAATCCTGAAACAACTTTATTTGAGATTTTATGTATGTAGTGATAATGAGGTCTAGCATGAATAAACCAGGGCTAAGTTTGAAATTTGGAAACGTGTTAATGGAGATACATTCTAATATATTTCTCAAAATATAATTACTGCATTTTATGACTGGTTTGGTACTGTTCCAGTTAATGCTATGTTTAAGATTGTACATATGTATAAAAAGCGCAGATTGTTAACTGTGATTACGTACATTGGCTTGATGTTGTTTAACACGGACATCTAGTTCTTTCCTGGTTTGTCTATAATATCATTTTTGGCAGTTGTTGCAACCTATCGGATAAACAATGCCAAGTCGGAAGAAGGGAATTTTTGACAAGGATGCAAAAAATTGTAGTCTCGTACATAAAAATAATATTTATGTTCAGAGGCCAAAGGAAACGAGTTAATTTAATGAAAATATGGTTATAGGCTAAAAATGTACTAAGATGTAAAACAAAAGAAAAATATCCAAATAAAATATAATGGACAGAAATCTGTATATTTAGATAAAAAATAAATAAATTTAAACGAAATTAATAAGGTCACAATTAGAAGAAAAGGAAAACCTCAATAAATACACTAAAATTTGTTACCTGATTCGGAGAAAGCTGTGAGATGAATAAATGTAATTTAAAAAATTATACTACCAGGAAAGATGTGATTTAGTATTAGTTGGTTCTCTGATCTATGTAGTCGGCTGGTCGAAAAAAAGTTAGCTAATTGGTTGTTTAAGTGGTAATTAATTCATGGTGACTAGTTAAAAAAAAATCAAACGAAATTAATCAGGCAATATATAACGGCGGGGAAGTAGAGTCCTTATTTAACTGAGGCTGATTATATTTAATTTAAAGGGACTCAATCAATTATGAGAAGGTCAGAATTATAATGTTCCCCGCGAAAAATTATACATTTCCTTTCCCTTCATGGGATACCAAACTAATACTTTTAGGAAGGAATTGTCGAATATTTTGAAAAAATTCTATCCGCATTTTAATTTAACGCCAATTTTTTAAACCCTTTAAAATTAGTTCTTTGTTCACTGTAAATGACCACATTCCTGACATTGTGTGTTCCAGAATAGTATATAAATATACTTGTCCTAAATGTTATTTGTAAACGTACATTGGATGTACGGAACGTCTTCTCTAGGTTCGCATTGATGCTCACCGTGGGCTCAGTTACAGAACAGGAATAGATCTCTCCGATCTCATTCCTATTCATGTAAAATACCTATAAATTATAATCAATTTAAAATATTATCTGCATCAAAATCTAAATCTGACCTTCTCATAATTAAGTCCCTTTTAATTAAATATAATCAACCTCAGTTAAATAAGGAGTCTACTTCCACACCGTTATATAATGCCTGGTTAATTTCGTATGAATTTTTTTTAACTAGTCACCATGAATTAATTTTCCACTTAAAAAACCAACAACTAACATTTGTTTGGTTGTTTTTCGACCAACCAACTACATTGCTCAGAGAACCAACTAATACTAAATCCCATCTTTCCTAGTAGTATAATTTTTAACTTTGATTCATTCAGCTTACAGCTTTCTCCGAATCAGGTAACAAACTTTAGTGTATTTATTGAGGTTTTCTATTTTTTTTAATTGTAACTTTTTAATTTCGTTTGAATTGATTTATTTTTTATCTTAATATACAGATTTTTGTCTTTTATATTGCATTTTGAAATTTTTCATTTTTGTTTTACATCCTAGTACATTTTTACCCTAAAACCATTAATTATCATTGTTCTCAAAATTGTTAAGCAATTGTTCTTATGTATATGTTATATTCAGTACTTGCTCTCCTTTTCCTGCTCTATATATATATATATATTTGGGTAGTCAATTTTCATTATAGCATGTTTTATTAAAAGCGACTGCTAGTTTCGAATTAATAATTCTTTTTTCTATCTTCTCGATTTGTCTTATATTCGCCTTTTCTTCATTGTTTAACCTGTGGATAAGCGTACCGAAGTTGATCGGAGACTGATGCTTGTTTTTTTGCCAAAGGTAGAAATAAATTAATGTAATTTAGCATTTTCTTTAATTTAACTGACGCGTTTCGATACATCGATTATCATCTTCAGAGTTACAATGGGAACTTATTACAAAGTATTTAGTTTATATATGTTACTAAATGTATTAACAAAATTACGAACGAAGCTACACACGCTACACACTAACAATATCAATGAAACAATAACAACGAAAGTTCATGTTAAACTCACCAACCCGTGATTTTGCAGGAATGTGGACAGCGAATGTCCTAAGCGCTACCGAACAAGCGTGATATCGTCGTACATCAATCGTGCTTTTACCCACTGCATCGCATGGAAGGAAAAATACAACGAACTCGAGAGAACCACTCAGGTACTCGTAAATAACGGATTATCTAATAAAGAAATACAAACAGCCATAAGAATTAAAATGGACACATGGTACCTCTCAGAACCTCAGAAGAACAGGAATACGGATAATGAGGATATTATAAAACTGTTCTACAAGAATACTATGGGCTCAGAACACCAAGTAGATGAAATATCCTTCAAGGAAATTATAGACCGAGGAATAAAAGCCATAAATGCCGAGGAAAAGATCGCACTAAACATCTACTATCAAATTAGTCGTACTTCAACCCTCTTCATGAAAAATAAACCCAACCTCTGCTACAACCGAAACAAAGGACACATTTGATATAATAGTACACATGTAAGTCCCCCAATTGCATCCAGTACAAGTAAATTTGTAAATGACGTGATTCTGTCTTTCCAAATAAAATAATGCCAAAGGAAATGATTACCCTTAAAAAAAATCTTAAATTCGGTATGATAAATGAATTTCTTTAATATTGTTGGTATTTATTTAGAGAATCTTTGGTTAAAGAAACCCATATGCTTGAAAACTATATAAAGGTTGTATGCATAGAGTAGGAAGTTTTAATTTAGGATGGTAGAGGTTGTTTAAAAATTTTGCCGTAATTTTCCCTACCAGTTACACGAGAAAGCCGTGTGCTTTGAAATAATTAGAGAAAAATTCAACTTCATTTTGGAAATCAGTGTAGGTTGAGCAAATGTTGTAGGTACGGAATATTAGTGTTTTTATTGCACTGATTTTGAAAGAAAAGTCGCAGAAGCTGAAGAAGTTTAGTCCTTGACTACTGAAGGTTGGATTTCGGAAGAGTGAACCAGTGAGCTCTTTTCTGACAGGTAAAATGGATATCATATATATATATATATATATATATATATATATATATATATATATATATATATATTATCTCTCTCTTTCTTGCTATCTTTCCTTCTAGATTTTTTCTTCTCAATCATTCTTCCTCTCTTCCCCTCTCACTTTCTTTTTTATTTTTTCTTTCTCTTCCTCTATCTATTTCTTTTTCTCTTCTTCTTCTTTCTCTCTCTCTCTCCCTCTCTATTTTACTTGGACCATCTTGTGAGTTCAAAGGCTAGTTCCTAGCCAAATAGTAGGCATAGTTATAGGATCAAAATTCGCCGATTGTGTTTTCTAATAGAAAATTTGTCGCTCTTATTTAACTCTACTTTTGTCTTTTCTATTTTAATGGATTTTTAACCATAATCTTCTCCTAATAAACTGTTTCCTTCATTTCTCTTTTTTTTACATCAAATTATGGCTCATTCTATCAAAAGGGAGAATTTTCTCTTCGCATAATGAAGACCGTCTATTTATTTATCTCTATTATCCCATATATATATGAGTATATACACACATAAGGATTGATTTGCCTACTTCAATTGCATATTTATTTATAAATCTAGTATTATGTTTTTTAAGGGGTTGTATCTTTAAAGTCCGATTTATGAGTGTATATGCAATACAGTCATCATAACATTTCACAATTATTTATACAACATCTCGTAACGATGCTTGGCTATAATCATATCTATTAACCCCTACTCTTCCTATAGACATTCGATAGGTTGTATTCACTGAGATAGGGTTTTTAACCAAAGGCTTAGAAGGGATCTTTAACATGTTTTCCAAAAAGTTTTATTTTTACATCGATTTTAAAATATTTTTATTAACAAACACAGTTTTGGCAATTATTTTAATTATAAGGACAGGATTCCTCTTGGAGCGAGATGTTCTGTGGTTGGTGAATTCAATTGCGCTGGTTGTAATCATGGTGCGGTCGCTGAAGGCGAGATTCTGTTCGCATATGGGTCTATCTTGAGAACTGGACAGGAGATTTTGAAGAAGGATTTTTCTCTCCGTTTATTCCTATTCTATAAATTGTAAAATTGATATTTCTATCAAGAATTTGAAAATTCTTCAAACTGCTTATTAAACGGTTACATTACGCTTATATGGATCATTGTTTATTAAAATCCTTCCTTTTTCTCTCACCTTTGACAGCTCTTCCCATCAATTACTTCTACCTAAATTATATTTTTCCCTAAACAAGAGCTCAACTTTTCTTCCTGCATTCGTTCGTGTATCTCGTCAGTCTAGTGTCATGTTTTTCTCCAAGGAGGTTCGTAACTGTGTTGGAGTCATTCCCATTTATTTTTAATTTACATTGTCTTTGTACCCTTCTCTTTGTATCACTTTTTAAGTAATGCTAAATGAATATTGTTCCTACTTTCAATATTTTGTTTTGAATGTATTTCTCTTTAGGGAGACCGTTAATGGTTACAGTGTGATTTAATAACTTTAACCTGTATGACTTCTGTTTTTAGACCTGCATGTCATGATCTTTAATCGTTTGTATGTTTATTTCATTAGTACAGGAAGATAGGTGGTTACCTCAAACGTCTTACGTTATATAAATGATGGAAGTGTCTTACCTTCTAACCTCGTTTTGTTAATTCTCCTTAAACTTAAATTGAAGCTCTATAGGAAAAGGTCACTCGGTTATATATATATATATATATATATACATATAGTAATAACTATTACAGGGCTTTCGCCATATTTTAATCATGAGAAACCATATATTGCCGACGTTATAGCCAAATAGTACAAGAGAAAGTGAATTTGGACGTGAATGAGTACATGTCATAAGAAACAGAAGTTTGTTGAAAGGCAAGAGAAAGGGGAAATGAAGGAGAAAGAACAAGGGGATTAATGCACGGCACAATGAAGGCAATGAATACTCTGAAGGGCAAGAATAATGTAATGGTTCTGATATTTGATCGAAAATCAGGAGACCCGGGTTCGTTCCAGAGCCAGGATAATTAATTCTGATTTAATGACATTATTTTCCGTTTACTCAGTGTAGATTGTAATCATTGGGCAGTGAATTGGTCTCCCTGATCTTTGTTCTCCAATGTCCTTTTCTCTTGGTAAAGCCTGTAAGACGGGACATAAACATCTGCAACAGAGACTAAGAGGCCGTGGAAAGTAGAAAGAAAAACAGCAGGCATTTTGACTGCGTCCGCAGACCGGAATTTATCCAAAATCTGTAGGGCACGATGATGGCATACCCGAGTTGGGAAATTTGGGCTTTGGCGAGAGACATGGGTGTTCGATACCCCACCATAGAGCTTGCACTGAATTAGAACCTTCGCTACTATTTGTTTGCTGTTAAAGTTAAACGTTAGCTTATACAAAAAGCTTCTTGAAATTTCTCTTTTTAGAGAAATGGAAGGTTGCCATGACGTATATGTAACGCTATTGACGGGGGTTGAGGAACTCCAGGAGACTTCTCTAGCGGATTAAGGACTTCTTAATCCGCATATATATATACTATATATATATATATTGCATGAAAGACTCGACGTATAGGTGAGAATGGATGGGGAGAAAGAAAAGTCCAGACACTACACAGAGCTCTTTATTGACGTTTCGCCTCTTGGCTTCCTCAGAATGTAACTGACAAGAGAGATGGAAGATCGCCGCTCGACCATTCGTAAAGTTAGTCTGGGTCGCGGGCACTTGCTCTTCCCTGGCCGTTTCCCCCTCAAGCTGTCGACAGGTGCGGCAAGGCTCATTAATGAAGAGGCGGAAGGGTCGAGACGAGGGGGAAACGGCCGGGGGAGAGCAAGTGACCACGACGCAGACTAACTTTACGAATGGTCGAGCGGCGATCTTCCATCTCTCTTGTCAGTTCCATTCTGAGGAAGCCAAGAGGCGAAACGTCAATAAAGAGCTCTGTGTAGTGTCTGGACTTTTCTTTCTCCCCATCCATTCTCACATATATATATATATATATATATATATATATATATATATATATATATATATATATATATATATATATATATATATATAAATGTGTTGCAGAGGCAAAGATTCTGCAACTGCCATATTGATGATTGTTTATTCCACAGATCTTAACCCCCGCATCTGTATCTGTGATTATATCTTCCTCATATTTAATTTCCTCTATCACCTTTTTCCTTACAGATCGATCTTTTTCAAACTTTCTGTCAACGATGTCGTCATTGGACGAATTTCTTTGTTTTGAGGAAATAATAATAGTAATGGAGCTAGAACGCAGTGATAAAGCCTTTTGGAAGAAAGTTTTATGGAATGACAAAACGAAAGGAAAATTCTTCGACAATAATTGCGCAATACATGTATAATTAGATACTGGAAAATATTTCTTTCAAAAAATATCATAGAAACAGTAAAGCAGGGTGGAGGGAGTAACATAATAAAAAGGGTTTTCCATAATGTCCACCGAATTTGAATCGGGTGAGACTTTTGTGTTTTGAAGTTTGAAGGCATGCTTTGATCTTGTTTACTTACTCTTTTTAGTGCGATTAATAGTTTCCTTTGTTTTTAATAATACTTGTGTGGGGTACTTCATGCAGCAGTCTACAACTGAGCAGCGCGTTCTCATCCTAAAGATATTTTACCAAAACAGAGAAAGTGCGAGGCACACAGTTCAAACACTTCTTACTATTTTGGGGAGAATAAAGCACCCAACGTGTTTAGGGTTTGCAGACTAATGACGTAGTTTAAAACAACTGGTTCATTTGCAACGATCAAATCGCCTGGGTAAAATCGTTCTTTTCTGAAAGAGCAACAAATTGCTGTTGCGCGAGACAGTGTTACTCTGAGTCCGGGAAATTTGATTCGTCGACGTTTGCAGTAGTTGGACAATAACGACCACTTTATTCCATCAAATTCTGCATAAAGATCTCCATATGTATGCGTACCAAATTTAACTTACGCAGCATCTTCGGCTACCTTACCACGGGAGGCAGAAGTAATTTGCTGACTGGATTGTAAAGAGAGTTGCAGCCGATGAAAACTTCAAAAAGTAAATCATCTTCGGTGACGTGGCCCATTTCCACTTGACTTGAATGGATTTGTCAATAAACAGAACTACCGGATTTAGGCAAATGAAAATCCTCGAATAATACGAAAAGCGTGAAATACATCCACTTAAAGCCACCGTGTGGTGTTGGTTTTGGGCAGATGGAGTGCTTGTACCGTTCTTCTTTGAAGATGATGAGGGAAATACAGTTACCATTAATGGAGAACGTTATCGAGCCCTGATATCCACTCAATTATAGCCGAACCTGGAAGATACGGAGATTGACAACTTCTGGTTTCAGCAGGATGGAGCAACCTGCCACACTTCGCACCGAACGCTTGCATTACTCTACGAAATGTTTTCGCAACGAGTGATATCCTTGCATGGTGATCAGGATTTGCCACCAAGGTCCTGCGATCTTAACTCCTGTGATTTATTCTTATGAAGCTATGTGAAGTCACAGGTATACGACAACAAACCACGCATATTTCTTAAACTCAAGGATGAAATCAGGCGTGTGATAGAAGACATCAAGCCACACATCTGTGAGAGAGTTAGCGAAAGTTTCGAGGAGCGCATAAATGTATGCAGACTCGGTGTAAGTTGACATATGGCCGACATTGTGGTCCTCACCTAAACAGGAGGCAAGAAGCATTAGAAATATGCAGAATATAACCATGTTTTAAAAATTACTTTTAATTATTATTTACCTATCAAATTCGGCGCCCTTGATGGAACACCCTATATATGAGATTAGTTTCTGCTCTTTGAGAGAAAACGGGCTAAAATCAATGGAATAATTGGAAAAGATTATTTGGTCATTTTGAATGAAAACTTCCCGCAATCAATAAAATAATTGAATTTGAAAGGGGGGTAATTTCAAAAGTAAATTAACCAAAACATACAGCCTTTGTACTGATAAATTAGTTTCACAATTAAAAATTAATGGTTATAAATCCACTTTGCAAAATACATACCTGACACATCAATCCTATGGAAAATATGTAAATAGAACTAAATTTTGGTCCCTCAACAGAGAAACTAAACAAATAACAAGTTTCGATCTACTGTAAGTATATATTATCAAGCCTTCTTTTTGTGTTCATTTTGTATTGCTGTATTGCTGGTGAAAAATATATTTATGGTATAGTTACCTTAATTCTTTAAAATTGATTTTTTTTAATACTGAAAATTTTGAGAGGAGGAAGAGTACCCAAATCAAGCTAAGACTCTGCTCAAAAGGAAAAGATATAGAAAAAAGATGGTAAAACAACAGAAATAATTGTTATCGATTGATTTTTTCAGCTGCTGGCCAAACCACCTCACAAAGAGAAAGTTACAAGATGCAATTTGATTATAAGTTATAATTTGTGTTCATCTCGAAGTTTACTACCCTGGAAATTAATGTGAAATATTTACTTATTCACCAATTTCTATGAAAGAGGAGTCGAATCAATATTTAAAATTCCTCTATATTATTGATGAATTTAAACTCCATCTCAAAACAATGTAAAATCTTTAAATACCTTATGTCATTCCATAAGTAATGCGGATTTTTTTATGCTTATCGTTATTTTATAGCTGGAAATAATCGTGATCAGGTTTTTTCATACTATCTAGTTAGCTATAATCGAAACCTAGGTACCTATATGTTTACATTCAATACGTTCCATTTTACATTGTTATTTAAAAGAGAATGTCAAAGTTTTACAATTGGTGAAATGGCTTCCTCTTGATCTCAGAATTACACTTGCAATAAAGAGAAAACATTTGTCCATCTTTCTTTTTCAAAAAAAATAAATAACCAGCTACCAGGGAATGGCTTCGCCACTCCACCCAATGGGGGGAGCTTGCGCTTTACTACTAAGAATAAAATTTAAAATCTAAAAAAAGCTGTCATGGTTAAATTTTTATAGATTTTATGAACTTCGCTAATTATGATAAATTTAAAAGGGAACTCTAAATTAAATTTCTTCCCTTTCAAAATATTACGTTGCTAAAATATAGTTATAGAATAGAAGATATATAAAAATAAATTTTCTAAACTTCACCATTTGTAATTCTTTGGGTTATAAAAAAAAATCACAAATTTCGATACTTATATTTATTTCTGAACTTTACCATTTTGTTTTTTGATATTATAAAAGAATTATTAGAATTAACTTTTAGCAAAACACATAACTCATAACCAAACTAAGATGAAATTATTATTCTAATAATAAAAAAAATCACTTTAAATTTTAGAGTTAGTGGCGATGATAATAAAGTGATGATGATCAGTAACATTGTTACAAGAGACCAAACCACGACTTTATAGGGAACGGGGTAGTCGTGGCAAAAACAATAACCTAGCAGAAACAGGGGAATCATCCATTACAATCTTTCGTGCGTTTGAGATATAAATGGCATAACATATTCTCCTATTAACATTTTAACCCAAACTAGACTATCAAGAAATGTGTTTTCTCTGCTTACTTGCCAGATTCCATTATACGGAAGAGTGCAAGAATAAAGTTTCTTTCTTCAAGATAACGATTGACCTCATATCGAAAGAGATATCGTAAAAAGCATAATAATTTCGATTGTGGACGAATTAAATATCCTCTGTACTCACCAGACTTAACCTCATCATATACTCATCTTCGGGTGTAGCGAGAGTGACCTAAAATCAATGAACTCATCAACAACAGAAGAGGTCGAAACAACCTTTAAATAACCTTGTAAATGAAAGTTAAACGATTTTTACAATGATAGTAATGAAATGTTAGTATAAATCTAAAGACTACCTGTACGAACTGGGGGAAATTGTATTAATTATTAAATAAATACATCTTTAAATATAAATAAATACGAAGAATTGTTTGATTTCTCTCTATAAAATACTTAGAAACGTGTAAAAAGGCCACGTTACTTATGAATAGACCGAATATAAACCTTCCTTACGGACAAGTCTGGAAATAAATTCGAGAAATTGACAAATGACCACACAGAGGCAGGAGTGAGACTATATTTGTTTTGGAGAGAGAACTGAAGTTAAACTGATAATTGACTAATTTATCAGGTAGTGTAAACGCTTTTAGTGTTTAAAGAGCACAATATCCTCTTTCTTATTTATACCTTCCGAGACTATCTAGCAGTGTTTCAGACATCACTTCCTAATGGAATCCTTTGGTTGGAGTTGCTTTCCTTGTTTGAACCTACTTGTCCCAACGAAAGTGTGAGTAACATCCTCTAAAACCGTTTAGTTAAAGTTGAAATTGAGATGGTCCAAGCAATATCTCTCTTTGTATAAATCTTGTATATTTTTTGTATTTTGCACTTCCTCTCCCTAATCCATTTAATGGATATCTTCCATTCGATTAAAATCAACATTTGTCTTTCATTTCCTGCCATCATGTCTAGCTCTCTCTTGTGTGTAAGTTTGCAGTGATTTTTATACCAGCTTGTTCATGGAATCTTAAAATACCCTAACTTTGCGACCAGGGTATTTATATTGAGTGAGTTTGGTCAACCATTTGTATTTTTTAACTTTAAAGTTATTCACGTCTCCTATTCAACCTTTTTCCTTCATCTGCTGCCTGTTACTCGAATCTTTGTTTTTTTTATATTGTTATAAAATGACTAAAGTGTGGAGGGGAATCGATTTATCTAGGGTGCGAGTGATATCATGGCTTATGATTCATGAGTGATATCATGGCTTAATATGATTCAGGAAGAAATGACAACTCGATTCACTTTGATCCTTTTCCATTTGCCTTTTCTCATCTTTTGGGGAAGAAGATCGCGGAGAAAGTAATCAAGTTAAGAGAAGTGAGAATATGTATGTGATTGGAGGCTTTCAAGACAGCACAGAGAAGTGGATGCTTGAGTCGCTTAGAACAGAGGAGTCAGGTAAGTCTCCTGAACGAATGAACAGACAGAAGTTAGGCAACTCTCCTAAACACGCTAGTACAGAGAAGTCAGGCAACTCTCCTAAACGCGTAAGAACAGAGAAGTCAGGCAACTCTCCTGAATGCGCAAGAACATAGAAGTCAGGCAACCTTACTAAACGCGCAAGAACAAAGAAGTCAGACAACTCTCCTAAACGCGTCAGAACAGAGAAGTCAGGCAATTCTCCTAAATGGGCAAGAACATAGAAGTCAGGGAACTTTTCTAAACGCGCAAGAACAAATAAGTCAGGCAACTCTCCTAAACGCTCAAGAACAGAGAATGCAGGCATATTTTCTGAATGCGCAAGAACAGAGAAAACTGGCATTTTTTTAAACTGCAAGAACATAGAAGTCAGGAAACTCTCCTAAACGCGCTAGAACAGAGAAGGCAGGCATATTTTGTGAAACCATTAGAATAGAGAAGAGAGGCAACTCTCCTGAGCGCGCGAGAACAGAGATGTCAGGGAACTCTCCTGAACGTGGGGTCATTTGGCATTGAATATACGTTTTCTCGTTGTTTAAATAAGCGATGAATAACTGTTCCATAATAATAATTAATTCATTGAAATAAGGTTAATCATTGATGGTTTACTTGATAATTCGATGATGATTTTGTATAGATGTTTATACACGTATGTATAGTAATAAAAACTGTAATGTACGCAGTCATGACTGCTAGATTCTTCCATTGGATACAGTCACTTGTGGGCATAGATGAAGAGCTGTAATTTTCAGCACATGATGACATACAAACTATAAGTGGAAGTAATATTATTGCCACAATGTAAGTAAAATGGATCATTTATAATATTAATCAGTAATATAAAATATACCCATTTACAATATTAGGATAATAATAATAGTAATAATAAGATAATACTTATATACCAGTAGAGATTAGGTAAAAATAAAGTTCTCTAATATATCATACCTAAAACTTAAGATTCCTATCTGTCAATTACAATAATAAATGGGTAACTAAGTATTTTAAAATAACAAAATATTATCTTTGGATAGAGAGTTTGGTTAATTGAAAATTGTTTTAAAATACGTTCAAAATGCATTAAAATAACACTTGACTTAAGAGATAATGAGAGACCATCTTGAATACGAACAGACGCATATAACAGGGAATAGTGAGATGTACATTTAATAAATTTAGGAGGGGGGGTATGAATTCGAGCGGAAAAGCGGTTGTTTAATTGGAAAAGGCGGGGAAGCTTTTTAGTCGCGTACACGAGAATCTATAAGTTAGTATATCAGTCCGTAGTTAGTCGGTCGGATGGTAACTATTTTAGTTTTCGATGGGTTTTCTGGTAATAACATTATAACTATTCGACCGATTCTAACGAAATTTGAAAACCCTATGTTGCTTTACATTTTATTTTGAATTATATAATTGCACAGGTCCTCCAAATTTAGTCCTAAAATTATTGAAAGTTTTGAAGGTGGTAAGGTCATAGGGTCAAAATGCCATAAGTCAGAATAATTCAGAGCAGAGGAGTTAGGTCTGTAGACCTTGTTTAATGTCAGATATCATAGAGAGAGAGATAACAGACACCTGGTCGTCCCCTTTTGTCTGCGCTAATGATGGAAGTGCAAAATCGTGATACGCTGTGGTTGCCCGAAAGCCCTCCATCGCAGAAAGCCGCGCAAGATCGAGAGTTCGGAAAGGTTACATTGGGAGTCGGACAATGTTTCTCCTAACCGACTCAGGAACCTTCACGCGATCGTGCTAATATGGCAAGAATACCCTCGCCTGCCGATGGGTCTGATCCTTAAAACCTCACATTTGGACGGAAGGGGAAAATCTTATTCATTCGACCCACACTATAAATCCTCCGACCCCAGAGTTGGAAGGCAATATCCGCCGCCTGCCCGCCCCCGCCAGTACCCGCTGTCTGCACTGTCATGTTCTTACCTGCTATTCGCGTCCTGTTGGACTCTGCACAATTTCTCTCGGAACCCCTCAAGCTCTGGGTATTTTCGTTTAATTCCCGTGAGTCTACCGCGTATTAGTTGTTCCTCACCCCAGAAATGCAACATGCCCAGTCTAGATTCCTGTTCTAAACCACAAGACAAGATCTAAGTTCATCCCTTTAGTAGTCATTGTGAAGAGACTATTATTTGAACTTTGCGCCAAGATAAGGATTACTCCCTCAGGCCAAATCTTAGAGATAACAACAACGCGCAACTCTCATCTGCAAGTGCTCCCTCTGCTACCCCCCCTCCCCCAGTGTAAGCCTCCTTCATCGGCTTCGTGTACGCTCAATGTCATTCGAGCGATCCTTCGGTCCATATTGTTTGTTTGTATGTACGGCGACCATCCCCGCTACATCCCCCCGTTTAGGTTGCTGAGTCATATGTCCGTCTAATGTGTTATATAGCTTGTTTCCAAACCCCTTTTATCCTTTGTAAAGAGAATATTAATATTGCATATTAATATTGTACTCTGTCTGTATTATAAGTCTCCCACGCACACAGCCGTCAGGATCTGATAAACGCAGGAAGGGTTAAACTCGAACCTATTCTACAATATTTAAGATAGGGCTAATTATAATCGATTTTAAAATTGTAAAGAATTTCATCGTAATGTAAAAGTTTACGTGAGAGTCAAAAGAGATTTTTTTGGTAATTATTTTGATAGGTGGGGATTAAATGCCAAGAGATTTCAATGCTCGTAGAAAGTTATGTAGTTTAGTTGAAGAGATGGTTGCAATTACACATAGAGCAGTGATACTATATGTGAATTTATAATAAGTTGGATATCATCTACAAAGGCAAAGAATAGGATACTTTTTAATAAGTTCAGATTCTTGGAAAGTTTCATGAGGAGTATTTTTGAGCTTGTGTAAATCTATAATCTAGCATCAATATGACCTCCACGAAATTTAGTAGAAAATGACCAGTTAATAGGTTGTTCGTCTATTATTATAGTAAGCATGAAGGTATGTTCATCAATGTGGAACAATCTATAGGTGGGTTTACCATTGTTCAATGATAGAAAGTTTGCAATAAGCCAAAATTAGATGTTAGATAGCTCAATGTTGAGTGTAGAAATTAATGTATACAGGTTGCTGTGAGTTATACTTAGAATAGAGAATAGTGTATTATATTTGATTAACTACTACAAGAAGGGTACTTACCATTATTGTAAATCAGAAAGGACAGGGTCCCAGGAAAGAGCCCTGTGGGACTCCTATTCTAATTCTAATTTAAATAATGACTGAGGTGAGTAAATGCCATCTAATGACATTGAGTGTTGTAAGTTTGTCAGGTAGAATACGAACAGGAGATTGGCAACTATGTGGTTTCTGTTATCGAAAGCTATATAAAACTAAGAAAGAATTAAGAAATTGAGTGTGAGTAATTTATTATATCATTTGTTTTAATGAGAATTTCATGAATGGCATCAGATGTGTTAACGTTTGGACGGAATCCATTTTTACTAGGAATATATGATTTTATTTTCAGAAAAAAAGACACACTTTTTTAAATTAGCTATTAGATTTTTCGAATATTCTTGATAAAGTTGGAATTTGGAAAAATTGTCTGCTGACATTCAATGAAGGCGTAAAAGCCAACTTATAAGGTCTTTCTCACTTCTTAATTAACTTTGTTTAGAAGATTTATACCAAGGCACTACCTCTTCTCCTTCCCTTTATTTTGACTATCTTTTTTTCATGTTTTGACTTTTTTCTGTATACCTACCACTGCACGCATTTCGCCTACAATATGATAAGATTACGTTGAATTATATTTTCTCTACCTGTTCTAGTGTACAGTAATAAAGATATCTGTTTTTCTAGGTTTAAATATGATTGCTTTCTAATTAACATGTCTTAATTATACTTCAATAGGTTAGTGTTTAAGACGTTAATAAGCTTACCTCACAACATAATATTGGGAAATAATTTGTGGTACAAATCTTGAATGGCTGACATTCAAGGGCGCTTTATTCCAATACCATGGGAACAAACTTAGCAAACTTAAAGAGCCATATTTTACTCATATACAGATAAAGTATCATTAAATTTAAAAATATCTTATACTCCTATAAAATAAATAAACCTTGACATAAAAATGACATCATTTCAAGGATGAATAAAATGAGGTCCTTATGGGAATAAAATCTGACTCAATCCACCGCGCTCAATGAAATCTAAGCTCTTTTCCATCGGCTGCTCAATGTTCGCTCACATTGTCCTTTTCGTAACCTGAAACAAGAGATCTACGAAAATGAACAGGCAACGAACCATTACACAGAGGTCGAAACAATTTAACATGATGGTTATTAGTAAGTACCGACTTCATTTGCAGCATTTTTATTCCAAAAAGGTCAGATTTTCTTGATTTGTGGCATTTTGATTCGATAAAGGTGAGATTTAAATGATTTGTGACATTTTGATTCGAAAAGGTGACATTTATTGATTTGTGGCATTTTGATTCTAAAGTGTGAAATTTACTTGATTTGTGTCATTTTGATTCGATAAATGTGAGATTTACTTGATTTGTGACACTTTGATTCGAAAAAGGGGAGATTTACTTGATTTGTGACATTTTGATTCGAAAAAGGGGAGATTTACTTGATTTCTGGCATTTTGATTCGAAAAGGTAAGATTTACTTGATTTGTAGCATTTTGTTTCGAAAGAGGTGAGATTTACTTGATTTGTGGCATTTTAATTCGAAAGGATGAGATTTACTTGATTTGTGTCATTTTGATTCGATAAAGGTGAGATTTACTTGATTTGTGGCATTTTGATTCTAAAAGATGAGATTCACTTGATTTGTAGCATTTTGATTCGAAAATGTGAAATTTACTTGATTTGTGGCATTTTGATTCGAAAAGGAGAGAGTTACTTGATTTCTGGCATTTTGATTCGAAAAGAAGAGAGTTACTTGATTTGTAGTATTTTGATTCGAAAAGGTGAGATTTACTTGATGTGTAGCATTTTGATACGAAAAAGGTAAGATTTACTTCAGTCGTGGCATTTTGATTCGAAAAGGAGAGAGTTACTTGATTTGTGGAATTCTGATTCGAAAAAGGTGAGATTTACTTGATTTGTGGCATTTTGATTCGATAAAGGTGAGAGTTACTTGATTTCTGGCATTTTGATTCGAAAGGGTGAGGTTTACTTGATTTGTGGCATTTTGATTCGATAAAGGTGAGATTTACTTGATTTGTGGTATTTTGATTCGAAAATGTGAGATTTACTTGAATGTGGCATTTTGATTCAAAAAGTTGCTATCTACTTGAATGTGGCATTTTTATTTGAAAAGGTGACATTTACTTGATTTGTGGCATTTTGATTCGATAAAGGTGAGTTTTACTTGATTTGTGGCATTTTGATTCGAAAAGGTGAGATTTACTTGATTTCTGGTATTTGATTCGAAAAATATATCAAGTAAGGAAATAGATCCTAAGATTTTCTTTAAGGGATCTTTAGTTAAAACAGTTCCTTTTGCACTGCTGATCCAATAAAGTAGACGGAGATAATAGAATACAGGATTATTCACTAAACTATCCTTGATTTTGAAGTGTAGAAACGATGAAATAAAAGTAAAAACACAGGAAAGGAGTGATGTAAGAAAATGGAGAGTTTAATTGGCATTTATACCAAACCCCGTTACTCTCGATGACTTGGGATTATAAGATTAGTCCATTCAGAATAACTACCGTAGTGAGATTTGCCTTAATACCTATAAAAGCGTGTTAAAAATTAATATTCTTAAGTATTTGAGCTCATTGTAAAAATGTATAAAAGTATAAATTCAAGTGCACGAAGTTCAGTGTTTTCAACTGGAGTTCAGATACCTTAAATAGTATAAATTCAAGTGCACGAAGTTAGGCGTTTTCTACTGGAGTTTAGATACCTTGAATACGAGGGGCGGTCAATCAGTTTTAAAATTCGGATATAAGAAAACGAGATATGAGAAAAAGTGGTTTAGTGTTTTTCAATATAACTACCCTCGACTTCAATGCACTTGCGCTACTAGTCCCTGAGGCTTCGAATTCCCGACAACCAGAAATCTATAAGTAAAAGTAGTCGCTAGGAGCCAGATCTGGACTGTAGGGGTAATGGTTAAGTTCCTCGAATCTGCACTCGCGCAGGGCAGCTTGTGCAACTCTGACCGTGTGGACTTTGACGACGTTGAAGTCGATCATGGGGCGTGAGGTTTCTAGCGAGCCAACGGACAGACACCTTGGTCATGGCCAAATTGTCGTGGATGATGTTGATAACACTTCCATGTGATATTCCAAGTTCTCGCTCGATTTCTTCGATCTTCGCCGGTCGATTTTCGAGCATCATCCTCTCCACACGGGCCACATTGTCCTCGTTGGTCACTTCTGATGGGCGTCCTGGACGGTGGTCATCTTTAAGTGACTCACGACCATGGCGGAACTCCCTATTCCAGCGAGCACTGATTGCATAGGAAGGAACGGTGTCAGTATACACTGCAACTATGCGTTCATGGATCTCTTTTGCATTCTTGACTTCCTTGGTCCAAGATTTGATCACTACGCGGTGCTTAACCTTCTCTATTATTGAAAAATTTGTGACTGACGATCTGCGATCAGCTACTGCTTCTAAAATAGACTAGGTAGGAGCGCGGCTGCAGTTTCTGACTTGTCATAACTTTTCCTACCACCTTCACAAACAGCCATCCCCCTTCCTCTGTTTTGTCCTACTGATTTGCAAAACTTATTGTTCGCCCCTCGTAGTATAAATTCAAGTTCCGGAAGTTCAGCATTTTCCAATGGAATTCAGATACCTTAAATAGTATAAATTCAAATCCACGAGGTTCAGCGTTTTCTACTGGAGATCAGATCCCTTAAATATAAATTGATTTAAAGGTTATTAAATTTTATGAATATATAATCCAATTTAGGCATCAAAGGATTAAAAAAATATGTATTTTTTTTAAATGGTCTTTCCTACACTTCGTGAGGCCCCTTCTACAGGTACTGTAACTTCCACTGCGCGGATTATAGAAAAAATATGTTCCATCTATTTAAAAAATTCTGTTTTCGGATTTTGTTTTACCCTCAAAAATAATCCGTTATATTATTATCTCATTATTTCTTTGGCTCATAAATTAGTTCTCTCAAAACAATCGACTCAGGATTTTTTTCACAAGATAGAAATCACTTTTGGGAATCTTACACCGTTCTCTTCTAGCACTGTTCTAACTGTTGGAAATATGAAAACTAGAACTTAACAATATAATAAAATTTGTTCTATGCAATAATACTCTTTCAGGCTCTTCTCTTTTCGCCCTCATTCCTTTTTAAGCACATTTTGCGCAACATTTTCATTTATACCCAACTTTTTTTAAAGAGGATTAAGGCCGTCTTTTAATTAAAGTCTGGGATATTCAGGAGAGGATAAGAATCAGGTAAAAATAAATAGACGAAAAGTAAAAAAAAAAATAGTAAAAGAAGGAAAAAAAAGAAGAAAATAGTACCAAAATTTAAAAGATAGTATGAAAACTAGATATAGAAAATAGATTGATTAAAAAATCCTTATCAAACCTAAATTTTGAGGGGATGCTGTAGGATGCCTTCAATACCAGAAAGAAAGAAATGTGTACAAATTACTGGTCCTCAAATATACACATTTCTTCCTTATCCTCTTACCTTCTTTAGATAACATTTTCCAATTTTCACCGCTAATGATTCATATTCCACAGGCCTGAAAATCACTCCTTTTAGAACCATACGAGGTCAAGTCCCTCGCAAAACCAGGACCTCTATCAGCACGCAGCGTGTAATTCAGCTAGTCCTCGTAAGCGGCACAAAATGGCCTTTCACATCCCTTTCACGGTACCATAGTTCACTAATTCATGCAGCTAAAACACTACTTCTAAACTTATAGCACTTACCATACCCCTTCTCCCCGCCTCAAACATGTACCTTCGGCAGCATTTCCTTCGTAGGACCATATATCTTGAGATGAATGTGCTAGGAATCATTGTATTGATTTTATCGGCGAGTAATTTTATATTCTTATACTTGCGCAAAGTTTTTTAGATTCTCGCCTTAGGTTCCGTAAGCTTATAACGTGATTTTGGCCTGGCATGATTTGCCAATTGAGTTTTCCATCTTTAGCCTTTTCATAAATATATTTTTACTCTACCTTACCTTATTTATGATTAAGTTGTCATTGCTTTCTCCTTTTACTACCAATGAACAAAACTTCATGAACTTAAACGAATTATATCAATTAAAAACATCATATCTCTCTTCCACTTCTTTTAGAGACGCACTACGAGGCTAGCGACAATAGGGTGACGAAAAAGAATGGATGCCCTTGAATTGCATCACCATAAGGAAGGTCATGTGACAAGAAAGAAACCATTCTCGATGTTTTAGCGTAAAAAAATGAGGAGGAAGATGGCTTAAAATCGAACCAAATGAACATAGAAAAGTCATGTGACAAGAAAAAGACAATACTTGATGTTTTGGGGAGAGGGGAAAAAGAGGGAGCATGAATAAGGAACTTACTTCATTTGCCCTCATAAAAGAGGCGACATTCATCGATTTGCCCGTATAGATACGAATCAACCTTTCAAATTTCTTTATCAAAATTCTCGCGGTATTAATGCGATTTTTGTCGACCAAGTGAAATTTTATAAAAACAAACTGAATAAACTAAAAATTAAAAAAAAAACTTACGATCTTCAAAACTTTCAAAAACTTATTAAAAGCAAAATGGTTTCCATCTGACCGGTCGACCTACGATCCGACAAAGTAACTTATAGAGTCGCGTGCACGCCACTAAAAGAGGAGAAAGAAGAACAAAAAGAAGTATTATAATAAAATGAAGTAAAGGAAAGAGAAAAGGAAGAGAAGGAAGAAGAAGAATCAACTCAAGCGCTCTGCTCCATATCAATATCAACGTGAATCAACATCATTAATAAACCTAATTAACAAATCTCCATTTGGACAATCATGCACAAAGCCACCAATTATTTATTTCATACCTAATTAGCTCGTTATAGTTATTGGTTCCTCTACACTGTAGGTTCTCCTCCAGTGAAGGTCAACGTGGGTAGAAGGACACACATACCCCTCATCACAAATTACCTTCATGCGAACCTATTTTATTTTATAACCTATGATCCATTGACCTTCGATAATAATAATGATAATAATTTTATTGCCTCTCTTAGTTTTTTTTCTTTTTATCCTGCATTCTATGGTTGAGAAGACCGCCGATAAATGAGGCTCATCAGGACATAGGCCGGGAATTTTCTTTTATTTTCCTTTACATTATTATTATGATATATATATATATATATATATATATATATATATATATATAAATTTTATTTTTATTTCTTCTATTACATTTCACTCCAAGCTTTAAAAGGGGTTATTAGTATTCTCCGTGAGAGACCTGTGCTGACCGCAAAAGTTCATTGTAAACTCAACCGGGGATTAATTTACGTCATCGTCCATCTTAAATTAGATCAAATGAAAAGGTCTACTCACTTGGTTTATGAGGAGATGAATTAAAGATATAAAATGGCTCCCACAAACCCGGTTATATGTTTCTCAATTTTGAAAGAGTCTCGAAATTTTCCAGATATAAAATTTGAGGTGATAATTTTAACAAAAATTTGTACTTCTTTTGACACATTTTCAGCGTAGACCTAAAGTGGGATAGGTACTATGGAGATCTTTTATGAGACTGAGTCTACTGGTCATTATAGGAGATAGAAGCAGCCACAAACGTGGATCATGAATTCGAATTCCATTTGGAAAATTCCCACATCCCATTTAGATATAGAGCGATCAAATGGACAGCGGTGTTTCCACTGGTGGAGACCATATTTTCATCAAGAGATACAGTAGTGTTTTCTTTGGGAGAGAGAAAGAATAACCATTGCGAGAAGCCGTAATGTTTTGAATTGGAGTAACCTTAGTGTTTTCATTAAGAGAGACCGTAGTCTTTACACTAGGAGAGGCTATAGGTTTTCCATTGAGGGAGACCGGACTGTTTAGACAAAGAAAAATAGCAGTTTTTTTAAAAGAGAGCAAACTGATTTTTTTCCATTAGGAGTGACTGTAGTTGTTCTAATAGTAGAAACCGTATTTTTTTGACTGAGATATGGGTATTGTTTCTAATAAGTTAGACCGTATTGTTTCTATTCTGGAAAGTCTGCCTTAGTTCCACTGGCTGAAATTTATTTTTCCCCACTTAGAAAGACCGTATTTTCTTTCTCTGGGAGAATGCTATTTTTTCTACTGGGCGAAATCTTAGTATTTCTACCAAGAGAGTACAGTCTTTCTATTAAGGAATACCGTAGTGTTTCGACTGGGAGAGACCGAATTCTCACAATAGAATTGATCGTAGTGCTTACCTTATGAGAGAGCGTACTATGTCAACTGGGAGAGATTACACTATTTCAATAGTCAAGGCCGTAGGAGTTCCATTAGAAGATATCGCGTTTTATACAATGGGAGATACCGTAGTGTTTCACTTTGTGACTCCGTAGTGTTTCCAAAACGTGACTGTATTATATCCACTAGTACATAATGCATTTGTTCAACTGTGACAAAATTTATTGTTTCCACTAGGAAAGAGTAAATTTTTCCTCATGGGATACCGTAATTTTACCTCAGTAGAGACTGTAATGCTTCGACTGGTAGGGGGGACGATTTTTCCATTAGGAGAGTCTGCAGTGTTTACACTCCAGGAGAGACCGTAGTATTTCTATTGTGAGATACCCATATGTTTCCACTATGGAAGAGACTATAGTTCCATATTAAGAGAGACCGTAGTTTTTTCACTAGGAGGACCGTAGTCTGTCCACTGGGAAAGACTTTAGCGATTCATTAGGATAACCATAACGTTCACCATGCGAGAGACCGTAGTGTTTCTAGTGAGAGAGAACGTAGTGTTTCCAGTGGAAGAGAACGTAGTATTTCTACACAGAGAGACTGAATTGCTTCCACTAGCAGATACCGTATTGTTTCCATAAGGGGAGAGCTTAAATTTTCCACTAGTGGAGACTGGGAGAAACCGTAGTGGTTAAACTGGAAAAGCCCTTACTGTTTTCACTGATAAAGCAGTGTTTGCACTGTAAGTGATCATTGTGTTTCCATTAAGAAAACCGTATTGTTTAAATAGGAAAAATCGTATTTTTTGAAAAGGGAGAAAACGTAATGTTTCAATTCTGAAAAACCGTACTGTTCGATTAAGAAAACCGAATTTTCCATTGAGAAAGATCTTAGATTTTAATCTGAGAGGGATGGTAGTACTTATATTAGGTAAGAGTGTAGTGTTTCCATCAGCTGTACTACCTTATTTACCATAGCGTTTAAAAGTTTCTTTAAAAACCCTTGTCCTTGGGCCATAAGTTAACCAGCCAATAATTTTCTAGTCCCTTTTTCTAGTAACGTAAACAACAATGCATGTAGTGATGCTATTTGGTTAGTAGAGCAAGGAGTAGAAACCACCACACTGAATCAACCACGGATCGAAGACACTCTTTATCTACGCCAAACGAATGAGGGTTGCCAATGGACCAATCTATTATCACTAAATATAAAGGTATCACTGCGTTGACTGTAGTTTGCATAACTATATTAGAAATAAAGTGCCTAAAATAGTAGGTGAAAACGATCCCTTACTAAAGGTGTGTGAAAATGATCTCTCTCACGGGTGAATAAAAACTATCTCTTGGCACGGGTGGGTGAAAAGGTTCCCTTGGCATGGGTGAGTGAAAAGGTTCCCTTGTCAAAGATTGGTGAAAACGATCCTTTGCCACGGGTGGGTGACAACGATCCCTTGTCAGGATGGGTGAAAATGATCCCTTACCGAGGGAGGGTGAAAACTATCCCTTGGAATGTGTGGGCGAAATCGATCTATTTCTACAGATGGGTGAAAACTATCTCTTTCCACGAGTGGATAAAAACAATCCCTTGCTACGTGTTGGTGAAAATGATCCCTTGCCACGTGTTGGTAAAAACGATCCCTTTTCACGAGTAAGTGAAAAAGATCCCTTACCACGTGTGGTTGTAAACGATCCCTTAGTACGAATGAGGAAAAACGATCCCTTGCCACGGGTAAGTGAAAACGATCCCTTTAGACAGATAGGTGAAACTCATTTCTTACCGAGGGTAGGTAAAAACGATCCTTTGGAATGGGTGGGTGAAAACGATCCCTTGCCACAGGTGGGTGAAAACGATCCCTTGCCACAGGTGGGTGAAAACGATCCCTTGCCACAGGTGGATGAAAACGATATCGTGTATAGCGATGCCAAAAATGAAGTTTAAAATACAGAATTGTCTTTACGAATCTTAGATCGGTCCATTGGGTACAGCTACTTGTTTGGTATAGAAAAAAAGCTTCCCCGAGGTGTGGTCGAAGCAGGGTGGGTACTCAATGCTTTAATACCCCCATACCTTTATTCTTCCGTCTATCAGCCTTGTCCTTCCCGTATCAAAAAGTAAACAGGATTCTGTTATGTTGCTACCATATATTAATGCAAACCTTTCATTTCGGGATAAGGTGAAGGCTATGAGTTGCATCCTACTTCCGTACCTTGGTTCTCTACATCGTTAATCGGAATAAGTTGACACATATCTTTCCTTACCCTTCTTCTACCCCTTTTTTCCCTCCTATGTTTACAATTAATAGTTAAAAATGTTCTTTTTACTTTTCCAATAACTAAATCTATTCTAAACGGAATTTAATCCATAACCCGATATTGGTAAAACCTCAACATACTACCAGATATTTAATCACCACGATATGACGAACCGAGGTTTTATTGTCTTGCGTCCTTATAATATGTAAGCTTCTTTCCTCGATTATAAAGTAATCTAATTTAGATAAATCTGCAAAACTATTGCCTACTATTTAAAATTTCCATTACAACATATAAACATCATTGAAACAGCAATAAAACATCTCAAAACCTTTTAATGTTTGTATATCAATAAAACTTGCCGAACGAGAGGATGTTGTTGTTGTTTATAGGAGCAGACGTCATTCCTGCTTCTTCCGACTGCTTGGAAGATTAATGGAGATAATTTGATTCTACCTTTTCACTATTATTTTTATTCATCTAGTAATCTTCCCTTTTCTTTCACTTCATTTTTCCGTTATAGCTTGCAAATATGCGTATTTTTAAGAAATTTGGAATCAACAAAAACACATAAACGAACTGGAGAAAGGAGTTAATTTCACCATCGCTCGCCTACCAGAGCCCCTTTTCGTTAAACGACGCTTCGTTGTCTCTTTTGCCCGGATGAAAGAGTTCATTTGCAAGAATGATTAATTAGTATTGTTTCTCTCTCGGTTGAAGCGTCTTAATTAACGTTCTATTGTTTAGAGGAGAAAAACGATTCATTCGTTGCGTATTTTTATTTCTGTTTCTCGTTTTACTCTGAGAGCGAGAAGGAAAATTTCATACTTACGGTATATCACGAAGATTTAAGATAAGTTGGCGTATTTCCATACGAATGAGAATAGAATGAAGATATTAATGGATACTTATTTCATTGACCTATGTCTTTTGTTATTTACCTGTCTGTTGTTTTGGAATCTCTCTCTGATTAAGGGATAAATGTGAAGATTGTCTTTTTTTATTTACGAAAGGGCATAATTAATCTAGGGCAATGCCTTCTTCTCTTTTGGGAATTTTGGTATTATTGAGTTAATATTGATCATTGTTTCTTTATACATTCCATTAAGAGAGATATAGAGCTCTCGCGGTACAAGTGGTTAAGGCGCTTGGCTTACATGTTTGGGTATCGGGTTCGGTTACAGGCGAGAGTGGTACGTTGAGTCGTCGTAATAGGCTCAGAACGTTATGCTGGGGTCAAACAGTTGAGATTGTGTCCCCCCGATAGCTCCCGTACGTCGAAATTTCTAAATTTTTGTTCATACATAAGTGTAGGGTCTGTTGGCTTTCTGATCCATGTTAATCGTCGACATTGTTTGACAGTCGTATACCTTACGTCGACCTTGTACGATTGTCGAATCATAGTCGTATTGCAATGTGTAGGCGTTTTCAACTTGCGTAACCAGGTTTAAATTGCCGTAGGACGTAATATGACCGTGTCCGAACAGTCTTTGCCCCACCCCGTATGAATATGGGTAATAGTCTTTTCAGACCAGGTAGGTCGAGGGGTAAAGTGGGCAACTACTAAAGGGCAGGAACCCCCCGAATAATAATTGCATTCCAAGGTTCCCTACGGCAGCAGCAACATCTCATGGCCATTCATCATAGAGGACTTTGACACGATCATTTCCTAATAACTCCTCGAAACGTGCATAACAAGGAGCTTATGCACATATCATTGACTACGTGGACCTAATTGAACGAGTGGCAGTAGCCAGGGCTCTTATTCAAAAGAGGAACAAGAAAAATAGACGAGAAACCCGACATCAGTTTGGATGTGCCCCTATCTGCAACAAAAAATGGAGTATAGCCATTACGAGAACCTAATGCAAGAGTTCATACGAGAATGTCTAGAACTTTACAATAACTTTACGAGAATAGAACGCCAACTGTTTGATGAAATAGTAGAACGTGTCTCGCCCCTTATTCAGAAGAAACATACGTTCTGGTCCCAACCCATTTCTCCTGGCCTGCGTATTAGCACCACCCTACGTTTGCTCGCTATGGGCGCTTCATACAGAAACCTGCAATACTTATTTCGAGTTGCCCACAACACTATCAGCCACATTGTACCAGATACTTGGCGGGCCATTATTGCTGTCTACGAATACGAGGAACTTAGAACGACATAATCTTCCTGATGAGGGGAAAGAGGTCGCCTTTGACTTTGAAGAACGATGTAACCTTCCACATTTTGTAGGATCCATTGACCGTCGAGGTGTAGTACCATCGTCATCTCGTGGTGGGACGCAGGGCAAGGTGCTGGCAGGCAGGGTGGGCACAGTATGGGTTACAGGTGGTGCTGCTGGCATGGTAGATGTGCAGAAGGTGCCTGGTACCGGCGTCTGAGGTGTAGTCGGGGTGGCTGCATGTGAAGTTGTAGAGCTGGTGGTGGTGGTAGTAGTAGTAATAGGCTAGGTAAAACTACCCTTAATCAGCTTTTTAACGTCCTTCCTCTTCATGGTAGGGAGGAAGGAAGGAGGCAGAGTGGTAGAGGGGCAGAGAAGGAGCTGGTGGAGGTCTCATGTAGGCCTTGAAGTTGCTGGAAGCTGGTGGAGGGCTCCTGTAGACGATGAAGTTTCTGCGAGAGGAGAGGCGGTGGTGTTGAGGTGGACGATGGTCGGCTTCGGTGAGAGGACTGTCGTCAGGAATGGCCACCTGCTAGTCCTTAAATACCCTCCATCCGATGTTGCCGCCACAAAAGAGTGCGGCGCCGTTGCCAGATTCCGGCCTTCATTCGTAAAAATTGACGATTGACGGGTCTGCACCTCGACAGCCGGGCGTACCATAACGAGGGTCTTAAATAATTACGACTAAGCCCTAACGGTCGTAAACATAGCCCCAATTTTTTTTGTAAAAGATAATAGTTAGGCCCGTGCGGGCAAACTACTTTGTGCAGTTCAAAACATTCGTGGCTGGAAGCACTGTGGCCCGTATCGCGTGTCTCCCCACGACCGACGTTACACAATTTTTATTTCGATTTACGTACCATGCACTTACGATAGACGTATTCGGTTGCCAACTACCAATAAACGTTCCTGCGCAAGCAATTGCGTGCATAATCATGATTGCGTGACACCAGCATTATGGTTTTGTGCCTTCACTACACACTTATTCACTCACAACACTGTTATTTCTCTCTCACTCTCCTCTTCTCACAACCATCACCACTATTTCCACTCAGAGCCAGATAAAATGGTTTCAATTCCACAAGGCCAAAGGAGGACAGAGTTGCCTCCCTCGGAGTCTCAATGGTTTCTTCCTTAATCACTAATTGTTTATTCCCTTACATCAAGGTCATAAAAGGAAAGTTAATCTGAAAATAAATGTGGGAAAGGTTTTAACTCTTTTGGTAAGAGATTTCTGTTAAAAAACGGCCAAATTAAAAATACCAAACTTTACAAATGAGTTACCCATCGAAAATTACGATGGGGTTTCTATAGAGTTTATCCGCAAATTTTGTCACCTCAACCCAAAAGTAATAAGAAGAATAGTGAAATAATATAATAATATCAAACAAATGTACTGGTTTTAGTGTATTCATTTTCAATAGAGAAATAATATAGTAACATCAAACACATGTGGAATATAGAATTAAAACAATATTTGAAATTGAAAGTTAAAATAATATTTACTAGTGATAACATGACTTTCGGAACCTCCATATGGATTAACCTCTAAGAAAGAGTTAATACCTACGTTGTTAAATGTCAATTAAAATAATTGAGACTTTTGATCAGAAAACGATTCGTTAACGCTTAATTATTTGAAGAAAAAGTAGAAATAAAAGATTAATGGTAAATCCAAGGAAGGAAAATTAGTATAGAAGAGTCAGACGACGATAGAGAATTTGTCGGCTAACTTAAAAATATAAGAAAATAACAGACTTTATTTATATAGATATATTTACCAGAATTACATAGTAAACACTTAATTTGAATGTACTATTAATTTTACCGGATGAAATTGACTTCCGCCTAATACAGTGGTTCTCAACCTATGTGTCCCGACCCAAAGGTGCGTCGCAGACGTTTTTCCGATGGGTCGCAGGGCCATTTGATTTTAAAAGATTCTAGTGCTTTTTTCAATAAATAAATTTACAAATCTGTTAATCTGCTATTTTATTATGTTTCTAAGAAGTGTATATTATTACACTTACTATTTTCGTTATATTCTGCGTTCCCTATTCCACAGGAAAGCTTCTCCCCTCCCTCCTCCAATTCTTCCCTCTCTCGTCTCTTACACTAGGATTGTACCGTGCAGCGTTGACAATTTAGCCCCCTTCTTTGCGTACTAAAAATTGTAAAAAAGTATTTCCATAGGATTTCAAATAAAACTCTTAGTTTGGATAGAAAGTAATGTTTTTTTTTGAAAAGCAAGACCCCCTCTGGTCAAGTTTAAGTTCCTGAAAATATCCAAGAGGAACTCATTGAAATGATTAAGTTTTGAAGTCCAAAGTGAATTTGCATCGCTTTCACTTAACCAATTTTGGATAAATTGACACATATCTTATCCAACATTATCAGATTTGGCGCTTGAAATACTACTCCCATTTCTTACAACATATTTGTGTGAATCTGCCTTTTCTCAAATTCTGGCCATAAAGATCAATAAATTGAGCCTTGGAGATGATTTAAGGTGTGCAATGTCATCCATACAACTGCGAATAAAACTTCTAACCGAAAAAAAGCAAGGTCAGCTATCGTATTAAAGGTAATGAACTGTATTTAACAGTTTATTTTTCAAACTAATTAATCATAATAATTGGGACGAAATTAAGAATTCTTACCATAATTTGGTCGCCACCAGAAAAAGGTTGAGAAACACTGGCCTAATACATAGACTCCAGTCGACGTCGGAGCCCGTTACAGTCCTTCTCGTTGGTCCTTCTTTTTAACTAGATGGAAAATGCAGTGATTCTGGACATAAGCTACACTTTAGTGGGGCCCCTATACTTGTTAGTCTCTCTATTAACCACACCTTACACAGAATAATACGGGGGTAAATTCTAGTGACTTAGGAGGCCATATGTTCGAAGTGATGTGAATAAAGAAATTTTGTGACAGCTACGGCTGAGTACTCTTGGTTGTGTGGCATGGGGCAGAGTACTGATCGCACAGATATGGCCTTCCAGCGGCCACACCTTGAATCCAGGCACTTTATATAGCCCTCCGGATTAACTATGAGATCTTCTGGGAATTTGAATAGGGCACCATGTATATGTTCATACAAGAACTGGAAAGTCATCTTAAATAATCCCATGCTACCTCTTCTAGTATCTCAAGTTTCATGGTCCTTTCTTGTTATAAATCGAGACCTGAGAAAATTCAGGGTTATCTATGTCCTTTCGGAAAATAAACATTGTTTACATTGCGATTACATTTATTATATTTGTCTATTGAATGGAGTCAATTACTCAGCGTGGATGATGAGGGTCTCTTGGTAATGAACGATGAATATTCAGGAGGGATAAAAAAAGTCCATAGTAAATACATAGCATGAAGCAGCTTGATACATTACAGTTTAACTGACGACCCTATTTAATATAATAATATAACTACCAAAATATTCTAATAATATAACTTATAAAACATGTTTTTTTTCTAATTAAAATTTTAATCGCTGAAATATTTTTGTAGAAAGTTCCTGATAATTTATTTAGGGAAAATATTTTATAAATATATATACTAACTTTCGGAAAGAATTTCAATTTACATCAGGAGAAAAATTTAATGTTGAGTGAGAATAACTTTCTGCCATCGATACCAGTGTGTATATTGCTTAGTGGTGTCGCTGGTAACCCCTTAATGGCGACACCTGGTAACCTCACGCTGTTTGTGGCCTACCAACTTTGTAGTCACGGGGAGGAAAGAAACAATTATCATACCCATACCGCTCTCTTTGTCACCCACGCTTCACACCAAAGGCGAGTTTTAACCGTAAACCTCCGTAAAATTCTTCATCCACGCTGCCAGCCACCTGACTTGGGGGAATCAAAAAGAATTCGTACCTGATCCTGTTAATTATAAAAAATATATATGTATATGAGGGCCTTTGTATAGTCAAGTGCTGCATTGGTGGCCAACCGCTCCAATGGGTACTGGGGTGAAAGGATTCATCTTCTATGAGAATAATTATTCTTTGCCTAGTTCTAAAGTTCGCGATATTATTTTTTTATCCTCTTCTCAAACAGATATTCTTTGATATATGTGGGATTAAAGAGATAAGGAAATGGGAGGAAGCTACAAACAGCAAATATCCAAAAAGTTAAAATAAGGTAAAATTAAGGCTCCACAGCGATAAACAATCCGGAAACTGTTCTCGAATAAAATTAGATAAAATTTCATTAAAGATAGACTAGATATGATGATATTTGGTTAGAAATTGGGTCAAACTTTAGTGATGTTAAATTACAACAATGTAGAGCAATACAGATCTAAATTATCGAGCAAATAATCTCATGGCATAAAAAAACAATATAAAATTTCACTAAATGATACGAGATTCACATTTTTAGCCGCAAAGAAATTGAAAAAAAAAGCAACCTCACATTGAGATTAGGAAGCGCAGAGAAGGCATATTCCTGGAAACAAATTTCTTATCGTTCGGTTAAAGCCAGCAGCAAAGATCTCAAACTCAATATCAAATGAGTTTTTATATTGTGCTTTGTATTTGGCTACTACACAGGAACTACCTGAATAGTCGGTGCCTTAAAAATACACATGTACGTAGGTGAGTCAAAAAGTTCTCAGACAAATGCCAGATTATTGAAATGTTCGATTTTGTACAAGTAAATACAGGGTCAAACACGACTTTCATGTTTTCTGAACAATTCCTACAAAATTCGTCATTCAATTTGTCGAGACTCTTTGTATTAGATGTGCTTCAAAAAGGTTACTTTTTTGAACCCATAAAATGGCAAATTTTGAGATAAGAGCGAACATTAAATTCCTGACTAAACTTGATTGGAAGCCTGTTAAGATTATTGACGCTCTACAACAGGTTTATGGTGACTCTTCGCCATGTAGAGCGGTAGTTTACGACTGGATTAAGCGCTTCAAGGGGGGCAGAGAAGAAGTTGAAGATGATCCACGTGAAGGGAGACCCTCCACCTCCATTAACCCAGAAAATGTCGAGCTTGTGAGGAATCTAGTGGATAAAGATCGCCGTATTACTATTGATGAAGTTGCCAATGCATGTGAAATCTCTCATGGCTCAGCATTTGGAATTCTAACTGAAAATCTTGGCTTGAGCAAGCTTTCAGCACGTTGGGTCCCAAAAGCGTTGCGAGAAGACCAGCTGAATCATAGGGCCAACCTTTCTTTGGCTATTTTGACCAAGATTGAAGCAAACGAGGATAGTTTTTTTGAGCGCCTCGTAACGGGAGATGAAACTTGGGTGTATCAGTTTGATCCTGAAAGTAAAAATCAATCAAAAGAGTGGCACCCAAGGGAAGAAGCAGGGCCTATCAAGTTCAAGACAGAGAGGTCCGTTAAGAAGATAATGGCTACAGTTTTTTGGGATTCGGAGGGAATTATTTTAATAGACTTCTTAGAAGGACAAAAAACTGTTACATCCAGCTATTACGAAGGAGTTTTAAGGAAGCTGAAAACTTCAATAGCCAAAAAACGACGAGGAAAGCTCCACAAGCAAATCTTGTTCCACCATGACAATGCCCCTTCAATAGCCAAAAAACGACGAGGAAAGCTCCACAAGCAAATCTTGTTCCACCATGACAATGCCCCTGCACATTCGTCGAAAGCTGTGAGATCTCAGCTACGGGAATTTCGATGGGAAACTCTTGCTCATCCCCCTTATAGCCCTGATTTAGCACCCTCTGACTTTTTTCTGTTTCCAAATTTAAAGGGACACCTAAAAGGAACCCGGTTTCAATCATTAGATGAAGCAAAAAAGCAGGTCATTACTTGGTGCCAGAGACAACCCCGTGAATTCTACAAAGATGGTCTTTACCGTTGGATTCATAGATTAAGAAAGTGTATAGATGTTAATGGAGCTTATGTAGAAAAATGATTACAGTATTATTACAAATAAAAATTTTATGCCATTTATCTGAGAACTTTTTGACTCCCCCTCGTATATTTAGAGTAGAAAATCCATGCTTTGTTTGCAATATAAATGCTAATACAAAGAACTGGAAGCAATACTGGTGATTTTTTACTGCACGATGCTTTTTTGGCTATCCCCATAACTTTATCTTTTACGAGGAAATGTAGGTTTTAGGAAAAAGGTTTGGAGGTGGAACTATATAGATTATTTTTTAGGGTTAAAAATCCTTATTTCGCAGGAAAAGTTGTTTTGAATTCTTTTCGCTATGGGAGGAAAAAAAAGGAAAATGCACCCCCTAAAGAATAAAGAATGTATCTATGAAGAGAGTTAGCTTAGTGGATAGATTTTTAACAATTCAATTCCGATTATATTAAAAGTAATAAAATAAAACATAACCAGTGGGTTTACTTCTTTTTCTAGTATCTACATATTCTAAAAGGTTCCAAAAAGTTCTAAAATGATACTTTACCAATGAGTTTACCTCTTTTTATAGAATCTACATATTCCCAAAGGTTCTAAAAAGTTCTAAAATAATACATTCCTAGTGGGTTTACATATTTTTCTAAAATCTACATATTCTAAAGGTTCTAAAATAATACATAACAAGTGGGTTTACTTCTTTTTCCAGTATCTTCAAATTCTATTAGGTTCCCAAAAGTTCTCAAATGATACATTACCAATGGGTTTACCTATTTTTCTAGTATCTTCATATTCTCAAAAGTTCTTTAAAGTCGTAAAATAATACATTACCAGTAGGTTTACATATTTTTATAGTATCTACATATTCTAAAAGGTTCTAAAATAATACATAACCAGTGGGTCTACTTCTTTTCTAGTATTTATATATTCTTAAGGGTTCCAAACGTTCTAAAAGGATACATTACTAATGGGTTTACCACTTTTTCTCGTATCTACATATTCTAAAAGGTTCTAAAAAGTTCTGAAATATTACATTACCAGTGGGTTTAGATATTTTTCTAGTATCTACATATTTTAAAAGGTTTTAAAAAGTTCTAAAATAATCCACTACCAGTGGGTTTACATATTTTTCTAGTATCTACACATTCTAAAAGATTCTAAAAGTTCCAAAATAATACATTACCACTGGGGTCACCTCTTTTTCTAGTATCTACATATTCTAAAAGGTTCTAAAAAATTTTAAAGTAATACATTACCAGTGGGTTTACTAATTTTTCTAGTATCTACATATTCTAAAAGGTTCACAAAAGTTCTAAAATAAAACATAACCAGTGAGTTTACTTCTTTTCCCAGTATCTACACATTCTAAAAGGTTAGAAACAGTTCTAAAATAATACATTACCAGTGATTAAACTCTTTTTCTAGTATCTACATATTTTAAAAGATTCCCCAAAGTTCCTAAATATTACATAACCAGTGGATTTACTTCATTTTCCAGTATTTACACATTATAAAAGGTTCAAAAAAGGTTCTAGAATAATACATTACCAGTGGGTTAACATCCTTTTCTAGTATCTACATATTTTAACGATACCTGCATCTTCAAGGGTTGATTTGTTCTAGAATATCATTAAGATTTATTATATCTAGTTTGTAAGTACAGAGAGGTGAAGGCGATAGGCCTACTTCACTTGATTAGACTCTCTTTGGTGTTGGTTGTAGGCTCCAGTGCCGGGGAGAGTCGGGCCTCTCACTGACACAGGTTGCTCTTTTTTGCTTCTTATTTTATTTTTGCTTTTGCTTTTGACTTTGGTTGATATGTTTTTCTGCGTTTGTTTTTATGCTTGTTTTAATCTAACCAAGAATTAGGTTGTTAGTTAAGCACGGTGACTTATGCCCTAGCAAAGAGTCGCCAGATAAGCATTATAAAAAAACACAGAAACACATGGCTTGTCTCATATAATACAAACTCCTTTCATTTATAATTTCTTTCAGTAACGCCTAAATTCCAAATCCTTCTTAGCAAATCGGTCATTCCCGATCTTTTTAACGCACCAAACTTCGATGACAAAAATAGAGTTTCTAATTAGTGATGACACTGTTGCATAATAGAATTAAAAGATAATATAGCATTGATTTGTTCATAAAAGATGTAGGCTCAGCTACAAATTCCGAAACATGATTATAGTATGATTAAAACTTAAAACCTGTTTGTATGCACAAACGGCTATTAAACTTTGAAAATGAATAAAGTAGTAGTCATAAGCTAAGAAGAGGAAAGAGAACTTAGAATAACCGTGAGATATGAACAACAATTATTGTAAATAAAGTTATCTTAGAGTACTCACCAAGCGAATAGATCTATTTCCTATATCTATGAATAGCAGCGTAACGGTGTATGGAATGACTGTGATCGCTACTATTAAATTTATATATGTACAACTATTACATTTTATGGATATTCTGTACAATTATACCTTCAATACTCGCCAAACTGGTAATCAGTATTAATGTCAAAGGAACATGTCAGGAGAACAATTTTGAAAGAAAGCACCAAGTCTTTACAGGTTGAGTGATAAGTATAGTGAACTATACGAGTTGTATTCAAAGCACTAGGGAAGATTTTCGGTGAAATAATCTATACAGCTGAATACATTCGATTGTCCAACGGTACAAATGAAAAGAGAATAAAGCGAAATAACTGAAAGGAAGATATTACACTTATGCCCTTTTAAAGCTACATAAGATAAAATAATACAATTATCCTGTCATATTATACGTGCCAAATTTTTAAAGTAGGATTGTACACCCGCAAACCTTTTAAATTAACACCCCCACAACATACCTATATTCTAAGCCTGTAAGGTAGTGGGTCCAAAGTACTAAAGAGAAGGTATCTCAACCAAACACTTTTAATACGAAGAAAAATACAAACCATGCTGTTGGAATGCCTCCAACAACATAGAAATAGAGAGATTACTCCTCACACCATTAAAAATACAAAAGTACCTAACACTACGAGGCGATGGTTCAAAAACATTGTTTAAACCTTAAAATGAAACAAAACTATACAGTAGCCTATCATGGGATGAGTCTAAAGGAACGAAATGAAATATTACACCCACATAACTTTATAATTCCTGGAAAAAATCTTCCACTAATTCTCTCAGTCTAAACAGCCTAACTAATAAATAAATATATTTTAACTACATATTCTCTTTAAAACTACAAAAGACAAAACCATTGCATAAACGAGACGTGCAATATATAATTAACTAAACTATATACTGCATCGACTAACTTAAAATACCACATTCTATGTAATGTCTGCAAAATTATGAATCTGAATATTAAGCACGGACACTTGTAAAGCTTATGAAGAAAAAAATACATACAACCAGCCTGTCAATCGAGAAACACAGTTTCTCACCATCACAAGAACCGTGAACCTTGCATGCCACTTCAAAGAAGATAAGTATAAGTAACTTTAAAACATGCCTGGGAGTGCTATATACCTGTTACTATACTGCTTCACTCTCTGGCAGTACCTTATCGACAATGCTATGCCCCAATTATGCACAAAACTATCCACCCACAAACACATAACTAAACCAATTTTTGGGCCCTTATCTCACTAAACGCCATTTTCATGTTGCACTCGAGTTACACTCATACGTCTCTGGCGATATTAAACAGCACAAATTAAACATCTACACCACATCGGTGTGAGTATCTTATAAATCTCCACTTACTGTAACAATTAATCCTAGAGCTCTCAAGACATTATCACAATCCTCTCAATACGTGGACACCTGGGGAAAGACCTAAAGGTACACGAAGTGTGGAATTTTATCTTTTGATATTATAAAAGAATTATTAGAAATAACTTTGATAAAAAACATAGTCATAACCAAAGTAAGATGGAATTATTATTCAAATACTCAAAAAATATCCCCTTCTTAAATTATATAGTTAGTGATGATGATGATGATGATGATGATTAACTTCATAACCTACAAAGAATCCCACTTCAATCACTTACTTATAAACATTCAGCCACTGATGAAGCTACAGACGCTCTTTAATCATGGAGATAAGATCAGTTTCCTTTCATTCGCTTATACTAGAGGATTCTGGCATGATGGAGTAGGATTGAATAAGGAAATCTCTATTCAAAATTTGTATGCATATGTATAACCTAAAAATGCTATGATTTATTCCATATTGGATTGAAAGGAAGACAATAAAAATGCATAAGCACCATCCTTTTTATATTTCTATCTTATAAATCAGTTTAGAAATTCAAAAATAGATCTCATATTATCTTTTTAAGGATCGGAATTTTGTTCAATAAATATTTGAAAAGAGTATTAAAATTCCACCCTAGGTTTGCTAGTAATGAGTAAATTATTTTTGGGATTCTTTGAACATAATTTTTTAAAACGAAGGCAAAGTATCTTTGTCAACCACATATTTTTAGCGAAATCTCCATTAAAATGATATTGGAAAGTTTATGTGATTGTAGAGGTTTTCCCTTTGAAAAATATTATTTGCCCACCTACTAAAATATTACTTCGGGAGAGAAAGCGTCCCGTTACTCGCCCCCCCTCCTTCTGACCTCACCCTCTTAGGTCTCTGCAAAAGTCACACCTAGGCATAACACTGAAATTGGGGATACCTCCCGGCCGTCTCAATCTTCCCCCCGTCCCTGGGTCGGGAGATTAGTTTGTAGGATTCGTTGTGAACCGCTTTTATGGCTCCCGCCGCTGGTCGCCCGTCTGGCCCGCTGATCCCTGCCTTTGACACTTAACCACAAGGAGATGCTCGGGTTCTCACGGCCGACAACAAAGGTTAGAGAAGATTCAATCTCTCTCCCTGTTTTGGAGAACTCCGGGTATATATGCCCCCACTCCAGGATTACAGACAGATTTGGTTAGACGAGACTTCCCTGAAAAGAGTGCAAAACAACAAGCTCTCTCCAAAGAAGTGTGAGTGACGGTGGTAAGCCACGGAAGAGTTGGACATCACACCCGTATCTGTTGGTCAGGGAGAAGAGTCTCGTGAGGCAACGTCAGCCTTTCTCATCCACCTTAGAATCAAGGATTGGAGAAGCCATGCTCCGAAGTTCTTCTGGTGAAGGAAAAGCGGCCCGTTAACTCGATCAAGCCGAGTGTGGAGAAGTCATCTTTCATCCCCTGCCCCCTTCAAAGTTCGTTCAGTGACCTACTAAGGACAAGAGGCTCGCATCTCGCAAAATACAAGTTCGAGAAAGTAGCTCAAACTGTTGCCGGTTTGTGGCTACCGCCCTTGAGTAATCAATGTCACCAAGACCTTCCCCAAGTTTTCCCCACCTTACTCTCGAGGTTTAAAGGAACTAAATCACTCACTAGCCTAAATCGCCCGTTATAACCTGTCGTAGAATGCCCCCCCTTTTTGTTCTATTCTAAGAGTGCTAAGAGTGTCTAATATATATTGATATCTGAATATCTTTAAAGATCAGAACCGTTCCGAAACACGTAAGGATATAAGGGGAAACGCACAATAAACCCAAAATAAACTTATATTTTAACTTTAACCATTGAATACACAACATTTAAACATTAACTACAGCAATACTCTGAATTTTATCATAAACAAGAATTAATTAAATTAGTTTACCCCACAAAATTGGTTAATTTCTCTACACACAACAATAATATAAGATTTAGGCTTACGCACTCTACTGGAATTTAAAGAGGCCTCAGGAATGTTATTGACTCACGACGCATGCCCCCTGTCCAGATGTAGATCGGCGAGATCACACGGGCATTTTGAAGAGGTTAGCAGCTGGAGGGTCCACACGGAATTTCGGGGGGGGGGGGAGGTTCTCCACGGATGAGAACAATTACGGTGCTTTATGCAACACCTAGGCAGTCGTGGTCTTTCTGGCGAGAGTGAGTCGAACTTTGTTCTTAAAATCAAGTTAACTTGGAGTGCAGTGTGACCACCGAGTAACGAGCTCGAGGGGAAGCTTTTCTCCTTCGTTACTTATTTCCTCATGGACGAGGACTGAACTCGGGGAGGGTCTTCTTCAAGGGCGAGGATCGATGAGACGGGGTTTCTCTGACGAGAATAAGTTACTTAAAGTTTGGTTTGGTAACCGGGAACTAGCTCGAGGATGAGCTTATTCTTAGTTCCAGTCTTCCTCAAGGGCGAGTATAACGGAAGGGAATTTCTCTGACGAAAATAATTTGAACTTGGTTCCTTACCAAGTGAACTAAGGAGTTCGGTGTGGCCACCGAGTAACGGGCTCGAGGGGGGAGCCTTTTCCTTCTTCTTTTCTTAATTCCTCAAGGACGAGGAATACCACTGGTGTTTAAGGTGTACCAGGATATGAGGAGTCTCTCTGGCGAGAGTAAGTTGAACTTACCTAAAGTTAACTTATCGTTTGGTTTGATATATAGGGACTAACTCGAGGATGAGCTTCTTGGTCTGGCGACCCAAGTAAACTACCTCTCCAGTCTCGGTAGTTCGGTTTGATCCGAAGACTTCGTCACCTAGAGACTGACGTATACTACCTCGATTTTCCTCAGAGTTCCTCATTTATACCTCGTCGCCCCACTGGGGGAGGGGTAAGGGGGGAGGGGCTTGAAGACGGCCCCGGGAGAGTTCTTTTGCCTAACGGTTTTTCCCACCGATTCTTACATCGGCTCCTCGTTAGCCTTTGAGCTTGGAAGAAACACTTCTCCAATTTCTGATTTGACGTGAAACTGGATCTCACTCTCCTGGGGGAGATCTTGCATTTTGACCTTTAGGGTCTTTCATGGCACCGAGTTGTGCGATGCTGCGGTCACGCGTTTGGCCCGCCGATGCCTGGGCCGGATGTCTTTGCGGTAACCGCTTTGTGACTCCACCAAGAGTGAACGCGGGGGGGGGGAGAGGAAGTGACGATTGCCCTACATAACCATTCAATAACCCAAGTTATCAAATTAGTATTCAGAATTTAAGTCTGTATTATTCATGTACCCATATATAGCCATATTGATTGTTGTGCCTTTTATTTAGTGTGTATTAAAAATCTATTTTTGTCATTGTGTTTGTTATATTCCTTGGTCACGCAGCTGCCGCTATCTATTCAAATCGCACTCTTAGAACAATAAAAGTTGTCACCTTGCTTGTCCTACCTTAGAGCCTGTGTGCGCATACTTTCTTACACTCAGCCATATTTCGACATTGATGAAGGATAAAATTATTAGGAATCTGTGAAATGAATGACGTACATAAATAGAAATTTCCATTTCTATACACGAAATTGGATGGGTTTTAAAAAAATGTCTACCTCGTTAGAAAAATAGTTTTGCGTGTTAGGTTGGTATTTAAAAACACAGAGTGGACAACCAGAAAATTGACCAAAGCTTTTCCGACCTTTTTTTCAGAACTAAATGGTAGAGAACTAAGATTTATTAAACCACTTCCATTGCGTCTTTGAAGGGAGACTAACTAGCGTCCCACATTACCAAGAAAATATTAAAATTAAAGATCGCGGACGTCATGGTCTAGACCAATGAGAACCACCTAATCCGAGCATCGAATCGCTTCCAAGTACCCTATAGAGGATGTTTCAAGATCTGACTTTTTAAGTTATTCCCCTATTCCTATTGTTTTTTCCAAATAATTTAGTGTGGGCTTTCTTTGCGATTATTACCTACACTGTCCAGGAGAATAAGCTTTGTGACAGATTTAGGTGAATATTTTTCGGTATTTTTCTAAAATCCTGAGCATGCCAGAAGTCCATGTCGGAGCCGAAAGAGTTTAGAATATAATTTTGGAAACCAGTTGATAGTCAGTTTTAGTTAAAAGTTCTGTCAAGCTGAGCAACTCATCCTCGATATACTTTAGGGTTGGCTCCTCAGAAGTGATCGGGGAATGAGAGCCTAAAGTTTCCTCATACAATTAGCAGTTCACTCATCTGTAGGATTTTCTTTCCTTAATAGACTGATATATTGGGCTTTTGTTGGGATGATTACAAATGCCGATTGGTGTTTTTGGGAAACTTTTGGACCTGGCTAGTGATAGGAATTATAAAGGAATTCTATCTTAATGAGAAAATTATCATGTTTAGTAGCAATTCGGTGAGTGAAGTAAAAATAATTGGTCATATTCTTTTTAAAAAATTTCTTTAAAGCATAATTCTAAGTTTAGTCCAGATCTTTTTGTTGAAATGTAGTTAGAAACTCGTTCAATTCACCTAGCAAAAACGCTTGCTTTTTTGAAAAAAAATATGCTTGGCTCAAATTTAAATACAATGTATTGTTTTTCTTAGGTTATATTTTAAAATATGGCTCCTAATTACCCAACCGTTGACGTTTAGGTACATCATTTTTGGTTTTTGCATGAATCGATACACAGTTTTAAGGGTATGTGGAATTTATTACTTTTGCTTGTGTTGTTGTTTTTTTCCGCAATTTCTTAATCGAATTTGCGGTTCCAAGAAACAACTGCAAATATCATCACTTTTCATAGAAATCGCAGTCTCCCCATTCAGTGAATTCACCCAAATTCTTGTTTAAGAATTCGTCCAATTTTACTAGAATTGCACTACACGCTGCACAAAACTCGTACCAGTAATCTGATTAGATAAAAATTTTGCGTAGTGAGAAATGAGTATTTGGTTTATTTTCTCGAGGTCACATTTTATTATTATATCATACCATAATTAATTGGGCATTTTTTCATGTTTACCATTATTTTATAGATAGAAATAATTGAAAGCAGTATTTTTATCCTGGCCTAGACTACGAAACTCGAGGCCTAGGTATCTGTATGTCTCAGCTTACCTAGGCTTACATTTAGACATAAGTTCTTCCCCATTTTCTAGGCTATTAAATTTGTATCGTTGTATTTATTGTACTTTTAGTGTCACTACTATTTAAACTTTGTCCACGTCTCGTTGTGATCTCTACACTATCCATTTCTAGAATGTAATAGTTACTCCTTTAGATCTCTCGTTTTTCAGCAGCTTTGGGTCTGAAAAGCGATAAGCGTTCTAGTGTATTGGATCCAACCTCTCAAATTTTTCACTTTGATAGAGGATTAAGTCGGTATACATTATTTTATACTGTTTACTCGTTCACTCACACACTTATTTCTTAATCTATGATTGATTTTTGTTTGGTCTTATAAAAATACATGTGTTGTTGAATCAGTTGTCTTCATTTTTATGTCTTATTGAGCATATACATATGTATATGTAATCTATATAATAGAGATATAAATCTTTTGCTTTTAGAAATCCTCAGTCCGTGATTAGTTCACAATTGACCAATTGTAGAATATGTGAAAAAAATTCGATTCGAAGCTAATTTCTTCTAGACGGTTGATATCGAGTCGCTAATGGGAGCTTCTCAATCTTCATTTGAAATTTAACAGCTAAGAAATATTCAGCCAATCATCTTTTCATTAAGAGCTATTTCCGATCATGCGTGACGCTTCAGATTCTGATTATTTGCCATTTTATCATAATTACATATTTTAATCTTATCATTTTATGCTCATGCTATGTTCCGTGGCATTTTGATTTCCGATCTAACTATTAATGTTTAATGTAGAAAGCTTTGCCCTCCGTTAGAAAATTAATTAATTATTTATTAATTTCCTTGCATTCATTTTTCACTTTGCCATGATGTATCTGATTCTACATGCCTGCTACTCATCGTAGTTCTTGTTTCTGTTATTTCTCTCACTTTTTCTGAATGTTTCTGGTGAGTTGCGTTCTTCGCTTTCAATAGAGATGTCTCTTCTGGATTGTTCTTTTACTACAGGTTCTTTGGGAGCTTTCAGTCTAATGACGGACTATATTTCACAACTAATCTTTCCAAGGATTTGGGGAGGTAAGATTGAGAGCCTTGAGAAATCGGAATTCCATGACATATGAAAATGGCTATGAAGGCCTGAAAACTGTGGCTACGTACGTTGATTGTAAAACTCAAGTGACGAGGTTTCATGAATTTAAGAGGAAGATTAGAGTCAATTAATAAAATATAATGAGACGCGGGAAAAAGTTTTTCATAAAAATGTTCAAAACCAACGCATCCACATTTCATTAAGATGAAAAGAATGAATACCAAATTAAGGCATAATAAAGGTAGGCCTGCCATGAAACTATCGGTCTATGATGAAATTTGAGGACTAATAAAGATTGAAAAAACTATAGGATGTATATTACAATGGAAATTCGGTCTAGATGAAAGAAAAAAAGATGGAAGCAGATTAGAAGAAGCTGAAGAAGAAAGAAAAGGGCTTGAATGTAGAAAATGGACTCACAAATAACCATTGATGACATTCTCTTTAACCAGAAATATTTAATTCTATATATATACATATATATATTTATATATATATATATATATATATATATATATATATATATATATATATTTGTGGCCTTCGTTTCCATATAGTGACGACCACAGCCATCCGCAGTCGTCGTTGATCACTCTCCCGCTGAATGATGGTTCTAATTATATTTAACATTTCTCGGGTGAGGGTCGTACGATGCTTTGCAGTGCGAGGTTTGATGGCTCCAACTTGGAGATGTGATGTTAGTTTCCGAAAAAAGGTTGTAAAATTCATCCCAATATACGAAGAAGTGCAGGGCTCACAGTCACCGACGTTGCAGTTATATTCGTACAAGTGATTACACTCAGTTGAGTGGCAGCAATATTTTATAACGAGAGCGTGAGTTTTCTTTGGTCTGTAATCAAGTACTAATTTAATTTGTCTTATTTGACTCTTTCGGATAACATTACGGTGCATGATGGCTTTGAGGACTTTATCGTCATCCTTATATCTTGTGTTTATGAATGCTTGGGTGATAAATTTCCATTGATTTGTTTTTTCATTTTTCTGCCTCCTTTTAATTCAGTATCAACCACTGACCAATTTGAAGAATGAGAGAAGGCTTTGTTAAAGAGGGCCTTTATTACGGAGTTTTTGTATCCGTCAGATCCTTCGGACAATCCGCTCATAAAGAAGCCCAGATTTGTTGATTTGACGTAAACTTCAGTCGTAAAATGTATCTGTTGAAACTGGACGAGGACGGAGATAAATGGTAATGTGGAGTTGTTTTCTGTTTCATGAGTGAAGTTGAGGGATGAATTGTCCATGAAAGTGTGAATAAGGGTAAGGACCAGGAAGACGACTGCGCATGGCTAAAGCCTTAAAAATATTGAGCGAAAACGACAAATATACATCCAACTCCAGCCCAAAATCTGTTTACCGGCAGCATTACATCATAGCCAGCCTTCCGTTTACCTTGCCTCTTTTGCTGATCATATATATATATATATATATATTGTCTGATCTTTCTCCACTGTTAGGGTACATAATTGCGCATAAGGAAGATCAAAATTAATTTAAAAACAACAGCGATAATTAATTATATACATATATATTTATATATTTTCAGCTCTTTCCCCACTGTTATGGTCACCAAATTGCATATGAAAAAGATCGAAATTAATCTAAAGCAAAAGCGAGACAGAATAGTAAGAATGTTTATTGTAATTAAGGATTAAGGCAAAGGATTCTCCTGAAAAAAAATTAAATATTTAACATCGACTATAAAAGAATGTGAAACTTACTAAAAAACTATAAGCAAGTTCATCATCTGACACAAAAATATGTCAGGATAGGAACAGTCTTTATGAAAATAGATGAGAGTTGAGATGAGATTGATCATTTAGTTCCTAGAGCTAATAAACTGAACTCAGCCAAGTTGGTTTTAAAAATAAATCAAAGTAGAAAATAAAATATATAATAGAAATATAGTTACAACTATTGCAAACAACAAATTACTAAAACAGATAAAACAATACCTAGAAATTCGAAGCCAGCAAATGAGAGCATTAAGGGATAAACGGAAATAACATCATAAAAAGCTAAGTAATTGAGGGATTAAAGGAATTTTATAAGAATATTTAAGATACCCTTGAATAACGTTCTGCTTTCCTATTGGTAAAACACGATGCAATTTTGCATTCAATTTAGAGAATTTAAAATATTTTAAAGGTTTAGATAACAATTGACTTTTTAAACGTCAGGGGTGAATGTCTTGTGTACTTCCGTATCAGTGTGTTTACAAAATGTTTAATGGAAAGTGAAATTCCTCTTGTATAATAAAAATAATCTTTGAAATTCTTTGTTACAAAATAAAAAATGGTTAGTCTTAAAGTATTTCGGTCGTATCAGACCGTTATTACTCTCATATAAATTACTTACCAACTTCATACCCGGAAGACTGATACATATACTCGACTGCAATTAGTTACAAGAACAGTTAGGTTTCACAAGTAACTGTGGTACTTATGATCAAATGCAGGCTGTTTACAAATTATTAATGGGAAGAAATGAATAAAAAATGCCTCGATGTACTTATCATTGTTCGGCTATAAAATTCATTTGAATGAATAAACACCGAATCAGTTCTAAGAGAAGTAGAGAACTAATGAATTAACAAATCTACTTTGGCATATTCCTACCAGGTAATGGCTCCGCCACTCCCCATTATGTGGGGAGCTTCCGGTTCTCTACTAAGATTAAAATTTAAAATCTAAAAAAAAGCCACCATGCTGAAATTGTAAAAAAAAATTTCAACTTCGCCAATTATAAGAATTTTTAAACAGGGATTCTAAACTAAATTTCCTCCCTTTCAAAATATTACGTTGCTAAAATATAGTTATAGAAGAAGATATATAAAAATAAATTTTCTGAACTTCACCATTTATAATTCTTTAGGTTTTAAAAATTACACAAAATTTCGATACTTATATTTATTTCTGAACTTCACCATTTTGTTTTTGGATATTATAAAATAATTATTAAAAGTAACTTTAATAAAATAAACATAAGTCATAACCAAACTAAGATGAAATTATCATTCAAATACTCAAATAAATCCCCTTCTGAAATCAGTCAGCATTAAATAATCCAAAACGAGTGAGACAGGACGACTATCTCCAAAAAGGGTTTACATTAGTAGTTAAACAGGTTTCATACCTTTAGAGAAGCAACAAAAGAAGTCATAATTATTTCAATATATTTAAGTTAACATGGCGTTGATGATGACATGTAGCATTATTCTAGGACAATTTTCGAAACTTCGGCCATCAAGATTTCTCGATCCCTAACCAAAATAACAATAAGCTGATACAATCCGTAGTTAGGATAGTAAGTTAAATATTTTATTCCTTATTCAATGAATGAAATGGTACAATCGCATGAAGTTCTCCGGTGACAGGCGATTTTCTCCATTAAATTCCCCAATTTATTTTGACCAATAACTAAACAGCAGTTAGGACCTAGCAATGTAGATTAACCTCTGCCGAACTAATGAAATTTGGTAATACCTACGATAACAATCTTCTTCTCATCGGTGTGGCGATTTAAAAACAGATATTGCAAGATGTGCTTTGAGGTTATTTTGGGAAACGTTGTGAGAATACGCCAGAAAATATACAAATGGTAAGAGTAAAATAAAACTGCATTTGCTCTCCAATATCCTGTTGTTCATCAAGTTCATAATTTTTTTTCCAACTTTGTTATTATATTAGTGGAAAAAAGGGGCTTAACTAAAAAATAAAGATAGCTTGTATAAATATTTATGGGATCTGTTTAGGCGAAGAGATAAAGGAAGCTGTGGGTTCATTTTGGTACCTCCGTGGATATGGAGAAATAGTCAAATTTGCCTTAAGAAGAGATTAATGGAAATCCTACACACAAGAAGAGAATGATCTCAGAAATAGGAGTTACTTAGTCTGCCGACCAATGAAGAAGCTTTATTTAGATTTGTCTGGACGATAATCAAAAATATACATGCGACATATTCAAATGCTTTCGCATTTCTATTTTCCAATATTTACACATATTTATTTTTTACTAAACAAAACTTGATATTGATCAGCCTGAGCAGAACATTTCGTGAAGTGGACAAAAGCCCGAAACCCGATGTTGAAATTCTTGGTTCGTACATTTGTCACGAATGACATCTTGATTCTTCTGAATGCATTGTAGTCATTCATGTTTTAGATGGAAAAAAGAGCAATTTTGTGAAACGTGACTGCATTACTATCAACAAACCAGGGCATTCAAGTCAGATCTTAATTTATATTTATATTTCTGGTATTTCATTGCTTCCACAAGAGGCTCAAAGTTCTCATTACAATTTCATGTGCAATGAATATCCTGTAGGCAGAGAGGGTTTCTTCTTCCTAATCTGCAGCTGCGCATTCTTTGACTCTTTTCGATGAATTGATGAATAAGCACCACAGGCGGAGATGTGCTGCTGAACAAATCATCAATGCCTTTGCAAACACAGAATGGGTCGTCAAATGTAAAATATGAACTAGTGTTATGAATCCTTTTGCTGAAATATTTTACCTGAACCTCCTTTTTGAGGGCACAATTCTCGCCCAGAAGAGATGACAACAGTGGAGTTTTATCCTTCACGAGTGCCGAATCTTGGACGAATCATTTAATTCTGCTTGAGATAATTGCTTTATTTCTTCCTGCTTTAATACAATATCTGCCTTCTTACTTGTTCCATCCCTTACCAGTACAAGGCTTCCCCACTATACTTGTCTTCAACATAGCTACCTTCGATCTCCTTTTCTGGTGCTAGCAAAATGGGAAGAAAATTGCTATTTAACACTGTTTTTATCCTAAAATCAGAATATCGACTAAGCAGAAATAGCAATCCATAGTAAGTTTTTTTTTCAGTTAATAAAATTGTAATTTTTCTCTTACTGAGCCAATTTCGTAATCTCTTCAACGAACGGCACGCTCGTCATGCGGTGCCCATTTTTGGTCTTGATCCACATGAGGACAGCAGAAGTACAATCGATAGATCTACTTTATTTTATAAGGAGTAGCATGCACTATTAACACTTGGCGGCGAAGTAATGACAGCCATAACAATGTAAGTCAGTTTTAGTTTTGCAATTTTGGACAGCAAAATTATCTCGGAATTGGTAATCTCGAAATACAAGAATTTTAATAGAAAGCACATATATATGGGTTAGACTGATATATCTAGTTATATTAACTTCAACCTTCAGACAAAACTTCCTCATGGAGACTAGACGTTATATACTTAAATGTATTTCAATTTTAAATTAGCACACGAAACTATATCAGGTGCAAGACAAATTTGGTCTGATGAATTTTACTTTTCGACCACTGTAATTCAAGGTATTTTAACTCCCACAAATAGACATCATTCATACTAGTTAGGTATCTTTACCATGTATTTTTAGCTATTTAAGCAATTCCATGAAACTTTTGTGCAAAGTGTGTCAGGATCAATTAATGGGATGATAAAGATCAGCAGCACCGACTCAACTTGCAAAGATCAGTATACGAGAAAATAAGCTGCTCATGATATCTACCTGAAATTATTTCTAATTGCTAAAATTTTAGTGGAAGTAATATTAAGCAAATTTTGTATTTTAGAAAGAAAAGATAGCTTCTTCTTTCTTTCTGTCCATTTATAATTCGTAAAATATGAAATCAAATGGACGCGTTTGTATGAGTGTACTCTTGATATGTACATAATGTTTGGCAAATAATTTAATCTACTGCATATTTACTGTTTATATTCTAGTTATTTTTATTTAGTTTTAAAGTCGAAACTAGTGGCAATGGCCACGTAGTTAATATGTAGTTATGTATGAGTGTATATATATGTGTGTTTTGTAAATCTGGCGACAATGATTATATAGTGTCACCACCTTAAATCAATAAATTAAGCATCTTCTTTATTGATGCTGAGAATCTTCTACCCAAAAGTGTGCCCCAAATTTGGGGATGTGGCTCCAACATCATACGGTAACAAATAATCACTTAAGTTATATATATATATATATATATATATATATATATATATATATATATATATATATATATATATATATTAAATTAAATTGATATAATCTCTATAGAGGTAAACTATTAAAAGCTTTTTTTTCAAATTTTGGATAGGATAAGGTATCTTCAAGTAATTAGGGGCTACTGATCCTTACCACACCCAAAATTAGTAACCTTAATTACTCCCTCTGAAGAGCCTAGAAAAAAGCATTGATGAATAATACTGGTTATTTTACACAACATTTATAATAAATGGCCGTAACTCACATAGGAAAGAGCACTTACCCTCTCAGATACTATTTTTTTCTACACATCCTAAAATTATGAATTGTAGTTTATTGTAGTTTTGGGAGGTCAGTTATGGTTTAATACTGAATTTACTAAGTTTTTCTCAGATTTATCTTCATTTAAGACATGTATCATATAAAATACATTCGATCGCAACGGTTAAAAAAGGAGTTTTTATTTATATTCTATATTATTACATAACTCTTTAAAAAAGAAATATAAACATGAATAGGTTTGAAATTTGTGTGTGTGGGAGGGAGGTTTCAGCCCCCTTAGCCTCTTATGGAGCGGCGCCTGGAAAGTAGAGGGTTTCAATAAAATTTCCCACATCCCTCTCCTTTCAAAGTAGCATTACATTTCTCTCCTCTTATTAGTACTTATGCAGTATAAATTTCCGCATCAATGCCTAGAAAATAGAAAGCAATTTTTTCATTAAAAATATCCTCATTAATTGTTTAACTTAAAAGGTTTTTTTCCATTAATATATTAAATTCTGGGAAAGAAAACTTTGGACCTGATTAACAGCTGAACATTCGATATCTGCTAAACTATAACAATTATATTTAACTAAAGAATTAATTATAAAAGAATAAGATATTTAATTTTAAGAAACAGTTAAATATATTTAATTTTGGAATCACTAACTTGTTCATGAATGAAATGTTAACCACTTCACAGATTTCATTAATTTGTCAGAGTAATAATCCGAATTGCTTTGCTTTACCTAATTTTTACTCAATGGTGAAAAGTAATTCTTAACTTGTTTTGGTTGGTAACTATATTCCACTTTTATTCGTAATTATTATTGATGTTGTGGTGGAGCGAATGTGAGTATGTGTATAAGGGGCCATTCTCCCACCCTTTTTCCCAATACACTCTCCCTCCTTTTGTAAGAATGTGTGTATGTTAATGGGAATGTGTTTGTTTTGTTTTGGGGTTATTTTATGTATAAATAAATTACCATGTTTTTTGTTTTTTCCAGGCACCAAATTCGGGAAAGGACTTAGTCTAGCACATCTTTATATAGCAAACAAATTATCACTTTGTCTTAAGTAAATTTAACGAAGAGCCCTATTAGTATTGTTAATGAAAGAGGGCTTAGAATAGCCACGCAAGAGTGATAAGATCACTTATCTTCCATCAAGCGCAGAGGAGCCAAGTGTTTGGAAGACATAGGCATATTGCTCGCTCGAGTGGTATGTGACTGGACATCCTCCCCATCTTCTTTGTACCACGTGAGGCCTTCTCTTTTTTGTAAACTATATATTGATTGTGATAGTCCGGATTTTTTTTCTTTGGCTGTTGATTTTGGGGAATTTTTCTTACGATAAATTAATTGGATTTGTTTATTTTTTTGATTGCGGGTATAAAGGAAATTTTGCTATATTTTGTGTATGAATAGGAAAGAGATCTATAATATATCACCCTTCTCCATTGTAATTATCATTGTACATTTTTTGGTAAGTAAAGGGACTGTATATACAATCCGTTTCATTCTCCTTCGATTTATCACCTCCAGATTAGTGTAGGAAGCAAGTGGATCGATTGGAGGTTAGTCTAGATTTTTGGCCCAATACAATGTTATTTAACTTGCTGTTATTCTTGCATGAATTGGCCTAATCCGGAAGTGGCTTACCACCACTTGTGTCAAAACGTTTGCGAATTGCATTTTAAAGCATCACTCATTTATAGGTAAGAGATGTCCGCAGATTACATAAAGTATACTGCGGGGCTCAGGCAAGCACCCTGCTGTAGTCTAGCTTCTAGCTTAAATAAGCTTACTTGGTGATTATCCAGTTTTATGCAGTCATATCTTTCCTTTACTTGGTAAGAGATGATTTATTTGATCTTGTTAATTTCCATTGTCGATATTTTAAATTGAATTCCCTTTTGTCAAAATTATCGAAAGCTTTAGATACATCACTGTACACTATGACTATGCTCGCCTTTTTATCTTTAGTTTTTGCTATTTTTTCTAGTATAAGACTTAGCTCCATCTCCCTACTAATATTTTTATTGGAATCTAAATTGCGTAATCTTAGGACAGTTAGTGTCGTTTAAAAATTCCTTGGGTTTACGATTAATTAACTTATCGTAAACTTTCTCTATAAAATCTAGCAGGGATAATGCTCTGTAGTTTTTTCTCTGCGTGGGTGGCTTCCATATGTGGGTACAAAGATCTTTTTAGCCACCTTAATTTAGCCTGGGTAGTATCGTGTATTGAGGTTTGCATTATATACACGATTTAGTCCCTCACGTATGTTGTTTGGAGTCTTTGCATGTGTTCCCTCGTGAGAATAGACTTTCCAGTATTTTGGGGGTTTAAAACTTGTAATCATTTCTCTCAATTCATTTGTAGTAATTACTAGGTAATTATCTTGTTGGTTTCTTTTACTCTTTGGAAAAGTAATGTTTTTTTCTATTTCTTGATTTAGTGTGTCTGTGATCTGATTTTCAAATTTTGTCATAGTTTTCGTTTTCCCCTTGAATTATCATCAACAATTTTTACAATATTCGCAAATTTTTCGCTTGATTTCTGCTTTACTAGCAATATATTTGTGTCTTTAGTTTTCATTCACTATTTTAACAGTTTATTTCTCATTAGGTTTATCTTTTACCAGAATTATTTTGGCTTTGTTTCTTCTGTATTCATTATTTGTATGGCTTCGTCCAATCTTTATTTTGTTTAACGGTATAAGAGTTAGTAGTTCTCTGTTTTTTTCTTTAATTTGATGTATTGTTCCCTTGATGTTCTTGCACACCTTAGCCACTATCTGTTTTTCGTATTTCTTTGTTCAAACGTATCATTTCTGGTGTCCATTTAAATTATTCCCAAGTTCTAAATGCTTTTTTGTATTGATTCTTTATCTGCCTTTTAAATTTCTTCTCGAATTGTCTGTAGTTTCTCGAATATGTCCTATAATTTTCCTTTGTTCAGCTGTTTCGTTAAGTAATGCATGAGTTTTTCTTTGTAGTTTTCCCAGTATGCTATGCGCTAGGCTTTCCATTCCTTGGTTGGAATCTGTATCAAATGTTGGCTGATATATAATAATATAGCGGTATGAACGTTTCAAGTTATCCCTATTGTTTCAACGTGTTAGTTAAATGGGAGGTGAAAATATTGCTAGACATACATATATCTAGCTTTGTGTCTGTTTTCCCTGAAATAAATGTTGGGTAGTTCGGTGCTCTTTTTTGAAAACTTCTGCCTGCTAATATTGTTTGAATATGACTTTCATTCATATTCATTCCTGTGTAATCTGATCTTCTGTAATGTGCATTAAATCACCCATGAAAATGATACGTAGGCTTTTGTTAAATATATTAACGGTTTCTTCTTGGTTGTTGGTATTGGGATGCTATTACTACATTGATACGAGTAATTCCTATCTATATATTGATTAAAAGATAAGGTTCTATTAGTTAGTATTTGCTTCTCTAGTCTAGATCTTTTTATTGCTATTGCAGTTTCTTCGGATCTTACCTTTGATGGGTCTGTGGCTATTATATTATACTTAAATACTTTGATTTGTCTCTCGATTAGATTTAATCCGTGTTTGATATGAGATTATGTCCTGGTTTATTCTTCTGAAGATATTTCATTAGGTCGTTTGTTTATCTTTCCATCCACATGTGTTGATTTATAATATTTTAAGTTTTCTGTTTTCCATGTTTTTATCCTCTACTTGAGATAGGTATTTTTCTCGTGGGACTCGATAATATATTTTCTATTTGTTTATTTTCTTACTTTTGTCTTTTGCCGTCACTCCTTAACACGTCGAGACTGACGTGAATCAGGATATTTCCTTTAGTGAGTTTTCTCTCATGTTTATTTATTTTTTCTCTTCGAGTTCTTAGTCTAAGTTGTTCTAGTATTTTTCTCTTTTTATTTCTTTGAGCTTTCTTCTATTTCGCTTTCTTTGCTTTCCTTTTTGTTATTGCTACTGTTTCTGTTATTCTAACGTTAAAAATAGGCAGATTTGGATATATTTATTACATCAAATGGAGAATGCATGTAAGAATTTTTACGTTTAGCGATTTCTCGATATTTATTTGGTGAAGGGTTCTTTAAATTTCATAAACTTATGAATTCTAAGCAACGTCTGTTTTTCGTTCCAATTAAATTTGTTATTTGTGTAAGGATCCTCGCTTCTAAATCCATTTTTTTGTTTGTTATGCTTCCAGCTGATGACTATTAGTTCCGCGTCATTATTTTCGGGACAGGCTACATGTAGTAAAACCGTCTGGAGACTACATGCATTTTATCAGCGGGGATTTTAGGTCCGTGAAAATTGGCTGGAAAATTTTTTGAGAATTAGTTTTATTTCCATTCGACGCAAGGGTTAGAGGCAGCCTCTTCGTAAATTCTGTGAGTTGCATTTTTTCCTGTTCTGTTGATTACACCCCCTCAGTCTGTACAGGACCCTTTTCTCTACTAGTGAAAGAGAGTCACCTAACTATACCTATCTCTAAATCGCCTGCCTATCCTTGTGCGCAGTCTCCTTGGACACGCTTTTTAAAATTTTCATAGCCCTAACACCAGTCCTGAGTCTGGCTTCACTTTCGTGATCTAGAATGCGTGGTTTTTTTCTGGTTCCATAACGGCGTCTGCTGCCTAACTTTGCTTGCTCCTACAACTAGCGCTACTTGGACTTTGCCTGTGACCAATTAATACATTGCTCTGAATAAGGATAACAAAGAACAAGAGTTATGAATTGTACTTCAAATAAACTGAGCAGGAGGCCTCTCCAATCAGCCTAATAAGGTACTTATTTCTTCTTTATCCTCTTCTCTCAGTAGTTTATCTCCTAATATTTTGGGTAATGATCTTCTTTATTGAAACGTGCTTGATTGGGAAATTATTTAGAAAAGAGTTGCTTTAACACCAGGGCGTAGAAGGTGTGTATTGAACTAGACTTAGTCAGTCAACGAATTGCGAATTGATGTAGGTAAGTAGTTGTGTGTAAGGGACAAATAGGGGTGTGTGGATAGATCGCTGGAAATAGACAAGTGAGGAAAAGAGAAAGAAGTGTTGAAGGGTACAAAAAGATGCTAGGCGCCTGGTGATCAGGCCTATCGCTTTTATTATTTTCTTGTTGTTGGTTATAGTTTACATTTTTTCATGGCGTTCAAGGCATTTGTCTTTAGAATTTTAATGTACTTTGGTATGTAATGTAAATTGCTGTTGTTTATGTAATAAATTACTTTAATTTTGTGCTTAGTTTTTGTTTTGTTTTTGTTTGTTTTGTTTATTGTGTAAATTTATTGTCATTTGTTTCTTCTTTTCTTCTCTCTTCTCGTCTCGCTTGGTTGATGAGTCTCGATCGATTGTAGTTTGTCAAAGTTCAGTGAGTATTGATAATTCGGAGTTATATTGAGTCTTGATTGGTTTTATCGCGTCCGGCGTTGAAAATTATGCATCCTTCATGCGTAAAACGGCACTTCGGCTCCACTAGTCATCAAGTTGGCGTTTTTAGAAATCTGGCTTAACATACAGCTCTTCTGTTCTGGTTAATCTTCTGAGTGATTTCCTCACTCAGTTCTTGATTAACCAGTTTCTGCATATTCCGTGTCCGTTCTTTTATGACTTAATTAAGGGGAGTTATTTTTACTTCCCTGTGCAATTCTACTTGGCTTCTTCTTTCCAGCCTGCGTGTCCACCTTATTAGGTACATGCATTTATTCTGCACTGTTTGTAGTTTCCTCATTTGTGTCTTCGAGACACAAGAGAGGGCGGCAGCACGAGGAAGCAACATAGATCGTACAAGTGCATTGTAGATCTTTTCCTTTTTGCTTTATCGGAGGTTTCTAAACATGAATAGAGTTCAAACTGCAGCTGAGGCTTTACAAATTCGTTCTGTGACGTGCTTCCTGTATCCGGTTGAATATATTTTCATTCCTAGTACATTGCACCCTGTGGTGTATTGATAGCGCCTATCTCTTACCCTGACATCACAAAGTAGCCTCCCGCCGATGGAGACTACATTGAATTTCTCCTGGTTGGTTCTAATTTTCCATTAGGCCTCGTAGATGTTTAGATTTTCAAATTCTGCTGCTGTCATTCAAGCTTGCATAGGCGCTTTCCTCTAAAGATCTGTATTATCTAGCTAAAGTCATTGGCGAAATGAATGTTTAGAGAAGTGTAATTCACAGGTGCTGGGACTTTCCAAGTGTACATTCAGTATAGAATGGGGAAAAGGCGCCCCCGTGCGGGAGGCCCGCAGTGAGCGGAAGCTTTGATCCGTCCATGCACTCCATACTGACATACGCCGCCCTCTCCATGACATAGTCACAGAGAGATCTTTCTAAGTTTGCACTTGAGCCAAGCTGTAAGATCTTAAATTGCATTCCCCGTTGCCACACGTTATTGAACGTCTTTGACACACCCACAAACAATGTCTAAGTAACTCCTTTCCCGTTTTGCTTGGACTCGCATTTCCGTGATGATATTTATCGCCATATCTTCACTTCGCCTTCTTCTAAACCCGAATTGATATGGGTTGTAGAGGGAGTTCTCCTCCAGGTAGCACACCAATCTTCTGTTGAGAATCTTCTTAAGGAGCTTCCCACAAATTTCTAGGAGTAAATTGGCCAGTAGCTCTCTCCCAACGTCGTGTCCTGCCCTTGGTTGGCCAGAAAATCATTTTCGCAGTTTTATATGCATCTGGGAAGTATCCCGTGTTTAGACACGCATTAAAAATTCTTATCACTCCTTCGATGACGTTTGCTGGTACCTTTTCGAAGTTTAGTTTTTTCAACTCCGATGTTCCCGAGGCTTTCTGATGGAATGAGCGGAGCGTGCCAAGTAGTTCCTCTTGAGTGATCTCGGCGTTTCCGTTGCGCTGTCTATCCACTAGGTGGTGAGGGTGCGTTCTATGTATTTGCGTGTTAAGCTCATGTATGATGTTGCTTTTAAACTCTATGTCATAATCCTGGTTCTCTTCTTCGGTTAAGCTGAAGATTCTTTCCCAATAACGTCAAAATATTCTTCTTTCTTTTGTCTTAATGGTACCGTCTTCATTTTGTATTTCCACTTTCTTCTTCGTACCCGTTGATCATTTGAAACGTCGGATTTTACTTCAGAAGTCCTTAGGTGATGCATCCTGATCGAGGCGCTCGATCGCATCGTCTCAACGCCTCCAATGCTGTTCGAGGATCAACTGGTCAATCTCTTTTTTGATCTCTTTACTTCGTTGTATTGAGTGGTATGATGTGATTCTGATGTTAATTTCATACAATAATTTCAATTCACAATACCAATCCTTCATGTATTCAGTCCATATATAGGTTGATATGGACTTATTTTAGAACTTAGGGATACAAGTACTATCCGCGTTGATTAGGAGGTTTTTGAGGTCGTCGTGTGCCTCGTAGATCTGCTCGAGAATTGCCTCATCCAGGTTAAGGGGATTGTAGGCCTCAAGGAGGCGCGCGTAACGTTCCCAGTCTGCAGCTTGGACTTGTATAGGATTCCTGTTAATGGTAAGCAGGATCTTTATGTGATCACAACATGGTACCTGGACTGGTTCCATGTATTAATTAAACGGTAGCTGCCGGTTAGCCAGACATATGTCTGGTTTTGTGGCACTCCCTTCTCTGACATAGGTAGGGAAGTCAGGGCCTATACGCTGGACCATATTTCTTTCCAGCATGATTTCTAGGCACCTTGCGGTCCCATTGTAGGTCCTGTAACCGGATTCCTAACATCTGGTGTTCAGATCCTCCATTAATATAGTCAGGGTTCTTCTGCCGAAGGGCTCCTGCGTATGATTTGTGATAAACACATCGTAATTCCAGATCTTTATCTCTGAAATTCTTTCGTCGATTCTGTGCTCAGAAATTAAGATGATATCTGCATCAATTTCTCTGAATACGTTCCCGTAAAGAGTTCATTTTGTCGTCCAGACGTTGGTGTTAATTTTCATTACTCTTAGTGCGTTCAAGTGCATAGCAAAATGTAATTATTGGTGTTTTCTATTATTCTTTTATCACTTATTGGCCTGTGGGGCGCTCTTAGTGTGCCCAGGCTTTTCGTTTTGTGGTGGAAGATTTGGGGTTTTCGATCGGCTCTTCGTAGCCTGTGTACGAGTGCATGGGGTCTTATCACTCTTCGAAGAGGTGGTATCAAATCCTTCTTCTTTCTCTTGTTCTTTTTCTTCTTCATTCTCGGATTCTTCCGATGAGGGGGCCTCACTAATTGCTTCAAGCCCAGACTTCGCTTGGTTGTTATCTCTGACCACTGTTTCCCTGAATATCCTTGAACATTCCGGGTTCGCCTGCATTTTCACTGATGGCAGGTCATTCTCCTTCAGTAATTCATTAAAGACTTCGTTATAGCAGCCAGGTTTGAATGCGTTAGCAACATTCGCTTGTGTAATGCAGATGAGAATCTTGTCCCTTAGGTTGCTCGTGTGATTGAGTTCAGTTGGTGATGCCTTCGTTGCTTCTGACTTTTTGGCGGCGTTGGCGTAAGTTATATATTTTGCCGTTTTATGTTCCTCTTCTTTCCTCTCGATTATTTCTTTACGCTTGGGGCAGTTCAAGGCCATGGTCCTATGCTCCCCCTTGCAGTTTAGGCATCTCTTCCTGGAGCTTTCACATTTGTCATGCCTGTGGCCTTTATTAGCGCACTCACTGTACCATAGTTTCTCCTTTTCGGGCCAATTCGCTGTGGTATGGGTTTATAATTTGTAGCAAACAAAACACATTTGAATGCTATTGAATTTTTCATGTCCGATTTTGCTACCTGTTATTCTCATATTGAATAACAGAATTCCGTCCATGGTCACTTTTCTTGCATGTCCGTGGTTGTAAACGTGGGTATATTCGCGGAAATTGACTATTTCACAAATTTTAGCCCATTGGTTGCTTCTTTAAATTTCCTCGTTCAATTGCTTGGGTGAGTGTTCAACATCAGAACATTTAGCACCTTTATACTTTTGAACTGAATACAACTATGGAATGCATATTCACGAGCGACCAGTATCCCATAGCTCCCTAACAACCTTGGTTAGTTGTTTTTTAATTTATTTAAAAATCAGAAATGAAACCCAATGATATTATATCCGCCAGAAAATATATGCGAAGTATACCATAAAGAGATTGAAAAGGAAAGTATTCAGAAGAAAAATAAGAGTTAAAGCCTAAGGCAGTGCCTTATTTAAAGTTATGACCACAGGCAACTTCTTTTATCAAAACAATGTGTCTACTCTCATAAATTAACTCTTATAAATAATATCGTTCTTGCAGCATATGGTAGCTCTGGCGATGAGCATATTGGTCATATAAGCGATGAGCGCTTGATGACATAGGTTAAAATCTAACTTCTTTATTTATTATCATACAACAGTTAAATAGTTTGCACTATCTTCCCGTTTTCTACATCTCCCATTTTGCCTCTTAAGCTTTCATTGGTTCACGTAATATTCTCCTTAGCGTTATTCCAGGTTGTGTTACCAATTTTCATTTCTTTGGGCCTTTAAATACATCTATATATAACGTGTCATGTGATTTTCAATTATAGTATGGATATATATTTCGCAAAATCTAAAGAAGTATTAACTATAGATAAATCCTATTTGATCTGTTGAATCTTACTGAACTAAATTGAAGCTTGAATGACAGAAAGAAAAAAATCCTAAAATAAATAGAGTTGCATTAAAATGTTTATATATGATGAAAAGGGTCCTTGTAGAATTCGTTTTACAACCAACACTATATTGGACTTTCAAATCCTATACATAAAAACTTGAAGAAAATGACATGTAAATTTTAGAAGAAAATGTCTCAGGCCTAATAAAACTAGATTGGAGAGTAAATTAAAAAGAAAAACGTTACATAGAAATTGTAGTTATGCCACATTGTATGCGGAAGTATGGAACTTGATTGCTCTATTTTGAGGTCGTCGGTGAAAAATAGTTTTATAAGAAAGATTTTGGTGCTGCCATTATGTAAAAACTTCCAGTTCACCCTTATGCATGTCAAGTAGACAACGAAGGTAAGAAAAGTTTTGATTCATTCACTAAAATATTATTCATACATAAAGGAGCATAATTATATACATTTTTAAATATTTTTTTAGTATATTATTCATTTTAAGGCTTCTTGATAAAGAGAAGAAGCAAAATTACTTGGAAGTGTATAAAGGTATGCCAATATTAAGATTCGCTGTTAAAAACACAACTCCCTTTGAAGATCAATTGAAACCAAATTTGCCTCTGTTAAAAACTAAATGTTTTTAGTAGTGTGCCAGCGAATATATAAATTACTATGTAGGTCCATCGGTCGGTCATCAGTTTGGTAACCATTTAACTTTTCAATGAGTTTTTGAAAGTTTTGAATGTCGTAAGGTCAGATGATATGTTTATTAATTGATAATACGTTTGTTAATTAAATTCTTTAATTATTGAAATCATTTAGAGCACACCACTTAGGTCTGTTAACGAAGACTTAAACTTCAAAATGGTTTGTTAAGAGTAATACAAAAATAACATTTCACTTGTAGGCAACTGATAGAGACACAAGGGATGCCAACTATAAGTGCTATTGCTTGAAAAGGATGCAATCAGGAAGTATTTCCTATGAGGTTCAGTAAATAAGTATAGGAATTGTTTATCCGATGTAAGTGATAGGAGTAGGTTCAGAATTTGAACTGAAAACATTTTAGTTAATAATGTGTCATTTAGTTTCAAGTTGTTTCCCCTAGAGATAACAATTTTTATTGAAATCTACCAATATATGAGTAAAACGACATACAACATATACATATGTTTTATTAAAAGACGCTATGTTATAAGATTCAACATAAAATCTGTTTTCAGGTAAACGTGTTAGAGAGACGTCAAGACAGAACGAGACTAGATGACAGGTATTTATTTATATTAACAAGATGAACCCCCACATAGATAAAAATAGGTTTAAGTGAAAATAACGACGTTGATGAAAGTAAAAGTATTTGGTAGGTATATAGTCAAAGGTGACAAATATAAAGGATTCTTATTGTGTTTAGAAGGGAAAAGGTTTAACACTGGCAATGTGAAAGTGATACTAAAAAGTTATCGTAATTTAAGTTTACTTGAATTGAGGCTAATTAATGCTGGATCTTAATATGTGACTAGGTTCTAAATAAGGGTATTTTTACTTTCAAAACAGTCCTGTCAGAGGCAGCAAGCGCTGGTAACTGCATACTAGCGACGGCTATAATCCTGACGCAATTTGACTCTACTTATTCTGGTACGCAAGGGGAATTCTCATAAATGTCAATGATCCAACTTTCATCACTTCACGCCAAGTGCCAGCCTTCACATTAACCTCTGAGAAGCTGTCCTTCCATGAGCTACGGTATTTTTACTTTCAAAACAGTCCTGCCAGAGGTACGCACGGGAAATTCTCATAAATGTCAATGATCCAACTTTCATCGCTTCACGCCAAGTGCCAGCCTTCACATTAACTTCTGAGAAGCTCTCCTTCCACGAGCTTGAGTATTCCTACTTTCAGAGCAGTCCTGCATGAGGCAGCAAATGCTCTTGCCCCATACTAGCGACGGCTATTATCCTGACGCTACTTGAGCCTCTTTATTCTGGCACGCACGGAGAATGCTCATAAGCCTCAATGATACAACTTTCATCGCTTTACGCCAAGTGCCAGCCTTCACATTAACCTCTGAGAAGCTCTCCTTCCACGAGCTCTGAGCCCATACATTTCAGACATTCAAGAAGAATTCTAACTGTAAAATATCTCAATAAATATTTTTTATGAGCGTGTTTGCCTTACCACCCACTTCATTTTGACCCTGAAACAGCTTCAATATTTTCTAATATATCCTAAGAAGACTTTATATAGTTGTCTTGGTTTAAGATTTTGCACTGAAATTGTTTGTGAGAGGCTTTTATTCTCAATAAGAACTCATCAATTAAACGTTTAATCCTAACCACTACTCACTACAGTTTATGTCAAAACCCGTAAATTTGACTCAAATTAGACCCGAATCAGTTAACAACATAGCCGCTATGTTTAACCTCTCTTAACTTCAAATGTACCTAACAGGGTTACTACACACTTCAGCATGCATCTAAACTAAGGAACGTAAAAATAAAATTAAACAAATTTCGACACTTGCTTGTAACTTAAATTGAAAACCTAAATATAATATCGATAAAAGCAGGCAAAACCTCCTGAAAGAAATTTCAAATGCGCAATTTAAAATTCTAAGAATTAAAGAGCTTGAAATAATGGCCAAGTCCAAATGAATCGTGCATTTTGATATTTTTCTTCTCTTTTTACTTCAGCTTTATATAACAGATCAAATTAATTATCTGAATACTCTTTAAATCTCTTCACTCATATTCTTTCTGCCTTACTTTCAACCACATTTTTCGAGGTGTAATTTAGAGACAATCTTGTTCCTATTATGCGTTGAATGAACTTACTGACTTTAGATCCGAGAAAATTAAACTAAGATTCCTTTCAGAAGTGTACTTGGTTCCATCTTTCATCTGTTCATATATCTTGCTCATTGGGAAATACAAGGCTAGTCTTACTGTTCTTTGTACTGAGCAATGATTTGCGCTTGGAAATGCAAGCGTGAAGATTGTCTTCCCTCATAAGAGGTGCCAGATACTGCCTGGAAAAATTGATGGTCAAAACCTCAATAATCTTTCGAGAAAATGTTGTAGCGTCTAAAAACTGTTCTTCTTCGCAATTTTCGTAATGTCCTTCCTTCCCTTTTTAAGCTCTTCCTTGGGCTGACAGTCGATTAAAACACCATAAAGAAACCTGTTTTACCAGAAGTTGATCCAATACTATGGACTTGAATTTTGGAGGGCTTTACAGACTTTAAATGGCTCAAATTGAAATATAATCTCGAGAGTGGAGCTTTAATAACAGCTGACGGAAATGGAAATGTTGGAATATTTCTCTGGTAAGCTACCTTGACTACAGGTATTTGCTAAGCAAACATTGCTGGTTCCCTCTATATAAAACCTAAGCGTTTGGATCATTTTTGTTATTTCAATTTTTCTAGTAATTTATTTTTGTTTTTATATTCTGATTCAGCAAACGTTTCACTATTTCTCTTATATTTTTCTATATTTTCTTCAGATCGACCACATTGACCTCTCTCTACTTATAAATCATATTATATCATACCACCGGTTTCTTCCAAATAACTCATTTCACATTTTAATTCCCCCTCACAGCATTCAAGATTTTGGGAACCAGCTGGTGCAAATTCTATATTTTTTTTAAATTCAATTTTAGCAATCCATCATACAGAGGTTGCATTCTTCTTCATCTCTTTCTTAAACTTTATCAAAAATTACACGCACCTCAATTTTACATTCCCTCCCTCTTAGTTTGGAAAATTCTCAAATGTTATTTCCTTTCTTGCTCAGCTTTTAACTGACTTCTCTAATTTCCTCCAATTTTATGAGCTAGCCACCAAATATTTTGATCTTTCGTAAAGATATTATCATACTTAAACCTGTTATACGCTTAATATAAAAATCCTACAGCACTTTCTTAATTACCATAACTAAATCACTCATATTCTAAAATCCCCCATTATTATTTGACAAAACTATGATTACTCCTGTATATCCTTCTGGAGGAAGAAATTTATTTTCAACACAAGTAAACATTATTTACAGCACAATTTAACATTTTCATACCATTTTTTTGCCAATTGTAACAAAAGCTCTAGTTATACCATTTATCATTCAACCTCTTTTATATGTGTGTTCGCTAACCATCAAATTTTAACCAATCAAAGTTTAATCCACCATTCCTCCAAAGTCCTTCTAGAAATTCTCTTCTCAACTGCCCCACTTCTATTATCGACAAGTCCACACACACAAAATGCAGATATTCGTATTCTTGGTAATCTTAAATTCACCAAGATATTTTTCAAGCTTGCACTTTCACACCCACCCATTCGATCATGATACTTCTCACCCAATAGAATAGCCCAAACTTCTCTTTAACACATCTCAAAGATTCATACCCAATTCACTCTATTCAATCTACCCAATAAAAACTCCTTTCTCTTCTTAGCTAATTGATATTGAGTTGGTATCTATAACATCTGACTTATATATCCACTCACTACACCGTATCTCTTTTGCTCACTATTTATTCCCTTCACATTTCATACACCCACGACCCCACTCAAATCAGTATTGTTTCGCAAGACAGCTCCGGAAATGGGCCATTCTGAGGATCAACCTCCTAAGCTTGTGCCACTTATTTTGGCTTTAATCACTTTTAACGAGACGCAACTACAGGCATTTATGATCTATCAGAAAATAAGTTGTCAAAATAGATGTTTAAAAAAATGGCATGTTTAAGAGTTGCGTCCATCGCTACAAGTTCGTAAAAATTACTGTGTGTACTTTGTTCCATATTGTTAGTAGGATCAGAAGTGGTTCAAGTTTGGTATTAATAAAAACATCCCCAGAGATTATATGTATATAACTCTATAAAACAACTTTCAAAGCAAACGCGGTTTGCTAATCGTTGCGAAAAGGAGGTATTATTTTCTGAAGGGCCATCTTGAGCGCGCGATCAAGTTAATAGAACAGAACAGAAGAGGCAGACTGAAGCCTTCTCCAAAATAGGAAGGAGGTCCTCTCCACCTAGTAAACGGACACCCTTCCAACAGCAAAATAACTAAAATTAAATGAGAGAAGCCAAGCTATTTACAAATTTCAGTAAGTCTAGAGTTAAGAATGCAGGAATAAGTCTCGAGTACTAGATACAAGCGTTAAAGACCTCATCGCTTCCATACTAGAAGAGAAAACGTGCACTAAGCTCCCCTAGAATGAGGCACTCAAAAAGAATGTGCCCAAGAGTCTATAAAAGAAATCAGTTGTCGCATTAAGGTACGTCGGAACGCTTCATCAAATAAGGGTGCGTCACGTGATTGGAGACAACTAGAAGATGAGGAGTTGGGTGAGGTCTCTATGAGGGTTGCTGTGAAGTGGAACACAAATTTAAGTTCCGATAAGCCATATGACATCTTCGGCGTTTCGGCATAACGAGAGAATCGAATTAATTCTTGATAGAATTCACTTGCCAGAGGTGGCATCTCTGCCTCCCTAAAAGAGATCGAAAGGATGTATGCTTAAAGCGTATCGAAAACAATTTCGGCCAAACACCGATGTGATTTCCATGATGCTCACAGCAAAGATTGACTTTACCTACATTCAACTGTGTGACGCTCTCTTGCTGCCATAATCAGTGAAGATGGTTATATTAACCCGTACGCGCAATCACGATATCGCTGGAGTTAAAGAAGGTCTGCTGACCAAAAACTCGCGTGCTCTCACTTATTTTGATTTATGACCTTACAACCTTCAAAACTTTCAATAATTCCTGCAGTAACCTTGGGGAGGCCTTGGCAATTCTATCAATAGGAATAGAATGTAAAACAACATAAGGGTTTCAAATTTCGTTAGCATCGGCCGAATAGTTATAAGGTTATGTCAATTATATTATTGAAACGAGAATGTATAACAATATGAGGTTTTCAAATTTCGTTAGAATCGGCAGAATAGTTATGATGTTATTACCAAAACAAAATCATTCCCGGGCTAACCTTGGGAGGCTCTTGGCAATTATATCATTCGAAATAAAATGTAAAACAATATAATGGTTATTGCCAAAAAAAGAAATTCCCTGGCTAACCTTAGGGGGCCTTTGGCAATTATTATGTCATTCAAAATAGAATGTGAAAAAACATAAGGTTTCAAGTCTCGTTAGGATCGGCCGAATAGTTATAATGTTATAGCCAAAACAAAATAATTCCCGGGTTAACCTGGGGAAGAATTTCCCAATTATACCTTTTGAAATAGAATGTAAAACAACATATGGGTTTTAAATTTCGTTAGAATCGGTCAAATAGTTATAATCTTATAGCCACTCAAAAATATTTCCGGGGCTAACCTTAGGAGGACTTTAGAAATTATATTATTCAAAAGAGAATGTAAAACAATGAGTTTCAAATTTCGTTAGAAACGGCAAAATAGTTATGATCTTATTGCCCTTCGCCATAAAGATTCTCGGGCTAACCTTAGGAGGACTTTGGCAATTATTATACCATTCAAAATAGAATGAAAAGCAACATAATGGTTTCATATTTCGTTAGAATCAGCTGATTAGCAATGAGGTTATAGCCGAAACAAAAAAATTACCCGTGCTAACCTAAGGAGCACTTTGTCAATTATATTGTTCGAAAGAGAATATAAAACAACTTAAGGTTTTCAAATTTCGTTAGAATCGGCAGAAAAGTTACAATGTTATTACAAAAATAATAAAAAGCAAAATGCGGACAAGTAAAACGGGGATCGACCGACATAGGAAGATGTATAATCGCCAGCGACTAGATTCAAACGCAACTAAAATTGAAAATTGTATGGTGTGCCCTCTCCAAGCGTGTGGGTGGTCTAATTGATACCGTAGCGCTATACAATGTCATAAGATTTCTTGAGATCGAAAAACACCGGAGAAGAGCATCTCACTTAGGAGCACTAGCAGAAGCTGCATTGTCCAGAAGAGAGATGGCCTTTGAGGTAAAAAAAAGCTAATCTAACCTTCATTAATTTATTTATCAACTTGCACACGCGGATGTTAGAGGACCAGGGCGGAACCCGTATAGAATAAAATTATTTCTTCCCGCTTTTCGAAAAGCGTGCATATTAGTCATTTGCCAAGAGTCATGGAAGCTGTACTATGTCTCGATCGTGTTGAACAAATCTACCAAAAATACAATGCATTGCTTACCTAAGTGTCTAAGTATGGTTAATGAAGTGAGAGCGGAACTCTGTCGTTGAAGGGTTATCCTCCCCTAAAGTTAAAGTCTAGTCGGCTTCGTTTAGCAACATCACAAAGTGCAATAAATACTGGCAGAGCAGCCTGTTGGATACAGAATATGAAAAATGAGGTTGTGAACGATTCCCCCACGGATCCGCATTCCAAATTGCGGTAGAGTTATCTTGGAGCAATTTATCCCTACCATTTGAGACTCTCCGTTAAGTGAAGACACCTATCCCCTTAATAAAAGCGTCGACGTGATTTAAAATGTATTGAAACCTATCCTAAGCTCGACAAAATTCAACGACGGTTAATTCATTCAGGTAGGCATATCGTATCTTTCTGAGGGCCATCTTAAACTCGATCACCAATAAACACCAGACGGCGTGCAAAACGTCCAGATGTTCTAGAAATATTATGTATGCCCACAGTAATGAGATCGCTGGAGAAGAATCAACAGCCTCTACAACTAACCTAAACTCCTTGACTGGGTCAGAGAGCTCAGTCATTTCTTGATATGCAGAACACCGCGTCCGCTCTATATAAGCATAACCGAGGTGGTTTATTAGGCCGCAGTACCCCAGAAAATTATATTTGAATAGGAAGGTGGAAATTAGCATGAATTTCATCAGCCTAATCTATTAAAAGTCATATTGAGCATCCGCAGAACACCGGGACAGATCACGAGAAAATATTGAAGCGGTTTGCCGGCAGTAATTTGTAAATTCCTGCATATTCAGGACTCGTATCTCCAACTCTTCGATCCGGTCAGTAATGACCTGATCATATAGATTTCTCGTATATTTAGCTAAGAAATGGTACCTATCATTAAAATCGTTTATGAAGAGAAAGATCCACAGTGCGGCAGAATTCTCCCGCTCTGAATTTGGCTGACGAACGAATGTTGGTAAAGATAACACTTTAACTCCTAAACAGGTATAACTACAGTGTTAACATGATTGGAGGTATTTATAGCGAGTATAAGAAAGGAGACATCATGCAAGGTCTCTTTCACGCCTCATCTAGCCCGAAATCCCTCCCATAATCGTGGGTTCATAAACGTTTATATACCTAGAGGGCAAATAGGGGTCACTTGCTCTTTATCTTCTCCTGCCAACAGATACATCAAAAAGGGTTGGGAGCATAGGAGAGTCGGCAAATCCTTCTAGTTGAAGCTCAGTCCATGGTAATCCTAAAGAAGTAATATACCCTATAGGCATAGCTCAGAGGAATTGCGGGACACTCTTGGACGAAAAGACGCTCATTCCTTTAGGTCTCTCGGGGGCAGAACTCCTGTTGCTCTTGGCCGTAGAAAGGACTGAAGGCACTGTCGCATTCGAGGTCTTAGTGGAGGATGCTAGGCTCACTCTAGAGTATTTTGATGGTTTCGCCTGTAAACCATTAGCGAGGGGCTGGCGGGTTTTGAGCCGAAGATCCCTGATTTTTAGGGTCACGCATCACTGAGTCATCCCGTCTAGCCTTTAGTGAGGGCATTGGAACCGATGTTCCCTTGGTGCTGTGCTCCTTTGGAGCTCAGGCTTAGAAATCCCACTAGACGGTTATGACTACCTTCGGGGTTTTGCCCCCTGTTAGCCTTACGAATCGGTGGGCGCCCACAACTGTTTAGCTTTACGGGAAACGGTCACACTTGGCCGGAAACAATAAAGACTTATCATCCACTGTCTTTGAGCAATGTACACATAATTCTGTTTAACCCGACATTGTAGGCCAACCAGAGCAATTTGTATGGCCTAAACGGCGTCAGAAGTATCACTTCGCGTCTGTAGCTCAATTGCTTTGACGTTGTAGTGATAACAATTGGCACGCACCCACTCAAGATAAAAGAAAACAAATGACTAGGTCTTTCAAGCCCCCTTCCCTGTTTTCTCCAATATAGATCGCTCCTTTGACGGGCCGTTCTTCGCTGATCTCTTCTAAAGTGTAGGTCACGAGTTTCCTTACATAAGCAATCCATTTCACAAAATTATGGAAGGATGTGGTATCACCAGCACAGGCGAGTTATTTGAATGCTCAAATGGTACCAATAATGACTGCCTGTGAAGGGTCCACCACAATTGCCAGAAGACAATATGCTACTAGCAGTGAATTCATCACCAGGATGCGTTTTAAGACTGCGCGCAGTAAAAACCCAGGTTTTCTTTCAATGATGGACCCTGATGCTATCAAAGCTCTATTCAACCTAGTTATAATTTAAACTTGGTCTTCCTCTCCAAATAGGAGGGCGCTTCGCGTCCGAGCGTACCGATCTTGGTCTTGTTGAAACGTCTTGGAAGCCGTCCTCACCCCAACCCTCCGGAAGGAAAAAAACTCTGTTTCCTTCTTGCTCTTCTTCTATATTTTTAAGACAATAGGGTGGGAAATAAGGCTGCTTCCTCCACCTCAAAAAAGGTGCCCCAAGGTCGGAGGAATAATATTCAGCCATGTCCTTCTCTGAAATGGCAAATTTTGCCGACAAAGGAGCACCAACTAGGCGAGGATGACTCTCCTGTCTGTGTGAGTCCTTCAGGGCCCAACCTGCCTCAGTACGACCTTGCGCATGGGTGGAATCAACCTTGGTGAATTATCTTACTGTTATAGGTTTGCCCCGGGAACCTTTTCCACATCATACATCATCCAAGTGGCCATGCCCATAAAGTGTCGGGTATCGTGATCAGGGAAACAAATGGCCTTAAGGCATGTCAAAAACATTTAGGGGCAGTATGCACACCTCCATTGGAGGAAGGAACAGAGGCTTCTATCAAATTCATAAACCTCGTGGGATTGACGAAGTTTCTTGGCAGAACCCAATGTAACCGCGCTTGCAAAAATGGACGTGGAGAGTGCTCTGCAGGCAACTCTACAAATGGTAGTATATTGGAAGGCACCAAAATCTTATAAGCAAAGGGGAGGGGAAAGTTTGTATGGGCCCCTGAGAAAGCACGGATAAATGGCACTTCTTTAAGATAGGTCGAGCTTCCCAAGAAGCAAAAACAAACAATATAGGATACGTTCATATACTTATAAATCATTCGCTAAATTTCATAAACAAAGCATCCGGCGTCCATACGCAGCACATTATAATCTTACTGAAATAAACGTAGAGCTAAAATAAATAAGTTAAATGGATACAGAAGAGACTTGTTACTCTTATTTACAGAAAGTTATGTTTCGCACAAGTAATCAAAATTTATTTCATGCATTTGGGAATTCAATTGGCGACCAGTATGTTTCTAACTAAAATCTAATTATTATCTTATTTTTATGTCTTTTCTTAAAGTGAGAAAAATAGGCAAAACTGGAACCACTAATGTTTCAATATGGTCAAATAGGATTCTTTGACCATCGTGTAGTAGAAGTAAATTTCATTACATAAAACAGTTTTATTCTGTAGATTGGTGGGCGTGTAGAGAACTCTTCTTTTGAGGAAGATGGAATTTGTGAAAAGAAGTTCTCATTGTGAGATCTCTCTTTGTACCACTTCTCCCTTGTAACCTTTTATTCATTCCGAGGTTGGCCCCAGAGAGGCTATGGCCTTCTTGTGCCAAAGTGGGTCAGTCATGAAGCCCTTTAGGGTCCCTTAGTTCTGCGAACCAGACTTTTATTACACCCCTTTTCCCTCCCCATTTATTCTTCTACTGCTATTTAGTTACCCCTTTTTTCTGCTATCTAGTGGCTCTGAAGGTTACTTGTTTTTTTCAAACTGATTCTGAATTCTTCTTAGATGAAGGACAGAGGCTGGGCGCCTACATCGACTTCGTTTGCCGAAGCCCGAGTGCTACCCATTATTGTCCTTTTTCTCCGCGCGTATAACAACTCGGGCATCCTCTATGGCCAATATCTATTCTCCAAGAAAACATACCGGATGCAACCGAATCTAGAGTTGCAGTAGGGTCTGGCCATGGTAAACCTCTGTACTGGGGAGTCTCGAGAGAGAATGTGAAGTCAATTTTGTTTACTATGGCATGTTTAAAACCTAAAACTTTCCCTTCTCGTAAGCGATCTCATTCTAAACGTTCTTCAGTTCCTTCCGCTTCCCTCTCGTTCTTTGTATCCCGAATCCAACGGTATGGACCCATGGTTACTCATCTGTAGCCCCACTTGCAAAAATGAACGTGTTTGACGTGAATGAATCATTTGAGTCCCGCTGTGTTGAACCTTGCAGGATGTGGTCAAAGAGTAGTGATGATATCGTGGTTGAGGTATCATCACAATCCCAAAACAACGTTGTAGGAAATCTTTCTTCGATTAACGAAGTTCGCATACAACTTTCGTCCCGCTCACGTTTAAATGTTGTCAAAGGTGTCGTCCGTTTGAATGAATTGAGGGATTAAGATCTTAGCCTTCTCCGAAGGAAGCTTCATGTCCAACACCCTACACAAACAAACAGGGTGACTAAATCTGTAGGCTCTATCAGAGTTCAAACTGCCACATTGATCTTAACGTTTGGAAGACAGGAACTGCCCCGGTTTAATAAAGCTGGGTACCTTCATATTCCGGTAAGCCCCAACGTTGAAGTACACAGACGTTGTTCAATTGCTGGAATTTGGATGTAATAGGCTTCTGTGTGAATTTTGGATCTGATTATAACGAACTTGAATGCACCAGAACACCGCATTGTACCAATTGCGGTGGTGCTTATAGCACTGCATCGAAAATCTGCCCAATCGCTTTGCGTGACTCTCTGCTTCTGAACATGAGGGAGGCTCGCCAACGTGTCCGAGTACAAATATCACCTTTAGCTGGACGAAATCGTTCATCACGTTTGAGTTCCGACACACCTAAAGCATCTCATTGCCCATCTACTTCTAATGTCCGAAATATTCTCAATTAATCTTCGAAACATCGCTCTCACACCAAGTTACCTTTGTTGCTATTCTCTCTCCGGTGGCTCTAGCCTTCACCACCGCTCAGGGTGAGACCATTGATGACATTAAAGGTTATTTGAAAAAATATTCTGTATTAACCAGTTAAGGTTAATTTACCTGGCCCTATGTCCCAAAACTCCTTGGTAAGTGTAAAGATTCCTCATCTAGGTCATCGGCCACCGATATGTTGGCTGCCCCTGGAGCTGACTCTGCTGAACCTCGAGAGTCTTCAGTGGACTTTTGTCCTGCTGCTCAATATTATTTGTTCTTAAGCCTTCCCCACGATCTATCTCCCCTCGTCATTCACAGTACACTCCGAGCTGTTGCCTTGAATTTTCTTACAAGGTTTTTTAATATTTGCTATATTTATCTCCCCGTCTCTTTACCATTTTTAAGACCTAACCGTTTAGAACTTGTCGATCAGTTGTAGACTCTGTTTTTATTTTCTGGAATTTTAATGCCCGTTACCCATATTGGAGCGACGTTACTCGTAATGACAAAGTTGTTGTTTTATAGTCTTTTTTTATTTTATGACTTCCTTTGCGTTTTAAAAACCGGTGACTTTACCTCTTTTCATGTACAGACGGATTCTTTAGTTGTTTTTTCCTGTCACTTTGTTCGCCGGATTTTCTTACTAATTTACGATGGTCAGCTCTTGAAGAACCTCCATGGGAGTGACTACTTCTCTATTGTCTTGTCGGCCGTTCATCCTAGCCTTTATCCATCCATGGTTCTCAAGTGGGACCTAGGCCATGCTGATTGGAAAGGCTTTTGATAGGCTTCTTAAACAAGTACCTGATTGGGGGCCGTCAATGGTGTGGACGAGGTAGTGTCGTACTTCACATCCATTATCTACAACACAAGAACACAGACCATTTCTCATAGGCGACTCTTAACAGGTCGGTCAACTGTGCCCTGGTAGTCCTCGGAGTGCGCGTTTGCCGTTAAGAACTACAATTTAGCTCATGTTCGGTTCTGAGGGAATTCAACCTTGTGTAACAAGGTTGACTGAAGCCCAAATTGGACATTTCGCCAGAGATTCCTTCGTCAGGCTAGACGAATTTCATCGCATCGCTACGTTTCTTCAATTTCCTCTCTCACCCCTACCCATGAACTGGAAGAAAATTTACAAGATCCATGGGTCGTTATGCCAGTCATAATACCCTCGCCTCCAATTTGCAGGGATCGTTAGTTAATGACACCCTGATGATAGGCAATGCTTTGGCTAACCATTTTCCTGCCGTCAATAGTGTCAGCCGTTAAAATAAGTCTTTTCTAGTCTAAAATCAAACGAAGACTCTAATACATTTAATTTTGCCACGAAACCTAACCTTTTGTATAATGCCTTGTTCTCCATCCACGAGTTACGCGTTGCGTTGTGCATTTCTAGGTCTACATCTTCTGGCTTTGACGAAATCCATTGTAATATGATTCAGTACCAATATCCACAGTGCCATGTTCTTACTTGACCTATACAATCTTATATGAGTTAAGGGCTCTTACCCATCATCATGGCGCATTGGGATTGTTCTCCTCTTTGTCAAACAAGAAGAAACTGATTTGACGCATATTGCTATCGCTCTATAGCTTCTACCAGCTTTCTATGCAATTTGCTAAATAAAATGGTGCTGGTGCGTCTGAAGTGGTTCATGGAGACTAATCTCTTACTGTCCCTATTTCAGTGCTGATTTTGCAGACGTCTTAGCACTCTTGACCTTTCAGTACGTTTTGAGTGATGGTTCGGAAAGCTTTCTCGTTAAAGCGCCGAGTCTTGGAGATATTATTCGACATTGCGAAATTCTTCGATCCTATTTGGAGATAAGGGATCTTAAGACAACCAGACGTTTGGGTTATGAGAGGTCCTCTACCTTCCTTTTTTGAAAGTTTCTTAGTATCTCGATCCCTTATGGTGCATATTGAAGACACCTACTCTGACCTGCCACCCTCATTGCTTGAAATCCCTTACCGCTGCATTGTAAGTGTTTTAGGTCTTTTAATTGCTATCAAAGACATCATTTATTCTCTCCCAGAAGGTGCATCGGCGACCTTATTTGTCGATGACTTGGTATTCTACTATTCCTCGCTTCACTTTTCCTCAGCGGTGCGTCGTCTTTAGCTGGCAGTTGGGGCGGTTTCCAAGCATTCACAACTCAGTTGATTCCGCTTCTCTACTAGCAAAACGAAGGCTATGTATTTCCACATGCGTACAGGTACTCTCTTTTCGCAACCTATATCACTACGAGGTGTAGAGATCAAGCTCGTCTCTAGGTTTCGACTCCTGATCCCAAGCTATCCTGCCTCCAATACCATCACCGTCTTCAAACGGGTTGCCTGTGTGCTTTAGACATTTTAATTTCCTCTCCAATACGTCGTGGGGTAGTGATCGTCAAACTCTGCGGTCGCTCTGCTCTGCCATGGTACAATCCAAATTAAAGCTAGGGTGCCAAATTTATTCTTTGCTTTCCCCTTAGCTCTCAAAGTGCTAAACCCTATTTTCAACATCGGAGTTGATCCCTAGTGAGAGTGGGGTGTTTCTCTTTCCCTATACTTGACTATAGATCTGTATGCGATAACTCTGTCGTGTACCGTAGGCCCAGAGGTCAGAAGTTTAAGGATGAATTTATGTTGGTGAATCAACGGCTGTATTTGATAGGTTGACGACTTTTTCCCCCATTGTACCCCAGATACGAGATCATGTCTCAAACCTGGTTGCTCTAAGGGTACTTTACTTTCTAAGTCGCCGAACCCTAGTTAGACTGCTCCAGGTCACACAGTTTGCACAAGCATGTGGAACTTGAACAAGTCCTTTGCTCCTTAAAGTGAATATTTCTCAAGCGTTCGACGTCACATAAACAACACATCCTAATATACACAGATGGTTCCAAGTCCGACTGATTGGTGGGTGCTACAGCCGTTTACTCAGGAGAAGTTTTAAACTTTGTCTTTGCCGCTGGCTGCTTCTATTTTTACCGCTAAACTTTCTGCCATTTTCTTAGCTTTAAGACCGATTCAATTTTGCCTCATAAAAATTTTGCTATTTTATATAACAAAGGAGTATTTGACAAACGATTTACTCCTTTCATTCTTCCTTACCATACCTTAATTGAAGAAATCTCCCAGTGGCTGATCCAGAATGCGTCCCGGGACGTTATCGGGTTCTATTTTGTTGGATTCATGGGCATGCTAAGGTCATGTGCAACGAGAAGGCCAATCAGCTGGTCGGCTTAAGCTATCCTGGAGCCTCAGATAACTCCATTGACTTTTCGAGATTTATTTCCCTCTATAAGGGATTATGTTTTTACTTTTAGTCAGGAAGAATGGAATGATTTTCATCCTTTAAATTACACAATTTCAAATAGACTGTTCGTTCTTGGCCCTCGAGTCTTCAAAGACTATGGTCCCTAGAGTTGACTTTTGCCGCGTTCGCATCGACCACATCAGACTTACCTACGGCCATCTTGTTTTGGCTGGCACTCGAACCAGCCCTTGTTGTCGCTTTTTTAGAGGAGACCAATCGGTCGCCCATATTCTATCGGAATGCCAATTTTCGATATCGTTTTATTCTGGCAGAAGAATCATTTAAACCCTCATTATTTTATCTTATAGTGGTCTTCCCCTCTTTTATAATTACTTTACCCCGATTTTTTCCTGCTGCCATTTAGAATCCACTTGGATTGGAGAGCTGTCAATTTTTTATCTGCCGTAAATCCTTAACCTCTATTTGTAGGTGAATTCTACGAAATATAAAACACAAAAGCAAAGACTCTGTACTAAGCATAATGTAAGTGAGAAGAGAGATTTATAAAGAAATAGTACAGGTAGAGCAGTTTCTCAAGTTTGGATCACGGCAAGAAATTAGTGGGCCATGAAAAGCTGTTTATAATTGTTCGTTTCCAGAAGAAGCTTGTGCATCCTAATTATAAAACTTGTATTACTTATATTGACTTAACCAAAGGAAATTTTCATTCTTTTTTGCCATTTTGTTTAATCAAAAGGACAATCAAATTTTAATAATAACATATTGGGTATTAATTTTTCCAGACTTTTTAAAGATTTTACATGTCCAGTATTCTGTGTGACTGAAGCTAGACTGAGATGCTAACTAATTATTTAGTACGTGTCTGTGTCTAATATCATTGCTTTGCAAGTGTTGATAGTACCGAACGATATCAGGTTGGCTTAATATCATTAGTTGCGCTTTGTAAATGAAGTTATTTTAGAGTATTTGGACTCTTTATTGTACCCAACAAGCCAACAAATTACTGTTGTAAGTCTATTTTATAGCGGCGTTACCGGGTTGGAAACTAAAGAGCTCATTCACTACTATTAAATTAAAGTATTCACACTACCTACAGCGGAAGGATCTTCGGTATATTTACATTTTTAATATGTCCCAAACCGGCAAACATTTATCAATTCAATTGAATAGAACAGTGTAATAATTGCAATAGAAACAACAGTCTTTAGAGTGACAGCGATATTATATTGAACGACACGGTCTTAATGCAAGCGAACAATTTTATGGAGGAAATTTTATGGTGGTAAAATAGACCAGTAATTTATGCAGCGTTATTAAAAAGTCACTGTGCACTTTTAATTTTTTTATTATTTCAGTCAACTAATGGTGGTTTTTAGAAATAATATGAATAGTGCTGTGGAAGTGAGAAAGGTGGTTGTGCGGAGGAATACAGAATGTGTGTGTGTTTGTATAGGTTTGGAGGGCGGGTAGTCAGAGGCAATTTCAGTTCCTGGATGGCACCGACGATGCACGGCTTTTTTACTACGCATTTGTGTTACTAGTGTTGTCTTCGTTGCTGTTTCTTGCTGTATTGCTTAGGGTGTTTGTAGCTGTTGTATTTTCTTCGTTCACTTTATTTGTTATTTTCATTCGACGTATGATTGTGTTGTGCACCAGACGGATGTGCTTGATAGACAGAGCTACCGGTAAGTTAGAACCGCCACAAGTTATCCGGACCTTCGCTTCGCTTGGTTGTTATGGCAATCTTGAAATTGACCGATAATATGAGGCCGTTTGACGGGACCGGCATTGCTGTTGAATAGTTGGCTAAGTTCGCCCTCCTCGGGAGGCTAAGGAAGTTAAAGAATGTGGAAATTATTTAGCCATGTTTCTCAAGGGCACCTCGTGAGTGTACACTGAAGTGGATGAGGCTCAAAAGAAGAGTGCACAGAGTATCAAGGATACAATTTTGAACGGATTTTCCTTAAACTCATTCCGATCATATAAGCAGTTTGCCAAGTGGGTTAAGAGGGAAGATTGAGTGGGCGTGTACATGGCGGAATTGCAAAAATTAGCACGGTTGGACGGCATTAACTCAGACAAACTTCTGCGAGAGTATGTGACTGAGTTGCCATCAGTGGTGTCAAGAGAGCTTCGATCGACGTCGGACATAGAAGATATAAAGTTGTCTGCCGTGGTTGAGAAGGCCAGTGCATTGATGTCGGAGCTAATTGAGCAACCCTGTTTAGCTGTAGCCCCAAAACTAGTTACTAGCAGTAGCAGGCATATCGCATTGGACAGGCCGAACGGTGCCCAAGAGAAGCGTAAGTGTTTGGGGTTCGGTGCGTCCCACTTGATTCGTAACTGCCTAAAACGAGGCAGCAGGAAGAGAAGTGAAATGTTGGAAATGTGCAAGTGTTGGACGCATGTTAAGGGTTTGTCCCAGGAACTAGGCAAACTGGCAAGATGGAGTTTCTGCGCCGGAAACAACTTCAGACAAGGAATAATGGCGCTTCCTCTGATTGGCGGTGCTTTGGGCGGAAGAGCTGCCAAATTGTTGGTAGACAAAGGGTGTACAAGGTCTGTGTTTGGGTCGTGGATGATCCGGGACTTGTGTGATCGGGGAGTGACCGTGGTTGGAGTTGACAGGCGGGAGGTGTCCATTGCTGGCAGGAATATTGCGCCCATTAATATAGGTGAACTGTCATTTACCATTGACTGCGTGTTTTGAGTGACTTAATTAGGGGGCTTTGCCTAATATAAAATACTTTATAATTTGGTATTACTTAGTTTCTTTCATTATTCATGTGTTTGCTGCATTATGTAGGTGAACTATTTATCCAATTCTTCTATTAACTATTTTCTTATTTCTCTGTGTCATTATTTTTTATACAGATTCATTATTATATAATCCTACATTCATTCATTTAGTGCTAAATTGGTGAGAAATCTATTACTTTTATTTTTATAATCGGGCAGAGATTGTCAAAGGAGGCATGTAATTTGCCTACCGAACGTACACATAAACTTGCTAACTTAACATAACATAATTTCACGGATGACAAAAGCCACAAGGGCCTATAAAAGGTCATCCGCATCCATCAAAACCCACCCACAGAAAGCACCATCGCCAAGGGAAGACAAAATCAAAGTCCATCCACAATATAATATAACAGATGACAAAAGCCACAAGGGCTCATCATAGGTCATCCGAGTCAAACGGCCTCTTTTTTAAGGCACCCAAACTCCCAAGAAAACTACATCCAGGGGATTGCGTCCAGAAACAAGGTATCACCAATCAAGGCTTGTCAAGAACTAAATCATGCAGCTATAGATATATACAAACAATATTAATATATACAAAACTTAGAAACCATCACAACCTTCCCTTCCCATAAACTCATCCAACCTACTCTTAAATACATTTAAATTTGGACTACTTGAATGTGAATGTGTGTTTGTGTTTTGCTATTAATCCTGTCCTCTTTATCTGTCCTTAATCATTAATCTTTTGTCTATATCACTTGATGTTTGTCTGTTCTAACATTCTGTCTACTTTATTTAATATTGATTTGCGATGGCTACTAAGATTAATAAGATGTGGATATACAGCAGTGAATAGATTAACAATCGATTTTCATCAAGCTTTACTGATGGCATTGAGAATAATCACGGTTTGCTGTGTTTCAAATTGGTGAGGAACGAATCTATGAGGCCAAGTAAGCCGAAGCATTATCGGATGATGATCTATCTTCAGTAGGCGAAGAAGGACGCCGATTTCTTTAGCCGCCATGAACGGAGTCTGGGTAAACAGAGAGTTGACGAGGGTGGTGCTTTCTAACAAGACTCTAATTGTAGTTAAGGCTTCTTATGAGGTTTCAATTGAAAGGGCAAAACTAAAGAAGCCCCACACAATTAATTAAACTTCAATTAATTCATGTGAATTATAAATGGTCAAGTGGGTCATTGGAGAAGCAGGCGAAGGTAAAATTCAACATATTTTTATTTTAAAGGACAGAGTGAAACGTATAATTAAACAAATGTCAAATGACATAAAGGAAAAAACGCCAATCGTATCCAATAGTATCTTTTAGCTAGATGGATCAACTGACTTAAGTTCTTGTACACAGCTACTCGTGTTTAGAATGTATGTTTTCCTCTGTAATATCAATATCTGTTCTTTACAGACCTTAATATTTCATAAAATAGCTTTAGATGTGATAAAAGAAATCTGTATTTTTCTTGACAGCTAACAGGGTCAGATGGAAAAATTATTGTAGAATCCGAATCGGGGTTCAAGAAGCGTGTCCAAGAAGTAGCTTTAAATGTCATGGAGGGCAATTGTATGATCCCTGGTTTAGCACTGGCACCGAAAACACTCCTTGATGAACTTTTTAAGCTCCTGAAGGCAGTAGTTAATTGAGAGAACTTCTGCTATGTAAATGATGAAGATCTGAACTCTCGGTTTATAAAAATTTTTTGTAAAGCCATGGATTCACAGCATGGGACCTTTGGCTTAGATTACAAATTGCGCTGGCTCTCTAAGGGCAATACTGTGAATCTATCTTTAAACATCGTGGAGGGCTTACGATGGTTCTAGAAGTGCAAGTTAAAGATGATTTCTTCTTTTGACTGAGATGCGAAAACCACGTCATACATATTTATGCAGGTATTATTGATCAAATAAAGGCTAAATTTTAACCTATAAGGCAAGGAAAGAAAAAGGTTTAACCTTAAACATTGTCTTTGTGCCTTACTTGTCGAACCCTATAAGTAGCAGGGAAAAGTCAAGACATGAAGTGTTTTGGGCAAGAATGAAGATCATCTGCCTGACACATCATTCAATATTGAAATCACCCAGGAGCTAAAATCTTTGAAAAGTGAGCTCAAAACTTACTCCCCAAATTTCGAGGAGGATTTAAGGAAATTTGAGAGGAATCTTTTCGCTGGCACTTTTGATGTTGTTATCATTTAACTGAGGTTCAATAGTATTTTTCTTTATTTCAATAATATTTCCGATTCCCAAAGAGTTGTATAAGTGTATTCAAAGTTAGTGATATTGCAATTCGAGTCTTTTTGCCATCTTCAACTGACTGCTTATGCAAATCTGGTTTCTTCACTTTTCTGCAGAAAAATAATAAATGCCAAAACAGACAAAATGCGGTACCGGATATGAGACGCGCATTGTCAGTATAGCAAGTCCAAATCATTAACCTAACTGAGAGAAAACAATATTAACTTTCCAATTGAATGGTGAGCAAACAAATTAGTTAGCTCTTAGGCTAGTCTATAGTGAATCTAGTAAATTGAGGTCAATTATATAAATCATCTAATTCTATCAAAATATAAGATAATGATGATGGTCAAACTAAAAATAAAATAAAGGTGTTCGATTCATCTGCGGTTTATTTTTTAACCTTATTTGTGGATCTTTAATTAAACTGGTTACATATTATCATAATAGGGTGTTTTTAATTTGTTTATTTATTGGGAATAATTGGTGAGAAATAAAAGATAAAACAAGAAATTAGTAAGAAAATCTCTGCTAATACTTCTAATAATATAAAGGAATAATGTTATTAAACAATCCTTTTAGAGAGTTAAGTGCAACTTTGTATTCCGTTATATATCTTCACCGCAAATACATGGAATTAAATATTCACAAAGTCTACAATAACCTAGAATATATAACCCAGGCATGGAGAGTCTTCAGAATTTATTTCACCTTAAATTATAGATCATTTAACCTCTGAAGATATTTTCCAAACGATTTAGTTAAAGTGCCTCAGCGAGATATAAATTAGAGGAAGTTATTGAACAAGAATATGTAGAATGGGAACTTAATAAACAAGACAATCGTTAGGCCTTCTCCGGTCAATTGCTGCTCACTGTCAAATTAACAAAAAAAGTTCAAATAAGTTTATTTATAGGACCATTCTATTCTCATGTTATTTTTATATTAGGAATCTCTTATACATATGTTCCATAAACTTATCCTATAGCTTATCATCGTTCTGTTCATTTTGATTTTTGCTTCGCTTTGAATAAATTTGTTTAGCCTCATTTTAGTGATAGATTATGCAATATTTCTTTTTAATTTGGCCATCAGAATTCTGTTACATGTTCATGAAGTACTTTGAATTTATATTATTTTATTGTTGAGGTAATTTGGTGTCAGGTAGATCGGATTTTCCCTTTTCATGCATTTATCTCACTCTTCTTTCAGATCTATTGTAAATTTTCTCTTGGAATAGAATTCAAATATTTCATTTACATAAAGAAAATCACTTTATAAAGTATTTTTATATTGCTTATTGTTATTAAACATACGCATCTAAATGTTTTAATGTAATGAGCAAGCATACAGAAAGGGAAACATAAACGGCAAAGATATGTCATCGTTTATTTTTTTTGTATTTTTCATATCATAAAATATAATTTATACTTTTTATGTATTTGCAATCGCTCGTAAATCTGAATAGGCTTTCTATTCATCCGGTCTTTTTTCGCTCAAATTATCGTTTACGGAGCTTGGCCAAAGCTGTTATTTTTGAATGGTTTGTGGAATTCTTTTGCGATCGGTAAAACTCCAGATCGCATTTTGTTTAGAACATAAATGTTCTCTGTCTTTTGAACTTTTCTTTGAATAGTCATGTTCATGGATATTTTACATTTATCTATAGCCTTTGAAGTAATAGGTATTAGAATACTTTTCGTTTTAACCCTTTTGTTCCTGCAGACATAGCTAAAAGTTGGGAAAATAATTTAAATTAGTTCAGGTTATTAAAAATTCAGCATTTAAAAAACGAAGCCCCCCCAAAACAGTGCCATCCTTCGCTTAATGATAAGTGGCACTCTATTCTCATTCCAGTAGGATGTGATTTTAACTCATAGTAGCCTTACTATTCGGTCAATATCGCAAAATGATGACAAATATTGGTGTAACGCATGATATATAATTATAAGCTATTTCGTAATATTTTGGGGGGGAAAATAAATGTTGGAAATCTTTTTTAATTCCATAAATTGTTCTTTTCAAGGAAAACCGCGCAACCATTTTGGTCAATACCAATGCGGCCTAAAATTCTAGGAGAGAGTTACTAAAGGTATTGCATCAAGGATGACACCCATTAAGATCATTAATGAATTTACAAAGAATGGGTACATTCCTATAACATCAAAAAGCCTAAAATGGACGCCAAAATCGTTCTTTGGTAAGGTCCCAGCTCAAGAATCGGGGTGCTCACGATTTGAAACAGGCAGGAGGGAAGAATCCTTAAGGGTCCACATTGACGCGGAGAATTTTCATCAAAGGTCTCAAGTTAAGACGGGCTGTGAAGAAGCCTCATCTAACCAAAAAGAACCTTATAGATAAGTTCTACTTTTGTAATAACAATAAAGAATGGAATGATAAAGCCTGGCTAAGTGATATTATCTGAACAAAAGTCCTTCTGCTTGTTTGGAGCTTATGTTTGATCTCCCATTTTTTTGAGAAAGTTTAGTGCTTCAAACAGTGTTGTGTCCTACCAATGTAAAAACATCTGGACTCACCATACCAAGTGCTGCTTCTGATCTAATGTAACGAAAGTACTAACGATTTTGCCACAAGACACTGCCATGAACGTAAAATAGTACCAAATCGTGTTTCATTAGCATCTTTTTTCAACTGTTCAAGACAATATTGAGGCTTATAAAACTATATTCATTATGATGGGGCATTTTTTTCACAAAGCAAAAGCAATCAGTTTTTTTATGAATATAACATCGAACTTTTGGAACCTTAGCCCTAGAATTTGCTAGATTTTAACCGAATAGAGCATTTGTGGGGGATAATCAAACCGGCGGTTGATAAACAGACGGTATCCAATTGAACAAAAAATGGAGCAATATCGGTCAATATATTATGCCAAATTTGGTTTCCAGCATGGCTAAACGAATTAAAGGAGTCCTAAAAAGTAAGAAAGTTCATTGTAAATATAAAGGGGTTGTGATAGAGAAAGTTTTACATAAACTCTTTTTATCCTTACCTAATTTTCTAGATAGCTATATTGTTAATTTTATATCTTGTCTTTTTGTCATTTTTGGATTTAATATTTTTCTTTTTTTTTATCCAGCTGTAAATTACCATTAGATAAGTCTATTTGTTTACCACTAACCCATATTTACACGCAATATGTTTCTGGCAAACAAGCACTAACCCCTAAATTGGGGAATCAAAAGAGAAAATACTAAATAAAAACTTTTATTTTTAATCAACTTCCATGAAGCAAATTTAACTTTTAAGTTAAAGTTTGCATTAAAGGTAACTGAAAACAACTTAAATTTTATGTAAATCATGCAAGAATTAAATCATTGAGTTGTTTATTAACGTTTTGTAAAAAGTTTAAGTACTTGATTTCTTCAGAACTTCTCTTCTGTTATTTCGGGTCCTTTAGACTACATCGGAAGTGTTGGTCATCAGCCAAATTAGGAGTTTCTAACAGAGGCAAGTAGAAAATGGGATAATTCGAAGGAAAAAAATGGCAACATTTTGAGATAAAGACAGCCGAGGGGAACTTAAAGGTGCGTCTCATTTCACAGAGACTGTTCCTATTGACCTATACCCCAATGGCACTACGCTTCAGGTTGCTTTCTGTCGTCTTCGAATTGGGCACACTTGTGGAAAGCCACAGCATTAGATAAGCAGTTTACTGCACCTTATTGCGCAGAAGGCATAGTCCCCCGAAGAGTTTGGCACATGCTCGTACTTGTTGAATGTTAAAGTATGGGTGATCTGCGTGTACGTTACGTGTCTCGTTAGCTGTAGAGCAGGGCCACTGCCGCTTGTTGCTACTACTCGGGACATGTACCTTATCGCCATGCGGTATAATAAGCCCTCTCCAGATCGAGAAACACCATGGCGTAGTGCTGCATACGAAGGAAAGACTCTTAGAAGTCCTTTTCCAGCCGAAGCAGAGTATTTTACTTGGAGAGAAACTTCCGGAAGCTGCACAGTGCAGGAGACAGGTTGCCTCCGCTGTCCAGGTAAACGTCTAATCTAACAGTTATCAATTTTTCCGTTAAAGTTAACACCCAGGAAGTTTGAGAGAATGTGCAGAAACTAGCAAGAGTAGTGTAACCTATTACCAGATTGCGGAAAGCGAGCACAGGTGACATTCGCCAGGAGTCTAGGAAGATACAATATGTCCAGATATTGTTGAAAAAATCTAAAAGAAAGACTATGCCTGCCTTATCTATGTATATTATGAAGCATGGCAAACGGGACCTCGTCTGAATCAGGGGTGTTTTTTTTCGCACGAAGCAAGAGTGGAACGCAATTTGATGTAAACCTGCCATTGAAGGGTTTCCCACCTCTGGAGGCAAAATCAATAACGCGACCAGCATTGGATTCTGGTGGTTCAGCATTCCGGCTAGAGAATGCAGACAAAACGTTTCGAATGACTCTATCACGGACGCGGTGTCCAAGTTTGCGGTTTCATTTTCCTGGAGAACGGGAAAGGGAGTGGGGCTGTGAGAATTGCCTACGAAACCTTTTAAAATCCCCTCTACATATTTACAAGAGGGATCTCCCCGGAACCTAACCCTAGCTCGAAGAAATTCACTGACAGTGAAATCTTTTGGTGAAGCCTATAACGCATTTAGAACTAACGTATGGGTTTGAAGGGCGTCTCAAACCGATGCGAAATGAGCAGAACTTCTAGGAATAGTAGTTAGTCCAACGGCGAAGTGGTTGCCGGAGAAGTACTCGACGGCCTAAACTCCTAGACTGGGACAGAAAAAGTAAGTCATTTTCTAAAAAGCAGACCATCGCACCCGCACCAAGCACCCCAAGTGGTGATAATTTAGGCGGCGGTTTTACCGAAAATAATATGTGAAGGTAAAAGTTATCACTACCATGGAGAAGACCAAACACCTCCCACCCCAAATTAGGCGGTTGGCAGGGGAACTCTACCAGCATAGACTGCAAAAAGAGAGCTAACGCGGAATGAGGGGATATGAGCCCTTGCATTTCCTCCCATATGGCCTGGAGTCCCCAGGAATTTCATTCAAGGAATATGCCCTCTTCGAAAACATTACCCTTAAGATAATAGCTGTGGACTTTCCAGGTAGAGAACTACTGGCATTGTTAGGCAAACAAAGCACTGGAGGCGCATTTTCCTTCAAGGGCTTATCAAGGAGGAGGAACACCCTCTGCGAGTCACTTCCTCCCTCCATCTCGAAACCTTTGACTAGTAAGGCAGCTTCGGAAGCACGAGTCCCTCGTTAAGTAGCTTAACCATTTCCGAGCCACTAAGTCCAGTCCAAGGTGTTTGAGTACTCCCGAAGTTCCTTTGGTGATATCGTCCTTTCGGAAGTAAGCTTAAGGAACCACGACAGAAGACCTCACAAAGAACTTCACGAGAGTTGCCTTCTGTGAGTCTAACGACTTGATGGAGACGCGGGACCGCTGGGGGAGGCGGAGAGAAGCTATTATTTTAGCCAGATAATATTTGGCGTGAGTCCTTTGTGCCTCTGGCTCTACTAGGAAAGCATACAGGGCGAGTAAAATCCGCACAAGGGTTCTGAATGGGCGCAAAAACGACCGTGCTCTTAGGTCTGTAGGGCCAAGAGCAGAGGGTGCCTTTTTAAAATCGAAGCATAATACATCCCATGCATCTATGGCCCCTCAGAAGCAGTTTCTTATCCTCCCAAAATGAGAGACGATGCTTATCCTCAACGGCCATGTTTTTTTCCTCTAGGATATACGCGTCACAATGATTCGAAGAATTATAGTGTGGCTCTCTTCAATGGACAAACTTAGCTATACACAATGGATACTTATCTTGTATGGCCTTTGATCTACTTACACATACTTTGGGTAAGCACGATTTGGTTGGCCGAGGCGATGACACTAGTAGCAGCGACGCCACAGTGGCACATATGCCTTCATGCGATATCGATACCAACTGGCAAACACCTCTCAGGGAGATTGTCACAGTTAAAATTTATAAAGAGTGTAGGAATTGCTCTTGAAGCCTGTCATATTTTTTTATCATAGGTTCAACCTTATCTGACCCTTGGTCGACCAGATATTTGATGATGTGTTTTAAGCATTAGTCCACGAGTTGCCTCATATAAACCATTCATTTCACAAAGTTCATGGTACAGTGCAGTGTAGTACGTACCGGCAAGCCATTAAGTGACCGAAGGGCTCTAATCATGACATTTTATTACTTTTCTGAGATGGATTTTTGTCCGTAAAGTTAAATGTAGAGATTAATATTTACTCGGGAATTTAATGTTTTTTATCGAATCCTGATTGTCCATATCTCGGCTTTAACAATTGAAATTCTTCTTCCATGGTCTCTCAGAAAAGATCCAACTGCCAATAGTTAGATTTATTTTTAAAAGGCCTATCTATTTGATATCGTACACGAAAAGGTAATTTACTCATGAAAACTATTATAAGAAAAAAAATTGCATTGGTTTATATATTAATGTTGTAGGGTTTTTTATTATAATAATATTCATACCTACGTTATAGAAATTCGTAAGCCTCGTTACAATAATCACCAAAAATAGTAACCCATTAAGTAGGTACAATGCTTCTTGGCATAATGGTCCAATATGTTAGGAAAATGTTGGACGGTTAGATATATGCAAAACATGGATGGTATTATAGTATAGGTCACGAAAGTTTCTCCACCGGAGAATATCACTGGTAATAATTGGTAAATTACTTTTCGGTATCTATATTTCGCTTGGCTGGCTAGAAGCCCTCGATGATTTAGTCTCTTTTAATTCTTTGGAACACTGACGTAGATTCCCCCTTAAATTTCCAAATCACGCGTGAAGACATCCATAATTTCTCTATACATTTCATTTTCTTAATTTTTTTTAACATTAGTTCAACTAAAGAAAGAATTTTAGCAAAATGAAACTTCAATTCATATAACTGGGAATGTAAAGGGTTCGAATCAAGAGCTTTTCACTAACCAAAAAGTAAATAAATTTAAAAGGATTAGTACTCAAAACCCAATATCGTATCAGATTTTGACCACAAATTCAATAAGAAAATAGTTTAAGCGAGATCAATAGAACCTTAAAATCATTTATATATTTACAAACCTAAATTTACTTTGTGTACACCATATAAATAGCACGTCAGACTAGATTTATTTAATTTATCAAAGCAGCTAATTTATTTTTATATTTCTAACACGGAATCAACTCTGAACGCATAGGCGTTTAAATTGGGAGAGATCAGCTATCTATAACCTACCAAATGGGATACCTACAATTTATCAAATTAAAGAAATGACCCAGCGAAGAGAAATAGAACCGCTAAATTAGAAACAACTAAGAGGAGCAAAGATACACAATAGAATGGAATGCGTTTCCAATTCTTCTTTCCCCGTCCTGTCGTAAAAGGGAAACGAGATGGTTGGTTCGCCCTGAGGAAACTCAGGATAGATCAACAAATTGTCCTATATTATAGGATGGTGTCAGATTCTAAACTGTAGACACTGATAATTGGTGTCACAAATTGTATTGAATCAGCACACCTATATTAAAGAAAAACCTCCCTATATAGCGAAAAAGGTTTGATTCAATTACTTATTTGTATGAAAGTACCTAATTAGCCCAGTTACCGATACTAATAATTAGACAACTGATAACTACAGCAAGAGAGCATATTTATCATAAATATAATTGACCTTAAAAATTCGTACTATAAAAATGCCGGTAGAAAACAATATATATTTTAAAAAATTTATTTATTTGGCTTTTGAACTAGGTAATATAAATAAATGATCCCTTATTTAAGGACCTGTCAATGAGATGATACTAATGGCTCCTAAGTAAAGTTAATAAATACAAAAATATTGCCAACGCTAACGATGAAGAGTCATGGACTCTTCAATGTACAGTTAAATTTCATGTTTAAGAGTAGCAAATAATAATAGTCACTAAATGAAATGTCTTGAACTGATAATTTAAAATTCTATCAGTCCATAGGCTTGAAAGCTATTTGAAAATGAAACAACTGTAATCTTATCCTCTAGAGCATTAAATTAGACAAAATATTAAAATAGTGTGTCCATTCTTTTCTCCAATTTAGCAAGTCAAATAGTCTATTGGGAAAATGAATGGGTCACACACAAAAAAGAAACGGATCTTTCCTAGATCTTGAGTCCTAGGTGGACGTTAAGATCGTGTTCTAGAAAAATAATTGTCTTGGGGGAGGGGGCTGTGATATAGGATTATTTCTTTTCTTATTTATTATTTAATTTTCCTATTCTTGGTTTAGCATTACAACACTAAAGTTGTTTGTATTTTTAATTCAAGGGCTATTTTTTACCCAATAGCAAGAGCAATATATATACGAGTAGTGCAGCCATTAATAAATGGTGAATAAAAGTTGAAAGTACCATAAATATATGATTGTTGACTGCTACACCTTTTCTACGATAGGTAGTCACCAGATAGTCCCTTAAAAAAAACCCGATAAATTTACTCGGAATATTTTAAAAACAAAATCATCAAACTTAATGAATAGAAAAAGAGGGTCTTTCGCCCCACAAAATTATTCATAACGATAAAATAGAAAAAGAGATAGGGACACTCCAATTCCAATAATACTATCAGCAATACATCCCAGCTGCACTGTACATAGTGACAAATACAAAGCGTAACAAAATTTAAGAAACTATGCTTTTAATCATAAAATTGTCAATGATTCAATATTTTTTGTTGATAGGGAATCTATGATGCATCCTTGGAAATACAATATTGCTGCAATAAATATAAAGCATATTTTAAAGGCATGCGTGTATGTAGACGCGAAATGTTAGTACTACTTACTTAGATCAATTCATGTTGCATGATCGATTCGGTTCAAATAGGCTTGATAATTTATGTAGTCCTATTTTCCTTTTATACTCCTTTGACTAAAATTATAATAATGTTTTATGTTTATATTAATTTTATGTTTACTAGTTTATACTTGTTCCATGTTATCTATTAATGAATAAAACCGTATTTATTTTCTAAATGAACTTTTTTTTATTTAATTGATCCTTTTTTTTTGCAATTTAAGGGGTAGAGTAGTTGGTGATGGTCATCTAAGAAATATATTTCTCGTGGATCGTTATCCAGGAAAGATATTTTGGTTGGGTTGTGATTTAGGAAAGATATTTGTGGGGTTCGTGATCTTGGAAAGAAGAAGCAATATTAAACCAACGTAATATAAGTTAATTCCACCCATAACCACTACAGAGGAATCTGTCCTACTGTCTGTTATCTATACAATAAAATGTCTTGAATCCATAACACTATATTTTAGGAATTCACATTTTTGGAATAGGGAATTTTAGTTTGTGAGTCCTCTTGGTATATTTGAAATTTTCATCTAAATTCTTCCTTCGATTTAATTTACAGTTCGAAAAATTGCTCATAGGTGGTGGTTTTCGTATATTTGAGGCCTTTACCAAAGTTCTTTCTAAATATGTAAAAATTAAAATCTGATTATCTAATGTTTTTTGAATTTTTTACAATGAGAATAATTATAAATCGCGAAGTTAAGAAAATATAATCAAATTAAGGCATGGCGGTTTTGAGGGTATTTTTTGTATATAAAAGCACATTTGGGGGGAAAATAAGAGCTCTGAGGATTGTTTTTTCCGTCTATCAGAGGAATTTTCCTAAAAGTTTTTTCTTGCTTTTAGCCCAAAAAAGTAATCATGGATCTGAAAAAACTAGACCACGAGTAAATTATTAGTAGATATGTACTTGAAATTTTTAAATTATTTAGACCAAAACTCCGTTGCTATATCCAGATAGGACGTAGGCCACAAACCAAAAGTCTGCTTGCGGAGTGTAAGCTCCTCCTGTAAGTAGGAGTAGCGAAGCCGTTCCTCTTGTTCAATTAATAAACAATAATTGCATCCCAATGCAAAAGTACATATACGTAAATGGTAATTCAACAGATTTACAACTCCAAGGCATTTGAATGTGTTTTAATATAAATATTTCTAATTTGAAATAATACCCCAAAATACTCTAATGTATATTATGAATATACATTAAATAACACTTCCACTAATTATTCTGCGGAAATTTCTGATTTTGTTGCTAAAACTAAATATAAATTGGCAGCCAAATTGTCATCGATTGTTTTGAACAGAATAAAATAATGTTAGATTTAGGTGTTTTAGTTTTTTTTAATTTAGGTTCTATCTAAGTTATTTTTTGTGGGTTCTTTTAGTTCGTTTTTAGTAAAAAGTCTGTTTAGTTTTGTGTGCTTCATTTCCCGCTAGAAAGGAAACAGACAAATAGCCTACTCTAGCGAAATTAACATCACAAATTTAAAGCTTTTGTTTTTACTTTGAAATGGCTTATTTTTTGTGATACAATGGTAATTGCGTACTCGACTGAATATTAGGCGTAAAACTGTAAAATTTCCAGAACTTAACGTGTTTTAGAAACCTACTAACCAACACCCTTTAAATAATAGTTAAAGTATCGTCTTAACGCTTATGCAAAAAAATATCTTTACGAATGAGTATTTTTTTAATCGCCTCTCACAATCTCCTTTTTCCCCGCGTCTCATGAGGTCATAACGACAGGTCTTGCAGCAGCAAATAATAACTCGATAACTTGAAAATACATTTAAGTGCTTCAACCTCGAGGAGAAAACAATCGATAATTCAGATAGGCCTATAGAATACATAAAGTAAATCTTTTAAAAAAGAAATTGATGTTAATCTGTAGAATTAACAAATAAAGTAAATTTATTCGTAAAGCGCGTTTTAAATGATTATCGTAGAATGCCATCATACCATTAAATTCAGCTAATTAATTGTCAGCGCTCGAACGAATATCTTTCAAAGCCCAACTTGGATGGAGATTGACGGCAATTTCCGGTTTCTACCGGGAAGAAATTTAAGCAAATGTCGACATTGAAATAATAAATTCGACGGTATTTTCTTGCGATGATGTCTTCATGTAAATATCTTGGATTTTTACATGCCTGTGATCTTCCTACGGTGCGATTATGTAATCATTTACTTCATCTATATGTATGCTGGCATGACTTATTCATGTAAGCATGTGGGAACGTGATCTCTGTGAAAGCTTCGATGACGCTAGCGTGTATGTGGACACATTTATAGAGTGAATAATTAGGGTGTAAGTATATACATTTTTTATCTATGACGTGGTTTGAAGGAGAGCAATTTTTGTACCGGTGACGAACGACGATTAAATTTACTTGGTAAATGAAGGGGACAATAAGACCTGTAATATTTTTTGCATTGATGCAGGCCGACCTACCACATAGGAATTAGAAACAGGCTGGAGAAAGTAAGATATAAACCGTCGAGTTTTAGCATGAATGAAATGAGGCATATTGGTCATTTTTAGTAAAGAAATGTTATGAAAGAGAGATGAAAGGAGGATAGAGAGATATATAGATGTAAAAAAACAGAGAGATAGAGAAAGATATAGATAGATCGACACAAAGAGAGAGGTACAGGAAAAGGAAGAAAAGAGCAAAATAGGTAGATAAAGTGTGGAGGTGGGAATATTTGGTTGAAATCAACAAAATAACTACACTACGAATACCGGATAATAGTCGTATGAAGAAAAGCAGTGAGAAAACTTCGGTAAAATGGGCTTTAATATGAGAGAGAACACGGATCATTATATCTAGCTATCAATCTCGTAGACACCAAGGTAGGGAGAAGCCCAATTCCGATTTTGTACTGCCTCGTTAAGTTCAAAAAAATAATTCAGGGAGACTTGAATTGAATACTAAAAAATTATCTGATGTTCTTCTGCATATGACGATTAACAATTAATAAAATGGATCAAAAATATAGATGTTAAATACTCTTGGAGATATAATTTATAAGTAATTTTTTTGTATTGCGATAATGTTGGATCATCTTTGAGATATTTGGGAAGTGAAGAGCGTAAATTAATTTGTTTTAAATGATCTCATTCAAAATAACTTCATCTCTAACCCAATTTTCAAACTTTTCCCATTTATGATTTGGAATCAGATGGTCCAATTGTGTTTTGATGAAAAAAAACAATGCAAAATTTATATTGTCACAATATGGCCATTTGGAATTGTCCAAAATTTTTTAAACGAACTGATAATGTCTCGTTCTCTATCGTGATTTCTTTACCTTCTGAATGAAAAATCATAAACAAAAAATTTTGAAGTAATGGGAGGTACTTTGCGGATTCCCTTTTTACTACGATTAATTAAAAGACTAAGACTTCATCCTACATTCCCATTCAGATGAGAGAATATCTCTGCAGTGAGAAAGAAAATAAATTTTCTGCGGAGAAGGGCAATAATTTTTCCAGGCTTGACCAAAAAACTCATCGCTCTTATCATTTACTCTGAAATCCCATGCATTTTCTGCGAATTCGGGTCGTTGGGTCGGGATCAACGAATAAAAAATGGAAGAAAAGAAATAGAAATTGAACCCAAAATTATTTGGGGTTAATTTACTACGGAAGCCCAAAACTCTCGTGCGGGAATTTTCATCACGCTTCTAATACCATTGATTCAGCGGTTTCTTAATAGAGTAAAATAAATCTGAAAGAAAGACTGAATTTGTTCGAGTAAAACTTGTTTCCACTTCTTTGCCATAATTAAAAGCTTTTGAAAATGAAAAGCTCGAAAAAGGATGGAAATGGATGGCTTACATAAAATAGATGCCCTTTAAGTTTTTATATTCCCTTGAGATTTCATTTGGATGAGGTTTTATAAAAATTTATAGGAAAGGAAAGAGCTCTGGCTGCAAGTAAACAGCGGAGTAAAAGCTTTGGAGACTTTTAAGTGAATGTCAGACCACAGCTATATTTGGAGTTATGAGATAATTATACAATTAGGGCTTTATTGGTTATACCATTAAGCAACCATGCCATCGGTTTCTCATTGCTCTCCTAAATGCTTAGAATCTAAGTTTTATTTTATCAATTTACCCATTGGATTTCTTATTGATTCGGTAAGGGGTTGCTATAGGTTGGTTGAAAGATAATTGATAAAACACATGTTAGTAGAAAGGGAATTGATGGAAACAGACAGAAGGAAATAAAATTTTAAAATAAAGACATGAACATTCCACACCTAAAGGTGCAAGTAGTATTTATTATTATTAAAAGAAATTATAACCCCAAACCAATATGATCATCTACCTGGAATGTTTATTTAGAGATTTGTATAGAGGTTAGTGTGATTAGAGGTGTGGTGGTTAAATAATCCCAGGATCTTAAAGATGAACCCACTTGGGCGGTTCAAGACGGGAGGATGTTTATTGGATTAGTAGCACAAAGAGAAAGAAATTCTTAGGAACCCATCGCTGAAAGTTAAAATTGGAGGGTATTTATGAATAAGGTAAGAAAGCTAGTTAAATAATGTTATTAAATAGTCGCATAAGAAATGCAGTGCAATGGAATTTACTATCAAGCTTTGTTGTTATGGCAATGTTTGTAATCTGGATCGATGCAGTTCGGGTTTGTTTGTAACGAAAACGTGTTCTTTCCCTTTGTAATTGCATCCGGTAACTAAAAAATGATTCAAGACTTTAAATATTTCCTAATATATTCATTTAAGTGCTGAATAATATAATTTTAGAAAATAAATCAAATAAATGGTCTTAAATTATAATTACGGAATTTGAAAACGTAAAACTTTTTAAGTAAAATGAAAAGTCGAAAGACGACATTTTGAATATGAAAGGGATCATGGTAAAAAAGAATTTCAAAGAATAAAAGATTGATAGCACCATTTGCCGTCGAGCCTTCCCAAAAATGAAATAATGTAAGATTTAATACTCAATCGTTTCAAAGGTGGATCACGTTGGAATATTTAGCAAGAAAAAATTATGCAAAGTCGAAAGAACTATAGATGGATTACCACTGTAAGGAATTCGTTACTCTCCCGTTCTATCTCAGTTGAGACACGGGAGCGTGACCGCAATAACATCAGTGCCCGGCACCGTGGGTCACATTCGTAACCACAGCCCCTCGCCACTCGTCTCTATGAAAATCCATACGGTTAAAACTGCAAGATCTTCCCTACGAGTGTATATTCAATTTCACCTCAAGTAAGAAATTGGAGACGCGTTTCTCTCAAGCTTGAAGGCCAGCTGGAGCCGAGGTTAAGACTTACTGAGAAAAACCGTTGAAATAAGAATCCTCCTGCAGCCCGTCCACAAGGCCCCTATCCCCTTCCTACCCCTACCCCAGTGGGGTGACGAGATATAAATTCCAAGCACTTGCAAAAAACGAGGTAGAATACGTGAGTCATCAGGCTATGAAGTCTCCTGCAAGAGAGGCAGGGCTACCAAGGTGGCTAAGAAGCAGCTTATCCTCGAGATAGTCCCTGGTTATCAAACCGAACGTTAAGTTAACTTGTTCAAGTTCAACTTACTCTCGTCAGAGAGACTTCTCCTATCCTGGTGCATTCTAAAGCCCAGGGATAGTCCTCACCCTTGAGGAATTACGAAAAGAAGAAAAAGGTTCCCCCTCGAGCCTGTTACCCGGTGGGCACACCAAACTCTAAGTTAACTTGGTTGATGAACCAAGTTTAACTGATTCTCGTCAGAAAAACCCTCCTTTCACACTATCCGGGTGGATCCTAAAGCACAGTGATAGTGTTTGCCCATGAGGAATTACGTAACGAAGGAGAAAAAGCTTCTCCTCGAGCCCGTTACCCAGTAGTCACAACGAACTCTAAGTTAACTTAGTTTAAGAACCAAGTTCCACTTACTCTCTCAAGAGAAACCCCACCTACCCTGAAGCCTCCTAAAGCACCGTGATTGTTCTCGCCCTTGAAGACCCCTCCCCCCCAGTGAATACCGTGTGGACCCCCATCATCTGCTCCAATCGCCAAAGTACCTTGTGATCTCGACCACCTCCAACAAACTGGTCAAAGTACGCGTCAAAGGACCCACCAGATTCCTGTAATGTCTGGGCTCATTGAATTCAAGGTCAAAATCAAACCCGCCGCCAGAGCAACCAAGTTATTTAAACTCCAGTTGAGAGAATTAGCCTATTTCTTGTATATTGAAGTGGGCATCGAATTAGCCAATATTAGAGGGTCAAGTTAATTGAAGTCATTTTTGTGTATTTTAAAATTCGTAGTGTTTTTGTGATTCGTGTTTTGTTTTGTGTTGTAAATTGTTAAATTTAAAATATAAGTTTATTTGGGAAATTCCTGTGCGTTCCTCTATATCCTTACGTGTCTGAAGTGGCTCTTACTTGAAACAACAAAATTTGCACTCTTAGATTAAAGCCTACTTCATAAAAGAAGTACATGACGACCACAATGTATCCTGCGACACCACTTATGGGGGATAATGTTCTATAAATGTCCCTAAGTTATGGGGTTACCAATTATGATAGTCACTAATTTATAGGGTGTATCAGAGGAAGATTACCAATTTATGGGTGACTAAGTAAAATAAGAAGATGAATTAAGTATCTGACTCCAAAGATGAATTATTTACTGTGTTCTTATTTTGGATGGGCTTACCGAATGTTCCAGGGTGATCGAGGTAAAGAATAAGGTGCAAAAATATACTTTATTTTAATATTGGCATATAACAGGGCAAGCAGCACGTTACGAAGTTAGTTTGCGGGTGGCTAGCAGTCTATATATATATATATATATATATATATATATATATATATATATATATATCAGGAATATGAAGACCCAGGTGTTTACACTAATCATTTATTGGCCGGACGTTTCGGACCTTTACCTGGACCATGTTCAGCGACTATGTCGACTAATGAGAAGAGGAAGGAACAGTAATTGATAAAGGTAAAGAGAATGCATTAAATAATGGCTAAAAAGGCGAAAGAAGGCAAGTTAAAATAATAAAATTGACAATTATTAAAATTAAAGTAAAAATACTAATAACAATATATAGAATTAAATAATACTACCAAGTGTAATTTAAAAAAAATAATAGAAAATGAAATTAGAACATAAACTGACTTGACTATCACATATCAAAGGTTACTGAAGTAAACAAAAAATAACCTATTATATTAAATTATTTAGAAACAAAAAATAAAAACCGAAGACAAATCAGAATCAACAAAGTGACTATCCTTTATCGCGGGAGTTGAGAAATCAACTAACTAAACATATAAAACTACTTACAAAATTTGGTTGGTTGGTCGGTTGACTAGCTATATATATATATATATATATATATATATATATATATATATATATATATATATATATATATATATATATATATATATATATATATATATATATATATATATATTTATATATATATATATATATATATATATATATATACATATATATATATATATATATATATATATATATATATATACATATATATACCAGGTGTCCCAGAAAAAAGTTAACCGTAATTTGAATTAGTATAACTCAAAAACTATTGGAGATTTTTTGATCCTGCAGAAGGTGTTTTATTTAACAACTATTTATCTGTCGATTTTGGCAATTTCATTAAATTACCTTTTAGGATTTGGATACTCTAATGGCTTTAGTAGAGGCCATCAAAAATATGTTTGCGCAAGAAGGAAGTAAAATAATGAAACGAAGCCTAGGAAGGCTAGGCCACCGCACACTTTCAAGAGAAGCGTAAGGAGCCTAGGTAGCCTAGGTCACTGTGCGATTCTTCCAGCAAAGCCTAGGCCATTTTACAGTGGTTTTCTCAGCCACGCTGTGCTCTATTATCTTCCTTATTGCTTACTAAGCAAATCAAAGCGTTTCTGTCTAAAATTTTACTTCCATAGAACCTTTTTAATCATGCAGTTAACAAAAGATCAACGCGTATTTGTAGTCACAAACTTTATTAAGACTGGTAGTATTAAACAAGTACAAGATTCATTTGAACAACGTTTTATAGGTAGGCACCCACCAGGCAAGACCACAATTTGGAAAAATGTCCGCAAATACCAACATGAAGGAAAAGGCTTAAATCTAAATAAAGGTCGTTCGGGTCGTATGAGAACCATAAGAACAACAGAATATATCAAAAATGTTCAGATGACACTTCTTAAAATCCACATGTATCAGTCAGAAAGAATGAGTTACAATTGTCAAAGTCATCAATTAACCGCATTATTAAACATGACTTAAAATGGCATCCCTATTAGATGCATGGAAGACACCAGCTACTTGAAACTGATTTTTCTCTGTCGTAGACAATTTGTCGAATGGCTTCTCCATAAACCTGCTCGTTTCTCAGAAAACATTTTGATTGGTCACGAGGCAGCCTTTCTCATGAATGGAAACGTAAATAGCCATAACATTCGGCAATATGCACCGCTGACCTCCTTCCCCCAGCATTCTACTTTGACACACGTATTTGTTAGCAGAAAGTGTCTTGGTAGATGGAATATGTGGGAATGGCTATCTTGTCGGCATATTGTTTTACGGGAATAACTTGAAGGGTGCTGCCTACCTGAGCATGATCAACGAGAGGATCTTCTTGGAACCTCAACAAATTTACGGCAATCAAATCAATACACTTTGGTGGATTCAGGACGGCGCACCAGCTCATAGACAGCTTGCTGTAAGAACAAAACTAAAAGAAACGTTTGACAACCACATACAATTAAATGGCCTCCAAGATCCCCTGACTTAACACCGTACGATTATTTCTTATGGAGATATCTAAATAATTAAGGGTATTCTACTCCACCACAAAGCATCAGCTATTAAGAGATAGTATCACACGTGAACTCAATAGATTTAAGGAAAATCACAAGTTAATCAAAAAAGTTGTTCAATCAATGCGATCAAAGGCGCAATTGTGCTTGCAAAGAAATGGAGGACATGTGGAAGGAAACGGTGTTTAGAAAATTAAAAAATGAATTTTATTACCCATATGAAGAGGTGTTTTTGTTAAAAATGGATTTAAATATTTTTGTGGATTTTAAACTTCAAAGTTTCATTATTTACTTCCTTGCGCAAACATAATTTTGATAGCCTTCCCTAATCTCATTAGTGTATCAATATTGTAAAAGGAAATTTAAGGAAATTTCTAGAATCGACAGATAAATAGTTGTTAAATTTGATTTGAAAATGCAGAACTCAAAAATCTCTAATAGGTCTCGATATATACTAATTCAAAGTACGGTTAACTTTTTTCTGGGACACCTTATATATATGTATATATATATATATATATATATATATATATATATATATATATATATATATATATATATACATATATATATTCAACGCGAAGTATTAAATTCTGGACTGACAAGAATTGGTGAACTTAAAAGGGGGGACGTGAATGTGAACGAGACGTGCTAATCTTCTTAACGACTGTAATCTACTAATCTTAACAATGTAATTATCATGGAAACTGAGCTGACTAATATACATATATATATATGCTTATTTCCTAGAGGGCGTAGCCTAGAATCATCGTTATCCACCACAAAGTTGGAGCTAATGAAATCTATGTAAGTCGAATTACTTCATTTCCCAATTATTATCAATATAACAGGATGCGCTTCTCACAGCTTTGTGATACAATTGATTTTGGCTAGCGGGTATGCTCACTCAGGTGTTTCGTCGACTTCCGTCTTTTGATAAATCTATTTTGAAACGCGAAATAATTGTATACGCGTTTGTCTTATTGACACAGGTCATTTTAACCTTTTGCGCGTTCCTACATTGCTTGTCCCGCGCTTACTTACAACGATCGCTTGCCTTCTATATATATATATATATATGTGTGTGTGTTAATAAATATATTTCATTCAGTTTGTTTGTATTCAAATTCATATATCCAAATTAATCTATACATTCTCAATTCTTTATTGCAATTTTAGACATTTATTTTTTAGGAGTGGAGTATGCTAATTGAATCCTTAAATTTCGTGCCATTTGCCTACTTATTACATAATCTGATTACTAGAGAACTGCTAGATTAAATGTAGCAGACCTGAGAAATTATGTCAAATTTTGCAATTTGAGATATTTGGATGGGTAAAACGAATAAAAAACCTGAATTTGTGTGGTTAATCAACGGCAACAAAATTTTTAGACAGTGTAATTGAGAGAAACAATAACAAAAAGGATTGAAGGTGAAATTAATCCTTTATTGAGGAATTTGATTGAGTGTTTATATCTTTATAAATTAAGCTGAGGTTCATAGACAACACGAAAAGAGGTCATTGAACATTTACAAGATTGAACAAGTTAAAAGTCTACAAATTAGATGCATTACCTTTATATGCTGTGGCAAATGGAGTTTGAACCCCCTCAGAAGCCTTCCATATGGAATTCAAGACATATATCATGGAACAGTAGACAAAAAGCCTATAATACTATTTATATCTCTCTTACTTTCCTTTGTAATTAAAATTGACAAGAAGATTATTTCTCGTAATATAGATCTAAGCCCTTTTTAGTGAATTTTGAGTTTCTTGTTATTTAATTTGATAATGAGATACAAGCTTGCTCTTCTGTGGAACCAATTAGGTCTCCTTTATATCATGTCCTTCCAATAAATTGGCTTGGTGCAAGTTTCATTTAAAAGAAATTGATAATAATAGGTAAAAGTGTCTTTTGAAAATAAAAAAGCTAAAAATTTAAAAGAACTAGTTCAGTAATCAATATTATTCTACACTGCATTCCTGTTAGTTGCAAAATAAAAAGGTTAAGAGCCACTTCTGAACTTTTTTTCTTCAACGACACTTTGAAAGATGAAGTATCACTTTGAAGAGTATATTTCACATCTTCCTCTGCCGGCTGAAACCACTTCTCAATCGAGAAAATATTCAAGATATAAAGAAAAATTTAAAAGCAATCCTAATAATTTAATGACTGATATGTTTGAATTAGGTTTTCAAGAAATTAATGTCATTTATAAAGGACAAATAATAGTATTTAATTTAGTACAAATTGTTCTCAATTTTCTACAAACTGTTATAAAATTTGGCAACAATGGATGGAATTACTTAAGTTGTAGTAATGCCTATAAATTTTAATTATCTACATATATCTAGAAAACTTTAAGCTAGTATAGTAATAACTATGCCTTTTTCTAGGCTACATAAAAGTGTTTGTGCGCTCCAGATCTGTTTGAAGGAGAACGTTTCCAACTGTAAATATTATTTATATCTAATTTTGCTTATTTTCTGATAATTGTTATGCTTAAATGAAGTTTTTGAACAAAATCTTCATTGCTTGTAGAGGTTTTGCTTTTACAGTCTCGAAAGCTCGTAGTCTGTTTTATCTTTTATTGCTTTTTGTTTAATTCACTTTAGCGGTGCAGTTATTGCCGGGTTTCTAACATAACCCGAATTGGAATCGGGTGTCTAAGCACATATTCGAAAAGGATCATCCAATTGATTTTAATTTGGTCAAAATTATTGAATATTTTTAGGCTACAGGCATACGTAACCTTTATAAGTATTTTATATTAATAAATTTGACACCTTAAATGAATACAAAGGGAACCTTAAGTTGGTTAACCTTTTTTAATGACATAAAAATTATTTGAGGAAAGGTCTTTGTTCTTCCTAGCTCACATCTGTGCCTGGATTATCGTTGATCCACAGAATTACCGAGTGTTGAGTTTATGGGGGTTCTTTTTAGTGAAGTGAGTTCGTTTGGTTTTTGTTCTTATTGTTTTATCTCTGTCTCCTTTCTTTCAGATATGTTCCGATTTACTTAAGGAGGAGACGTTTGTTAGAGTCTCGAAAGCTCGCATTTAGTTTTCTTAAATGCAAAAAATCACACAGGAAAATGAAAGGCGGGTTCCAAGTACTTTCGTTGTACATGGGCAGAGCATTGCTCTTTCTTTACACATATATATATACCACCTTTGTAAACTTTTCATTATTCCTTGATAACGAACTGTACAAGTTTGAAAGTACTTGGAATCCGCTTTTCATTTTCCTGTGGGGTTTTTGCATGTATTGCTTAACTCATGCGTTACTTTCTGAGTTTCTCATATCCATATATATATATACATAGACAAAATTTTAAGACTAATAATAAAAGTCCATACTAAAGTTCCTCCATGTTTATTGAAGCTTATTCTTGTACGACGTTTCAGGTTGTGAATCCCTATTCAAGGGATTAAAAATGATATTTCCCGACAGTTAATCGTAAATAATATAGATGAGTTGTTATCGTTAATATTTAATTTTGAAAAGCTTTATGAGTTAAAAGGGGTAAAAGTAACAAGGGAACGAGAAACCTGATATAAATTAAAAAAATACTTTAACTGTGATTGAATGTGAAAGTTATGTAAAAATAGTTCTAAGAACGTAGAGTAACCTTACTTAAGGAAAGAAGAACTAGAAACCTTCACCATCAATTGTTTTGAGTGATGCTAAGGGCGTGCAACCTCTAACCACACTGTCTTGGCCCACAGAGGATGGCACCAGTGGCTAGAGGTTAACTAATGCCGCTTTTTTGCTGTGTCGAAGAGGAGGAAACTAAAAAATGTTGAGGGCTATAAATTGTTTTGGGTGGGAGTTGAATGAAATAGATATAAACTGATTTTCTCTGTATATATTTGTAATAGTTGAAAAAGGAGATTTTATTTGCAATTAAGATGAGGTTTTAAGGTTTACTATGAATTGATTCAAATATGCGAAGATGCACTTCATTGGTAACAGTGTTTCAGGTGGAAAATTATTTAAAAGAGGCTTTGGGAATAGGATGACATTTTTGATAGTGCAATCGGCTTGAGTAATTTCTCAGGGTGAGTAATATGTGCTTCTGTTCTATTACTACTTCCAAAATGGACACAAATACGAGCAGGAAGAGTACGTTGTGTCCATCCATTATATTCCTCAGTACATAGAACTAATATTTTACTCATGGTCTAGTGTTTTCCAGATTCCCTTATTACTGTCTTGGTCTAAAGGGCAGAAAAATAATTATCGGAATCTGAATTGTTTTGAAATATGGACAAAAAATGCTCAAGACTTTTTCCATCTAAATCTACTTTAATATTTTCATTTATCTTTCCTTCTTTTTTGGGGCCAGTAGATATGTCCTTTGGATAAAGATTGAAATTTTAAATCGATTTTAGAAAGAATTTTGACAACAACTTTGAATATACGACAAAATAAAAAGAAATCAGCCATGCCTAATAAATTTTCTGCAATTCACTATTTTTAATATCTTTTGTTTTAAATTTTATTGAGGTTCAAATATACCATAAAGATAAACTAATAGCTGGGGGGCCAGGCTCCAATATTACAGTCCACCAGACACGGACTGCTTTAAAAGGTTGTAGGGTATGTTTGGATTCTTTCGACCCTCAGCTATCACTTCGAGGCTCGCGACCTCGCGAACCAGCTGCTCAATTCCGGCTATTCAAGACGGCGTCCAAGATGGCCGCTGTTTTTTTTTAAATCTTCGGATCTTGGTCAATATTGATAGGATGTGAAACGAGATGACATTCTGCACAGATTGGTTGGTGCAGGTAATGATATGATAGCCATTGATATATGTTACCACGCACCATGTATGAATGCTTTCAAAGCTACAAGAGTCCCAGCCAGTAAAACGCAAAGGCCAAATCTATATAATTCAACCTTGGAATTGCTATCCTAAGAACTAGAAACCAAACTGTTTGTTGAAAAACAGGCTTTTCTCATTTATTCCTTGCGGTATCGATATAGAGTTATCTTAGCCAGTTTAGGTGTCCAAAATTTCAAGAAATATAGATCCAACACACTAAAATGGCAGTTGCAACAACATTTTGGTAAACAAGTCACAGTCCCGGAATAAAGTTCTGACGCTGGTTTGTTTTTGCATCTAATATAGCTTTATAGCTTTAGGTGTTGCCATTGATAAGATAAGAGTGCTTGAAAGGAACAGACATGAGAGAAAATCCCTGGGTATCCTAAGCCAGGCTGCAGAAAGTCTAAGAAATGATGTTAAAAATGCGAGAAAGATCAGAAAGATGAGCATGTGACAGAAACCTCAACATAGGCCGTTTCATAGCTCATACCAGATAACTATTATAATTTCCTGAAATATCTACTCACAAAAAAACACGAGTGCCAGATCCTGGAATTTCCATAGTGTGTACTGACAATGCGAAGGAAGAGAAAATTCTGATTATGGGACAACAAATTCTATAGCATGTATGTGCTGTTGTCACTCCACTAAGTGGTGTAACTGGGTATCATTTGTATAACAAAACTAGGATCAAAGACTTAATAACTGTGAACATAGGCATGGCTAGAACATCAACTATGACAGTTCACACAGAGAACTGACGGCTAAAAGTGCATCTATCCAACAACAGATTGAGGAAGATGGGGTTTATATTACTGACAGCATGACAGCTATTGAAGATGTCCTTCAGGTGTTTGCCATGGACAACCTCGATTGGAAGAACAAAATGATCAAATGAGGTACCTGCCATGCAACAACAGCCATGACTGTTAGAAATGTAAATTTGGAAGAACGGCCTGCTATTAACAGTAACCATGAAATTACTAGTTCGAAGAACAGAAGAAAAACTCTCACTACAGTTCCAATGGCAGTGATCCCAGGCTACAGCCTCTATACCTCTAAGAACAAAAAGCAAGGTCATTGGAAAACTTCACTTTTGTCACAGATCTTAAAGCTGAAAGCGATAAATCCGCAGATAAACTCTTAGTTGTTTGGGTTTTATGAAGACTGAGAAATGCAGATTTGCAGGAACAAAGTATATATAAAGATGACGATGAGATTAAAATAACTGGCTTTTCAGCATTTTGTAAAGAAATTAGTAAAAAAAAGCTAGAAAGCAAAATTGCCTACTTGTCTTTGATTGAACATTCACCAATAAACCCATCTGGAGTCAAAGAAGAAATTCAACATTTAGTCAAAACATAGCCAAAGCTAGGGAACACATTGACCATCACAATTTGCGATCAAGCATTATATGAACTTGCCACAAAAATTATAATGAAGAAGTCTCAAAATTTTGAGTAAGATATTATTCTGTTTAGGGGGGTTTCACCAAGCTTATAACTTTATGAAGGCAATTTTGAAAGTCATGAGGAACATTGGAGGTGAAGAGCTCCTTTCCTCTCGTTTTTGTGTCAAGAAGGAACAATGAACAAGATATTTGGCGAGAAGGCGGACTAATATCAATCATTGCATTCCCTTCAACTTCTCACCGAGGCATTCTGACAGTTTTTTGGGAAAGCATTCCAGAACTGGCTTCAAGAAAATAAAATACTTATTGATGAGGTTTCAATTGCTACTGTTATACAAATTGGGAAGTCCATCTGAAGATATACTATGCAGGATTTGCTCAAACTGGATCTAAGTCATATAGAAGACATCATCTAACAATTTAAACAAACTTTGCTGCATCAACCCACTGCAAATTACTGGTTAGCATTCCTGGATATAGCGGAAATACTGCTTCGGTTTCTATTTTACCAGCGTCGAGGAAACTAGCTGGCCTACTTGTCAGAATCTTCCAAAACTTTGCCGTAAATAACAGCAGCAGACACCCTAAGTATGGGCAACAGTTTCTGCCGATTTCCATGCAGGAGATGATTCAGCCTCCTGAGGTTCACACAACTAGGATTAATGGATGCTTTGTAGAAAAACAAAGTGATGGTAGCCACAATGCTGTGTCACCCAACATGAGGCTGGAACAGATGTTCAATTCTGATGCTAAAGAAACTAGTGGTCTTCGAGGATTAACACTGAAGCCTGCTGTTTGTACCAAGAAGGTCATTATCAAGGCTATCACAGCCTTTGTTAGCACGAGGTACTGTGCAATGCTCCACCTTAAAAAAACATCATCATGATTCTGGCCACCCATAAGTGTAAAGACATTTGCTTTTGTAGCAGTGTTCTGGCAACAATTAAGCAAAACCCTTCTCTTCACTAGTCACCACACTTGGACAACATTATGAATGTGCAACTTGCTAACAATGAAGTGAAACATCACCTCACTCACATTAAAGAACTTGGTCTGAAGAAACGAGAAAACTTCTTGAAAAAGAACATGCCAAAACAATACAATTAAACTAAATATAATTCACATCCAAAAAAAGAGCGAGCCAACCGAATCTCAAACACCCCCCAAAAGTGACGAAATAGCACGTTGCTCTGTCTTACCAGAAATAGCTGCCAGTGGTGGCAAAGTGGATATCATACATTCTGTAGGTGATTATAAATGTAGCCCAATGCCACCAGCATTGTTTAAAAGCAATGCTACGATTAGATTATTAGGATCCAAACCGGACCTCTTCAAAGTCTTCAAAGGTGAGACAAATGTTTCAAGTGTAGAAGAGCTACCATCCACTGATAATTGTACATCGGTTATCATTGGTGCATTTGGTCTTATTCGTCGCTTCCCATTCCACAAAGATGAAAAACCAAATTCTGAATAGTGTTCCACATGGTGTAAGGTCCATTCACTTTTGCTGTGGCCGATACTTAGCCTCTACTAGGAAAGATGCAACCCGTTCGAAACACATTGGAAACAGACTTCAAAAGCTGTAGGAAGTGAGAAGGCAGTATAATGCTCCAGACCAAAAAGAGTTATTTGAAAGCAATCAGAAAAAAATCAACTTCTGATGTATCTGTCCAATTATTGGAGTGATCTGGAAAAGAAAACTTGATTCATGGGATCAAGATCCCTCTACATTGGTTGTCGCTAGCAAAAAATGTGCAAGTCAGTTGTTTGAACGGGAGGAACTGTGTCCAACGTTCATGAGCTTGAATTAACACAGGAAAAGGGGACACCAGACTCATTCTCCACACTATCTTCTCTGAGAAAAAGGATGCAGCTGAATGTGTTGTTGTGCATGCCAATGACACTGATGTTTTAACTCCATGCATCTATTATTATGCATCAACACGAATAACACAGCTTGAAGAGCTCTGGGTCAGAACTCGTCCACTGCGTTATTTGACAATTCCTGAAATTGCAAAATCACTTCAGCCATCACAATGCAAATTGCTGCCATTTGTACATAGTTTCAGTGGATGTGATACTATAAGCCACTCTTACTTCCACAGCAAGAAAGGATCGTTCATGGCATCGACCAAAGTCAACACCATTGCGCTTGAAGCATTTGGTGAAAATGGAAAGTTTAATATTACGGATGACTCGATCAACCAGGTTCGAGATCTTATGATTACGACTTATTTAAAAAGTAATGCCATCCCAAGAATGTCATTGTCAGATGCCAGGACTAACAAATTCCTCACCAACAGGGCAACTTTGCTAAAATTTTGCCGCCTACTTAAAATGTCATGTTGCATCTGAGTCGCGCCATGTATGCTACTATCATCGACAAAACATCACATGTAGCTAAGACTAACTATCCAAATAATGAAGACTATGCTTGGACCCTCAAAGATAAAATGCTTGTACCAGTTCCTATGCCTGAACCATCGTGGCCACAGGACTTGTCGCAGTCTCAGAAAGCAAGTTCCCTGCTTCATTGGCTGTAAGTGCCAAGGGTGATTAAATAGATGTTCAAGGGTTAAATACTTTGAACATTCTGAGGAATCAGAATCAGATGGCTGAATTATTTGCCGGTATGTTACCGCATACATGAAGCTTTTTCCATCAATTGTGTTGTATATGTTAGAAAAAGACATTGTATTAGAGTGATCTTGTGAGACAATCAATTTCTGGGAATTTAAAAAAGATTTGTTATCACTCCATATATAATCTTCTTTAAAATAATTCCTTATTTTTTTTAAGAATTCAGAAAGTGGAGTAAATAAAATTTAATATAATGTTAACCCTAAACTGTTAAATGACTGGTAGGAGTATTACAAAACTTAAAACTTAAACTAAGTTTTAATTGATGTTTATAATGGCCCAGTATTGATATTTAGAAGTTGTCTGGTATAGCAGTTGCTTTTCAATTATTCCTTTGTTTGTTTATGATTGTTGTATATATGCTGTTCATTGTGTGTGGTGTCAAACGGCTATCAAATAAGCTAAAACTAATTACTAAAATACTTTTATTGATTTTGTATGTACAAATTACCATTCTTGCATAACTAGAACATCATAAACAGATTACTTGACCACCCCAAGCCCCCATAATCAAGGTATTACTTATAGATATGTGATATATATTAATAAAAATGAGCAAAAATGCATATGGCGGCCATCTTGGATTGCACGGATTGAGCAGCCAATTGGTGAGGTTGCGAACCTAGATGTGATAGCTGAGGGTCTAAGGAATCCAACCATAACCCAGGTGGAGCCCCCCTATACCCGGCGTATAATGTCAAAACCTTTCGTCATGATTATAAAAATATCTGGAAATTTGCTCTTAGTAAATTTGTGCATCCAAAGTTTATTTTAAATACGAATAAAAATACCCCCTAAAATTCCAGAGTTAAAATATAGTGTAATGGACAAGAAGCAACTCCCCCCCCCCCACCCTCTTAAACACCACGAGTGGGGGTATGGTGTATTGGAGCAATATCCCAGCTACAACTTTAACTTTTATTAGCAACGCCCTCCTGACCCCACTCTCCAAAAGGAAGCTGCTTCTCTCTTTCGGGTCATCTATTATACCACTTCTAAATTTCTTTTTTCGCGCCTATTTAGACCTAGCCAAGTGTGGAAGAGGGCTTAAGAGTTATGTAAAAACAAACACAATTATTATTGTCCCCAAATTTAATATTTAAACCACAATACCTGTTTGAACTGATGTTTAATTACAAAGATGTCTAGGCCACCGACGGCTCATGTGACAAATTACCCCGTCAAATTAAATGTCCAAGGAGAGCGCCAAAGCATTTATGTAATTCATGCAAATAATCGTAACATTCCATCTCATATCTTTAGCAACATTGCACCAGCAAAAATGACGACTTTTGTTGTTTACTTTGGAAATTTAAAAACAATAAAAGAGAAGCATAAATAAAACAAGTTATTTATATTGATGCTATATTATATGAAATTTAGTAAATAATTGTATTAATGTGAGGTTCTACAATATTTCGCACAAAAGATGTATACTTAAATTTGATTTTAATATTTCTATTCAAAGAATTGAGATCTTTCGAATCTAAATATTGATATATTCAGAATCGCATCTTGGGCTCGTCTAAATTTAATCTTAATTAAAGCATTTAGTTTGGAGCTTTCTTTCTGCTTTTAACTAAAAGGTGCCAAAAACCTTATTATTGCCGATGAGTCAATAAAATTAAAGCATAATCTATGTTATTAGAAGACAGGTTTCTAGTAGATATCTTAACCTAATTATGATAAATACAAAACAGGTATTTGGTTTTGTTTTATTGCAAAAGTTATTCTTTCGATTCCTTTTTTCCTCATCACCGGTACTCTTATCAATATTAATCTGCGCTCGAGTTCTTTTCCTTCTTATCACCCCTCTGATAAGATCTGGATCTTCTTTTAACAAGTTCAGCTTTCATGAAAGCCCTTAATCATAGAGAAGTGGTGACAAAAATATTCTATTTTTCAAATAATCCTATAAAACGTGATTACACGGGCGAAAAGTGGGGCTTTAGGGAGGCTATTCAATATCATGGTCAAAAGCAATTACTCTTTTGAGATAGACTATTTGCAAGTGTTCTTTCACCATAATTTTTGTCTGAGCAGGAGCCCTCTGTTTTTTATGTACACAAAATACGATTAAATTGGTTTCCATAAACATGTTGTGGAAGGATTTCACCATTAGGATTTCCATCGAAAAAGGCCGCCTAATTAACGCTCCATTGACGCACATTCCTACACAAAGAGATTTAGTTTCCAGGTTGATGATATTTGGATGGAAACTGACGCTGGATTTGCCTGTTTACTAGACGATTCATAGAGATTGCTGCCTCATTTCCAACCACTAGCTGTGAGTCTTATTGGATTTAAAGAAATCATTTAGCAAATTTTAGACTGAATTGATGTTGAAATTGATTTCAGTATAGGTACAACTTCAAATCATTAAGGACTATTTAATTACATGACATTCGTGAGAGTTCTGTTTCAGTGCACCTGGTGGACACTTTGGGATGTGTCACTAATAGATGTAGCGCATTCCGAATGTTCACTTCTGTCCTTGCAGTTCTCAGATGGTTTGAACGTCCTTTGTTCAGAATGAGAACCGTCTCTTCTTCTTCGTTCTTCCGAATATTTTTTTAAATTCTTACGTTTAGTTGCGAAAACTATATCAGAAAATTGCTATTATAAACTATTCTGAACTTGTTTAAAGCTGTTAGATTTCAGATAGGTTGAGAGTATAAAAACTCTTTGCCCTCATTTTAACTTCATCATAAGGGTTTAAAGAAATGTGTAAATTTAGTCATGCAAATTCTGAACTATGTCATTTGTGTGTATGGCTAATATCATAGATACCAAAATTCGCATTTAAAAAAATAGTTAAAAAATCCTTCATCTTTACAAGTAGAACAATTGTTAATTCAACATGAAACCATACTAACCTAGGAGAAAAACCAATCTGGTTAATCTAGTTAAAAGCAAAAGCTTCAAAACTATATCGTTTAAACACGAATGAATTTACACGTTAACAAAGAATCTCTCAAATTTTAAAAGAGATATTAAAATCTAAATTTGGCACACCTTTTTATTTTAAATACTGTATATTTGTGGCAAAAAACAAATACTAAATTAGAGTTTAAACAATTATGAAGTAAACATTTTGTAGCAACAGTGTCTGAGCTTGGAACCTTTAATTTTTAACCCCTAACTAGCTCAAGGGATAATTTTAGAAATGGTTTGTTATTTCTATATTCATTCAATGAAGACTATCTTTAATCGACAATTTTGTTGTCTTGACTACCCGGAATAATATAAAATATTCAGTACCACTTCTCCTCGACTCACTTGTATATGCATATCTTTTAGCCTCGTTGTCTGCTTTTGTATATCCAACTAGAAACTGTGAAATTGAACTTTTATGAATGACTGCACCTCATCCATTGCATTACAGATCAATGCCATGCTTGCTGCTATGCCATAGGGAAGAAAAAGTGAGAAAACATCAAGGTACATAAATACAACACGGAACAAATTCAACACGAAGGAACTCAACTTGAAACTCAATTACTTTGAGCAAAAATAAATTTTACTGCTGTCCAATCCAATTAAAGCTTTGTTGACTATGGAAAAACGGGAACTCCAAGCAAATTTAACGCAATAATCTCTCGATATCTCTCTTCTTTGTCATCTTTACGCCAAGTGATCCCTGGTTTGGTTCCCGTTTGACGATTAAATTTTCATAAGAAAACCTCATAGCTATGGAATGAATTTTCTACGTACTATTTCATTTGATTTTTATAGCATATTGACACAACGATATTATATGAATTATTCACAGGTTCCGACGCTACCTAATTTAATTGCCGATATCTTTTCAAGTCAGTACCTCGCGAGAAGGTGTAATGTCGCGCAAAATAATATATTGCCGATGATATTTGGAGAAATTCACCCCTATTCCTCTGTCCAAACTCTTGCAAATGGATTGGAAGCAATATATTCCACATTTTTTCACCACTATATTTATATTCACTCCTTTTCTTTTGCATATTGTTTGAAAACCTCTGCTGAAATAACTATTGCTGGATTTTGTTTCTGATCACTTATCACTACTCCTTAATTTCGAGCCTAATCATCGCTAAGGTAATGATTTCTCAGTCAACATCCATTCACCCCCGAGATTCACCATTCTCCATTAAGCCTCATACACCCCGTGTGATTATCTTTTATATATAAACCTAGTCACACGTGGATTCAAATGGTAATAGAGTAACAATTAATACCTTTTTCAGATTATTCTTCCTGTTTCTCTTTGCTGGTGAATATATGCAAAGATTAAATATTTTATGTGAAACATTTTTCTCTATGGCATATGGTTTTAACAGTTCAGTGCAAACTCAAAAAAAGAAAGTAGCATGCTTCATCCAAAGTTTGATTTAAATGATAGTTCTGCTAATTACTTACTTCATCTGAATAGACCCCTTTCATAAAAGATAAATGATCCTTTTATCAAAGTTGCGACAGAAATGGTTTGGTCGGAGAGAAAGAGCAGTTTTCAATTATAACTGTATTTTGATACAGGTTATTTTTTTTAATTTCCAGCTCACTGCAGAGAAAATAGGGTTAGTTTGGTGGATAGCAAAATAATTTTCATACAATGATTTACTAACTCTATAGACTTAGCTATGCACTAAAGATCTACCATTAGATTGCCTAATATACTAAAGTCTCTCAATTGCAACCATTTTTCCAATTCTTTCCCCTTAGTCCTTAAAAATTAATACACCGAAGAAGCTTATCAATATCTCTTGTATTAACAAAACGTATAATTACACATAAAAACACTCGCCTTATATTCACTATTATACTTATATTTGCTAAAAGTTTATAATTTTTCTTTGTTAAGACTCCAAATCCCAACTCAGCACGAGTAAAAAATCTTATAACTTTTTAGTGTAACTTTCTAAGTGAATTTTGTAAGTGTATATCAACGCATAAATAATAATCCTCAACTATGTTATCTACATAGATGATTGATATCATCATGAATATCGCGTTCTCAAGTGCTCATTTTAGTAAACCCACCTGGAAATAAATATTTTCTTTGAACAGAAGATTACCAAAAAATCAGAGAATCAGTACTCTATTAGATCTCAGAATATCATCGAAAATGATTTGGAGTATTAAGATATGTTAATTGCTGAATATTTTCAAAAATATTTTATATATTTAGTTTATTTACCATAACATGCCATAATACTTCTATTTATCTATTAAAATATTCGGATTGTTCTCATTACATTAATAAACAAGGGTCTTTATCCTTTATTTCATGTTTTCTACTTTTTCTAGCATCATAATACCAGCCTCCAGAACAGCCAGAGATTGCTAATGCTATGGAAGGGATGGTTCAAAGAGGTCATTTAAGGTATTTGTTATTCCATTCGTTGTCGAAGGCAATTTTATATCAAATGCGGCTACTGAAGCACCGATCGTGCAGAAAGTTGACTACAAGCTAGTGAACAAATATAAACGCAGTTTTCGTAGGGCAGAATCAAGAGGTACGTCCTTTGAATTAATTTTAAATCATCAATGAATGCGAAGACAGAAATAATGTTTTTGCGAGAGGGAAATACAAAACAAAAGAAATAAACAACACAAAGGGGCAAATATAATTTTATACACTTTGTAAAGAAAACATTTTGTTAGTTCTAGTTATTATCGAAAGATTTAATGAAGTGTTGATTTATTAACAATTTCAGAAAGTGTAGAACTTCAAACCTCACTCATACCTCCATTAGTGATTCGCAAGAGTAAAAATGTACCTAATAAATCACTAAAAACTAATAGTTTATATTGGTAAAATTTCATATGCTCGAGTTCCTTATACATATATATTTTTACTATGAGACATAAATATATGAGCATGTTATATATTTGAGCATGAAATTGGGAATTTGGGTAGACTTGAAACTTCATTTACTCCTTCTAACGTATCTAGTGTTAAATTTTTATGAAAAATACTTACACAGCCTCCAAATTTGCGAATATTTCCCAAGCATGGATGAAACCAAACGGAAGAAATCTTTATACAAAATTTTGAAATGTTTCTTCTCAGAGAATTTGATATATTTAGGTCAGACGAATTTGTGAAAAAATTATATATATATATATATATATAGGGTCTCGGTAACGAATTCTCTCGTAGTTTCTTAGGCTGGGTAGACTTGAAACTTCATTTACTCCTTCTAACGTATCTAGTGTTAAATTTTTATGAAAAATACTTACACAACCTCCAAATTTGCGAATATTTCCCAAGCATGGATGAAACCAAACGGAAGAAATCTTTATTACAAAATTTTGAAATGTTTCTTCTCAGAGAATTTGATATATTTAGGTCAGACGAATTTGTGAAAAAAGTATATATATATATAGGGTCTCGGTAACGAATTCTCTCTCGTAGTTTCTTAGGCTGGGTTAGGTGATCAACGAGCTTTCCTAGGATAAGAAAATATATATATATATATATATATATATATATATATATATATATATATATATATATATATATATATAGCTGGATTCCTTATTCCTTGGTAAATAGCTAAAATAAGCCTCGAAATGGCCAATAGTAATGGCAGCTTTTCTTCTTGAATAATAATGATAACTCTTTCTGTACTGACCTTTTCCACAAAAGTACATCTATATAAATAGTCATTTCATCTACTCATAATACTATAAAATTCAACCAATCAGGATTGAGATACATTTATTCGTCACACTTATGTTCATTCTTTGGAATAACAGACTTTATCCTTATCAAATTGACCAATCAGCTTTTAGACATAAACACTGCAATAATTGTCCAATCAGCGTTACGATAAATTTAAAAAGTTAATAACGTTCAAACCTTTTGCACATAAACACGGCTGAAATCCACTTTCTAAATTTTTAAGCACTCAATCAAAGCTCGGATCTGGCACACGATCTCTATGTGTATTCTCAGCAAAGGAGGTAAAGTATTGGGAAATTCGGAAGGCTCCTTCACCGACCGAGTACACTGGCATTTTCGTTCTTTTATTTACAAGATATAATACTGGGGAGTTTAAACTTTTATTTTGCAAAAGAGAGTAACACGACAGGAATAGCCTTCACTAAGAGAGAAATGAAATGAAAAGTGTTAGACAAAGAACCGCTCGACCGTCCGCCCTTTTCCCTTTTCCCTCACAAAAGTGGCTAAGGAGGGGGTTGGGTAGGTGTGAGACCAGGTACTCCTTTGTAGTCCCTAGCTACCACACTGTTTCGAGCCTGAGTACGTTACAGGCACTGCTGGCTCTGTAAGTAAGAGAGAGAGGGACGGAAAGAAGAAAGTTTAAGGATAGCAGAGTGAGGACATAGAATAGGTGACCACCAAGGTGACTTATTTAGTCGTGGGACATACAGCTTAACGCAGAATCCGAACCTAGATATTTGCTGTTTATCGTGACCTTTGTCCCACGTATCTAGTCTGACTCCCTGTGTGCATATGATAGTTGATGTGAATAGTTACTGACAACTGAAGGAAGCACTCGTAAGAGGTTCGCAAAGCGATGCTAGTTTTCTTGTCCATTTAAGTAGTTAAAAGTTTGTTTCACGTAAGGATCACGAGTTCCTGTTTTTGTATCTATTTGTATATTTTTTAGTGTAATGTTTGTTTATATAAAACCTGCAAAATGTTATTAGTAATTATTATTATTTTCTCATCGAGTAAGAAAATAACAGGGTAAAAATGCAAAAGAAAAATGAATTAAAAGGTTAAAAGAAGCAGTCGATAAATACTAAACTTAAACTAGCCTAAACCTAAATATAGCCACAATGTAAATTTGACAGTTCTTAAGTTGAATGATAATACAAAATCACTCTGAGCTTTTCTGTTTCTTAGAGATATCAAGAATAAACTAAATACATCATTCCCTTACCAACAATGATGAGTATGAAGCCTGATTGTGTACATCGGGTGAATGCTCCCCTTATAATTATTTTTCCTAAATCATAAAACTAGTAAAAGAAATCGAAGCACCCGGAAATTCTATATCTACATATGCATATAAATTGTCATTTTAGTCCAGAAAATTAAGAACCTTTCGTGTCTTCGTCCTTATTTTTACCCAGCAGCCTTATTTTTCCTAACCAACCAGCCAGGATGGTCTTTGCTAGACTTGAAGTCAAATTGATGCTATTTGTTAGACTTGATTTCACTCTTTAATTTGATTGTCCTCTAATATTATATCTCATATTGAGTCCATCTTTCGGATCACGTTTTTCAGGTAGCTTCATAATGCTATGGCCAGCACCAAGCTAGAATTGTTTACAGTCACATTTGGCTAGATTTAGCATTTGATGCAATGATATACATACAATTTATGGGTAATTATCTCCAAATTAATGAGATTTTAATATTATTTATTACCCCTTTTATTCTTGCTCGTATTCTCTCGTTCTATTTCCAAGCCTCTAATTTATCTTTCTTTAAGCGGATTTTTGCTTATTAAGTCTTATGAAAGCTTTTCTTTATTTTTTTTTCAGAGTATTTTTACTTTAACCCTTTCCCAAAATAATCCACTTTCTAACCTGGTGGCTTTTAAAACTCCAGCTAGCTTTACTCGCATTTGAATTGAGACAAACGAATCATCTCTTCCTAATTTATTTTTTGGCCAGGCCTTTTTTTTAGCGATTCTTCGACTTTTTTACTCTTCGTTCCTTCACGCACAATAAAATCAAAATTTAAATCTGACTTCAAATTTCCAGGAGAGATAATTTCAGGTCATAACTTTTCAAATCACGTTCACGAACATTCCAAATTTTCCTTTTCTACAAATTTGACAATTCCACATTTTTAGTTCTTTTTTAGAAATTCGAGGTTTTAAAAGATCCATAATTTTAGTCTCTCAAAATTAACATATTACAAAACCAATTATTCTATAAAATAGGATTTAACTTAAATTTTCTCTTTATATTACTCAAAGGAAGATAAAAGTACTTACCTTTATAGGAAAAAGAAAATATCAGTTTATTTATATAAATATAAAATAAAAGTTTATTTACTAAAATAAAATGTGATAAAAATATGACTAGGAGTAAAATCGCTGTAAAAATCAACAGTATCGATCTGATTACTAGCATAGTCATATAAAATTATACCAAGATGTTTATCAGTAAAAGGAATTTACAGAATAAACTCCAGTAGAGCAGAATTGAAATAAGCATGAATAATCTTTTTAAATATCAATTAAATACGAAGGGAACTACGTAAATATTTCCGCCCTTATTTGCAGCTCCTCCCACTATTGATACCTTAATCTCACTGTACCAGTTGCTATTTAAAACATTTTGCGCTATGGTTGTCATCACAGAGTGATTATGCGTGTTTAATGTGTAGCAAAAGGTACAAATATGTAATAATCATAATTTTTTATATTTCTGAAGCAATTGTCTAACTAAGTGGGGAAGACTCTGCCTGCTAATGGATTACCCTGGATTACAAAAAATTCATATTACGTCGTTAGTTTTTTCAACTGATTTAGGACACTTAGGCACCGCTGAATCCGAAATGACATCCATTTCCTCCGATTACTACCACGCACCACATCGCCCATAATAATTTGTATAGCACTGCTTGGAAAAGATAAATTTCTTCTTCATCTCACAATCATATTTAATAAAAAGCCTTACAAGAACAAAAAATGGTCTGTATTTAAATTTAATACAAGAATTGAGAAAATTCAGCAAGGATTTAAGATAAGAGCAAGGCTTATTCACTAAACGCTCATGCAAGTTACCATTTATTAATGAAATATTATAGATAAGATCTTTAGATACAAACCTGAATAAATTTTCATCAGACTTCACTTTGACTATTCATCACGCAAACGGATCAGCAATTAAACAATTCAATCACATCCTATCTTAAATAGTGTAGGCATTTCCTCTTTCTCTTCTATAGAACATATAAATAAATGAATGCCTTAAATTTTATTTAAGGCTGTTTCATTTATATTAAAATTATATTTTGGTGTATTCTCTTTATATATCCTTTGAAATACAACTTGGCAAGCCATTAATCTAAACCCGGTCAACCGTAATTCGCACTCTTTAGTTATCATTCAGGCATAACTCAAGTGGCTTGTGGCTGGCTGTCTGCCTGTACTTGTGTAAGACTATGAGCGCCTAGCTAATCTATACAGGTACACCTCGACACACTACTTCACCTTCTTTAGATAAAAATTGACGCAAGGTTTTCATAATTACATGAGTGTTTTATCATTTGCCTTTTTTCTCATTCCATGTATGTTCAATGCTCTGCAATGGTGATAGATCTGAAAGACACACTCTCAATCAAGTTTTATTTACTTCCTCTTCAAATTCAGTAATGATAGATGAAATAATTTGGGACCTTAATTTTCTTGTGATTTGATCTGTATTTTATTTTAATATCAACAAGAAAACATAGTCTTTACTGAATCACAGTGGTCGGACACTCTCACTGTCGCTCAAGCACCGAAGCATTGGCATACATAGCAACAGCCGCAGGTTTTAAAACTGCCAGGTACAACTTCAAGGCAGGAGGAAGTTATTTTAAATGTATGTTGTGAAAGAAAGGCTATGTGGTAGTATACTACATTTATTTTCTGAGCCTCCTCAAACCCGAAGTCCTATCCTGACAGTTTTAATTAGCGCAATTATTGCTATTCACGCCGCTCTTCAGGAGATTGGGTGATTGGACCACAGTAAGATTCTCTGATCGCTGGCGAGCCTATAAAATATTCTCAGGCTAGAGTAACCTGTCGGACACCATTAAGATGAAAGCAACCAATGATTCTATTGTACATGAAAAATATCTTTCTAATATTTGTGCACTGCATATATCTCTCAATTTTGGTAAAGATATCGATAGCTAAATACGTCAAGAGCAAAATTTTGATATTAAATTTACCACCAAAGTTTTTAATATGCCTATTATTATATATTTTCACCCATAAGTTAATAACCAAATCTAGGAAATAGTGTTTGTAGCATTGTCCATATTTAAGGACCAATATTGAACTAACCCAAATTAGTAAAATATATATCGTAAATGTCAATTTTGATTTTACCTTTTTTTATAATAGTGTCTCGATTAGAAATAGTGATTAAAATTTCGAAAATTGTGTCATGAGTGATTAGTAACTATCGAGTCATAGAAACCATTAAACTTCTGACACTTTTTCTTAGTATGCGGGAAAGTTTTACCTAAAGTCCTTTCTTACCTGTACAATGAAATTCCTGCTTGGCGACTTATTTTTCTCCTTTAAATCGTTCGATATCTTTTTACTACTTACATTTACATATTACCTCTGAATTGTGGTAGGAAGATCTATTTGGCCGAGGTCGATCGAGTTACAAACATTCTCATTAACAATGGCTTTGCCCAGCCAGAAAATGACATAGTGATAGAAGATAAGATGGTCAAATTTATGAGTGAGAATATGTTGCAAACTGAACCTTTCCAGAACATAGAACTATACTACAGAGCAACCCTGAGCACCAGCTACAAAGAAGATGAGAAAATCATCAAGAGTATCGTTCGAAGCAACGTCTCACCGACTGATCCCAACACCAAAATAAACCTCATCATATTTGAAAGACAAAGAAAACGTCCTCCTTAATCATGAAAAAAGTCTGACTTTACAAAAAAAAAAACTACATATAGTTAACGTCGTCTACCAATATTCAGGTCCTATCGGTGACTATACGCACCACAACTTTCGGGACATAGGCGTGACCTCCACTACCCTCTCCAAATGACTATCACCACATTAGCACTGTTGCGCAATAAGAGGCCACTCAACAGAAGAACACTCTCTGCCTCTGACCAGAGCATTGGACGATAACAACGAAATTATCTACAGTAACCTCCACCTTCTCCGTCTGAGTATGGCTGAGGCAGTATTAATTTACCACGAAAATCCAGGGATCAACATCCAGCTAATTCCAGACATCTCTCTACCCTCAGAACGCAGGAAGTTATGAAGCCTAGGTCGACAAAATACGTTCGCTACAACCCTAACTGCACCACCTTTGCCTTTGACTTCTCCACCTTTACCTGTAATTCAACCATTTGTGCTGTCCAAATTGGAATTTTTCTATTTCAACATTAGGCTACACATTAAATATTGCTCCTCTCTTCTAGGAACTGTTAATAAAAGTGTATAACGACAAATGTATTTTGCAATTATATAGTTACGTTTCATTATGTTTATCATTGTAGCTTCAAAAGATGATAATATGGTCGAAAGGTGCCTCGAACCGATAATAAAAATGAATTACAGTGATCATTTACCACTCCATTCTGCTCAAGGGACAGTCATCTATGGTGAGGTAAACAATGCCTTCTTGGCTGTGAAGTTTAACCATATAATATATATATATATATATATATATATATATATATATATATATATATATATATATTTATCAATGATGTTTAAGGATAACAATTGATGTAAAGATAGTTTAAATGGTTATATATAGAGAAAGACCATTTTAGTTAGATAAGTTTTGTGCCAATACGTCTGGCAATTGCTGTGTTTGCATTTTTTTGTGCATTAACTAATTAAAAAATATTCAAGGCTTTGTTTTAAACTTCAAAGCCAATATTCTGCTGAGAGTTTCAAAGGATTTTCCTCCATAAATCCATCATAGTTGAATTCTGCTGGTCGCAATCATTGTCTCCAATGATCTTCAATTGGTTCTCGATTGTGTTTAGGTCCAGGATCTTTTTGTTCCAAATAGTATTTTACTCAACTTGCAGTATGCGATGGAGCGTTATCCTGCATAAATACTGCCCATTGCTTCAAGGATGTTCGGAGTGATGGTATAAAATGTTCTTTTATGAGCTTTAGGTACAAATTCGCATTTATTACTTTAATTATTCCAACTAACGGACCAACTCCTTCAAACAAAAACATTCCGCATACCATAAGGCTGCTTACTCTATGTTTTCAAGACATTTTAAAACATTCAAGGTAAAGTTTGTCATCTGTAGCGCGTATAATCAAGCCTCTGCCATCAGATCATCTTAAATTAAATTTAGTTTCGTAGTTGAAATGAATTTCACCTGATCTTCATCTCTCCAAACATCATGAGCTTCAGCCTATTCGAGTCTCACCTTTTGGTTCTTCTCACTGAGGCTTGGTTTGGGTGCTGTACAAACACATTTTAAACAAGATGAATTGGGGTGACGGGATACCATTAAAAGACTTATTTCTTTCCCACTATTGTTTTTTTTTCGAAAAATTCATTCTATAGTCTCAAACGAATTCTTCAGAGAAAAACCCTTAATTACTGTCTTCTTGAACGTGGTTATGCGGTATCGGCAATATTTGCAGGAGGTTTATAGTTTGTTTGTTTTTTTTCATTGAAAAACTTAGGAAACGTACTAAATAACGCTTTTGGAACTTCCTACCTTTCTTGTAATCTGAGAAAGAGTCCTCCTCGTAGGCTTCAAACGAACAATTATCTGATGGAGATCAGGAGTCACTTCAATGTGTGCTTGCATCTTTGCAGAGTACGACAAGAATGGTGGTTGTAAACTTTTTAGCTACTCAGCAAAATTCTGCCTGATGATTTCAAGAAACTTCTAGAATGTTCCTGAAAAAATAATTCATTTATTTTGCATTTGTCCATATTTGATTTTGTTAGTTTCTTTAGTATAATTCTTGAATATAAGAATTTATCCTATGAAATCTTTATAAAATATATTAAATGTATGATTTTATGTACCATGGTAGTTTTTTTTACTTACCCAGCATATTTTTGAAAATATTTTAATAAAGGAAAATTGTTCTCATTTTTCTTCGTAGTGCATAAAAATCGGTTGATAAATTTTTAGAATCTTTGAAAATCTCCTTAGCATTTTTCTTTATACTAATCAAGCATTTTTTCTCAAGTTTTCTGCAATTTCTTTTGAAATGCTGATAAGTATTGTAAAACCTAAAATAATATTGTAAAATATGATATAAAAATGTAAAACTATTTATAAACATAAAATACAATAAATATTAATTATAATAGTAAAATGAAAACAGCTCAATTCAATTAATTCCAGCTTTGATATCACCAGCTAATTTAGAGTATTCACTTACTTCCATGACTTCTTAGCAGTTTCAATCATCACCTTCTCAAGCTTCGAGCACCAAACAGGCCTAAGGGGCACACTCCCCTTGCCTATATCCAGAAGCTAATTATTAAGCGACAACAAAAGGATGATCTCTCCATCAGAGCAGTAGCCGAAAGTTGTAAAGGCCACATAAGTCTCGTACATAATATTTCATCACGTTACGATACCACTAGCTCATGTATCAGTAGAATTTATACTGATAGGCCTAGCTAAACCTCAAAGAAAGATGAATAAGCCATTATCTGTATTTTAAAAAGGACCAATACAAGAGAGCAGCCTGGAATTCCCGAGAAGTAATTGAAACTATTGGCATATTAGAGCCTCGAAGAAGACAGTATCATACCGGCTGACGGAAAAATCTCTCACACTACCATTCAAGCCATTGATCAGACATAAAACAAGAAAACTGGAATATCCTTTGCCACCAAGCACGTGGTATGGACAGAAGACCAATGGCCCAATGTACACTTAAGCGATGAATTGAAGTACAATTTGTTTGGTTCAGATGGCATAAGGTTCGTCCGTCGAAGACCTGGACAGAGATTTTCCGTAAATTGCGTGAAGAACAGCGTAAATCAGGGGGATGAAGTGCTATGAAGTGAGGCATAATTCCGGCGAAAAGTACTGGCCCACTTGTCCGCTTGCACGGTAGAGTGTATGACCAAGTGTAGTAACAACTTTTGTAGGTACATGTTGTACCTGATATGAGAACCCCTTCTGCCCATCATACTTTTCTATGCAGGTTAACGCACCTTGCTCCTCTGCAAATTTGGTGAAGAATTTCATGAATCAGGAGGAATTAAGTGGCATGGACTAGCGGGGTCAGAGCCCGGGTCTCAATTCTATTGACAATTTTTGGAAGACGCAGAAAGAAAGAGAGACCAAATGAGAGTAACCGAAGCATCGTCAAAGAAATTTGGGAAAAACTACAAGAGGAATGGAGAAAAATGACACCAGAAGAATGCTTTTTTTTTCGTGCCTTTCTGTGGCAGAAGATGTGAAGGCGTAATTGATAGCAAAGTTCTACATTACCTTATTTTACCGAAGTGCAAATTTATTTGTTTCCTATATATAAATTGCTACAAAATCTTTACGGCTCATGGAATAAATTTCCGAAGTTGTATTATCGATATTTTATTTTTTCGTTTCTTAAAACTATTCTCCTAGCATTTTAAGCTATTTTTAATTATTTTTTGTAAGCAACTTTTAAGCAATAGCTTAAATTGGTAGGGGTTGAAATTTTTTAGATTATTTTTGTTGAAGATTTTTGAGGGGAATATCTATTTTTTTCAATATTCAGACTGTTTTCTTTGAAAGGAAAAGGTTGACGAGGGTAGGAAAATGGACTTCTAATATAACTCAATTTAGGGTCTTGATATTGATGTCTGCAGACTCTTAGACTTAGAATAAAAAAAAAATGAAAATACCTGTTTAAACGGTATTTGAATATAAGCACCCAAGTGCTGCGTTTCTCTTTTAAATATTTTGAAAATTGATTTGTCTTGATGAGATTTAAGGACATGCATGCAAAAGAAAATGAGGCCAGAGAGTTTCATAGCATTGTGCATTTATTGACTGGCAGAGAGGAAGATCTAATTGAAAACATTTTTACAATTAAAAGAAAATAAGTTATGTGATAAGCAGAGCTTATGGGATTAAAATTATATGGTAAGTAAGCCGTAAGTTGCCTTCAACTGCCACTTCTTTGTCAATTGAGAAACAACATCGGAGTTTAGTGCGCAGTTTCTTTTTATTTTATTGCTCGCTATTACCTCAATAAAATCAGTTAATTCTTTATATTACAATGGAGTTTATTTCAATGAGGCTAGATGGTTCGCGATAAAGCCACTTGACCAAATTATAAAGAAAGCTATTGTTAGTTCCAATTACCTTGGTCAACAAATAGAATGCGTCCGAGACCAGAGTAGCAATTTCCAACTAATTTTAGGTCGCTGATAATGAATATCATGGTTAAAATTGTTTGTTAGTTCTACTTTTCAAGATACACCCAGGGGTCATCATAAGTTCCAACACGCTTGTAGCAGTGTGTTGTTCACCACATTCACAGTCTCACTGCCCTTCAGTATGTTGCAGCAGTCCTAGAAGGTGGTGTTGTGCTGCACAAGTTTACATTTTGAGGTGAAAGGTAGGTGATTTTCCTAGTCAAACACTTTTTAAACTTATAATAAATATTCATTGAGCAAGCTATTGATATGCATGTGAAGCATTTGTATATTATTTTTATTTTTTTACTGAATGATAAAAATACTTCTGCTAAGCTGTCATGCTCTGTATCATATTAATAAATGTCTAAATAAATTTTTGGTTTATCTTCTAATTGTTGGTTGTTTTCTACTTTTAGATGCCTCGTACTTGTGTAAATAAGGCAGACAACTTCTAATACATTTGTAGTGGGGAGACCTCTGAAATACAGAAGCGCCATATAACTGCTATGGTTATAAAGGCATATCATCTATATTTTGGCTGCAAGATCGGTGACCACGATGAGAACTAGGCTTCTACATATGCTGCGACACTTATGCTACTAATCTTCGCCAATAGTTGAACAAGAAGAGGAAAGGAATGCCTTTTGGTGTGCCAATGACGTGGTGGAAGCCAACAGACCATACCAACAATTGTTATTTCTGCATGGTCCCTCAAGTACAAAAGGGCTCATCAAAAAAGAAAAGGAGTCTATTGAATATCCAAACATTCCATCATCTATTCGCACAGTTCCACATGAAGATGGTCTACGTGTTTCTGATGCACCAACTTCGGTATCGTCCGAGTCAGATGAGGAAATTGGTTAGGAGGAAGCAGAGAAGTATGACAGTGCTGGATTACAGAGTGACCAAATTTTGATGAAGCACACTCCTCATGACACAAGAGGAACTCCATGACCTTGTCATGGTTATAGAACTACCCAAGAATAAGACAAATCTGCTAGGCTATCGTCTTCAACCTTGGACTCTCCTATCATCTGATGCGAAAATTTTAAAATTTCTTAACCATCAGCAGCAGTTCAACGATTGCTTCGTAATGGAAAGTGATTTAGTGGCCGGAAACAAAATTAATGGTCTGATGGAAGCACTTGCCATCTAATGGGAACTCAGACACTAGAAGTTGTTTATTGATTTATCAAAAATGAGTCTAAAAGGTGTCTTGCTGTAGAACGGCAATAGTAAACCATCAGTTCCTGTGGGCTATGCGCCAAATCTGAAAGAAACTTATAAGAATATAAAGCATATGTTGCAATGTATAAAATTTGATGCAAATTCATAGGCATCTATTTGGTGAGTTAAATGTTGTTGATATTGCGATAGGCTTGAAGGTCGGATACACCAAGTGCTGCTGCTTTCAATGTGAATGGGACAGCCGTGCATGAGGCTCCCACTATATTAGGAGAGACTAGCCACCTTGTCAATCATTGGAGCCTAGGATGAAAAATGTTCAACATCCACCTCTCAGTGAATCAAATAAAACTTTGCTACTACCACTACACATAAAACTTGGGTTTATGAAAAACTTTGTAGAGGCTATAGACAATTCTGAGCAGGCAGTAAAATATTCAAAATAAAAATTCCTCCTCACAGAGCGATATGAAGATAAAAGGGAGTTTTCATTGGTCCTCAGATTCAAGAGCTTCTTAGAGATGTTAACTTTGAATCAGCCCTTCATGGAGGGGAAGAAAGCTGCTTGGGAAGCATTCAAGTTAGTGGCGAAGGGATTTCTCGGAAACAGAAAGAAAGGAAACTATAAATCATTGGTGGAAATCTCCTGAAGGCTTGCAAGAACAGTGGATGTATCGTCTCAATAAAAATCCACCTTTTTGACTCACATTTTCACTTTTTTTCAGCGAACTGTTCCGCAGTTAGTGAGAAACATGGCGAAAGGTTTCACTATGATTTTGCACCATAGAAAAGGGGTACCAGAGTAACTGGAGCACCACAAAGCTTACAAACGATTTCTGGATAATGGCAAGTGATGATTCTTCAACCCATTATAAGCTTCAAACAAAAAGGCAGAGAGTGGATATAGATTAGAGTTTAAAGCATAATGACACATACTGTACGTTCTAATAAAATAATCAAATATTACATGCCGTGTATCTTTAAACCTATAGCTGAAAATCATCTTTCAGCGTAATATTTGGATTGAGTGAATGGGAATACACAAGAATTAACTGATCTCATTTACACAGCACAAAAACTTTCAAAGACTGCTGACCAGTAATAATTTGTATTTTTTGCAATCAAGTGAATTAATTGGGGAGTTGTTTAATATCCATAGATATTTTTTTTAAATTATTGTAAAACATTGATTGGACTTAGTATCTATTTTAATGCTAGTAGAAAATCTTGGGTAGCAATAATTTATCTTTAATATGTATACATATATATTGGGTTGAGGAATAGGTTTATGCGGTTTATCAAATTTATTCATTACCCTTAACATTTTTAGAAAAACTTAATTCTTAATTGATAACAATATGCAATTCAATCAATAATGTATTCTCCGTTGTTATTTACGACTTCTTCCCAACGTTCAACTAGTTTTTCGATCCCTCTGCAATAAAAATCTCTGTATTTTTACTCGAAGAATTCGTCTAGCCAGATTCTTAATTCCACATCAGTATTAAAGGAAACGGCGCGCAAATTGTTGGAGAGCGATCGGAATAGATGGAAATCCAATGGAGCCAAGTCTGGCGAATATGGAGGATGCGGCAGGATTTCTAATTAAGCGTTTAAATGGCGTCTTTTGTCATATTGGCAATGTGAGGAAGAGCATTGTCCTGTTTCAGAAGGACTTCATAAAGTCAATGAGGTCGCTTTTCATGAATAGCTTCGGCGAGTCGATACATTTGTTGAACGTAGAGTTCTACACTGACAATCTCGTTGTTCGAAAGGTGCTCATAAAGCTCACAGCATCGTCTTTCGTGAATAAAGGCCTTGCTTTAATCGCGGAAGTGGTTTTTATTGGGGCTAAGCCATTGTTTTCGATGGTTCATGTTGACATAAACACACCACCTTTCGTCACTAGTGATGATGCGGTGAAGAAATCTGTCCTTATATTCATGAGTAGCCTTGCGACGAGCAAGTAAACCTGTGGCAATCGTGGAGCGTTGAAGTTCTTTGCTTTCGCTCAAAGCGTGCGGAACCCATGCACCGAGTTTTTGAACATTCGATATCGAATGAAGGTGATTCACTACAGTTTTCTGATCAAACGCCAATTGTGAGACAATTCTCTAGTCGATTGACGAGGATTTTCTTGAAGAAGGTCGTTCAATCGATCTTGATCCAACTTAATGGGGCGAGCACAACGTCCTTCGTCATTAAGATTAAAATGACAGCTTTTGAAATGTGAAAACCACCATTGAGCTATCCTTTCTGATAAAGAATTTTCTCCGTACACATCACAAATATCGCAACAGGCTTTGGTTGTGTTTGCATTGTTTCCATTTTAACATTCTATTTTGAGGGTACAGAACAAAAACTAGATTAATACAACTTTTAAATTAACCACAATGACTTATTACTTAACTTCAAGATGTAGCCTAAGCACAAACCTAATAGTCTACGCTGTTAAGAGACGTAGCCTAACCTTTGAAAATTTGGCTCTGATTATTTATTATTGTTTCTTGCACAAATCACGTCAACAAAACTTAAATCAACACAACATTAAAAAAAACGCAAGAACTTATTCCTCAACCTAATATATAGATATACTCACGACCAAAAGATTTGTGACTAATATATATTTGTATATTTTTCATTTGTTTTAAAATTTCTTTGATAAAAATCATTTTTCTAATATATAAATTATTCAGATTTATTAAAAACCAACCAGTCACAACTAATAACAAATTGCATTCCTTTTCTGACTCAAAAATCCAGCTCTGGTCCTTGTCAGAAATCAGAGAGAGAGGAAGGAAGAAGCGCACTGCCGTGTATTCAATGGAGAGAGATACAACAGAAAACTGGGCGACCCTTTTTGTCTGCGCTAATGAGAGTGCGAAATAATGAGACGGCGTGGTGTCGAAAGCCTTCCATCGCAAAAGCCACGACAAACTTGATAGCCCGAAAAGGTCCCAGTGGGAGTCGGATAAAGTTTCGCCTCGCTACCTTAGGAAGCTTCTCGCAATCGTGCTTATAAGGCGAGACTAGTCTCACCTGCCGATGCGTCGGGCCCTGGAACCCTCTCTTCGGACGGTGGGAAAAAAAGTCCATTCGACCTCACTATAAATATCCTCTGCCCTTCCCCGGTCAGGATCCGCTATTCGCAGACCCTTGGATTCTGCACAATTCTCAGAGAACTCCTTAGTAAGGGGCGCGGCGATTTTCCATCCTGGCCGCCGTGCTAACGAGTTCTAGCGCTTCGTCCGGCTCCCGCTTAGCCTCTCCTCCTTCCTTCAGATAGCATGTATTTCTACCCTACTTCGTCGCTTTTCATACAACCTCTTCCATAATTTTCTCTGGTCAGCCTCTAATTTCACAGGGTATATGCTGAAAGGCTTCTCAGTCAACCGTCCCGGATCGGGGGTGAGGGGGGAGGAGGCAATGTTCCCTAACCCCTCAAGCTCCGGTTTAGGGTGGTTGGTTTTTAACAACCTGCTTCATCCCGACCCATACCTTCCTCACATCCCTTTTCCTTTCCTTTTTACAATCTATCTTTTTACGCCGTGACTAAGGTGGAGCCGCCATGCCGATGGACTTCCGGGCCATCAAACGGCAAAGATGCTCCTGAATGGCAGCGCCTGTAAGCACCTCTTGCAGTGCGGGCAACTGCGAGAGGTGATGAGATATTGCATCCCGCAAAAAATTTAGGGTCACCATACCCAATAATGTAAAAAATCAAAATCTCCCCTTAATTCCCCCTGTATCATCAACGGAGCTGCCCTTGGGGAGCTCGACAGCAAAATGGAGTTCCCTCCACCTGTGCTTGCACAGAAGACCGTTAATATTTCTTTGACCGGAGATGAGGCTTACTCCTCTCCTACGCCTTCGGGTGGAGGGGACTCCCCCTCATCCCCTCCTCGGGCACCTACCTGCTTCCAGCGGCAGTCCCCTCCTTTCTTTCCAAGGTGACTGCCAAGAAAGCCAGCAGGCAGCCCATTTACGACCGCCCCCATTTAAAGCGGCTCGGTAAGGCAAACGCCCTTAGGGGGGGGGAAGCCAAGCCCCGTCAGTGGCTTCTCTTAAACGACCTGCTGGCAAGAATATTGAACCTTGCCGGGGTCAAGTCCTGTGCCTCCCGACACCACCTGCTAGTGACGATACTGCCAACGGGACCTGCGATGTCTTGGAGGGGGGGCAACTGGAGGCATCCCCTGAGGTAGACATGGTCCTTGAGGCAACATAGCCTCAGGTGGTCGGGCCTTGCATGGGGGGGGGGGAATCCGGGCTCGGCGCCAAGCACCGAATCCGAATCCGCCCTTATGCAAGGTCTTCCTCAAACGGTGAGGGTTTCCGAGGCATTACAAGGAGGTAAGGGATCTCCTCCAAGCGGTGCCCCTGCGACCACCAGAACCTTCTCCATTTCGGAAAAGGACCTGGCTGAAGCCGGTCCATCTGGCCTATTGACTTCTGCCGGCGAAGGTGAGAAGCGGGTTTATTCCCCGCCCTCCTCCCCTAAAAAGAAGAAGAAAAAGACAAAAAAAAAAGACTCGGCGATCCTCTCCATCTGCGGGAGCTACTGGGAGGGATGGGTCGGCTGCTACTTTGGTAGGCGACCAAGCCAAGATCGGCACATCCGGCCTTCCTGTCCCACTGGGTCTGAAGCCATGGACTAAGACCAAAAGTACACAGGGCGGAGCCTCGATAACATCGGGGCCCATCATTTAGAGGCTACCTGGCGTTTTCGAGCCCGCTGGCTTCAAACTCTTCCACGTTATTCGCTTCACTGATGGCACCATGTTGAACAAGGGCAACATGATCCATCAGGGAAAAAAAACATTAGCTAATGCAATTGGTAGATAGCCATCTACGAAAGCGGTGAATTCCGCCGAGGAACCCAAGATAAGTGCTCCCCGGACACTTCATGGCACCCAGGTGAGTGTTACGCCGCACTCTACCATGAATTTGTGAAAGGAGTAGTTTTATGCGAGGGAACTCGTTGACTACTCCATAGAGGAAATCACCTTAGAGCTGGCTGACCATGGGGCTGTCAAGGTCGAACGTGTCATAAGAAAACGGGGAGGGGCCTCGAGACCTACCCCTCCACTCTTCGTCACGTTCGACTGTGACAAGCTGCCTGAGTCGGTGGGTGCCAGTTGGTACCGCTACAGCGTGAAGGAATTCGTGCCACTGCCGTAGCCATGCTATTACTGTCACCACTTCGGCCATACGAATCGTTCTTGTAGACGTGCAAAGTCGGGGTCACCCGAAGTCTGTGTAAATTGCTCCAAGGCTGCACACGATAAGTCCAAATCGTGTGTGGCCAAATGTGTCAATTGCCGAGAGTCGCACCCTGCTTTTTCTAATCGATGTGGTGCATATGCCCTTGAGAAAGAAATCCTGGCCGTTCAGGCCCAGGATCGACTTTCATTCCGCAAGACTAAGGACTTGGTCTTTGTGCGCCCGACTCCGCCTGGGACTTCATATACCTCAATAGTTAGAAAGGCCCCCTCTGCTCCTGGCATATCCAGGCCAACGAGTAGGGATGTTTCCGCACCCATTCGTAGCCCTTCTGTGGGCTCTACTCAACCCAGGCGCTTCCTTTGTAAAGCTGGCGGCCAAAAGGGTTCATACCCAGCCCCATCTAAAACCAGGGCTCCCCCCTCTTACCCTACTGTGACCATTTCCCGTAAGGCGAAACGGCCACGTGCCTCCACCGAGTCGTTAGACTCACAGGAGGCAACACCCGTGAAGTTAGTCACCAGGTCATCTTCCGGGTTTCTTAAAGCTGTCCCCCAAAAGCAGGACAGCAACAAAGGAGCTTCGACTCCTTCACCCACGCCCCGAGGTGGAGCGAGTGGCTCAGAGACGGTGGTTCCTCGAAAAGAGGGCCCCACGCCTTAGAAGCCGCAACGCACTTCTAAGATTTCGAGGTGGAGGGAGGAAAAGACTCGCATGGCGAGCCCAACCTCCCCCAATAAGTTCTCGAAGTCGACAGTGCCTTCAGCGCTTTGTCCGGCCAACAGCGCCCGTGGTTCTGCCTCCGGGAATCGTACGGCCATTCCTGTGAGGGTCTTCTGTTCGAAGAGGCCCCCGCGTCTCTTCGGAGCTAGACCTGGAGGGCATATTCCTTTAATGGAATTGCCGTGGACTCCGGGCCAACTGGGAGAAGCTGTGGACGCTCGTCTCATCCCGTTCCCCGTTAGTTATATTTATGCATGAGAACATGCTAGGCACGTGCCACTGCCCGAACTTTCAGTGTATAAGAGTCTGGCGACCCCACCACCGCGGGATGGCTGGGCCGGGGGATGCGCGATTTAAACCAGGCATGATGTCTCCGTTCTTTCTTTCACTTTAGATACCTCCTTTCAGTCAGTAGCTGTGCAGCTTCACCTGGATAGGAAGTATACTATCATTTCTTCGTACATTCCAGCGTCAGCTGACATCGACGCGGGGGACTTCCACCACGTCGTGGCATGTTTGCCGAGGCTTTTTCTCTTGTTGGAGATTTAAACGGCATCCATCCACTCTGCGGAGATTACTGTCCGAAAACCACTTCATTTTCTTGCCTTCATCTATCCTTGTGCTCTTTGGATGCACAGCTTGATTGTGATTCGTGGGTGGTCGATGACCTCTTTGGAATTAATTACATTCCCATTTAAATTACATTTCCATGGCAACTGAAGCCTGAGAGCCCACCTGGGTGGTGCTTGGCGTAGGCGCGGGGCCTGCATTTCCGGAAATGAATGAATTCTCTATCTCAGTAGAGTAGTTTAGGTCGCTAGATGAGGCCTTGAGTTCTTCCCGGGCAACCTCATCGCCGCGGGCCTGACTACTATACCTAGAACGTCTGGCCGTCTTGCACGACGATCACTCCCTTGGTGGTCGGCCGAGTGTGAGACGGCCCTCAAACAGAAGCGTTATGCCTTCATTCGCTATAAGCGACGCCCGAACGATTTCACTGTCGCTGAATTTCGTCGGGCTAGGGCTAGGTTCCGGTATATTTCGAAGCACGCCCGCCGCTTGTCTTGGCGAGCATACGTGTCTTCACTTAACGGGAAGACCCCTTTAGCATAGGTGTAGAAGCGAGTCAAAAAGATTCGTTGGCAAGTTCTCGCAGGACCCCCCTTTCCGTTCTCCAGGAGAATGGGACCGCAATCTCGGACCCGCGTGCGTGATGGAATCCTTCGCGACCGCTTTCTCCGCATTCTCTAGCGGGGATGCTTCTCCGCCAGCATTCAATGCACGTCGTGGTGTCGCGGAAGGCCACCAGCCTGGACTTTACCTCCAGAGGCGGAGAACCCTTCAACGACAGGTCTACTGTGAGTTAGTTGCGTTCCGCTCTTGCTTTGTGAGCGGACACCGCCCATAGTCTAGACCATGTCCCGTACGCCATGCTTAGAAACCTGGGTGAGCGAGGCATGGCCTTTCTGTTAGATTTGTTCAACAGGATCTTGTTGGAGGGTCTCCTCCCAGATTCCTGGCAAATCGCTACTGTGCTCGCCTTTCGCAAACCGGGGAGAGATCAGTCTACTCTGACCGGTTTCCGCCCAATCTCTCTAACCTCTTGCGTGTGCAAGTTGATGGAGAAATTGGTAAATGTTAGATTAGCCTTTTTGCTAGATAGCGGAGGCCATCTGACTTCTGCACAGTGCGGCTTCCGCAAGTTCCACTCCACGTCGGATGCTCTGCTCCGGCTAGAAAATGCCGTCTGCGAGACCTTCCTTCGTAGACAGCACTACGCCACGGTGTTTTTCGATCTGAAGAAGGCCTATGATGCCGCATGGCGATACGGTATCATGGAGACTCTACGGACGATGGGGGCGAGGAGATGCATCCCAATGTTTATATCTGAATTTTTGCGAGACCGTCGATTCCGCGTACGGGTCAGGGGAGCCCTCTGCGGCCCAAAGAAGCCCGAAGAGGGTGTCACGCCGGGAAGTTTTTCACTGTCACACTCTTTGCCCCGAGCATCAACGACATCACCTTGGTGCTGCCAGAAGATGTTCTCTCTACGCTTACTTGGACGACCTTTCGATCTTGTTCGGCGCGGCCCAGATGCCAACTCTAGTGCATCGACTCCAACAGGCATTCAACCGCCTCTCTCAATATGCCGGAGCGCACAAGTTTTGGTTTTATTTGGCCAAGACTATGGTGGTGCACTTGTGCCGCCATCCACGACTCCACCCCGACCCCGATTTGTTTCTAATGGGGTGCGCCTGAATGTAGTTGAATTTCACCGTGTTATTGGTCTTGTATTCGACCGACGCCTCACCTGGGAGGCTCATATTTGCAGCCTCAGAGTGTCTTGTACCCGCGCCATGGATATTCTTCGTTCCGTGAAGTTCAGCGCGTGGGGCGCTGATAGGGCTACTGCCCTACTTTTTTATCGATCCTTTGTTCGGATGCGAGTTTTATGCATCCACAGCCGAGCGTTTATTGCAAAAGTTGGACTTCATCCACCACACTAGACTTCGCCTTGCGACCAGTGCATTCCGCACTAACCCCATTGAGAGCCTGTTGGTCGATGCTGGGGAGATATCACTTGCTCTACGTCGCGTGCAGTGCATCACTCGCCTGTATGCGCGAGACCGGTGACTTCCTCAGTTGACCACAGCTCTCACTGTATCCCCAGCTTATTTCGTCGGTGCCTATGCCACCGAGAGACGCCAGTCATACCCTAAGCTCTTTGGGTTTAGGGCTAGGAAACTCCTTCGAGAGCGAGGTATACCTCTTGGGCCGATGGCAGCCCTGGTTCTGCCCATGACGACACCATGGAGGGTAACATTTTAGCTACTTGTCGCCACGCCTCTGCTCCTAAAGCTTGTATAGCGCCGGGAGTATTGCGTTCGAACTTTTTAGGGCACACCTCGTGTCAAGCTGGAACCGTGCCAATGTATACAGATGGCTCCATGTCTTAAGAGGGGGTCGGTTTCCACGCCGTTTCCCTTCTGTTTGAAGTCAGCGTTGCTCTGCCAGGTGCTGCGTCTGTCTTCACATCCGAGCTCTTGGCAATACACCACTCGGTACGGGAGATTACGCAACGTGCCCGGTTAGGAAACCGGATTGTGATCTATAGCAACTCACAAGGCGCCCTGACTGCTCTCGGGGCAGTGGAATCTCCGCATCCCCTGGTTTGCGATATCCGTGACGTCATGGTTTTGGCGAGCTGGGCGGATGGCGAAATTATCTTCTGCTGGGTTTCTTGACATGTAGGAATTGCAGGGAATGAGCGAGCCGATGAGGGCGCCAAAGAGTCCGCGAGGACCAGGGTTTCGCTCTTCCTTACACCGACTACATGGCAGTAATAAGAGGCAGCTCTTCGGACTACTGGGCAAAGAAGATTGGAGACGGTCGAAGGGAACTTAAAGTTGTGTGCCATTGCGCCCCCCTCGTTCTGATGGACCTATCCCCCAATGCCGCGGCGGCTTCAGGTTGCTTTCTGTCGTCTCCGAATCGAGCACACTCGTGTGATGCATCGCTATCTGATAGAGCACTCGCCAGCGATCTATTGTGACGACTGCTTGGTCCCCCAGACTTTTTGGCACAATCTTGTTAAATGTCCTAGTCTGGTGATCTTCACGCACGATACCTTTCCCAGTACCGGGATGGGCGGGGTCGCTACCGCCTGTTTCTTGTACTCGAGACGAGTTTGTGCACATTCAATTGTGGACTTGTTGACTTTTGTGGGGAGAACGGGCTTCTTCCCTCTATTTAAGTAGGTTCTTTTTTTTATTGTTTTCTTTGTAGGTTGCACGCTCCTGCACTGGGGTGAGGGGGACCTTCCCACGAGTCCAGAGATTGCTTTCTAAGTGTTAACTTTTTCTCATTTTTTTTATTTTTTTTCATATTCTTATTGTAAAGTAGCCTAGTGCTAGGCTGTCTTGATTCCGGTGACTTCTGCCTGAAGTGGGTAGTCGCCAGATGGGCTCTAAAAAAAATAAAAAATCCCCTCCTCTTAGCTTCTTAGACTCGTGTACGTCTAATGTATATATAGCTTGTTTTAAACCCCTTTTAACTTTGTAAAAGAATATTGATTTGTATATTAGCAAAGTTATTTTCTACCCTTTATTCTATTTTGCCGGAACCTCCAATATGGTTTACTGTATGGCCAACCTACATTTAGTTAATTCGCACTCTGCTTGTATTATAAATTTCCCACGCAAATAGCCCTCATTGGCCACGGCTGAGAAACGCAAAAAAGGTTAACTTGACCCTATTCTACAACATATATATTAATATCTATTATATATTCAACTGGTATCAGTTTTATTGGGGTTAATCTTGGTCAATCAATTAATTGAAATTTGATCACTCTATTGGTTTACCCTGTTTAAATTGTTAATTATTGTCTAATCTTGGTTCCGGTTCTGGAATTTAAAAGGTGAGAAATAACCATTGCATACCTATTTGTGAAGTGTATTTGTTCCAGATCCCGTATTTATTTTTGTGAATTAATTGTCGAATGACCGTGTTTAGCTATTAACTTTAAGCTCTCACAAAATTGAATTGTTTCCCAATAAGGCCTCATCTCGTGCCGTAAGTTGAAGGTATTATTCTTCTTATTGCTTTGCTAGGAGTGCTATAACTCTCGTCTCAATCACAATGAAATCTCGAACGCAAAAGCTTTCTTGCGAGTGTTTCGCCCCCCCCCCATATCCTTTGTTACTCGTGTTTTTGTTTGTTTAGCAAACCGATTCGCAAAAACAATTCGTTCGTGTGTAAAAGTAACTATAATTCCGCCATATCATTGTCGTGCTTTAATTTAATTCTTTTTGTTGTGGCAACGCGTGAAACCAGCATAATGGCTTCGTTTTAAATTTACAAGGAACAAGGTGTGTCACTCGGACTCAGTGCCAAAGATCTTATGGCCTATATTCAGGAAGATGAAAGAAGAGAAAGAGCTGAAAGAAGAGTAGAAAAAGTACGAGAAGAAAGAGAGAGAATTCGTTGTCGCGAATGTGAAATGAGCAGAGTGAGGAAAAAGACGCGTTCCATAAACCCTTCAGGTTCTAGACTAGACGCACCGCAGCTTGCAAGCATAAAACTCCCCGTCTTTAAACAAGGCGAAGACTTCGGTTCTTATCTCACCCACTTCGAAAAGATCTTCTAGGTGAACCAGTGGGACGTTGATACGGAAGGCGTAGCACAATTATTGCCTCTCTTGAGCTCCCAACTCAAGGATATGTTTATCACCATCTCATTAGAGGCAACAAATGATTCCTCATCATTAAAAGCCAAATTGCTCGCGCTTACAACATGACCACGTATTCCTACCAAGCTAAATTTAGGTAGTGTAGCATTCAACCAAAACAGACCTCTCGACATTTCGGCTACTCTCTACAGCGTCATTTAATTTTGGGGATTGACGCGCCCAAGGTGCCTGAAGAATACGACGCCCTGGTCGATTTCGTCCTCAAGGATCAATTTCTTACGTCGCTCCATTAGGAAATCAGATCCTTTTTGAAGGACAGGAGGTGCCGTACCCTCAATGAAAGCATCGAGGAGGCAGACGTCTACGCCGCTAGCCACAACTGCTATTCCAAGGAAGGGAAGAAATCAGAACCCCCATCTCCTAAATCCAAAACCAGCAAGAACAAATTTGTTCCGAATAGTGGGAATAAGATCGCTAAGGTGACCTGGCCCACCAAAGCCAAACCTCTATTCTATTCAGACTAGCGTGTTGTTAAGCCATTTGCGCTCAAGCCCCTTGCTTCGTCATTCCCTAGGAAGACGATCGTGTGCTATTCCTGTGGAGTTCCGGGACACGCAAGAACCAACTGACCTCATAACTCGCAGTTTTGAAGCACCCTTCCTTTCTCACCAAGTACACCAGGTCAGTGATAGTTTTACGCCTCCGCCGTCGCAAAATGAAGCCTTCTCTTCTTCAAAACCGCCGAATACTTTTGACCACCAGGTAAACTTTTTGTTGATAAAAGTACCCCTGGGGACCTCAAATTTGAAACTGGAGCAGAGAATGGGTGCCGGATCGAAACCCTTGTCCTTAATAAAGGGTGCACGTGCATTTTTTGTATCCGATGAACTATTACCCCCTGTGGCTCCAGACCACTATAAGTTTGCCGTAGTGCATTAATACTTGGGGCGCGCCAATGAATTCCCCAATATTCACTGATACAATTTGTACGCATATTTTACTGCTTGGGCTGAAGTCGTTGCAGCCCCCATCAAGTTTTGCTCTGCTCCAATTAGTTAATCCCCCCGAGTTTCTTCCGCCTCCGTGGCTCAACCCGTTACTACCGCTTCCAGCGCGAAGAAGTTCCTAAAAGCTCCTACATTTCTGAACCCCTGTTTCCTCCCGAATTTCATAGTTCGATGACCCATGACTTTGCCAAAAGCCAGAAGGAATGTGAATCTATTCGTTCCCTGTGGACTAAAGCCCAGAATAAAACACGCGAAACCGTCAGAGGGAATAAGGTGATTTCCTTACTCATCAAGGACGACCTCCTCTATCGAGTGTGCACCAAGGAAAACGACACCGAGTCCCGTACACTAAGTGTACCCCGCTCCCACGTACCCCCAATCCTTCAAACGGCTCACGATAGCCTATTTGCTGGTCACTTTAGTCACACGAAGACCGCTCAGAGAAACTTGATATCCTCTGCGATATTGTCGTTCGTGCGACATTTGCCAAAAGACGGCAATAAAAGGACGAGTCAGACTTGCAGAAGGGACTACTAAACTTTGAACCCTTCACCCGGGTAGCTATCGACCTTATCGGACTGATCCACCCCCTGTCGAGCAAAGGCCATAGTTTCGTTTCAACGCTGATCGACTTTGCTACCGGATTCCCCTATGCTAGGCCTCTGAAGAAAATCGATAGCATCTCCTGCGCTGAAGTCCTTATTCTATCTTTTCCGTGTGGGCCTGCCCAAAGAGATCCTCTAGGATCCTGATCGTTTATTCACCCTCGAATTAATTGAGTAAGTTGGTAAATTATTAATGATGAAGCCCCTGTTTACCACTCATTTTTACCCGCGTGGGAATAGAATGTCCGAGAAGCTAAATAGAAGCCTTAAGACTATTCTCAGGATGTTATGTGCAGATAAACCCCCTGAATGGTACCACTTCCATCCGGGAGCCCTCTTTTGACTCTCGTTAAATCAACCATCGTACATTCGGATTCGCCGCCTTTGAACTTTGTATGGTAGAAAGGTCAGGGCACCCTGAGTATCCTAAAGGAACTTTATTCCACTCAGAAATTGGATCAAAATATCCAGACTTCTTACTCATGTCTATTGTATTTGAGAAGGAGGCTGTATAAGTGCGCTGATATTGTGTCTCAGAACGCTGACGTCAATTTTGATAAGTATAAGACATACTTCGATTGCAACTCCAAAAAAAGGAAATTACCCTACGGAGAAGAAGTTTTGCTTCTCCTCTCTACGGATAACACTAAATTGTCGAGCCAGTTGAAGGGTCCCTACTACATTAGGGCGGGTCATACTTTGGAGCAACCTTATATTTCCATTTAAATAAAACTATTTTTTTTCCTTTTTCACGACTTTATGTAACCTATATTTATTCAATCCAAGTATATACAAACACACAGTAACCTCAAATTTACATGTTTATTAAGTGAAAAAAGCTTATGCAAAGCTCCATATATAGCGGCATGGGTCAATTTGGGTCATATCAAAAGTTAAACTTCACCAGACCACACAAATCTTGCTGTGACTCATTCCTGGACATCAGACGTCTACATATCTCTTGTACCCTGACTCCTCTACCCCTCTTTTTATGTTAGAAATACTTGGAAAAAGCCTCAGTCACCATTCTTACAACCCTCTGTGTGTCACAAGGCCAGTCAGGTACTTTCCTAGGAGAGTCAATGAGGTTTTTTAGTTCAGAAGTACTTAAAGAGCAAGTGAGAGGTGCCTCAGACATCCTCTGAACAATTAATTAGATCTCCAATCCTGGTAACATTACAAATGATGTCGGGTGTCCTTCTAAGTCTTACAAAGGATTCTCTTCGTTGAGCATCTTGGTCCCCTTCTCCCTGATGGTTTTAGGTTCTTTTCACCCCTTCAGTTCTCTCCGCCTGAACTTCCGAGCATATGAGGCATTGGAGGATGGCTTTACTGTATGCATACCAAGCTGATCTCTGAACAGTTGGCAAAACAATATCCAACACCTCCTTCCTCTGAGACTTAAGGCAGTGAAGTTGATAAAGAATGTGCCTAGGTCACTCTGGCTAAGAGTGCTTAATCTTAACGATAAACCAGCATGGGTAATATACGCCAATAATGAACTCAACAATCAGTTGTAGATTCTTAAATGCTTTTCCTTTGATCTCATGCTTTGACACCCACAGCCGAAGAAGTCTGTTAGCTGTGGTCAGCTAGCGACTGTGCTTACTGGTCCTATTTTCAATAGAGAAAGCCCTGTAGGAAGCGCTCTATCTCTGATTGCCGATACAATTCTATAGCCGTAGTGTTGATCAGTGGAAAGATCTTGCACCACGTCCTGACGTATCTTGGTAAGAGGAGGACCAAAAGATATTTGAGTGAAATTTGGGTTGATATCTAAGTCTGTTACAGAGTCAAAGAGCTTTCCTATTGGTGCTGAATATCTGTTGTCAGATAGTGTTGGGCCATCTAGGTTTATAATTAGATGACGGAGAGTGAGTTCCACAGTGTGCAGGTTACAGACCAACCAAACAAGCTTTCTGCCCAAATGGAGCTCCAGCTCCATTTTTTGCATTACTCCAGCATTTACACCTGTGTTTATATTCGTGGAGTCTCCTCCAATGGCCATTAAGCTTTTATCCAAACCCCTTTCCCTCAGCCATCCAAACATAGCCTTAGCGATCTTCTCTGCATGAGATTCTTCTTTTGTAGCCTTTTGTTGGAGAAAGTGGAAGAGGTAATTGCTCCCAGGTTCACCGATGAAAGTGTAATATTTCTTTTGTTTTTGCTGGAAACATTTTTTCACTTCCCTCTGCCTCCATCATAAAATTTGTCACATCAATTCTTCCATCAAAAAGAACACAATAAATTCCCCCATCCTTCCTTAAGTTTTCCTCAAACTCATGTTTAATAACTGTCATTAGCTTTTCCTGTGCTCTCTCAACTTTATTCTTGTCAATTACTTTACTTGTATCTTCCTTAGTAATGAATCCAGCATCTATTAAAGCTGCTGTTGCTATAGCTGCAGTTGGTCTTAATCCGACAATAAACCTTATACTAGCAAGAGAAATATTTGGAAATTCATCATAATTCTTTCTATTCCTGGTGGAAGATTCCGGCTCTTGGACTGCTTTAAAGGTTACTTCATCACCCAAACTGTTGTCACCAAGAGAATTTTCTGCCTACAGATCTTTAACTTCTGCCAAAAATGCTCGATTTCTTTTCTTGCAGCTTTTTCTGCTAAAATAGTGCTTTCCTCCTTACTTTTTCTCTTTCTTTCTGCTATGCTTTCATTTTCTTTCCTTTCTGAAGATCTTACTTGTCTATTATGCTCTGGAATAGCAGGACCTCCAATTTGAAAGGTACTTTCACTTCCAACAATCTTCCTTTTATCCTTTAATAAAGGCCAGTTCCCTAGTAGGTTTTTTTCTCTTTACTACAACAACAGTTAATGTGGGCTTCAGTCTCACAGCTAGTACAACCTACTACCCCACAAGTTGAAATTTGACATTTGCATGTCAATATATCAAATAAATTATCTATTTTCGAAATTAGCCTCTCTTTTACTTCAGTTTTCCCTTTACCAAGAGAACTTTTGCTGCCTCCTTCTACATTTCCTTAAGCTTTGATAAAATCATGACCTTTTGATTTACAACAGATGGTTTGAAGAGAGCATTAGCTTTAGTCTTTTACCAGCTGGTACACTTCATAATTTGTCAGGTCATCTTCAATTTGTTCACTCAGGTAGATGCCGTACCTCAAAATATCTCTTATTGTTGGTAATTCAGACATCATCAGTTCTTGCCCAGTCTCTACAAAATTAGTCAAATGAGAACTTGATTTGGACCTAGTCTTGATTTACGCCATTGTCAAGCGAATTGCAGGTATATCTGCAAATGAAAAGATGGCACTTAGATAAGGAAATAATCTCTACTAACTAATTATGTTATTCTAAAATGATCCACAGCCTTTACTAGCATTCAAACAAAATGTAAATGCTCTATAAACAGCTACCAGTTACAAAAGTTACCGGAACTGGCAAGACTACTGGAATATTGCCTTTCACTGAGTAATGAGTACTGGCTAATTGCAATTTTGGAGTTAGACCAACCTAAATTAAGGGAATTTTTAACAGGTTTCCTACTTCTCATGTCTCTCTAATACATTTTTACAATTTTTAGACAAATATCTTTCAGACTACATAAATGTATAAATGATAGAAAACGGTAAATTTGATCTTTTATGGGTAACTAAAATAATAGTAAAATATAGTAAAAGACTCAGAACTAACAATATTTGAACTTATAATTGATGTAGGATAGATCAATCAGAATTTAATATTTCTGCCAAAAGTATGTTCTTTTCACCAGTATTCATCATTTGAATACCCCTCATGACCAGTTTCATAAAATTCTAGAGTATGACCCGCCCTACTACCCCATAGTCGAGAAGCTGGGCCCCGTCGATTACCTTATTGAAACCTCTGCGAGAAGAAAGCTTTTCAATATTAATATGCTCAAGCATGCCACTGGCGTGCAAGCATCAACCAGATAGTTGCAATCGACGAAGAATTCGACATGAAATCAAGGTGCACCCTGGAACCCTTTTGCGTAATCCAAGTCGTCTGTGTGGCGCAGGACAAGGAATACCTGTTGTATGTCCTGTCTGACTTTTATAATTCCCCGCCTGCTGAACTTAAGATAAGCGATAAGCTATCATCTCTTCAAAAGGATCAAATGCAAGCGTTCCTGGGTCGTTTGGATGATGTCATCCCTGAGATCTCCAGTTGCAGTACCCATTTTGAGCACAATGTCCAACTAACCACCCAGGAACCCATCCATTCCAAACACCTCCAGGAAGCATTCAATAACGAAGTGGATAAATTTCTAAGGTTGCAGATCATCGAACCTTCAAATTCGAGCTATGGTTCCACGGTTATCATTGGAAAGAAGGCTGATGGTTCTTATCGAATGTGCATCGATTTTAGAAAGCTAAATTCGGTTACCTTATTCGATGCTGAATCAATCCCCACCATAGATCAGAACCTCTACCTTTTTGAGAAGGCCAAGTTCAACTCCGAGTTGGATTTATACAAGACATATTATCAGATCCACTCTGAGGGAGGAAGTGAAAAGATTTACTGCTTTCCCAATTGAGAAGAGCCTTTCGCAGTTCTGACGGGTTCCTTTTGGGCTGATCACGGCTTGCAGCAATTATAACCGGATGATAAGGAGGACTTTAGGCGGCTTACCCAACGTTAGCTTCTATTTCGATAATGTTTATGTGGCCAATCAAGATTAGGATTAAGACTTACCACACTTCAAGCCCTTCTGTATCGACTCCGGGAATACAAATTGATAATTGGCTCCAGCAAGTGCCATTTCGCTTTTTGCACCCTCGACTACCTCGGCTTACATATCGGGAATAATTGGTTAGCCCCCAACAAGAAAAGATCCGGGCCATCATAGACATGCCGTTGCCCAGAAATTAAAAGCAGCTGCGATCTTTCTATCGTCACTTCATACCCAACTTTGCGACTATCTCCGCCCACTTCTGTGAGCTATTAAAGAAGATGGCCCCCGAACGACATGAGTGGACGCCACTTTCGACTCACAGATTTAACCAACTCAAGGAGAAGTGGGCATCGGCTTCTATTCTCCGCCACCCTAACTCGGACAAACTGTTGGGTATTCTTACAGACGCCAGTAATGACGGTACAGGATGTGTCCTCTTCCAGTATGAGAATAACGGTGAAAGTTTCCCCATCGCTCACGCAAGCAGAAAATTAGTCCCGCGTGAGAAAAATTATGCGGTAATTAAGGGAGAGGCACTCGCTATCATATTGGGAATCTGTAAATTTAAAATGTATTTATTAGGCAAGCAATTTGTAATGGAAACAGACCACAAGCCCCTATCATACTTATGTAATCACGGTCGGTTGAGGCAGTGGAGCTTGTTCTTCCAGGAACTCCAATTCCAGTTTTGTATTTGAAAGGCACCTATAGCTGTATGGCTGAGAGTTTAAGTAGGAACCCGTTAGATCCTTTTCCAAACTAATTCCGAGCCATTTCTTTTCCTTTTTTATCTATAGATTAATTATTTTTCCTAAAATAAATTTATTTATTCAAACATATAATTAGAAATAGGATATCCTCTTATATATATATATATATATATATATATATATATATATATATATATATATATATATATATGTTTTATCTGTGTGCAATGAATTCCTTTTATATGCTTAATTATTTTTGGTTGTGTATAATTGTAGGATAAAATAACCCTCGGGCCAATGAGCCCCACTTAATGACATCATAGAGAGAAAAATATCCTTCGACAAACATGCTGTAGCATTATATAACCTTGTGTATATATATGGTGCATCCCCTCCCCCTACCTCCAATATTTTCTATTTTGACTTCATTTTTAAAATGTTTCCTATGTATGCTCAACTTTATTCGCTATTGTTATGCGACTTTAGGTTATATTCCCCTCATTAATCATTCCTTGATGTCACTTCTTCACCTGAAGTTCCATCTGGGTATGGAAGAGTGTCAGATATCAGAGAGAGGAAAATGCGCGACAGAGACAACAGACACCTGAGCAAACCTTTTTGTCTGCCATAATGAGAGTGTAAAATCATGAGACGCCGTTGTAGCTGAAGGCCCGCCATTGCAGAAAGACACGACAATCTTGATAGCCCGAAAAGGTCCCAGTGGGAGTCAGACAAAGCTTCGCCTCGCTGGCTTAGGAATCTTCTCGCCATCCTGCTAATAGCGCGAGAATACTCTCGCCTGCCGGTGCGTCGGACCTTGGAACCCTCCCCTTCAGACGAATGGGGAAAAGCTCCAATAGACCCGCTATAAATCCTCCTGCGCCACAGTTGGAAGGCAATATCCCCTTCTGCCCACTTTTTGAACGAGAAAATTCTCCAGAATAAAGTTTAGTAGTATCTACCCAGCTTTATCTGACGTTAGGTTACTATAATTAACGTTTGGATAGTTAAAATCGCCGCAGACTAATGTCTATAAGAATCCAAGGAACTAGAGAGAAAATAGCGTTCTTGGACTCAAACATAGGACAACGAAGTCTTCCGTTCTATCAAAGGCATTCCATCTAGGTGGTTAGAAAATATACCTGGACGCGACTCAGTACTCCAAATATGATATTCCACTACTCATTCTATATCATAAAACGATAGCAAAATAATTTATCTTTGGAATCTATGTCATCTCCTGACGGTGTATTTGAAGTTGGTGTGCATAGCATTAATATATTCTAAGACAATATTGGCTTGTTTTTTAGCATTGAATATGATAAAGCAATCGTCTACAAAACAGCGATAATAAGGGGGACAAAATTTTGAGTGCCGTTATCAAATATTCTCCTCTCCTTGCTCGTCATGAAAATGTCTGCAGCGATGGAGGCAATAGGGTTATCCATCCCTACACCATTAATTTGCTAGTAAACATTGGTATTGAATATGAAGTGTCTTTAAATGACTATGAGTTCGAGTGACTGATATATTTGATTGTCAAACCATTAAAGGAGTTTGAGTTATCAGAATCTCTGAAGGATAAATTGTATTATTTTGTTAACAGGTATGTAGGTGAATAACGATTTTATATTGAAACTGACTAGTATTTTTATAAGAGGGAGAAGATTAAAGTCCAGAAAGTCTTTGGAAAGCGAGAAACTATTTGGTATGCTGTACTCGTTTATAGTAATTACTATGAATGAATGTATTAAATGTTTAGCTAATTTGTATAACGTCAGTGAATAAGCGGCTAAGATAGGGCAAAGAGGTACATTGGGCTTCTGACCTTTAGGGAGACCCTAAAAGAGATCTAAGCTAGAATTTGTTGCATATATAATGTTTTCTATATGGATCGGAAGTAATAGCTTTATAGGATTTTAGTTGAGCGAGTAGAAGGTTAGTTTTGTCTTCCAACCGAAAGATAAGTTTGTTCAATGGTTGAAACCATCTATGTAGTTTTCATCCAAGAACTTGGTTTTTGCTTTCTTCTCATGACTAGGTGCGTCATTATGCTGAAATATACAGTTTTTATCGTCTAATTAGTTCTGATATCTGGGAAAAAGTTGCTGATGTAGCAAGATTTGGAACTATCTTAAGTTCTTGGCAGTATTATAGTCAAAATTGTTAGTGTTTCATTGCCCTTACATGAGAAGCAGACCCAGAGACGAGGGTGCCCTAATCATTTACTGATGGCAAGATACAGGATTGATGAAATCGATCTCCTTTTCATCTCCTAAAGAGGGGTTATCCAGAAACTCCAAACAATCTGAAGGGTGCTTCATCTGAGAATATCACTTTGCCACACTATTCAACAGTCTATTCTCTATATTTCCTACAAAAACAGAGATAATACCTAAGGTTTTTTGTGTGAGATAAGTCTTATCGGAGCCCTTTTTGATTCAAAATGTCGACAAAGTCCCCGCCTTAAAATGCGCGCTGATGCATTCACACATGCCTCTTTCTAATCCTGAGGAAGCTTTAGATTGGAAGCAACCCGATCCTTAGGTTGGGACCTTACTAGGAGGTAATATTGATGTTTATTTGATGCTCTTGGTGTTTTAGAAGTCAAGCTAATCTTTTTAAGTCATTCATGGTCATAAAAATTGTGCTCCTTAATACAATAACCTTAGCAACTATCTCCTTGAACTTCAGGTCACTTTCGTGCTAAGCAAAAATAGTTGTCCCCTTTACTTGTAAAGGCCCATTTCTTGAATTTAAAATGATTTAGATATTTATTTTCACCAAAGATATTGCGAAATAGTTGAGAATTATACATGATTTTTCTTATGCATATTGGTCAGGAATTTTTCCTTTAGGTCGAATAGCAAAACTCCAGGGACTTAAACTCACGTCCTACACGAACAGGACTGCCGTAGCCTATGTCAAAGCCGGCCGAGGAGGCCGAGGCTGATGAGGCCTATATGCGTGGGAGATTTATAATAACGCAGAGTGGGAATTAACTAAATGTAGGTTGGCCAAACAGTCGACCATCTTGGAGTTCCGGGACATTAGAAAAACTGGTACAAAAATAATTTTACTAATATGCAAATTAATACTCTTTTACATGGTTAAAAGGGGTTTAAAACAAAAGGTATATACACCTTAGACGTACACGAGTCGCAGCAGCTAAAAGTGGGGGAGGGAGACTTGCCGGGGACGGTTACCGTAAAAACAAACGAACAATATTGACCAAGGGTCGCTGGAATGACCTTGAGCGTTTACGAAGCCGATGAGGGAGGCTTACATTGGGTGAATGGTGGGCATTAGAGAGAGCTCTTGTACGGGAAAGTTGAGCGTTGCTATTACCGCGGAGATTTGGTCCAAGGGAGTAATCCTTGTCTTGGCGCAAAGTTCAAATAATAGTCTCTTGACAATGACTATTACGGGATGGACTTAGATTTTGCTTTCGAGCCAGACACGAATCGAGACTGAGTGCGTTGCACTCGAGGAGCGGATTGAACGGGTATGGGGTAGACTCGCGCAAATTAATCGAGAATAGCTGGAGCTTGAGGGCTTCTGCGAGAATTGTGCAGAATCTAATGGGACGCGAATAGCGAATACTGATGGAGAGCGGGCAGAAGGGGATATTGCCTTCCAACCGTGGCGCAGGAGGATTTATAGCGGGTCTATTGGAGCTTTTCCCCATTCGTCTGAAGGGGAGGGTTCCAAGGTCCGACGCACCGGCAGGCGAGAGTATTCTCGCGCTATTAGCAGGATGGCGAGAAGATTCTTAAGCCAGAGAGGCGAAGCTTTGTCTGACTCCCACTGGGACCTTTTCGGGCTATCAAGATTGTCGTGTCTTTCTGCAATGGCGGGCCTTCAGCTACAACGGCGTCTCATGATTTTAGCCGGAGCTTGAGGGCTTCTGCGAGAATTGTGCAGAATCTAACGGGACGCGAATAGCGAATACTGATGGAGAGCGGGCAGAAGGGGATATTGCCTTCCAACTGTGGCGCAGGAGGATTTATAGCGGGTCTATTGGAGCTTTTCCCCATTCGTCTGAAGGGGAGGGTTCCAAGGTCCGACGCACCGGCAGGCGAGAGTATTCTCGCGCTATTACAAGACCAAGGAAACGGTGCGACTCAACCACATCCAGGCGTTCCCCATTAAGAAACAAATCTGGGTCAGGGTGAAGCCGTGGATGGCGGCAGAAGTGCACCACCTTAGTCTTGGCCAAAGAAAACCGAAACATGTGCGCTTCGGCATAGCGAGAGACGCGGTTCAATGCCTGTTGGAGTCGACGCTCCAGAGTTGGCATCTGGGCCGCGCCAAAAGAGATCGAAAGGTCGTCCACGTAGAGCGTAGCGAGAACATCTTCTGGCAGCACCGAGGTGATGCCGTTGATGCTCAGGGCAAAGAGTGTGACACTGAGGACACTTCCCTGCGGGACACCCTCTTCCTGCTCCTTTGGGGCAGAGAGGGCTCCCCCCACCCGTACGCGGAATCGACGATCTCGCAAAAATTCAGATATAAACATTGGGAGGCGTCCCCTCGCCCCCATCGTGTGGCAAGTCTCCATGATACCGTATCGCCATGCGGTATCATAGGCCTTCTCCAGATCAAAAAACACCGTGGCGTAGTGCTGTCTACGAAGGAAAGCCTCGCATACGGCATTTTCCAGTCGGAGCAGAGCATCCGACGTGGAGTGAAACTTACGGAAGCCGCACTATGCAGAAGACCGATGGCCTCCGCTGTCCAGGAAATGGGCTAATCTAACATTTACCAATTTCTCCATCAACTTGCACACGCAAGAGGTTAGAGAGATTGGGCGGAAACCGGTCGGAGTAGAGTGATCTCTCCCCGGCTTGCGAAAGGCGAGCACAGTAGCGATTCACCAGGAGTCTGGGAGAAGACCTTCCACCCAGATCCTGTTGAACAGATCTAACAGAAAGGCCATGCCTCGCTCACCCAGGTTTCGAAGCATGGCGTACGGGACATCGTCCGGACCATGGGCGGTGTCCGCGCACGAAGCGAGAGCGGAACGCAACTCACTCACAGTAAACTTGTCGTTGAAGGGTTCTCCGCCTCTGGAGGTAAAGTCCAGCCGGCGGCCTTCGAAGACAAGACGACGTGCATTGAATGCTGGCGGAGCAGCATCACGGCTAGAGAATGCAGAGAAAGCGGTCGCTAAGGATTCCGCCACGGACGCGGGGTCCGAGATTGCGGTCCCATTCTCCTAGGGAACGGGAGGGGGGTCCTGCGAGAACTTGCCCCGAATCCTTTTGACTCGCTTCCACACCTCAGCTAAAAGGGTCTTCCCGTTAAGTGAAGACACGTATGCCCGCCAAGAAGAGCGGCGGGCGTGCTTCGAAATATACCGGAACCTAGCCCTAGCCCGACGAAATTCAGCGACAGTGAAATCGTTCGGGCGGCGCTTATAGCGCATGTAGGCATAACGCTTCTGTTTGAGGGCCGTCTCACACTCGGCCGACCACCATGGGAGTGGTCGGCGTGCAAAACAGCCAGACGTCCTAGGAATAGTATTCAGGCCCACGGCGATAAGGTTGCCGGAGAAGAACTCAACGGCCTCATCTACCGACCTAAACTCCTCGACTGAGATAGAGAATTCAGTCATTTCCTGAAATGCAGGCCACCGAGCCTGCGTCAAGCACCACCGAGGTGGGCTCTAAGGCAGCAGGCGCCCTGAAAATGATATTTGAATGGGAAAGTGATCACTACCATGGAGGTCATCGACCACCCCCCAATCAAAATCAAGCTGTGCATCCGAAGAGCACAAAGATAGGCCAAGGCAAGAAAATGAAGCAGTTCTCGGACAGTGATGCGTAAACTCATCTTCGTTTAGGACACCCATCTCAAGCTCTTCGATCAGATCGGCAAGGACTTGTCCCCTGGGATTTATGGTGTAATCTTCCTAGAGAGGATGCCTGCCGTTCAGATCTCTAAGCAAGAGATAAGGCCTCGGCAACCGTGCCACGACGCGACGGAAGTCCCCCGCGTCGAAGTCAGCTGACGGTGGAATGTACGCAGAAATGATAGTATACCTCCTATCCAGGTGCAGCGGCACAGCCACTGCCTGTAAGGAGGTATCTAAAGAGAAAGGAAGAACGGAGACATCATGCCGGGTGTAAACCGCGCATCCCCCAGCCCGGCCGTCCCGCGGTGGTGGGGTTGCAAGACCCTTATACCCCGGGAGGGTTAGGCAGTGGGCACGCGCCTAGCATGGTCTCCTGCAAAAAAATAGCTAACGGGGAACGGGACGAGGCGAGCCTCCGCAGCTCCTCACAGTTGGCCCGGAGTCCACGGCAATTCCATTGAAGGAATATGCCCTCCAGGCCTAGCTCGGAGGAGACGCGGGGGCCCTCCTCGAATTGAAGACCCTCACGGGAATGGCCGTACGCTTCTCGGGGGCAGAACCCCGGGCGCTGTTGGCCGGACAAAGCGCTGGAGGCGCTGTCGCCTTCGAGGACTTATTGGGGGAGGTTGACCTCGCCATGCGAGTCTTTTCCTCCCTCCGCCTCGAAACCTTAGGCGGGCGCTGCGGCTTCGGAGGCGGGGGGCCCTCTTTTCGAGGAACCACCGTCTCCGAGCCACTCGCTCCACCTCGTGGCGTGGGTGAAGGAGCCGAAGCTCCTTTGTTGCTGTCCTCCTTTCGGCGGACAGCTTTAGGAACCCCCGAAGATGGCCTAGTGACCATCTTCAGGGGTGTTGCCTCCTGCGAGTCTAACGACTCGGTGGAGGCGCGTGGCCGTTTCGCCTTACGGGAAACGGTCACGTTGGGGGAAGAGGGGGAGCCCTGGTTTTAGCCGGGGCTGGGTGTGAACCCTTTTTGCCGCCACCTCTACCAGGGGAGCGCCCGGGTGTAGTAGAGCCCGCAGAAGGGCTCCGAATGGGCGCGGAAACAACCGTGCTCGTTGGCCTGGATGGGCCAGGAGCAGAGGGTGCCTTTCGAACTACTGAGGCATATGACGTCCCAGGCAGAGCTGGGCGCGCCAGGACCAAGTCCTTAGCCTCGCGGAATGAGAGTCTATCCTGGGCCTGAACGGCCAGGATTTCTTTCTCCAGGAGATATGCACCACATTGCTTCGAAGAAGCAGGGTGCGGGTCTCCGCAATTGACACACTTGGCCACATACGATTTGGACTTATCGTGTGCAACCTTGGAGCAATTTACACAGACTTCGGGTGACCCCGACTTCACACGTCTACATGAGCGATTCGTATGGCCGAAGCGGTGACAGTAATTTCACCGCCGCGGCAGTGGCACGAATGCCTTCACGCGGTAGCGGTACCAACCAGCACGCACCGACTCAGGGAGCTTGTCACAGTCGAACGTGACGAAGAGTGTAGGGGTGGGTCTCGAAGACCCTCCCTGTTTTCTCATCACACGTTCGACCTTGACCGCCCCATGGTCGGCCAGCTCTAGGCTGATGTCCTCAATGGAGTAGTCAACGAGTTCCCTCGCATAAACTACTCCTTTCACAAAGTTCATGGTAGAGTGCGGCGTCACACTCACCGGGGTGCCATGAAGTGTCCGAAGAGCACTTATCTTGGCTGCCTCAGCGGGATTCGCCGCATTCGCCAGAAGGCTGCCGTCCGAGAAACGGGTCACCTTCGGCTCTCTACCAATTGCACTAGCTAATCCTCTCCTCTGATGGATCATGTTGCCCTTAGACAACATGGTGCCATCAGTGGAGCGAATAACGAGGAAGCGTTTGAAGCCAGCGGGCTCGAAAACGCCAGGTAACCTCTGAATGAGGGGCCCTGATGTCATCGAGGCTCCGCCCTGTGCATTCTTCGTCTTAGTCTTGGTCAGGAGCTCCGCACACGAGGGGGTAGAGGGGCCGGATTTGCCGATCTTGGCCTGGTCGCCTACCAAAGTGGCAGCAGACCCATCCGTCCCCGCAGCCCCCGCGGATGGAGAGGAGCCCCGAGTCTTTTTCGTCTTTTTAGTCTTTTTAGTATTTTTCTTTTTATGAGAGGAGGGCGGGGAATGAACCCGCTTCTCACCTCCGCCGGCAGAAGCCCCCATGCCAGATGGGCCGGCCTCAGACAGGTCCTTCTCTGAAATGGAGAAGGTCCCGGTGGGCGCAGGGGATTCATCCGGAGGAGATCCCTCCCCTCCTTGTCCTGCCTGAGAATCCACAGCCGTTTGATGAGGACCTTGCATAGGGGCGGATTCGGGTTCGGTGCTTGGCGCCAATCCCGGATTCCCCCCCATGGAAGGCCCTACCGTCTGAGGCTGGTTTTCCTCAAGGACCATGTCTATCACAGGAGGGGCCTCCAATTGGCCATCCCCTCCCAGGACATCGCAGGTCCCCTTGGCAGCGTCATAAGTCTTTAGTGGGGAGGCACAGGCCTTGACCCCGGCAAGGTTTAATATTTTTGCCAGCAGGTCTTTTGAGGGAAGCGACCGAAGGGGCCTGGCTTCCCTCTCCCCCCTAAGAGGGTTTGCCCTACCGAGCCGCTTGTACGAGGGGCGGTCGGCAATGGGCTGCCTGCTGGCTTTCTTGGCAGTCCCCTTAGAAAGCATAGGAGGGACTGCCGCTGGAGATAGGGAGGTGCCCGAAAGCACCTCCAGAGAAGGGGGTGAGGGGGAGTCCCCTACACCCGTAGGCGTAGGAGAGGAGTAAGCCTCCTCTCCGGTTAAAGAGGTATGGAGGGTCCCCTGCGCAAGCACAGGGGGGGAACACCTCCATCTTTTCTGTGGAGCTGCACGAGGGCGGCTCCGTTGTTGTTATAGGGGGAATTAAGGGGAGATGTTTTTTTGTTTCATCATTGGGCATGGTGACCCTCTTTGTTTTGCGGGACGCAATCGCTCACCACCTCTTGCAGTAGCCCGCACTGCAAGAGGTGCTTACAGGCCCGGCAGAGCCAGGCGCCGCCATTTGGGACCACCCCTCCCGCCTGGTGGCCTGGCAGTCCTTCGGCATGGCGGCTCCACCTTGAACACGGCGTAAAACGGATAGATTTTGAAGACGAGAGGAAAAGGGATGTGAGGAAGGTATGGGTGGGGATGAAGCAGGTTGTTAAAAGCCAACCACCCCAGACCAGAGCTCAGGGGTTAGGGGACATTGTCCCCTCCCCCCTCAGCCCCGATCCGGGACGATTGGCTGAGAAGAAGTTCAGCTTCTACCCTGTGAAATTAGAGGCTGACCAGAGAAAGTTGTGGGAGAGGTTGTATGAAAAGCGACGAGGTAGGATAGGAATACAGGCTATCTGAAGGAAGGAAGAGAGGCTAAGCTGGGGCCGGACGGGGCGCTGGATCCCGTCAGCACGGCGGCCAGGATGGCAAATCGCCGCGCCCCTTACGGGGTGTGAAGAGGAGAGGAAAAGGGATGTGAGGAAGGTATGGGTGGGGATGAAGCAGGTAGTTAAAAACCAGCCACCCCAGACCGGAGCTCAGGGGTTAGGGAACATTTTCCCCCACCCCCTCAGCCCCGAGGCGGGACGGTTGGCTGAAAGGAAGGTCAGCATCTACCCTGTGAAATTAGAGGCTGACCAGAGAAAGTTGTGGGAGAGGTTGTGTGAAAAGAGAGGAAACAAGTGTTTTGAAGGAAGGAAGAGAGGCTAAGCTGGGGCCGGACGGAGCGCTGGATCCCGTCAGCACGGCGGCCAGAGTGGCAAATCGCCGCGCCCCTTACGGGGAGAGGCCGAGTAGAGAAGTGACGTATCGCGTTCGTAGCTGGAAGCCATTGGGAGGTGGGGCAGGGCGTACGAGACTGTACGTGGCTGCTAACAAAGACGGAGCTGTATGGTACTGCTTTCTCAAAGCTTTTCTCGAAGTATTTATACTGCCTCGGCGGAAGCGGGTTGCCGGGGGCCCCCCAAAGTGGGACGTGGATCTCATTAGACTTTGCGCGCCAAGTAGGGGGAGGTAGGATATTCTTGGCGGTCTCACAGCTTTGTGCAAAGGTCCTTGGCGCCGTTAGTCTGTCGTCGGTCAGACGATGAGATGGGAAGATAAAGAGAACCCAGCCCGGGTCAGTCGACTGCGCGAACTCTTGATTACCCCTTGGGACTGTCTGGTCGTGCAGGTGCATCTTTCAGCCGTTACAGGTGGACGTTGAGTTCTAGGGGGGAGGGGATAAACCTTCTTACTCTGACAGATAGATTTAATAGGTGAAGTACTAAAAAGTCTTCATTTAGTTCTAAAACAAACATCTTTGTTTTTTTGTTTGTGAAACATTGTTCCATCAAGTAAATTGCCAAGGAATAATGTGGTATTTTAGTTATGAAGTCCTTTTTAAATTGCTATTGGTCTTGAGAGTGCAATTCTGGTCTAAATCTAAATTTAACGATAGAGATAAAATAAGAGGTAAAAATGTGAGAGCTAGATAGAAAGAGGTAGAAAAGATTGTGTAAGTGTGGGATGAGTGGTGATAAGTGATAAATGTGATAAATGATTTTTAATGAGGGCAATGGCGATATGTGTTAGGGTGCCTGGCTACTTTCGCTATACATTGTGGTTTGCTTTTTAGGTATATTATTTTTATTTACAGCCTTTGTTTTAGAGTTTTTTCATGAGGTTATTTTTCATTTGTTTCTATTAGGTTTTTTAAATAATTAAGTCAATAAATTATTTGCCTTGATGTGTTGGAAGCTAAACAAAAACTTTCGACTGTTGGCGAAATTTTAAGATCGTTGGATGACATCATCTAAGGTGAAGTCCTCTAACAGCAATGGCACGAATTTGAATTACTGTGTAACCCGAGACGAACTTTAGCTATGATAACTCTTTTAACTTTTCTCAAAACAACTAACTCATTCTGTTAAAAAATTCCAAGCAGAAGCTTGGTTGGAAGGTAGAAAATTTGCTTGTTTTGCGAAGAAGTACAAAAAGAGTAAGTCAGTACCCATATTCAACGGTTACCAACCAAAAAATTGTTTTACCGTGAAAACAATGATGGTCAATTTGGCTGAACGTATCTTTGATTGGCCAACCGAAGCTGATACCTACCTATTGACTTTGACGATTTATTAAAGAACGAGGCTGCTACATAATTTCTACTTAAAGGCACTTTCACGATAAATCCTAAAACCACAAATAGGACTCAAGTCACTTGAATCAAGAGAGAAATTTTTTTTCAAAGAATTGCCATCGTAAAATATAGTGTTCGGGATAAGGCTGGTAACATTATAACAGTTACCACAAAATGAAGTGCAAAAACTGTTAATGGAAATTACAGTAATGAGAAAGTAAAATATTAGGGAGTTAGAATGCGTTTAGATTATTGCGTAGTTCATTAGCTCTAATGTAAATTTAGGGTTTAATGGTTTTAATTAATAAGGCTTCGGATATTCTTAGCGTCTTTTATTCGGCAGCTTTGTAAATTATTGAGAGGTTTCTTAATAATTTGGCTTTTTTCTTGGCTGATGTTCATTTTGGATCTTACTTGTTGTTTTGAATCTTATTAGGCTTGATATGATGCCATTTGGCGCAAAGAGTGATGGTATTTCTGGTAAACCCAATGCATGACTATATAAAATTGTCTTCCTTACATAAGAATTATATAACATTTCGTAGTTGCCTTTGGATTTTGGCCTAGTAGAGAATTTGTAAGCAAGCTTGAAGCCTTTTAATAGCATTTTACGAGTATTTTCGTTCTTTTGAGGCGTGTGATTAGGGGTTGTCTTAATATGATGGTCATTAATTTCTCCTTTTCATTATTTTGGCTAAGGTTTTAGGTTTCGAAGTAAGAAGTTATGTTTTCTTCGACTGCCGTCTTTTTTCTTTTAATAGGGGCTGATAATATTTGAGTGATCATTCTTTCTGTTAGGCTTTTGGAATTTTTTGTTTATCAGGCTCCGTTTAATTCTTTATATGACTTAGTCGAATAATTCTCATGAAAAAGCTGTCGTATATAGACAATGTAGCAGTGTTTTAAGGGGGGAAATAAATAATTGAAATTTATGTAGACTCCTTTTACTGTAGGCGTAATGTAGATTGAAACGTTTTTCTTGTTAAGGTTGATTTAAAGGAAGTGGAAGTTGTTGTGAATTTTATGATGTTTCTTTTATCTTGGGAGCAATTAATAAATGTCATTATGTGTTAATGTGTTGCTATAATCGTAAATTTCTCGAGAATGTATCCAAATATCACAGCTCCAAGCAAATTGAGATCCACAAATATCTCAAAATATAAAATCGCCACAAGAAAATAAGAAATATATCAAGAAACTTTAAAATAATCTAGGAAACTGCCGAAGTTCAGACACTACGAATAATCGAAGCCATATAAATTAAAACAATTAAACAAAAAAATATTAAAACTAATGAGCTATGCCATTTTTAAGCGTATTCTAACTACCTAATATTTTATTTTCTCATTAGTGTAATTTACATTGACAGGTTTGCACTTCACAAATTTATATTAATTTTTATAATGTCACCAGCCATATTTTTTTCATATTTACCAGGCAATAGCTTCACTACTAAGATTAAAATTTAAAATCTAAAAATAGCAGCCATAGTAAATTTGTATAAATTTTCTGAACTTCGCCAATTATAATCTTCCATAACTCTATTTTTTAAGAACGAGATTTTTTGAAGGTTTGAATAAGATTTTTCATTTAGTTCGGTTGTAACCTAAGTATATTTAATTTTTTATCAATGTTATTTCTAATAATTTCTTTATAAGAAGAAGAAGATGAAGAAGAACTACAGAACTACAGAACTACAGAATCTAGGACCAGCAAAGACCCTAAGGTCCGCTCGAGGCTAGTCCGCTACACTAAATCAAAAACTATCTACTGTACACACTTATCTACATGTGTACATTATCGTGCAATTTTAACTAATCAAACTAGGGGTCGGGGGAGATAGAAAGTTTTTCTTCTCATCTTCCGCAGCCACTCGACTGCTAGTAGTGAAAAGCTAATTTAGGGATAGAGACTACTTATAGGATAGGCGGAAATGAAATGGGACATCTAAGCTACACATGCAGAGAATCGCCGGCATCATTTTTAGTCATCATAATTTCATATCCTTAAACCTCCGCTCCAAACTCTCTCTCTGCAAGGACGTTTAAATTCACAGTGCTCAACTACGTTATATTTAAACTATTCAAATGCACGTCGAGACGATTTTTGAACATATTAACCGAAGTGCTATCTACTACGTGGGTGGGCAGCCGATTCCAATTTTGAGTAACTTTAAATGTAAAATAGTTTTGGGCTATACTAGTGTTAAAACGCTTGTTCACTAATTTTAACCCGTGCTGACGAGTATTTCCCCTATGATCCAGTTCGAACAGATTGCGAAAGTCAACGTTTGAGAAACCCTTTAGTATTTTAAATACTTCTATTAGCTGGCCACGTAATCTTCTGCTTTCTAGCGATGGCAAATCTAAAGCCCTGAGCCTTTCCTCGTATGATCTATTCCTCAGCTCTGGAATTAATTTCGTAGCCCTACGCTGCACTCTTTCTAATTGCGCAATATCTTTCATTAAATATGGAGCCCAAAATTGAACAGCGTATTCGAGAAGTGGCCGCACAAGGGATTTATATAAAGGTAAAATTACATCCTTAGATTTGAAGATGAAATTGCGCGCGATATAACCCAAAACGCGATTTGCTTTTTTACACGCATCCGCGCATTGCTTCGAGAATTTAAAATCGTCTGAGACTAATACTCCCAAGTCTTTTTCTAATTTAACCGCGTCGAGGACTTGGCCTTTCATGGTATATTCTACTCTTAAATTATGGCAACCCAAGTGCATTACCTTGCATTTGCTTAAATTAAATTCCATTTGCCACTTGTCCGCCCAATTGGCAATCGAGTTTAGGTCCCCCTGCAATTTATCGACATCCGATCTTACATAGGCACGATTGCCCAGCTTCGTGTCGTCCGCAAATTTCGAAATCCGACTAAGTATGCCTTTATCTAAATCGTTAATATAAATTAAAAACAATAAAGGGCCTAAAACAGAGGCCTGCGGTACCCCACTACTAACGCTGGCCCAATCTGAACATTCCCCATTTATTACTACCCGCTGCGAGCGATCTTTCAGCCAATTTCTAATCCAGTTTACAAACTTACCAGTCACCCCAATCGCTTTAACTTTCATTAATAACCTTTGGTGGGGGACGGTGTCGAACGCCTTTTTAAAGTCTAAATATATTACGTCTACAGCTTTGCTTTCATCGTACACGCAAATCATTTTGTGGAAGAATTCGAGCAAGTTAGTCAAGCACGATCTCACACGCCTAAATCCATGCTGGGTATCGTTAATCAGCTTATTTGCCTCGAGGTGGCTCACTATTCTATCTTTAATTACAGATTCTAAAAGCTTCCCAACTACCGAAGTTAGACTAATAGACTAATAGATCAAGATGAAGAAGAAGAAGAAGAAGAAGAAGAAGAAGAAGAAGAAGAAGAAGAAGATGATGATGATGATGATGATGATGATAATGATGAAGATAAACATGAAGATGAAGAAAAGGGTGTTCAGGGTGATAAAATAAAGAGTCTATAAAGGGGATTACAAAAGGCGGTTAAGATTAGCAAATAAGGCCGTAGGCCACAACCCGCAGTAGTGGCTGTGTAACAAGAACAGCGGCTTGTAATTTTAAAATTTAACTCTAAACTAAATTTCTTCCCTTTCAAAATATCACGTTGCTAAAATATAGTTATAGAATAGAAGATATATAAAAATAAATTTTCTCAACTTCACCATTTGTAATTCTTTGGGTTTTCAAAATTCACAAAATTTCGATACCTACATTTATTTCTGAACTTTACCATTTTGTTTTTTGATATTATAAAAGAATTATTAGAAATAACTTTAATAAAAAAAACATGTCATAACCAACATAAAATGAAATTATTATTCAAATACTCAAAAAATTCCCTTCTTAAATAAAAGAGTTAGTGATGATGATGATGATGATGATAATATTACTAAATATATATTAAAATTATTGTGTATGTCTTTTTCAGGAATCATATTAGAAAATAGAGTAAAACCTCAAAAAAGACCTTTCGTTAACTGGATGCAAAACCTATATAATATATTGAATTGAAAGCTTATAATAAATTCCTATCATTAATGTTCACTAAAAAATTATCTTCCTTCTTTGAAAAGTCAATTTAAAGACCTTAAGATATCAGAGCGAACTTAGCTTGTTAAAGAAAAAGATATAGGAGAAAAGTTATGAAATAAGATAAGCAAAGGCGTAAAAATCAAATTTTAATTATTTTAATTTGAAGCAAAAATTATGAAGCAATTAGTAAAACTTCACTGAGCTATATTATAAATAGATTGACCGAAGAAGGTACTGTGGAAAAATAATTTTCTATCTGAAATATTCAACCGCTTTCTAGCTCTGCCAGCCATGCGAACAGTTCCGAAAATAAACTTACATTTTAATTTCGATATTTATTTAATCGCTCCTTAACAAATATTTGCACAAAATTTACTCTTATATAACATTAATTATAATTAACTTCAATACTATATTCCTTTTCCAATTTAAATATAGACATCTTTTTTGCATTAGGGAGTTATTATTAACAAGTATATTTGTACGATGCTTTTTGAAGTGTGTCATATTGGACCTTCGAGAAGTTGTCTTTATTATAGAATCGCCTAGCATGTGGCTTAGAATTCTAGATATTTTCGGTTCCTTTCCTTCATTATCCTCTAGTTCGAAAACCATGCATGACTACAAGTTCTAATTCACCATTTTGAACTTCTGGTTTAGTTGCTTACATTTAGCAATTAAAACTTTATTTAAATAATAATAAACTTACAATTCCCCATCGTATTATAAGACAGCGCAATATTTGAAAAGTATAAAATCTTAGCTACTGTTTATTTCTTTGCAAACTAAATCTACCTCTGTCCCCCCGTAAAGGGCGTGGCGATTTGCCATCCTGGCCGCCGTGCTGATGGGACTCAGTACCCCGTCCCACCCCGGCTCAGCCTCTTCTCCTTCCTTCAAAATCTTGTTTCCTCGCTTTTCATACAACCTCTCTCACAACTTTCAATGGTCATCCTCTAATTTCACAGGGTAGATGCTGACCTTTTTCTTAAGTCAACCATCCCGGATCGGGGCTTAAGGGGGAAGGGACAATGTTCCCTAAATCCCGAGCTCTGGTCTATGGTGGTTGGTTTTTAACAACCTGCTTTATCCCCACCCATACCTTCCTCACATACCTTTTCCTCTCCTCTTCCCAATCTATATATTTTTAACGCCGTGTTCAAGGGGGAGCCACCATGCTGATGGACTGCCAGGCCACCAGGCGGGAGGGGTGGTCTTAAATGGCGGCACCTGGCTCTGCCGGGCTTGTAAGCACCTCTGGCAGTGCGGGCTACTGCGAGAGGTGATGCGCAATTGCATCCCGTGTCAAAAAGAGGGTCACCATGCCCAATGATGAGTTTAAAAAAAAAAAACAACCCCCAAATTCCCCTATAACATCGACGGAGCCGCCCTTGGGCAGCTCCAGCAAAAAAATGGAGGTCCTTTCCCCTGTGCGGCTCGGTAGGGAAAACCCCCTTAGGGGGGAGAGGTAAGCCAGGCCCCTTCAGGCGCTTCTCTCAAAAGATCTGCTGGCAAGAATACTGAACCTTACCGGGGTCAAGGCCCATGCCTCCCCAAAGCAGACTAGTGACGATACTTCAAACGGGACCTGCGATGTGTTAGGGGGGATGGCCAACTGGAGGCCCCCCCTGAGATAGACATGGTCCTTGAGGAAACACAACCTCAGACCGTAGGGCCTTCCATGGGGGAGAATCCTGGCTCGGCGCCAAGCACCGAACCCGAATCCGCCCCCGATGCAAGGTCCTCCTCAAACGGCTGTGGTTTCCGAAACAGTACATGGAGGTGAGGGATCTCCTCCGAGCGGTGCCCCCACGACTACCAGGCCTTCTCCATTTCAGAAAATGACCTGGCTGAGGCCGGTCCATCTGGCCTGGGGTCTTCTTCCGGCGGAGGTGAGCAGCAGGTTCATTTCCCGCCCTCCTCTCCAAAAAAGAAAAAGAAAAAGACTAAGAAGACAAAAAAGACTCGGGGCTCCTCTCCATCCACGGGTGCTGCGGGGACGGATACGTCTGCTGCCACTCTGGCAAGCAACCAAGCCGAGATCAGCACATCCCTCCCTCTGCCGCCCCGGTTGCGGAGCCCCTGACTAAGACTAATACCAAGAGTGGACAGGGCGGAGCCTCGATGACATCGGGGCCCCTCATTTAGAGGTTACCTGGCGTTTTCGAGCCCGCTGGCTTCAAATGCTTCCTCGTTATTCGCTCTACTGATGGCACCATGTTGTTCTTGGGCAACATGATTCATCAGAGGAGAGGATTAGCTAGTGCAATTGGTAGAGAGCCGAAGGTAATCCGTTTCTCGGACGGGAGCCTTCTGGCGAATGCGGCGAATCCCGCCGAGGCGGCCAAGATAAGTGCTCTTCGGACACTTCATGGCACCCCGGTGAATGTGAAGCCGCACTCTACCATCAACTTTGTGAAAGGAGTAGTTTATGCGAGGGAACTCTTTGACAACTCCATTGAGGACATCAGCCTAGAGCTGGCCGACCATGGGGCGGTCAAGGTCGAACGTGTGATGAGAAAACAGGAAGGGGCTTGGAGACCCACCCCTACACTCTTCGTCACGTTCGACTGTGACAAGCTCCCTTAGTCGGTGCGTGCCGGTTGATACCACTACCGCGTGAAGGCATTCATGCCACTGCCGCGGCGGTGCCATAACTGTCACCGCTTCGGCCATACGAATCGCACATGTAGACGTGCAAAGTCGGGGTCACCCGAAGTCTGTGTAAATTGCTCTAAGGTCGGACACAAAAAGTCCAAATCGTGTATGGCCAAGTGTGTCAATTGCGGAGAGCGGCACCCTGCTTCTTCGAAGAATGTAGTGCATATCTCCTTAAAAAAAGAAATCCTGGCCGTTCAGGCATCGGATTCGACTCTCATTCCACGAGGCAAAGGACTTAATCCTGGCGCGCTCGCCTCTGCCTAGGACTTCATATGCCTCAATAGTTAGAAAGGCACCCTCTGCTCCTGGCCCATCCAGGCCAACGAGCGGGCTATACCCAACCCAGGCGCTTCCCTGGTGAAGCTGGCGGTAAAAAGGGTTCACACCCTGCCCCGGCTAAAACCAGGGCTCCCCCTTCTTTCCCCAGCGCAACCGTTTCCCGTGAGACGAAACGGCCACGCGTCTCCACCGAGTCGTTAGACTCACAAGAGGCAACACCCCTGAAGATGGTCGCTAAGCCATCTTTCGGGGTTCCTAAAGCTGTTCCCCGAAAGGAGGACAGCAACAAAGGAGCTTCGGCTCCTTCGCCCACGCCCCAAGGTGGAGCGAGTGGCTCGGAGACGGTGGTTCCTCGAAAAGAGGCCCCCCTCCCCTCTGAAACTGCAACGCCCGCCTAAGGTTTCGAGGTGGAGGAAGGAAAAGACTCGCATGGCGAGCCCAACCTCCCCCAATAAGTCCTCGAAGGCGACAGCGCCTTTATCGCTTTGTCCGGCCAACCGCGCCCGGGATTCTGCCCCTGGGAAGGGTACGGCAATTCCCGTGAGGGTCTTCAATTCGAGGAGGGCCCCCGCGTCTCCGAGCTAGGCCTAGAGGGCATATTCCTCCAATGGAATTGCCGTGGACTCCGGGCAAACTGGGAGGAGCTGCGGAGGCTCGTCTCGTCCCGTTCCCCGTTAGCTATTTTTTGGCAGGAGACCATGCTAGGCGCGTGCCCCCTGCCTGCCCTCCCGGAAAAGGAATATAGTATTGAAGTTAATTATAATTAATGTTATATAAAAGTTAATTTAGTGTAAATATTTGTTGAACAGCGATTACATAAATATCAAAGTTAAAATGTAAGTTTATTTTCGGAACTGTTCGCATGGCTGGCAGAGCGAGAAAGCGGCTTGCATATTCCAGATAGAAAATTATTTTTCCACAGTACCTTCTTCGGTCAATCTATTTATAATATAGCTCAGTGAAGTTTTACTAATTGCTTCATAATTTTTGTTTCAAATTAAAAAAAAATAATTAAAATTTGATTTTTATGCCTTTTCTTATCTTATTTCATAACTTTTTTCTGTATCTTTTTCCTTAACAAGCTAAGTTCGTTCTGATATCTTAAGGTCTTTAAATTGACTTTTCAAAGAAAGAAGCTAATTTTTTAGTGAACATTAATGATAGGAATTTATTATAAGCTTTTAATTCAATATATTATATATATTTTGCCTCCAGTTAACGTAAGGTTTTCTTCGAGGTTTCACTCAGTTTTCTAATATGATTCCTGACAAAGACATACACGATAATTTTAATATATATTTAGTAATATTATCATCATTATCATCATCATCACTAACTCTTTTATTTAAGAAGGGAATTTTTTGAGTATTTGAATAATAATTTTATCTTAGTTTGGTTATGACTTAGGTTTTTTTATCAAAGTTATTTCTAATAATTCTTTTATAATATCAAATAACAAAATGGTGAAGTTCAGAAATAAATATAATTATCGAAATTTTGTGAATTTTTTAAAACCTAAGAAATTACAGATGGTGAAGTTCAGAAAATTTATTTTTATATATCTTCTATTCTATAACTATATTTTAGCAACGTGATATTTTTAAAATTACAAGCCGCTGACCTCGTTACACAGGTACTACTGTCACCGCTTCAGCCATACAAATCGTTCTTGTAGACGTTAAAAGTCGGGGTCACTCGAAGTCTGTGTAAACTGCTCCAAGGCCGCACGCGATAAGTCTAAATTGTGTGTGGCCAAGTGTGTCAATTGAGGAGGGCCGCACCCCGCTTCTTCAAGGCAATGTGGTGCATAACTCCTTGAGAAAGAAATCCTAGCCGTTCAGACCCAGGATCGACTCTCATTCTGCGAGGCTAACGAATTTGTCCTGGCGTGCCAGGCTCTGCCTGGGACGTCATATACCTCAATAGTTAGAAAGGCACTCTCTGCTCCTGCACATCCAGGCCAACGAGCATTTATTTATTTATTTATTCCACACTAATCCAATGTACAGTATAAACATATTACATTTTAAATCTTAATGACAAGTTAAAATGAGTACTTATTCATACTCGTTTATATGTATATACATACAAAGTTTAGTTATGGGCCCAAAATAGGTCAGTGACTTTTAGGGCAGAAACTTAAAACTTAAGACTAAGCATAACATTATCAAGAATAAAAATCCCTTCATGTTTATACAAATATAAACAACTTAATATCCATTTGAGAACCTAACCATTATAAAGATTGCAAATTTCGAATAATTATATTATTTAAATTTAGAGATAAATTAAAAAACTATTTTATTTCCAGCGATTATTTAAGAAGATCTGTATTTAACATAGTCAACAGTCTTATATAAATAATAACATATTTATAATGTAGAAATCAAAGTAATAGTACATAGTATAATAGGGTATGGCAACAAATAAATACACGATAACGAAAGCTGAATAGAAATTTAGTAAGCCGAAATTATATTGTTTTTAAGAGCTTTTTGGAATTGCGCTAAATTGGTTTGGGATTTGATATTGTCGTCCAAGCCATTTCATATTTTGATAGATTTGTACAGAAAGCTACATTGTGATTTTGATTTTGAATACAAGGGTGAAATAAATTTTGTTCTATTGCGGGTTTGGTGATTATGGGTATTATCAGCTGTTTGTAACATATTAAATATATAGTTATTATAGAAACACTTTATTGTTTTGTAAAGGAATAAGGATGTTTGAAAAACAAAGAGATCATTTAATTTTAGAATTCTGGATTCCTTAAAATATCGATTAGTGTGCTCATTGTAGTCAAGTTGATGGATGGCTCGAATTGCTTTTTTCTGTAATATGACTAATTTATTAAGATAATTTTGATATTTTCCATACCAACTCTCTATGTCATATGTCAAGTAAGGTTGCACCATTGTCATATATAAAGAGTGGAGAATAGTTTTAGGAAGAAACATATTTAATTTATATAATATTCCAATCGATTTTGATAGTTTTGTTGAGATATGCGTAATATGTTGTTTAAAACTCAGATTTTTGTCAATATAGATGCCTAGGAATTTGATATGAGTAGTTTTATAGATTATTCCGTCACCCATTTTAATATGGGGAAATTCAATAGATTTTTTGTAAGAGAAAAGAATATATTTGGTTTTATCTACATTTATTGATAGTTTATTAACATTAAGCCGCCTGAAGACATTTTCGAGTTCTTTATTTATTGTAGATGCAATGTTGCTCGGTTTGCCCTATGGCAAGGGAGTTGATAAGGCACTATCATCTGCGAATAATATAAATTTGAACAGAGAAGATGATTTAACAATATCATTAATATAGAGTAAAAATAACAGTGGCCCTATCACGGAGCCTTGTTGGACCCCAGTTGTAATATTAAGGTGGGATCAGTCATGACCATTGACGGAGACAAATTGCTTTCTTTCAGTTAAATATGATTTGAACTAATTTTGACAGTTGCCTCTAATTCCGTACATAGCTAATTTTGACAGTAGAATATTATGGTTGACATAATCGAAAGATTTTTCAAAATCGAGAAAAATTGAGAATACAATGTGGCCCTTTTCAATGTTATCATATAAATATTGAAGGTGGTAAATTATCGCGTGAATCGTTGATGTCTGACGTCTAAAACCATATTTGGGTTTATACAACAGTGAATTAGATTCCAGAAATTTATAAAGTTTATTGAATGCTATTTTTTCAAATATTTTACTGAACATTGTAAGACATGAAATAGTGCGGTAATTGCTGACGTTTGTGAGGTCTCCGGCCTTTGGTAACGGTGTTACCCGAGCAACTTTTAATACACTTGGAAATATACCCTGCGTAAATGATTTATTAATTATTGATGCTAAAATTAGAGCAACTATATCAGAGATGTACTTTAAAATTTTAGTTGAGATTGAATTAATACCTGATTTTTTTATTTTTTAGTGAAATAACGATTTTTTTTATATCAGCTACGCTTACAGGAGAAAAGAACAAGTAATTTGGTACATTAATCTCATTAAAAAAAGAAAAAAAAGATTTATCTACTACTTTGCAGGAGTCTGAGATTTTTTTACCTACGTTGACAAAAAAAATGATTGAATTCATTCGCTTTTTCCCTATTGTCATCAACTGGTTTACCGTCAATGATATTTTGTTTAATTTGGTTTGTTTCTTTAGTAATTTCAGGTTTTATCACAGAATTGATTAATTTCCAAGTTTGTTTTATATTGTTTTTCGTTTAAATACATTGTTCATGGTAATAATTTTTCTTGCTATTTTAATTTGGTTTGTAACTTGATTCCGAAAATTTTTATATGTTTGGTCTGGAATTTGACTAAGCTTATAAAGACAAAAGTTTTATTGAGGTTTTTTGATTTTATTTATAATTGCGTTTGTTATCCAAGGTTTTGTTTTGTGTTTATATGATATGGTTTTAGATTTTAGAGGAAAATTAAGTTTAAAAGCATCGAAAGCCTCGAAATTAACTCTTCGGTAGCAGAATCGATGCTATTTATATAGGAAATTTTATATAGATTCGGATTTAGAACATAGTTATGGAAGTTTGATAAGGTATTTTCGTTAATTATGCGGTAGGTTATTGTACGGTTTTGATGAATATTGTTCGAGTTGAAAAAAGACTTTTGGATCATGAATATAGGAAGATGGTCCGATATGTCACAAAGGAGAAAACCGGAGGAGTAATTTTCGGGGTGAACTCTGAAAATATTGTCGGAGCCCTTCTGCGGGCTCTACTCAGCGCGGGCGCACCCTTGGTAAAGCTAGCGGCAAAAAGGGTTCATATCTAGCCCCGGCTAAAACCAGGGCTCCTTTCTTTTTCTCCAGCGTGACCGCTTCCCGTAATGCAAAACGGCAACGCGCCTCCACCGAGTCGTTAGACTCACAAGAGGCAACACCCCTAAACTTGGTCGCTAGGCCATCTTCCGGGATTCTTAAAGCTGTCCCCCAAAAGGAGGACAGCAACAAAGGAGCTTCAGCTCCTTCGCCCACGCCTAGTGGTAGACTAAGTGGCTCGAAGACGGTAGTTCCTCGAAAAGAGGGCCCCCGCCTCAGTAGCCGCAGCGCCCGGCTAAGGTTTCGAGGCGGAGGGAGGAAAAGACTCGCATGGCGAGCCCAACCTCCCCCAAAAGGTCCTCAAATGCGACAGCGCCTTTAGCGCTTTGCCCGGCCAACAGCGCATAGGAAGCGTACAGCTATTCCCATGAGGGTCTAATGTTCGAAGCGAGCCCCCGCGTCTCCTCCCAGCTAGGCCTGGAGGCCATATTCCTTCAATGAAATTGCCGTGGACTCCGGGCCAACTGGGAGAAGCTGCGGAGGCTCGTCTCGTCCCGTTCCCCGTTAGCTATTTTTCTGCAGGAGACCATGCTAGGCGCGTGCTTCCTGCCCACCCTCCCGGGGTATAAGGGTCTTGCGACCCCACCACCACTGGATGGCTGGGCTTGGAGATGCGCGGTTTACACCCAGCATGATGTCTCCGTTGTTCCTTTCTCTTTAGATACCTCCTTTCAGGCAGTGGCTGTGCAGCTGCACCTGGATAGGAGGAATACTATCATTTCTGCGTACATTCCAACGTCAGCTGACTTCGACGCGGGGGTCATCCGCCGCGTCATGGCAGGGTTGCTGAGGCCCTTTCTCTTGCTTGGAGATCTGAACGGCAGGCAACCTCTCTGGGGGGATTACTTAATAAATCTTAGGGGACAAGTTCTTGCCGATCTGATCGAAGAGCTTGAGATACGTGTCCTAAACGTGGATAGGTTTACGCATCACTGTCCGAGAACCGCTTCATTTTCTGGCCTTGTCTAATCTTTGTGCTCCTCGGATGCACAGCCTGATTTTGATTGGGAGGTGGTCGATGACCTCCATGGTAGTGATCACTTTTCCATTCAAATATGATTTTCAGGGCAACTGCCTCCTTAGAGCCCACCTCGGTGGTGTTTGGCGCGGGTGCGGTGGCCTGCTTTTGATAAAATGACTAAATTCTCTATCTCAGTCGAGGAGTTTAGATCGGTAGATGAGACCGTTGAGTTCTTCTCCGGCAACCTCATCGCCGCGGACCTGACTACTGTTCTTAGAACGTCTGGCCGTTTTGCACGCCGACCACTCCCAACGGTGGTCACCGAGTGTGAGACGGCCCTCAAACAGAAGCCTTGAGCCTACATGCGCTATAAGCGGCGCCCGAACGATTTCAAGGTCGCCAATTTCGTCGGGCTAGGGCTAGGTTCCGGTATATTTCGAAGCACGCCCGCCGATTTTCTTGACGGGCATACGTGTCTTCACTTAACGGGAAGACCCCTTTAGCAGAGGTGTGGAGGAGAGTCAAAAGGATTCGGGGCAAGTTCTCGCATGACCATCCTCCCGTTCTCGAGCAGAATGATACAGCAATCTCGGACCCGGCGTCCGTTGCAAAATCCTTTGCGACCGCTTGTTTCTGCATTCTCTAGCCGGGATGCTGGTCCGAAAGCATTCACTAAACGTCGTGATGTCGCAGAATGACGCCGGCTGGACTTTACCTCGAGAGGCGGAGAACCCTTCAACGACAGGTTTACTGTGAGTGAATTGCACTCCGCTCTTGCTTCGTGCGCGGACACCGCCCATGGGCCCGACGATGTCCCGTACGCCATGCTAAGACACCTGGGTGAGCGAGGCATGGCCTTTATGTAATATTTGTTCAACAGGATCTGGGTGGAGGGTCTTCTCCCAGATTCCGGGCGAATCGTTACTGTAATCGGCTTCACAAACCGGGGAGAGATCACTCTACTCCGACCGGTTTCCGCCCAATCTCTCTAACCTCTTGCGTGTGTAAGTTGATGGAGAAATTGGTAAATGTTATATTAGCCTTTTTCCTGACAGCGGAGGCCATCTGTCTTCTGCACAGTGTGGCTTCCACAAGTTTTACTCCACCTCGGATGCTCTGCTCCGACCGGAAAATGCCGTCCGCAAGGCCTTTCTTCGTAGACAGCACTACGCCACGGTGTTTTTCGATCTGGAGAAGGCCTATGATACCGCATGACGATACGGTATCATGGAGACTCTCCACACAATAGGGGTGATGGGACGCCTCCTAATGTTTATATCTGAATATTTGCAAGATCGTCGATTCCGCGTACGGGTCGGGGAAGCCCTCTCCAGCCCAAAGGAGCAGGAAGAGGGTGTCCCGCAGGGAAGTGTCCTCAGCGTTACACTCTTCGCCCTGGGCATCAACGGCATCACCTCAGTGCCGTCGGAAGATTTTCTCGCTACGCTCTACGTGGTCGACCTTTCGGTTTCTTTTGGCGCTGCAGCCAAGGTGCCAACTCTGGCGCGTCGACTCCAACAGGCATTGAACCGGGTCTCTCGCTTTCCCTGAAGCGCAGAGGTTTCGGTTTTCCTTGGCCAAGTCTAAGGTGGTGCACTTCTGCAGCAATCCACAGCTCCAACCCAACCCAAACTTGTTTCGTAATTGGAAACGCCTGGAAGTGGTTGAATCGCACCATTTCCTTGGTCTTGCATTCGACCGACACCTCACCTGGGAGGCTCATATTCGCAGCCTTAGGTTCTTTTGTACTCGCGCCATGGATATTCTCCGTTCCGTGACGTTCAGCGCTTGGGGTGCTGATAGGGTTACTGCCTTACTTTTTATCGATCCTTTGTTCGTCCAGAACTTGAATACGGATGCGAGTTTTATACATCCGCAGCCAAGCGTTTATTGCGAAAGGTGGACCCGATCCGCCACACCGACCTTCGCCTTGCGACCAGTGCCTTTAGAAATTCTTCCATTGAGAGTCTGTTGATCGATGCTGGGGAGATCCCAATCGCTCTACGCCGCGTGCAGTGCATTACTCGCCTGTACGTGCAAGCCTGGTGCCTCGCTCAGTCGCCAACAGCTCTCACTGGATCCGCAGCTGATCTCGACGGTCCCTATGCAGCCGAACGACGCCAGTAATACCATAAGCAATGTGGGTTTTGGGCCAGGTAACTCCTTAGAGAGCTAGGTATAGCTCTAAGCCCGGTGCGGCCCCTGGTTCTTCCCAGGACGCCACCCTGGAGGGTACCACATTTGGCTATTTGTCGCCACCACGCCTCTGCTCTTAAAGCTTGTATGGCGCCCGGAGTATTGCGTGCGATCTTTTTGGAGCACACCTCGTGTCAGGCTTGAACCGTGCCAGTATATACGGATTGCTCCATGTCCCAAGCGGGGGTCGGCTTCCATGCCGTAACCCCTCTTTTTAAAGTCAGCGGGGATCTGCCAGGCGCTGCGTCTGTCTTCACAACCGAGCTGGTGGCAATACACCACTCGGTACGGGAGATTACGAGACGTGCCCGTTTCAGAGACCGGATTGTGATCTATAGCGACTTACAAAGCACCCTGAGTGCGTGGAATGAGCGCGCCGATGAGGGCGCAAAAGAGTCCGCGAGGACTCTGTGACCGGACCAGCGTTTCGCTCTTCCTCACACCGACTACATGGCAGGAATACGGGCAGCTCTTTAGACTGCTTAGCAAAGAAGATGGGAGACGGTCGAAGAGAACTTAAATTTGTGTGCCATTGCGCCACGACTATTCCTATGGACCTATCCCTCATATGCCGCGACGGCTTCAGGCTGCTTTCTGTCGTCTCCGAATCGAACGCACTCGTGTGACGCCTCGCTATTTGATGGAGTGCTCGCCTGCCTCCTATTGCGACGACTGCGTCGTCCCCCAGACTGTTCGGCACATTCTTGTCGAATGTCCCAGTCTGGGTGATCTTCGCGCACGTTACCTGTCCCGGTACCGGGATGGGCGGGGTCGCTACCGCCTGTCCCTTGTGCTCGGGGCGAGTGTGTGCACATTGATTGATGGACTTGTTGACTTTTGGGGAAGGGGGGCCTTCTTTCTATTATTTAAGCAGGGTTTTTTTGTTGTTGTTTCGCTTTTGTTTTGTTTTTTCCCTTATAGGTCGCACGCTCCTGCGCTGGTTGGCCCTCCCCCCAACGCAGGAGTTTGCTTACTGCTTGCTTCCCTTTCCATTTTTTTGGGGGGAGGGCGGTTTTTTATCTTGAATTTTATTTTAAAGTAGCCTAGTACTAGGACAGTTTTTAATACGGCGGCTAATGCCCAAGTAAGCAGTCTCCAGATGATCTCTTAAAAAAGAAAATCATGTTTATGTCTAAATATATATGACTATTTTAAATACTGCAGAGAAAATTTGTTTGTTTATTTGCTTCTAACCAGAAAACCCCAAATACCAACTTATAAAATTTCAAATAATTTCATAATAACCAGTATTTACTAGAGCTGTAATAATGCTATTTATTTTTGTGTACATTGTTTAAGAAAAAAAATATAATAAAAGAATGTTTGATTTTAATACATGGCTTACAACTACTTGAACTTAACTTTACGCACTAGATGAGAGATAAAATTTGAGTATTATTTCTCCAGAGTTATAAAGAACTCCTTCAGTGGCAGATATACAAAATTATATGTTAATAGATATTCACTGGATAAATAATCTGCAGAGCATAGCTGATGAGCGCGAGGAGCTGGCAGCTGCAGGTCATTCTGCAGAGCCTGGAACAATTTTACTACCATGATTTGAGATGGATCTAGAAATTGCCATGTTAAGGGCACCGAAGAAGTTTTCAGCTTTCCAACTCCTCATTCGTCACATGAGATGGGAACCTGATGATCCACAATCTGTGGTACAACCTCAACAAAATCATAACAAATGTTCATGGCTCAAAATTATATACCATTGCGGGAGGTATCATAGTTCAGGAAAGAACGCCCGATGCTAGAAGCATTTAGGTATTGACACCTCCTAGATAAGACAGGTCCATTAATAGTCAGTGCAAACAAGACTCACCCCATTCCTCCCTTCTGCTAACAATAGGCATCAGAGTGGTGCCGGCGTTCTCTTAAAATGTGTTCTTCATTACTTCTGCATTAACCCACTAGTTTGAGATTTTGCTGGAGAAAGACGGTCTAATCGAGGACCCATTTACCCCCAAAAAGAAAATCATTGTGAGCCAAAACTTGTCTAGCTCAAGAAGAATGATGATGCAGTCAAATGCATCACTTTTATGATCCAAACTTTCACCAATCCCTTCCAAATGCCTGACAGTTTCCATCTATAAAAGAGGTAGGTGACCTTTTAAGGGAGTTACCTCGCAAAATTAGTGCTTCATAAATTTACCTGTAGACATGAAAGTCTATCGAATCCGAGATACAGTGTCATTAAAATTTAAAATAGTTTTATTAATCCGTTCTTATGGTGAATACAGTCATTCAAACTCAAATAATTCTTTTGAACATAATATAGCAAATTTAAAAATAAAATACAAAATCAACAAGATTAAATATGAAAATCAATATAATAAGGCCTCATTAGGAAACTATAGAATTTCCTTAAAAACATTTTAATTTCAAAATCTGGAATGATATTTCATTTATAGAAATTTTTTTAGGACAGAGAAACTTGTATAACTCTTTTGGCATTAAACGTATATTTGAACGTTGTATTCATGATAAGAATGGAAATCCCTGGTTCTCAAGATCGGTAGTCGCAAATGGCAGCTCTATTTTGATCACCACTCCATGTGCAATTTTGAAAGCATATGCAGCGCTTGATATCCAAAAAACGCATAAACCTGAGTTGTTTCGAAATTCAAAGTGTTATTTATTCCATTAGGGTCTTTCGGTAAATCATAAATTTCCTACTAGAAAAGCTACAAAAAAAGTCACTAAAAATAAAATATAATAGAAAACTGACATAAATTCTATATTATTATTTGAAAACTTTCAAAGATCTATAAATTTAATAATGAATTCAGATTACAAATAAAATATTAGATTATACACATTAAGTTAAGACAAAACACAAAACAGTACTTTACCTTGCTTGTCAAAGGTTGAAAAATACGAACATTACTCCACTATTGACTCTGCTTAGAGACAATTATTGCTAGCGAGAAATAACACTATGAACGTACAACTGTTTATAAATTAAATCATAAATTAAGTTCGAAATAAACTATACAAACTATTATACATATTGTGGACACCCAAATGTTTTGTCAAACTACAGAATACTAGCCAAACTTGGTGGTAAAATATTGAAAGCCTGTTAACATAAACAATGCTCTTCTATTGAGTGCACCTAGCGGCAATTATTGATAGCAAGATGGGGCACTAAGCCAAAAGATACGGTACAGTAGTACCGACAAATATACAATTGTGGAACTTTATGTAATCATTGTCTTGCAGCTAAGAGGATATAGGGAGCAGAGAAACGTGGCATTAAATTTATTAATTAAGTAAAACGGTCAGGAAAAGGGATTTGATCTTGATAACCTAATGTTCTAAACCTTTATAGTTGTCCCTCCCTCCACATGCAGCCCTAATATCTTTGCTAAGACTCCAAAGACGCTATCATAGATTTCCTTATAGATGAAAATAGAGATAGAGTACTATGCCACAAAGAGACCTTACACATCACGGATATAAATATCCTCATTCTTGCCATGACTAACATTTAGTACTGGATCAGAAGAAAGGCAAGAACAACTTCAACCTATCCACCGAATCCTACTATCCTCCGTGAATCAACCCTTGCTTGAGGCTACGGGGAGTCTTCTCATTATTTGTTTTTATATAATAAAAAATATGTGAAAGTACAGCCCGGTAGTGCTATAGGTGTGGAGGAGTATGGAGGCAGCATTAAGAAATCCAAAGTGTGAGAAAGCTACTCTCGTTCTAGAGGAAACTACTCATCTGATATCATCATCTAAAGTCCTTTTCAAATATTTTGAGCTTAAAATATTTGTCATATAAGAAAATGAGTAAAGAAAATCGCACTTTGTATTAGCATGTTTTAAAATAATTTGAATCTTAAATATAAGAAAATAAGCGATCAAACCAATTTTATTAACACGTTCGCGGCCCATGACGGATATATCCGTCATTTGGTAGTTTACTACCAGGCCCTTGGTGGCAGCCTACTATCAGATGCGCCAAGCAAATTTGGTACTCTTAAAACTGGCAACAGAGCCAGAGGTATGATAATATCTGTAAGTCTACTCACAGGCCCAAGCTTTAAAGTTATTAATAAAACAAATGGAAAAAATAAGGGTGATTTCAGTCATGGGCCACAAATTGCCTCCCTATAAATGACGGAAAATTCTGTCATGGCCCTACAGATAGAGGAAGCAATTGTCGATTGGGCCGCGAACTTGTAAAAAAAAGTCATTTGATCCGAGCAATCAATATTTAAAATGATGTTCCAAGTTCTTCAGGACTACATCAATTCGTTTCGTATTCTAGATATCAAATTTTTCCATTTTTGTTTATTATGCACCTGAAATGGCTCGCAAGTGGATGGTTTCTGTTTTTTTAACAATCAGTTTGAAAATCGTCCATAAATTCCCAAAAGTCTCAAAAGTTTGATGGTATTTTTAGATAAGAAGTTTGTTATTGCTTTTGCATTGTGACAAGATCCGCACCAATGTAGAACAATAAACTAATCATCACCAAATTGGTCTTGAATTGTTGAAAAGAAAGGTGTCGATGAAGCAAGTTTTTGTACTTTTTTAGTCAATGGCTGAGTTCTTGGGCAAAATTGTTATTGAATTATTTTTAAGTATTGTGATAACTAATTTTACCAAGTAAATTCTAATAACTAATAAAAAATATTTATTTAGATTAGTTTTAAAATATTTGGCCATAACTGTATATTCAGTAGTTTCTTGTGAGGTGTGGCGTTTGCAAATTGTTTTCCAAGAATATACAACTATCATAAACTAAGCAGTTTAATTGTAATTCAGGATGTGTACAATCAAATTAGTGTTTTCTAGTCAGATTAAGAGTAAACACAGAAACTGGTTTTACGCTACCTACATCATGTAGTCAAGCTGAGATTTAAGTAGTCAGTAGAGGTGGCAGTATCCAATTAGATATTACCATGAGAGGTCACTGTTGACTAGAAAATAGCAATAAGTTATTAATTACCCTTGGAGAGCCATAAAGCGCTCTAAACCTAGGTTTTTTGTGTTTAGTGATGAAGACTGTATAGTGCCTCCAAGGGGAGGTGCAAGATGGCACAAGTAAAAAACTCCTAGAGACTCCTAAAGAATCTTGAAGTAAATTGTCATCTATAATGAAAAGGATGTCTGATTTAGAAACCGCAAATTTGACAATTATCCTCCAAATCATTTGAGAGACATTTGAGCGATTAATGGTATGACCTTGAATTTCAATAACATTTGGAAGGTCCAACATGACAGGGTAACTTTAATAAAGCTATAAATACAACATCCAAGTTGATATCATGAAGTTTTAAATATTTTGTGAGAGTTGGAGACAACCAACAGCATGTCTAAGATTAGTCATGCTCGACTGACCATTCCCAAGAACATCCAGCCAGCTTATCCAGCAGAGTTATACAGTGGCATTTAAAAGCGTGCAACTTAACTGATATTAATGAATCCTAAGCCGTATTTAAAAAGAGAGGATTGAGAGAAGTAAGAGGTAGGTTTTATGGAGTCCATCTTGTCTTGTGGAGCAAAAGTGTTTGTGGCAGGTCTTGTCACTGATGAGGATGAGGGAAAAGAGGATAGATGGGTAATGATGAGATGTATTAGGAGATAGATCAATACGGGGCAATTTTCAGAGGCAAATGGTTGCCTTGGTTTCGAATAGCCATTTGTTTGATTCTAAATTAGGTCATTTATAAAATATACTTGAAATTTCATTCTCCATCTCCTACCATAAAGCTATTTCAGTGTAGCCTATAAAACAATGTTATTGAATTCACCAGCAACTACTTCATGTTCTTGTATATATATGGTATCACTGTAATACTTGGCTGTAAGATAATAATTTCCTTGTCTTATACCTTTGTAGGTAAAGGGCAGTTAGATGCTGAAAATGCCATTCATTCCTTTTGTCTCTAAGGTTTTATATACAAAATAAATAATATTTACTAATTTTTAACGATCTTTGAATAGTGGGAATTGCTCTAATCTCCTGAATTAGATTTAAAGCGTGAATCACGATTAATTAACAAAGTTCAGAAACAGGGCTATTTACAGATGGTGATTCAACATGGATAATATTCATATGGTATTACTCATATTTAGAGATGTTATTAAAACTGATAATACAAAAGAAAAGATCATACCTGTTTTACATAAAAGGATTTATGCTATGTAATAAATATTTGTAATTATTATTGGTTGACGCAACAATTAGCGAAAGGATCGGACGGATTGGTGATCCAATATAGGGGTTTTTAGCAAACCCATAGATTAAAACTGAGTTGAACCTGCATCTAAATGACTGTAGTTCTGTCTTTCAAGAATTTTTTGAAACAAGAATTTGCAGAGAAATCTATTAAACATATATGGTCTATCATTATGACAATTTTAAAAGGATCTTCATTATTTTTCTTAAATTAATATACATAAAGGTCTTCCTCATTAGAAAATTATGCCTATCTCTAAGACGGAATTTTCTTCGTTGTGAAATGACTTAAATTCAATTCACATGAAATGTTAAAAATACATGGAGAGGGTTGGTTTTAAAAGCACACACCATTTATGTATTGATTATAATTTATTATCCACAATGGCAGGTAGGAATTCTTCTTGATTACTTAGGCCAAGTGGCTTCAGCTTGTGTTAATGACCAGTTCATAGGTTGTCGGTAAAACTAGCACTTAGCTTATTACGAGGCTAGCAGGGTGTGGCAAGTAGATGAAGACTCGATGTATGATTTGCATCTCTTTCAGCGCCACTAAACAGATTCGCCTGCCAGGTATCGCCATCACGTGTTAGCCAGCGGTCACTGGATAGGTGACACAATAATCATTGAACCAATGTTTAAACTAAGGGATTGGTTAGTTTTCATTGTAAATTATTATCAATCAGTGTCAAAGTTTACTTTTTGTTCGAATATTCATTTTTTATTCCGTTCTTGTACTTCAGTCAAACTAGTGTTTGTATTTTGTTTCCACATATAATTTTTAAATCTCTAATTTATATCTCTAATTGTAATAATATGTTATTCTATGCTTGCATCAACTATTTTTATGTGTGCAATATTTTTTATTTGAGATTACATTTTCTCATTGCTAATGCGAATTTAGTGATTCCATTTTTATAGGATATCTTAAATGCTATTTAAAATTTGCACGAATAATTTAATGTTATCTATAACATTACTTTCCTTATTGATAAAGTAAATCATTGGAGTTATTCATAAATTAGTTAAAGACAAGTCATTAGCTTTTTTGGAGGTAAAAATCAGCAGAATTAACAAAACATTGCCTTATACTTTGTAACGTAAGCCTACTAATTCTCATCCATATATTCACTTTTTTGATTTCACGAAGTTAAAGTGGAAAACATCATCTCCATAGCAATGATTTTAAGAGCATTTTGAAATTCTCACCCCTGTTTTCTTCAATGTGAAGTTAGCTACATAACCTCCAAGCTTATAGAATCCAAATATCCATCATAATATATTAATGAACATTTTATTAAAGCTTGATCAATATGCTACAGGCCATAAAACTAATCTTTAAATGGAAAAAGATATGCTTACCCTTTCCTTAATGATTAAACTTGATTGTATATCAATACCTGAAAATATTTTAATACCCTTCAAAGATCAGGGCAATTTTCTCTGTCACTAAACTTAATAGCACAGAAAAAGATTCTGGTATATACCTAATCCCCTGCAAAGGCATTAACAGTTCACTATTCTAATTTGGAGAAAAGGAAAGTTCATTAGATAAGGCTACAAATGGTGCGGTTAGTATAAAGGAAAAATTAACAAACGACACTGTCGTAGGTTAGCTGAGATTATATATATATATATATATATTTGTTTTATTAATTTTTAATAAACCAAATAAACTTTGACTTGAGGCGTAGGCTCGTGCCTCGGTGATCTCTTGAGGATCGTCCTCTAAGAGTGCTAATCTTTATTTATATTCTAGGGAATAAATAAAAGGGGGTTTTTTCGTAACTTAATCAATTATTTCCACTTTAACTCGTTAGAAGATAATTAAAACAGTGCTTTTACTAAAAAAATAGACTTTAATGAACATAAACCCTCTCACTAAATAACATTAAAAATTACATATCTAATACACTTAAAAAAAAGAAAATGCGATTAGTGGGCGAGCTCTCGAGGCTCGATTCGAGATAGAATTTTATGGGAGAAACAATTTTAAGTTACTACCTTGTCCTTGGCCAGACATCCAATAAACTAATTATTATGCATGGGGACATAAACAACAGGATTATTCTTCACTTACATAAGGTAATGGAGAGTAAATACCCGGGACCAGTTAGACTACGGAGATTTTGTTTAGGAGAGGTGTAGTTTGAGTAGGTGGTTATTTGCTCAAGAGATGGCGTTAGTCGACCTTCCTGTCGATTTGACGGGTGACGTCATGAGAGATCTGGGTTGGGTGGAAGCTCAAGCGAAAGATTAGTACTTCTACTTTTAGGCGTTTGGGGCGACCTTGACCTCGTTTTCTTCCGGATGAGATGAAATCGTTGTCTTCTTTTTTTTGCTATCTAGTTAGGATTTGTCCAACTCAGATAGAGTAAAATTTGGAGTCCTCAAACCGGGTAGATTGATACTCAATAATCTTGGAGCTAGAACGGCGCCGAGCTTTTTTGGTACAATCTGATATTGTACAAGGACTGCAAGTTTTCCTTAACTTGCAATAACTATTTACCGGTAATTTTTCTCTTTTCTTCTCGAACTCGAAAAATCTCTCAACCGGTGACTTTCTTGTCTCTTCTGTTAGAACGAACAAAAAGCCTCGTTTCCTCGGGTCAACCTGTTATATAACCAAAATTACTCCCGCGGGTTAATGGGGAGAAGGAGGGGGGACTCGCAAGGTGAGACCTCAGGTTGGTCTCTCGGGCTTAGCATCTTATAGCTCTGAGAGAGGGTAATACGAGATCGGCAGTTTGCACTTTTGAATTGATTGTTTATAAGTACACCCTCGAAGGGCCTCCTGCCTTTTGAGCTGAGGTCAGGAATCTGTCTCCTGAAATTAACCATTTTGCCCTTTCTCCTATGTTACCGGAGACCATGGGAGGGGCAAAGCTAAATCCAGATGTCTTTTGTTATTATTTACTTGGCCTCAATACATATATATATATATATATATATATATATATATATATATATATATATATATATATATATATATATATGCTAAACTCTTATACCTCTACATTCCTCTACAGACACTAAATCATGCCCTGAGGGTGGGGAAACATGCCTCGTTGTTTTCCATATAGTCTACCTCATTGGCCCACATAGAACATGGAAATCGTTTAATTGTTTTTCATCGTTTAATAACTTTTAACAAAATGGGTAAAATTTAAGAGACCGGAAAGCGCCAAAGAGACAAAGGAAGTTAAATAGATGAAGCAACTGAGATATAGAAATAGAAAAATAGGAAGAGCTCTAGGGAAGGAAAGGTGCAGAGAGAGAAAGAGAGAGATAGCCAGAAATACATACAGACAGCAGACAGAGAAGGGACAAATCAAATCAAAATTATACAAAAACTATAAAATTGAAATATAAAAATGTATTTCTATGTAAATCGCTATACCTGCTATAATATATGTACTGCCAAAGTTATTTCAATTAAAACGTCTTCACCTTCTCTTGCCTTCTTATTTGGCCTCAGGAAAGAGCCCTTAATGTTATCCATAATATACACGAATGTATCATTCAATGAGCCTGTATAATTTCGTGGGCGTTGTTTCGAACTTACACTCAGCAAAGTCCATACGTAATAAACCAGCCACGGAGTTTCAAATCGTGACAGCTTGTAATCGACATCTTAATGGTGCATATGGTCTCTTGGATTGCTCAAGCAACGTGGTGGCGACGCGATTCTTATTGGCACACGTACATAATCTCTAGGGCCATCTAGGCTTCCCCTATATCACTATTGAGTATAAATGGTGTTCATAGATGATGCCTTGAACAAATTAGACGAATGAGGCCTTCCTGATGCTTTTTGATATAGTAATAATGATAAATGCTTCTAGAAGATGGCTTCTTTATTGACTATGAAAATTAAAGAACTGGACAATTTGAAGAATGTGGCAGTTTCTGAAACCATTTGGCTGGAAGTTAGGGCCAAGTATATGGTGCGACATTTCATTCGTTATTTCAAATTATAAAATATCTATTAAGTAGTAAATGGGTAGACTATCAAGCTGTTAGCATTTTGTGTTTGCTATATAATTTCTTATTCATACCACCTAATAGAAAATACTGACCAATATTTTTTAAGTATTGTCGAGGAATTTTGATGACATGGCAAATTTGATAATGAATATTATTCTATTTTTATTTATCACTTTGTTCTTAACAGGTCAATTAATCCGAATATAGGTGTTTCATTTTAGGATAGGTTAGAGTTTATAGTGTTTCACATTGTACGAGGAAACATAGTATTAATAAAAATGCAGAGCAATAAATTAACTTGCCATCCCTCCTATATGTTTACCTAATCTTAGCAATGACAGAGCTATACATTTTCGGAAATTAACATTCGCCTTTCATAATTAATGGAAATATCATATTGCTCAAATTTTCGTTATTATAGAAGTATGAGAATTCAACGAGAATTTGGGCCAAATGAGAATTTAGAGGTAGTTTCAGAGGCAGCTTTACCGGGAACAATTCTAATGATAATTTTTGTTAATGATATATAAGATGAACTTTTAAGTACAATTCAAAATGTGCTAATAATGTAGGCAAAGGAGTAAAGATCGCTTAGATTCTGACAGAAGGAAAATTCAAAGCATTCTACAATATTCTACAATTGAATCCGAGATGATGCTTAATAAAAGATGGTAATTTCTTACACCCAGATCGAGAAACGAAATCTTATACCAATTTAAATGGTATGTAGAGACAATAAGTAAAACCAATTTAAAGTTACATTATTTTGCATAATAATTTTATGAAATTTTTGCTTCAGATACGTTTAGGAATGTAATTAACTCAATTTATTAAATACAACACTATCTCTGGTATCATATAGTTTATAAGTCTATTTACTAAAGTTAAATTGCAACGACTGTTCAGACATCTTATGAAAGAAATAATTTTGCTTAATTTCCCAAGAAAAAGGAAATTTCCCAAAAGAGAAAAATTAAATAGTGAAACAATTAAGTGAAGGAAAGCTTTCTCTGCAAATTTCAAAGGATTCTAAGCGTAATCATTGTACTTTGAAAGAAATTGTAGAGAATGGATTCCCGCCAAAAATGAAAAGGGTTTAGAATTTAGAGTGCTTACTTCTGGGATTATTGTCAAATAAAAGAGAGTGACATGCCGCTAAACAAAATTCAAGCTGTTTTGTCTTTTTCTGTCTCTCAGGAAAAAAGGTTCCTAGGAAATTTTTTATCAGTAGGAATGAAACTAAAAGTCCGTCCCTATGGAAAACACACAAAAGCGCTTGTTGTTGCACATACCTACATGATAACTGACATTAGCAATGTTTTATTCGTGAACGAATCAAAAGTAAATTAGATAGGCCGGATGGTTCGGCAATAGACTTAACGGGAAATAGTTCAGCAACTAACAGGAAATAGGAGGTTTGATATCATGGGCTGTTATTGTTGGGGACAATCTAGTAGGAACTTTTAATGTGGATGAAGATATCAAAAAGGAATCGAAGCCGTACTTCTTGCTTCTGAGAAAAAACATCTTTCCTTGGTTATATGACAGCCAGTGACGAGAATGAAGCTACTTGTCTTTAGGCAAGATAATGCTCCTATTCATGCAAATAATTTCTCTAAGAATTAGTTAGAGTCAATACGCTTTTTGAGAGACTCTATCATTGACTGACCTCTCAATAGTTCTGAAATACCACCCAGAGAAAACCTGTGGAGAATCAGGAACATATACATTTACTTAGATGCCAAAATAAACTTCCGTTGGTCCCTAATCTCGTAAAAGTTATTTAAAATAATCCTGCTTCTATATTCTTGGCCAGAAATTTCTGACTCACTTAGGAAGCGGAAAGAAAACAACAAAATTTTATGGACCAACACCAATATTGGGTTAGGTTCCTTACTCATTCGACTACATTAGAACAGGTCAGCCTTACTCATTATAATATATTAGGTTTGGTTAACATTACTCATTCTACTAGATTAGGTTAGGTTAGCCTTACTCATTCGACTACCAGCCAACTGACATTAATGAGTTTGAAAGAAAGTGGAATTAGAGTTTTGAATCGCTACTGTTCCAAGCGAGAACTTTCTACAATAGTTGCTGTGAAGGAATTTCACGATGCTGAAGGAGAAGGTAGTTTTAGTCAGGTTTCAACTCCGGGGATCTCAACCTTAACGATCAACCACGTTGCAGCCGACCATCAACCTTTGACAGCAAATTTTTAGTGACAACATTTAAAGTTGAACCTTCTGGAAGCAGTGGTGGTCTTGCGAAAGTTGTTGGAGTCTAATTCCATCAGAATATGCTGAGCTGATTGCATCAAATGGATTTTGTTCAATAGAAGCCCCAATTGGATCCATATGACGTCACCAAAGCACGGTAAAGTAGAGATTTTCAGCCAACTTCTCAATATCCCAATGAACAACAGATTCTGGAGGCGGCGTGTCATATCAGAAGAGAAGTGGGTCTACATGGTTAATTACGATCTGAAAAGTAACTGTATTCTGTGAGGTGAACAATTGTCATCCTTTCCAAAACAGAATTGGTTAGACAAAAAGGTACTTATCTCTGTCTGGGGAAACTTCCAAATAATACTGCATTTCGAGCTTGTTCCACGGGGTTGGGCCATTAGAGCTAAACTGTATTGCCAGAAGCTAACAGCCTGTAGCACAAACTAAAGAAGGAGTATCCTGATCTGATCAATCAAGGTCAGGCTTTATGTCAGCAAAACATTGCGAGGCTATATACTGCCAGGTTGACTATGAAGAAGTTCAAACAGATAGACGGTCTTGAGATTCTTCCAGATCCACCATTCAGTCCCAATGCTGCTCCGAGTGACTATGGCATATTCCACTCTATGGCACAATTTCCCCGTGACCAGCGATTCAACACTTTTGGTAGAGTGAAGGAATTTTTTTTTTACAGTTTTTTATTCAAAGCCAGATGACTGGTACCAGGGACAGATTCGGTTGCTGGCTGATCGCTGGAAGAAAATCGTGGAGAATGATAGAATTTATTTTGAAGAATAAATGTCGGTGTTGCTCCAAAAAGTTTGTTGTTTTCTTTTTGCTTCCTAATTGAGTCAGGACTTTATGGTCATTAATATAAATCCACTGCATTCTATTTCTTACAATTATTTTATAAGGGGTATCTAAATTTCCTAGATTTTGTTATTATATTATTTGTTTATATAATTTAAAATCTAAAATTGATCTCTTGGTCGTAAATTAGTCAAGCCAACAAGATGTCATCTAATTGTCATCTCATATGATATTTAGATCTCAAATATTTGCATTACATTTTCTGCTCATGATTTTCTCAAACAATCAAGAAGGTTACGCAAAAGAGCTTACTTTTAGGAGAGCTTTGCTATTCTCAATATTTGCATATAATCTCTAATCACACTTTAGAAATATTCTCAGTCAATCTCTAATCACGCTTTATAAATAAGCCTACCTAATTTTAGTACTGAAAAATATATAGGAATATCCCTCAGCAACGAAATAAAATTTTTCCTAACAATTTGTGAAGGAGGATTAAAAATGTCAATGGAGTCTAAGGTTTTTATATATTAATTCTAAATTAAATTTTAAGGACATAATTCTTCCTTTGCATTGTATTTGCATGTCGAAGACGTACTTGGAATATTAAGTACAGATCTTGTGAATTATCTGTATAAAGATGTATAAATGATTAAATTAGTATGGCGTCACGCAACAAAGATAGTTCTCTTAATCAAAACAGATTTTTCATAAGATCAGGTTTAAGACGCCTAATTTTCAGTCATGGTAATAGGCAGATTAATAAGTGAACTGATAGATAGTAAAGAGTTTAATAACTAAGATATGTCAAGAAACATTGGAGTATAAATAAAATAAGTTTCTTTTAACTTAAATTAAAAGAATTTCACGTACAGGCTATTTAATTGAGTGAATCGCCTGCTTGAAAACATCATGTACAACTTTATCAACATTTTTTCAAAATTGTTTAGAAAACATATTCAGTTTAGATTGGAAAATGGTAATTTATATAGTTAGGAGTGGTTCCAGTGAGCTTTTCTGACCCTTTTAATTCTCTTATCTCTTCTTTCTGGCCCAAGAACATCACAAATTTGTGGAATATTATTGGGAGTCTCTCAAAGCTCATGACTATGAAGTAGCACTTAAATTATAGATAGGATTTTTGACATCCGAAATCGGTTTCTAAGATCGGAATTTCCACTCATTACTAAATGGTGTATTGAAAATTTTAATCATAAAATACAGCGCTGTTAATACTACATTAGTAATATTTCCAAACTTACCTCATCTGTATTATAATAATCATTATTATTACAAAAGACAATTTTTCCCCCAAAATAAATAATGCATGCCTTGGAAATACCAATATCAATAATATTAAAATAAACTAATGTTCAAAATCTAATATTTATCTTGACTTTAAATAAATAATTATTTTATGTTACCTGATCATTGTGCATTAACGAGAAGTTACTTCATCCCTAAAATGGTAAAAGCGATGGTCAGGAAAATTATTGCCCATAAAGATCACACTTACAAATTGCCATGTCATAAAGCTTAGGTTCCTTCCTTTACAAACTAATTGCAGAGCTAATTTAATATATGTTGAGAGAAGCAATTATAAATTTAATAACTATTCAAAGGATTGGTGTTGTATTACTTATTCATTAATGCATTATTAAAAGACAATGCATTAGGAACCCCAACTTCCACTAGTTCTAAAGTTTAGCCCAAAACAGCAAATAACAAGATATGTCAAATCTGAAAGCAAACATTTGCTATTTATTCAGCACAACTATCTTCTATCATTACAGAATTGGACACTTTATAAGGGTGGCCTATCAAAGTATTCTCCTCTACTGCTTGTTTGGTCCTTGTATCTCTCATTATTACTTGCTATAATACCATTAATTTTCTTAATAAAGCAATGTTCGATCTCCCTTTATTTCTGCCTTTACTTTTGAAAATTAATTATAAAAGTTATTGACAATAGAACTCTACCTATTAGAGGGTGTGTTATCTCACTCACATGCAATTTCTTCATTTCGTTAAGATTTGGAAATTGAAAACCTGTAATTACTTATTTGGTGCTCATAAAACTTGCGTGCAATGATTCGGTACAAAATAACAATACTCTCCTTCCGGCTAGTATAGTGGTTAGCGAGTTGGTTCTGCAATCTTGGGTCGGCAGTTCTAATCTCCTTTCAGGTTTTTTTTTTAAAAGGCAGACACTATTTACTAGGGAGGTTACCTAAGTTACCTTCGTCACTGGGCATTACGGTGGGGACCTGTAGGGGAGCTCGTAGCAATGATAGGCAGTCCACCTAAGACAAGGATAACTCTGATTTCAAAACCCTGCCAAGGTTTCAACGGCAGAAAAGACGAAGGAAGTTTTCTTCAAAACTCAACGGCTTTGAAGGTGTAAGAAGGCTGTAACAATTCTGTTAGCTCCGATCGTCTCAGTTTCACCCTACCATTGGACTAGGCTAAAGACTTGTGAGGTTTTTGTGCTTATTGTGTGTGCAGCAGTAAGTACACTATAAACAACCTCACGCACAGGCGTCTTCATAAATTTAGGTCTTATGACTATGAAGACTCTTCTCCTCGACCTCGAGGAAATGCCACGACAAAATAAGAACAATCTATTAGCAAATAACTTTGCTAAATTCTCCATAGGTACGTGCACTTAACATTTCGCCAGCAGTCACGCATCATGTCATTCATTATGTGTTGAGCAACATTCTTTACTCACTGGTAATTGAGTGGATGGTTTATAAGGCTCTTTTATTATATTTAGTTATATTTAGTAGTTTACCTAGAGGTTATGTAAACTAGTGATCACATAATGTTTAATTCTACGTTATTGCTTAGTAAAATTTGATCACGTAGTAATGATAACAATTCACATTAGTCCAAAAAGTGAAATGAATAACCTTATTAAGTGTAAGATATAAAAATTGACAAGAAAATTCAAGGAACACCTAGGTTTAAGAACCTTTTTGCCTGAAAAAAGATTGATGTTTGATGACTTAAAGTCGCAGTGTCTTCTTAAGATGATTGACGAGAAAACTACGCGTAAAAGACTTTAGTAGAAATTAGTAAATTACGACTCTCACTCTGATATTTCGTGACTTCATTACTTATTACAAATCAGTTTTAGAGAAATGGAGGCGAAATAAGCTATTGGCGCTAACGCCTTATAGGTAAAGAAATATAAACTCCCCAACTTTATTCAATATTAAAAATTTATTTTCTCTACTTCCATAATATTACTTAACACGGCAACTTAAATTTTGAAAATAAATCTTAAGATAATATTTTACATGGGGTTAATCCTTATATCTTCGTTAACTTTGCTTCACTCCTGTTTTAAATTCGACGATGGAGTTACTATTCCATGCCTGGAAGAATAGAGAACTATCTCAATATATAAAAAATTATAATTATAATTCTCTTTTCTTTCTATGCTATACGTTTTACTAAAATATAATCATTTCTTTCAATGCAAAAGTATTTTAACCTAAATCAAACACTTCCTTATTCTGAAGAATGATTTTTTTCTAAAATTTTCAAAATCGACTAAAAGGTACTATTTTAAAACCAATAATATATATATATATATATATATATATATATATATATATATATATATATATATATATATATATATATATATATATATAAATATATATATATATGTCCAAAAAAGTACAGTAGCGACTGACGATGACGGATGTTTTCGTCAAAACATGGTTTCGCATATAAAGTTAGTCCTATTTCTGTGGTTTTATTCTAATATATATATATATATATTTAACTTCATTATAAACAAAAATGTCCTTTCTATTACAACGTATTTCTAAATTTTATTTCTAAATAAATTCTTGTGAGAAACTTTAACTTGATTCAGTTCTACTCATATATAATAAATACATAATGCATTTAAAAATTGTCGATAATTTCCTTAAATTGAAATACATTTTGAATTATTTTATTTTTTAACCCGTAAATGTGTTTGCAAGTATTAATCTATTATTTTCGTTGTGCTTAGGACACCGGAGGAGCGATTTGTCATCCTGGCCGCCGTACTGACGGGATCCAGCGATCCGTCCGGCTCCAGCTTAGCCTCTCTTCCTTCTTTCAGGCAGCCTGTATTTCTCCCTTACTTCGTCGCTTTTCATATAACCTCTCCCACAACTTTTTCTGTTTAGCCTCTAATTGAGCCTCTACTGACCTTTTTCTCAGGCAACCGGCCCGAATCGGGGCTGAGGGGGAAGGGGACAATGTTCCCTAACCCCTGAGCTCCGGTTCGGGATGTGTTTTTTTTCAACAACCTGCTTCATCCTCACCCATACCTTCATCACATCCCTTTTCCTTTCCTCTCCTACGCCTACGGGTGTAGGAGACTCCCCCTCATCCCCTTCTCTGGAAGGGCTTTCAGGCACCTCTCTGCTTCCAGCAGAAGTCCCTCCTTTTCTTTCCAAGGGGACTGCCAAGAAAGCCAGCGAGCAGCCTATAGCCAACCGCTCCCCAACAAAGCGGCTCAGTAGGGCAAACCGCCGTAGGGAGGAGAGGGAAGCCAGGCCCCTTCTGTCACTTCCCTCAAAAGACCTGCTGGCAAGAATATTAAACCTTGCCGGGGTCAAGGCCTGTGCCTCCCCACACAAGACTGGTGACGCTGCCAAGGGACCTGTGATTTCTTGCTAGGGGATGGCCAACTGGAGGCCCCTCCTGTGATAGACATAGTCCTTAAGGAAACCCAGCATCAGACGGTAGGGCCTTCCATGAGGATGGGAGCGCGCTCGGCGCTAAGCATCGAACAGGATCCGCCACTATGCAAGGTCCACCTTTAACGGCTGGGGTCTCTAAGGCAGTACAAGTAGGGGACCACCTGCGACCACCAGGACCTTCTCCATTTCGGAGAACGACCTGACTGAGGACGTGCTATCTGGCCTAGGGGATTCTGCCGGTGGAGGTGAGAAGCGGGTTCATTCCCCGCCCTCCTCTCCTAAAAAGAAAAAGAAAAAGACTAAAAAGAATAAAAAGACTCGAGGCTCCTCTCCATCTGCAGGGGCTGCAGGGACGGATGAGTCTGCTGCCACTTTGGTAGGCGACCAAGCCCAAATCGGCACATCTGGCCCCTATGCCCCACCGGGTCCGGAGCCCCCGACTAAGATCAAAAGTGCACAGGGCAGAGCCCCGATAACATCGTGGCCCCGCATTTAGAGGTTACTGGGCGTTTTCGAGCCGCTGGCTTCAAACGCATCCTCGTTATTCGCTCCACTGATGGCACCATGTTGGCCAAGGGCAACATGATCCATCAGAGCAGAAGATTATCTAGTCAATTGGTAGAGAGCCGAAGGTGACCCGTTTATCGGAAAGGAGACTTGTGGCGAATGCGGCGAATCTCGCCGAGGCAGCCAAGATAAGTGCTCTTCGGACACTTCATAGCACCCCGGTGAGTGTGACGCCGCACTCTACCATGAACTTTAAGAAAGGAGTAGTTTATGAGACGGAACTCGTTGACTACTCCATTAAGGACATCACCTTAGAGCTGCTTGACCATGGAGTGGTCAAGTTCGAACGTGTGATGAGAAAACAGGGAGGGGCCTCAAGACCCACTCCTACACTCTTCGTCACGTTTGACTGTGACAAGCTCCCTGAGACGGTGCGTGCCGGTTGGTACCGCTACCGCGTGAAGGCATTCGTGCCACTGCCGTGGCGGTGCGATTACTGTCACCGCTTCGGCCATACGAATCGTTCTTGTAGACGTGCAAACTCGGGTTCACCCGAAGTCTGTGTCAATTTTTCCAAGGCCACACAGGATAATTCTAAATCGTGTGTGGCCAAGTGTGTTAATTGCGGAGAGCCGCACCCTGCTTCTTAGAAGCAATGTGGTGCATATCTCATTGAAAAAGAAATCCTGGCCATTTAGGCCCAGGAACGACTCTCATTCCGCGAGGCTAAAGACTTGGTACTGGCCCGTCGGCTCTGCCTGGGACGTCATATGCCTTAATTATTAGAAAGGCACCCTCTGCTCCTAGCCCATCCAGTCCAACGAGCACCGTTGTTTCTGCGCCTATTCGGAGCTCTTCTGCGGGCTCTAATCAACCCACGCGCTGCCCTGGTAAAACTGGTGGCAAAAAGGGTTCATACCCAGCCCCGGCTAAAACTATGCCTCCACGCTCATCCCAAGCGTAACCGTTTCCCGTAAGGGGAAACGGCCACGCGCCTCCACCGAGTCGTTAGACTCACAGGAGGCAACACCCCTGAAGTTGGTGACCAGGCCATCTTCCTGGGTTCCTTAAGCTAATTTCCAAAATAAAGGCAGCAACAAAGGAGCTACGGCTCCATCGCCCACTCCTAGTGGTCGACCGAGTGGCTCGGAGAAGGTGGTTCCTCGAAAAGAGGGCCCCTTTCCTCAATAAGTCCTCGAAGGCGACAGCACCTTCAGCGCTTTGTCCGGCCAACTGCGCACGGGGTTCTGCCTCCGGGAAGCGTACGGCCATTCCCGTGAGGGTTTCTATTCGAGGAGGGCCCCCGCCTTTCCTCTGAGCTAGGCCTGAAGGGCATATTCCTTAAATTGGATTGCCATGGACTCCGAGCCAACTGGGAGGAGCTGCGGAGGCTCGTCTCGTCCCGTTCCCCGTTAGCTATTTTTCTTCCAGTGACCATGCTAGGCCCGTGCCTGCTGCCCGCCCTCCCGGGGTACAAGGGTCTTGCATCTACACCAAGAAAAGAAGGCCCGGCTGGGGGATGCGCGGTTTACACCCGGCATGATGTCTCAGTACTTTCTTTCACTTTAGACACCTTCTTTCACGCAGTGGCTGTGCAGCTTCACCTGGATAGGAGGTATACTATCATTTCTGCGTACATTCCACCGTCAGCTGACTTGGGCATGGGGGATTACCACCGCGTCGTGGCATGGTTGCTGAGGCCCTATCTTTGGCATGGAGATCTGAAAGGCTAGCATCCTCTCTGGGGACATGTCCTTGCTAATCTGATCGAAGAGCTTGAGATGGGTGTCCTAAACGTGGATGAGTTTACGCATCACTGTCCGAGAACCGCTTGATTTTCTTGCCTTGACCTATCTTTGTGCTCCTCGGATGCACAGCCTGATTTTAAATTGGGTGTGGTTGATGACCACCATGGTAGTGATCACTTTCACATTGAAATATCATTTTCAGCGCAACTGCCGTCTGAGAATCCACCTCGGTTGTGCTTTGCGCGGGCACGGTGGCCTGCATTCCAGGAAATGACTGAATTCTCTATCTTAGTCCTGGAGTTTAGGTCGGTAGATGAGGCCGTTAAGTTCTTTTCTGGCAACCTCATCGCCGCGGGCCTGATACTATTTTTAGAACGTCTGGCCGTTTTGCACGCAGACCACTCCCATGGTGGTAGGCCGTGTGTGTGACGGCCCTCAAACAGAAGCGTTATGCCTACATGCGCTATAAGCGCCACCCGAACGAATTCACCGTCAGTGAATTTCGTCAAACAAGGTCTTGGTTCCTGTATATTTCGAAACACGCCCGCCGCTCTTCTTGGCGGGCATCGTGTCTTCCCCTTACGGAAAAGACCCCTTTAGCAGAGGTGTGGAAGCAAGTCAAAAGAATTCGGGAAAAGTTCTCGCAGGACCCACCTTCCGTTCTCCAGCAGAATGGGACCGCAATCTCGGACCCCACGTCCGTGGCGGAATCCTTCGCGACCACTTTTTCCGAATCCTCTAGCCGTGATGCTGCTCCGCTAGCATTCAATGCACGTCTTCATGTGGCGGAAGGCTGCCGGCTTGACTTTGCCTCCAGAGGCGGAGAACCATTCAACTACAGGTTTACTGTGAGGGAGTAGCGCTCCGCTTTTGCTTCGTGCGTGGACACCGCCTATGGTCCGTACGATGTCCCGTACGCCATGCTTCGACACCTGGGTGAGCGGGGCATGGCCTTTCTGTTATATTTGTTTAACAGGTTTTTGGTGGAGGGTCTTCCCCAGATTCCTGGCGAATCGCTACTGTGCTCGCCTTTCGCAAACTGAGAAAAGATCACTCTTCTCCGACCGGTTTCCGCCCAATCTCTCTAACCTCTTGCGTGTGCAATTGGGCTATTATTTCCTGTTAGACATAATTTCGTAATACTTAATGAACCTAAGGAACCTAAATTTTAACTAGGATTTCGATAAAAAAATAAGTCTAATAATTGCTCTTTTACTGCGGGATTACTTCTGCCTTAAAGGATATATTGAAAATATAGGAGCTTAGTTTATCTGCATATGGTCAACCTGCTAACCTTTGATGAGTCGAATGTTTGTAACCATTATACAGCCCAATTTTGACCTGGATATAGTCATATACAAAAGAAACAAGTCCGATATTGTACTTGCAATGGAGTTATTCCTATCATCGAATATAAAGGATAACTAAAAGCGATTCCGTAGGAACAGAGCCCTATTTCCTCAAAGAAACAATTTTGCGTGTACCTCTTTGGTATTTCGTGCGTGAAGTTTAAGTCCACACATCCTTTTTACTTGAAGACTTTCCACACTTGAAAATCTCTAAATAAGACCTGACATTTCCATGACCTTAACATGAGGCTACTCATTTCACTACTTTTCCACAGCTAGCTGTCATGAGTTGTGGAAATATAGGGAAGTGTAAGGAGAAGTGCGTATCTCGGGGCTTGTATTCTCCGATGTGGTTACCACTTTTGGTATCATGAGAACATACGCTCCACATAATTTCATGGACAATATATTTTTTTATTCACAAACTTATTTTTAAAAATGCAGATAATTTATTCATCATGTAATATAAAGGTAATGCGGCATTTTTTTGTAGTTCATTATTACCATGGTTTACGGCCGAGTACGTATGTAAGTCGGATTCGTACATGAGTAAATCCGTTCCACTTTTCCCAAGGGTGATTCAATTTAATTCTTTAACCATGAACGTTAAGTATTATAATATACCTATTGCCAGTTCTGCGTTCGAGGATCTAATTAAACAACTTCGACAAATATATACTTTTAATTACATAAAAAATCAAACATTAAATCTTTAAATACACTTTCGCGCGGAATAGGAAATAACAGAAATGAATAAATGTTTGGATTCATTTTACCTTATTCAGTGTGTCGACAGTTGGGCGACCTTAAAAGTGAGTCTCCTCACTCTGGTGATTTGGGGCGAGTTAGACTGGAGACTTCCTCGCTTAGACGAGGCGGTTTAGGCAAACAGCTGATGCTTTTCACTGGGTGGTGGAGGCGCATGGCAAGGCTTCTCTCGACTTGAAGATGCAAGTGAAGAGATCTTGAATGAATAGAAGTTATCCTGATCCCTGTGTTACCAATTCTGGCTTCTCAATGATGAGACTTAACCAAGATGTGAATCTTTTCTTGAATGGGAGTTCACTTTGGTATTCCTAAATGGTGAGGGATATCTCTTCTCTTTTCAAAAAACTGAGATGCGGGATTTTCTCTGGATGAGAATGGTTAGAGAGTTGGTTCGATCCCACTGGTCCGCTCTTCTAAGCGACCAAAGGAACAGCCTCGGGAAGGTAAGTCCCACTGGGTTCCAACTCTCTTTTTTAATTCTCTTTGCCTCTGGAACTCATCTTCTTCTCTCGATTGCTACCCAGATTCTCCTTAAATTTCTTAAAATCGATCTATATATACGTCGATTATCTCCTGGAGAGGGGAGACGTGGGAGTTTAGGAGGGAGAACCCTTACTAGCCCACAGTTAAACTCTCTCCTAGGGCATAAATTTTTAACGCTATGACACTTTACCCCTTCAGGTTTGTGCACGGGGCAGGTGAGATTTTGTCTATTTGGCGAAAATAGACAAACAATCGAAGGGGACAGTGAGATTGTTCATAGATTTTCTGCCGACGAAGCCTTAGGCAGCAAGATTTTCATTCTAAAGGCTCTCATACCCTCCTATGTTCATATTATATCCTTCTTTGCGAGCGACTTCGAAGCTCTCGGGGTAGCAGGGAAAGGGAGAAGTCTTAGCCAATGTGGAGCGTACCAGTTGTCGCCGTATAAACAAACTAGCGTCTGCTTGTCCTCGTTATATTAATTCCTCCATAATTATTATTTAATGGATGGAAATTAAACAACTTTTTGAAGTTATTTTTCTTTAAATAAAAATTATTTTTTTAATTTAGAATATAATGGCAACAAGTTTATACCATTAGTCTCTATCTTCTTCAAAATCATTTAATTTAATTCTAAAATGCTCTTAAAGTTTTTATCGACCTATTTTGTTTTTGTCAATTTAATCCTCTTCAGGTGATTCTCTAAATTTTTACTAATATAGTATTCCTATAGGGCTAATGTGAATGGATATGGAAGATGAGTCAGCAATTTCAATTCAAAATTGTTAAGTTTTTGATGGCAGCTCTTGCGATATTAGCTCGTGAGTTGTTTTAAAGAAAACATTCATAATACCGGCAGTTTTTCTTCATTTGCTACATGTAAATGGTCCAACTGTGCTGAGTAAACTTCTTTGGTGATAATTTTAATTGGGTTAGGAAGAACATAATGCATTTTGCTATTTATATTCCACCAAACACAAAAGACTTTCGGAGAAGAGGCCCCAAATTCACATAGTTTGTTGGTTTTTCACTTATAACTGATTCATAGTTTAGAATTTTTTTTTTATACAATCCTCCTTTGTCTCCTGTAACTATCCTACTCAACCGAGTTCACCTTTTAATCCATAAATTTAATATTAAACAATTAATTCTTTGTTGCAAGTGTACTTCTGAATGGTTGTGAAAAATTCATTGCTACCTCCCTCCACATCGTAAAACCTAGCCTACTTCTTTAAGTAATAATTTACAGTAGAAAGACTTTAACTCTAATATTTAAAATAATTGTTTAACAGTTCTAATCTTATTTCTTCCACTGATTTTTTTTAATTAAAAATCTTTATCAAATTCCAATCTTCGTCCTGAACAGATTTCTTCTTTTAGACCTACGTTTCGTAAGCGAAAAAATGCCGCAAGATTTAACGAATATAATAACTTAATTTATTTTCACTCTTAATGGCGCATCTCGAGCAAAATTGCCCCAAATATTTGAAATATCATCACTTTCACCATTAAACCTAGACAAGAAAGAGTAGATTACCGTCTTTTATCTTCATATTGGCCATTAGTTATTCATATCGATTGAACATTATATGCTTGGGCATCTGGTCCAGTCGGCAAACATTTCCAGCAGGTGGATATTAAGTAAGCCTTCTTATAAAGTCTTAAATTTACGCATAGTATTTACATACACTTGCTTTTAAGACATATCTCATTCTTTTAAACTCTTTCTCATATATTCAGAAAACCAGCATCCATCCACACAAAGTCTTCAAAGTCTATTTGGATCGATTCTTCTTATATATTTATATCACTTATATTTATATTCATTTCGAGTATTCTTACATCCCAGTCCCACGTTTAATAGATCGCCAAATCAAGTAATAAGTGATCAGATGATGTTTATTTGATTTCATATAAACTTATTTCGCCCTGTAATGGTACCTTAGGAGAAAAAACATATTGCCAACATCCTTCCTTTGTATACTCTCTTTTCCGATTCTTCCATTTGCTATTCACACTCATTCCCCCTATTGGATTCGCATGCGATGTGGATTAGCCGAATGGACTGGATGAGATCTGCGAAAAGCCCTAACCTTTCAAAAATGCATATCTTCACTGAGTCAGCTTCGTGGACCAGATTAGGCACCTTTTACGAAACCCGCTGGAAAATGGTAAGGGTATTTTCCAGGCGCTGTAACGTAAAGAATGAGAAATGATTGTTTTTAGTCAAGAAATAGAACTTTAGAGTCTTTTATAATTATCACTGTGAACAAATGAAAATTCCACTCCTTCATTAGGCCTAAAACCTTAGATTGCTATGTTCATAAAGCACCAATAGGAAGAATATTGATTAGTATTCTTATAGAATTATCCTTCAAACCTTAATTTATAGGAAGATTCAAGCGTTAATGGGTTAGGAGACAAAAAAACTTATGACGTTTGATTTGCACACAATTTGTTTGAAAATAACTTTGTAGAACGGGCGTCCACTTGTGAATAGTTTAATCTACCTAATGGAATCGCCACTCTTTAAGCAACTTGTGACCGACAACAAGAATGGATCGTATATGACAATATTGTTAATAGAAATTCAACCATCCTCAAAAAATAAATAAACACACTGCAGAGCAGCTGATGAATTTCAAATAATAAATTGCAACTTCAAAAATATTCAAATACTAAGCTTATTTTTAAACTTGTACCTGGCCGAAATGCGCAAATTTAGGTTGTTTTAAAATTTCAAAATTCAGTCTTTTGTAAAAATTATATTTCACCCATAAAGCTTTAAGTACTATTACGAGGGGCAGTCAATAAGTTTTGCAATTCGGATATAAGGAAACGAGATATGAGGAAAAGTGTTTTATTATATTTCAATATAACTAACCTCGACTTCAATGCACTAGCGCCACTAGTCCATGAGGCTTCGAATCCCCGACAACCAGAAATCTCCCGACTGCTCTTCAATTCACTCCTGGACGGCGAGCTGGACATCTTCATCTTCCCCAAATCGGCATCCACGCAGTGCAACCTTAAGCTGGCGGAATAAAAAGTAGTCGCTAGGGGCCATATCTGGACTATAGGGGGGATGGTTAAGCCCCTCTCGAATCCGCACTCGCGCAGGGCAGCTTGTCCAACTCTTGCCTTGTAAACTTTGACGACGTTGAAGTCGATCATGAGGCGTGAGGTTTCTAGGGACCCACACGTGCAGAAACCTTGGCCATGGCCAAATTGTCGTGCATGATGTTGATAAGACTTCCATGTGATATTCCAAGTTCTCACTCGATTTCTTCGACCTCTTCTCGTCGACTTTCGAGGATCATCCTCTCCACACGGGCCACATTGTCCTCGTTGGTTACGTCTGACGGGGGTCATCTTCAAGGGACTCACGACCATAGCGGAACTCCCTATTCCAGCGAGCAACGGTTGTATAGGAGGGGGCGGTGTCGGTGTACACTGCAACCATGCGTTCATGGATCTCTTTTGCATTTTTGCCTTCCTTGGTCAAAAATTTGATCACTGCGCGGTACTCAACCTTCTTCATTGTTGAAAAATTTGTGACTGACGGTCTGCGATCAGCTACTGCTTCTTTAATAGACGAGGCAGAAGCGTGCGGCTGCAGGTCTTGACCTGTCATAACTTGTCCTAACACCCCCACAAACAGCCATCCCTCTTCCTCTGTTTTGCCCTACCTATTTGCAAAACTTATCGACCCCCCCTCGTGTATATATATATATATATATATATATATATATATATATATATATATATATACATATATATATTTATAACAAACCCATTTAGTAAATAATCATGTACATTCATATATTTTGATTTATTTTCATTCGTATTTTAAATTTACGTGATAAAAAAAATTATTCTATTATTCAAATTATTGAAGGTTTATTAAAAGTTCCGTATTTTAAAAATAATAAGAAAATACCTTACATTCTTTCGCTCAATCCGAACTCACGCTCAGGTCCTGTTTACCAATATGACCGTATTACGCAACAAAATGAAGTGACAGCTAACATTTAAGCATGCAATGTAAATTTAAAGTCAAGACACGGTCAAGACGCGAATGAGGCACATCGGCTACTACCACTCTGTGTATAGAAAGGACAGAGTGAGATCACTGGGAGCCCACAAGCGATCAGTTAGTCGTAGATGAAAGGATTCATCCACAAACTTAGGAGTGGATAGGGAGAGATATGAGGTCGGTTGTATTATTTGTTATGATAATACAACTGTTCTGGCGAGAGGATGCGGGCTGCAAAAATGGGTGTGCATGCTAACGTTGAAACGCAACATTCATGAGGCTGTTAACTTATATTTAGACTGGTATTGGTTATGGGTGGTCGTTACCTGCAGTGGGGCTGAGTGCCTTCGTGTATTGATGTGTATGTGCGGTCTCGAGCGAGTTCTCGCTGCTGTGTTGTTAGGCTGGTTTTGACGTATGTGGTGATTGGTATTAGAGAGTTGTTTCCATGTATTGTGACCATTAATGGGTGAAGTGGTGAGTGATATGCGCTTCTCAGATTGAGTTCGGAATACTCTGTGCTTTCCTTTGTCATGTATCACTTGCAGGTATAATGTTTATTTGGCGTATTTGAGAATATTCTAACTGGAGTTTTGTATAGATGTAATTGTATCATTTCACCGTCAGGGTAGCACCTACGCAGCATCTTATTTGTGTTTTCACCTTTTTATTGTGTTGATGTGCATGGAATCTTAGAGACTTGTCAAATGTTGCCCCTCGAATTTTTGTTTTAGGTATGTATGTGAGTCAGAATAAGTATAGGTAATTTGGGTCAGGTGTGTGTGAGGAAATCGGTAGGTAATGCATGAAATTATCGATTGCACAATAGAGTGTCACCTGTATATTCTGAAGATTCGTATGAATCAGCCACTTGTTTTTGTAGGGACTATTAACTCATGAAAATCGCAACTTAGACTCATGAGTCATGACGCAGCGCACAAAAAGTTAGGACGGCTAAATGAGTCAGCTAGATTTGCCACAGAGGGAATTCACCTAATGCCTGGCCTTCTGAAACAAAATATGAAATGCAAAATCACGTAGAACCAATCAAGAATATAAGGAACCAAGCACTTTAGTAGTTTTCCTTTTCAACAAAGATAATGCACCCGTGTTTTTAAACAAAATGAGAGATTCATGATTAAGCAATTACGAGTATAATATGAAAAAATTATAAACTTGGTGTGATAGAACGGTCTAAGGCCGCTAAAATTCAGCCGCTATCACATGTTAGAAACACATGCTACCCACGTGCATCTGCGAGAGGTAGCAGAGCGCATTATCGCCCGCCATAGCCAATGTTTAATCAAGGAGGTTCACTCCCCCGTTTCGCCTCTATACGTCGATCTCGCCAGATTGAGTTAGGCTTATGGGCAGATAAGGTATTTTCCCAGGCGCACCGGGACATTCTCCCGAAGTCCCCCACTCAACTATCCCTTTGTTCTATGGAGATGGCTCCGGGTATTTATACCATAGCTTTTCTCAATTAGAGCAGATCGCGATTATCTTCGCGAGGCATCATGCCGATCCGGTCTCCCTTGTGCACCTAGGCACTCTCTCTACCTCGAAAAACCCCTTATTGTCCAGAAGAGGACAATATCACTTGAGTGCCAAGGTTCGTGCCTTTGAGATGCCAAGTCAACAAGACCCTCTGTTGTTCAGAAAGAGAACAACGTTAGAACAGCCATTGTTCTTTGAGCCCGTTTGTCAAGAAACGGTTCTCGTTCCCAAGACATCACGTCCGGATAATGTAATTCCCCCTTTTTAACGTTCTTCAAGAGAACGCTTGGTTTCAACAATAACCTCCATTGTTCATCTAGAACATCTCCGATTTGCTGTCACAAAGATCGCTCGTACTTCCGAGCCCCAATTCGCTCTCACTCTTCGAAGACACTCCTTCCCTTTCGTTAAGGACAACCCATCAAAGAACCCTTCTGCTGGAAATCGCCAGTGGACCGAAGATTCCTTCGCATCGTCTTCCTCTGCACAACAACTTTGTAATTACGTAAGCTAAGCATTACTTTTAATCATTTAACCTTTTTACAACGCAACCCAGTGCTTTAAATGGTTTAGAGAACCATTCCTCCCCTTTAATTTTTATTTGTTTACCTTTTTAAATCTCTCCAAATCTTAATCCTCGGATTAGTCAGATATTCCCACTACCCTTTTCATTCTCCGTTTATGTAAACATTTTTTTATATGTTGTTGATAGTTTAATTAATAAAACTCTATTTTATTAATGGTAGCAATATTATTTATCCTTGTTCCCCGTTTCACTTCTTAAGCATATTGAAGACAAATAAGCCTCTCCTGGCCCCCTTCCTTTTGGACAAACCTCGGTCAATCAGATTACCACGCACTCGAAATATTAGAATAATTCCCTCAACGAATAGTTATATATGGTATATCGTCGAGAGCCTATTCTACGACACTCGGTTTGAATTGAATGAATCGGTGACAGGATGATACAGGTGTCTCAACGCGTATAGAAAAACCCATCCGACAGCGCCCCGGTTAGCGTCTAAAAATGGCATTCCCCATTTTGACTTGAGGGGGGAAGGTGAGGGGTTCAGGGTACCCAATCGCATGACAACAAAGCCCCCAGCCATGAAACCTTGTTGAGTCGTCCGTAAGCCATTTGTGCCCGAAACCTCGGAAAGAGGCCGTACTACAGACAAAATTAAGTAGGCCATATAGTCTGGCCCAGAAAGGGAACCTCTAAGAGGCCTGAGGGGGCCAGTCCAGGGCGTCTTTCAATCGAGATTTCATCTTGTCCGTAAGGTGAGGGTATTGTTGGACGGGTCTGGACCTTCAAGGATCTGGTTGCATTCAATGCCAAGCTAGCCAACGATTTGAAAGAGGCAGATGCAAAAGCTTTGGAGTAAATGCTGAGGTGGAGACTCTTCGACACTAATCTCAAGTGTATAAGTGCTGCCAAGAAATATAAATAGTGAACTGTTGCAAAGTGTGGCACAGTGATATGCTTTGATTATTCTCGATTCAGCTTGTTTGTAGTTTCTGAAAGATCCCTTCTTAGGAGGAGAAAATAGAATAGCTTTCTCATGTCCTGTGTCGTACCCAAGCTAAGGCATCCGGACATTCTCCATAATTGGGGCTGTGTCTCATTCAATAGAACTTGAGGACTAACAATTTTGTCCAAAATACTCCCATCAAATCAAAAGGGTGCCAAAATGGGCTTCTTTAGCTTATTTTTTCTACATTTTAGGACCAGAGGATAGGAAGATCACTAAATAATGATGGCACTCAATGAACCAAATCCAAAGCAACACCAAAGATCTTGACTGAAAACATGATCAAATTTGGACCTTGGCCAGGAATTTGGCAGATTTGAACAAAATAGGGACTTTTGGGTCGATAATGAAAGTGGTGTTTGCAAAAAAAAGCCATCCAATTGTGAGCAGATGCAGGTACTTATTGAACAAAAACGGAGCAATACCATTCTAAATACCTTCAGAAATTTGGTTTCCAGCATGACTAAGTGAATTGAACAAGTGCTGATGAACAAGTGAAAATATTGACTGCGCGCATCAATTGACTGTATCTTTTAATACATTGGGATTGGTCTCTAAATATTTGTATATTTCATCTTCGAATTAGAATACAAACATATTAAGTTGTTTTTTTTTACTTTTATTAATTTTATCATATAAAAAAATATAGGAGTCTAAAAAATTATTTCGGCTCCAATGTATAGATTATCCCCAAAGAAAATAATACCTTTAGGGGCTTTATATATAAAGTGAAAAGGAAATGAAGGAAACATTGTTAAAGAATCATAAATTATAATTTTTAATTATAAGATTTTCCAATTTGAATATATTCACTTTAATTAAATTTTATTTACTGAGAAAATATCATAATGGTAATTAATTAATTCCTTTTGATTAAGTTCATTTCACATTTCATTTATAACTAGTATCTTTCTAAAAAAAAATGCGATAATTTATTAACGATCTTGACTTGCCTTAGGAATATATTGTGACATGCGATGGAAAATATTGATTATAAAAGCACGTAATTGACTCATATTGGATGTACATGAAAGAAAGGAAAATTTCTTTCATGGTCATGACTAGGTATCTACGCTTAATCAGCTGATTGGCTTTTCTATCCTTTTTATTTTCTCTCCTTTAGAAAGGATCCATTTAAGTTAGATTGAATGTTTAAGAAGAAGAGAAACCTAACGCGAATTTTAGGCAAATTTTATTTTTACCCCAACTATATTAAGATATTTTCACGTTAACATAGAGTTTTCAGTTAGGAAGAATTTTACCTCTGAAGAGACGTCCAGAATTGAATATTCATGTCAACTTTCATAAAAATCAGACATCGCTGCTTGCCTAAATCTTGATAAATAATGTTTAGGTCCCTTTTAAAGGAGCCTCTCTGTTCACCTTCACCCTTGTCGTCTTCAAGCAGAGAGTGTTAATAAAAATAATTATAGAGCTCCGATAATAAACTCTTTTTATAACAAATGTAAAAGTATATCGATGTGAAATAACATTTATTGGTATTCATTCGGAAGTGGTTTGACTCTATATAACACTTAGTTTGGATAAGTGTAAGATCCTAGGAGAAATGATTTTTTTTTCATAGGCGGTTGATGTTCAATCAGACGTTATTCAACCTAGAAGCTAAAAAGTATGAATCGAAATTTTTCAAACCCCTCCTGAAACATTCATCATACACCTTACACCGAATTATAGTTGCCTGTGACGTATAAATTTCCTTCCTCTATTAATAAATTGCATGTCGTAAATGTACTCTCATGGCTTCCATATATCTCCCATCCTGTGTTTATTGTTTAAGATATAGCAATATTTATATATATATATATATATATATATATATATATATATATATATATATATATATATATATATATATATATTTATTTTTATATATTTATATATATATATATATATATATATATATATATATATATATATATATATATATATATATATATATATATATATATATATATATATATATATATGGAATGGAAGATATCACATTGACGTGATGTATATCAGTGGAAGATAATGTTAAACCACAATATTTGAATCAAGATTTAATTTATAACTATCGGACTAGTTTCGGCAAGATGCCATTTTCAACTAGTAATGAAGAAGCTAGGCAAGGAGCAGAGTATATATAAGATAAGACACATCCTAAAGAAAATGAAACAGCAGGAAAAATCTCGAAAAAATATACTTGAGTAAATCTGGCGTGAATGACGAGCTTAACAAAATGGAATGGAAGCCGAAAACAATCTGGAGATTTGCTAATCCCCAAAAGGCATTGCGTCCGGGGGCTTATAGATACAATTTGCGATTCTATTCGTTATATATTTGTTAAATTTGTATTGCCCTTCAGATACATTGAAATTACCAACTTTGTTGATGATGACGGATTCCGCAAATCTCCTCTCAATATAATTGTTTGATTTATAAATGATTTTTGCATGGTTAAAATCAATTCTATCGTCGTATGTTTGCATATGCATAAAGAGACTTGACGATTAACTATACCTTCTGATATCAGCTAAATGTTCTTTCATCTTCTTATTAAAGTGGCCTGACTCTCCGATGTATATTAATTTGCAATTGTAGCATGGTATACTGTCAACATCAGAATGGAGATTGATTAGGCGCAGTCTAGTCGAAAATTTTCGAATGGTATTGAAATCAAAAGTTGACCTTAGGGTTCCTTCCCCCGCAATGCTAGTACATTTTTAATTATACTTCACTCTATGACCTCACTCTTATTGCTGACGAAGGAATAAGCTTTTCCCTGATTGACTATGCCACTCAGCTATCCGGCCCCCTCACTATATGAGTGGGCGAGCTTGCCCTTAGCTGCCTAGGACCCTCAGCTACCTAGATCACTCTTCGTAGTCACTAGACGCGACTATATATGGGGCCTGGACACCCGCGAGCAGGATCTTTATCGGCTAGGGTCTCACCATTGTTGCTCTGAGGAATGGTTTCAGTTTATGTCAAATGTTTAGCCAATGCAAGATTGTAGATCGATTGTGCTTTCTTTCTGTAAATATATATTTATATTATTGGCTGCTTTCTTCTGAGAAGGCATAGTTTCAATTCTGGTATGAATTAATGAAAATACAAGGAGTATCATCTGTTATTAATCGAAGATTTATAAAATTCCTTATATAATGGAATTATATAAAAACAGGTTTGAAATTGCCTCTCATTCTCAATTAAAATTAGATTTCCTGGCACTTAAAATCAAAGAATAAAAATAAATTGCGGAAATATATGAGCTTGTTTGTTGGAAATAAGAAGTCAAACCAAAACATAATATAAATTATATTACCTAATTTTAAAATTACAACTGATGAATTTAAAATATTGATAAGATTTTCCACACAACAGCTCGGTTGACGTTGCCCTTCAGACTTTTTAATGCAGAGGGACTGATCTTCATAAAAGCGTTTTGAGACCAATTCCTTTCCTCTTATTTTAGTTAGCAGATTTACATAAATGATAGCTAAACTCTTGGACGAAGTATTACAACTACAAACTAAAGCCATTGCTATACCTAACGACCTGCATTTTTTTTTCCTTCGGTATTTTTGCCCTCTTAACCAGAAGATCTCAAGACATTGACAATGGTCTGTATAAAAGTTTTTTTATTACTATTTACAATTTAATTTTCGAACAATCTTCGTAATAAATGTGAAACTTGGACATTTCTTTTGTATCAAGGGTTCAACTTCAGTTTATTACTAAAGTAATAGTGTCTACAAATTTTATTACTCTGGGGCTTCCTATGGGAAAGTGGAAACACAGACTGTGGAGTGTTTTTTACAATGCATTTTATACATGCTACGTTCCATTATTTAATCAATTTTATACAGTTTCTTTTACAATCGATTGTATTTTGTGAATCAAAGTGTGAACACATAGAAATACCGCATGAATTTAGAAATAGTACTGGAAAATTTGAAGCACTTGTTTATTATTCTGGATCACTTCGGCAATATATTCAAAATAATGAAGTACATTTTGAGAAGATCTTGGAGTTTTACAGAATCAAACGGCTTAATCAGACAGTTTTCTTCCAAGTGTGAGTACCACCCTGCCCTGATCTGTAAAACACACCCTCCCTTATCAAGTAGAGTAATAGATATCTTGCTGTGTAGGTCAAAGTGAGCTATATTACGTAGTGAAAAGTTCTAAAACGTTTTCTAAATCTTCGCCCAGTAAGATAGTTCAAGGACATCCTTCTAATCCCATCAAAATTGAGAGTCGAAAGACTCTAAGCTGCTCCCCCAACGGCTCCCTAATGACTCGCAGCCCAATTTTTTCTAGACGAATGAGAAAGTGTCTACTGTCCAGGATACATACAACACATAAATTTATAGTTTTAAAAAAAGATAAAAATGAGATTCTGATTAAACAGCAGAGATATTTCAGGAGATAAACGGCAGCTTCGGCGCTGATGCGGGCGGGTGTAGCATCAATGGCTAAAAACACCTCTCCTCCTCTTTGATGAGGTGGGGGAGGGGGGGATTTCAATAAACTTGTTTATTTGGATATATTGAAGAGTTATGTCACCTTATTGTCTCTGCCACGATAGGAAATGCCGGTGTAACCCCTTCCCAAATAAGGAGAAACCTCACACACAACAAAAGATTCCAAGACTAGTGCAAGCCAAATTTGAAAAGTTTTACTTAAAGGAAGGTAGGCAATCCAGTTCGCCATATTTGCACTCCATGGGCTATGACGTGAGATCTTTGCTCGATAAAATGGCTTGTACCAAATCTTTTCAAAAAGGCGAAGTTTGGAAGTGCAAACTGGAAAAAATGCTAGTAAGAAACATAACTGAAATCATACGCAAGTACTTGCGTTCAAGTCCTACTTTGACTTCATCGTGTAATCGACGAATAAGGGTGTTAATTTGAATATTAATTCGTATTTTAACATATAAGTTTATTTTCTGTTTTCGACTAAACGTTATGAAATATTGCATTGTGTTATTAAATTAATTGAATAAATATCAGTCTATGTACAATTCGTGACACCACTCGTGATAAGAAGTACCGCTCCTTACACTGATAGTTAGCGAATACCTTGGTTTAATCAGCAGATTACCGAGGTTTCGCGTCTCAGAGAACATATAGGGTGATCCAGGGAAAAGAGACAAAATAAAACCCTGTATCTCGGAACTCATACATTCACTTTTTAAATCATCAACATAACTCGAAAGAAGATTGTTTCAAGTTTATAGACTCTTGTAAATTACTTCTTTAAAATAAAAGAAAATTGAAGGCTTCCATTGCCAATAAATATACAAGCCAAAGAAAAAATGTTCTTAAATAAACTGATGCACAACTATCTCCCGAGAAATATCTTACTGGTTCGAAATTAATTTAGGTTTTATGAAAAAAAAAAATATTAATTTAATATGACATTATTTGTGACACCTATTTTCCTGAATTAATCAGTATCAAAGTAAATGCTAGTAAAGAAAATAATGTGAGCCTTGTTTCTTATCTAAACACCACCAGCAGGAATATAGGCTGAGTTTTATTAAAAGACATTGACCTATAATAAATTTATGTTAAAGTTATCACAGCATTATTAATAACTATGATACGAACGACTAACACAACTTATTTTAATGACTTCAATCAATCTACCAATTAGATGTCCTTTCTTTTTCATTTTTTTCAATTGTTACTTTGCTGATACTCCGATAGCAGGTAGGTACGAGTTTCTCTTTAGCGCTTTTAGTTTTATTCCTACTTTGGTTAAAGATGCTACAGAACTAGGAAATGCAAAATCCCTAGGGTCCACTAAAGGCTGCTGAAATGATGACTCGGGATATTATTATTAGTTTATGAGTAATATAAATTCAGTAGATATAATTTTGTAATTCGGTAATTACCATTTATTTACTTAGTCACTTTCTTCCTTGTGTCAAACTTATAGGTAATGTTTTTGTATAGTTTAGCACTTTGCCGTTTGATTTTAAATCCTTTGAACCTTTGCTTTAAAGTAGAATGATAGGAAATTTAGAATTGTGTATTTTTTACGTTTTCATTATGTTGTTTAACCTTTTACCCAAAACTGGCAAAAGCATAAAAATTTGTGACAAAATTTCTTTAACGTTTCTTTCGTAGTTTTCACGAATCATCATTACAATTTTGAGATCCTGTAAGGTTTAAACAGCTTCAAATTCATCTTCATCTCTGACCATTATTGAAACAACCTCATAATCTTTCGCAAGAACGCAATGAATTATTAATAAACAATATCTCAAAAATAAAATACTGGTCAGTACACTGATGAATGTTATAGAGAGCTTTAAAAAGGCACGATAGACAGTGGACATTGCAGCCAAATAAGAGCATAAAGTCTTCTAGGAATAATAAATCAGAAATTGAAAAGTGGCGAGGGAGCAAGTGTTTCCACCACAGCGGTGAAGACGAGGTTAGAGCGGCTGTGATTTTCGGTCAAGGGAGGGCAAAGAAACTCCTATAGAGGACCTGTTATAGATTAAAGAAGTTATTGCATTACATTAAGAAAAACGGGGATTCCAAAGTAGAAAATGTTTTTAACTATGGACTACTCAATCCAAGATTGAAAATTTGGGTTCCAAACGAAGAGATTTGCAAAAGAATTTAGAGAACAAATGATCTTGATTGTATTGTCCCTACATTAAAGCAGGACTAAGGTACTGTAATTGTTATGGGGGTTTTACACTTGATTCAGTGGGAGATTATATTTTAAAAATCAAAATAATTTAAGTAACAAACATATCCTTCATTTTTTAGGCAAAATTAAATCACAGCTGTCAGCTGACTTATCGGTCAAAATTTTATTGTGCACGAGGAGAATGGTCCAGGCACTCATCGCCACAGTGTTTTATTTATGTAGAGAAGAAAGAATAGGAAGCACATCTTATAATCATAAATAGGCCTCCAATGCTTCCTGATTGCAAGCGTATCGAACTCTTCTAGGATTATCTGTACAGACAAGTGAGAATGAAGCAACCAATACAGCTAGTATGGTACACTTTGATCGAATGTTTGAATCAAATTCAACAAGAATATTTTGCTTATTTGCTATATAAAGATCTAAAGAATATGCTCTGCATTCGTCAAATCAAAAGATGAATGTTTGGTTGAGTTAGAAAATGTGATATTATTGTTCTTTAAATGTATATATTTGTTATTTTCTTCATTTTTACATCAAATATTATCTATAATAACTCTAAAATTTCATTTGCTTTTATTTTCATGTGTTTATTTGCGTTATATTTAAACTAATTTGATAGTGACATTTAGGGCCAGCAGTGTATATAAATATATGATGGCAATTAAAATATGCTGAGTAGGATTTTTTAAAAAATAAGCATGAGGTCTCATTTGAGTAAATACAAAATGTTTAAATGAAATAGAGGAGAAATATCGCATTATGAGTGGGTTTGTGGGCAAAAATATATTAAATCATAGAATCTTTAGAGTATGTTTATGGGGCAAATTAAGGAATCATTAATTCCTTAATTCTTTCACTACACTTGCATTTAGAATTTGATACTTGTCTTTGCTTCATTTGCTCAAATTGAATAATTATTTATAATGGTTCTTTAATAATCAATCAGATCATTTCTTGTTTATAAACATCATATTTATAAGAGAAAGAAAACATTGTAGAAACAAATATTTATTATAAATTAAAAAGTAGTTTCTAAACACCTCGCATCGTCCAACAGCTGTATAATTTGTTAGTGGGAACAGTAAACTCGTAGATTAATGATTAATAGAGTTTCTGGTATGGATAAACCAGGTTTGCTGACCAAAAGGTCGCATGCTCTGACATATTAGGATTTATGACCATACGACTTTCAAAACATATAAATAATTCCCATACTAACCTTGAGAGCACCTTAAAATTTTATTATTCGAAAGAAAATATAAAAGAACATAGAGGTTTCAGATTTCGTTAGAAGCGTCTGAATAGTTATGATGTTATTGCCAAAGCAATATAACTCCCGGGATAACTTTGGAAGTATATTGACATATATGTCACCGGAAAGAGAAAGTAAAAAATCATAAGAAGTTCAACTTTGTTAGAATCGGCCAAATAGTTACAATGTTATTATAAAAACAAAAAAAGCAAAACGGAGCCCGACCGACTGAGATAATGTACATAGAGTTACCCGCGACTAATAATTTTAGCTTGAGCCTTGGTGTTATGGACTGTATGCATTATATTTTGGTAATAATTTCACCTGAATGGAATGAAAACAATGGGATATATTAATAGTAGAAGAAAAAAAGATTATCGGGTTTTGCAAAAGTTCTATTAGACTCGGTTTTTATATCTTTTGAGAAGTTTACGTACGTGATAGAAAAGGTTCTGTCAAATAAACTTAAACTTTTACTTTTCCACCACGTGTCATCAAATCGTCTTTTCCATTGTATGTGGCTGTTTCGAGATTGAAGTGAAAACAACAATTTAACATCTCTGTTCTCCTGCCTGCTGGTCATAAAATGTCCGACATCGCCAAGCGGCTTAACGTCAGCCGTCCACAACAGAGGTTAGCAAACTGCCGCGCACAGTCTTTTTATGTGGCCTGTGTTCTATGTCATAATTCATTCAATTAAATATTGAAAATTAATTATTGAACATTTTGCCAAAATTTTCCGCGAAACTTGAATTCTGTCACATTTGAGCGCAACATTAACAATTTCTAATTCTGAGCTGACTCATAAATTCTGATGGACTTGCTAATCCCCCAAAACGTGAAGCTGTATGTGCTCACTCTGATATAAGCTTCAAAGCAGTTTAAAATGGGTGGGAAAACTATGGCAAAAAATTATCCTTAGTTATTAATGATTGTTATATGTAGGACTGAAATATATGTAAACAAATGCACAAAAGTAATTGTAATAAACTAATATGTATTCGAAATTTCCATCTAACTGCTTAAGTGCAGCCCGCGAAGCTCTACATAAGCTTTAATGTTGCCCGCTGCTTAAAACCATTTGCCATTACTGGTCCACAGAGTAGTGGAGAGATTCGAGAAGGGAAAAGATCATAAAGCCCAACCTCTTTCAGGCACACCTCAGGTTATAACGCATTCGACTGTGAGGAAGGCCTTTGAAAGTGCTCCGAAACTCTAAAAGACTGCGCTTACGAAGAAGGAGAAGATCTTGGTGGGCACGGTATCAGGGGCTTGAAGGAGGAGGGAGGGAAGAGATTAAGTTACTTGGGAAGACCTTTGCTCACGAACCTATGCGAGAACAACGTCGTCTGGAGCGCTGTCGGAATCTTCTCAACTACTTGGAGGATGCCAGCAATTGAATTCTCATTGTTTTCTGATGAAGAAAACCTTCATAGTCAATTCTGTCATACACAAGGGAACAAGTGCGTGGTAAGCTAAGGCCACTACGTCTCTGAGTTTCGTTGCGTCTCTACGATGCTGCACAAGGCCTCCCTGATGAAGCTCAGCATCGTGGCTTCGAAAGAAGAAGCTCCCAGCGTGGTTCACGGCAGGTCGGAGGCTCACCGAAGCCTATTAATGGGACATCTTGACCAAATAAATGTCGTACCTTGGGTGAAGAAGATCAAGAATAAGGTGGACTTTGTCTTTCAGTAGGATGGTGCCTTGACCTACATGTCCAAGATCATGCGAGAATGGATAGAGTCAAACATAAACTTCTGGTCGAATGACTTTTGACCGCCGTAGTACCCCGACCTCAATCTACTAAACTACAGCTTGCAAGCGCATGTTAAGAGTAAGCCCTGCAATATCCGCCACTGCAACGTAGACAAGCTGAAATCTTCGGACAATTGTGTATGGGTCAGCATTAGGAAGGACTTCGTCCGCAACGTGGAGTCGGCCTACAGGTTTAGCCTAGAGCACGTGCTCGCTGCCGAGGGTGGCCATATTGATTAATAATACAATTTCTACACATATATTTTTTGTTAAAACAATAAAAACCCTGTCGAACTACATCAAACCTATTATAGTCTCCTTTATTGAGAGCATCGTAACGAGTGTAACAGTTCTTTTGGAATAGCCGGTACAAGCGCTTTGCCTTCATTAAACAGTCCTTCCCAATAAAGGTGTTGAGGATCTGAATCTTTTTTGCTGCAGGTAATATATATATATATATATATATATATATATATATATATATATATATATATATATATATATATATATATATTTATATAAATATATATATATATATATATATATATATATATATATATATATATATATATATATATATATATATAGAGAGAGAGAGAGAGAGAGAGAGAGAGAGAGAGAGAGAAAAAAAAAAAAATCTACAAGTTTATAAAACTCTTCTTGTTCTGATAAGGAAAAATAGATTTAGAATTATGGAATAGGTAATTAACCTCTTCCTATAGGATTTTTTAAACATTAATCAAAGTAGCTCCATTATTACAGTAACAAGCAAGATAAAAGAAGGATCTTTCTTTATTTAAATATTTTCAAGGATATGATGAGTAGTTAAATGAAATTTAAATTGTATATAAGGTCATGCATTTAACATATTTTAAAAGATATCATATAATACAATCGTATATTCAAGAAATAATACTAAGTAAACTAACAAAATCAAATATTGGCACGTGCAAAATACCTGAATGTTTATGTCAGGGACATTCTAGTAGTTTCTTGAAATCGTCTGACAACTTTTGCTTAAAGACTTCTGAGAGGACCCTTTCCTATGATTTAAAGGGGGGTATGAAGCTCCAATAGTGTGATTTTATATATTCCGAAGTTATACAATGAAAACAAAAACCTAAAAAAATATGAAAAATTCGGTGGAACCCATATAAACACAATCTGATAAGACAGAGCTATTAGGCGCTTCTCAATAAAAGGTCCCTTTGAAACTGCAGCAGGAATTTATTGAATAGTTAAGAAAATAGTGGCAAAGAAGTGAGACATTTCAAACCTTCCCTCTCCTCAATACATGTGTTTAAAAAGCTTTTCTCAACAACCAAACCAATCATGAGTAAGAAGAACCATAAGGCGAGACTTGAACAAGCTGAAGCTTAAGTTGTTGTGAAGGATGAAGAATGGGTGAGAATTCATTTTAACTACGAAACTAAATATAATCTAGTCGGATATGATGGCGGACGCTTTGTTACATGGGCTGCATATGAAATACTTGACCATGTGCGAATAATTGAAAGGTTCAAGGCAAATGTGTACCTAAAGCTCGCACAGCAACATATTATACCTTTATTCCGAGCATCTCTGAACCAGCCAGCAGTATGTATTTAGGAAAACAGGCATGCCATACCTAAAAGCGAATAAAATACTATTTCAAACTAAAAGAATTCGAAGTAATTAAGTAATCTACCACGAGCCCGGACCTGTACCCAATTTCTTAAAACCCTTGGAAGATCTTTAGTATAGGTAAGCACCAGCAGCTTATAACAGTGACGAATTTATGACGAAAACTAAACAAGAATTGAACAAAATAAGACCACAATTTTGAAAGAAACTGATAAGGTCCTGTTTTTGTCATTGTGGCAAATTGATAGAAAACAAAAGACTTTCGCTTCCTATTAAGAGTTGTAAAATTCTTAGTGGTCAAATCTTTCTATTGTTTTTGCTCTTAGGCAATTTTACGAATGATCCTTCTCTTATTTTGCACGTGTCAATATTTTATTTTGTTAGTTTATTTAGTAAAATTTCTTCAATATACGATTATATCTATGAAATATTTAAAAATAATTTTAATGCATACTTTTATGAATAATGAAAATTTCATTAGCATACTTATTATACTTTTGAAAGGTTTTAATAGGGAAAATCGTACCCAACTTTTGCGGACCAACGGGATAATTATTTAGCTATGAGTCGTTTTATTCCAGCACCTCTCTTGATACCCATTAGTGTCCTCGTAGCCCATTAATAAGTGAATGCGTATATAGCTCTTCACTCATTAGAATTAAATAACTTAGACCGAATTTGCTTGAGTTGTATCAAAAGGTATCTATAACGTATAGCTCAGCGGGCCATTATTTTCTCCTCTGATTTTGTTAGAGTTAAAATTTGTCTTCAATATTATCAAAATTGAATCAAATTTAGTATGCCCACTTGGATTTACCTGTTTTTTTTTGTCATTATGAATCAATCAGTAAGGAGGAACATTTGTTTACTCATGATAAACGAAGTGAATATGGTGATTCTGTATCAAATGGGGGGCCAGTACAAGACAAAAAGATTTTAGGGATATTTATAGGAGAGTAAAATAGGGAAAAAAATAAAGTTTGAGCAAGGTATTAAAGTTAAGCGATACATTTTTCTAAACAGCCAACCTACGAGGAGTGTTTAATAAGTTTTGCAATTCGAATATAAGGAAACGAGATAAGAGGAAAAGTGTTTTATTACATTTGAATATAACTACCTTCGACTTCAATGCACTTGCGTCACTTATCCCTAAGGCTTTAAATTCTCGACAACCAGAAATCTCCCGACTGCTGTTCAATCCACTCCTGGACGGCAGACCAGACATCTTCATCGTCCCCAAACCGGAGTCCACGCAGTGCAGCCTTGAGCTGGCGGAATAAGAAGTAGTCGCTAGGGGCCAGATCTGGACTGTAGGGGAGGGGATAGTTGAGCTCATAGAATCCGCATTCGTGCAGGGCAGCTTGTGCAACTCTGGCCTTGTGGACAGAGGCATTGTCGTGGAGGAGCAGGACACCGCGTTTCAACCTGGCGCGCAACTTCTGACGCATGCACTTGTTCAACCCAGCCAGTTCTTTGGCATAATATTGGAATGTGATGGTCCTTCCACGAGACGCATAGTCCACCATCAACACTCCCTCAGAATCCCAGAAGATGGTCACCATGATCTTCCCGGCTGAGAGTTGGGTCCGGAACTTGATGGGATTCAGAGAGCCCCTGTGCTTCCAGGCCATGCTTTCGAGCTTGGTCTCAAGATCCAAGTGATGGACTTATGTTTCATTATCTGTCACTATGCGTGACTCGAATCCAGCCGCGTCTTGGTTGTACAGGAGCAGCAGCTCCTCTTAACTTTGACGACGTTGAACTTGATCATTGGGCGTGAGGTTTCGTGAGGTTTCTAGGGACCCAACGAGCAGAGACCTTGGTCATCGCCAAATTGTCGTGGATGATGTTGATAACACTTCCATGTGATATTCCAAGTTCTCACTCGATTTCTTCGACCTTCACCCGTCGATTTTCCAGGATCATCCTCTCCACACGAGCTACATTGTCCTCGTTGGTCACGTCTGACGGGCGTCTTGCACCTTGGTCATCTTCAAGGAACTCACGACCATGGCGGAACTCCATATTCCAGCGAGCAATGGGCGCATAGGAAGGGGCGTTGTCGGTGTACACTGCAACCATGCGTTCATGGATCTCTTTTGCATTCTTGCCTTCCTTGGTAAAAAAATTGATCACTGCGCGGTGCTCAACCTTCTCCATTGTTGAAAGATTTGTGACTGACGATCTGCGATCAGCTACTGCTTCTTAAACCTACGAGGCAGGAGCGTGCGGCTGCAGGTCTTGACTTGTCATAACCTTCCCTAACACCTTCACAAACAGCCATCCCCCTTCCTCTGTTTTGCCCTACCGATTCGCAAAACTTATTGACCGCCACTCGTACATGCTATTCTTAATAGGTAAATTATTTAATAAATGTAATTTGCCTAATTTTTTCAAATCATTACTGATACAATAACACGGAACTTTTTAAAAACTCATAAATGAATGTAGCTAAACAGTGCATTTCGAAATTACCTCCAACACCCACACAAAATTCTTGTTAAAGCTCCTATTCTTAATTAACAGACATAAAAAATAAGGAGATATTGTGAAATGTACATTAACAAGCAGAATTGCAGTTGGAAGGATGAGGAATGGATGAAAATATCTTGAATTTATTGCCTCTATACATTATGACCCTGAAGACATCCTCATTGTAGCAAGGACCAAAGACAAGCTAGAAAATTACATTTCTGTGGATGAATTACTGTTCTATTCATAATGAAAAAAACATTTAATAACTCGTTCCAAGATGATGGATGGGCACTAAAAGGGTTATTGATCTTAAAGGAGTAAGGAGATTACTTACTTCGAAGTGGACTTTTAGGTAAGTATATTGAGACGATGAATCTTGGACATTAGTCTTTTACAAACAATTCGGTTAATTGGCTGGCAAATGGGCTACATCTTACAGAGTAAATCAAGGACAGGATAGTTTTTCCTAACTTCTAAAGATTTGACTGGAAATAACTAAAAGAATTATTTTCGTTGATAGGTTTTTTAATGATTTAAGTGAATTTAAAAACACTACTACTCTCAAAGCACACTTACCTCTAGTTAAAAGAGATTTTAACATCACTCGCGCATAGCACTCCTGTCGGCGAATTCTTGACATATTTAAACTTTATTCTGTCTCGCTGTTTCTCTCATTCCCTAACCCATTGTCTTCTTTGTTCAATTAACATTAGGATAGATGAAAAGAGATGTCGGCTGTTTCCTTTACCCTCAAGAGTGTTCCATATCCTCTAATGTCGAGACCTAGCAACCTCACGCTATGTTTGGCCTATTTATTCTGGCATTCCGGACAAGCTTTCTCAGTCACTCTCGCCATTTGCCAAGATACACAATAACCTCCAAGAAAGCTCTCCATTCACGTTAGTTGTAAGCCACTTTACTTGAGTCAACCAATAATAATATTATCTCTAGAACATGGCAATAAGTATATATTGTGAGCTTGCTTACTTATCCAACCACTTCATTCTCTTATTGGTTCAACGCACATTCCATCCCTTTCTCACATCACTCAACGAACACATACTTCGATCTTATCAGTTACTATTTTGAATGCTAAGAAACAAAGAGTGCTTGCAAAGGGTGCTTTTTGACTGTCTGTGCTAAAAGGAAAAAAGAATCAAAGAACATTCGTAGCATACTCTCTTAGGATCCACTTATACATTACGCTATTTAAGTCCTCCTGTGTGGCTCACATTCACTCTACCGCTGTATAAAAGAAAAATAAGCTGCAGATACTGTACAATCTTCTTGGTAATGTCTCTAATTCTCAAAAACCCCGGTCTCTTTCCGGTTTGTCCCCTCCTTAAAGCGACAAAACAATGCATGGAAACTTACAAGAATATATTGCCATAAATTTCATGTTTATTTACAAAATATATTTTGGCTGTATATTAGAGTGCATCGTCCCTCCTCATTTCGAGTAGAAGCTCCAATTTGAATTATTTAATTAATAATAATAAATTTATTCATTAAAAATGAATAGTTTAACACCAGATAGTAAAGGGATCATACCAAGCTGAGCAATGTACAGACCTTAAAGAACTACAACACCGCGAAGCGACATCATGTCACTTTTCATGGAAAGAATAAAAACAACTTGATCCCTTTGAGTCACCAAACAGGATATTAAAGCAAGTTAAAACACTTCTATCAAATTTTTAGATCATTTGTTAATTATATTGAAAGACCGTTCTATCAAATTTAGGATAAAGGTTGAAATAAATTAAAACGGAACCAATATATTACGAGGGGTAGTTAATAAGTTTTGCGATTTAGTAGGGCAAAACAGAGGAAGGGGAATGGCTGTTTGTGGGGGTGTTAGGAAAAGTTATGACAAGTCAAGACCTGCAGCCGCACGCTCCTGCCTTGTAGGTTTAAAAAGCAGTAGCTGATCGAAGATTGTCAGTGACAAACCTTTGCACCATGGAGAAGGTGGAGCACCGCGCAGTGATCAAATATTTGACCAAGGAAGGCAAGAATGCAAAAAAAAATCAATGAACGCATTGTTGCAGTGTACTCCGACACCATCCTTTCCTATGCAACCATTAATCGCTGGAATAGGGAGTTCTGCCATGGTCATGAGACCCTTAAAGATGATCCCCGTCAAGAACGGCCGTCAGACGTGACCAACGAAGACAATGTGGCCCGTGTGGAGAGGATGATCCTCAAAAATCGACGGGTGAGGGTCGAAGAAATCGAGCGAGAACTCGGAATATCACATGGAAGTCTTATCAATATCATCTACGACAATTTGGCCATGACCAAGGTCTCTGCTCGTTGGATCTCTAGAAACCTCACGAAACTTCACGCCCCACGATCGACTTAAACGTCGTCAACGTTCCGAGCAGCTGCTGCTCCTGTACAACCAATACCCGACGGGATTCGAGTCACGCATAATGACAGGGGATGAAACGTGGGTCCATCTCTGGGATCACTTAGCGACTACTTTTTATTCCGTCAACTTAAGGCTGCACTACATGGACGCCGGTTTGGGGACGATGAAGATGTCCAGCTCGCCGTCCAGGAGTGGATTGAACAGCAGTCGGGAGATTTCTGGTTGTCGGGAATTCGAAGCATCAGTGACAAGTGGCGAAATTGAAGTCGAGGGTAGTTATATTGAAAAATAATAAAACACTTTTCCTCCTATCTCGTTTCCTTATATCCGAATTGCAAAACTTATTGATCGCCCCTCGTAAGTGTGGAGAGTAGGGTGACACATATCTGACGTGCTTAGGTAAACTTATGATAAAATAAGTACATAGATTAGATTAAGCTAACCTGCACTCAGTTTCGGCAGTACTATATTCTAGACGATAACCCACCGAGAAGTAACAGAGTGCCTTCTTTTTGTAAGTAAATAGTGTGATTTTGAGATTGAGAGACACTCATATCTTACGTCTTGAAAATATGAGGCCTTTAGAGATAAGTCAACGTAGTAAAATACTATGTGTAGTTATTTACGAGTTCTATATATAAAATGATCAGGAAACGTTAGGAATTTGAGCCTGTGAATTACTCGTTCAGGGAATGTGAGTGCAAGAAAGGTTTTGTTTAACAGTATTAAAGTAATTATCTTTTATCATAGGAGATATGGTTTAGTTAAAGCTGTTACGCTGCATCCTAGGTTGCAGGTCCGTAGGAGAAATGAGAGTGACAGGGTAAAATAAAGAGTGCATAGCCTCATATTTCAAAGTATGTGCCTAATTTTCAGTGAGATAAGGATGAAGTATGACGGTTTGGTTTATCCATAATTACTATGATGTTTAATTGAGTTTATTGTTAATAAGTATAGAAAATATTTATATTTTTTCGATTTAAAAATGTTAAAAAAAAAAACTAGTAAATTAAGTTGATTTATGCTGTTTATTTAAATATATAGCGTGGGTTTAGGAGATGTAAATAGTATAGTGGCATTAATATATGTATAAAGGGAGAAGACAACTCTATTTTTCGTGTCGTTAATATTTATCTCATTAGAGCCTTAAATAATTGACGAGGTTATGTGCATAATAAATGCTGGACCCTTCATGAAAAGGTCATCCAAATGACTAAGGAATAAGAATACGATAGAGGAATGACCCAGAAATAGAAAGAAAGATTATCTAGTTTATCTTAAGAAATGGAAGAGGCAGGAAAGGCACAAATAAGAAGAGTAATATGAGATTAAAGATCTTGTGGGAGATATTTCTTACATGAAACTTTTAGCAGATTATATTTATATGGCACTTTTTGAACACTGCATGAAATATTTCTTTTATATTGAAGTAGTAATTTTGTTGTGAAATTTTCTTTTGTAACCTTTTGCTCTTCTATTAATTACATTTACAAATCTAATATATTAATATTCACTGTACCCTGTATACATAAAGGTCAAGTGATAGGGAGTGCTTTAGTCTTGGCATGTAGGATTAATTATATAAAAATGTTGGAAACTATAATTATTTTTTACCAATATCATTAAAATGTGGATAAGATTTTAGGTGATTCATCGGATTTAATGTTTAAATATGGCTTTTATTATTAAGATGGTTTTGGCTAATCTAAATTGATTTGTCGTTATATTTGTAAATAATTTAGAAATTTTCCACTATATTTCCCATATTAGATTACTCATAAATTTTATGATGTGTTAATTGGTTATAATTAGCTTCAATCGGTGTTCTCTGTTATTGTTAATAGCTAGTAGATTGTATAACCACTATACAACGAAGTACAGACCTCAGCTTGTAATTGAATTTGTATTCCTATTTGATAACTATTTTATTTTTAGACCGAGTAGAAAATATTAAATAGAAATTTGCGCCTTTTTAATAGCATTGGACAGGTATTTTTACCTGCGGCGAAGCGCCAGGTTTAGGTGATGCTTTCTTTTCAAGAGGAGTTAAGTTTAATTTTTAAAAGGAGGAAAGTTCAAATTTCAAAAGGAGTAAAGTTTAATTGTACCCATTTAAAGCCAAGAAATCACCTAAATAACCATGGGACATGGGTTATTCTCCCTGGAGATTTTAAATCTGCCATCGATTTACCCCTGAGTGGTGCCATCTAGTGGCAAAAGACTTATTTATTTTTCCAAGGAGTTACGTTCATTTTTCGAAGGAAAAATGACCCATGGGACATATTGTTATTCACCCTGGAGATTTCCAATCTTCTATCGGATTTGGCGTTGGGTGACGCTAGCTGTTGGCATAAAGCCTCATTTAACCATTTAGCCATTCAAAGGAACTTTAAGTAATTTGAACCAAGTGGAACCACCGATGCAATAACCATTTATCATCTTATCACATTACGCCGCAGGCTATTTTAAATAGGCTTTTCCTCCTGTTTAATCGAGATCTTGAATGATAAAATTTTTATAAAGGAAAAATTTAAATTACTGTGCCTCTTATTTATCTTTTCTGGAGTCTCTCATTCAGAGTAAACTTTATTTTAAAAGAGTAATACTTTCTATCTTACTCTCTCTTTGATAGCTTTTTGGGGGGAAATATTTTGTCTATCTTATTCATTCTCAGCTCACTTATTTTTATAATATTTTGTTGCAAGAAAGCTACTCAACAGCTTCAATGATGCAGTCAAGTTGCGATTGAGGTTTAGTCCTCAAGATTTGGGGAAGTGGTTGCGGGAAATGGTAGCAAGTCAGAGCTACTCCTTGTATGAGAGAGGGGAGATTCCCACTGGTAAGCCTGTGAGGGGCGCGGCGGTTTGCCATTCTGGCCGCCGTGCTGATGGGACTTAGCACCCCGTCCGACCCAAGCTTAGCCTCTTCTCCTTCCTTCAAAACACTTGTACTTCCTCGCTTTTCATACAACCTCTCCCACAACTTTCTTGGGTCAGTCTCTAATTTTAAAGGGTAGATGCTGACCTTCTTCTCAGCCAACCGTCCCGGATCGGGGCTGAGGAGGGAGGGGACAACGTTTCCTAACCCCTGAGCTCCGGTTCGGGATGGAGTTTTTTTAACACCCTGCTTCATCCCCACCCATACCTTTCTCATATCCCCTTTCCTTCTCACTTCACCATCTATCCTTGATTTTACGCCGTGCCCAAGGTGGAGCCGCCATGCTGAAGGGCTGCCAGGTCACCAGGCAAGAGGGGTGGCCTTAAATGGCGGCATCTGGCTCTGCCAGCCCCGTAAGCACCCCATGCAGAGTGGGCTACTGCGAAATGTGATGTGCTATTGCATCCCGTAATAAAAAGAGGGTCACCCTGCCCAATGATGGGTAAAAAAAACCCCCTTAATTCCCCCAGTACCATCGACGGAGCCGCCTTCAGGCAGCATAACAGAAAAAATGGAGGTCTTCCCCCTGTGCTTGCACAGGGGACCCTCCATATGACTCTAACCGGAGAAGAGGCTTACTCCTCTCCGGCGACTACGGGTGTAGGGGACTCCCCCTCACCCGCTTTTCTGGAGGTGCTTTCGTGCACCTTTATTTTTCCAGCAGCACTCCCTCCTTTTCCTTCTAAGGGGACTGCCAAGAAGGCCAGCAGGCAGCCCATTGACGACCGTCCCTCATTGAAGCGGATAGGTAGGGCAAACCCCCTTAGGAGGGAAAGGGGAAGCCAGGCCCAAGCGTCACTGTAACCTATAAATACTAGCCCCTTGTTAAACCCACCATTCACTCTCTAGGATGGATCCACTTTAGTAAGTACCCAAATTTACCGTTTTCATATTAAATGTTTTTCAACTCTTACAGCCTTTACAAAGTAAAAAAAGTTTAAATTTACTATCTCTAAATAATGCCAGGTCAATTTATCTTGTAGTTTTTAATTAATTTCTGCAATAAACTCTAAATTTATGAACTAATTTTTTGAGTCAGTTTTAAAGCAAATCTAACTGTTGCTAAGTCATATTTAAAAATTTTAACTTATAGTACGTTTTACTGATATTTTATAATGGGTCACCTTTAAAATAATGTCTTGTTGGTGTTTTCAAGTTTTCTTCATATGTATTAACTTTGTAAACTTATTCTAGCCTAAAGATGAAAACTTGTAGCTTTCAAAACGTTGTGAAAAATTAAAAGATGCTGCAACCGTTTCTCGTGGCTCTGGGATTTATCCTCAATACTATATAAATATATATATGAATATATATATATATATATATATATATATATATATATATATATATATATATATATCAGGCAATGGCTTCGCCACTACCCCTTACAGGCGGTGCTTGCGCTTCGCTACTAAGATTAAAACGTAAAATCTAAAAAAAAGCAGCCTTGGATAAATTTTTAGAAATTTTCTCAACTTCTCCAATTATAATAATTTGAAAAATGAACTCTAAACTAAATTTTTGCCCTTTCAAAATATCACGTTGCTAAAATATAGAGTTATAGAAGATATAGAAGAAGATATATAAAAATAAATTTTCTGAACTTCACCATTTGTAATTCTTTTGGGTTTTAAAAAATTCACAAAACTTCGATCTTTATATTTAGTTCTGAAGTTCACCGTTTTGTTTTTGGATTTTATAAAAGAATTATTAGAAATAACTTTGATAAAAAAACCTAAGTCATAACCAAACTAAGATGAAATTATTATTCAATTACTCAAAAAATCCCCTTCTTAAATTATAGTTAGTAATGATGAAATATATATATATATATATATATATATATATATATATATATATATATATATATATATATATATATAGCTAGAAAGATGTTTAGATAAAAAAATGTATTTGATCTTGACATTTATCCAAGCATTGTTTAATCCTTAAAATTTCTCAAATTTGATTGGCTAAAACATATATATATATATATATATATATATATATACATATTAGATTTTGCTCCAATCTCAAAATAATAAAACGACGGGTGATATGTAGTCAAGATTCTATCCTGCAAAAGTTATAAACCTAAGTTTTCAACGACCTTAAGTAAGATAGATGCGGAAGGAGGCGAAAGCCTGGATTGATTGAAGCAGTAATTTAACTTCATTTACGTCATAGTTAGAAAAATTAAAGCTGTTTATCAGCATTAGGCGCAAATTGATTTTCGCCCTATATTGCTCTTCTTCTTTGGCCCTCCCCCCTTCACCCTCTGCTTACATGATTACTGATCCCTCCTCAAATTTATCCACATTTTGTGGTTTTAGTTTTCGTTTTCTCTTTCCATAGAATCAATTTTTGGACTATGGGGAAAAAGAACGCTGATTAGAATTAAGATATATTTTTGTTGCGCGGTATAATAAAGCAGGGCTGGTAGCCTTCCTAGTACAAAGCACCTCTTTATATTGTTGGTGTGTATTAATTATTTCTTGGTGAAGGATATGTGATTGGATTAAAGCTCCTTTATACTGATTCAACTACTTGATTTTTGTAGGTTGAATCTCTAGATCGATCCTACGCTGCTTTAATTAATTATTGCTTTGAAATAGTTTTTCATTATTTACAAGATATTTTGTGTAATATTTTCTTTTCCTATAATTATCTTATTTCATTTTATGTAATATTTGCGTTTGTTGGAATTATTTTATTTTCAACTATTGTTTTGTTTCATTTCTTGGATAAGATGAAATATAAATTATAGAGAATATGCCTATTTGCTGCCTTGTAGAGAAATTGCATCATTAATTGGTTTTCTTGCAATTCTTTAGGTATCATTTGCTAAATTGTCTATTTTAAGTTTACTTCTCTGTTTATTCCTTATTAAAATATTATTTATATTCCTAATGTTGCGAGTGATAATCTGTTTGCATAACATTTTTGTTAATTTTAATATCTCCCAGACCTCTTCACGTAAAGCTCTCCAGATATTTCATTATTTTCCTAAATTTCGGTCTTAAAATGCTGATTTTTTTTGTTTTTTGGCATTGCTCCCCAGAATTATATGACCTCTACTCCCTCAGGTCGTTTGGAAGATTAAGGGAGAGAGTCTTTGATTCTAACCTTTGTTTTGTAGGCCTTAGGCAACGTTACCCAAATTAAGTGATATTTGTCCTAAGGGACCAGATTAGAGTCGAAGGTAAATCTTTCATTTATGTACTTGCCTTGGGAAGTGCGGCAAAAGAAAAAAGCTTGAAGTGCATGGAAAGTTCTTTGATCACCTATCGTAATCGAGAACAACGGCGGGAGCAATGCTGTTGTCTTCTCAACGACTTAAAGACTAATGGCAAACGATTTCTCCCTATTTCTGATGAAAATACATTCATGTTCGATCCAGACCTCAACAAACAGAACGATTGTGTGGTAATTAATCGAATTGAGGTCTGGAGATAGTGGCGGCCAAAATTCCTTCGACCAGAACTTCTTTTTGGCCCCAATCACTCTTGCAAGGTCTTCACCATGTGGAATTGTGCACCGTCTTGTTAAAAAACTTTGTCCCCCTTCTCTGTACTCTTTCTTACCAAGGGCAGGACATTCGTGGCCAAGATATCCCTGTATTAGGCCGCGGTGACCCTGTAACAGGCAACGAATGACTCCGGCTGCATCTTTTCGAGGCTAGAATCCACGAATCCGAGCCTTATCAGGGAGGCTGGCTGCTTGGTCGTCTGCATGTAGCGTTTATTGGAGACGTAGTGGCATTAGTAACACTCGCTCATTCTACTTGTAGATTGCCGGATCGACCTTTCTAAATATTTGAACAGAAAAAATGAGAAATCGATTACCCAACGTCACCTTTTATTTTAATATTTATATGGCCACACAAGATTGGGATCAATATATGACCACACTTTAAGCTCTTCTGTATCGACTACGGGAACACAATTTGCAAATTGGCTCCGGCAAGTGCCACTTTGCTTTTTGCACTATCGATTACCTCTGCTTGTATATTGGGAATTATCCTTAACATCCCATTAAAAAAGATCTATGCCATCGTGGGCATGCCATGGCCCACCACAAAAAGCAGTTACAAGGAGCTACAAGGAAAATAAGTACCCTAGAAGACCTTACGGTCCATACAAGGAGGGTACTTTTGGCGCAATCTTCGAAGGTGTCCGTTGGCAACCTCGAAGATCACTCGCGAGGATCTTAACGGTGATTTCGCAAGACTTTATCTAGTCTTAACTTGAACTGGCCAACAGATTTACTGTTAAACAACTTCCGTCGCAAGTGCGTTCCAACTACCGCAGATACTGTAAGTGAAGAATTTTCCACACAGATCACGGTGGTATCGCTTCAGTTCAAGTTTAAAGCCGTGATTTCTTGTTCTCCCCTCGCTGAGCTGGAAAATGTCCCCGTAGTCCAGTCTGTCGAAGCCTCGAAGTATTTTGAATACTTCGATAAGCTGACCACGTAGTCTCAGGGTCTCCAGCGAGAACATATCTAATTCCCTTAATCTATCTTCATAACTTTTATGTCTGATAGAGGGAATCAGTTTTGTTGCCCTGGCTTGCACGAGTTCCAATCTCGTGATGTCTTTTCAGAATGAAGGACTCCAAAATTGTAGGGCATACTCAATGTGCGGCCGAATGAGGGAGTTGTACAGACAAAGTACTATCTCCCTGTTACGGTATCCAAACTGGCGCTTTATGTAGCCTAACATCCTTTGGGCTTTCTTCTCCACCTCAATACACTGTTTTGAGAACTTGAGGTCACTCTTGATAGTCACACCCAAGTCCTTCTCAGGGGCGGTGGATTCAATAGCAGTGCCCTTAAGGATATACTGAGATTGGGGGTTTCTGTGGCCGATATGCATCACTTTGCATTTGTTTACGTTGAAAGGCATTTGCCACGTATCGGACCACTCCCCAATCTTCCGAAGATCCTCCAGCAGGCTTGCAGTATTTCCATCCTTTGCAACGTTCATACCAAGCTTGGTATCGTCGGCAAATTTGGAAATCTTGGCAACCATGTCACCGTTGACGTAGATGATGAATAGTAGTGGCCCCAGGACAGAATCTTGAAGCACCCCGCTTGTAACGGGCACCCACTCAGAAGCCTGTCCATTCACCACCACCCGTTGCCGTCTGCAACTTAGCCAGTTCTCGATCCAGCCGGCTACTTTTCCGTCTATTCCCAGTGCTCGCACTTTCCAAAAAAGGTGGTGGTGTGGCACCTTATCAAAGGCTCTCGGAAATTCTAAGTACACCCCATCCACCGCCTTGTCCCAATCGTGCTCACTGAAGACGAAGTGGAAGAATTCCACAAGGTTCGTCAGGCATGACCGTTGCCTTCGGAAGCCGTGCTGGGAACTCTTCTGTAGCAGGTTGTGATCCTTCATAGGCTCTGAATCGTTCAATCAGCGCTTCCTTCCCTAACTTTGCAACTATATTCGCCGCCTTTTGCGAGCTATTAAAAAAGAAGGCACCTGGACGCCTAGACTGGACTCCACTTTCGACTCACAGCTTAACCCAACTCAAGGAGAAGTGGGCATCCACTCCTATCTTTCGCCTCCCTAACTGTTTAGCATTAGCAACGACAAAGGAATGACGGTATTGGATGTTTTCTCCTCCAGTGCGAAAATAAGGGCGAAAATTCCCCCATAGTTTACGTAAGCAGAAAATTACTCGCGCGTGAGAAAAGTTATGCGGTAATTGGAGTGGAAACGGCCTAAAAACCCCTATCATGCCTACGTAATGTCAAGAATAATAACGTTCGGTTTATACGTTGGAGCTTGTTCGTGAAAAAATTCTAATTCTGGATTTTGGATTTGAAAGGCACCGATAACCGTATGGCTGACAGTTTAAGTAGAAGCCTCTTAGATCCTTTTCCAAACTAATTCCGGGCCATTTCCTTTTACTTTTGAATTATGAATTAATTTTTGTTCCTAAAAAACATTTGTATATTCAAAAATATAATATAAAAAGGCATATCCTTATATATATATATATATATATATATATATATATATATATATATATATATATATATACATATATATATATATATATATATATTATGTATATATATATTTATTTATTTATATTTCTGTATAATCGTAGGATAAACTTAACCTGGAACAAGTGATCCCCATTTAATGGATTCATAGAGGTAAAAAACATCCTTCGCCAACCCTACCGTAGCATTATATAACCTTGTGTATATTTATGGTACATCCCCCCCCCCCCCCTACTATCTTCACTATTTTGAACTTTGGCTCTATTTTAAAAATTTGTCCTAAGGATTCTCAACTTTATCCGCTATTGTCACGCGACTTTAAGTTATATTGCCCCCCCCCCCCATTAATCATATTCTGATGTCACTTCTTCCCTTGAAGTTTCATCGGGGGATAGAGGGTTTTCAGAGATCAGAGAGAGAGAGAGAGAGAGAGAAAGCGACAAAGATGTGCGCTGCCGCGCCTTTAATGGAAGAAAGACAGCAGACTGGTGAGCGACCCTTTGTGTCTGCGCTAATGGAAGTGCGAAATCATGAGACGCTATCGTGGCCTGAAAGCCCGCCATCGCAGAAAGTGGCGACAAATTTGATAGCCCAAAGGGTCTGTGAGGAAGCCAACCCTAAGGTACATTTTGAGCCCCCCCCCCCGCCCCCTTCAAGCAGAGACACGTAAAGATTACTCCTTCGAACCAAATATCCGAGGTAACAGCAACGCACAACTCTACTGTGCAAGTGCTTTCTCCACTACCCCATCCCCGCTTTAGTGTAAGCCTCGATCGTCGGCTTCGTATATTCTAGGGTTCAGTCGAGCAACCCATGGTCTTTATTGTTCGTTTCTTTGTACAGATACCGTCCACGCCACTACCTCCCCGTCCTTCTAGTCCCTGAGACTCATGTACATATAATGTATATAACTTGTTTTAAAACCCAATTGAACATGGTAAATGAATATTAATTTGCATATTAGTAAAGTTATTTTTGCACCCGTTTTTCTATTGTTCTAGAACCTCGGAGATAGTCGACTATTTGGCAAACCTACATTCAGTTAATTTGCATCCTGCTTGTATTATAAATCTACCACGCACATAGCATCTATTGATCACGGCTGAGAAGCGCAGAAAGGGTTAACTTGACCCCATTCTATCACATTATCGTATTGTAGTGAGTAAATGGCCGCCACGATCAGCAAAAATAAATGAAACATCCTAAGTATATCGAGTAATTTCTAGCACACAACTATGTTAATAGAAAGGTGACGATGTCCTATTCCTTTAAGACATATTTGAGGATTTCTTCCTGGTGTCTCTACATGTCCTTTTATTATTTTGAGTGTTTGCCCCAGTTTTGGAGACCAAGACTTTATTGATAATAGTTCATTGTTTCGAGTTCGTATCCTTTTAATGAGAGAATAGAATATGAAGCACGACAGTCTTCTACACGCTTGGCCTCGTCCATGATCCACTTTTTTATAATTATCGTCAAAGTTTCCTTAATTTTCTCTGAAATACATTGAACACTTTTTATAGAGCCTATGGTCCTCGATTATATTTCTGTTTAGCAAACTGTCTTAACCATTTAACACAAAATGGAAAGAATGTAACATGTAATCCAAACATATAAAAGCGGCAAAAGATTAACTAACATTAAAATTCTCACGGATAATAATACTCTTCTTCCTAGGGGAAAACAAGGATTTCTTTGACTTCTAAGTCACTATGGTAAGCCGAACGTAAACACTTAGTTTTTATCAATTTAAGCTTTAGTAAAATGAAGAAAAATTGGTAATATTTAATAATATAGTTTTTAAATTTATGAGTGACAATAAGCAACCCTCAAAAATATCAGGTTTTAGGAAAATGTTCTTAAAGTGTCGCGTTTTTAAATTATCAACTCTCTTTTGCTATAGTAGGCGATGATTTCGGCCAAAAAATGATCGCATTTTTGCAAGGTAGAGTTACCTGTTGGCTTTGAAACCCGTAGCTACAGGAAAAAATAACAGAGGAACTACAGTATGTTATTTTCATGATTCGCCGATGTCTTTGATCATATAATTGTTTGCTCTTGACTTTTTATAATTTCCCATGGATAAGATAATTTTCTCTATCAAAGCTAATACTGGGTTTTGAAAATCTCTGTTACACTCGGCTTATTTTATCAATCGAGTTTTTTACCCGAGTGATAGAAAAAGTTATGCCAAAACAGCCTTAATTTCTACTTTTACACCACCTGACATAAAAAACGTCTTTCTAATTGTGTGCTCAATATCAGAAGGATGACTGTTTTAGAGGGATCAACTAGAATAATGATATTCCCCCACTTCCTAAGATATTACTTCGGAAGAGGAAGTGAGCCGTTAGTCCCTCCCCCTCCGACTTCGCGTTTTTTGGACTTGCCGCCAGGTCAATGAGAAATTCACACCCAGGCATTACACTGAAATTGGTAGCTACCTCCACGCCGTTTCAATCTTCTCTCTCCCCTCCTCAGGTCGGGAGATTACTCATCTATTTTATGACTCCAAGCGCTGGTCATCCGTTTGAGCTGCTGACCCCTGCCTCTTACACATTCCCTTAAGGAGACGCTTGCTTGTCACGGCCGATAACGATGTTTCGAGAAGGCCTATCTCTCTCTCCCTGTTTTGGATAACTCTGGGTAGAAAATGCACCCTCCCACAGATTACCGACAGATTTGGTTAGACGACACTTACCCGAAACGTGTCTGATTCAACGACGCTCTATCCTGAGAAGTATTTAGTGACGGTCGCAAGCCATGGAAGAACTGGACATCACACACGTATCTTCGGGTCAGGGAAAAGTCTCGTGAGGCAACGTCAGCCTTTTTCATTCGCCTTCGGATCAAGGATTGGAGAAGCCGCCATCCGAAGTTCTTCTGGGGACCTCTTGAGTACAAGAGGCCCAATAGCTCGCGTAATCCGAGTTTAGAGAAGTCATCCCCTTTCCATTCGAAGTTCGACCGGTGACCTGTTAAGAACAAGAGGCCCGATAGCTCGCTCGATCCGAGTTTGGAAAAGTCACCTTCCCCATTCGAAGTTGGTCCGGTAACCTCTTAAGGACAATAGGCTAGCATCTCGCAAAACTCAAGTTTGGACAAGTAGCACCAGCTTCTGCGGTTTCTCGAGACCCCTGTGAGTAATCAAGGTCCCAAGACCTCCCACCAAGTTCCTACCGCTTTACTCTCGAGGTTCAAAGGAACTAAATCACTCATTACCCTTAATCTATTAGTACACTATCATAATTGATTCATTTTCATGTAAAGACATTGTAGCAAAAACTTGGAGTCAAATAAATAATGTTTAAAGATGGCGCCGGGCACTTGAATATTTTAAATTCATTGTAACTCGAAGTAAACTATCAATGCTTCTTTAATACTTAATTATCCATTGGTTATATTTTTCTTGCATTAGAGGTTCGTTTGTGAGTTATTGTTAGGTGTTACAAACATATTTAATTCACATTGATTATATAATATATATTTAAGTTCTTTTTGACTTAAGTAATATAGCTGACCAACCACTTCAAGAGGTTGAGGCAGGGCAAAAGGCCTGCGTGACAAGACTAAGTGCGCTGCTTGAAGTCAGAAGAAGAGTTTGTTTGACGTTGTTCCTGGTTTACCAAATTGTATGAGTTTCAACTAGTTTTAATATGACAACCCGAAGTTCAACTGAAGTTTGGTTCATTGGTGAACCGATAAAGCACCTGAGCCATAGCAAGTTGCCATCAAAGAAAGAAGTTATCTATTTCATGATGAATCATAAGAGTGTTAAACAAGAGGTAGAAGCTATAAACCTATCAGTGATGTATTAGATGTGTGGCAAATAGCTGGGTACCAAACACTCATAAATGTAATGCAGTAAAACAACTTAAAGGAAACAACATAGCGAGAGCAAAGATAAAAATCCTTTCATACAAGAGTAAAATAAAAGATATGGATGGAAAGTCTAGATGAGCTATTTGATATTGCACTGGTAAATGCAAATGAAATAATAACCAACAGAGAGCGGGAAGAAAATGGATAATGATTGGAATAAATAAGAATGAATAACAGCGTAAACTTAAAGTACAAGAGCAGAAAGAGAAAATGGAGCTAAAAAGGGAAGGCAGGCAGCTTTATTAAATCAAGCAGTTAGCTTCCAAGTAGCACCAGTTTCAGCAATGCTTTAATTGAAACAGAAGAAGAAGATTTATACCATGAACCAAAACCTTCAAAATCAACAGGTACGCCAAAGAAAAGGGCTAAAATATTGAAGGAAAATATTCTTTCCTCATTGAATGTGGCCAAGATAGGGGCCCGCTCACCCTCTCGTTATTATTCCTACAATTTTAAGTGTAGAGAAGAAACCTGAAGACTATAATCTCAGTTATCTACTATCCGTCGAGCTCGACAAAATTCAAGAAAGACATTTTGTGAGAACTTGAAAAAGCATTGTTATATTAAGAAGCCCTTGATAGTTCATTGAGATGGAAAACTTCGCCTGCCAATTTTAATATCGGGCAGTGTTACAGATCAGCTACTTGAAGTGCCAAAAATCCTTCATGACACTAGCAAACGTATGTCTGAAGCAGTCATCAAATGATGCTTGACTGGGAAATCACAAATAAAGGAAAAGATGTTTTTTCTCACAACCGCTTCAAATACAGGTCGTAAAGAAGGAGCTTGACAATAATTGAGCAAAGATTAGAGAGACTTATTGTGGCTCCATTTCCGACATCACATATATGAAATTGTTTTAAAAGGTAATGGTAGCGTTTGCTCTTTAAGCTCCTTCTGGCTCTGATATTCCATTATCTAAAAGATTAAAAATATCATGGAATAACATAAACCAAGACAAATGTGACATCTTAGAAAATTATTCTCAAGAAAGAAAAGATGTATTGATGAAATTTTCTACAGAAATGACCAAACAAAAATAAATTTGAGACGATTATAAGAAACTCGGAGTTAACGATATTAATGAAGTAAGAAACTCCTCCTAGTGATGTGAAATTAAAAAACTGGAGCATAACACAAACTTAGATAATGGCAAAACTTATATACTCCATGAAAATTTCAATTTCAAAATTCAATTCCAAAATTCACCCAAGGTAGCAAAATAATTACAAGAAATATGCAAGTTTGCAATTTCAATCTATGTAAAGCACTGATTTTAAGCACCAAAGGCAGTCATTGCACCCCAAAATGAATTGTTCCTTCTTGAAGAACTTGATTGCTACAAAAGAACAAATGAAAAGACACCGTCTCTGGTATCTTTCGTAAGAAATATTGCGCTGGCCTTTTTTGATGATGTCTCATTTAAGACAAAGGGAAAATGAAAGATGCCCTGAAGAATCCAGCAGATTGTGACTTTGTCACAAAAACCACAGTCTTTTTTATTCAAAAGACTTGGGCTGTCCTCAAATATTTTAACAAATCAGTTGAGGACTGGCCTCAGGCAGAAAGCTTTTGGATTGCTAAAAATGTTGTTAATGATCTAAAAGTTGTTATTCATATTGCTGAAAGAAAATTAAACTTGTAGAGGACAGCAAGAAATGGCTAGCTAGTGACCAGGAGCAAAAAGAGTATTTGTTACAAGTTGTGTCGAATTACAGAAAAAAGTTTACTGACAAATCACTGACCACGGCCATTATTACAGCTGCTTCAAATGATAAACCACTGCAAATAGATGTGAAAAAGAAAGTGGTATGGTAGGGCTACTGGAGAACCTTCAGTATAAAAAGGTAAGATGGTGTTGCTGTACCTCCTGGCTGCCATGAAAATTAGCAATATTCAGGTGCTGGGCACTGCCTCTAAATATTAATTTTTTCATCTTAATTCTTTGAAAAATAGTTTTTGCACTAAAATGAATTAAATAAGATTGTATCAATTAAAAATTTAAATATTTTACCCCTTTTGATAAAGTACGCATACGAAAACCCCGACCAGCCTTCACCACGAATGGAACTCCAAATATTAAAACAACTTTTAAGAATATGAACAACCGACGCTCCATTCCGAAGCCCAGATGGCAAACTTTACCGTCAAATTGAGGGAGTAGCGGAGTAGCGAGGAAATCACCACTAGACCCTAAGTTCACGAACTTCTACAGGGAAAACCTTGAAGAAAGGCTCTTAATTAAATTGATGAACTCATCCAAAATTTACACCTGAATCGTTGATGACAAATACTTCACAATTAATGATAAACACCAATTACTAAACCTCAAAAGGGCCTTAGAATCACATTCCGTTCTCAAATTTACATATGAATTAAGTGCAAGTGGCCGTATTTCCTTCCTGGACGTAGACGGAAAACAAAACAGCGCCGAAAAATATACCACCACCGTCTATCGAAAAGTGACAGACTTCGGTCGATGACTTAACGCCAAAAGTGAGTGCACCTAAAACTATAAAAAATCGGTAATGAGCTCATACATAAGAAGAGCCAGCAAGAACTGCTCAACGCAGCCAGCACTTGATGAAGAATTTTGAAGATCAAAACAGATCCTGATAAATAATGGCTACTCAAACAGAGAATTCGACAAATTACAAGAGAAAATTATCAATTTCAAGTTCGAGGTAAAGGAAGGAAGAGAAAAAGTAACTAATACCACTCTACTACAAGAACCAAATGACAGATGGTTACAAAACAGACGAAAGAATACTACAAGATATCATAAACAGTAACACTATCAAAGAAAATAAAAGGTTATCCTTACCTATTTATTATAAGAAAAACCACAAAAGTAAGCAATTTATTAATGATAAACAACCTCTGCGAAAAGCAATCGATCTTAAAGGCTACAAATGTGGTATACAAATTCCAATGCCCCCATGAGGACTGTAAGCCTCGTCCAAATAATCAATATATAAGTATGACCATTATTACCATCAGCCGGCGCCTAAAGATGCATTTGCAAGAAGGAGAAATAAAAACACATTACAAAAAAAAGCATAACACACAAATTACAAGAGCAACTGGTCGAAAACACTACCATATTCAGAAGAAACCCTGACCTTCGACGCCTAAAGATTGTGGAGGCTCTTCTCATTTAAGTGATGAAGCCCCAACTTAACAACCAACGCACCAGTTCCAAGTGAGAATTTCACCTTTTCTGCTTAAGGAACAAGGTGCTCCAACTTTGACCTATAAAAGTAGAAAAGAACGAAAATCAATGTCATTCTTCGCCGCTCACGACCAGCAATGAGCTACCTCACCGGTAAAGGAGGCAAAACCAAAGGAGACACCAAATCAACGCAACCTCAACAATAACGAAGATTTCCGTCTAAAGATGCCTCAAGAAAGGAGGCAAAAGCTCACGGCCAAAACTCAAATTAATTGTAAAAAATGAAATGGATCTTCCTCAACTGATCTTTAATACCCAACCAGATCATAAAAAACTGCATTCGCCCGTTGGAACGTTCCAAAATAAAATCAAAATACAAACTGGTCTCTAACAAAACTGTGTATATATATATATATATATATATATATATATATATATATATATATATATAGAGAGAGAGAGAGAGAGAGAGAGAGAGAAAGAGAGAGAGAGAGAGTTGCACTGGGTTCACCAATAAGACCCACATTTGCTAACTTCAACAAAGGTCGATTAGAAAAAAAAACATCAACGGGGAATAATTCAAAGCCTTCAACCTACTATCGATTTGTCGACGATTTATACGAGGGCGGTCAATATGTTTTGCGAATGGGTAGGGTAAAACAGAGGAAGGGGGATGTCTGTTTGTGGTAGTGTGAGGACAAGTTATGATAAGTCAGGACCTGCAGCCGAACGTTCCTGTCTCGTCTATTCAAGAAGCAGTAGCTGATTACAGATCGTCAGTCACAATTTTTTTAACCATGGAGAAGGTTGAGCACCGGAAAGTGATCAGATTTTTGACTAAGGAAGGCAAGAATGCAAAAGAGATCCATGAACGCATGGTTGCAGTATACACCAACACCGCCCCTTTATATGCAACCATTGCTCGCTGGAATTGTGAGTTCCGCCATGGTGGTGAGTTGCTTGAAGATGAACTCCGTCCAGAACGCCCGTCAGACGTGACTAACGAGGACAATAAGGCCCGTGCGGAGAAGATGATCCTCGAAAATCGACGGGCGAAGGTCGAAGAAATCGAGCGAGAACTTGGAATATCACATGGAAGTGTTATCAACACCTTCCATGACAATTTGGCCATGACCAAAATGTCCGTTGGGTCCCTAGAAACATAACGCCCCATGATCGACTTCAACGTCGTTGAAGTTCGGAGGAGCTGCTGCCTTTCTACAACCAAGACCCGACGGGATTCGAGTCACTCATAGTGACATATGATGAAACGTGGGTCCATTACTGGGATCCCCCAGCGACTACTTTTTATTCCGTCTCAAGGCTGCACTGCGTATATTCCGGTTTGGGGACGATGAAGATGTCTAGCTCGCCGTCCAGGAGTGGATTGAACAGCAGTAGGAGGATTTCTGGTTGTCGGGAATTCGAAGCCTCAGGGACAAGTGGCGCAAGTGCATTGAAGTCGATGGTAGTTGAATTGAAAAATAATAAAACACTTTTCCTCATATCTCGTTCCCTTATATCCGAATTACAAAACTTATTGACCGCCCCTCGTATTTTGTAATTAAAGATGAAAACGAACTGAAAAAACTAAAAAAGATAATGGAAGAACAATTTGTATTAAAATTTACTTATAAACTAAACCGTAACAGAAAATTACCTAACCTTGATGTGGAAGTTGTCTTAACGGAGAAGGGGAATGTCCAGAAAGATACAAAATAAGTGTCATAGGAACATACATTAGGAGCGCATATATTCCAGTTCTTTATAGTCATTAATCCATGAAGAAATTCAACAAATAAAGCAATTGTACTAATAACGTTTTATCTACAACGTCCGAGGAATTTCTAGCAAAGTACCGCCAACTGATGAGGGAGCTGAAAGAATGTAGTGGGAACGCGGCGTTTATATATATCCTTCGCTTAATAGGTGTGGCGAATTTTCTCTATGGAAGAGCATCCTATATTAACAACTTTTCAAAGTTCTTTGCCAGCAAGAAGAGGGAGTGTAGTTCATCGATTGGGATGATTTTTACGAACAAATAGAGCTATTCTGGCGGGATAGGCTTCAGCTGGGTGGGGTGGGCGCTGCAAGACTGGGAAGAATAATTAATAGTTTTCTTGTAAATTTTCAGACAGAATAGCATCGGAGAGTATAGAGCACATAGTTGAGAGTGGATCACTACGCCGTGATTATAATTATCTCAAGTTTCCATGGCTACTACTGTAACGCGTGGAGTATTATTAATACTTAGTGCCTTGATATTATAGCAATACCGAAATCAAGGGTGGCGAGATCTAGAAGAGACTGTATCTTTGACTTTCAACTACTAGGGTAGAAATTAATCAATAAAGACCGTACGCATAAACAAGGTGGAGGAGTACTACTGTACACCAAAAATCGTATAAGTTTAACCGAAATTAAAATTGACTCTCCCAAAGAAGTTGAGGAAATATACGCCGAAATAAAATTAAATTATTTTCCGATAAGAATCTTTTTAGTATATTTACCCTGACCACAACAGATTGAGATTGACATGAAATTATATAACATTATCAAAAGTAACATTAAAAATAATTGCACTTTATTATTCGTGGATTTAAATTGTATAAATATTAACTATAAAACGTTAAATTCGGATGTTAGGGAGTGGGGCAGAGGCTATTGGAGTTTATGTAGGAAAATTACTTAACACAATTAGTCAATGAACCTCCTCCATGGCGAAAATATCATAGACGTAATTCTAACTAACAACGTTAATCTTATCTCAGGTATTAGTATTGGAGAAGGTATAAGTTCCAGCGATCACAAATCAATAGAGTTTGATTTTAAATATAAATCATAACAAGGAAAATAATGATAGTAAAGTGCAAAATTTTAAAAGTTAGGACTTTAATCGGTTCAATTCCAAATTTAGTGAGATCAAGTGGGATCCAACGTTAGGAAATATTAATCAGTGCAGGTCCTTTTTCTCCGAGCATTTTTGAGAATTACATGAGCAATTTATTCCGCGCAAAAACAAACGAAGCACCTCAAGTAAAACAAAAATGTTGGAATCATGATATCAACGTCAAGTTGAAGGATAAGAAATGTGCAGGGAAGCGTTGCAAGCGTAAGCCATACAATGAAAATAATAAAATTTACGTACCCCGAAGAAGGGAGTATCAGAATGAAATACAAAGCGCTAAAAGAAAATATAAAATTCAACTTGCCAAAGAAAGTAATAATAACCCTAAGAAGTTTTTCGATTATATATCCAATAAAAACCCGTTAAAGGAATCAATAGGACCTATCAAAAATCACAATAACGAATTAGTTTCGGATGCAGAAAATGTGACCACTATATTAAATAACTATTTTGCCTCAGTATTTATAAAAGAATTCCAACATAATATAACACGAATGAACTATGTGATAAACTTTAAAAAGCATAACCATTTACCCGATATCGAATTCTTCCAAGCAGAAATAGTTTTTTATATCAGTAATTTGAAATCTAGTAACTCTCCTTGTCCTAATTTAATCTATCCGGTATATTTAAAAGGAATTCAAAACGTGTCATTGGAACCAATAACGAATTTTTTTAACAAATGCTTAGAAGGTGTCGTGCTATTAGATTTTAAGCTAGCGAATTGTAAGAGAGAGTGGGGGAGGCGAGTCGCGCAGATAAAGAGAAAAGAAGTATCTCAAAAACGAAAAACATTTTATCGGAACTTTTCGGTAAACTTCCGGAGCCATGTCGAACTCAAACTAGAACTGGTACACCATTTAGCGATATGGCGCTAAAACTATCACCGCCTTGTCTTTGAGACAGAGTCGGAATCGTTTCCGGTGTAGTCAGATATATTACCCAGGCCGGGAATGATCAAACGAGCATTCTCAGAGCATTCGGGACGCGAGCTGTATCCACGCCGCTTTCACGCAAGCAAGATTCACGCAGTGCTTACGAAGTACTGCCAAAGTACTTACGCGGCATCTTGAGAGATCATTGGAATCATTGAAGGACGAAGTGCAATTATCGAGCAACAACCGGCACCCTTAGTGCTCGCAGGCAGAATCCATTATTCAGAACGCCAGAGGTCAAGGACCAAGGACTCAGTCAAGAATAATGCGGCGCCTAGCTACGCTTCTCCGAAAAGAATACTCCCCCGAGCGACTACTCGAGGTCTCCTCCAGAAAATCCAGACTCACTTCATAGTCTCCTCTTGTTCCCTCTCGGGTAATTATTTTGCCTCGTACGGCTCCGACAATATCATTATTTGTAAATTCATATAAATTTTAATTTGCGGACGATTAACGTAATTGTTAAAGTGTATCATTCTTCATAATCTCACTTCTTGTTTGAATAGTATTAAAGTTTATTTTGTTTCACTTGTTTATATCCTATCAACACCTGAAGCCTTTTGAAATAGTATCCAAGTCGGCAAATATTAGAATTTGCACTCGTCTTTAATTCCCACGTATTTAAAAGGGAGACAGTCCCTATATTTGCTTGTCGACTCCTTCCCCCCACATCGTTGGAGGGATTCCAAGGTCAAGAAGGACTACCTGATCCGACGACATATATATATATTATATATATATATATATATATATATATATATATATATATATATATATATATATATATATATATATATATATATATAAGAGGTTGATCATTCGGAAAAGTGTAGACATCATGGCCTGTGAACCCTTTACTCACGTGACAACGTTTCAAGCGTCATTAGCTCTCTTCATGTTCTATTACATAAAAGAAAGATAATAAATACAGTTTTAATTTCAGGAAACTTTGATAAAATTCATATTTTTGCGTCTAGGATTGAATTATTTTTATTTCCCGAATATAGCATAAAAATTACATCAATTAAAACTTTACTTCATAGATGAATTCAAATCTAATCCAATTTCCTGGCCATGCATAATAATTTATGTTCTTAACGAATTAATTTTTTCCTACATTTTTTTTCCTCTAGACTAGAGAACACCATCAAGAAATTTTGAAACAGAATATACAAGCACATTGTTAAACCCATTACTGTCTCAAAATATAAACTCTACCTTTATTACCCGATTGAGGCGATTTGATTAAAGGTCTAAAACTCAACCTCACCCAAATATTCATTACGTATCCAACTGGTTTTCATAGGCCAATCTAATCCAATTTCCTGGCCATGCATAATAACTTATGTTTTTAACGAATTAATTTTTCCTATATTGTTTTTCCCTCTAGACTAGAGAACACCATCAAGACATTATTAAACAGAATATACAAGCCGATTAGTAATTCCATTGCTGTCTGGAAATATAAACTATACCTCTTTCTAGCCGATTGAGGGCATTTGATTAACAGCCTAAAACTCATCCTCACCCAAATCTTCATTACGTATCCAACTGGTTTTCATAAGCTAATCTATTCCAATTTCCTGGTCATGCATAATAATTCATGTTCTTAACGAATGAATTTTTTCCTACATTTTTTTCCCTCTAAACTAGAGAACACCATCAAGACATTATTAAACAGAATATACAAGCCCATTAGTAAACTCATTACTGTCTAAAAATATAACCTCTACCTCTTTTCATGCAAATAAGGGCATTTGATTAAAGGCCTAAAACTCATCCTCACTCAAATCTTCATTACGTATCCAAGTGGTTTTCATAAGCCAATGAAAAAAATGTAATTTTTCGGAACAAAATATGTATAAATTTCCTTTAGATTAGTTTACTGATGTCATATACAAAATATCTTGCCCTGATTGTCTAAGGAAAACTTACGTGAGAAGCACTACTGGTAAATTAGACCTGGGTGGTTTGGTTCATTTAGGTCTTACTAACCGAACTGGGAACACTCTTATACAAAAAGAAATTCCCCCATACACTGTCATAGTCTAAAATACAATGCAAATATAAATGTAGATAATTTTAAGATAAAAGTTACATGTAAAAATTAACAAGCACAGAGAATTTTGGAAATGATTTTCATAATATTAAGAAAATCTTCACTTAATTCAGATTTATCTGCAACCCCCTTGCATATAATTTACTTACACAATCAAGTAAACTGCGCTCGTCAATAACTACCGTTAATATAATTACCAAACAACTTTAAAATTAAAACAATCAACTGATGTAAAATTAAAACATATATTGTGGTCTATTTTGTATTTACTTTGCATACCTTGACCTCTTAGGTACGTATAAATACGGGTTGTTAATACCCTCATTAAATTGCTTACTGATGAATGGCCTTTTTTATTGAATTTTCATGAATGTAATATTGTTTATTTAAACTTTCACCTATGTGTTGCTAATGAACTTTTGCAAGTGGAAATGATGTTTTTCATTTAGCTAATGACTTACCATTTTTTTTTACAGATACTCTCATCAAGCAATAATATGGTTTGGACTGTAATCCTTTGTTTAAACAACAGTAAAATTGATTTTTCCTAAATGTTGTTTTTTCTTCCTTTTGTCAACCTTTCAAATGTGACAGGTATTTCTACCGCACCATGTATATATATATATATATATATATATATATATATATATATATATATATATATATATATATATATATATATTATATATATATGATGAAAATCAATGCAATATCGCAAGAAAAGATGAGGAATTAAACCACATTCTCCGAAGACAATTTAATTCAGAACAGTTTCGGTGTATCTCACACCCTTTTTCAACTGACACTAGATAGAAAATATAAGAAAAGTGCATATAATCATAACACAAGGTCTGGTCGTGAAAGATCCCCTCTTTTTTCCCCCAATCCCCTACTTGTGGCTAATCTGAGGGGAGGTTAAGCCTAAAGATATTGAAGGGCTAACATTTTACTATTTTGTTTATTTACTTTCTTATTACAGGATTAAAAGAAAATTGACCCTCAGATAGATTTAAATTAGGAACTGACGATATCAAGCTCGATTCCACGATTCTTCTCTTAACATAGTTAGCCGATTTAAATACCATTTTACTTCCATTGAAATCGATCGTATGATTCTTGTCTCTAACATGGCAAAATATTCTACTGCTTTCGCTGCCCACTCTAATATCTCTTTTGTGTTCGTACAATCTCTTGTCTAGATTTCTTCCCATTTCCCCTATATAAACTTTATGGCAATCGTTGCATGGGAGATATCTATCTGAGGGTCAATTTTCTTTTAATCCTGTAATAAGAAAGCAAATAAATCAAATAGTAAAATTTCAGCCCTTCAATATGTTTAGGGTTAACCCACCTTCCGATTAGCCACAAGTAGGATTTGGGGAAAAAAAGAAGGGATCTTTCACGACCAGACCTTGTGTTATGCTTATATGAACTTTTCTTATATTTTGTATCCAGTGTTAGTTGAAAAAGGGTGTGAGATACACCGAAACTGTTCTGAATTAAATTGTCTTCAGAGAATGTGGTTTAATTCCTCTCCTTATATATATATATATATATATATATATATATATATATAAATATATATATATATATTAAATATGATTTTTTTTTTAGAAAAATAACATTTTTTAAATGTCATCTATTACGCCTAGTCCATAGTTTGCTTCCTAATTATATAATTTCTTTCGTATGATCCACTCTCTCAATACTTCTCTACACATGTAAGTGTCAGGTTTAGCATAGACAACCATGCTCTACCACAACTTTTGTATGTGATTCGGCTGTTATATAACCACTTCTTTAAATATTTTCACCTGAGATCTTTGGAAAGATATTTTCTCGTCTTTCTCTTCTTAATTTTAAGTAAATACAAGCAATAATCTGATATTCTCTAAATTCTTAGCTATATTTTTGTTTTTCTTCGATAAAATAGAAAATATAACAAAAAATCCACAAAATAACACTGATTTTCATAATAACTGAGGAAAAATATTGTTTGCCACTGAGATTAAAACCACACAAATGTATTTAAAATAAAATTGGTAGGAATCAAAGGTTTTCATTAGCTAAAACATGGTACTATCATAAATAAGTTAACTAAATAATAATGTTAACATATTAGAAATCGGTATAACTTCTAAAACCGAAGAAAGAACAATAGAAGAATAACCCAAATGTTTAGGTTGAGATCTACAGGTGTCAAAAGTGAAACGCCTATTTAGGACCACACTTAGAGAACATAATCCGGTCGATTTCGTTATCATTATAAATACTTTTTTACATTAGTTCCACTAATCACACTGTCCATAGAACTAAGTTCTCGAAGGTCTTTTCAAACTACTGTTACAAACTAAATCACCTATTCATGTAGGCCTCTTGGTCATATATATTATCAAACTCCCCTTTGGGTCCATCATTCGCAATACTATAAAATTTTGGCATTGATGTATAGATATTTTGTGTCTATGTTTATGTTAGCTAGAGACAAAAGTTAAGGCTGCAGAAACTAAATTTTGTGGGGCCGAATAATGAAGTGTCAGGCTGCTAATACTAAAATATCGGTTCTGGTTACAGGTAATAAAATTGTTATGAGCAAGAAACAAAGTTTCTCACTGATAGTAATGAAATTTTCGGGAGCGATGGCATTTATTATATAAACTTAAGAGAAATTTAGTCAGTGTAGTATAATGTTAAAGAAACGTCGTTGCTATAAACTTGCAATAGTTTTGGATTGAATATAATTGACCTGGGTGGGGAAAATTATTCATTGCAAAGAGATGATATTCAAATAAAAAATCAGCGTTTACAACTCGTATCTTAGTTATAACAAAGGAAAAATATATTGCAATGAATTAAATAACAGTAAATAAAAAATTAGAATCATTGAGATATCTAATAACTGCCTGGTGGATTCAAAACATATTCCTTTAAACTCGTATTCGATTCCTTTCATTACATGCTTTTTGTTTTATTTTAGTACCTTTTGCCATTAATGGTAATGTTTACACTCCCTGAGGTTTTCGAGCCTCATTACACGAGGGCGCATGATTTAGTCGAGATAAGGATGAAAATAAGGAAGGAAGAAACTGACATTTAATTAATTTCCTTTGAATGTTTTAGCGAGAACTATCAGTCAATCTACATGTACGAGTATGTCTAAGAAAATTTTATAAGGAATTGTTTTTTCATTTTTTTTCGACATATGAATGAAAAAAAAAAGGCTAAATCTGGGATTGAGTGCAATGGTTGAGTATTTTTTCAATCTCAAATTATTTCATGTATTTTTAATAATTTAGATATAATGTTTTTCTTGACCTCATTATTATAAAAGTAACAAAATATTATTTTTATTACTATTATATTTGAATAATGCCATTATCATTATTAGAAAATTATAAAAAGAGTAAAATACTATAAAGTTATTATGCACTTTACATATCAGTATGGAATCGAATGTATCAATTTCTCGCATCATACCTCAATAAAGTCACATTTCAAACTTTGCAGATCCAATTGCTCCTATGAAAATTTGATTTCGTAAAGCAGTACTTGCAAATCTAGCGCATGGTGGTAAAACATGGCATGTGATGTGCTGAGACGTTGTCTCTCATTGTAGGGGAATTCCACGTGGAATTTCTTTTCCAGCACGAAACTGACGTCCAAGCGCTGGGAAAGGTTCTAGATATTGGTGAGGCTCAAATTGCTAAGCCTCCCCCCCACCCCCATCCAAAAGTGGTAGCCTCGAACCGCGTCCACCTCGGACCACCTTTCGCGGGTTAGAATCGCCTCGACGTGAAGATTTGAGGTAATTCGAGAGTAGCGCTCTTTCCCCCACCGCTGCGGGGGGGGGAGTCTCTGTATGTCTCCCACCTGGAAGACATACAGTTGATGAGTCCCGCCGCGATCCACGAGAAGCATTCTCCTGCTTCCAAGTCAGGTGCTAACAACAAAGCAAAGTGACGGCTGAACTTTTCGTGTGTTGGAATTAGACCAGCTAGTAAGGTAATTCCATTCGACGATCACCACCGAGCAATTTTTCCGACTTCACTCCTCATCTCCCGTCGAAGCGCTCTTCATTCCCTCCTCGTTTTCAGGTGGCCGAAATACTCTCCCCTGGACCAGGCGTTACCGCCCCCCCCCAACCTTCCTTTGGAGAACCGTCATCACGTCAACTTCCCGCTCAGAAGATCCAAGCGCCCTCGCCCTCACGTTTATTGCCTGCAGAAGACATCCGTGAAGCCTTACCATGACGTCTCACCCGGAATCCTCCGTAAGCCAACCCCTGTCTCCCTTCAGCAACCCATTTGAGTTAATCCTTCCCATTTGAATAGTCTCCTTCTGAAACGCATTAATTTCTAACTTCAGAGTCTGATGCATTACTCTGCAATTCCCCCCTTGTTTACAATTTAATTTTGACCATTAATTCTCTTATTTTACGTAAATAAAATTATATTTTTGTGTATGGCTCTTTAAATAACCTTGAGCTTTGCCATTGCCCAAATTTTAGCTGACCTCGTTGCACTCTTTTCTCGCTGTTCCACGCGTCGAAACTCGTGGCGTTCCGTCCCTTGTCGGTTCGCCTTTAAGTTATTGGTCCCTCCCCCTTAGATGTAATATGGTATTGATATAATGTAATGTCATACCACAACATATATATTTATTAATATACATATTATATAATTGTGGTGTCAAGTGTGTTTGGGGTTTTTACGAACCAGTGTCATTTTAATTTCGACATTAGAAGTTCACTCGTTATTCACGTCTATCCCTTTTATTTTAATTTTTGTATTGTACTGGCAGAAGGCAAGTTCAAGTTAATTGAAGAGCAGTAGAACGTTAATCTATTTAGATTTTGTGTTGGACCCCAGGTAATTCATTTTTTCTATTGTGTTTGAATTTTGGAGACTCTCCTGTTTATTAACCCAAAAGACTTAAGGTCCTTGGTGTCCTAATTCCGTTAGGATCATTTTAATTTTTTTTCCGCTTAAAAACAGCAGAGGTAGGTAGCTGTATCATAATATTTTTTAGGAACAAGGCCTTCACGAATATTCAAGTATTCCTTTCGCGTGGGTAGTGTCTTAGCTCGTTCGCGTATCAGTGTTTCCTCATTTAACTGCGTAAAAATGTAACCTTTGAAAAATTCAAGAGTCAGGGGTGAATGTTAGGTTTTTCAAGCAAAGACCTGCTAAATTACGAACAGGAAGAAGAGAGGAATGAACGGGCGGGGCGAAGGAAAGAGGAACTAAGAAAAATGGAGATGGAGAACAAACTGCAGATGGAGATGGAAGAGAACAAACTGAAAATGGAGATTGAGAACAAACTAAAGATGGAGATGGAGAAGAACAAAATGGAGAAGGGAGAACGTGAATAAATTAGGCAGCATGAGCTGGAAATGGCCCGAAATCAAATGGATTCCTCAGTCCATCGGTTCCCGGTCTGAAATTCCCCAAACTCCTTCAGTCAACCTTCCCGCTTTTAATGATGGAGAGGACTTTGGGTCCTTTTTGACCCATTTTGAGAGAATCTTTTAGATCAATAGATGGAATCTCAAAAATAATGGCGTCGCTCGCTTACTTCCCCTCCTAAATGCCAAGTTAAGGGATATCTTCTTATCCCTTCCCCCGGAAGCAACTTTGGACTATTCCACGTTAAAGTACGAATTGTTAGCCGCTGTTCATATGAATTGCGAATTCTACCGCTCCTGATTCCGCTAGGAAAGGATTCGCCCTGGTCAAACATTTCGGCAACACGGGTACATCGTCCAAAGACACCTTCAGTGTTGGCTGGATGCGTGCAAGATTCCCCATGTCTACGAGTCTCTTCTGGACTTCTTCCTTAGGGATCAGCTTTTAGCTGCCGTGGCTCCCGAAATTAACGCCTTTATGAAGGATAAACGTTGTGCCACTCTTAAGGAATGCTTGGAAGAGGCCGATGTCTACGCGGGTAGTCACAACTTATACCCTAAGGATGTTAAAAAGGCTCCCCAATCACCCTCAAAACTAAATTTTATGGTCCAAAGACCCCTCCTAAATTACTTGCAAGATTTACCAAAGCTCCTAGTCCCTCGAAGCCAAGAAACTTCCATCCATCTGAACACCGAGACGTTAGGCCCCTCTACCTTAGTTTCTTCTCCCTCGGTTGTGACGTACCAAAAGAACCCGATAATCTGCTACACCTGCTGTGTTCTCGGCCATTACCTCACGAACTGTCCTCAAAACTCCCGATTCGCAAACTCTCAGTCCCACCAAGTGCACTAAATCTAGGCCGCCCCCGATCCTCCCTCGCTCGCCAAAGATCCAGTCCATCAGGAAACTTTCTCTTTAATGAGAACAACCCTGGTGGATTGAAATTTGAGAACGGAACTGTGAAAGGTCACCGAGTATCCACCCTCGTCCGTGACACCAGGTGCACCTGTATCATAGTGTCTGAGGACCTACTTCCCCCTGTTGGCTCCGACCACAAGAAGTTTGCGGTGGTCCACGACTACCTTTGATGGGCCAATCGTTTCCCAGGTAATTCGTTGTCACATCGAGTGTGACTATATGTCCGGTTGGGCCGAACTGGTAGCGGCCCCAATCCAGTTCTGCTCCGTTTTTATCGGTCATAACCCCGTAATCCACTACCATCCCGTGGCTAAGCCCGTGATTACCCGTACACAGGCAGCTTTGGAGTCCCATGAACCCGTTCCCCTGGAAACCCATATCAACCCGGAGCTCCAAGCCCTCCGTAGCGACAAGTTTGCCCGCACCCAGAAAGAGTGCGCAACTCTCCTCCCCCTTTGGGAGAAAACTAAAACCCTCGAGCGTGATTCCACCCGAGGTAAAAAACGAGTGTCGTATCTGGTGAAGAAGGACTTATTGAGAGGTATAAGACCTACTTTGACCTTAATTCACGAGAACGAAAATTCAAACCTGGCGCGGAGGTGCTGGTTCTACTTCCCACGGAGAGCAACAAACTTCTTAGCCAGTGGAAGGGACCCTACCCCGTCCTCGAGGCTAGAGGACCCGTGGATTTCCTCATCCGTACTCCGGCGGGAGCGAAGGTTTTCCACTTGAATTGTATATATTATCTCATTAATGTTCTTAATTATGATTTTTTGGGGTCCACTAAGTTGTTTAGTCATTAGTCCCATATTCATGCCTCCATTTAATTGTATCATTTTTGTGGGGGTTCTACTGAAATGTCACCAATGTTCTCCTGTGATTTTTTTTTGTTTAAAATTGTACTAAAAAAATTGTCTCTGGAATTGACCCGTTTAAGGCTTATTTCCGTAAATTCCCCGCTGAGCTCAGGTTAACGTTATTTTTTGTGTGTAAACCTGTCGTAGCAGGTCAGAATTTCCCTAGACCCTTGATAATTCTAGTTTGACGGGTTGGATGATCCTTTCCTACGCAACTGCTCTGTAAAGCATCATAAGGGATTGAATATGTCTGGGGGAATTCCACGTGGACTTTCTTTTCCAGCAAGGAAGTGACGTACATGCGCTAGAGAAGGTTCTAGAATTTAGCTAGGCTTAAATTGCTAAGCCCCCTCCCCCGCATCCACAAGCAGGAGCCTCGAACCGCGTCCACCTCGGACCACCTTTTAACGGGTTAGAATCGCCTCGACGTGAAAATTCGAGTCCATTCGAGAGTAGCGCTGTTTCCTCCACCCCTGCGGGGGAGCCTCGGATATATATAGGGCTCGTCTTCCATGTGGGAGACACAGAGTTGAGGAGTCCCACCACGATCCAAGGGAAGCATTCCCCTAGTACCAAGTCAGGTGCTAATAACATTGCAAAGTAACGGCTGAACTTTTCGTGTGTTGGAATTAGCCCAGCCAGTGAGGTAATTCCATTTGACGATCGTCACCGAGCAATTTTTCCGACTCCACTTATCATCTCCTGTCGAAGCTCTCCTCGTTTTCAGGTGACTGAAATACTCTTTCCTTGACCGGACGTTACTGCCCCCCTCCCTTCCTTTGGAGAACCGTCATCACGTCAACTTCCCGCTCAGAAGATCCGAGCGCCCTCGCCCTCACGTTTATTGCCTGCAGAAGACATCCATGAAGCCTTACCCTGATGTCTCACCCGGAATCCGCTGTAAGCCAACCCCTCTTCCCCTTTAGCAAACCATTTGAGTTAATTCTTCCCATTTGAATAGTCTCCTTCTGTAACGCATTAATTTCTAACTTCAGAGTCTGATGCATTACTTTGCAATTCCCCCCTCGTTTACCAATTTAATTTTGACCATTAATTTCCCTTATTTTATGTGAATAAAATTATATTTTTGTGTATAGCTCTTTAAATAACCTTGAGCTTTGCTATTGCCCAAATTTTACCTGACCTCATTGCACTCTTTTCTCGCTGTTCCGCGCGTCGAAACTCGTGGCGTTCCGTCCCTTGTCGGTTCGCCTTTAAGTTATTGGTCCCTCTCCTATAGGTATAATATGGTATTGATATAATGTAATGTCATTCTATGACACTCATACATTCACTGGAACGGAATGTTTAATTATTGCACCTGCGAAATAAGCTCACTTGGGCACCAGCATTAACCGAAAATTTGTTAAACTTTTTTTTGAAAAATTATCAATAACGCTCAAGTCAATGCGGTTAGGCAAGGGTAGTAATAAGAATTCCTTAATTCGCTAGAAAAGTATCCTGGAGTTCCTCAATCCTCTTCAGGAGCGCCACATATACGCCTAGGCAACCATGATCCTCCGATGGTGGGAGACTTTCGTATGGATCTAGGAATAACCGGAAAAAGCAAGGTAAAATGCCTTTGAGTTCATTTTAGGCCCGATTTTCTTTATGTCGTTTCTGTACACAATCTAATCTTTAAAATGGCAGGGGGCAATAATATACCCAAAGATATTGACCTAAGACGATACTGGTGAAGTTGTTTCAGTATGTCCTTTACTTCTGCTGCGCACCTGGCCAATGTGCTATTATATGACGCCTAGACATGTTACTCTCACCCACTCTTTGCCTCAATCATTTCTTTTAAGGCTCGAAATGGGATGGATCTCACAATAGATCAAATGGAAGTTGAAAAAATTGTTTTACTTTATTTTTTTTGCCCCATAACAGAAAATTTGTAGTAGAAAGTGCCGCTTGCAGTCTTGTTTCTCTTCATTTTAGCAGTCGTCATTAAGACAAGTTTCCCACTCTTCATCTATCTTGCAGTGTGATCATAAAAAATTGTATTCGGCTTAATGCAAGATCAGAGGTGAAGAATCTTTCAGAATAAACTTATTCCTTGTGTGTGTGATTTAGGGTGTTCACGAGAATCAACGTGACATTGAAGCTCATGCTGATGTTAGATACTTCGAGAAGATGTTTTATTAGATGGTCCATGAAGCTACTCTTCTGATGATATTATGGATAATAAATACTGTCAATACTGGCAATGAAGAAGTACTGGTATCTCCATTTCTTAATTTTTTTACAGCTATCTGTCTCGGTTTATCAGCTATATTGACCAAGTAGAATAATAACTTCATCAATACATAGTTGAGTGGCTTTTAAATATTGTTGAAGTTAAGAGTGAGTAAGATGAAGACGTGTTGTATCTTGTAGTAGGGATATGCAGTGCTAGTGATTCTCGGGTTACTATTGAAGTGGATGCAGTCTCTCATTATTCAAAAATAAATTAAGGAGAGGAAATCAGGAAATGGGTGCCGGGGACTCTCGAATCACTGGCACTATAGTCTTCTATGAAAAACAGGTGTCCAACTACTATTAAAGTAAAAATAACTAGAAAGAACAGGCATCTTTTACGTATCAGTTCGAAAATGAGTTCTTAGTTTTCTCTCTCATGAATATAGATTAGTTTCGAAGAAAATGTTCCCGATGATCTTCCTATCAAATACACCGCATAGAAGATGAAAGTATTATTGATAAATTAACTACCTCCATTCATTTACCCAGGATGTGACGAGTTGCTGATCTCCTCCATGCTGCAGCTGTTGCCTCATCCTCTTCTTCAGTAGCCTCATTCTCATTCTCGATGCCACGTTTCGGTTTCTTGGGGATTGTTTATTTTAAATTGATGCACTTTACTAGGCTAAAAGATATCCTAAACGATACTAGGTTCCAATATCATGACCAGAGGCAGTGAATGTATAAAATGGGTCAAATAGATTAACTATTTACTTTTAGTTAAACTCTTCTTTGTGGGTCACAACACTTCTTTCCGCTCAAAACCTAATCTGCTAGGGAGTGATGCGGAATCTACTGGTAGTCAAGATCATGGTTGTCAAAACTGACTTTCAACATTAGTGTCAGGATGGTAGACATTACTGTTTTAATTGTTGTCTTAGGATTCCACGTAAAATAATTCCACCTAACATTCTCCCTTTTTTCTTTATTTCCCCACAATTAGACTAGTCATGAAATTCCAACCTGGAAGAAAATAGATATTAAAATATATTGCAGAGATATACAATATTCAAGATAAATTGGTTATATCTAGAATCATTGTATATAAGTCATAATTTTGATATTCATTAAATCGAAGTTATCTAATCAAATAATTTCTGTAAATAAAAAGAATTAACAGACACTGTAGGAGAATAGGCTAATGCTTCCACGTTTCCCCACCTCCCTTCCGGGCCGGCCGCGATATCAAGCCTTTCCCTTCCGGCCGGATGTCCAGTGGCCTCCAGCCGGAAGAACCTGCTAGCCATTTCAGCTAGCCACCGCATTCCTTTCCGGGCTGGTTATCGATAGATGGGAACCCATCATGGCTTCGGGTGATTCCCAGAAGTTTGCAAAGGACGAAATCAAGGAGATAATCAAGCAGCTCTAACCCTAAAAAGGGCACTTAACATCAAATCTACTTCCGGAGCCATGTGAACCTTTCCCTGTTTTCGGGTATAAAAGAAGAAGTCTTTTAACCCTCGGTAGTAAAGCTTGCACACCGTATGGTGGGGCAGGAATTCCCATCTATCTCCGTGTTGTGGTAAATCGCCAAAGCACCAAGTCTTCAGAGAAGAGACCGGTCCCAGTTAGGGAGGCTCCTTATCCCGTGGTCTGCAAGTCAGTGCGAACCCACGCTCGTGCTTACGTTTTCAGAGCCGAAGCTACAAACAGCCTCACTCTGGTTCCCTAATCGAGAAAACTACATCTCGGCTTTTCTCCGTGACCCTACGCATCGATAGGTCACTTCGCTCCCCTCACAAAGGCACCCAAGATTCCTCGGAGTTCACGAGCGTTAGGCCCTCTTTAACAAGGGGCTCCCGTTATCGCCTGCTTCCAGCAGAATCGTGATGGAATTGTGAGATTAGGTGGGTCCCTAGAGAATTTACCTCATCGTCTCCACCCCTTATCTCACTACCTTCACTCACCAGCGCCACCCGAACATCAAGTTCCAAGGTAACCCTCATATTTCACATTCCCAACTTAACCGCGAAGCTTATCAACATTAAGAGTGTATAGGGATTTACATAGTGAACATTTATTTACAAGCGATGTGAGATATCCGAGCTTCACTTATTATTTTATCTCTAAAAAAACCTTATTTGTATATATATATTTTTCTTGTTTAGCGTTCATTAAAACTTTATTTTCATATTGTGTTTATATCTATCTTCCTTTGGGTCGCTTGCTGGCAAAGTTTATTCCAATCCCTCCGTAGCCAACTTCTAAGCACTCTGAGTCAATAAACCCATTTGTGGCACGGGGGGAACGAAGTAAAAGGAGTATTACGAGGAGCCCTCCGCATTCGTGATAATATGATATATATATATATATATATATATATATATATATATATATATATATATATATATATATATATATATATATATATATATATATATGTATATATATATATATAACAGTCGGGGGAAACTCGAACCACACCTCGGCCTATTCCTCGACAGACACAAAAAATGTCATTGTAGGTTATGTAATCTCTAAATGTTCCTTAAAATTATTATAGTTGCCAATATTAACATTTGCAATTTGAGAAAAGTTCAATAATCGAGGAAATACGCTAAAAAATATATAAAAGTTACAAATATTTTCCAGTAAACACGACTAAGTAACCGCTTAAGATTATAGCGTGGTTGAAAACTTACTTAGTGAATTTTTGGTATTGCAAGCACGGAATATAATTTTGCACCTTTGTTTTGACCCAGAGTTTTGGCGACTTTCACTATAATCTACCATTTCATTGCTATTGATAGCTATGCAAAGAAATTTTTCGCAAACGTCCCTGCATTTGCAGCGATGTATACCGTTGAAGTGATCGGAACAATTTCTTGTACATCTGCGAGGTTAAGCATCCAGGTGCACAACTCATTTGAAAAATTAGGGCAAAAACTCGGTTATGAAACGTAGGTTGCGTTCTGCTATTGGCAATTTAATTGGTTCTGGAAAAGTCCGAATTACCTCTCCAACTTTAAGAGGGTGAAATACTTAAATGTTAAATATTTTCTAAGTCAACTTTATATCATTTTAATAAATGTATGTGTTCCTATACTCTGCACATTTATCCTGTGTGATTTTGCTATCGGGTGGCTTTTCTCATTTGTCAATGAACGAATTAGAATTTAAAAAAATAATGTAACGAGTAAACCCGAATTGTTGATATTTGAATCAAGAGTCGAATCAAAAATTAACTTTAATCAACAAATTTTAAGTAATAGCAGGAGAATTTAGTTCAAGAAAGCACGGTTAGAATAGGAGTATAAAAGACTGAAAATGAAACCAATAAAATTGGACTTTCTTGTTTTCTCGAAGGTTGTTGCACTAGTAGGAAATCCAGAGAGAGTTCTATAGTAGAAGTATTAGGTTGCACACCTGCCTTTATCCAGGTTGATCACGACCGGATAATGAAATAGGGATAAAGGCCAGTATGTCAATCGATGATGAGCCTGAGTCTCTTATGTTCTGGTCCTTTGTGGGGAGAGGTACGAGGAAGTATGTTTTCTACACCAAACATCGTTAAGGTGGAAACTTCGTCGCTCTGGGGCAGAAAGACCTGTTCTGCCTAAGAGGTATATGAATATAGATACCTATCGGCAGAATTCTGTGAACAGAGATTATGGGTGCATTGTGCTGTGAAGATGGAAGAGAAAAGAAAGCAGTATTGTAATTGGCTGTTCGTGTGATAAGAAGTGTAAGATTACTCAACCAAAGACAGTGGTGAGCACAGCGAGTGAACCAATTGGTAGCCAGATCTCTACGTGCGCGGATGTTTGTGCCCGCTATTGTCATAGGTGGGCACGATAACGAAATAATGTATCACGATAACCGATAAATCGATTACGATAACCTTATCTGCGATAACTGATAATCGATAAGTGGCGATAAGTTTATCGCCCGATAAGATGATAACCGATAAATCCAAAATTATAATAGAATATTGATTATTGACTATATATAGAACGGAAGAAGCACGGGAACATAAGGAAAATCATCAAAGAACGCTTAAAACCGGTAGCGCTCAAGCGCAACACCTCGTCACCTCTTATTGGACAGCTGGTTCCCAGCTCAGACCTACCTATTTCTGCCTGCAAGGCACGCACGGCTCGCCTCTGAAACCAAAAACTGAAATTATCTATTATCGCTAGTCGAAACTAAAAGTATCAGCGATACCTATGAATCGATAACGCGGGGAGAAAAATATCGTATAACCGATAACCCGATATCGTTATCACAATAAATTATAGCGATAATTTATCGCAATAACGCCCACCTATGGCTATTGCAGGGATCGATCCCGTTACAGCGACGTTGGCTTACTAACGCCGTATCCCGTCTGCTAGAAAGAGCTGTTAGACTTATATAGTTGTAGGTTACATTCGTGCGAATATCAGTTCGCACTTCGTATTTGTGGCGGCGAATACAAAAGCTCGAGAGAGTGGATAAACATTATATAGTGATAGAAATTCTTGAGAATTCTTGAGATGTTAGAGGATTTTATGATAGGGCATTTTGGCATTTTGGCATTTGGTATGCTAATACTGAATCTTTTGAATCTTGGAAGTTTTACGAGGTTTTTAATGCGAGAGCCTCTTTAGTGATATGTTTCTTTTGGAATTTATGTTGATTATAATGGTGTTCCAATAACTTGGACCGATTTTAAATGTGAGTTAAGTTCAAGCGTCTAATGATTTTTTTCTTTTTCTTTCAGATTTAACAACTTCAGTCTTTGTCAATTCAACCATGGTAAGATTAACAATTGAACAACGTGTTAAAGTATCAAAACCTATTACGAAAATGGATGTTCAAACAGAAACGCATTTTGGGCACTTAGCGATATTTTGGTCAACATAATCAACCAACCGAGAGTGGAGTTGGAAAAAATGTTCGTAAATTTAAACAAACTGGGTCGGTGGCAGATATGAAAACGCCATTGGTTGATCGTTAAAGCCCTTCACCTGAAAACATTGCTGCAGTGCGCGAGAATGTTGCCGAAAATATAGACACCTTTATTGGTTATCGCGCGCAGGAATTGAACCTCTCTACAAAAACGTTACAGCGAATTTTGACAAAAGATTTATCTCTACACGCTTACAAAATTCAATTGACACATAACTGAAGATTGCTGACTATTTGAAGCGCAGTGCCGTACATTCGTCAATTGGATGCACGAGTTAAGACAAGCCGATGATGATTTTTAGCAAAAAATCATCTCTAGTGATGAAGCCCATTTTCATATTGGTAGATTCGTTAATATACAGAACTGTCCCATTTGGGCTGATGAAAAGCCCAGGAAGATTGTTGAAAAGCCACTGCATCCACAAAAGGTCACTCTTTGGTGTGTATTTTTTTTGCTAGCGGAATCATTGGGCCGTATTTTTTCGAAAATGATGCCGGGAATTCTGTTACGGGGATAGGCGAGCGATACCGTGCCATTTTAACCCTCTTTTTTATGGCCTGAATTGAATTCTATGGATGTCGAAGATTTGTGGTTTCAACAGAAAGGCGCCACATGCCACACAGCCAATGCAGCAATGGCTTTATTAAATAAGAAGTTCACAGGTCGCAACATCTATCGAAACAGCGAGGTCAATTGGCCAGCATGATCGTGTGACTTGACGCCTTTAGATTTCTTCCTTTGGGGTCATCTCAAAAGTGAGGTCTATGCCAACAAGCCAACAACAATTCAGCAGCTGAAGGATGAGATAATAAGGCATATTGGTGAGATCGAGGAGCAACTATGCAGAGAAGTCTTTAAAAGATTCTGACCATGGAGTAGAGGTGTGCCGCCGAATCCTTGGCTTTCATTTAGGCGATATTATTTCTCACCGTGGAGTTAGTTAGAGAACATAAATGGTTCTCTCCGTGTTTTCGAATCTCATTCCTATTCATTTGAAATACCTATAGATTATAATCAATTTAAAATATTATTAGCATCAAAATATAATCCTGACCATCTCATAATTGAGTCCCTTTTAATTAAATATAATCAGCCTCAGTTAATTAAAGATTCTACTTCCACACTGTTATATATTGCCAGATTAATTTCGTTTGATTTTTTTTTAACTAGTCACCATGAATAAATTACCACTTAAACAACAAACTAGCTAACTTTTTTTTGTTGTTGTTTTTCCACCAACCAACTAGATAGATCAGAGAACCAACTAATACTAAATCACATCTTTCCTCTTTGTATAATTCTTAAATTCATTCATTTAGCTCACAGCTTTCTCCAAATCAGGCAACAAATTTTACTGTATTTATTGAGGTTTTCCCTTTCTTCTAATTGTAACTTCATTAATTTCCTTTGAATTTATTTATTTTTTATATTTATATACAGATTTTGTCCTTTATATTGCATTTTGATTTTTTTTCTTTTTGTTTTACATCCTAGTACATTTTTAGCCTAAAACCATTGATTATCTTTGTTCTCATAGTTGTTAAGCAATTGTTCTTATATAACTCATTAATATTCTAGCCTAGAAGATGGGTCCAGAGCCCGAAACGTTGGCAATATATGTTATATTCAGTACTTGCTCTTCTTTTCCTGTTGCTATTTATATATATATATATATATATATATATATATATATATATATATATATATATATATATATATATATATATGCGTGCTAATATTCATTTATACACAACAATTCCTTTTGTTGCATTTCTTTCCTTAGAATTCTGTGGAAGCTTTGTTCGCACCTGTCGTTAAGCTTTGTTATCGATTTGATATAAAAAATGGGCATAATTTCTCAGCTTCAAAGTATGTATGGACATAGTCCAAGGAGCGAATACACGCTATATTTTTGCTTTGATGTTTTCTATTTCCTTCCAACCTCCTTTGATTTGCAGCTTTGACCTTTTCAACAATGGAAGGTATTATTATTACTTGTAAGGAGCAGTACATTAATCTTTTATTTACCATGCAATAATGATTTGATCTTTTCTATAAAAATATTGGGAATATTAATTTTTATATGTTATTTAACCATTCCAGTGGCAACTAGTTCGGAGATTAAATACCTAAGGGGATATTTCTTTATTTTCTGTAATTAATTTCTGGTATCACTTTAAACTTATGGTAGCTAGAGCATAGACACTGAAAGCAGGACCACAACAACTCTAGGTGTTCTTATGAGGTGATGTAAAGTTCGGACAGTTTCAGGAATTTTTAATCATGCAATAAAATATCCATCATATTTTACAGCAAATCTTCTTCACTCAAGAAGACGTTTTATGGAATAAAGATTCACTCCGTGCAAATATCATTCTAGTTAATGTGACTGAAAGTGATTCTGTTATGATTCACTAATAGGAAATAGAGTAGCTGGATATCTCCTCTCCCAGTAATCTATCATTATAAAATAATCCATAATTTATTATCATTGTTAAGGCCAACGCACATAGGGTAAATTAGACGTATTCCTGAGGTAATTATTTTATAATACTTTATGTATAACAACTTTCCTCTTTGTTAATTCAAGTTCAAAATCTCAAACGACCAGACATGCAAAATTCAATCTTGAATTGTTTCTATCATAGTATTGATAACATAATTTTTTTATCACATATAATAAAGTACCATAAGTTTTCTATATAATTTTTAAAAATTAAAGAGAAATGATGTTTTTATATAACAGAATATTAAAAACTATGCATCTTTAACGTTATTTAACGAGGGTTTAAGAACACACTTCTTGTTATAATGGATTAGTTTTGTGCGCGCATATATTGTACATACAATAGAATCCTTTTTCATTCCATCTCTCTTGTCAAAAACTAACCTTTGTTTTTATATTATAGAAACCCATATGCACATCAATTCAACAATGGTACACATTTTTGTTTTAACTTTAGAAACTCATCTATAATATTGAGTTCATGTAAATTTAGGAATAAATATCAATAAAAATTGGGCCCCAAAGGGTAAAACGAAAGATGACATATTTCTATATTAAAGGTAAGAAAAATTGCAAAACCTCTCTTAATACAAAATCACATAAATATGAGAAACTATAGAAGAATCTTATAAGATTTGAGTCGCATTTGTAATCGAGGAATGTCCTACTGCAAACTATTAACCTTGGAAGCTTCTTCTTTTAACCTCGTTCCCTGCATTTAAACCTATGCCCATTACAGTCAAAGTAAATAGTATAATATTAGACCCAAACAATGGCTTTTTACAGTGTCTCAGAAGCGAGGCAAGGCCTAGATAAATGGGGAATCATGCCAGACCCAGAGTAAAGCTTCCCCGATGTGTCTTCTCTTTCATATAAAGGTATTTTTCTCGGTCTAGCGTATCGCAAAGATCTCTAAACTTATGGTAGCTAGAGCATAGACACTGAAAGCAGGACCACAACAACTCTAGGTGTTCTTATGAGGTGATGTAAAGTTCGGACAGTTTCAGGAGTTTTTAATCATGCAATAAAATATCCATCATATTTTACAGCAAATCTTCTTCACTCAAGAAGACGTTTTATGGAATAAAGATTTACTCCGTGCAAATATCATTCTAGTTAATGTGACTGAAAGTGATTCTGTTATGATTCACTAATAGGAAATAGAGTAGCTGGATATCTCCCCTCCCAGTAATCTATCATTATAAAATAATCCATAATTTATTATCATTGTTAAGGCCAACGCACATAGGGTAAATTAGACGTATTCCCGAGGTAATTATTTTATAATACTTTATGTATAACAACTTTCCTCTTTGTTAATTCAAGTTCAAATTCTCAAACGACCAGACATGCAAAATTCAATCTTGAATTGTTTCTATCATAGTATTGATAACATAATTTTTTTATCACATATAATGAAGTACCATAAGTTTTCTATATAATTTTTAAAAATTAAATAGAAATGATGTTTTTATATAACAGAATATTAAAAACTATGCATCTTTAACGTTATTTAACGAGGGTTTAAGAACACACTTCTTGTTATAATGGATTAGTTTTGTGCGTGCATATATTGTCCATACAATAGAATCCTTTTTCATTCCATCTCTCTTGTCAAAAACTAACCTTTGTTTTTATATTATAGAAACCCATATGCACATCAATTCAACAATGGTACACATTTTTGTTTTAACTTTAGAAACTCATCTATAATATTGAGTTCATGTAAATTTAGGAATAAATATCAATAAAAATTGGGCCCCAAAGGGTAAAACGAAAGATGACATATTTCTATATTAAAGGTAAGAAAAATTGCAAAACCTCTCTTAATACAAAATCACATAAATATGAGAAACTATAGAAGAATCTTATAAGATTTGAGTCGCATTTGTAATCGAGGAATGTCCTACTGCAAACTATTAACCTTGGAAGCTTCTTCTTTTAACCTCGTTCCCTGCATTTAAACCTATGCCCATTACAGTCAAAGTAAATAGTATAATATTAGACCCAAACAATGGCTTTTTACAGTGTCTCAGAAGCGAGGCAAGGCCTAGATAAATGGGGAATCATGCCAGACCCAGAGTAAAGCTTCCCCGATGTGTCTTCTCTTTCATATAAAGGTATTTTTCTCGGTCTAGCGTATTGCAAAGATCTCTAAGTACGATCATTATCTCTTGGCCCTTAGTTTCTCACGTTCTCCCCATCCAGTTCGTTTTTCTTCAACCTTTTTCGGTGCTTAAACTCTATCACTTTAAAGGGACCTATCGCCTGGTTTCTCATCTTGATTATCACTTTCTTAGCTTAAGCGAGATCTAAAACCAACTTATCACTAAACAACTCATATCACACATATATCTACCTCCTCTGTCTCTCTTACCTTCAACCCGGACTAAGAAATGAATGGGGCTGAAGAGCTACCAAATATATATTAGTAACATTTTTGACATCTGCCTTTAAATATTTATCATCTCATTATTTTTAAATCTGATTTGCTACATTTTAACTAATGCTAGTTTTATTTAATGAGGTATACTTTTTACTAAATAAATTACAAAAATGAGTGGAATAATAAAATAAGAGTATGAATTTAGCTGGTTAATTTTACTAAAGAAGATTTAATAAACCTACCCATATTAAACATACAGGTGAATGAAACACTAAAATCAGTGAAGAATAAAAAACTTTTTAATGAATAATGTTTGAATTTCACATATGGAATATCTCTTCTGTTACACTGAAAGTAAATTTAATATTGAATATCGTACCGAAACTCAGTACAGTTATAAATATACAACAACAATAAACCGCCACCACAAATATCTTCAAATACGCAAGTATATCATCAAATTCCATTACCATCCAATATTGTTTTTCTAACTTAACGCAATAAGCTGATGGTTTATGTTGCAGTATCTTCCGTAAAATAGGCTGAGTAACCTATTGGAACCTTGTTCTTATTCTAAAGTATCACTGCCTGCAGTTTTTTTAAACATGAGACGATAACGAAACCATTTTTTATCAACATACTCTAAACGCAAACTTATATTTGGCTTGGCTACAATAAAATATGGCTAAGGTTTTTAAAATTAAAATATTTATATATCTTACTAATGGTAGATATACCAGTCAAATGTTGTGACAATAGTTATTCTTTTTTTGACTCTACACCCCTTTTATTCCTTTTATTTGAAAGCATGAGTACAAGATATAATTGAAACGGGAATATAATACTAAAAAGTATATATTTACAAATTTTAGAAGCAGGGGAAGTTGTATATAAAACAGACTAGACGCGGAAGTTAGGGATAGCGTGGAGGGAAACGGCCAACAAACGATTCTCTCGGGCCTTTGCCGTAGTGAGTCCTTATATAACCAATGGAATAAGGGAACAGGGCTTCGCTATATTCAAATTACTTGAGGCGAAGTCGAAAGTTCGAGACACGGCGTCGGCTATGTTGTTCAGAGACTACTTCTCTAAGATGGTCGTAATTGCTCTCCTTGTGGTGTCCCCTAGATGAATGAGAATTTCAAGTGGAATTATACATCTTCATATAACAGATTCTAGATAGAGCGTCGAAAACGAGGCACGCCCGGAGCATAAATATAAGCATTAGCAGGAGGATGAGGGATTTGAGGATAAAAATATTATTCAATTCCAGTCGACTGTGTTTATTGACATTGATGCTATATAAACCACAATTCCTAGCCATATGGGCTGGCATCTCAGTACGCCGCCATTGAGTTGGTCTTTCTTCTTTTCCACTTTATCCACTTAGTAGATATGAAGCGGATCAGGGGACAGAAATCTTCGAGGCGGGCGTATAAGATCTGAAACAAACACAATTGAACCAACAGGAATGTGAGCTTTAACACCGGCCCGATAAAATTGATGAATTCGGCCATTCTTAACAAACACTTTTTATTAACGGAATGAATACTAAAATGGTTAAGAGCACTTTTGACCTTTTCACATAGTTCACGTATAAGGCAACTTTCTTAGCACTTAGATCTATCTTAGTGGCCAAAATACACAAGGTAATTAGACGGGTAAATCACACATTTATTCAAGTTGAATTTCATACAACTACCTTTTACTAATTGGATACACTTTCTGACGACAGTGTTTTCCAAGGGGGAGAAAGTCGTCAAGGTACGTGAGCACGACGCAATGAAAAGCCGCGCCCAATAAATCATGACGCGTGAAAGGGCATACTGCATCAAATAATGGATTCGGAAAAAACATCGGGAGCCTCATAAACCTGAACCTTCGTGACCCCACGACGAAGCCGAAGGCATACCGGGATTTCTCGTGTATTGAGAGGGTGAAACCATTTTTCAAGTCCAGCTTGTACGCCTTGTCCCCAGGGCTGGTGTTAGACAAAACATTGTCAACTGAGAGCAATTTAAATAACGGAGGAGAAAAGGCCTCAGCAGCTAGGTTCATAACATAGACGATACAGACCGACCCGTTTGCTTAGGCACGCCAAAAATCCTGTGGAGGCTGCTAATCTGGAGACCTTCTTCGTATTACCTATAAATGCTAAATTGCATTTTATCTTCTTTGTCTGCTTTGCTGATTACATATTGCCCTTTTTCTATTGGTCGTGCGTATGAGTTATAAGTATATATTTTCAGATTGATGTCTGACACTTGTATGAGATTTTTTTGGTTGTTGCGTCTCTCATTAGATTTTTTTTTGCTTATTGTATCTTTATATCGGTTTTCCTTTCAAATATGTTCAATGCTGTATTGTTGTTTTGGCGACGATTATTTTCGGGATTTTGAGAACCACAATTCTTTCATCTAGTTCTGAAGCAGTTGATGTAGTTGTAAAAGTTCCTGGCTTCACTATGTTCATAACATGTAAATATTGGATGCTCGTATGAAATACCTTTAATATTACTTTCAGTTGTGTTTAGCCTACCTTTATCTGTTTTGCTGTGTCTTTTGCCACTCCCGACTACTTTGAATTTCATTTTTATTTTCTTAGTCTTTAATTCTTTTTTTCTTCATTTCCATTATTTCATTTTTTTTGTGGCATACGTGTCAAAGATCAGAAAGAGAGAGAGGAAGATATGCGCCACCTCGCCCTTCAAAAGAAAGAAAGACAACAGATACCTGAGTGACCCTTTTATTTTGCGCTAATGGAGGTGCGAAATTATGATACACCGTGAGACGATGCGATGACCTGAAATCCCGCTATCACAGAAACCTGGTCCCACCAGAAGTTAAAAAAAGTTCGCCTCGCTGGCTTAAGAATATTATCGCCGTATTGCTAAAATGCTAAGTCTATTCTCGTATGCCGATGAGTCTGACCATAGAACCATGCCCGTCGGACGGAGAGTGGAAAATCCCATTCGAACCCTATAAATCCTCTGGCACCAGAGTTGGAAGGCAGTATCTTCCCTCCTCCCAGCCCCATCAGTATCCACCGACTATCCACCGTTTTTCATGCCCTGTCAGTATCCTCTGTCCACCCCCGTCGGAACCGGATATTCGCGTCATATTGGACCCTGCACAATTCTCGCAGAATCCCTCAAGCTCCCGGTATTCTCGTTATTTCATGTGAGTCTACCTCGAACCGCTTCCCCCGCTCCTTGAATACAGCGCGCTTAATCTTGATTCGTGATAATCGAAAGAAAGGACTATTGGTGAACTTTGCGCCAAGAAAAGGATTACTCTCTCGAACCAAATCTTCAAGGTAACAGCAACGCGCAAGTCTCTTGTACAATTGAACCCCTTCCAAGTTTAAACCTCATCATCGGCTCAGTTTGCGTTTAAGGTTGTTCGAGCGTCCCTCGGTCAATATTGTGCGTTTGTTCATAACCTTCCCGTCCTCACTACGTCACTCCCCACTCCTTAGCTGCTGAAGACCCGAGGCAATCTAATACGTCTATAGCTCATTCTAAAACTCCTTTTGACCTTGTAAAATAATATTGATTTGCATATTAGTAACGTTATTTTTGTACCCATTTCTCTGTTATCCCGGAACTCCAAGTGGGTCGACTATTGGTAAACTTACTTTCAGTTAATTAGCAGTCTGCTTCTATTGTAAACTTCCCACGCACTCGGAAATCAGAGAGGGTTAAATTGACCCTGTTTCACGAGATCTATTTTAAACTAGTCTAAGATGTGTAAGATTAACCTAGAATATCTATTTTAATCTGGTGTAAGGTCTGCAGAGTTAAACTAAGGCATCTATATTAAAAAGGTTTAAGGGTTTAATCTTGGTCAATCAATCTATTGGTTAAATTTGGTTAAATTGTTAATTGTTGGCTAATCTTGGTTCTGGTTCTAAAGTTTATAAGGTGAGAAATAACCATGGCATACCTATTTGTAAAGTGTATTTGTTCCCTTTCCCATTTATATTTTAGGTGAATTTGTTGTTGAGTGACCGTGTTTAACTATTAACTTTATTCCCACACGGAATTGAATTGTTGTCCTTCGAGGTCTCATTTCGTGCGATAAGTTGAAGGGATAGAAAAATAGTATTATTATTCGTATCGCTATGCCCTCGTCTCAATTACAGTAAAATCTCCACTGCAAGAGTTCTCTCGCTAGTGTTTCCCCTCTTGTTCTCAGTGTGTTCGTTGGGTAGCAAAACCATTAGCACTCTCATTCTTGCGTGAAGGAACCCATAATTTGGCCATTCTCGTTGTCGTGTGTTAATTTAATTCTTGTTGTTGTGCCCATCACGTATAGCAGCAAGCATGTGGCCGTTTTAAAATTTTAAGGCCTAGGTTGAGTTACTCAGCCTCAGTGGAAAAGATCTGGTGGCCTATCTCCAGGAAGATGAAAGAAGAGAAAGAGAAAAAGAACGAGAAAAAAGAAGAAAAGAAAAAAAACAAGAAAAAAACGAATTGGAGAATGAGCAGAGCGAGGAAGGAAACTCTCTCCATAAACTCCTCGAGTCTTAGGCTAGCGGACAGCAGTCTGTGACCATAAAACTCCCCGTTCTCAAAGAAGGCGAAAACTTCGAGTTTTATCTCATTCATTTCGAGTAGATCTTCGAGGTGAACCAGTGGGACATCGATTCGAACGGTGTAGCACAATTATCGACTTCATTGAGTTCTCAATCCGAGATATATTTATCTCCCTTCTATTAGAGGCAACAATTAAATACCCATCGTTAAAAGCCAAGTTGCTCGCTGCTTACAACATGACACCCTATTTCTATAGAGCTAATTTAGGCCGTCTCGCATTCCATCTAACCAGACCTTCGTTGAATTGCCCGGACAGATATGTCACTTCTACCCAATATTGTGGACGCTCAAGGTCAAGCGGGTGACCTTGACTGAACCTTGGTCACGACAGAGAGGGCTGATAGAAGTGTGGCGGGATGACAAGTGCTTAAGGATTTAAATTCAAAAAAGTAAATGCAGTTGGCCGATATTAACTAATGAAGGTTCCGGGTATGAGGCTTATGGAAAATTAGGTCCAGAAATAAACTTCAATATATACACAGTTATACACAATAAATAGAGTAAATGAAATAATGGCAATAGATACGCTATGTATACAAGAACCGAACGTGTCAGAGCTATTCAGAGCGGGCTCTACGGACGGGAGGGGGGGAGAGGCGATACGAGCCTCTGTACATACACAGACCGAAATGACTAGCCGGTATCCATAGATGATTCGTTTCATCCTGTCTCGGGCTCGAGGCTTTAAGAGATGAAACGGGCGATCGGACGGTTATTCTTGGGACTTTCACCATGGGGAGTATAACCTTTAGTAGTAACACTAACTGGAGGGCGTATTCGTGGCAAACGAAAAGTACCGAAACCAAGGATGGGCAAATTGACTGGGGCTCAGATCCTTTGGTTTAATTCTAGCCTTCGGCCCGTAAAGATAGAAGAGCGTGATCGAGAATGATGTGTTTCGTTGTAAAAGGCTGGCATATACTGTCGATGCCCTATTGGGACTAAAAATATATAGGAATCAGTCAGATCTGTTACTCTCTCCGCCAAAGGGGGAGCGTGGGAAAATCACTCCACGAACTAACACGTCGCTTGAGAGACAAGGCGGTGAATGTGGTCTACCTAGACTTTCAGAAAGCCTTTGATAAGATACCACACCGCCGCCTTCTCCGGAAAGTGCGAGCGCTTGGCATAGACGGAAAGGTAGCCGGCTGGATCAAGAACTGGCTAATTGGCAGACGGCAACAGGTGGTGGTAAATGGACAGTCTTCTGAGTGGGTGCCCGTTACTAGCAGGGTGCCTCAAGGTTCTGTCCTGGGACCACTACTATTCATCATCTACGTCAACGACATGGACGGTGACATGGTTGCCAAGATTTCCAAATTTGCCGACGATACCAAGCTTGGTATGAACGTTGCAAAGGATGCAAATACTGCACGCCTGCAGGAAGATCTTGGGAAGATTGGGGAGTGGTCGGACACGTGGCAAATGCCTTTTAACGTGAACAAATGCAAAGTGATGCATATCGACCACAGAAATCCCTAATCTCAGTATATCCTTAAGGGCACTGCTATGGAATCCACCGACACTGAGAAGGACTTGGGTGTAACAATCACTAGTGACCTTAAGTTCTCTAAACACTGCATTGAGGCGGAGAAAAAGGCCCAAAGGATGCTAGGCTATATTAAGCGCCAGTTTGGTTAACGGAACCAGGAGATTGTACTGTGCCTGTACAACTCACTTGTCCGACCGCACCTGGAGTATGCCGTACAATTTTAAAGTCCTTCATTGCGAAAGGACATCGCGAGATTGGAACGCGTACAAGCCAGGGCAACCAAGCTGATTCCCTCTATCCGACATAAAAGTTATGAGGATAGACTAAGGGAATTAGATCTGTTCTCGTTGGAAACCCGTAGACTGCGTGGTCAGCTCATCGAAGTTTTCAAAATACTTCGAGGGTTCGACAATGTTGACTACCGGGATATTTTCACACTGAGTGAGAACAGAACGCGCAATCACAGCTTCAATCTTGAACTGAAGCGTTACAACCGCAATCTGTGTGGAAATTTTTTCACTTACAGTATCTGCGGTATGTGGAACGCACTTCCAGTGGAAGTTGTCAACAGTGAATCTGTCGACCAGTTCAAGTCAAGACTAGACAAGGTCTTGAAAAGTGGTCGTTTAGGGACGCAAAACAATTGAGCAGCCTTGTGCCGCTCGATTGCTAGTCCAAAGGTACCCTCTTTGAATGGACCGTAAGGTCTCCTAGGGTACCTTATTTCCTTCTTGTTACTCCTTGTCCTTGTTGATACTCCCGTTGGGGTTTCTTGATAACACCCTGGAAGACGACAAAAGCGTGCGTTTGAGATTCCAATCCATCACTTATCGCAGAAAGAAGTTCGATATTCTGACTATTCTTACGGTTCTCGTTCACGTGGCCTAACCTCAAGCCTGATCTCGTGATTTCGACGGGCCACATCGCAGCAAGGAGCCTCTATTCTCGACACAGATCTTTTGACACTTTGGCTACTCTCTACAGCGTCATTTTAAATTTTGGATTGACGCATTCAAGGTGCCTCACGAATACGACGCCCTGGTCGATTTCTTCATCAAAAACCAATTTTCTTACGTCGCTACCTTCTGAACTCAGATCCTTTGTGAAGGAACGGAGATGCCATACTCTCAAGGAATGCATCAAGGAGGAGAAGAGGTATACGCGGCTCCACAACTGCTATCCTAAAGAAGGGGAGAAATCAGAACCCCCATCTCCTAAATCCAAAACTAGCAAGAACAACTTTGTTCCTAATAATTGGAATAGGTTCGTAAAGGTAACTGGGCCTGCTAAACACAAACCCCTCTTCTCATCGGACCCCCTGAAGTTAAGCCCTTTTTCTCCCAATCCCTAGTTGGTCTGATCTGTGCCACTTCTACGCCCTTACCAGATTCTTAGAACCCACTGAATACGGCTGGCCACCAGGTGAACTTTTTGTTCGATAAAGGAACCCCTGGGGCCCTCCAATTTGAAACCATGAGTGAGTGCAGAATATCCACCCTCGTTCTTGATACCGAGTGCACGTGCATTGTCATGTCCGATACGCTACTTCCTCCTGTGACTCCGGAGCACGATATGTTTGCCCTAGTGCATGATTACTTGGGTCGCACCAATAAATTCCCCATTGTTTACTGCTGCATTGAATGCGCGTATTTTACTGGTTGGGCTGAAGTGGTGGCAACTTCCATCAAGTTTTATTCTGCCCTAATTGGTCAGTCCCTTCGAATTTCGTCCGCCCCCGTGGCTAAACCCGTTACCAACCGTTCACGCGCCAAGAAGTTCCTGAAAGCTCCTACACCTCTGAAAATCCTGTCTCCTCCCGAATTCTACAGTGCGATGACCCATAACTTTGCCAAAAGCCAGAGGGAATGTGATCTCTTCATCCCCTGTGGACCAAAGCCCAGAATAAAACACTTGAAACCGTCAGAGGAAATAAGGTGATTTCCTCTCTCGTCAAGAACGACCTTTTCTATGGAGTATACACCGGGAAAAACAACACTGGCGCCCGCACACTAAGTGTACCCCGTTTTCATGTCCATCCAATCCCGCAAATGTCTCAAGATAGCCTATTTTGTGGTTAGTTTATTCACATGAAGACCGTTCAAAGGATCTTAAAATATTGCCACCCTAGATTGGAATCAACACCTGACCACCTTTCAAGCCATTCTGTATCGTTTCTGGGAGCAACAGTGTTTTCTAATTGATAAACAACACATGGGTCCAGAATATCCTACCTATTTTACCACTTCACGACCACCATACCAATTTAGACCTAATCTATTTCGCACCACCACATAATTTCAGGCTCGACGTCTAAAGGAATCCCTTCTTCGCGCTACCTCCTGGGGCTTCCGTTTGGTCGCCTTGGTGGTCGTGTTTTATCGCATTTACTCATGGAAATTAGTGGGAGATAAAGCGTGGAAAAGAAAGAAAATTAAGGGTTTTGTCCCTCTTTAGGGTGGATATCCGATACGCTGAAAACAGGAGGAATCTACAATTAGTCCGGTGGAAGCAAATTTCTCTTTTTTCTTAAATTTTGTTCCAAGTGTCTGGTTAAAATTCACGTTTTTCGCATCTCTTTTGCCAATATTTGCCTTCTTTGCCGGTCCCTAGGCTCTTGTAATGGAGAACGTTTAGAGCTAACTGACTGAGTCCGTCCTGATAAGAAAAGATTAAAATTAGTTTTTTATTTTTTTTGTGGAGAACATTTCAGAATCTCTTAATAAAAAAAGAGAATCAAGTACAAGTAATCATGGCCCCCCTGCAAGAAACCCACTAGTTAAGATATTATTTCTTTAATTTTGTAAATGGGTCGAACCAGAATCATCATTGAGATTTGGTTCATGAAAGCTACTACCTAGCGTTTTAAAGTTCTGACCTATTGAGGTTACAATACGATGACAATGCTGTAAAATTATCAATAGTAATGTGTAGCACTATTTGTGGCTTGTTCTCTAATCAAATATCTTTCTTTCGAAGAACTCATAAGAGAGTTTGGTTGCATACACTTTTTTCCATTTTGGCTGTGTTCGTTACCCAAGGGGGTGTGTATGTTCGAATCTTGATGGGACTAATTTTCCTGGCGTAATTATGGCTTATCAAACGCTCTCTCTCTCTCTCTCTCTCTCTCTCTCTCTCTCTCTCTCTCTCTCTCTCTATATATATATATATATATATATATATATATATATATATATATATATTTAGAGCCCCAAAGAAATGAAAATAGGTATGACAACACTAAGGAAGGTAACCATTGAAAGCAAGCTTAAGAAAGAAAATTGGAGATATAGAGAAGGAGAAAATCGTGAAAACTAATTTTAATCATTATATGAAAATGAATAAAGAGAAATTTAAAGGAAATGACCAATGAGCGAAGAAACAGCTTATGAAAGCAAGAGAAAGGGGCATTGGAAGAACACAAGGCAAAAAGAGAGCAAAGGACACCACAATGAAGGCAATCCATACAGAGAAGAGAGAAAATAACGTTAAGATTATTAAAACATTTTTTATTCGGCTTTATTTATGTCTTTTCAGTATGCATTGCCTTCATTGTGGGGTCCTTTCCTCTCTTTGATTGTTGTGTTCTTCCAATGTCCCTTTCTCTTAACTTCAAAAACGCCTGTTTCTTATCTAATTGCTCATTTCCGTCAAATTTTTCTTTCTCTTGTTCTGTATTGTTATATGGTCTGCCCTACAAGGTTTCTGCATCATTCTTTCTGTCTTGCAAGAGCTTTTGAAAAGCAAAAATTAAATATAGCGAAAGTCTTGAGGTGGTTTTTACATGTATATATATATATATATATATATATATATATATATAGAGAGAGAGAGAGAGAGAGAGAGAGAGAGAGAGAGAGAAAGAGAAAGAGAGAGAGAGAGAGAGAGAGAGAGAGAGAGAGAGAGAAAGAGAGAGAGAGAGATATAGAGAAAAATATATATATATATATATATATATATATATATGTTTTAAATGGGTATCAGACCTTCTTATATGCAAATTTTGTTAAAGACCATAGTATATATCGCCTTTATTATTTTCTTTGGAAACTTTCCATTTTTCTTATTATCCTTTTTAGTTCATCCTGTAGATGGCAAAAAACTTCTACTTTCCTCTCTTGTTTAAATGAAATGTGTTGTAATAAACCAAACAGGACTGTAATTGCTGAGCTTTTGATCTACGCGATCCTCTTCACAGTGTCTTTCCTCCTTTATTGGTGAAGAATGGTAGAGTCAGAATGAAAAGAAAACGGATTTTAGGGGATATTTAGTCCTCCTCGCTTAAACGTTATGTCAAGGTAACGGGCACTCCTGTGTAAACGGAATTTAAAAAAAGCTTTAATCTTTGAATCCAGCTCGTAATCTGGATCTTGATAGCTGGCCTTTCTTCGTTAATTAAGATGGCTTATAAGGCATTCATTCTAGCTTTATTTCCGTCTTTTCTTTTGATCGTTGTGTTATTAACCAATATCTTCCTGGTTGAAATTATGTTATGCACAGTCTCTATATGATTTGGGGAGCTCCATGTTGCAGGTGCATTGTCAACTGCCTCGAAAGTGTGGTGGTAGTCATACCAAAATATGTTGAGTTGTGTTGAAGCTTCCATTCTTCCTTCAGGCAGGTAAACTCGTAAACTATATTCGTGGACTTCAGGATCGAGGAGTTTTGGCAGATGTTGTTTTTCAAAAAGAGATTGTTAACTTTTGTCGTTTTATAATATATAATCATCTGAATCTTGTTCGTTTGCTTCTTAACTTTTGTGTTAAGGTTAACAATCTCCTTTATGTTTTTTCGTCTATTTTATAGGCCGATGACATCTGATTTCTATAATACAGTTTGATGTTATTGTTGCTTCCTGGTTACTCTCCGTTTCATCCGAGTCTTCGAATTGCCTTCTTAAAACGAGGTGAAGTTGTTTTTCAATCATGGTCTTTGGGAAACCCTTTGTTTACGAGGGTTTGTTTTATTTGGGAGATTTCTTGATGGAACAGTTTCCACGTGGAGCAGTATTTGAAAAATTAGTGTTAAAAGAAATGGAGAAGAAAGAAAAAAGAGGTATGAAAAACTTAAAATATTTTGCCCTTGTATTGAAGGCATCGGTGGCTAACATTTTTTGAGGAATTTTTTATTTATTTCAAATTACTGCTTTTCAGTTCAAAAATCTCTCTAAATATATTTTTCTTTTACTTTTTTATTATTATTATACATATCAGGCGTTCTTGCCTGTATTCTACATAGTTCAGTGCTGAACACTTATTCTAAAGAGTTTGGGTTAGGGAGTTATGTGTAGATTTCTGCAATATCTTCGGATGCACTTAACCTGCCACTCGGGAATTTGGTTGTACGAGTGTGTTTATCGCTTTTATCTTTGCTCAGCTGTGCAATGCTCTTTGTATGATGTGTTTTCGTAATCTGTGTAGTATATTATCGTACAGGCTTTGTTTTAAAGCTCTTTATTGTTGGATACTTTAACTTAGCCATAAGGATCAAAGGTAGAGCTTTCTTAAGTTACTGATGCTCAGCTTGGGGAAGTTGTATATCATACCAAGTTCAACCTTCGCTATCCTAATCCAGTTATTGATGTGTTGTGCATATCTATTTTTGGAAAGTTTCAGCCCAAGTATTGTACATTGGCTAGAGTATTGGTAGCGTTGATATCAATGGGCCCATTGGTCGCGCTTAATGGGAAAAACGATGAACATTTGAGTGCTCGTCTTTAACATCCATTTCCGCTAGAACAAGTTTATGTTCTTGATCTCCGCTTCCGTCTCTTCAGCCTGCACTTTGTCATTATTGTATGTACTTGTGTCAATCTTCGTAGTGTCGTCTACTAACTGCAGATACATCAAGCCATGCTTGACTGGTGGTGCTAGGTCAATGGTGAATATATACAGTGCTGGCACAAAAAATATCTTCACCATGAGAATTGTACCTATTTTAATACACAATCAATATTCAAATCTATTTAAACATAATCTATGTACATTCTTACCTTATACTATTATTTTGTTATTTGTCCTTTGCTTTTTATGACTTGTTTGAGACGTTTTAGCATCCGATTTGATCAAATTTTGGCATAATTCTTGTGTATTTCAGTGCACCAGACGTTGTTGATTACTTCTCTCAGGTTGGAGATTGAGCCAGTATTGTGACATTCGAACTTAATTTTATAATTAGCCATAGATTCTCGATCTATTTAAGAGCTGGAAAATTACCCAATTTAAAACACCTAATTTCATTATCGTTGAGCCATTTACAAATGATTTTTGCTTTGTGAAAAGGTGCATTAATATTGCTTTCTCATGCAATGTCAGTATCCGTGGAAGTTTTTCCTTTAGCATGGCTAAATATCATTTACCATTCATGGTTCTGTTCTTAGAAAGAAAGAATAAAGTCCCTTTACAAAAATAGCTAAAGAAACCCTAAACGATCACACTTCGAGAGTGTTTCATTATCTTGTTAGTGTATTAAGGATCCATTCTATCTGAGCCACGCGCCGGCGCCTCATTCTTTGAATAGCTTATGAATGTTAACAAAGCGGATCCATCACTAAAAAGAACTGTTTTCTAATCAACAACAATCCAATCGATGTGCTATTTACAAAAGACAACTCTTTTCTTGCGTATTTCGGTATTTAGGAAAGGTTTATTGGCATCATGCCGAGATGGAAACCCTAGCTTCATTTGCAGCCGGTGTCGACGTGTGCACTCAGATATATCTTTAAGCAAATTATGATGCTTAGACTTAATTTATTTTGCCTTTATTGTTGGTTTATTAATACAGTAACTTTTATTAATTTAGCAGTGCGTAAGTTCGTCTTTTTAGGTCTGCCACTACCATATTTTGGGCTGGAGTACTAGAAAATTTATTACTTATATGGCCTGAAAGCCATAAAGTCAGAGTAATTTGAGATATCTCTAAATGTTTTGCAATTTGTCTTTGTGCGTTTCCAGCCTTATTTAATGTAGCAATAGCCCCTATTTTCTCACTTGATAGGTGTTTCTTTGTAGCTATTATAGGCTTTCTAAAAATATAGCACCTTTAGTAAAAATATTTGTTATTATGTGAACACACAGTATGCGCTGGAACTTGACAACACGTCCATACACATACACTGCTAGCAGCCAACTGACACAACACAGTACCAGCACTAACTGCATGTATGTTCTACCAAACGCAGTTTACCCCAAGTATATATCAACATTAAAACATATTTTACAGATTTCTGAAATATGTAAAAAAATACATGTGTTAGGAATATTGATTGTATATTTTTGCCACCACTGTAAAGTAGAGCTCTGAGACAGCTGCCTTGCAGTATTACAGCCTCAAGGTTGAATTCTGCTCTTCTCATTTCCAGTATCTGTATTTGTGCCCTCTTTTACATCACGTAGTTGAAGAGAACCCTTTCTATGACTCAGTTCACCTAAATGGTTACAATCTTGTAGTGCTTTCTCCTCAGCCAATCTTTGTCAAAGGCTTTTCGTACGTTTCTGAGGACCATATAGTCGTTCTTCTCTTCTGCCCTGGATTTATCTAACTTCTTCGTGATGAGAGCAAGCACTGTTTTGGTCCCCTTTCCCTTACAGAACCTGTGATGCTGGTAGTTGTGCCCTTCGCTTTATGTTAGGTGGCTTTGCATCCTGTAGGATATGATATTTTCTAAGATCTTGTCAACAAAATCGAATAAGGATATACGCCTGAATCTCGGGAGATGGTCAGGAGCTTTGTTTCCCCTAGGAATGAATATAGCCGGTATTTAAGGCAGCGATTATTATGTTCGCTATTCCCCTAAGCATTTGAGGTGGCGCATAGGTTATATTATGCTTGATTATTCCCGTTCAACCTGGAGCCCTGTGTTTGAAGGCTTTTTAACATCTGCGAGTTTTTGTGTGGTTATTTTCTATTGTTTTCTGTCATCTCTCTTTCTTTGGAGACAAACGTGGTCGGTAGATTTTTCTCCTCTGCTCTTTGAATTGTACTTCGAGCTCCTCTGTTTATTCGCTGTACGATTATTCTCCCTTAATAGGTATTTTTTCCTGGGTTTGGTCGGCGTACCAATATGGGTTCGAGGAAGATGGCTATGACTAGAAGGACGTGGTCATTCGGGACGAGGGGCTTGATGGGTTAATTTAGTTGAATGAGAAGTACAGCTCGTCAAGATTATGTTCAGCCTTGTTGCAACGTAATGTGTATGTGGGAAAGTCCTCTACAACGCTTAAGAGCCTATATCGGCTCAATAACTGTTCCATGTTTCTTCCCCTCTCATTTTCCATGTCGCATGCTGCTTCTCTCAGGTTTAATTTATATTACTTCTGAGAAAAACCTTTCTTTGGTAACCAAATAACGCGTTGAAATACCATAGAAGCGGGTACCTTCATACTGGAGGCTGAGACATTGCTGCCACCACAAAATCCCTTACAAGGGTTGGGATCCCGATTGCGAAAGGATTACTAAAGGTAAGGGAGAAGTTTGAAGTTAAGGCATCGCTTTATTGCGATTGCCTTATTTGATTGTAGGTCTTCGTCAAAGTCTTTTAGTTTGGAATTTTTATTGTCTCTATCCTTTTTTCTAGTCAATGTTCCGTTATATGTAATTTTTTGTGTCCTTTTCTCTAAAATTGTTTTCTAAAATTGTTTTCGGCGAGGAAGAGAGCTACTTAATCCTCCTTTCCTCCATATCGCCATCGAAGTCCCATTTGTACCTGTTATACCCAATACCTTCGTATAGGTTCGTCGTTGTGGTCTTCTTAGCGAAGGATGTGTTTTTGCATGCGTTGATATGGAGAACAATTTCCTCTCCGTCTTATCTTTATCCTCGAAAAGGGATTCTTATTAAAAACGATTTAGGTGATCCCAATTGATATTATGATATTTAGTTCTTCCGAGAATGTCCCTAGCCCCAGCTTATTCCTGGTGTGCTCATTACCCCAATTTTTAAGAGAACCGAAAGAGAACAGCTTGGAAGGAAGTCAGGAGCAAGCTTCTTAAAGTGTTTATAGTATGAGATGGAAAGATAAAAAACAAAAGCAATAAGGTTTACTGAGGAAGCGGGATGAGCAACCTCAGTTGTCATAGGTTTAAAAATATTAATTCTCACTCCCAAAGTTCATAGGGGGCCCTTTTGATTAATGTGGACTCTGAACCACCATATCCCATTCGGGGTTCATTAGTCAAAGCTACTTTGACTAATAGCTATCGTGAAATCCGACTATTCTCTTTCTCTTATTTGTTTCTAGGTGTTTTTTAATCTATACCTAATGGCATTTATGCTTTTCAATGCATTTTATATGCTTTGTATATCGTGTTTTGATTTCTTATGTATTTCATGTTGTTCCCTTCGGTTGTTTGTTTGATCAGCTTATTTTACTGTTTTTCATCTTTTTTATCATCATTAAATTTGTATGTTCATTTGGCTCTTCTTCTGGATTTTCATAACATATTTAGGCCCTTTATTCTCTCCTTAGCTAATGTAACCTTTTAATGTATATTTAGACCCGAAGGTTTACCTTGAGATTTGGAATTGTACTTTACTCCTTCGTGTAGGCTATCGACTTCTTTCTGCTTCCTATAGAAATTATGCTAAATATTTGGATGTTGGTCCGTATTTACCATTATTTTTCCAATCTTACCCATCTCCAGCTCCGTTAATCGTGCTTGCCATCTTTCATTTCTACTTGGGGATGTTAAACATACGTTGGTCATATCATCCACGAACTGGAAGTTCTGCATCATTAACCTTATTAGTGGTGGCATCCTCTCTAATTATACTAAATGTAGGGTGGGAGGTAGACACTCACCTTGCAACAATCCGCCTTCCATTTCAAATTCTGTTTCTTTGAATTCGTTTAGCCTGATTCTAACTTTTTTTTCCAGTAATATAGTGGCAAATTAATCTCTCCAAATTTTTGTTCATTCGTAGATTTAGGATATTATATTTTAAGCCTTGGATCCAGACTTTATCAAAGGCTTTCTCTACGTCGCCTAGCGCTATGTCTATATACCTTATGTTCAATTTTGCTTGTGCTATTTCTTCTGTTATTATCACTCGTCTTCCATAATCCAAACTGGGTATTATTACCTAGATTTTCTTCTTCTACTTATTCTATTAATTTTGTTGTTATTACACTGTGAAAGAGTTTTCCGATTTAAGATGTTTATAAGACTCTATCGATAGTATTGGGGGCGTTGGTGATGTTGGTCTTTGTGAAATCTGTTGGTCATCGCGTTTTCTGTTGAAATGAGTGAATTACGCTCAATATTTCTTCACCAGTTGTTATTGTTCCTTCCCACTTGTTCTTTCCTGTTATGGTCTACCGAATGGCATGAGGGAATCCTGTCGATGTTATTACACATAAACGTATGCACCTTTTCTTAAGTTTTGGCAGAAAAGTGTTAATTTTCTTCAGGGAAAATTGAGAAAATTGACTCCCAGAACAGTCTGTATTGTTTTTTATTTCCTAATTTTTCATGGATTATGTTTCCTCCTTTTTATTTTATTTTCCTTCTTTGCTTTGATTCTCTCGTTCTGTTAATTGCTCTCCAATTTTCTTTTAGTGCTTATTTAAGTCTATCTAGTTAAATAAGTTCATTCCAGTTTTTCCCTGGGATTCACTTTCATTTTTTTCAATTCGTTATTTTTTTTATTAGGTCCTCCTAGCCTGAGTAAATTATCTGCGGTTTTAATTTATTTGTGTTTATTTTTCATCTTCGTTCTCCATTCGTGCTGTTGTTTAATTCACTTACTTGATTTTGAGATGTGTTTCGATTCTGAGGCCACCAGGGAATCCCTTAACTGATTCATTTCTTCATCTAAGTTTCTCCTCGAGTGAAACGTCTGGCAGCTCTTAAAGAATATATCCATCTAAATATTCGTGGTACTTCCTCCAATATGCTGTGTGATATTGTTAAATTTTAATTATAGGTAATTATATCGGATTTTTATTCCATTGCAGTAGTGTTCTTAAATGCTCGCTTCTCGCAATTGGTAACGTCTTCAAATGAAATTTTAATAGCCTTATAACAGTTGCTTAGGATTATGTCTGGTTTAGTAGGTGTGTTCGATTGAACGTATGTGTAGGGGATCTAGCCCCACCCCTTTTAAGATATTTCTTTCTAACAATAACTATAGATTTCTGCCACCATTATTCGTTGTTCTGTATCTACTTGCGTGACATCTTACATTTCATTCTTCCGTTAATATTCTTGGCTTACCTTGTCCGAATACGTAATGGAATTATATACAAGTAAATATAGTCTAATTGGTGGTAGATCGCCTGTCGTTATTATTAACTCTGTAATTTCTAGTTTTATTTTAACAACAATGTATGTTTTATCTAGAGTTTATATCTCGGTGTATATGAGGTCTCTTTGGATGATTATAGCCGTCGTTTAAGTTACGGTATAAGTTGTTTGTGATACGGTAGAAGAAAGTACTCATACATTAGATATTTTATCTGCTGACCTCCTGTATGTGATGAATATAACACAGAAAAACAAAATGAAGAAATTTAAACGAGATCCCTAGTATGCATGAAAGACCTCAAAAGTACTATTTTAAAAAACTATGGAGCCATCTTTGAGATATAAATAGGAAACATCGATGAAATTTTCCTTACAATTATACACAAACAGCCACTACTGTAACTTAAAACACCATAGAGGCAAGTACAGATCTTAAATTTCGGTAGGAAATAAGTATGAATTAATATAAATATACTTTGACTTTATTTCGATATGCAAAAGAAAAACGCCAATAAATAACTCATCAGCGTCAATCGTAAAGAGACTAAACTTGGCCGATTCATGAATGTTACAAATAAATGCAAGAATTGTTATAAGAAGTCTTTGATTAACTCGGAGACATTGCTGGGCCATGACGAAATATTCAACTTGACACGCATTCCAATCCAAAAATAAGAATAATTAATCAATGGCTAATTATCAACAGATAATCAGACAAATATTTCGAAAACATTAAAGAGAAGATTTTAAACTTGTGGAAGTAAAAGATAAAAAACAATTAGGACAAAGGACTATTGCTGTTCATGAAAAATATGAGAGATCCATATAGAAAAGATTGACAAATAATCATAGAAATCATGATATGCAATATATCTACAAACAACAAAACAATATACATAGCACATACTCATATATATTAAAACCCCTCAAAACAGACAACTTATTAATGATGACCAACATCAAAGCAGCGCTTGTATCAGAAAATTTGATATATAAATTCCAATGCCTCGTTTAGACCTGTAATTCTCATTCTTAATTTTCTAAATTTTAGAAAAACTACAATGTCTGCCTTGAATTGGCCAGGCCCATAGAAGATGGTGTCAATAAACTTTATAACGAGCGAGAACACGGCCAATATATATAAAGAAAATCCCTGTTAAAACCCAAATATCGTCAGATATGCCTCATAGACACGTCGTTTAAAGATTCCCGAAACCCAAATATATCAATGAGATAGAGCAGGAGTTAAACACCTGAAGTAGGTTGTCAGAAAGAATGGCGCCTCTTCGATTATAAACAGAACAATTCCCCACACTGTGGCTATCACGCGCTCTGTGCTCTAGTTTAGCTCATTTGTGGTGAAGGCGGTAAATTCGAGAACCGAAGGAAAATATAAGGAGAAATATATGCAGTTATTGAGATGATTAAAGAACTCTGTAGATTCTTTGAAGAAGGTAGCTCCCTCGTGTGGAACACTTATCATTACATCATTCTCTCACTTCTTTATTACTAATAAGCCCTAACTTCTTTCATATATGCAAAACATAACTTGTTCTTCAACAAAATCTCCGTTACACTTAGTATTGAGTTATAGCGAACTGTTACAGGACACCATCGTAGGCGGAAATAAATACAGGGTCATTCAGCGGCCTAAAGCCCGAACCCAACGGTGGATGGCTGATACTGTTAGGAATAATTAGTCTGGTAAAAAAGGAGAGTGCGAACCTAGGGATGTAGACTAGTAGACTATTGTGCTTTAGAATATAGAGGATGACTCTCCTTCTTTTGGCGTGGGGTAAGGTTTACCAGCAAGGACCCCCACACAAAGTGGGGCACACTAGAAACGTGGCAAAGGATATATCGATCCCCGTATGCATTAAAAAGTCTACTCCTCTGAGTAATAAGAAATGAAAGAAAATGAACCACACAAGTAGTCACCCAGAAGATATTCCTGACCGGAAAATACCTTTGATAAAGTACCTAAAACACTCATTAGATTTACAGTCATCTGTTCTAAAGAGATGAAGTAGAACAACTCTTATCGATGACCGGTATTATACGCCTACGCAAATGAGACTTTGGTGAAAAAGTATAGGTAGATGCACAATCATGCGATCAAATAAGCAGAAGTTAATAAAAGATAAAAATGTCTCAGGCAAAAGACTTGATCACATTCATGTTCATAAAGCAGTACACGAAAACGCCGAGTGGACCTTTAAAGAATTTCAATTTCTGTCATTTAGCATGTTCTTCCTTCAAACATACATTAACTAATATGGCTTCTTCAACATTTCGATGTTTTTCACCCTCTACGCAATTAAAGACCTAAACAGTAAAATCACAAAAGAAAGAACATATTATAAGTATATGTTCCAAATGTGGCACTGAAGGGCACTCATTCCAAAATTGCACAAACACACGAAAGAGGTGAATAAACTGCGAGGGAACCACTAGACGGTGGCTATGACCTGCTTTAATCGAAAGGAAAGAGAACTACAGGGGATGATAAAAATCTAGAGGAATCTCTACCTAGGCAGACAGATACACTCAAAAAAGATGCACCAAATCACGCAACACTAGTGAACATGCCAAAAGCCAAGTACAACAATGTATACATTTGCGAATACATGCACACCCGAACTTATCCAGCACCGCTTCCGAATCCACGATCAAAGATAATTAAGTCACTAAGACTAACCTAACGAAGAAGCAAACCAGAACAGGCAAACATTGACTCAACTTGAAGAACGGTAAGGTACAGATATGGAATTATGACGTAAATTCCAGTAAGCCAAAAGTGGTTTGCTACAACAGAGCTACCATCACCATTAAGAAGAATATAGAGTACAGAATTCGTGAAAAATTAGATGAATACAATGATTGTGCACCTAGAGATAAATTATCTTTTAAAGTAGCAATTTGGATTAATGAATATCGAATCAAGGTGATTACTTTACTCAATGTAGTCCCCACTCAGTAAAACATCGCGGATAGTTTGTTCTTCATCAGAAGAAAACATTATTGATGATAATGATAGGGCAAGGGTATTTCATCTAAAAAAGCCTCCTTTCAATATTTAAGATACCTAAATGATCGATTGTCCGGATTGATTGCTCTAACAATAAAGCATGAGTGGTGATGATTCTCCTCAAAGCAATATAGCCCCAATCATTTCTTCCCTTAAATGACGCGATAAGCAAAGAATGATACAAAATGCCCTCCCAGAACACATCCTACTAACGATCCAAGACTAATGAGCTTAAATTTCATATGTATTTCAACATTATGGACCAGCGATACATAGAACTAGACTGCAAATAAAGTAGCTTGAACAACAGTGCATTAAAATATTGTGGAGTTGGACTGAATACCTCCTATGTTCTTAAGCATTTTGCTTACCTAAGGGTGATTCTTAAAAAGATTGAACATAAGCAGAAGCCCCCAAACACCCACAACCTCCTTTTGTTGTTAAGACAAAAAATGGACCACTAGTGATCCCAATATATTCTACAAGTCGATATCTAACATGGAAGAGGGAGTTGAAGGAGTCACGAAAAGGAAAGGCCAACACATTAAATAATAGATTAATGAATTATTTGAGACTTGTCACCTTTTTCTCCGATAAATCTTTCGGCAAAAACCTTACATTATTATAAGAAATTATTAAACGAAATCTCTTATTCCTGTTGCTGCTTTATTCTCAAAAAGAATTTGATTTTTAATATCTCATCGTTATTATGAAAACTGAATAATTGCTAGTATGGGAACAATTTTCGAATATAAACAAGATATTACAAATATAAAGGTCATTATAGCATTTTTGAGGAATAATTCCTGTTGCACGAATGATCTTAAAAAATCACTAAAACTATAGAAAATATGAACAAGGAATTAAATTTACAGCACTTGAATAAATAGAAACCAAATGGGTTTTTTCCCCTATACCTTTGAGTCCGCATCTCGTCAAGGCGCTTGCTAACGAATTTTATAAGTCGAGACCTATTCAAGGATAACTTGATATTTTATACTATTACTCAAATTTCAGTACCATAATTGTTCTCAACAAAAGCGAAAGCTTTCTCACCTATTCCAGGTATGTTTTTTCATGACAAAATTAAAATTAATAATAAAATTAGTAGGTGAAGAAGATGAATTGATAAATAAATCTATTGTAATAGATGCATCTTTAAAATGTATTAATTAAATATCAAAACTCTGCATTTTCAAAATAATTTAAAGGAAAATTGTGCTCAAAATATATAACTTTTCGTGAAAAAGGATTAAAAATTATTTCAAATTGTGATACGTACAGTATATTACTGTTTCTATTGTTTTGTTCAATTATTGTTATTATTTTAAAAAAAATTTAAAAAATACTATCAAAAATTAGAAGGCAATTTGGCTCATATAACAAACAAAACAATAATTAAAAAAAACAACCAGTAACGCTTTATAAAACATTCTAGTGGTAAGTAATTCGAATATTTAAATACTACTTCTTCTCGGCTTTTTCTTACTCGGTGACGCCGTTGTTGATGAGTCGTTTCCAAAGATTTCTATTTTTGGCCGCAACCGCTCTTGTTGAGTTAGCCCTTTCTGGTCCACACTGTTATGGCGATGTGTCTCTTGGTCGCTTACGGGCGATGACATACCATTATTTTCATTCGATAATGACTAGACTAATGCATTAAGGTTTTTGTAGAGACATTACTAACGCCTGCCGTTCCTGACTCAAACTTTGCTTCTGCTAAAACTTTTGCCTACGCTTGTTTAAAATGGCATAAATGCAAATGAACATGGTTGTTAAGAATAGAGCATTTGATCTTAACACTGTAAAGGACTATTCAATACATACAGTTTGTCATTCTCTCTATTCATACAAAATATAATATAGATAAATACTAATGATAATGTAATTCTTAACAAATTTGGTTGACTTTGTAAAGAGATAGGTGAGAGTTAACTAGATAATATTTTCTTCGAAAGGAGACGCAAGAAATTAGAGGAAGTTCTAGAATTCATCCTAGTTTTGTCTAGTAGAATATGCCTGGGTAGATAATACCAAGATGAAGCTTTTATTGGTTCATGTGATATTCTCCAAGTGTTTTTCCGGGTTGTGTTACCAATTTTCATTTCCTTGGGCCTTTAAAATACATCTAACAAAAATCACGTGTCATGTGATTTTAAATTTGAATATATATATATATATATATATATATATATATATATTGTATATTAATTTACACAGTTAATTGATAACATTTAATTTATTCCCATACCATTTTTTATAGAATATTTATTAACTTTTCTTATAGAATAAAAACATTTTATTTCCAATACTGCATTTCTTAAAAAATAATCATCAAAATACGACTTTTCTATATAATTTTCCTCTTGTGAATGTAATTCAATTTTGAATTTTAAAGAAAAAACATGTGTTCATTTATATATTTGAAAAGTCCATTGGAGAATTTCATTAGGAATGTTCGCTTCCGCCTTTGACCAAAATTCAATAATAGATTTCAGCACGAAAAATGAAGTCGATAATTTTCAATGAAACTTTTCAGAGAATCACTGAAACTCCCTCTCACTGACCATCTGTTTTGTCAGTAAAGATCGTTCACACCTTTTATAAGTCTTTCATTTGAAAAGTGACTAAGGGCCAAATAAGTGAGTTTGAACTATAAAAAGCGAGAAACGAATGAAAAAATAGGAAAAATGTGAAATCAAAGGTATAACATCGAGATAAAAGCTTTTTAAGTCATTTTTTCCTTTCACAATTTTTCCGGAATCAAAAAGAAAGGCACTTTTTTTGAAATTCAGAGAAATAAAAATTATTGAATCATAAGGAGTGAACTAATCTTTTGAAAAATTCTAGAATAATATCTTCAAAGCATACAGAAAGGGTGTAATATACATAAAATATGAATACTAATTTCCATTGCTAGAGGTATCTTTAAGAGTCAGTGGCGGCAAATTGGCAACCTAACCAGATCACTAACTAGACCCTAATTACACAGTAATTGTGAGGAAATTCGTCTAATAAATGAAAGACAAATAATGCACCAGGGAGACAGAGAAGGAGAGAGAAGAAAAAATCATCTTATGATAAAGAGAGAAAATTAAGTTACATTTTGCATTAGCAAATGAAGAATGCATAAAAAACACATTATTAAAGAATTCTACTTTAATATTTTGCCAGCCTTAAATTAACATTGGAACCAAAGACAAATTTCACCTTTCTTACATAAAAAAAAACAAAGTTTGTTGATTTGGTTTATCCAGCGACCGATGGCAACCACTTGTTGCCTGGTCCTTACAAGTTCACGCCGTTCAAGCCTATATAATTTGACTGCATGGACCAGGGCTAACTCAACAAGATCGGTTGCGGCCAAAAGTAAAAATCTTTGGAAACGAACCATTCAGTAACGGCGCCTCAGAGTAGGGAAAAGCCAAGAAGAAGATAATTTAAATATACCAATTACTTGCCACTAGAATGTTTCATAAAGCGTTACTGTTTTGTTTTTTTTTACATATATTTTTTTCTTTTTGTTTGTTATATGAGCACAATTGCCTTCTAAGTCTAGATGGCAATTTATAAATTTCTTTTAAAATAATGACAATTATTAAACAAAAGAATACTAACAGTAATATACTGGTCGTATCAAAATTTAAAATAAGTTTGAATCATTTTCCACGAAAAGTAGTATATTTTTAGTACACTTTTTCTTTGAATTATTTTCGGAAATGTGATGTTTCGATATTTAATTGACAAATTTTAAAGATGCATCTATCACAATAGATTTATTTATCAATTCATCTTCTTCACCTACTAATTTTATTATTAATTTTAATTTTTGTCCTGAAAAACATACCTGTAATAGATGAGAAGGCTTTCTCTTTTGTTCAGAACAATTATGGTACTGAAATTTGAGTAATAGTATAAAATATCAAGTTATCCTTGAATAGGTCTCGACTTACGAAATTCGTTAGCAAGCGCCTTGACGAGATGCGGACTCAAATGTATAAGGAAAGAACCCATTTGGTTTCTATTTATTCAAGTACTATAAATTTAATTCCTTTTCCATATCTTCAATAGTTTGTAGTGAAATTTTTAGATAATTCGTGAAACAGGAATTGTTTCTCAAAAATGCTATAATGACCTTCATATTTGTAATATATTGTTTATACTTCATAATTGTTCCCATATTAGCAATTATTCAGTTTTCTTAATAACGAATGAGATATTGAAAATTAAATTCTGTGTAATAATAAAGCGGCTGCAAGAATAAGAGACTTCGTTTAAAAATTTCTCAAAATAATGTAAGGTCTTTGCCGAAAGATTTGTCGGAGAAAAAGTGACCAATCCCAAATAATTTATAAATCTATTATTTAATATGTTGGCCCTTCTTTTTCATGACTCCTTCAACTCGATCTTCCATGTTAAATATCAACTTGTAGAATATATTAGGATCACTAGTGGTCCATTTTTGTCCTAACAAAGAAAGGAGGCTGTGAGTGTTTGTGGACTTCTGCTTATGGGTAAACTTTTTAAGAATCACTCATAGGTAAGCAAAATGCTTAAGAACATAAGGAGGTATTCAGTACAACTCAACAATATTTCAATGCACTGTTGTTTAAGCTATGTACTTTATTTGCAGTCTAGTTCTATGTCTCGCTGGTCCATAATGTTGAAATATATAAGAATTTTAAGGTCATTAGTCTTGGATCGTTGGTAGGATGTGTTCGTGGGGGGCATTTTGTATCATACTTTGCTTATTGCGGCATTTGATGGGAGAAATAATTGGGGCCATATCGCTTAGAGGAGAATCATCACCACTCATGCTTTATTGTTAGAGCAATCAATCCGGACAATTGATCATTTAGGTATCTTAAATATTGAAAGGAGGCTTTTTTTAGATGAAATACCCTTGCCTTATTCTTTATCATCAAGAATATTTTTTTCTGCTGAAGAACAAACAATCCTCGATGTTTTTCTTACTGAGTGGGGACTACATTGAGTAAAGTAATCGCTTTGATTCGCAATTTATTAATCAAAATTGCTACTTTAAAAGATAATTTATCTCCAGGTGCACAATCATTGTATTCATCTAATTTTTCACGAATTCTGTACTCTATATTCTTCTTAATGGTGATGGTGGCTCTGTTGTAGCAAACCAATTTTGGCTTATGGAAATTTACGTCATAATTCCATATCTGTACCTTACCGTTCTTCAAGTTGAGTCAATGTTTTCCTCTTCTGGTCTGCTTCTTCGTTTGGTTTGTCTTAGTGACTTAATCATCTCTGATCGTGGATTCGGAAGCGGTGCTGGATAAGTTCGGGTGTGCATGTATTCGCAAATGTATACTTTGTTGTACTTGGCTTTTGGCATGTTTACTAGTGTTGCGTGAATTGGTGCATCTTTTTTGAGTGCATCTGTCTGCCTAGGTAGAGATTCCTCTAGATTATCATCATCCCCTGTAGTTCTCTTTCCTTTCTTTTCAATACTTCTTTTCTCTCGTTTAGAGCAGATCATAGCCATCGTCTGGTGGTTCCCTCGCAGTTTATTCACCTCTTTCGTGTGTTCGTGTAATTATGGAATGAGTGCCCTTTAGTGCCACATTTGGACCATATGCCAATAATATGTTCTTTCTTTTGTAATTTTCCTGTTGGGGCCTTTAATTGCGTAGAGGGTGAAAAACATCGAAATGTTGAAAAAGCCATATTAGTTAATGTTTGTATAAGGGAAGAACATGCTAAATGACAGAAATTGAAATGCTTTTAAGGTCAACTCGGTGTTTTCGTGTACTGCTTTATGAACATGAATGTGATCAAGTCTTTTGCCTGAGACATTTTTATCTTTAATTAACTTCTGCTTATTTGATCGCATGATTGTGCAACTACCCATACTTTTTTACCAAAGTTGTTCCACTTATCTCTTTAGGACAGATGATTGTAAATCTAATGAGTGTTTTAGGTTCTTTATCAAAGGTATTTTCCGGTCGTAAATGTCTTATGGGTGACTTCTTGTGTGGTTCATTTTCTTTCATTTGTTATTACTCACAGGAGTAGAATTTTTAATGAATACGAGGATCGATATTTTCTTTGCCAGGTTTCTAGTGTGCCCCACTTTGTGTGGGGGTCCTTGGTGGTAAACCTTACCCCACGCTAAAAAAAGGAGAGTCTTTCTCTATATTCTAATTCCCACTAGTATAGATCCCGAGGATCGCTCTTTCCTTTATCCCTAAACTAATTATACCTAGCATTATCGGCAGTCCGCATTTTGGGTCGGGCTTGAGGCCGCTGATCAACCACCTATTTCTTTCCTCCTAAAAGGGTCTCCTGTAACGGTTCACTATACCCTAATACTAAGTGTAACTAAGATTTTGCCGACGACCAAGTTATGTATTTTATATTTGAAAGAAGCTAGGTCTTATTAGTAATAAAAGTGGCCCACATGAGGGAGCTACCTTGTTCAAAGAAACAGAATAATTCTATAATCAGCTCAATAACTGCATATATTTTTCCTTGTATTTTGCTTTGGTTCTCGAAATTACCGCCTTTTATAGAAATGAGCTAAACTAGAGCGCAGAGCTCGTGATAGCGATCATACTGCGTCGTTTCTAATTTCGGGAAAAAAATATTTGACTCTCTGTTGCGTCCTTATTTCTGCGGCAGTGTGGGAAATTGTTCTGTTTTTAATCAAAGATAGGCGATTTTCTCTGACATCCTACGACGGGGGTTTAACTCCTGCTCTATCTCTGATATTTAAGGTTTCAGAAATCCTTAACCGCCGTGTCTATGATGTTTTTCTGAGGAAATTTTGTTTTTAACACGGATTTTTTCTTTATATATATTGGCCGTGTTCTCGCTCTTTATGAAGTTTATTGATGCTTTCATCTATGGGCCTGGCCAATTCTCAGGGGACATTGTAGTTTTCATAAAATTTAGAAAATTAAGAATGAACTTGCAGGTCTTTGCGAGGGATTGGAATTTATATGTCAAATTTGTTGATACGGGCTCTTCTTTATTGTTGGTTATCATTAATAAGTTTTCTTTTTTGAGGAGTTGTAATATATATGTGCTATGTATATTGTTTTGTTGTTTGGAATTATATTGTTTATCATGATTTCTCTGATTTTTTGTGAATCTTTTCTATATGGATGTTTCATATTATTCATGAACAGCAATAGTCCTTTGTCCTAATTGTTTTTTCTCTTTTACCTCCACAGATTGAGAACCTTTGCTTTAACGTTATCGAAATATTTGTAGAATTATCCATTGCGTATTAGCCATTATTTAATTATTCCTAGTTTTTTTATTTGAATGCGTGTCAATTAAATATTTCGCCATGGCCCAGCAATGTCTCCGAGTTAATCAAAGACTTCTTATAACATTTCTTGCATTCATTTATAACATTCATGAATCGGCCAAGTTTGATCTCTTTAAGATTGACGCTGATGAGCTATTTGTTCGCTTTTTTCGTTTGCATATTGAAATAAAAAAAAGATATATCCATTCATACTTATTTTTTACCTAAATTTAATATATATATACTTGCCTCCATGGTGTTCTAAGTTAAAGTAGTTGCTGTTTTTGGATAATTGTAAGGAAAATGTCATTGATGTTTCTTATATATATCTTAAAGATGGCTCCATAGTTTTTAATATAGTATTTTTGGTCTTTCCTGCATATTAGGGATCTCGTTTAAACTTCATCATTCAGTTTTTCGGTGTTACTATCATCACATACAGGAGTTCAGCATATAAAAATATCTAATGTATGAGTACTTTCTTTTCGCGTGTAATAATCAACTTCAACCGTAACTTCAACGACTGCTATAACCATTGAAAGAGACCTCATATACACCTAGATATAAATTGTAGATATAACAGACATAGTTGTTAAAATAAAACAAAAAAATTACATACTTAATAATAACAACGGGCGATCAACAACCACGGAGACTTTATTTACTTTCACATAATTCCATTACGAAATTTGGTCAAATTCACGCCAGCATTTTCACGCGAGAATGAAATGAAAGATGTCATGCAAATGGATGCAGAATTAATGTTAGAAAGAAACATAAGGGGCAGTCAATAATTTTTGCAATTCGAATATAAGGAAACGAGATATGAGGAAAAGTGTTTTATTATTTTTCAATATAACTACATTCGACTTCAATGCACTTGCGCAACTTGTCCCTAAGGCTTCGAATTCTCGACAACCAGAAACCTCCCGACTGCTGTTCAATCCACTCCTGGACGGCAAGCTGGACATCTTCATCATCCCTAAACCGACATCCACGCAGTGCAGCCTTGAGCTGGCGGAATAAAAAGTAGTAGCTAGGGGCCAGATCTAGACTGTAGGTGGGGATGGTTGAGCTCCTCGAATCCGCTTTGCGGACTTTGACGATGTTGAAGACGATCATGGGGCGTGAGGTTTTGTGAGGTTTCTAGGGACCCAATGGGCAGAGACCTTGGTCATGGCCAGATTGTCGTGGCTGATGTTGATAACACTTCCATGTAATATTCCAAGTTTTCGCTCGAATTCTTCGACCTTCACCCGTCGATTTTCGAGGATCATCCTCTCCAGACGAGTTACATTGTCCTCGTTAGTCACGTGTGGCGGGCGTCCTGGGCGGGGATAATCTTCAAGGGACTCACGACCATAGCGGAACTCCCTATTCCAGCAAACAATGGTTGCATAGGAAGGGGCGGTGTCGGTGTTGACTGCAACCATGCGTTCATGGATCTCTTTTGCTTTCTTGCCTTCCTTGGTCAAAATTTTGATCACTGCGTGGTGATCAACCTTCTCTATTGTTGAAAAGTTGTCACTGACGATCTGCGATTAGCTACTGAAAGGCTTAACTTGTCATAAATTGTCCTAACAGCCCCACAAAAGCTATCCTCCTTCCTCTGTTTTGCACTACCGATTCGCAAACTTATTGACCGCCCCTCGTATATTAAATTTTCTTATGGAGATGGTACCAATTGCGAGAAGGGACCATGTAGAAACACTATTATAATTTAATCAAAATCAGATACAATTACCTACAATTAAAAGTTAATAATATTACACAGCATATTGGAGGAAGTATCACGAATATTAAGATGGATATATTCTTTAAGAGCTGCCAAACGTTTAACTCCTAAAGAAACTTAGATGAAGAAATGAATCAGTTAAGGGATTCCCTGGTGGCCTTAGAATCGAAACACGTCTTGAAATCAAGTATGTGAATCAAACAACAGCACGAGTGGACGACGTAGATGAAAAATAAACACAAATAAATTAAAACCGCAGATAATTTACTCAGGCTAGGAGGACCTAATAAAAAAAATAACGAATTGAAAAAATTGAAAGTGAACCCCAGGGAAAAACTGGGATGAACTTATTTAACTAGATAGACTTAAATAAGCACAAAAAGAAAATTAGAGAGCAATTAACAGAACGAGAGGATCAAAATAAAGAATGATTATAAAATGAAAAGGAGGAAACATAATCCAAGAAAAATTGGGAAATAAAAAACAATACAGACTGTTCTGGGAGTCAATTTTCTCAATTTTCCCTGAAGAAAATTAACACTTCTTTGCCAAAACTTAAGAAAAGGTGCATGGGTTTATGTGTAATAACATCGACAGGATTCCCTCATACTATTCGATAGACCATAACAGGAAAGAACAAGTGGAAAGGAACAATAACAACTGGTGAAGAAATATTGAGTGTAATTCAGTCATTTCAACAGAAAACGCCATGACCAACAGATCTCACAAAGACCATCATCACCAACGCCCCAAATACTATCAGTAGAGTATTATAACCATCTTAAATACAAGTGTGAATGTAAACACCGGTTCCTACCCTGACAAACAGCGAAAATATTGTCCCCAAAACCAGGCAATCATCTAGCCTCCTGAATAGTTACAGACCTATATCTTTATTGAATTTTATCGCAAAACTCTTTCTCAGTGTATTAACAACAAAATTAATAGAAAAAGTAAAAGAAGAAAATCTAGGTAATAATACCCAGTTTTGATTATGGAAGACGAGTGATAATAACAGAAGAAATAGCACAAGCAAAAATGGAACATAAGGTATATAGACATAGTGCTAGGTGACGTAGAGAAAGCTTGTGATAAATTCTGGATCACAGGCTTACAAAATGATATTCTAAATCTACAAATGAACAAAAATTTGGAGAGATTAATTTGCCACTATATTACTGAACGAAAGGTTAAAATCAGGCTAAACGAATTCAAAGGAACAGAATTTGAAATGGAAGGCGTATTGTTGCAAGGTGAGTGTCTACCTCCCACCTTATATTCAGTATAATTAGCGAAGATGCCACCTCTAATAAGGCTTATGATGCAGAACATCGAGTTCGTTCATGATATGACCAACTTATGTATAACATCCCCAAGTAGAAATGAAAGATGGCAAGCACGATTGACGCAACCAGAGATTATTATCATCGAGAGATTGGAAAAATAATGGAAAATACGGACGAACATCCAAATATTTACCATAATTCCTATGGTAAGAATGAAAGAAGTCGATAGCATAGATGAATGAGTAAAGTACAATTATATATCTCAAGGTAAAGCTTCGGGTCTGAATATACATCAAATGTGACTTTAATGGTGACATGAAGGAAAAGAGGATTAAGTAGCTCTCTTCCTCGCTGAATTCGACCTCTCCGCAGCCACGTGTGATTCCAACCGCTAAGGAGTAAAGAAGAAAAGAAACACAACTCCCGAATTATGAAGACGTAAATACGGCAAGACAAGAAAACACAACAAAACAAACAGAGAGTGCAAAAATAACAAAACTGACTCTATTGACGCTAAATGTAAATGTATGGACTACTAAAGAGACTGTGTACGGAAACAATTTTAGAGAAAAGGACACAAAAATCATACATATAACGGAACATGGACTAGACTAAGGATACAGACAATAATAATTCCAAACTACAAGACTTTGACGAAGACCTACAATCAAATAAGGCAATCACCATAATGCGATGTCTTTAATTCAAACTTCTCCCTTACCTTGAGTAATCCTTTCTGTGATCGGGATCCCAACCCTTGTAAAGGATTTTGTGTTGACGGCAACGTCTCATCCTCCAGTATGAAGCTACCCGCTCCTATGGTATTTCAACGCGCTATTTGGTTACCAAAGAAAGGTTTTTCTTAGAAGTAACATAAATTAAACCTGAGGAAAGCAGCTTACAACATGGAAAATGAAAGGGGAAGAAACATGAAACAGTTATTGAGCCGATATAGGCTCTCAAGCGTTGCAGAGGACTTTCCCACATACACATTACGTTGCAACGAGGCTGGACATAATCTTGACGAGCTGTACCTTCTCATTCAACCAAATTAACCCATCGAGCCCCTCGTCCCGAATGACCACGTCCTTCTAGTCATGGCCATCTTCCTCGAACCTATATTAGTACGCAGACTCAACCTGGAAAAAAATATTTATCAAGCAAGACAAATCGTGCATCGAATAAACAGAGGAGCTTGAAGAACGATTCTGGGAACACTGGAGAAATGTCTTAGATATAACGCCAGAAGACAACAAATAATTGTAGCTAGAGTTTTAACGTAAGATTATTGAAGAGTTTGTTTCAGTTATTGAGCGGATCTACACACCTCGTCGTCTGCGAGGAAAGAGAGTTGAAAGAAAATGGTAGAAAATGACCACGCAGGAACTCGCAGATGTTAAAAAGACTTTAAGACACAAGGCTCCAGGTTGAACGGGAATAGTCGAGCATTATATAACCTACGCACCACCCCAAGTTCTTGTGGGGAATAGCGAACATAATAATCGCTTTTATAAACACCGGCAATATTCATTCCTAGGAGAAACAAAGCTCCCGACCAGCTCCCGAATTTCAGGCGTATATCCTTATTTGATTTTGTTGACAAGATATTAGCAAATATCATAACCTACAGGATGCAAAACCTCCTAGCAGAGAGCGAAGGGCAAAACTACCAGCATCACAGGTTCTGGAAGGTAAAGGGGACTAAAACGGCGATTGCTCTCATCATGAAAAAGTTAGATAAATTGAGAGCAGAAGAGAAGAACGACTATAAGGTCCTCATAAACGCACGAAAGGCCCTTGACAAAGATTGGCTGAGGAGAAAGCACTACAAGATTGTAACCATTCAGGTGAACTGAGTCATATAAAGGGTTCTCTTTGACTGCGTGATGTAAAAGAGGGCACAAATACAGATACTGGGAGAGAGAAGACCTGAATTCAGCCTTGAGGCTGCAAGGCAGCTGTCTCAGCCCTCTACTGTACAGTGGCCTAGAAAGATCCGATCACCATCCATAACGTGTATTTTTTTACATATTTCAGAAATCTGTAAAATATGTTTTAATGTTGATATATACGAGGGGCGGTCAATAAGTTTTACGAATCGGCAGGGCAAAATAGAGGAAGGGGGGTGGCTGTTTGTGGGGGTGTTAGGACAAGTTAAGAAAAGTCAGGACCTGCAGCCGAACGCTCATGCCTCGTCTATTCAAGAAGAAGTAGCTGATCGCAGATCATAAGTCACATTTTTTTCTACAATGGAGAAGGTTGAGCACCGCGCAGTGATCAAATTTCTGACCAAGGAAGGCAAGAATGCAAAAGAGATCCATGAACGCATAGTTGCAGTGTACACCGACACCGCCCCTTTCTATGCAACCATTGCTCGCTGGAATAGGAAGCTCCGCCATGGTCGTGAGTCCCTTAAAGATCACCTTCGTCAGACGTTACCAAGGAGGACAATGTGGCCCGTATGGAGAGGATGATCGTGGTAAATCTACGGGAGAAGGTCGAAGAAATCGATGGAGAACTTGGAATATCACATGGAAGTGTTATCAACATCATCCACGATAATTTGGCCATGACCAAGGTCTCTGCCCGTTGAGTCTCTAGAAACCTCACAAAACCTCACGCACCATGATCGACTTCAACATCGTCAAAGTTCGGAGGAGCTGCTGCTCCTGTACAACCAAGACCCGGCTGGATTCGAGTCACGCATAGTGATAGGTGATAAAACGTGAGTCCATCAATCGTAACCCAAGACCAAGCTCGAAAGCATGGCCTCGAAGCACAGGGGCTCTCCGAATCCAATCAAGTGTCGGACCCAACCCTCGCCCGGGAAGATCATGGTGACCATATTCTGGGATTCTGAGGGAGTGTTGATGGTGGACTATGCGCCTCATGGAAGGAACATCACAAGCCAATATTACACCGAGGAACTGGCTGGGTTAAAGAAGTGCATCCGTCAGAAGCGGTGCGGCAAGTTGCCTCGCGGTGTCCTGCTCCTCCACGACAATGCCTCTGTCCACAAGGCGGACTCGAGTAGTTTAACCATCCCCCCTACAGTCCAGATCTGGCCCCTAGCGACTACTTTTAATTCCGCCAGCTCAAGGCTGCACTGCGTGGTTCCGGTTTGGGGACGATGAAGATGTCCAGCTCGCCCTCCAGGAGTGGATTGAACAGCAGTCGGGAGGTTTCTGGTTGTCGGGAATTCGAAGCCTTAGGGACAAGTGGCGCAACTGTATTGAATTTGAGGGTAGTTATTTTGAAAAATAATAAAACACTTTTCCTCATATCTCGTTTCCTTATATCCGAATTACAAAACTTATTGACCACCCCTTGTATTTGGGGTACACTGCGTTTTGTAGAACATACATGCATTTCGTGCTGGTAATGTGTTTCGTCAGTTGGCTGCCAGCAGCGGATGTGTATGGACGTGTTATTAAGTTCCAGCGCATACTGTGTGTTCACAAAATAACATCTTTTTTTACTAAATGTGCTGTATTTCAAGTAAGCCTATAATGCTGCGACGAAACAACTATCAAGTGAGAAAATAGGGGCTATTGTTGCATTACATAAGGTTCGAAAATCACAAATATAAATTGCAAAGCATTTAAAGATATCTCAATTACTGTAGATATATTGCTTTTAGGCCATATCAGGAATGAGGTTTCTGGTACTCCAGTCCGAAATGTGGTGGGGGAGACCTAAAAAGACGAACTTAACTACTGATAAATTAATAAAGGTTACTGTATTAATAAACCCACAATAAGGGCGAAGTAAATTAAGTCTGAGCATCATAATTTGCTTAAAGATGTATCTGAGGGCACACTTTGATATCGGCTGCAAATGGAGCTATGGTTACCATCTTAGCATGCTGCCAAGAAACCTCTCCTAAATACTGAAATATGATATTTTGGTAGTTATTTTGGTCGAGAGACTTAATTCTTTCTTCCTGAAAACACAACCATGAATGCTAAACGATATTTAGCCATGCTAACGAAAAAACAACCACGGATACTGGGCTTGCATGAGAAAGCAAATTTTATGCACAGTGAGCCACCTTTTTTGTCAAAAGGTTAAAAACATTAGTAAATGGCTCAAGGATAATGAAATTGGTGTTCTAGATTGGCTTGGTAATAGTCCAGCTCTCAATTAGATCGAGAATCTATGGCTTATTATAAAAAAATAAGTTCGAATGTCACAATACTGGCTCGATCTCCGACCTCACAGATGGAATCAACAAGGTCTGGTGCACTGAAATACACAAGAATTAGGGCAAAATCTGATCAATTCGATGCTAGAGGGCCCAAACAGGTCATCAAGGTAAACAAATATACTTAAATACTAGTATAAGGTAAGAATGTACATAGATTAGGTTTAAATATATTTGAATATTGATTATGTATAAAAATAGGTACAATTCTCATGGTGACGATATTTTTTGTGCCGGCACTGTATATATTTACCATCGGCCTACCACTACCAGTCTAGGATGGCTTGATGTATTTGCAGTTTGAAGACAATACCACGAAGATGTCTCGAGTACATACAATAAATACAAAGTGCAGGCTGGAGAGACGGAAGCGGAGATCGAAAACATAAACTTGTTCGAGCGGAAATGGTTGTTAAAGACGAGCGCTCCATGTTCATCATTATCCCCCTTAACCGCAACCAATTAGCCAATAATTACGTTTGATATCAACGCTACCGTTATTCTAGGCAAGGCACAGTCTTTGGGTTCAAACTGTCAAAAATATATATAAACAACACATCAATAACCGGATTAGCATAGCGTCGGTTGAGCTTGGTAAGATATACAACTTCTCCAAGCTGAGCATCAATAAATTAAGAAAGCTTAACCTTTGATCATTATGGCTAATTAATGTATCCAGCAATACAGTGCGTTAAAACAAAGCCTAATTGATAATAAACTACACAAATTACGAGAACACATCACACAAAGAGCATTGCACAACCGAGCAAACGGACAAGATTCAGATGATTATATATTATAAAACGACAAAAGTTAACAATCTCTCTATGAAAAACATCATCTGCCAAAACTCATCGATCCTGAAGTTTACGAATTCAGTTTACGAGTTTACCTGTCCGAAGGAAGACTGGAAGCTTCAAAATAACTCAAAATATGTTGGTATGATTACCACCACACTTTCGAGGCATTTACCAATGCACCTGCAACATGGAGCTCGCCAAATCATATGGAGACTGTGCATAACATAAGTTTAACCAGGAAGATATTGGTTAATAACACAACGATCAAAAGAAAAGACGGAAATAAAGCTAGAATGAATGCCTTATAAGCCATCTTAATGAACGAAGAAAGGCCAGCTATCAAGATCCAGATTACGAGCTGGATTCAAAGATTAAAGCTTTTTTTAAATTCCGTTTACACAGGAGTGGCCCGGTTACCTTGACATAACGTTTAAGCGAGGAGGACTAAATATCCCCTAAAATCCGTTTTCTTTTCATTCTGACTATACCATTCTTCACCAAAAAAGGAGGAAAGACGCTGTGAAGAGGATCGCATAGATCGAAAGCTCAGCAATTACAGTCCTGTTTGTTTTATTCAAACACATTTCATTTAAACAAGAGAGGAAAGTAGAAGTTGTTTGCCATCTACAGGATGAACTGAAATGATAATAAGAAAAATGAAAGTTTCCAAAAAAAATAATAAAGGCGAAATATACTATGGTCTTTAACAAAATCTGCATAGAAGAAGGTCTGCTACCCATTTACATTAATAAATATATATATATATATATATATATATATATATATATATATATATATATATATATATATATATATATATATATATATATATATATATATATATATATATATATATATATATAAAGACCAAATACAAGTACTGTGATTAGTAACTACCGCCATGAGGCTTTTGCTATATTGAATTTTTGCCGTTCAACTGCTTTTTCGAGACAGAAAGAATGATGCAAAAACCTTGTAGGGCAGACCATATAACAATACAGAACAAGAGAAAGAGAAATATGATAGAAATGAGCAATTAGATAAAAAACAGGCGTTTTTAAAGTTAAGAGAAAGGGACATTAGAAGAACACAAAAATCAAAGAGAGCAAAGGACCCCACAATGAAGGCAATGCAAACTGAAAAGACATAAATAAAGCCGAAGGAAAAATGATTCAATAATCTTGACGTTATTTCTCTCTTCTCTGTATGGATTGCCTTCATTGTGGTGTCCTTTGCTCTCTTTTTGCCTTGTGTTCTTCCAATGCCCCTTTCACTTGCCTTCATACGCGGTTTCTTCGCCTAATGGTCATTTCCGTTAAGTTTCTCTTTGTTCTTTTTCACATAATGGTTATAATTAGTTTTCACGATTTTCTCCTTCTCTATATCAACAATTTTCTTTTTTAAGCTTTCAATGGTTATCTTCCTTTGTGTTGTGTTCCCTATTTTCATTTCTTTGGGACTATAAATAAATATATATATATATATATATATATATATATATATATCGATGAGGATTGCTTCTAGAGAGCCTAAATTTAATGTTTAACAGAAATCCGAAGGCGAGGAAAATAGCTGGTATCATCCTTTTTTTATTTACCAGCGACGTTTTGACCACAATACGGTCATTTTCTTTGGCCTTAAATACAAAAAACAAAACAAAATATTTTGCACTGTTAAGAGAGCACACTGTTAAATGTACATCTAGAAGTTTACTAGCTAGTATTAGCTTTGATTGGAAAATTTAGAGTTTAAGGGAATATTTCGAAATGTGGCTCAAATTTACAATAGAGACTAGGGAAGGACTTTAAATATTTAAATTAGTTAGCGAGTGTATGTATAATTGCTAAAATCTATTAAGGGAGGGGAGATTTGATTTATGAATCTAATGATTATATAAAACTGTTTTAAAATTAATTTTAAACGAATAATTGAAGGAAAAATTGGCGAAACCTAATATACAAAATCACAACCCTCGCCAACGAGCGTGTTACGTGCTCCGGTCGACCCAAAAGTACCAAAACTGCGCTCCGCAACCCACATCTAAACGAATTTAGGTAACAAGGAGGGGAACCGACGAGAGATCATTATTTAAATTCGGGGAGAGCTGTTTTATATAAGGTGTTTTTAAGATACGTAGGGTAATGGGGCATTTGTGCGAATTTAGAATTTGAAAGTTATCTAAGGAAATATCACTTCTACACTTTATTACGTGATCTATTATCGCTGAATTTTCTTTGGTTTCAAGTATCTTGCCGGTTCTATTACTTATACCCATATGGGAAAAGAATCTTGCCTTCAGAGTTCTAACGAAGCTTCCGATATATTTGCCTTGGGAACACCCAGGACATTTAAATAAGTATATAATCGAACTCCGAAGATTCTTTGGAACCGGATCCTTTATTTTAAAGAAAGATTTTATATTTATTTTGTTGACAAAGGCAATTTGAAATTTGATTTGACAGAAGTATGTCCTTAGCAATATGTGTAATTTTCGGCTAAGGACTTTATTGTGAATACCCAGCTCTGGCATTATCAAATAATGTTTGTCTTTTGCCACCGTTATCTCAGAGTGGCTTGGTTGATACAATCCACTTAAAAATGTGCGGATTGACTCATCTACAATAAAGGAAGGAAAACCATTGAGCATAAAGAAAGATTTAAGGTACTGAAATTCTTTGTCTATAAAATTGTAGGATAAACAGAGATTGTATGCGCGGTGAACAAGGGTCTTAATGGATGACATTTTGTATTTCAAATCTAAGCAACTAGAAAAGTTTAATCCTAACCTCGTATTAGTCGGTTTCCTATATACTGATGTTTCTAGATTATTTTTATTTTTTCTTATTAAAAGATCTAAAAAGGGGAGGGTGTTATCACTCTCAGTTTCCATTGTATATTTAATACCGGGATGGATGGTGTTTAAAAAATTAAGAAATTCCAAAGCTTGATCTCGCTGTTTAAATATAGCTATGGAGTCATCTACAAAACGTCTATAGAAAGTTGGTCTACATGAATCAGGAACTTCAGAAAAAACCCTCTCCTCCAAATAAGTCATGAAAAATTCGGCTGCCAAAGGGCCGATTGGGGACCCCATACCAACTCCATCGATTTGTTGGTAAATCTGACCATCAAAGGTAAACACCGATCCACCAAAAACAAGGTCCAACAAAGACTTGAATTCTGATTTACTGAAACCATGCAAGGTTGGTGAATCCTTAAAAATTCTGTCTAAAATAGTTGTCTTTGTTTCATTAACTGGTATGTTTGTAAACAGTGACTGAATATCGTAACTCACTAAAAAACTACTGGAATTTGCTTTATATGCAATCAATTCTGCTTGAAAAACGGTACTAGTTGGTAATTATGTATTCATTGCTTGATAATGTGGATGGTAATTCAACAACGTATTTTGCCAGTTTGTAGGCAGGTAAGCTATATAAGGCCAAAATGGGTGGTAATGGGATTCCAGATTTATGTATTTTGGGTAAACAATACAGTTTGGTTAAGCCAGAACCTGTGGCATGTAATTTAGCAATTATACACTCGCTAACTAATTTAAATATTTAAAATCCTTCCCTAGTCTCTATTGTCAATTTGAGCCCCATTTCGAAATATTCCCTTAAACTCTAAATTTGCGAATCAAAGCTAATACTAGCTAGTAAACTTCTAGATGTACATTTAACAGTGTGCTCTCTTAACAGTGCAAAATATTTTGTTTTGTTTTTTGTATTTTAGGCCAAAGTAGATGACCGTATTGTGGTCAAAACGTCGCCGGTAAATAAAAAGGATGATACCAGCTATTTTCCTCGCCTTGGGATTTCTGTTAAACATTATATATATATATATATATTGATAAACCATAATTACGCTAGGAAAATTAGTCGCATCGCGATTCAAACCTGCGATCCCCCTTGGGTAACCTAGACTGAGCCAAAATGGAATAAAATTGTATGCAACCAGAACTCTGCTATGAGTTCTCCGAAAGAAAGATATTTGATTAGAGAACAAGTCACAAATAGTTACCACACATTTCTTATAGAAACTTTACAGCTTTTTCATCGTATTGTAACCTCAATAGATCAGAACTTTGGAAAAACTATGTAGTATTTATCCTAAACCAAATCTCAATGATGATTCTAGTTCGACATAGTTACATAATTAAAGAAATAATGTCCTAACTAGTGTGTTTCTCGGGTGTGTGCCATAATCACTTATACTTGATGTGCCCCGTCACATTTCTATCCGCCCACATCTCTCTCGTGACGAGAGATGAGTCAAGGTCACCTGTTTGAACTTGAACATCCAAAATATTGGTTAGAAGTGACATATATGTCGGGGTCATTCTACCATAATCTGGTTAGGTTAAATGCAACAGTGGCCTAATTTAGCTCGATAGAAATCGAGGGGCATGTTGTAAGCGGCGAGCAACTTGGCTTTTAACGATAAGTAAACAATCGTTGTCTCTGATAAAAGGGAGATAAATATATCTCGGAGTTGAGAGCTCAACAGGGCCAATAATTGTGCTACGCCCGCTGACTCGATGTCCCACTGGTTCACCTGGAAGATCTTCTCGAATTGGATGAGATAAAATCCGAAGTCTTCGCCTCTTTAAAGATGAAAAGTTTTATGGTCGCAAACTGCGGTCCGTCTAGCCTAACTCTCAAGAGGTTTATTGAGAGCATCTCGTTCCTCGCTCTGTTCCTCGTTCCTCGATCTCCAATTTGTGACAGCGATTTCTCTCTCTCTCTTCTCGTTTCTTTTCTCATCTATTTCCTCTTTATTCTCGTTCCTTTTCTTCTCTTTTTTTCTCATTCATTTTCTCTTTCTCTTCCTCATCTTCCTGGAGATAGGCCACCAGATATTTTCTATTGAGTCCGAGAGACTCATCTTGGGCCTTAAAATTTTAAAACGGCCACATGCTTGCTGCTATACGTGATGGGCACAACAATAAGAATTAAATTAACGCACGACAACGAGAATGGCCAAATTATGGGTTCCTTCACGCAAGAATGAGAGTGCTAATGGTTTTGCTACCCAACGAACACACTGAGAACAAGAGGGGAAACACTAGCGAGAGAACTCTTGCAGTGGAGATTTTACTGTAATTGAGACGAGAGCATAGCGATACGAATAATAATACTATTTTTCTATCCCTTCAACTTATCGCACGAAATGAGACCTCGAAGGACAACAATTCAATTCCGTGTGGGAATAAAGTTAATAGTTAAACACGGTCACTCAACAATAAATTCACCTAAAATATAAATGGGAAAGGGAACAAATACACTTTACAAATAGGTATGCCATGGTTATTTCTCACCTTATAAACTTTAGAACCGGAACCAAGATTAGCCAACAATTAACAATATAACCAAATTTAACCAATAGATTGATTGACCAAGATTAAACCCTTAAACCTTTTTAATATAGATGCCTTAGTTTAACTCTGCAGACCTTACACCAGATTAAAATAGATATTCTAGGTTAATCTTACACATCTTAGACTAGTTTAAAATAGATCTCGTGAAACAGGGTCAATTTAACCCTCTCTGATTTCCGAGTGCGTGGGAAGTTTACAATAGAAGCAGACTGCTAATTAACTGAAAGTAAGTTTACCAATAGTCGACCCACTTGGAGTTCCGGGATAACAGAGAAATGGGTACAAAAATAACGTTACTAATATGCAAATCAATATTATTTTACAAGGTCAAAAGGAGTTTTAGAATGAGCTATACACGTATTAGATTGCTTTGGGTCTTCAGCAGCTAAGGAGTGGGGAGTGACGTGTGAGGATTGGCACGTTACAAACAAATGGACAATATTTACCGATGGACGCTCAACGACCTTGAGTGCAAACTAAGCCGATGATCAGGCTTACACTGGGAGAGGAGAGAGAGCACTTGCAGAGGAGAGTTGCGTGTTGCTGTTATCGCCAAGATTTGGTTCGAGGGAGTAATCCTTGTCTTGGCCCAAAGTTCAAACAATAGTCTCTGGATACTGACTATTAAAGGGTGAACTTAAATCTTACTTTCGAGTAATAGGAATCAAGATTGAGCGCGCTGCGTTCGAGGAATGGGGGGAAGCGGGTCGATGTAGACTCACATGAATTAACTATAATACCGAAAGCTTGAGGTATTCTGCGAGAATTGTGCAGAGTCCAACGTGACGCGAATAGCGAGTACTAAGGAGGGCGGGCAGAGGATACTGACGGGGCATGGAAGATGGCGGATAGTTGGTGGATACTGACGGGGCTGGAAGGAGGGCGGATACTGCCTTCCAACTCTGGCGCCGGAGGATTTATAGATTTCAAATGGGGTTTTCTACTCTCCTTCTGACGGGGATGGTTCTATGGTCAGTCTCATCGGCATACGAGAATAGACTTGGCTCTTTAGCGAGAGGGCGAGAAGGTTCTTAAGCCGGCGAGGCGAACTTTGTCCAACTTCTTGTGGGACCTTCTGGGCTCTCACACTTTTCGCAGGTTTCTGTGATAGCGGCATTTCAGGTCATCGCACCGTCTCACGACGTCTCATAATTTTGCACCTCTATTAGCGCAGAATAAAAGGGTCACTCAGGCGTCTGTTCTTTTTCTCTCTATTTAAGTGCGAGGCGGCGCGTATCTTCCTTTCTCGCTCTCTTTCTCTCTCTCTGATCTATGATACGTGTGCCACAAAAGAAAGCAATAATGGAAATAAAGAAAAAGGAATTAATGACTAAGGAAATGAAAAAGAAATTCAAAGTAGTCGGGAGTGGCAAAAGCAACAGCGAAACAGATAAAGTTAGGCTAAATACAACTGAAAGTAATATTAGAGGTATTTCAGACGAGCATCCAATATTTACATGTTATGAACATAGTGAAGCCAGGAACTTTTGCAACTACATCAACTGTTTGAGAAGAACTAGAGGAAAAAAATGTGGTTTCCGAAATCCCCAAAATAATCGTCGCAAAAAACAACAACTACAGCATTGAACATCCAAGAAAGGAAAACCAATATGAAGATACAATAAACCAAAAAAAAATGCAATGAGAGACTCAACAACAAAGAAAACTCATAGAAGTGTCAGATATCTATCTGAAAATATATATTTAGAACTCATACGCACGACCAATAGTAAAAGGGCAACATGTCATAAGCAAAGAAAACAAATAAAATAAATGCAATTCGGCATTTATAGGTAATACAAGAGAAGATGATGAGAAAGATGTGGAAAACTTTAATTCATAGGAACTGGGTAACTCTCAGTTATAACACTAAATCAAACTAAGAACTTCAAATTAATAAAACAACAGAAGAGAAAGGAGAAGAAATATAAAAAAACTCAAAGGCTTGATCGGTAAAACTACAAAACTCGGAAATATATTCAGAAAGGCCGATAAAAATATTATATTAATATCTGAACACGAAGTGAATCCAAAAAAAGACCAATGTATTTGTTCATTACATTATAATTGATGCAAACCTTTCAAGTGATCAACCTGAAGAGTTGGCCATAGAAATAAAAAAGGGGCCTAAAATACAGAGAAGTGACAAGCTGAATGAGACATTGTTGACCGTTAATTTTTAAACAGCAATGATGCCAATAGTAGTTGTCACAGGCTACTCTGTGCCTATTAACAAGCTTTGCTGACCAAAGTCACGTCCTCTCAGTAATTCTGATTTATGACCTTACGACCTTTAAAGCTTTCATTAATTCCCGGACTGACCTTAGGAGGACCTTGACAATTTTATCATTCGAAGGAGAATGTAAAAGAACATAAGATTTCAAATTTCGTTAGAATCGGCCGAATAGTTATGATGTTATTACCAAACAATTGCCCGGCTAACCTTTGGGGGATTTTGGCAATTATATCATGGTTTCAAATTTCGCTAGAATCAGCCGAATAGTTATACGGTTATTGTCAAAAGCAACTAATTCCCGGGATAACCTTGGGAAAACCATGGCAATTATTTCATCTGAAAGAGAATGTAAAACAACATAAGGGTTTGAAATTTAATTAAAATCTGCCGAATAGTTACAATGCTATTACTAAAAGAGAAAAAAGAAAAACACAGACTGACTGAGCATCAGACATAGTGAGGTATAGAGTCGCCTGCGACTAAAAACTATCTTCTCCCCTACACAACCTATTAAAATATTGAGCGCAGGTTACCCTACAATATTTATGAGGGACCTCAATCATAAGAGTAGAGCAAACGGCTACCTTACAAGGACCAATAGCGGAACCAATTTAGAAATGATGCTAAAGAGAAACATTTTTAAGAAAATAGGAGCAGACTTTCCAAATATTTTTACAGGCAATGCTGCAACCAAGCCAGATGTTACTCTAGGTACTCGTAGTTTAATATGCCGTTTAACAACTAGAAAGTTCACTACATTGGATGTAGTGAAAAGGTCATTACATCACTTTACCACGAAGGCCAGGTTATACGGGTTTTTATCTTCTCGGAGAGCCTCGGACTCAATATGGAGGGCTAGATCAAGTGCCTTGAGGATTTGATGTTACCTTAAATGAAGGAGGTGTCCATTCCAAAGCCGTACGTGTTGCAGCAGGACTTTTCACCATGCCACACAGGTAGGAGAACCCAGTTGTCGAACAATTTCTTTCACGATATCACTCTGAAAATCTGGCCTTCCAACTCACAAGGCTGAATCCCCTTGGATTAATATGTTTCGGGTGCAGTTTAGAGAGATAGAGAGAAACTAGTCCCCGTCCATTACCAAGGTAGATCTTAGTTCCATTTGAAAAATGAATGGTACAATTATTCAAGTCCTTCATATGTAAGCTTTATGTTGAAGCTACCCATGTAACCATATATATATATATATATATATATATATATATATATATATATATATATATATATATATATATATATTCCTATGGTGGTTCTTATTTGTATGTAATTTTTTTTTTTTAGGAAATATCAACCTCTCACCCTCTCATTTATTTATCTATTGGTAGCAATTAATATATGCAAAATATCAGCCTGATTTATTATCATTTAACGTGTGTTCAATGCAGAAGTGTTTTTTAGGCCTTGGCGTGGGTGAATAAAGCTGCTAACGGGTTTTAGCTGTGCTGTTTTTTTGTGTAAAATCGGCTATATTCGGTTTATTTTTTGATCAAATGAGAGCTGCTTTTACAGTGAAAGGGAGAGAAACTGCGTCCCGCATCATCAGGCGAGCACAGGTGCTCTTAAATAAATTGGAAATTTCTTGGTTGCCATAAGCCCAAGGGTTTTGGCCGGTTTTTCAAATATTTAGCTGCTATGAGCTCCAGAGACGCGATGTGAAAGTTATAAGGTTATAGGGTCACTTATTATGTGGTCGGCGTAAGTAGGCCCTGTTATGATTGCCAGGCGATCCTATAAAGGTTTGGTAAAGTGGCGTGCTTACAGGTTTCTTGAGGTACAGTCCGACTGGTATTAACCGATCAAGTTTTGTAAGTAGAAGACTCCTTTCTAAAGGAATCAAACACTTGTATTTTACTATCACTTTAAAATGTTTACACTTACGGTAAAGATTTAATTTGCGCAACGGAATATTCTAAATCGAGTTATACTGGCAAAACCAAGAATAATGGAGATTCGCAGAGCGGTGAATTAAGAGTCTAATAATTAATCAATAAATAACTAAATGAATCCATCAATAATACGTCAATAATCATCATTTGCATGAAATGTTCTCTTATTTACACCAGGCAGCATTTTGGAGGCGACGCGTAGCCCTGCCGTCCTTGGGTCGCTGAGGCGGTGCTTAGCTCCCTCCCTATCATTCCAGCAGAACCTGTGATTGGTTGGAGTCTAGCCTGTGATTGACTGAAATTCTCCACTTCGTATCTTAATATGAGGGTCTCTCCCTTGCGAGGGTATCACAGAGACTCTGTTTGCTTAAGGCTACAAGACGACCTGATCAACTTTTAGTGCTCCTAACATTCCATCTTTGATATTGCTTTTTTAATAGACGTTTTGATTATTAGAGGTTAAAATTAAAATTTTGCCAGGCGAGAGTGGATCAAAATAGGTGGTCACTATTAGGTTGTCGTGGTATAACCACTCTATACCATACACTACTCCTATATTATCAGAGTGGGGTGACTTAATCACCTAGTGCAACGCGAACCGTTGAAGGACTGTTCCTAGGGAGTAACGACCGATTAGGAGGTCACACTTGAAGCGTTGGGTTTCAAATCCGTAATAATCAAACAGAGTGCATAAATGGTTGGCGAGATATACTTCAATAGGCCGAGAGTATCATTCAAGGTTAATCAAAGATGAAACAACAAAACTATAATTTTATTTACAAAGATTAAAATAAGAATAATAATAGACAAAAGAGAATTATTTAAATAGGTATAGTCTCTTGATAATTATTATGAGGAGGGATTCTCAAATGGAATTATTGATTAATGTAACTACGTTCAGATCAAAAGGGGGAACTTGACAATACTAATAATGTAGGGGGTTTCAGTCTTACGGGTTGATGACTTCGAGGAAGGTCCTTCTTGCGATGAGGCAAATAGGCAACGATCCGATGAGGCAGGTGGGGAACGGTCCGAATGAGGCAGGTGGGGCACGATCCGAACCAACGTTTCGATGAAGGTAGCCAATCTTCAAAGATGATGTTCGACGGAGAATGTGGGAAGTCTCGTAATTCCGCTGAAAGAGGCATCTTCGTTTCCTCAATGGTAATCGATGGAGATTTTCTCCGGTTCGATTAAACGAAGGGAGACTGTTACGCATATTCAAAGGATTGCCGTTTACAGAAGCTAACAATTGACTTGGGTAAAATCATGGCTGAAGAATTCTGCTATCTAACGAACGCTCACGGGAAGAGACGATAAGGACAGCCTTGAAGTTCGGGCTGGACTCTTCAAACTACAGAATAACACGAGTAGTGGAATTCCCAATTCTTGATTGGAAGGGGGAGTTTGGAGAAATGAGCCATAAGCTTCAGACATCTTAACTAGGAGGCGGAGTGGATTCATCCTTTAGCAGCAAGGGCGAGACAGAGAGGCCATTTCACACCTAGTTACGGGGGTGAGGAGTGGAGGCTTTAGATGAGTTCGTAAGATTGGGAAATATTTTCTCAAATTGCTCAGAAGTCGAAAATTCGAGAATTTTCTAACAGGAAGTGACGTCATCCATGGATCTATAGCATAGCACGTGGTGGCCGATAAATTGGGGTGGGGGTCAGACGTTGTTCTTTTACTTTACACTCTTCCCGATCTGGCGACTGCCCACTTAGGCATAAGTCGCAGTAAACAAACAGCCTAGTTCTAGGCTACTTAAAAAAATTTGAACAGGAAACAACAATAAAAAGAATAACAATAACAATAACAATAACAAAACAATAAGAAAAACAACAACTAAACCTAGTTAAATGAAAGGAAGAAGGCCGGCCTCCCCCAAATAGTCAACAAGTCCACCAGTCAATATGCACGCACTCGTCCCGAGTACAAAGGACAGGTGGTAGTGACCTCTCCCATCCTGGTACCAAGACAGGTAACGTGCGCGAAGATCACCCAGACTGGGACATTCGACAAGAATGTGCTGAACAGTCTGGGGACGACGCAGTCGTCGCAATAGGGCGCAGGTGAGCGCTCCATCAAATATCGATGCGTCACACGAGTGTGTCCGATTCGGAGACAAGAGAATGCAACCTGAAGCCGTCGCGGCGCAATAGCACGCAATTTTAAGTTCCCTTTGATCGTCTCCCATCTTTTTTGCCAAGCAGTCCGAAGAGCTGCCCGTATTTCTGCCATGTAGTCGGTGTGAGGAAGAGCGAAACGCTGGTCCGGTCGCAGAGTCCTCGCGGACTCTTTGGCGCCCTCATCGGCGCGCTCA